>CM028130.1:272070000-273320000 GCA_016271365.2 Neoceratodus forsteri | reverse complement strand
CAATAAATACACTTGCTGTCCAGCGCTTGTATCACTAGTCAGGGCAATCCATTTACTAGCCCACTGGCCATCAGAAGATCAATTCTCTATTTCTACCATTAAAAATATTGTATTTTTCACAAAAACAATGCCAGTTACTACATTTATGTGTAAAACTGCATGTGTGTGACAAAACAACAGCCAAGAGTCCTTTCCACTCCCCCCCGTGCTACATCCCACTGTCACAATTAATAATATGTTCACCGCATATTTTACAGTCAAACTCATTTTTTTTTTGTAATCTCTGTTTATCACTCCTGACACTGACCGCCAGAGTCTCTCCAGTGGGGATTCTCAACTCCCCTCCATACCGCCCAGCCTGAAGGCTCAGTCCTGCCGTTCGGTTGGCTCTGCTTTGTTACCACCTCTCCTGTTGCTTGTTCTCCCAGACTTAAGCCCCCTGGGGCAGGACTGCTATTCTCTGACGACCTTTCTAGAATCTGGACAGGTATCCAGGGAGTGTAAGGAGCACCAAAGGCAGCCGACGCACTCGTTGTTGGACATGGGAGGTGGTCCCTGGTCCCCACCTTCGCCTATCAGGGATCAAAGGATTTTCCTGTTTACTTGTTCCCCTGATCTTGGACATGCAATGACATCCTGCACATAGTGTGCATGCTCTCACACACACTCATAAGATGTCCGCTGCAGCTGTCCCCTTCTTTGCGAGCCGCTGGTTGCTGTGACCTTAGGGGCCTCCAGAACAGTGGCCAGCCTAACCCCCCATCCCCAGGAAAGGAGACCAGTCCTCTGGATGCTCAATCCTTTCTTGCCCCTGCCAACCCCCAGCGTCCCGGGATCATTACCGAACCCAGGTTGCCTGCGTGGTGTGAGGTGTGGTGTCCAGCAACTCAACCCTTAGTGCCACTAGGCCAGCTAGTCAAACTCATTTTAAATTGTTAACTTTTATTATATTACAATTATGGAGGTCAAGTCTAATCTTTATATGACTACAGGGACTGCCCCATGAGTCTTTGGAAGCTCTTACCTATTCTAGGTTTTGAACCTCCGTCCTTAACTACTAATTTTATGTCTACAAAAACCTATAGGTTGTCCCTATTTTCTTGGTGGAACAGGCTGTCTGAGACTGTTACAGCATCCTGAGGCTGAATACCTCTGTTCTGTTCCTGCAGTTACCCATATTTGCCTCTGCAGCATATTGTTGTGACCCCTTGTCTTTTAAATCATATTTTTGTGCCCTCTGTTGTAGCAGCATTCACTGTAATGTACAGTACCAATTAGAACAGCAAAACCAGCACCACTCCAGACTTAAAGTGTAAAGGGCTTTAATTACAAACGTAAGAAAGGCAAATGCCTGCAGCATACCATCCACAGCTCAGCTGTCTAATCCTTTACAGCTGGAGCTGGTTTTTTGCTCTTGTTGAATATACTGTACCCACTGTCTGATTCTTGTTTAACTACTGTATATTGTAGTTGTATGAGTTTTTATTATGATGTATTCCTCCCACACACCCCACCCCCACCCCCAGGATATACCAGGAAATAGGATTTGAATACTCAGTGTACCTTCTTGGCCAAACATTTTAAACATACATATTAATTATGACATTAAATATCTGTAACCTGTGACCTTAAATGCAAATGAAAAAAGTAGATTGTCTGTTCTCCATTAGTGTACTCAGCTGGTAGGCTTGTAACAAATATGATTCAACACAGAGTGTTATGAAATGAGGGTCAACAGTGAAACTCATATTGCCTTCAATTGCTGGCTGTGGCAAATGGCTGGTCCTCTTAACCTGAAGCCCACTGAAGGTGCATGCAATCTGTAAATAGAGTTGTTGGGTTGCGTGCATGTTAAATGAAGATTGTCCACTCATACTGCCTTAGTGTTGCTTTTTTTATTTTCAAAATAACCCAAAGTTTTCACCCTGATCTTTAGGGCTCTTTCAATTGGAATTATTTTCAGGTTTCTAAAAAATAAAACAACATAGCAGTTCATTAAAAAAATAATTAATAATCTATAATTAAATTTAAAACTCAAAATATCTTACTTATTCATTCTTGTAACTATCGATACCTTTAAATTTAGAGTTGTCCGGTTTATATAAGGAATTCTGTGTTATAATCATATCATACTGCTGTTCTTATGCTGTAATAAATACAGAAATTTATTTGCAGGCTTGATATCTTAATGCATGCATATCTTAAATATCTTAATGTGGAAATTAACTCCTATATTTACTACATGCTGAAAGCATTAACTTCTCTGTTGCTCAGTCACCAGTCAGTACTCTTCCTGCTCATGTTTTTAAATCCATTAATATTTTTACTGAACTCAGTTTTGCAACTTAAATATTCATCTTTATAGTGAGGCAAACATTAACAACTCATTTTTAATTGATAGTTACATGTCATTCATTCTGTTTTATAACTTCACACTTCCTTTGCTGCCTATGCATGCTACAGTTTGTTTCTGTGCAGCTTTCGCTGCTACCAACTTCTGCAAATTCAACAGAAAGTTATTGAATTAACACCCTTCCTGTTCTGTTCCAACATATTTTATATTAGCAAACGGGCAACCGAGGTCGCTTAACATGCATACCTATGTGTTTGTGTAATAGCATTTCCAGCAAAGAGAACGCCGACTTTAGGACCACCCCCTTGAACCTGCAAGAAACCTGTACATGGCTCATGATGCTGACATCATGATCATGTGACTGCTGGGATGCCGATGTCAGCTGCTGGGTAACCATACACACTGAGTCATATGGCTCAGTGGGGGTGTTCGTGCAGTCTCAAAGATAGATGCCAATCATCAGCTGCCTTTGCCTAAACTAATATCCTTGAATACTGATCCGATTAAAAAAAAAAAAAACAATATTTATGCCAGTTATATTTTCCATGACTGTTCCAAACACATAATGGCACTTTCATATAAAGTAAGGATAGTCATTATTTCATGTGGTGCAGACTCATTTTCTAGTTTCACCACTATGCATTCGAAGTTATTCCGTGAACTTTTCTATCTCATGTTTCTTCACAGTATTTGCGATATTTGACCACATATTACAGATGCAAATATTGTAACTGCATATAATTTATTAATACATGTTTCCTTGTACTAAATGAATATTAATGTCAATCTCGAAGGATAAATTGTCAGGGGTACTAAAAGTCGAAACAAATATATATCTAATAATATATCTAATTTCCTATCAAATTCAAAAATTGTCCCCTTTCATTAAATTTCACTTTTTGATGGCATTACCCTCACAATTTGGACTTAGCATGAAGGTGACAGGAAGTCAGTGCTCATTTTCTTAAACCTGGAACATCTTGAGGCACCCATGCCTTTAAAAAAACAGGTACCTCAACTTAACACCTCTCCTCCATGACCTTGTAAACACAGACTGGTCTCCGATCACTTCTGCTCCCTAAGTGGATAATGCCCTTACCTACTTTTCAGAAAAAATTCTTGTCATCTGGAACCATTACACCCCACTCAAACATACCAGAGTTTGAAGAAACCATGTCCCCTGGGTCACCCCAGAACTGCTGGCTTGTCACAAAATGCATGACCAGGCATGGAGGAAACACAAAGCTTCTCAATTACTGAGTGATTTTGTCACCTGCCACAAACTTCACAATGAGTGTACTAAAGCTGCTAGGCTAGCCAAGGTCTAGTACTTTAAATCCACTTTCCACACAAACTTAAATTCCACTTCCAAATTCTGGAAAATAGGCCACTCCCTCTTCTCCCTCTCCATCCCTTCCCCCATCCTTAAAATAAATAACTCTCTTATTGCTGACCACGCATCTGTTGCTAAGGAATTTAATTTCTACTTTACATTGTATGCCTCGACCCTTCTAGTATCTCCCCCCATCACTCCAACATCCCAGCAAAATGTGTCAAAAACAACGGCAGCAATGCTCTTGACTTTCTCCCATTCTCATTCTCCTTGGTCTCACCTGCTGACACTGTCACTACCCTACTGTCTATCAATCTGTCTAAAGGCAGTTCTCCTGATGAACTTGACCCCAAGCTTCTCTATCTCTTTGCCCCAGCTATAGTCTATCCTCTCTCAGATATTCTAAACCTGTCCTTTTGACCACAGAAGTCCCCAAGCTTTGGAATCACACAGTCATCCTCCCTCTCCCAAAAGCTGATGACTCCACTTCTCCAGGCAACAATTGCCCGATTTCTCTGCTCCCTACACTAGCTAAACTGCAGGAATAGTTAGTTCTCTCTCAAGTCTCTTCCTTTCTCTCTGACACTAACTTCTTTACTTCATTCCAGTATGGATTTTGGAAATGCTATTTTACCACAACCTCCCTACTCAGGCTTGCTGATTCACCAGAATGGACAAAGGCTTGATCACCTCTTCCATCTTTGTCGATCTTGCCAAAACATTCAACACTGTTTCCCAGTCACTACTTCTCCACTCCCACTCCTCTGGGGGACTCTCACCTTCTGCTACAAACTGGTTCAGGGCCTACCTCTCAGATCAGACTCAATCAGTTAAAAAAGCCGAGTCCAGCTTCCCTCCATGCCAAATCCACACTGGTGTTCTGCAGGGTTCTGTGTTGGGTTCCCTACTTTTTTCCATCTTTCTAAATGACTTACCATCGGTCTGCTCCTCCTCTTCAATACACATGTACGCTAATGATACTGTCCTATTCACCTCTGTCCACTCTTCCCCTGATGTGGAAGCCAGATTCCAGATTGACTTCAACAAGCTCCAGCACTGGCTTTTCTCCCATCAGCTCTTTCTAAATACCAAGAAAACAGTCTCCATGACCTTTGGCACAAGGCAGAGACTTGCCAGGCTCCCTGTTCTGCCCACTTTTCACACCCTGGATTGGACTACACTAGAGAACATCTCCTCTTCTAGATACTTTGGGGTTTGTCTGGAGCAACACCTCAACTTCTCTGGCCACATCGACGCCATCCTGAAAAAAGTGTTTCCCACACTTGGCGCCCTTTACAGGAACCATAGTAGCATTCCTCCTAAGGCCAGGTGTGAAATCATCCATAAGATGATTCTCCCAATCTTTGACTACTGGGATGTATTCTACAGTGCCACTCCCAAATCCACCTTATCCAGATTGGACCCCCTTTTCAACTCATTCTGTTGCTTTGCTCTGAACTCTCCTGCTCACACTCACACTGTGATCTCTGCCACTCTCTGTCTTTCACATCCCTTGCTAACAGGTGTCTCTCACACTGTGCCAAACTCATCTCTAAATAGTGGCTAGGTACTCTACCATCATATCTCTCTTCCTCTCTCTCCACCCTGCCCCCTCCAGCGCATTCCTTAAGATCCACCGACTCATGGGCCTTTGCTATTCCCTGTTGTTCTACTCGTGCAGGCCAATTGGCTTTAATTCACCACTTCCCTAAAATCTGGAACCCCCTTACCCCACAAATATGTCACTCCTCATTCTCCCACGCCCTCTCCTCTGCCCTTTATAACTTCCTCTCCTCTAACTGCAACTGCTTCCCACACTCTTAGGCTCCTTACCTCTCTTTAACTATTTCTCCTAGCCAGGTCTGTTACTGTCTGTACCCATCCACACTTAAGTGTAAAGTACTAGCACTTAATTGCACTATTAGTGTTTAAGATTTCAGTACCCAGAACAGTTACTGTTCCTGTTTCCAGCACTCATGAACTGCTGAATTTATGTACAGTATTACATTATGTTCCCTACATTGATGTATTCTGTATCATTTACCATTTGCTGCAATGTCTTCAGTTGTACTACCTTTTTTGTATTTGTATTTCTCCCAGTGTACTTAATCTGATACTGTACTATTATATGTATTTCTCCTTGCTCCCCTCCCCACAGGTTGCACCAGGAGATGAGTAACTTTTTGTTCAGTGTGCTTACCTGGAGAAACATTTCAATACATAAATAAATAAATAAAAAGTACTGCATGCACAATATACTCCTTATAGAATTCCACCAAACATCATGAAAACAGGATCAATGGTCAGTTTTATATGCCCTTGCTTCAGCTTTATTGCACATCCCATTATTTTTGCAAGCATATATGTATTACTTCTTGAATCTCAGACAAACTGTTATGAATTCAAGTTTAATTATCAAGAGATCACATTTACATTGCTTTCATTTTCACTCACAATGCCAATGCCCAAAGGTGTGGAGCACCTCCACGCCACATATGTGAGGTACAGAGACACTCTGCACCCATTGTCCTCCCCACTCGGAATTAACAAAATGGGCCCCTATGCAGTCAATCCCCCACCCACCTAGATAGCAACATGCTGTGGGCATGCAGGGGGTGTGCCAGCATTATGTGGCATGCACAAAGTCAAGTAGAGCTGTGCACTGGGGCATGTAGGAGGGCAGCCAGTATGCCAGGGAAACCCTGCTGTAAGTCCTGTATGCGTCCCACATATCCAACCCACAACAAGGGGACCATGACTGCCTCCACATCCAGTGGCCACACAGGGCCACCAACCCCAGCACCCAGTCAAACTCCCACCATCCCAGTGTATGCCAACTCCCCCCCCTGCACATACTCATGGGGGCACTGGCCCCAGGACCGCATGAACCCCCCCCACCCAACTCTGCGGCTCCCCATGCTCCGGATGGTTAGTGGGCTGTTGAACCCCTCCTCACACACACACACATACACACACACACACTAGTGGCACTGTCCCCCACCCCTGTACCTCCCCATCTGACTGGGGGCACCACACAGCCAGTGGCACTACATATCTCTCACCTCCATGGCTGCCTGCCATGTGGACATCTGTGGGGGAGCGCAACCAATGCACCCCTACCACATAAGGGATCTACTGTTGGAATGTAAATATTGTTTAGTGGGTAATGGTTCTCTTCTAGGTTCTTCAGCCCCCAATCTAGGCTTTAAAATGCAAGAAAAAATATAGGAAATGTTGGGGGGCCCTTTGAAGTAAAATAATTTTCACAAGTTATTGTTCTTCAATCTTTTTTTATTTCTCTCTCCCTACCGCTTTTGCTCGACTTGAAGCTTGTTCATGGAGTTTATTCTTTGTTACACATCTGTAAATACATTTATTTTATGTCACTGATCAGCATTTTTTTAATATGATATTGTTACATTTTTAATTCTTTGGTGTATACACATACCATTCAATAAAGATTATTGTTTGTGCACCCTTGAATATATTCTTAATTTTTCACAGGATTAATTTATTTGTACTTGTTTAGATCCTAAGTTGCATCCTAAAAAGACATACACAGTATGTTAGTGAACACAGTGCTGCTAACAACTTGTTCCCTATATTTCTTGGTTTGCAGCATACCTTATATATATATATATATATATATATATATATATATATAACTTAAAACTTCTTGTCTTTCTTTTAAAGAATAATGTTGGGTCTATAATGACATAAACATCATTTTTTGCAAAGCTTTGCTGTTATTATGTTGTTTAATATTATAATGTTGCCACATTGTGGCTTCTATTTACTTGCTTTGTTAACAGCATACCTTAAAGGAAGCTGTGAGCTTCTTAGAGTGGAATTAGTGTTCATTGTAGTCTGTGAAAACATACAGTAATCATAATATTCCCCTATAGGTCTCATAGCCATCATTTTACTTTTATAATTAAAGGTTCTAATACCAACTTCTAAATATTCTTTAATATTTTAACTACTTACCCTCACTCCTTCTAGCTCAAGTTTCTCCTTTTCCAGTGTTATTTCAAAAGTACCTTATGACATTTGTAAACTAGACACAATTCAGTTTATCCAATGAAATTTTAAAAATCCTGTGTGTTATTTGTAAAATAGACACACTTCAGTTTATATTTCATATATTTCCTTTAATTCTCTCCTTTTTCTTTACAACTGATGACATCTGCATGAAAATAGTATTCTTTTCCCTTTAGACTTCAAGAGCTCTTATAGTTTGTTTACATCTGATATAATTCTCTGTTATGGCATCATAATAATTTCTGCAGTAACAGACTGTGATGCTATATAGTAAAATGGAGATCATGGTCTCATACATTGACAAGCTGTTGGGTAAGCCAACCCACTGGCACAGCAGTTGGGTTCAGAAACAAGCTTGGCTCATCAGAGTGCCACCCAGGCAGGGAAACTGAGTAGCTCAGAGAACAGTTCCTTCCTCTGGGGAGGAAGGGTGTCAGGTGTCACTGTTATAATGCCCTCTGGATAACTACAAGGGGAGGTACAGTCAAGTCAGCAAGTCCAGGAGGGAAGGATTCCACTGATGTTGAAGTGCATGCACACACATGAGTGTGTAAGGGGATCCAATTACATCATGTGGCAATGTCCTCAGGGAAGGGAGGAATAGAAACAATTGAACATTTCACCCATGTGGCATAAAGGACATCCCCAGTCTGCAGGCCCTGTACCGACTGATTCAGAATCTAGTCTCAGCCATCAAATTGAGGATATAGATGTCCTCAGGGACTTATGACAGCCCAACCGTGGTGGGGGGGGGGGCACAAAACCATGATAGCCTGATGGGAGAGGACAGGTAAGCCCTGGTAAATGGTGTGGTGACAGGGCTGTGATAGTCCTGCAGAATGCAGAGTACAGTTTGCAGTAAAAACAGAATATTAAGAAAAAAAGACAAGCTGCACGAGCAAATAAAGTTCATAGGCCAGATATCCTCTTTTCAAGAAAATATCCTTACAATTATAGAAAAAAGGGTAAGAATTCCAGAATAAATCTAGAAAGAAAGGTACAAATTCCAGCATAAAGAAATATGAAGATTACAGAATAAATAAACAAGGTTAAGAATTCCAGAATAAATAAAGCAAGAAGGGCAAGAACTACAGAATAAATTGAGAAGGGCAAAAACTACAAAATAAATAAAGCAAGAAGAGTAAGAATTACAGAGTACATAAAGAAGGGTTAGAATTACAGAATAAGTAAAGCAAGATTGGTAAAAATTACGGAATAATAAGAAATCCGGAATAATAAAGGAAGAAGGATAAGAATTACAAAAGGAAGGAAGGAAAGAAAGAAAGAAAGAAAGAAAGAAAGAAAGAAAGAAAGAAAGAAAGAAAGAAAGAAAGAAAGGAAAAAATTAATTACAGGTAAACTGAATTGCATCAGCTGTGTCAGTCAACCAGGTAAACGGAATTGCATCAGCTGTGTCAGTCAATCAGTTGGTTGCACATTGACCTCTAGTGCGGGAAGATGGGATGATTGTGGGTTTCAGACTGGCTCCATGTCAATTCAGCGAAGTAATAGAAGCAATGGCAATTTCAGCGACAGCGCTTTACAGAGACTGCAATTATGGTGCCAGTACATATGGGCGAGCATTGTAACAGCAACACTATGGCAAATGCTTATTTTGTGGGGGGCTTTGTCCCATCATACCCCCCTTTTGGGGGGGGCATTTCCCCCATACCTCCCCTTATTAAAATAACCAACTCTGAGGTCATAGCACCTCAGGGAGGGGGGAATACATTTGTTGCCGTTATGGAGCTCTTCCATATGTACAGGTGCCGTAACTGCAGTCACTGTAAAGCCATCGCTGAAATTGTCATTGCCATTTTTACTTTGCTGAATTGATGTGCTACCTTTCAGGCTTAGTCCTACCCTAGGACCTTGTATTGGTTAAGCAATAACAACCTCAAAGCAGGTCATTTAACTCACAATAACAACTTTCTATTTTACTGTTAAATTCACATACTGTACTTTTACTTTTTTTAAGCACTGCAGTGAGCCGTGCAGCATTAGTATGTCAAGGTTGAGGTCTGACAAATGCCCATGGCTGCACCACTCTTTTTATGTCCATTCCAAGACTCAGGTAACTCTGTCTACCCTGCCCCCTCTGGTACCCACTTTCCCTAAATGTGATGTATTTTAGCTGGTAAAAACTGTCTGTACATCATTTCTGCATTGTTACTCAACTCTACGTAATGTTTGTATTGTACCTCAATTGACGTGGAACCTTTGTAAAAGAGCTTTGGCTCAAAGGTACTTATCCTAGACTCTAAATAAATAAAATAAAATAAATAAAAGGTTGAGTGCCGCACAACATCGGTTGCCAGCAGGACTGATAATTTCTAAGATGTTAATGACCAATCCAGTAGCCAATCAGTAGCCTTGCTGGACTCATACATATTTAATAGGACTTATAATACTCAATACTGCCCCTGTAGTGCGGTAGAGGAGTTGATGCACTCTTGAGGTGCCATCCTTCAGATGAGATGTTAACCCGAGGTCCCTTCTGCACATTTCTGGTGGCTGACCAGGTGGTAGGTAGAAATCCCATGGCACTTATTATGAGTATGGGATTGTCCCTCACCTCTGGGCCAACATTACCCCTCTCAATAAAACAGGCCCATGTAACTCACCTTCTCAGAATGCACCTAGACATGAACTGTCACAGTGGTGCCTTTTCTTGTCAAAAATTTAAATAATTATCGCATGTTTTAAAGTCTCTCCAACTGCTTTAAGAGTGCTTTAATGTTGCTAAGACTGAGATCCTCCTCCTAACCAAAACCATATTCTCTCCCAAAATTCAGCTTCCTCAGTCATATTCCTTAACTCGTCCCTCTCGTTTGTTCCCTCTGTCAGCAATCTTGGTGTCCTCCTAGACCCAGAACATACATTTGCTTCCCATACTGTACATCTATGCCATGCAACTCTGCCTCCTATCAACCCTGTGATACTGCATGTATCCATCACTTCCTAGAACCTCTGCTGCTGAAACCCCTATTTATGCCATTGGTTCCTCTCACCACAAATACTTAGTACAATGTAATGAATGTAATGATGTTCCCTATGGACTCTCCAGGTCCCTCCTCTCAACTTCAAACTGTAACATGCAGCTGCTTAACTGCTCATCTGGTCTTAGAAGAAAAAAATGCTCACCATAGTGATCTTGTTTCTTCCATGGGATCACACAGTATGATTAAACTAATGCAGTCAGCCTTCAGTGTTGAACTGCCATGGAGTGATAGAATTTCTGTAAATGATGGAGCTCTGATTGGCACATGCCAATTTCAAACTGCTACACTTACTAACTGCTGCACTCTGAGTGCTCAGATTCATCACATAGCCTAATGGTGTAAAGACCTTCTAACTAACTGACTATACAGATTAAGCCCCACCTTAATCACATCCCCATAAGTCAAACAAGCCCCAAGTAGGGACAACAGTGTGAACCAGTTGGTTAAAGAAACGTAAGTATTTAGTCATGAACCATACAAAAATCAAAGCAAAGATGCAGAACCAAAGTCTGTCCCTTTGATTATAGGTTCAGGTAGGGAAGGCAGGCTGGGAGCTTTAATCATACTGGGTGATCCCCTGGAAGAAACAAGATTACTATGATGAGTAATTTCTTCTTCTAACCACAGGAATCACACAGTATGATTAAACTAATGCAGACTACCAAGCAGTACCCTTGGAGGTTGGGCCGACAACCTATTTAGAAAACAGGTTCTGCAGCACTGCTGTACCAACTCTAGTACCACTTCTGGACTGTGTATCCAGGCTGTAATGCTTAGTGAAAGTGTGTACTGTTTTCCATGTAGCTGCTTTGCAGATTCCCAAAAGTGGGATATCTCTTGCAGATGCTACTGATGCAGCTGTGCCCATGGTAGAATGTGCCATGAGGCCCAAGGAAGCTTGTTTGCCAACTTTACTGTAACAGAACTGTATGCAGGTCACTATCCAGCAAGCAATGGTTCATTTTGATGCAGGTTTTCCTTTACCCAGTTCCCCATAGGTGAAGAAAAGCTGGGTATGCTCTGGCCTATGGGCCTTGGTTCTGCCAATGCAGTGGCTTAATGCCCTCTTGACATCCAGGCTATGTAGCTTCTGCTCAGGTGAGCTGGAACTGTCAGTGAAGAAAACAGGCAGTGATAGTTTGATTCAAATGGAAGTCTGAGACCACTTTAAGAAGGAATTTCCTATTGGCCCTAAGTACCCCCTTGTCCCTGTGGAATGAAATGTATCCATATCTGTGCACAGGGCTTGCAATTCACATATTCTCTTGGCTGAAATGATGACCACAAGGAAAACAGTTTTTCATGTGACACACATCAAGTTTGCAGTTGCCATGGGTTCAAGGTGTGGCTCCCTGAGCTTGGCAATGCAAATGTTTGGATTCCAGGCCTAGACTGGTTTCCTAAGGGGAGGATGAAGGTGGCTGAGACCTTTGAAAATGTGCGAAAGACAGGATGAGAGGCCACGGACCTTCTTTGTCAGCTGACATGTATGCTGAGACTGCAGCCAGGTGTACCCTCAGTGTTGAGGGTCTAAGGCCCAGTGTGTGTAGGTGGGTCAGATAGTCCAGCAGGACAGGAAGACCAGCCCTAGAGGGAACAATGTCCTTTCCTGAGCACCAAATAGAGAAACTTGTCCACTTCGAGTAATAGGTTTTCTTGGTGGATGGCTTGCTGGATCCCCTGAGCACTGTCAGAACATCCTCATAGAGGTTCATACTAGCAAACTCTAGGTCCTCAAGAGCCAGGCCTTCAGCTGCAAAATCTGAGACTGGGATACAGGATCCTGCCCAGGGAGGATGCAAGAGGTTGCTCCTCTGGAGTAGGTGAATTGGGGGAGAGACAGACAGGGTTAACAGGAGTGAGTACAACGGCTGTCTCGCCTAGTCTGGTGCCACCAGTATCATTGTAGCTGGCTGTGACCTCACCTTTACCAAGGTCCTGAGTAACATGGGGAAAGGAGGGAAGGCATACAGGAATCTCCCCGACCAATCCGGTGCACATGCATCCATAGGGAGGTCTGCAACAGATCTATTGCAGATGATGATTGTCTGTGCAGGCAAAGAGATCTATCTCTGGTGTGCCCCACCTTCTGAATACTGTCTGTAGCGCTTGTGGATTCAGTGCCCATTCATGATGTTCCTGACTGATCCTGCTGAGGGAGTCTGCCAGGATGTTGTCCTTCCCTGGAAGATGGATAGCAGACCGGGCACCTGTAAGGAGTAGGTCAGACTCCACAGCTTCATTGCCTCTGTGCACAGTGGGGTGGATCTGGTTCCCCCTTGTTTGTTTGATGTAGAACATGGTTGTAGTGTTTTCTGTTCTGACCTGTACCACCTTGTTTCTTAAATGAGGAGCAAATGCATGAAGAGCCAGGTATACTGCCCTGAGCTCTAACAGGTTTATATGCAGAAGGGATTCCTGAGGGGACCATGTTCTGCTGGCTGTTAGGTCTAGCATGTGTGCCCTCCACCATAGCAGGGAGTCATCTGTTGTGAGTACCACTGAGGGATGCTCTATTAGAAAGGGGAGTTCTTCCCTGAGGTTTGCCCTGTCCAACCACCGCTGCAAAGCCAGCAGTAGGGTGTTTGTGACTGGCACCAATTTGGCCAGGGCATCCTTTTTCTGCGACCAGTGAGCTTGTAAGTGGAACTATATGTCTCTTATCTGAAATCTGTATCCTGGAACAACCGCTGTGGCAGCTGCCATGTGGCCCAGCATGGTGTAAGAACTCTCTTCCAGGCCCAGGCCTGTTTAGCTGGAATGATCCTTCTATCTGCAGGATATTGTTCACCCTGTCCTGGGGAGAAATGCTGTGCCTTGACTGGCATCCAGCACTGCTCCAATGAAGTCAAGAAGCTGAACTGGTTCTTGCTGGGACTTCTGTAGGTTTATGGGAAACCCTAGAGATTCTAATGTGTTCCTGGTAAGGGTCAGAGCTTCTTTGGTGTGCTGCAGGGACTGAACTACGACTAGCCAGTCATCCAGGTATGGAAACATGGTCACTCCCTGACTTTTTAAGTGTGCCACAACCAGACATTTTGTGAATTCCTTGGGGGCTGAGGTTAAACTGAATTGCTGCAAACTGGTGGTGACCTGAGGGTAGTCTGAACCTCAGGTACTTTCTGTGGCTCAGTCTGATAGGAATGTGGAAGTATGAATCCTTTAGGTCTAAGGATGCCAACCAATCCCCTTTTTGTAGTGTGAGTGTAACCCCTAGATGGCGCTATCCCAGGGGCTACTACCCCTGCCTGATTTGCCACTAACAGGTTGAGGGGCCTGGATCCAATGGCGGGTGCCTCCACCCAGAGGTCAGGGTTTGCAATAGTTAAACTAACTTGGTCACAGCCCTCTGGGACACTGCAACCCCCCTTTCTTCCCACTAGTGGCCCACACAATATATCAGAATTACCTTCACAGTATACACTTACCCCCAGGTCTGGTTCCGGCACTGGGACCTCCTGTGAAATGAGATACAGTGCAACAATCACAGTACAGTACTTTAACATAGATAAATACCTCAGGCAGTATAACTTTGCTGAAACAAGCAGCTCTGATTTATTTAGGGGGATATAACAAGGACAGGGGGAAATCAGGTTAATTAGCTTATCACTCTAATAATCTACCTATGGCTCTGTGCACAGGCCTATCCCTATCAGTTACTGTCCCTGGGTACCCAAGCCCTAGTGGCTAGTCCAAACCGTGGCAGCTGGTAGGGCCCTTTCACACAGAGAAAAGGAGAATTAAACAGTCAGCAGTACAGTAATTCCATTTGGATTTAATGGCAATTCAACAGGAGCGACCCTGAATTAGTACTCACGACCTCCAAATAAGATAGGGTCCTTCAATGTCAGCAGGGCTCACTTGAGGTACACAAACCTCTTCACACATCCATATAAAAGAAAGCACTATACCAGGCAGGCTGCATCTGTATCCCGATCGTAATTACTGCACAATACCCGGGAGAACACACAGCAGATTCAGTTCCTGACAGACCGAGTGCAATTTTCAGCAATTCCTCCAGTCTTCTACAGGGTGAGCCTGGTTTCTACTCTTCAGAGATCCTTTGATTCTTTTCACAGGACGGATTCAGTCCTAACAAGCTGTTACACAAGCTGCAGACCGAACTCTGGGCCTTACACACGCTTTTTGACTAAAACTGCACACTGAAAAGCCAGGGCTCCTTCCTTCTTCACTGCCAAAGCTCAACTGAAACTCCAACCCACAAAACCGGCACTTCCTTTGAGTTCCTCCCAGTTCTTGACTGGATTGGCTGTCACTCACAATAGACTGCTGCTGTTGGTCCAAAAGGCACTGAAGTCTAAACTACATCTCCAGAGTCACTGCCCATACAATCCTCTTGTGGCTGGCTCAGATTATGAGTCCAAGTTCTGATTCGTCCAAGGCACCATTTTAGAGCTAGCTTACCCCACACTGATTGGTCCAGTTCAGCAGTTCAAAACTAGAATGGGGAACTAGCAGACACAGTTCTGACTGCAAAGAAAGCAGGTTAGACAAACTGTAATTTCATTATTACTCTAAATAATTTCTGGCAAACAGTTACATCTTTCAGATAGGTTCCCTTTGCACTCCTAGTGACTGCAAAATGAAGTGAATTGGCAGCAGCTTGAGTGGTACTCAAACAGAGAAACACACAGTCCCCCCATATAAACTAATTATGTCTGCAAGCAGACAGCTCTTAAAGAGACAGTACCAGAGGTTCTAAAAACACTCACTGATAAATGGCTTAAACGCCAAACACCATTCAGGCTTGGAGCATTCAAGAAAGCTCCTGGAAATCTTTTGGGAACCCCCATTTGCAGGGGGGTTACATGAGGATGATCATGGCCAGAGTCACCAACCATCCTGAACTTTGGTTTTAGTATATGCTTGTTTAGGAGTCGCAGATCCAGAATAGGTTGCCAGTCCCCATTTTTCTTCTGAGTGAGGAAATATCTTGAGTAGAAGCCCTTTCCCCTCTGTAAAAAGGGTACAGGCTCCACTGCTTTGATTGCTAACAGGTTTGCCACCTCTGCCTCTAGGAGGATTTTGTCTGCAGAGGTTGCTGGGGCAACTTTTCTGGCTCTTAGTTTGGGGAGGGATTTGAAGCTTAGAGACAGCCCTTGGTTCACTATCTCCAAGACCCATTTGTCTGTGGTGATGGCATGCCAAGCTTGGAGGTAGTGAGCCAGTCTGCCTCCTACTGGTAGGGGGAGGCAATCTGTACCAGCCCATCCGGGATTCTGTTTTGGCTGGGACTGTACTTGAGGTACCTGGGCTGACCATCTCATGAACCTTCTGCTCCTACCTTTGAAATACCCCCTGGGTTGCTGGTAGTCTGGCATTGCATGTACTTGAAAAAAGGGTCTGGAGGTTGATCCCCTACCCCTGCCTCCCCTGTACTGGGACCTGAAAGAAGTAGAGGGCTTTTCCTTGTTGGAATTGCTGCTATAGGTGGCCTTATATTCCTCCAATTTTTCATATAGGCTTCATTTTTTTCCACAAAAAGGGAGTCGCCCTCACAAGGAATATCCATTGCCTTGGTCTGTGTGTCCTGGCTTTGTGGCCCTAAGCCACACAAACCTTTTCATAGAGATGGAGACAGCCTTCCTGGCCTGGGAAAGCTTGACGTCCACGTCAAGCAAGTACCCCCATAAGCTTTAACTGCAACCATAAACATTTGCATTAGGCTCACACATGTAATCATCAGTCAATATATCATTTTACCAAGAACACATTTCTGAAACATTGCAGTACATCACTCTTTACACAGTATTACACACACATTGTACCATAACTCAAGTTATTACCTCTTGTACATGAAACCTGAAGAGAGGGGCCCCTTCCCTATCAGTTACCTTGGGGCTGGACGGGACAAGGGCCCCATACTTGGAGGGCAACACAAGTAACTTGGAGTTAGCACTGACGCTCAGTTTGGGCAATGAGCTCGGGGACACATACACTCCTTTATGGACAACATTGAGAGGAAAATCCACAGGCCTCCCAAGGGAATCATAACTGAGGTGCACCACAGGCTTTACAGCTCGACCAGTCTTTCTAGGGGGAACTGTTATAGTCTCTGCACTCTGAGCCTCATTTTCAGCATTGTCCTCACTTGTCAGGAGTCTCCATGGGGGAGAGAGGCTAGAACTTGGGGCACTTTCAGCTCCAGGAGTTACAGTTTCTGAGTCCACAACATTTGGCTCGCATGGAGAGCTTTCGACACTGGCAGTGGACTGTCAGGGCACTCAAAATACTCTTCTTGTTCGGTGTATCACCAGTCTGCCCCAATCTATCATTTTCCTCCCTGAAAGCTCAAACAGTTCAACCATGCACAATGATTCCATTTCATCTGATCTGATGCTTTGCACTTCACTTTCTGGGAGCATTGGCTCCAGGGATGAAGCTGGGGCTTAGACAGTCCAGAAGGCCCAGCTTTGTCTCCAGTATTGACTAGGGATTGCCCGAACAATTGACTCAGTTCGTAAGAAGGATAGTATTCAAAGTCACTCTCACTTTCTTCCGATATGGACTGACAGTCATGCTCAACTGGGACTTGTGGAGGGAACACTTTAACTTTGCTTCTGTAGGTGCAGACTTTCTTGATCTTTTCTTAGCAGCAGCTCTAGTCACTGGTCCAGAGGGGCATCTTCTAGGGCTCAGACTCAATTAAGATTTGTCCAATGGGCAGTAAATGATTTCTATGCATTGTTTTTACATCTTTGAATTATTCTCAGGCCTTACTTTGTACACTGGCAGATCATCTAGTTTGCCCACTACAATGTGAGGAGATGGTGCCATCTGTCAGCAATCTTGTGCTTGCCATGCAGTCCCAGATTTCTTAGCAATACCCGATCTCCCTCCTGGAGTTCCTGTGCTTTCACCTTTTATCATACCTTTCTTTGTTGGCAGATTTCTTTTGGCAGCCATGGTTTGAGCCAGTTGGTACGCATGAGTTAGCTGGGCCTTTAACTTTTGCACATACTGTAAATAGTTGTCAGCTTGAACCCCATCAGGAGAGACCCCAAACACACATCTACTGGTAGTCGAGCTTCTCTTCCAAACATCAGGCGGTAGGGGAGAATCCAGTGGCATCACTTTTGGTGCAGTTATAAGCATGTACCAGGGTGCTAATTTGTTGGCTCCATCTAGGCTTGTCCTTTGGGTGCAGGGTGCCTAGCATATCTAGCAAAGTGCGGTTGAAGCGTTCAGGCTGTGGGTCCCCTGGGGGTGGTAAGGAGTGGTTCTGGACTTCGCCTCCCCACAGAGAAAGCATCTCTTTGATCAGGCGACTCTCAAAGTCTCTCCTTGATCAGAATGGATTCTTTGTGGAGCCCCATAGTGAACAAAAAGTTTTTCTACAAGTACTTTGGCCACAGTGGATGCTTTCTGGTCTTTGGTGGGAAAGCTTGGCATATCTCGTGAAATGGTCAGTGACCACCAGCACATTACTGATATTTCTTTCATCTGACTCCAAACTCAGAAAATCAGTACAGACCAGCTCCATGGGTGCACTGGTGGTGATGTTAATAAGGGGGCAGCCCTCTGGGCAAAGCTTTCCTCTGTAAGCAGCGACTACAAGTTTGAATGTGTTGCTCCACATCAGCCCCCATCTTAGGCCAATAGAATCTGGATCTCACCAAGTCAAGTGTTCTGTCTATACCAAGGTGCCCCATGTGGTTGTGCAAGGACCTCAGTACTGAGTCTCGAAAGGCAGTGGGCAGCACTAGTTGTTGTTTGTCTACTTGTCCCCCTCTGTCTACTGTTTCTCTGTATAACAGTTTATTGATCAGTTTCAACTTAGGACCTTCTTTGTATAACAGTGCAGTTCTCAAATCAGTGGAGCGTAATTTGGACACATCTTTTCCTGCATAGAGGGCTTCTAAAGCTGCTTTGATCATGGGATCGCGGGATTGAGCCCGCCGAATACTGTCATTGTCCAGCTGAGGCAATGCACCAATGTCTATTGCAGAAAAGTGGCAATAAGCAGCAGGTATGCAATTCTCAGAGGGTCCCAAGCAATCCACCATGCAGTCCACTGCGTCCGTGGACATTTGTTCCTCCCTGTCAAACTTCCGGCAGAGTGCCCGAATGTCAGGTTCTGCCAATCGGACCCAATCATTCTGGGGAACAGGCCTCCGGGAGAGCATCAGCATCTATGTGGTTCAGACCTGCTCGGTATTCGAGAGCATAGTCATATGTAGATAATGCAGAAAGCCACCTATGGCCAGTGGCATCCAACTTAGCTGAGGTCTGCACATAGGTCAAAGGATTATTGTCAGTTTTACAGTATTTTAGCCCCATACAAGTACTCATGGAATTGGTCAACAATAGCCCACTTCAAAGCTAGGAACTCTAACTTATGTACAGGATAGTTCTTTTCGGATGGGGTCAGGCTTCTACTGGCAAAGGCCACTGGTCTCAGGCCATTCTCGTGCTCTTGGTACAACACAGCCCCCAACTCTTGCAAGCTAGCATCAGTGTGCAGGACGTAAGGTTTTCTTGGATCGGCATAGGCCAGCACTGGAGCATGGGTAAGTTGATATATGATCTCATGAAAAGCAGTCTCACAATCAGTAGTCCAGCGGGCCCCAAATACTTCACTCGGATGAAAATACACTCTTTCAGTCTTGAGGGACGCTGACTTTTGGTATTTTTTGTGGGTTGGGGGATACCCTTGAGTAAGGTTAAGTAAAGGGCGGATCACTCTTGAATAGTCCTTGATGAAGCGCCGATAATAACCACAGAATCCCAGGAATCTTTGCAGTTCTTTTAGATTTTTGGGCTGTGGCCAGGTGGTCAAGGCCTCAACTTTACTTGGGTCGGTCTCTATTCCCTCGGTGGATACTATGTGTCCCACATACTTTACTGATGTTTGAAAGAATTGACACTTATCAATGGACAGTTTAAGGCCAAAGTCCTCCAGTCGGTCCAATACCTTAAATAATCTGCTCTCATGTTCCTCCAGTGAGCTGCCAAACACAATAACATCATCTTGGTATACCAGGCACTCTAGTAAGTTCATGTCCCCCACTGCACGCTCCATCAATCGTTGAAAAGTGGCTGGGGCACCTGAAATCCCTTGAGGCATCCTCATGAATTCATAGAAGCCAAGCGGACAGATAAAGGCCATCTTCTCACGGTCCTCTGGGGCCATCGGAATCTGGTAGTACCCACTGCAGAGATCCAGCACAGAGAACCACTTGCTCCCGTTTAGGCAGTCCAAAGCATCCTGAATGCGGGGCATTGTGTACTGATCAGGGATAGTCCGCGGTTTAAGGTGCGATAATCCACACACATCCTTACTGTTCCATTCTTTTCCTCACTACCACAATGGGGGAAGCATAAGGGCTTCTGGATTCTTGTATTACACCAGCAGCTAATATCTCTTGCAGATGCCGTCTCACATCATCTATGTCAGCAGGTGCCAGGCGTCGAGACCTCTCACGAAATGGTCTTTCGTCATGCAGCGGATATTGTGCTCAGCTCCTTGCACGCTTCCTACATCCCATTCCTTTAAAGAAAACACCTGTGTCTCTCTGGGCAAGCTTCTCACTGATCCTCACTTTCCATTCAGCTGGCAGCGGAGTCGCAATCAAACAAGTCAGGTGTTACTCTGTCATTCTTCCTTGAACTCTTGCTGCTGGGTAGCACTGCAGTGTCTGCACAATGCACATTAGCCAGGATGCAACCTCTGTTTACTCGAATGTCTCTTTCAGACACATTATGAACTTGGACCATTACCCTTCTGGCATAAGCATGGGCTCTAGCGGGCAAAATCTAGGCTTGACCAGCAGTCCCTCTGGCAATTTTCCATCGCCTGGTGCATCCAACATTAATATTTTATTCTTAACATCCTTTCTGATACGGACCTCTCCTGTAAGGTACACTGGGCATTTGGCGCCAGGATCAGAGACTCAGGATCCTTCTTCCATACAATTCCGACCGGTTCCTCTGGTTCTATTTTTTCAGCATCTCTCTGTGCCTCATAGGCCTTCTTAATTAAAGCCGCAACTCTTAAAGCTCTACTAGTCTTTGACCCCTGTTTTTCATAACACAACTGTGCCAGCCTTCCGAACATATGAGCATTTGTTCCAATCAACAAAGGGACACCATCATACAGTCCAGTGGGGGACACACTAAGGCTAGGGTCTCTACTTGTTCGGCCACTCCAGCCACGGAGGTGGGGAAGACAGCCAAATTCGGATATACCCGAATAGGGGTAGGCCTTCTCACTTAACCCCCATACATGCAGTCCTTCTAATGGTTGTAAGGGTACGTCTGACAAATGCTTCTGATACCAATCCTGGAACATAATTGTCACTTAGGGAGCCACTGTCTAATACAGCTCTTGTAGACACTCCATTCACCTTTACAGTGGTTTCCATGGAGGGACCCACTATTCTGGACCAGTCTGGAGAGCCGGTAGTGGGGCCTGGGCAACTGACCTTGCCACAAAGGATGTGAATTAGCATTTTGGTGCCCTCACTGGGATCATGTCGTGCACCTCTTAACCACTGATTTCTTCTCCGAAGCTCTCCTTGTAGCCTATATGCAACTTTGTCAGTGTCTTTTGGGGACTGGCATTTCCCTTTTCATGTGCCCATCTTTCCACAATTATAGCAAAACATACTTTCTGGAGTTTGAGCTGGCCGAAGGCGCCACACTGGGAGCCAGGGCGGGGTATTACTAACTGGAAACCTGGGTGCCATCTCTGTCTGTGCGTGATAAGCATTTGGAGACATCTCGTCAGTTTCTCCACTTCCATGGTCAAGGAATTGAGTTTGGAGCTGTTATCAGCAGGAGATACATGGGTGGGTACCCCACCCCATAGCAGATGCAGTCGGATATAGGTCAGGGCCCTGCATTGCAGGCGTGGCCTTCATAAAGGGACTGTTTTGAATTCCCGGATCTCTCAACAGTTCGCCCCATTGTGGCA
The DNA here is from genome assembly GCA_016271365.2 of Neoceratodus forsteri. Lineage (NCBI taxonomy): Eukaryota > Metazoa > Chordata > Ceratodontiformes > Ceratodontidae > Neoceratodus > Neoceratodus forsteri. The sequence continues at coordinate 273,298,335 of CM028130.1, read as the reverse complement.
TATCTTTTCCTTGTCAGAGCACTCATTGACTGTCAACCTCTGCCCTGAACTTCATCTGATGGGTCACCCTCAGTCACTCGAGTTAGTAGCCACAGCTGTTGGTGCAGGTACTTCCGAGGTTGCCTTTCTCAACTCCTCGAATTTCTCTCATTAACTCATCATAGGAGGGTGGGGATTCCAGTCGATTTGCCAGGCGTAACTGAAGCAACAGCAGTTCTGAGAAGGGGCAGACTTAAGGATTCTGTCCAGTCTGGTTCGGTCCAGTTCAATCGCTGGCAAACTACCCTTTCTGAGGCATTCTTGCAACAATTTTTCCAGCCGAGAGCACACACAGACAACAACTCCCTTGGTACTGTTGTGCATTTCTTACTCTCCACCATAGGTCCTCATCAGAATCTGGGCTCCCTACACACATTCTCCAAGGCCTCAAGATAGGCCTGTGCAGTCGCTTCAGGGTTACTGGCCCGTTTAGCACGGATGGTAGCCAGAGCAGGACCTCGGAGGCTCTCACTAACCCTCTTTCACTTTTCGCCTTCCGAGCATTGCCATTCTAGCACTTGGGGGGCAACATAGTCTATCCAGGTCTCCCAGTCATCCTCCCCTTGGGGGGTGGGGAGGGTGCCAGAGAAGATCCTCAACCTTCGTAAGAGTCGTGACTAATGGCAGGTGCAGAAATAGGAGTCTGCATTGGTTCCAGCCACCATTACGGGCACTGGAGCAGGAGAGGGTGTTGGGGAGGAACACCTCAGGTGGCAAGAATAGTTTCTTCAAGTCCTCCACAGTTTTCCCTCTCCCAGCAACCATTCAGCAAATTTCTCCTCAAAAGTTTCAGATAGTGGTGGGGCTGATTCCCCGGTCTTTACTGTCCTTAGTTATCACTCTCCAAGCAGTGAGGGCTCCTCTGGGGTAATGGTCTGTGGCACTTTGGAGCTATCTATGGGATCCTTAAACTCTACTAGGGCCAGGAAAGTGTGGGTGAGCAGATTAGCATGCCGACCCACCACCACAGGGTTTTGTAAACCTTCCACCTTGAAAGTACTCCCTGCACAGTGTCTGTATTGATACCCAGGGGATGTCCAGGATAAGCATAGCATTTTGGGGTCGATCTCCTCCCCAGTACACCACTCCACCAGCGGTGCACAGCTACTTCTGTCAGGGTACCCATTTTTTCTTAACAGTGGTTCGTAAATATGGCCACTAGAGGACACACAATCCCAGCGGTGAGCCTCAAGATGTAACCCCTAGATGCGCTATCCCAGGGGCTACTACCCTGCCTGATTTGCCACTAACAGGTTGAGGGCCTGGATCCAATGGCGTGGTGCCTCCACCCAGAGGTCAGGGTTTGCAATAGTTAAACTAACTTGGTCACAGCCCTCTGGGACACTGCAACCCCTTTCTTCCTACTAGTGGCCCACACAATATATCAGAATTACCCTCACAGTATACACTTACCCCAGGTCTGGTTCCGCACTGGGACCTCTGTGAAATGAGATACAGTGCAACAATCACAGTACAGTACTTTAACATAGACAAATACCTCAGGCAGTATAACTTTGCTGAAACAAGCAGCTCTGATTTATTTAGGGATATAACAAGGACAGGGGAAATCAGGTTAATTAGCTTATCACTCTAATAATCTACCTATGGCTCTGTGCACAGGCATATCCCTATCAGTTACTGTCCCTGGGTACCAAGCCCTAGTGGCTAGTCCAAACCGTGGCAGCTGGTAGGGGCCCTTTCACACAGAGAAAAGGAGAATTAAACAGTCAGCAGTACAGTAATTCCATTTGGATTTAATGTGGCAATTCAACAGGAGCGACCTGAATTAGTACTCACGACCTCCAAATAAGATAGGGTCCTTCAATGTCAGCAGGGCTCACTTGAGGTACACAAACCTCTTCACACATCCATATAAAAGAAAGCACTATACCAGGCAGGCTGCATCTGTATCCCGATCGCAATTACTGCACAATACCGGGAGAACACACAGCAGATTCAGTTCCTGACAGACCGAGTGCAATTTTCAGCAATTCCTCCAGTCTTCTACAGGGTGAGCCTGGTTTCTACTCTTCAGAGATCCTTTGATTCTTTTCACAGGGGGATTCAGTCCTAACAAGCTGTTACACAAGCTGCAGACCGGAACTCTGGGCCTTACACGTTTTTGACTAAAACTGCACACTGAAAAAGCACAGGGCTCTTCCTTCTTCACTGCCAAAGCTCAACTGAAACTCCAACCGACAAAACCGGCACTTCCTTGAGTTCCTCCCAGTTCTTGACTGGATTGGCTGTCACTCACAATAGACTGCTGCTGTTGGTCCAAAAGGCACTGAAGTCTAAACTACATCTCCAGAGTCACTGCCCATACAATCCTCTTGTGGCTGGCTCAGATTATGAGTCCAAGTTCTGATTCGTCCAAGGCACCATTTTAGAGCTAGCTTACCCCACACTGATTGGTCCAGTTCAGCAGTTCAAAACTAGAATGGGAACTAGCAGACACAGTTCTGACTGCAAAGAAAGCAGGTTAGACAAACTGTAATTTCATTATTACTCTAAATAATTTCTGGCAAACAGTTACATCTTTCAGATAGGTTCCCTTTGCACCTTAGTGACTGCAAAATGAAGTGAATTGGCAGCAGCTTGAGTGGTACTCAAACAGAGAAACACACAGTCCCCCCATATAAACTAATTATGTCTGCAAGCAGACAGCTCTTAAAGAGACAGTACCAGAGGTTCTAAAAACACTCACTGATAAATGGCTTAAACGCCAAACACCATTCAGGCTTGGAGCATTCAAGCAAGCTCCTGGAAGTCTTTTGGGAACCCCCATTTGCAGGGGGGTTACATGAGGATGATCATGGCCAGAGTCACCAACCATCCTGAACTTTGGTTTTAGTATATGCTTGTTTAGGAGTCGCAGATCCAGAATAGGTTGCCAGTCCCCATTTTTCTTCTGAGTGAGGAAATATCTTGAGTAGAAGCCCTTTCCCCTCTGTAAAAAGGGTACAGGCTCCACTGCTTTGATTGCTAACAGGTTTGCCACCTCTGCCTCTAGGAGGATTTTGTCTGCAGAGGTTGCTGGGGCAACTTTTCTGGCTCTTAGTTTGGGAGAGGATTTGAAGCTTAGAGACAGCCCTTGGTTCACTATCTCCAAGACCCATTTGTCTGTGGTGATGGCATGCCAAGCTTGAGGTAGTGAGCCAGTCTGCCTCCTACTGGTAGGGGAGGCAATCTGTACCAGCCCATCCGGGATTCTGTTTTAGCTGGGACTGTACTTGAGGTACCTGGGCTGACCATCTCATGAACCTTCTGCTCCTACCTTTGAAATACCCCCTGGGTTGCTGGTAGTCTGGCATTGCATGTACTTGAAAAAAGGGTCTGGAGGTTGATCCCCTACCCCTGCCTCCCCTGTACTGGGACCTGAAAGAAGTAGAGGGCTTTTCCTTGTTGGAATTACTGCTATAGGTGGCCTTATATTCCTCCAATTTTTCATATAGGCTTCATTTTTTTCCACAAAAAGGGAGTCACCCTCACAAGGAATATCCATTGCCTTGGTCTGTGTGTCCTGGCTTTGTGGCCCTAAGCCACACAAACCTTTTCATAGAGATGGAGACAGCCATGAGTGTGGCTGTGGTATCATTAGCATCCACAGCCATGTGGAACTAATATTTGGTGGCATCCAGTGCTGCCCTAGCAGTTTCCACTAGGTCCTCTGCCATATCACCTGGGACTTTGTCCATCAGTGCCACAACAGTATTCCATAAGGCCATTTGGTACTGTACTGCATAAGACATGTAGCTGGCTTGTCTCACAAGGAGTGGGGCAGCTAGATACCTGTTCTTCCCCATCCCATCCAATTTCCTGGAATCCTCGTCTGGGGGATGGGATGACAAAGGTATCCTAGCTTTGTCACAAGCTACTGCCCGAACCACTCCCTCAAGATCTGGATGGTGAAATAAAATGCAGCAGCGAACCTGTCCAGCTGATTTTTTTATCAACTTTTTTGTCCACCCTTGGGATAGTAGTGTTTTTTTTTTTATTGTGTAGCACTGCTTTCCTCAGGGATTTATGCATGGAAAGCATCAAAGATTTTGTTGGTGCTAGCCTCATCATTTCTAAGAAATCAGCTTCCTCTCCATCTTCCTCACTCTCCTGGATTGGGAGATACAGTGTCTCTACCATTTGCTTTACAAATGAGTAGTGTGAGGTATAATCTTCTGGACCGCTAGGTGGGGAACCGAAGTCCTTTTCAGGGGATGCCTCAGGTTCAATGGGTTCCCCCTCTTCCTTCTCCTCTTCCTCTAGATTGTCATAGATATACATAGATTCTTGACCCCCGGAACTGGTGGAACTGGTGTAAGAACCGGGGCCACAGCTTGTAGGGCCTGGAGAACCTGCAGTGCCTTTGCAATGTCCTCAGTAGAGGACATAGGTGTTTTGTCTGCTGATAGCTCCTTAGCCTTCTCAGCCGGAGGTGCAGCAACATGTTTTATTTGTGTTCTTTCTTACTGGGAACTGGTTCAATATCCAGTTCCACAGGCCTTTTAGTTTTACTTTTAGTCCATTTTTTCTGTGGATTTTGCATCCACTGATTAATTTGGCCAGTCCTTATCTTTTTTAGAAGAGGAGGTGGACGGGACATCCTCAGATGAACTAGCAGTAGTTGCCATTTCTTCTAATTCCTTAGCCCTTTTCTTAAGAGTTTTGGGCCAAAAAGTCTTCCAAATAGAACAATTAGAGAAAATATAGCTAGTTCCCAAGCAGAAAATACACAGGTCATGCCTGTCTGCTTTGGCCACTATCTAGCCACAACTAATACAGTTTTTAAAACCAGTGGGTCCTGTCTTTTTCTTAGGTGTTAGAACCTCTGACATTGATTTAGATTTTAAACCACTAAAGTGATCAGTTCCCTGAACTGATAAATTTAACTTGAAATAAAAAGCGATCGATTCCCCAAAATCAAAAAGGAACCGAGCGCTTATCAGTTCCATGACAGGACAGGAACTGCAAACTAACCAAAATAAAATAAAAACTACAAAACTATATGTATCTTGAAAGGAACCAAAAATAAACAGTGAAATAAAGATGAAATATGAGGTGAAAGCCTCTGAAACAGCGGTTTCCCACAGTTCCACAGAACAAATGAGGAACCGAAAAACAAGTAAATTTAACCCAAATAACTATACTAAACTAAACTATAAGGGCAGCAATTTAAAAATAATTAAGTAAAAATGGTACTATGGAAGAAAGTTGCGGAGAGTTCTCTGAGGTGTCTTAACTGGCAGGCGGAGCAAAGAATCTGAATACTCAGAGTGCAGCAGTTACTAAGGGCAACAGTTTGAAATTAGAAAGTGCCAATCAGAGTTCCATCATTTGCATAAATTCTGTCTCTCCGTGGCAGGTCAACGCTGAAGGCTGACTGTATTAGTTTAATCATACTGTGTGATTCCTGAGGTTAGAAATAGGATTAAACCACTCCCATCCTCTGTTACATCCATTGGCTCCTGCTATCCTGCATCGCATCCATTATAAAACTGACATACTTGTTTTTAAATTTCTTCACGGCCTTGCTGCTTTCTGTCTCACTGAACTCATGACTGACTACCCTCCTACCCTATACTCTCTGTTCCTCCAGCCCTAGACTTATTTTTCTTCCCTCACATCTCTCCCTCTCAACCATTGGTGGATGGTCCTTCACATCTCTGCTCCCACTGCCTGCAACAGCCGTCCTTCCAGTTCCTCCATCCATCTTACCAATTCTCCTTTCTCCTTCCAATCCTGCCTCACAACCCACATCCATTCCATTGATTATAAGTCCCTGTCTCCCATTCAGTTTGCTTGGAGTTTTCTCATCAGTGGTTCCTTCAGTACTGCTTGGTTTGCTCACAAAAGCATTTTTTTTTATACTTTATTTTATTGGATCTGAGATTGGCAAATACATTACAGTAGCACATTTTGAGTTACAAGATACACAGTGCATCAATATCGATAAAGAATGGCACAATCAAAATCTCATTTAATACAGATCTATTAGGTGTCAACCTCAAGCCCATTTTCTCAGAATTTTTTTTTAAAAAGACAAAAAAGGAAAACAATTGAAGGGAACAAAATAAAATAAATATATACTAATTAATGAAAAGCTGCTGTTCCCTGTGCCTCTACTACAATTCAATGTACTTTATTGTTTAGATATACAACTCATTCCTTTCTCTACCCATACCAGTTTCAAAAGGATTATTCCCTATTTCCCTCCTATTCTTCAAGTCAAGTTTATTAAGCATATGTGTATAAATATCACTTTGTTACATATAAAAGGGAGACACACATATCAAACACGTTTAAAAAAATATGTTAAAATTAATTTCAACATCTTCATTTGTTTTATAGTTACTGCACAAATCTTAATCATATAGCTTCTATCCTTACAGTAACCACAATATTTTATGTTTAGCACTGCCTAATTATCACCTCCTATGGCCATTTTTACTAACTGCATATCTTATAACAGATTGTGCAAATTTTGCTGTGGCAAGTATTATTGGTTCCAATGTTGACTTAAATAATCTAAAAGTCTTAGCCCACACATCATCTCCCTCTCGACATTCGTTTAGTGGCAAAATCCATTTTCTCCTTAGTTTGCCAAAAACAAGGGCATTCAAAGATTATATGCGGTATTTCCCATTTACTGTTTTCATTACAATAACATAATGTAGGGACTACTACTCTACCTGATATATAATTTATCCCCACGTTCACTTGCTCCATCCGAAATTTACATAAAGCTTTTCTCTGATTTACATTATCACAAAATTGGAGATATTTTTCTATCGAAAATACATTTTTAATATTTTTATAAATCTTCCCTTCTCCACATTCATGTAGGGACTCCAGGTCTTGTACAGCCACAACGTCAGTCAGTCTTTGAATGGCCTGACTCTTGAATAAAGAGATGCCCCTATGTGAATACAGAATATAATTTCTCTCTAAACCAAGTTTATTTAAGACATCATAAAGCTTAAAAGTCCACATCTCTATTCCCATAAGTGTTTCCTCAGCTTCCTCAAGAAATGAAAGGCTACACAGATTGGGTACACTGGAAGCGATTATTCGAAACCAAAAATGTATTTCTCTTTTCTGTATCCTAGTTTTAATAGCATATGTTCCAGTCTATGCCCTAATTATGGCACTATGGGTATACATAGAGACCCCCAGGAGATTTTTAAGAAACTGGTTTATTATTGCCTCTATGTCATTTGTCCCCTGGATTCGGGTTAAAGAGAACTTGAGCTGCCTCAAATGAAATAGGCGAACCTCCACTCATAACTTGCCAGGAGGAATGGTAGCCCTTGTTTGCCTGTCACCGGAAACATGGATCAAGCAATGCAGGCCCAAATTGCTCATCCCAGGCCCACCAGCCGTACTTCCACATATGCTGTGCTGTCCCTCCTTTATTGGTTCCTCTCTACCATCCCTCTAGAGCAGCTTTAACCCCTCGTTGGGAGAGGATTCCCAGCGCCGCCTGCAGTTGGCGGTTAAAACATAAGGCCCGTAGGGGAGATCTGATACCTGTTGTAATTCTATGGATTTCCAATGACAGGCATATCTGGGATGGTGTCACATTTATACTACGTTCATCTGGGATGCCACCCATTATCCTGGCAGGTAGGGGATGGCCAGACCTCCTTATCCCTTTGGCAAATACAAAATGTGCCTAGCCACCCTTGGCCTGCCAGCTCCCCAGATACTGTAAAGGACATTAGTTGTCTTTGCCAGCCCAATAAGATTTGTTGTGAGACTACACAAGGGACACTTTGAAAAAGGTACAGCAGATGGGGAAGTATATTCATTTTAACAGTTTGGACTTCTGAGTGAAGAGGCAAAGGCAGAAGCGCCGCCTATCTTTTAAAATCTAGAGATATCTCTTTTAGTAGGAGAGAGTAATTGTCCTTAAAGTGAGTTATTGGATTCACTCCCAAGTATTTTAATTTGTCCATGCCCCACAGCGTGAGGTATCTTTTCTGACTAAATGGGTGGACCAGATAGGAGCATATCATTACCTCTGTTTTGGCTGCATTCGGAGAGTAATCTGATATCACCGTAAACTGCTGTATCTGCTTAAATACTTTGGGAAGGGAGGTTTCTGGGTTACTCAAGAACAATATAATATTGTCTGCATACAGGCCGAACTTGTGTTCAGACCCTCCCAGCTCTACACCCTGTATCTCTAGATTCAGGCGAATTGCCTGTGCCAGTGGCTCAACAAAACGGCAAAAAGCATGGGAGAAAGCGGGCAACCCTGTCTTGTACCCCGTTCCAACTGAAATGACTTCCCCACATGCTTGTTCACCTTTACGCAGCCATTAGGCCTATCATATAATTTCGTCTCCAGCCTACGGAATACCTCCAGGAAGCCAAAGCCCACCAGAGATGCCTGTAAGACAGGCCAAGGCACCTTATCAAATGCCTTTTCGGCATCTAAACTCATGACCAGGGCTGACCTCCCACTCCTCCCCAGATGTTCTATAATGTTAACTGCCCAGCAGATACCATCCTGTGCCTGTCATCCTGGGACAAAACCTGTCTGGTCTGCATGTATTCCAGGCAGAATCTTGTAATTTGTGTTTAAGATGGAAATCAGTCTATATGAGGCACATAATAAGTGGTCTCTGGCGGGCTTCGGCAGGACCGCCATAACCGCGTGCCTTCAAGATGGGGGGATTACTCCATCTTCAGACAGCAGGGAGTTATACGTTCTACTTAAAATTGGAATGACCTGGCTCCAGAAGAGCTTATAAAACTCTGCCGGGAACCCATCCATACCCGGGCACTTCCCTGTCTTAATACGAGATATTTCTGCTTTTATTTCCGAGTCCCCTACTGGGGAGACCAATAGGTTTGCTTGCTCCCTCTTAACCTGGGGTAGTCACAAGGCCCCAAAAAATGGGATATTCTTTCTGCTTCTGGAACAGGTCCAGATCTGTATAATTCCTGATAGTAATCCACAAAGGCTCCCGCTGTATCTGTTGTGTTCACTAACTGTTGTTTAGTATGTCGGTGACTTATCCTGTTTATGGTGGCATTAGCTTTTCTTCATCTCAATCTGCTAGCTAATAGTCGTAGAGCCCTTGGACCCCCCCTCATAGTATTTCTGCTTTAGGTAATGCATATTTTGTTCTACCCTGTAGTCCAGTATAGCATTTAGCATGCTCCTACGTGTTTGTACCTCTTTTTCTTTAGTTGCCTCATATTTAACCTTTAAAGAGTTCTCTAGCTACCTTATCTGGTCCTGCAAGGCAACCTTTTCGGCTTCCCGTTCTCTTTTGCAATGGGCGACCATCACAATAAGCTTCCCCCTGACCACTGCCTTTATTGTATCCCATAGTATGGGAGGGGTGACCTCAGGTGTGTCGCTTGTCTCTAGTGTTCCTTTATTCATCTCCTGTACTAGTTTCTGAGTGTCTTTCCCTTGTATGAGCGTCACATTAAGATGTCAAAGGGTATTTTTTCCTAGCCTCTCCCAAATGTAACTGCATCAACAAAGGGGCATGGTCAGGAAGGTAAGTCACCCCTATCTCCGCCTTCCTTATCTGTGAGGCATTCTCTTTTGGCACAAATAAATAATTTATTCTTGAGTGCACCTTGTGCACTGATTAGAAAAAAGTAAAGTCCCTTTTCTTACCATTTACATCTCTCCAGGCATCTACAAAGCCTACCTCAGATAACAACTTACTAACTTTCAGGGCCACTCTCCTATCAGACCTTGGTGTCGCAGAACAAGAATCTGTGTGGTCATTTAATGCAAGATTAAAGTCTCCTCCCATGATTAACACTCCATCCGACCACTCCACCAGTCTCATACACAGCCTCCTATAGAAGTAATAGTCTGAGCCTGGGGGCATATACATAGAAGCAACTGTGATCATTTGACCATTGTAAATTCCCTTTAGGGCCACCAGCCATCCCTCCGCATCCACTAAAGTATCTTGTGACTCAAAGGCCACCTTACTTGGCAGCAGTACTACCATTCCTCTGCGGCGTCCCCCTCTACACAAAGATGCCACCACCTTGGCAAAGTCAAATTTACATAACTTCTCATGCTTTACTTTAGGGAGATGAGCCTCGTGGAGCACACAGAAATCTGCTCCAGTCTTTTTGGTGTATGAGATGACTTTACTCTGCTTGATTGGGTCCATAAGCCCGTTGACATTAAAGGAGAGTAAAGTGGTGTTTTTGTTAGCCATTGTTACTTGTTTTAAATTTTTCCCTACTATTTCTCCCACCTTTACCTTCCTTTGACTCTGTGGAGAGTTGCACTGTATAATGAGAAGGGCAAACATTAGGACTAGCTGCTAACATCTGTGTAAACAATTTAGCTGTATACAAAATATGAACAACCATATAGTTTAGATATAAACTTATACAACTGGGTGTTTGAAAGAGCAATTCTCTGAAAACCTCACTGAGAGAAAATGGGGAGGCGGAGCAAGTAAGAAAGACCAAACAACTCTTCCCCTCTAAAGCCCCCAACAAGCTTAAATGTGTGATTTCCATGGTAGAAGGCCTAGTAAACCAAGGCCTTTTGGCCCTTCCCTATGTTTGGGAAAGGGCTGAAGGGGTAAAAGAATGTCTCAGCTAGTGAGGCCCCCTTCCTCAGTTCACATGTGAACGGTGGGGCTCAGAATAAGTAGCTGTGACCAACGGACCAGATCACCCGAGAGGGCAACTGAGAACTTTTGGAGAAAGCAAATGCACTTTTCTCCTCCTCCAACCTGCACTAATTATACATCTGCTCTTGAGGTCAATTCTGACATGGCATGTCCCTCCCTTCCCCCACGCCATGGTGGAGAGGGGCAAGTGCGAGAATGCCTTTAGAGCTGATCCAGCCTCTCTGGGTGGAAACCCCAGTAGCATTTGTTTAAGCTCCAGTCTCACCCCTCGACAGTAATGCATATTTTAAAATGCAGGCTTTAGACTTACATTGCATATTTTCTCCCTTCTGCAAAAAAAACAGCAGTATGTCAACATTTGTTTAAATGCAAATTTCTTGTTCTGAGCTCCATTCCTCAGTCTCCATCCCCCAGGAAAGCAGAGTCCCCCACCCACCCACCATCCCCACATAATTACTTGAGTAAAGTTTTTCAGTCATATTTGTCTCTTCATTTCAAGCTAAAGGTTTGAGTATCAATAGCCCACTAGTAGTGACTTGTCCACGTGGACCTTTGTTTCTCCGCATAAGGTCTGCATCAACAGTCTCGGTGTCCATATACAGTGCATTGAGCAGAGGTTTCCCATAGGCCCACCTGTTAGCATTACAAACCCCCGTGGGGCATTACAGCAACTTAGGGCTATATGAGACCCAACCCATGTGGGTAAAGCAAGGGGGGAGGAAGGTGGAAAACATACGGTAACCCCTCGGAAGACAGAATGGGGGGGAGGGGAGAGAACATGGGAAAACAGGACTGTCTTTAGCTAATCTATTGTGAGAATATTTGGGGAAATAGTGTTTGTGAAGATCAGATAAGATTCACAGTGGCCTGTTTATTTCACTGAAAGCTGTACTTGCATGCCAGCTAAGATGGTCGAATGGATTGAAACCAAGGGTCTCTTACCAGACTTTCAATCGTCTTCTTGTGCTGTTAAGTCATTCTCAGAGATTCCTGGTAGTTTTTTAATCAGATCCTGAAGCAGTGCAGCAGAGTACAATGCCCATTGATTTGTTGGTATTTTAGTATGACAAGAGGTAGCTAGTTGCCAGTTGTTTGCTGTTTCCTTCCAATTCTGCTGCGTTTGTGTGGAAGGATCTGACAGCGTTAGGCCACATTTCAACAAAGACCTTCCTCGCATCCTGCGGTATTTCATACACTTCTGGCCCCTCTGTCCTGAGGATCCTGAGGCGAGCCAGGTATGGGGACTGGATCCAGATTTGCTTCTCCTTTAGGACTTTTATCAGTGGACCATAAGCCAACCTCTAGTGCTGGATTGCAATCGGATAGTCTTGATAAAAAAATAGACATGAGTCCAGATATTTAATTTCTTTTCTCTGCATGGCTTAGGATGTTCTCCTTAGTATGATAGCTGCCAAATTTTATTATCACCGATCGAGGATGGTCTGAGGCTTCCCTAGGTTTTGGTATCAAGGCCCTATGTGCCCTCTCGATACATAGGTCATATGTGGGGGAGAGTTCTAAAACATCCCTGAGCAGGTCTGTTATAAAGTCAGCCATTAACCCAGTCTTTCAAGCCATACACCCCCAGGTTATCACAGCCGGAACGGCTTTCTAGATCTATGCATTTTTGCTCTAGTTCTATAGTTTGGCGGCAGAGGGCCTGAACAGCTCTGCCCTAGTGGAGCATACTATCCTCTGTTTGCGATATGCGATCCTCCGTTTCCTGCACACGCTTCTCTACTTGGTTCAGTTTTTGTCTTAGGAGCCCGAATTCAGATTTGTTTTCGGCTCTCATTTCTTTAAGCTCCTTCAGGATGATATCAAATCTACGCCACGATAACCTGTCCATCTCCTTGTCTGTTTCATAGGATATTGCTGGGTTGGCTTCTCGGGCTGGGCCTGCCACTCTGGCGGGTGAGCTGCTTCTGAATCCCACTCCATCTTTGTCACCCTTAGACTGCTGCAACCTCAATCTCGAGCCCTTGTCCTTCTGTGTTCCCTCTCCAGACATTTTGATATATTTTACTGCTCAATTCAATATATTTCGGGTTTTATTGCATGCAGGTCAGGACAGAGCGCACTCTCTATCATCTGCTCTGAGCCGTGGCGGAACCAGAAGGCCCCACAAAAGCATTTCAAATGATTTGTATTCATTGAATCAAGTTAGTCATTTACAATAATAAGGGTGAAAACATGTAGTTGACACTACACCATGCTACACTATGGAGTTTACAGTACATGTAGCTGACACAAAAAGTATAACAAGCTTCACTCCTCTCATTTTGCTGTTCATCTTGATACAGAGAAACTTTCAAGTGGAATCCAGATTGATTTTTTTGTTTGTTTTCTTATATTTTTTAGAAATAAAACTATAATAGGTGTTGTTAATGAATATTAACAACATATAAACAGGTGTTTGTCAGCTGTTTGTATGGTGTTAACATTCAGTAATAACTGGGATTCACATTTTTTTCAAAAGAACAATAAAGTATTGGTTAAAACATCACATGAGATTATGTTTGTACAGTTGTATCAATTTGAACAAAATAAACTGAGGGAAGCTTTTTTTATTACGTGTTGTAGTTTTTTGGCACATAATCTGTTATATGTAAACTCTGTAGTGAAGTACGGTGTAGCATAGTGGGGTGAAACCTCACACATGAAAACTCCCCTCAGTATTAAAGGAAAGGTGTCAATCTGTAGTGCCCCACCTCCCAAAGGCGTACCCCCAATTAAGCTTTTCACAATAAAAGCATTTGTTTTAGCTGCAGTAACTTATTTTATTTTATTTTCGAAAACTTCGGGTGTCGGAAACATGGTGGATGGTGCACGGCTCCATTTACTGTGAAAGTGAGGCACCACACTGCTCACTTTAATTCATCTGTATTGAAACGAGCAGTGTGGCACTACATTTTCTTCAGAACCCCTCCCATGTTCTCCAATGGCTTACCCTCCATGGCAGGATGGCAGGGAGTCCCCAACTCAACCCACCAAGTCTAGATCCAGCATCGAGGAGGTGTTTTCTTGGGGGTGGCGCCTGCGAAGGATGGCCATTCATGCTGCATGACTGAGACCCAATTTTTTCCACTTTTCCCTGCAGAAGGGAGCGTGCGGTGCTGACAGTGGCAGAGCTGCATGCATGCAGCATTCCAGTCAGCTGCTCCTCCTCCTCCTCTGACCCCCATTGTACAGGACCCGATGTGCCAGCACCTAGTCTCTGCTAGGTGTCAGGCAGGTGCCGGTCTCTGTTCCCCACCTTCCCCGGGAGAAGAGAGCTGTCCTCTGGATGCTTGATCCTCTCCCTCCCTGGCCGACCCCCGATGACCTGCTCGCACCACGAATACGGGTTGCTGGCATGGCAGGAGGTAAGGCATCACTGCCTCAGCTCTCCACACCACTGGACTGGCATTTAGAAACATAGAACATAGAAACATAGAAGTTGCCGGCAGATAAGGACCGCAAGGCCCATCCAGTCTGCCCATTTCTTTTTCTACCTTATAAATGTGCCATCGGCCTTTGCTCTGCTAGATTACACAATTTTACTTTTTTCTGATATTACTGTGTCATTTTCAATTGAAAGTATTTTGAGACAATGCTTCCTGTTTCAGAGTGAAATGTTGGGAGCCCTTGCTAGCTTTCAGTGTTATGGTGTGCCTTTTGAATAAACCTTTCTGAGCAGTACCTCAGTTTTTTGGATTTTTCATTTACAAACTCGAGCCTGAGTGTGCCAATTGTGTTTTCTGCTTGTACTGTATGACCAATGCTATAAAAATTCAACTGTATTGCATTACAAAGTACTTTAAAATTCATCTGTTATGTGTAAGTATATAAGTAAGTGATAAGACCCGACAAGGTGTGTGGTGTTAGATGATACCCACATGCTCAGGGTGTACAGAGGCCTGACACAATCCATTTTCTGACTGCAGTACGATGGGGTTTTAAAGTGCTGCAAGCAACGCCAAGTGGAGACAGTTGTGAACAGAGGGAAAGGCTTTCAATGTCAGCATAGAATGCATTGTAGAAATGTGTACTGCATACCACATCTTTTTTTAGCCCAGGTGGCACTGATACCCACAATCCTTGTGACTGCTATAAGTCAAACAGGTTACACAATTTTTGCGGACCACTATCTAAGCAATAACACATGATGACAGTGTGTGCAGTGATGCTGCAATAGTGGCATGCTCTAGTTTCATTTTAAGGCAGGAAACAAAGGTTCATACAAAGATAAATAGGAGCTGTTAGCTGGTGTGCCCATTTTGCTCCATTAATTATAATATCGTAATACATTACCCTGTCCCAGTTACTTGTCTAATCTGTTTTTGAACTCTGGTTTAGTTTTGCTTATAATGACTCTTCCATCGGAAGGGAGTTCCATGGATTTACCACTATCTGGGTAAAGAAGAAAAAATGACTAACCATATTAATCTTGTTTCTTCCAAGGGAATTTTACTGTATTCTGACAAATGCAGTATGGTCTCAATCTAGGCTTGCCCCAGAGCTGAAATGGTTAATACAACTTATGTAAATAGTGGAATGCTAGGCTCAAGCTTGGTTTTCAATCCACTGACCCTGACTGCACTTTCCTGCAACCGTTAGATTCTTACGAAGCATGCATAAGCTAAAACAAACTAACTAAACTATTCTAATATAACAAATCAACCCCCCCCCTCTTTTTAGGCCAACTCCCATTTGAAACAGCAAGGCATCTTTAAGACTGTAATACCTAATATGCATTGTACTGCTCTTAATCAATGTATCATAATCAATGCATGGTCTATGTTGTAATTGTAAATCATTATGCATGTTCTCCTTTTCCCCCTGCCTCCAGGGTGCATCTGGAATCAACCAGGTATCTGCTCAGCATGCCTCCCTGATAAAACCTTTAAATCAAATCAAATCAAATCAAAATTTATTTATAAAGCGCTTTTCAATAAATCAAAGCGCTGATACAAAACAAGAGATAAAACATCAGCAATAATAAATAAAAACATAAAACAATGAAATAACCGTAAAATAAACTAACCAAATGCCAGTGAAAACAGATGACTTTTCAGGGATCTCTTAAATGATTCCACAGACAGGCACTCTCTAATCTGATGAGGTAGAGAATTCCACAGGGTTGGGGCCATAAAAGAAAAGGCCCTTGCCCCAGATGATTTAAGACAAACCCTGGGAATCTCTAGCAATCCCTCACCAGAGGAGCGGAGTGGGCGGAGAGGACGGTAGGGACAAAGGAGATCTTGCAGGTAGCCTGGTCCCTGACTGTGTAGGGTCTTATAGGTCAGCAATGCGACCTTGAAGGTGATTCTCCATTGCACTGGCAGCCAGTGCAGTTCGCGCAACACAGGTGTGACATGACAAGTTCTTGGTAGCTCAGTCAACAACCTAGCTGCTGCGTTCTGCACCAGCTGCAGGCGATGGAGATCTACCCCCGGCAACCCTAGATATAAAGCATTACAGTAATCAAGACGGGAAGAAACAAAAGCGTGGACCAAGACAGGAAGGTCATCATGTGGAACAAGGTGTTTTATCCGGGCGATATTCCTCAGATGGTAAAGGAGATTTGACAGTGGCGACACCTGCATCTTTAGTGTCAGCGCACTGTCAAAGAATAACGCCAGATTTGGCAACCTGTTCAGAAGGTCTCAACTGGGTATCCCCTAATAAAAGACCAGGGGGGACCCCAGGAGTCAACTTCTTTGCATAATGACCCGGGTCAACAAGTAATACCTCAGTCTTATCTGGATTTAACCTCAACCAGTTTGCACTCATTCAATCCTGAATCTCAGCGAGGCAGTTGTTAAAAACCGACACTGCATCATTTTGTTCAGGTACAAAGGACATACAGAGCTGAGTATCATCTGCATAACAGTGAAAACTCAGCCCATAATGCCTTATAATGTCTCCCAATGGCAGCATGTACACCGTGAACAACATGGGGGAAAGCACAGAGCCTTGCGGCACCCCACAAGACAGAGCAAAGGGAGCAGAAGAGAAATTCCCTGAAACTACACTTTGACTTCTGCCTGTGAGGAAAGAATGGAACCATCTGAGGACTGTCCCTGACAATCTGCAGAGTAGCTGCAGGTGATCTAGCAACATCCCATGGTCCACGGTGTCAAACACTGCAGAGAGATCAAGAAGAACCAAGATCGAATGGCTCTTCTGATCTCTTGTCATTAGGAGATCATTAACTACCCGAACTAATGCAGTCTCGGTACTATGCCTCTTCCTGAAACTGGACTGGAGAGGATCATAGACTTCATGGGTGGTAAGAAAGTCATCAAGCTGTAACGCGACTACTTTCTCAATAACCTTGCCCAAAAAGGGCAGGTTAGAGATCGGTCTGTAGTTAGCGAGGCAGTCGGGGTCAAGGGAAGGTTTCTTCAAAAGGGGTGTCACAACAGCCTCCTGCAAAGACTCCGGAAACACCCCTTGATCCAAAGAACTCCAGAATATCCTCGTAACGATTGGTCCAATCACATCCATGCATCCCACAAGGAGGCGCGTAGGACCAGGATCCAAACTACAGCAAGTCGGTCACAAGCCTTGGACAATCTTCATGATATCCATGATCGCTGGCTGGTCGAAATCCATCCAGACAGACCGAGGACATGTAACCCCATGTTGGTCACTGCAATGCTCGTCTTGAACGCATGCTGTGGATCTCCGACCTGATTGATGACACCTTATCATCAAAGAACCAAGCAAACTCATCACACTGTATTTGTGAAAAAGCTCTCCGACCCTGCAGACAGGCTGGATTGCACAGCCTGTCGACGGTCCGGAAGAGCTGAGCAGGTCGGTTTCTTGACGCAGTTATCTCCTTGGACAGGAACTCTGCCTTCTTATGGGAGATTACTGATTGATAGTCCACATAATGGGCCATCAATCTAAGTTTGTCACCTTCCAGGCCGGATTTCCGCCAACAGCACTCCAAACTTCACCCCTTTCTTCTCAACTCCCTCAATGCCCCATCAAACCAAGGGGATCGAGGGCGAAGGGAGAGGGGGCAAACACGGACAGGCGCAATGGAATCCAGTGCCCTCAACACCATATTATTATAGTGCACTACTAAGGCATCTGGTTCCATGCACTCCATCGGCCATCTTCGATAGGTCCAGCACCGCCAGACCTCAGGGGTAACTCCCCAAAGGGCGGTACTGGACCATCTCCAAAGGGGTGGGTCTCATAAGGGGGTCGCAAATTGAACCTTACAGAGTGATGGTCAGACCACCCAACTGGTTCCACCACCAGTCCTGTGATCTCCATACCCAGGGTGAACACTAAATCCAAAGAATGACCGTGAATATGGGTAGCAGCGGTAACTACCTGTGTGAAGCCCGACAAACTCATTAGTTGGAGAAAGTCTTGACCAAACTGTGAGAGTTCATCTTTGATCCAGGCATTAAAGTCCCCCAGGACCACCTGGAGGGCTCCAGTATCAGGTCGACGATGAAGTCCACGACTTCTTGCAGAAAAACTTTCTCGTTACCGGGTGGACGGTAAATGAGCAGAATTCTGCAGCCCACACCTGCTCCCATGATACATTCAAAGGATCCAGGGGACACCACTGGAACCTCTACAAGGCCCAATTCCAATTTAAAAAATAGCCCCCCACCTACCACGATCCAACCTCGAGGCGTGTATTACAGTACCCGGCTGGAACAGCTAACTCCAAAATGGGGCCAGCTGTCGTCCAGCCAGGTCTCGGTAATGCATGTCAGGTCAGATGATTCAACAAAATCAGCAATTATTGCTGTTTTGTTTTTTATAGACCTGGCATTGCATAACAATGCCCGGGTTGGATGAGAGGCCCTGGAGGAGCAGGCTACATGCCCACTCTCAGTGGAACCCTTGGGTATGGGAACCAGGCAACATACTCCCCTATCCTGGACCCATTTCGCCCCAGGGTGTCTCCCCGACCCCACTGTCTCAATTCGCCCACTGCGCTCACCCCCCCAGCCGGGGAACCCCCCCCTCCCTCTCCGCCTCCTCCGTGCAATCCCCCAAGGCACGGCAATGCCTATACACTTCGGGCTGCAACAGGGGGCAGTCAAAAGGGCGCAGGTCCCTCAGCCTAGAGGGGGAGTAGCACCTGTCCATGGATATTCAATCCCAACACATAACTATATAGGTCTTCAAAAAGCGGTCTGAAGACCACTTTAATATAAATGTTGTCAACACTAGCAACAGATTCAAAATAATTAAAAACAATAATACAATTTCTCATTTTAACCAACTCCTGAGATAAAACAAATCTGGACAAATTTTCCTAAATTCCACAGAGAAAAGTCTATAGTAGTTTAAAGCAAGAATCACAGTTCTTCTAGTCCATGCTTTTACTAGAACAGTAAAGATCCCACAGAGCTCTCACCCCTGGGGAAACTGTCCCATGGCCTATCTCTCACATAGGCCAAACGGAGATGCTTTATAAATCTACCATATACTCCTAGTGTAGAAATCAATCTGCAGAAGATTATTCCGGCTGTTTGGGGGATATAATTAATCAGCCAACAAAAGGAAAACTCTCCCTATGGTCGTCCCCTAATGTATTTTCCAGGAAGACCAGCCTATAACTGGACCTATGTGAGCAGGTTCTCCAACCTACTCCCAAAACAGTCCATAAACCACGGGTGCCCTAGGTCCATCCTCCAACAGTACTCCCCGAGCCCCCATGGTAGCTGTTCACCCTAGGAAACCACACCGGGTTCAGGCCAATGTTTTTATAGATAGAGAGAGTCCCCCTGATCGTCCCCCAAGGTGCCGCTGGGGGGGATTGATTTATAACTGGAGTTCACACTAGCAGGCTCTCCAGCCTGCCCACTATGAAACCCAGAAACACAGATACCCTGGGGTCCGTCCTACGACAGCACCCCCTAATCTGCCCAACCAACCACCCCAGCAGACTACCCTGGGTTGAGATCAAAAGGCTGAAAAACTCACCCACTCCCCAGTGATGGCACAATCCACAGATCACAGATGCAGAAATAAAGCCAGGTTTTCCTATTCCAGAAATAGGCCCAGTCTCTAGTTTCGAACACACCAGGACATAAAGGAAATCCAAGGAGATAGTAGGTCAACAAAATCAATTTAACTCCAAGATAAATTCCTCACTGAAATGCCGCAGGTCGAGGAAGTTCATACGATCTCAGGGTTCAGTATTCACCATTCCCGGCAGAAAAATCTTTACCAGCAATAGTCCCCGAGAAAGAGAAAATTCTGAACCGTCTCCCTTCCTACAGCTTGAGGGCCTAGTCACTCATAGCCAGTAGGACGGCGGGACGCCAAAAAGGCATCAAAACCCGAAGATCTGGGCCAAGAAGCGACCCTGAAACACAAACAGCCGTCCACCAGCACACCAAAGCCAACAAAGTTCGAAAGGACAACGATAGGTGCAGACTCTTCAATAAAAATATCGCAGTCCAAAGAAAATCCAGGGAAAACCCAGAAGCAGGTCCTCAGACAATCCTTGGGGGCAGCACAAACGTAACTCCAACTCCAGCACGAACCGGGAGTAAGTCAGGGCAGCAGTAAAACCGGGACAACAGTAAAATATTGAAACAACCGAAGACTACTCTCCACACCGTCGCGCTGCAACAAACTCAGCCTCGGGGCTATCGGTGAAACTATAATAATAACATGAAAATAAATAAACGTCAAAATAAATGAACAAAAACAAATAAAAATAACAATTTAAAAACAAAGCTAAACGGAGCTAAACAGAACTAAAACAGAGGCTGACCCATCTTTAAATAAATAAAAGACTCAAATCACAGATGCCTAAGAAAATAACAGTTATACCAACTGGTTTGCCATAGGATATGGACAGCTGACAAGCAGTGCCCCCTAGGTTCTAGCAGGGGAGGAAGGGTGGGAGCTCAGAATACAGTAAGATTCCCTTGGAAGAAACAAGATTACTATGGTAAGTAACTTTTCTTCAAGCCCCAGGAAATCTTACTGTATTCTAACAAATGCAGACTACCCAAGCAGTACCCTTGGAGGTGGGAAGAGAACCTATTTAGGGAAGTCTCTGCAGTACTGCTGTGCCAAACCTGGCATCACTTCTAGCCTGGGTATCCAAGCAGTAGTGCTTTGTGAATGATGAACAGTTTTCCAGGTAGCTGCTTTGCAGATTTCTAGCAGAGGAATGTCTCTTGAAGCTGCTATGGAAGCAGCTGTTCCTGTAGTAGAGTGGGTCCTGAGACCCGCTGGAGGCGGTTTGCCCACTTTTTCATAGCAAAACTGGATACAGACCACAGTCCACCTTCCAATGGACCTTTTTTGTGGCAGGTTTACCTTTTCCCACTTTTCTGTAGGTCAAGAAGAGTTGGGTACTGTCCCCCCGTGACCCTTTGTGTGGTCTAGGTAGTAGCTGATAGCTCTCTTACTATCTAGGCTATGCAGTCTACCTTCCCCTGAAGTGGAATGGTCAGTGAAAAAGACTGGCAGTGTAATGGACTGATTAAGGTGGAAATCAAGCCCAGCACGCTGGCACTGAGGGTTGAGGTGTTGGATGTTACACCTCGCACCACACCAGCGATCTGGGTTCGGGAGCGAGCTCGGGTGCCGGGGGTCAGCAGGTGAGGAAGAGGATCGAGTGCCCGCTGGGCTGATCTCCTCTCCCAGGGAGAGGATCAGGAGTTGTCCAGTATTCCAGTGGCCCCCGGTGGAGATTTGGAGTGCTGCAGAAATCTGGACTGCACATCTCAGCGTGGCTAACGCTGGCAGGATTGCCATTCACCATGGCGTCAGGAGTGACCACGCAGGCAGGAGGGAGGATGAGAAGTGAGGAACACTACAAGGGGAAAACCCCCCTTGGCCCAGATAAGCGATGGCCCGCAGTGTCCACCAGCCACATGCCCAATGCTGGACCTCCACCACCGCCCCTTCGATCTCCTATGGGGCTTGAGAGGGGGGCTCCATGGAAAGTACCGTAATGATTTTGAGGTTGGTGATGGTCACAGCGGGCAGTAGAAGCTGGGGATAAATCGAGGCCTGAGAGAATTCTGGTGTCCGAGGGAGATAAAGAGAATGGTAAAAAAAAAAAGGTGGAAATCGACACCACCTTAGGGAGAAACTTCTTGTTAGTCCTCAGGATGACCTTGTCCCTGTGGAATGCAATGCAGGCAGTCTCCAAGAATAAAGCCTGGAGCTCACTAATGCTCCTGGCAGAAGTAACTGCCACCAGGAACACAGTTTTCCAGGTTACATACTTGAGATCTACCGAGGACATAGGCTCAAGAGGTGGCTCCATGAGCTGTGCAATACATATGTTGAGATCCCACACTAGGGTGGGATTCCTTTGTGGGGTGTGCAAATGCAGCAACCTCTTGAAGAACTTTCTGATTACTGGGTTCGTAGCCAGAGGTGATGCCTTGCCTGCTGATAAATATGCAGAGACAGTTGCCAAGTGCACTTTCAGAATGGATGGTCTTCGACTAAGGGACTGAAGGTTGGTCAGATAATTCAGGACAACTGACAAGCCCGCTTGAGTGTGATCCACATTCTTACTCTGGCACCAAATGGAGAACCTTTCCATTTGGATGTGTAGGTATTCGTAGTGGAGGGCTTTCTAGAGACCCTGTGGACCTCCATAACCCCTTTAGAGAGATGTAAGTTAGCATGCTCTCTAGGTCCTCAAGAGTCAGGCCTTGAGTCTGAGGGAGTGAAGGCTGGGGTATAGGATCCTGCCCTGGGAGGAAGTCAGTAAGTTGTATTTCCTTCAGAGTCTGACTGGCTTGGCCACTGACAGAGACAGAATCAGGGAGTACCAGGGCTACCTGGCCCAGTCTGGAGCAATGAGGATCATTGTTGCTGACTGGGATCTTAGCTTATTCAGGACTCTTAGCAACAGTGGAAATGGAGGGAAGGTATACAGGAACTTCCCTGTCCAATCCAACAGTAGCACATCCAGAGGGACTGTGCCCCTCACAGGAGGCCTGCAGCTGATAGTTGTCTGGCACTGCAAAGAGGTCCACCTCTGGAGTGCCCCACCTTTTGAAAACAATTTGCAACACCTGCTTGTTCAGAAACCACTCGTGATGGTTCTGGTTGATTCTGCTGAGAGCATCTGCCAGGACATTGTCTTTCCCTGGTAGATTGACTGCTGAAAGGGAAGACTGCTGAGAGGGAAATTCCCAGGGAGTATGCCAGACTCCAAATGTTCGTGGTCTGTCTGCATAGGGGGGTTGACCTTGTACCTCCCTGCTTGTTTATGTAGTACATGGTGGTTGTGTTGTCTGTTCTGAACTGTACCACTCTTCCCTGTAACATACTGATGAAGGATAGGAGTCCCCGGAAGACTGCTCTAGCAGGTTTATGTGAAACAGTGACTCCTGCTTGAGCCATATGTCGTGAGCAGTGTGCTCCTCCAGATGTGCTCCTCATCCCAGGAGGCAAGCGTCCATGGTTAGCACCAAGGAAGTGTTTACCTGTAAGAATGGTACACCTTGTCTGAAATTGTATTTTTCCAGCCACCACTGAAGTGCCTGGAGGAGTGTTCCTGTGACTGGCACCAGTTTTGACAGTGAGTACTTTTCTGATGTCGGTGCAACTTGAGATGGATCTGCATGTCTCTCATTTGGAATCTTGCCCCTGACACTGTTATTGTGGAAGCTGCCATGTGGCCCAGCAACTGTAAGAAGTGCCTTGCAGGCCTTAGGCTGTGCAGTTTGAAGGTACTTGCCAACTGTATCAGGTTGTCTACTCTTGTCTGTGGGAGAAAAGCCTTTCCTCTCAGTGTCCAGCTCGGCTCCTATGAATTCCAGGAGTTGTACTGGCTCCAATACGGATTTTCTCAGGTTAACTAGGAACCCTAGTGATTGCAGGTCATCCTGTGTGAGTGTTAGAGGCTCCCTGACCAGTTGAGGTGATTGATCTATGACTAGCCAGTCATCCAGATATGGGAACGCTGCTACACCCTGTCTCCTTAGGTGTGCCACGACCACAGCTAAGCATTTTGTGAACACCCTTGGAGCAGAAGTCAGTCCGAAAGGCATTGCCTTGAACTGATAATGGCCTTATGGCAGTCTGAATTTGAAATATTTTTTGTGGGACTGCCTGATGGGGATGTGAAAGTAAGCATCCTTTAGGTCCAGAGATGCAAGCCAATCCCCTTGTTGTAGAACTGGGAAGACTGTTGCCAGAGTCACCATTTTGAACTTTGGTTTTAACAGATGTCTGTTTAGGTGTCTGAGATCTAGTATGGGTCGCCACTCCCTGGTTTTCTTTGTTGTGAGAAGTATCTTGACTAGAGGCCCTTTCCTCTCTGTACCTGAGGAACTAGCTCTGCTGACTTTTGTGACAGAAGGTTACGGACATACGAAAGTTGCCAGCAGCAAAAGGCCATCCTGGTCTATCTAGGCTGCTCGAGATTGCAGCTAGCTCCCTATTCAGCAGCTGACCCACCCCCATTCCCTCCCTTTACCCTCCCCTTTGCTCTATCCCACCCCTTCTTGAAACATTCCATTGTGTTACATGCTACCACTTCAGCTGGTAGTGCATTCCACTTTGCCACCACTCTCTCCTTAAAGAAATGCCTCCTCACCTCCCTCCTGAATCTACCCCCCTCCAATCTCACATCATGGCCCCTATTATCTCTCCTCACCCTCCTCCTGAATAGACCCTCTGTGTCTGTTTTGATTATCCCCGTCATGTATTTGAAGGTCTCAATCATGTCCCCCCATCCCTCCTCTTCTCCAGTGTGTACATGTTTAACTGTCTTAGTCTGACCTCATATGGCAACCCCCCCAGGCCCTGAATCATCTTTGTTTCCCTATGCTGCACCCCCCCTCCCAGCAGTCTAATGTCCTTTTGAAGGTACGGGCACCAGTACTGCATGCAATATTACAGGTGGGGTCTAACCAATGATCTGTATAACAGTAGAATAACCTCCCTTTTTCTCAAGGTAATGCACCTTGCAATGCAACCCAGCATTTTGTTGCCCATTGCTGCTGTCTTTCTGCATTGTGTAGAATTGTCCATTGTTCCTGTGATGAGCACCCCCAGATCATTCTCCTCTTCTGTTACTTCCATCTGCAAACCCCCCCCCACCGCCCCCGATGGTAGCTTCTCCTCGGATTTTTTGTTCCAAAGTGCAGTACCTTGTATTATTTTGCATTGAACTCCAGCTGACATCTGTCAGACTATGCTTCTAGCCTTGCCAGATCCTCCTGTAGCCTCCACCAGCCAACCTGGTCATCCACCACCGTTTCCATCTTGGGGTTATCCACAAATAGGCTGATTTTGCTGCTGATGCCCCCCCGAGATGTCTACAATAAATATGCCAAACAGCACTGAACTCAACACCGACCTCTGTGGAAAACCACTTGTCACAGGCTTAGGGGATGAGTATTCCCCATCTACCACCACCCTCTGCTGTCTATCTTTTAGCCAGTTCTCCACCCATCCCACCAGTTTTGCTCCTGTCTCTGTGCCCCATAGCTTGCTTCCAAGTCTCCCATGCTGTACTGAATCGAAAGTCTTATGGAAGACTAGGTACAGGACATCCACCGAATGGCTCCTGTCAATTTGCCAAGTTACCCAGTCATAGTATTCCACCAGGTTGGTCTGGTATGATCTGCCCTTGCCGAAGCCATGCTGCCTCCTGTCCTGCACCCAGTTCACCTCCAGTAGCGCCACTAGTCTCTCCTTTAGGGTGGTCTCCATTAGCTTCCCCACTATGGATGTTAGACTTACTGGCCTATAGTTCCCCGGTTCGTCCTTGGGTCCACTCTTGTGGAGGGGAATTATGTGAGCCAGTCTCCAGTCATGGGGTATGCATCCTATATCTAGAGATGAATTAAATAATTCTGCCAAGGGTCCTGCCAGGACTTCTGCCAGCTCCTTCAGCACTCTTGGATATACTCCATCCGGTCCTGGTACCTTGTCCACCCTCAATGCCCTTAACCCCTCCAGCACCCACACCACTGTGATTTCTCTGTCTGTCATTCCCCCATCAGTTTCTATCCTCCTTCCTTCTATAGGTAGTGCCCCTCCTTTCTTTTGTAAAGACTGAACAGAAGTACTCGTTGAGCACTTCTGCCTTTTCACCCCCTCTTCCACCCATCCCCCTCCTTCTTAATTCTTACAATTTGGTCCTTACAGCTTCCTTTCTCCCTGATGTACCTAAAGAAATATTTTTCACCTTTTTTTATGCCCTGCACCAGCCTGAGTTCTCTTGCCACTTTGGCTGCCCTTATCCCCCTGGTCACTTCCTTTGTTTCTTGCAGATATTCCTCCCTATCTTCCTCCCTCCCCAGTTTTCTGTATCTCCTGTAAGCTGCCCTTTTCCTCCTCACCCTAACACCCCTTTGCTTATCCAGCTGGGTTTCTTTCCCCTAGCCTTCTTAGTCTGGGCCCTACAGCAAGTTTCTGTTCCCTCCACTATCCCCTCTCTTATCAGTTCCCATATTTGTTGTGTGCCCATACCAGGTTTAATTTTGCACAGGAACATCTGTACTAGGGTTGTCAGAACCCTCTGAAGTTCTGGGTTCTAGTTCTAGTCTAGAACTTTTGAAAAGGTTCTAGGGTTCTAATCTTTTTAGAACTTTTTAGAACTCAAACCCTATTTTTTAATTGTGCTGCCAGTAATGAAGATAGTAATGAAATACATGTAAAGGAAAAACTGTTTAATATAAGGAGGAGAGAAATGATCATGTGTGACATTGATAGAAATACAACTAAGTTTATCTATGGCTTCTTTTGTTTGCTAATACGTAACAGGCCCACCCACCCATGTGTTAAAACTTTTCCTGCTGCAGCTGCATCATAGTTCCTTAGTGAAAGAAAGAGGCACATTAGCCATTTATGTACTCAGTTACAGTATATATACTCATCGTCATGAATTGTTAGAAAAAATAACTGGTATTACCTTATTTCAGCTATTTGCTGCTTTGTGTTTTAAATGAATAAATCAAAAGTTGCTATGTTTAAAAGAAAGCTTTAATAACAAAGTCAAGCCAAGGTACTGCAGCCGCAGCACATGGAACTGTTGCAAAACATATTATGTCATAACGTAGTCAGTCAAGACATTTGAATAAAAAAATATGCCAGTCATTGTTGCTGGAAAAAAATGCATGCAATTTTCTAAGATAAGGCATACATATACCAACATTCTTGTTGGCAAATTGAAGTAATACATACAACTTTCTAAGATGATGCATTTTTCCAGCTGATATAGTACGTCAATAAAATCTGTATTTCAGTCACATAAATAAAAAAAGTGGTTTCCTCACCACATATTAACTTAAGGAACATTTAATGTAGCTGCAGCAGTTGGCACGTGATGTTTAAGGGACAGTGTCTGTCAACCTAAATCTATCTTGGGACTGACTCCATTATGTATTCAAAACCTACTCCGACTGAATCCTGGCTCACGACCCTCCACCAGATCTGAATGCCAACCTTTCCTGGTTCCGAGATGCCAGACTGAACAGGGACAAAGATCTTTCGCATACAGGGCTCCAACATGGTTCAATGCGCTTAGTCCACCTACTCTATCCTCAACCTCGCTTGAAGCTTTCAAATCCATGCTCTATGCCCACCTCACCACCACTAGCAACTGTGATTGCGCTAGATAAAGACTACTACTCCTCATGTCCATCCTCACATCTGAGGCCTCTTCCTCCCTGACTAATGAACCCTCTGGTACCTCTACTACTTCCTGTCTCCCACCCAAACTCACTCCCCTTTTTCCTGTCCCCTCTCACTTACTCTCCCGCTCACCACCTTTCCCTCCTCTCTAGCCTCCTTTTGGCGCCTAATGATCACTCTCTCCCTGGAAGTTTCCTTAACCTTGAAATTGTCTACTCGCTTGAACCTGTTATAGCTTGTTTTTCTATGAAACTTAAAAACGTTACTGCCTTAAACTGTTAATAGCAAATTTATGATGTAACTTTCTTGTCTGGTTTTACCTGTAATGTGTATCGTGCTTTGTTAAATGTTCTTTGTGACGTGGAACCTTTGTAAAAGAGCCCTGGCTCAAAGGTATTAATTCCTAGACTAATAAACTAAACTAAACTAAAACCCCATTATGTATCAAATTATCACTACTTGTAAAGCAAAAACATTTTATGATAGGTCACATTCTGTGAAAACTGCTGATGCAGATTTTCTTTTATTTCTGATTCCTTTATTCTTCTTTTTATAGGGGACAGGACACTTGTGCTAGGTGGCAGCAGTTTGCAATGTATTTAATAAGAAAAAAAATATATATATATATATATATATTTTATATCTATAGTAGGTTCCACGGTGGGCAATCAGTGTAGCCCTCCCATGCCATCGGTCTGTCATCATCTTTTTGCTCACCATCCCGAGCCGATCACGAATCTGTAAACAAAAGGACTAAAACAACAACCACCTTTCACCCCAGCACCCATTCCACTTTTCTTCCACCACCCTCATCTATGCAGTAGCATCCATACCACCCTTACACCCGTGCGTTAAAACCAACCCACAACCCTCACCCCCTCAAGCATGTATTCCACCCTCCTCCCTCACCCAAATGTTTAAACTACCCACATACTTAGTCATGAACTACCATTCATGTCACCCTTCTCCGTCCCTCACCCATGTTAAAACCCACTCCCCCAACCATCACCCATGTACTAACAACTATGCCATGTTTCTCCCTCCTGCATCCATGTTAAAACCAACCCCCAACCCTCCCCCATGAACTAGCATCCATGCCATCTTTCTCCCTCTTACATCCATGTTAAACCAACCCCCAGCCCTTTCCCACCCTCCAGCACCCATTCTACCACCCTCCCCCTCTCAAATGTTAAAACTACCACATGCTTACTCAAGAAAAATGAAACTCTTGCCTCCAAATGAGCCATACTTAACTGTTCCTTAATAAACAACACCTATGTGAAAAACTGTCTTTTCAATTGCTTTCTTCTTATGGACAACATTCTGTACAGTCCTCTTCATGGAACCAGTAATTTGAGAGTTGTTGCTATTATGCCACGGTCTGTGTACAACAGAATGTTAAACATGAGCTATTGTGGTATGAGACCTATGCTTACAGAATATGTGCTCAACCATGACATAGGTAAAACTCCCAGATGACTCTGTTTCCCGGGAAGAGACTTGTAACAGGATGCTGCCCACAGAAACATAACAATACAAAATACAGTTTTTCCCATAATTTTTTACTCAGTAAGATAAGTTATGTATGGATCATTTTGGTTTCTGGCTAACATTTCTGTAACTGAAAAAATAATAAACAGCTACCAATTAGAACTCATTGTTTTGTCCTCTTTAAAATTGAAAAATAGACCGCCCCCAGTCCCAGCCCATACTGATGCACCACAAAGTCACAGAAGGTAAATCCAAAAATATTTGTTTGCACTTTAACTATAAATAGTATGATACAGAAATTATTGACATGACAGTTTCCCTTTTATGCCAAATTTGGGACTGTTCCCGCTGATGTTAAAATTGCCCTGTATATAAAACTTGTTGACTTTAGACCCTAGCTACAAAGCAGTTTGCCATGAAATGGTGAAAGTTTTGTGGGGTATCGTATATAGTCCAAGGTAGTAGATCGAGAAAGGAGAGAGACAACCAAAGTCATCACAGTCTGTAAAGTTTCCTTTTTGGTGCAGAGAGACTCTGTCCCACACAATATTTACCAGCCACCACCATCTGAGTTGTCATCACCATCAACATCCACAACATCAATCACTTCAGGATCAGTTTGTATACTCTTGTAGGGATGCGAAAATATTGACTTATTAACTTTAATAAAAGTTAACGTGTGTACATTTTCTGGCAGCAACCTATTTCTGGTGTCTGTCACAATATTGCCAGCTGTACTCAACATGCGTTCTGAAGAGACATTTGTTGCAGGACAACCAAGATATTTACAGGCTTCATCATACAGCTCTGTCCAAATCAACTTTTTTGATCTCCAGTATTCAAAAGGGCATGCATCAATATGAATAGGCAGTTCTTGCAGGTAACTATCTACCATGATGGACAGAGACCACTCAGAAGAGGAATCAGCATAAGCTGGTAAGGTAGCAATTTGGGAAAGGTTTTGCCACAGATTTAGCTTGCTACTAAGGGTTGAAGAAGTGGCTGTTGTGGAACAATACTGTTAATGTTTGGTAACTTCCAGTTCTGTATCCCTTTGTGAAGATGAACCTGTATGTTGTGGTGATGACAACCTGAGGGTACTGTGCGTGTCTGTGTTTGACTCCTGTGAGTGCTGTAGCTCATCTAGCAACAGACATTTGTACTGCTTTATATCATCTGTTTTTGGAGGATGTATAGCCTTTAACCTGGGATCTAAGAGAGTTGCAAGGATGTAGTGTTTTGATTTTGTCATTGAAACTAATTTGTCATTGGTTTTGAAGAGCTCGCTCATTCTCTTTATGAGATTCCCATGATACAGGTGACATGTTGTCTGAGCTTCAGATCTGTCTTTTTCTATCTGTAGATTTAGAACACTAAGATGATGTGAAATCAGCATTATGAGTGGGATAACCTGACTCACAGATGTGCCTTCAGAAGACATGTCCCTTGTGGCTGTCTCAAAAGGAGCTAGGATGCAGCACACTGTCTCCATTAATTTCCACTGCAGCACAGACAGCATAATGCCATCTCCAATAATGTAACTGGAGCAATACTCATGTACAGCTTGCTTTTGCTCCAAGAGGTGCTGCAGCATATTAAGTGTTGGGTTCCAATGAGTGGAAACATTTTGACTCTGCTTTTGCTGGAGCAGCTTATGTTTTTTTTGCAGTTCGGACAATGTCCGTATAGCCTTGGTTGAATGCGAAAAGTGAGTCACAACTTTTTTGCAAACAACAATCATACCATCCACTTGTGTTTCATTGCTGAAAAATCCCATGACAATTAAATGTAAGCAATGGGCAAAGCAAGAAGCATGCATAAATCATCCATCCTGTACTGCTTTCAAGATGTTGGCTCCATTGTCACTTACTATGAAGCCACATTTTAGACCATGTGAATAAACCCATTCGTCAAGGAGGTCATTTAGTTCCTGCAAAATGTTTACAGCTGTATGACTTTGCCCAAACATCTTTATATGCAGCAGTGCCATCTTCTTGGGTTTCTTTGTTTTTGAAGAAGCACAAGAAAACATGACCCAGTGAGCAGTAAGGGACATGTAATCTATGTTTTGAGTGCTGGTCCACATATCTGTTGTGACATGAATAACCCCACTCTCTGCAGTTTTAAGTGCAAGCATCACTGTTGCTTTTAAAGCCTGATAAATGTTTGGTATTTCAACATAGGAAAAGTACCTTTGATGAGGAACATTGTAACGAAGCTCTGCTAGTTTCAAGAGCCCCCTAAAATCCTCATGATCTACCAAAGAGTATGGGAGAAGGGCTCCAGCTAACAGTTCACCAATTCTGTGATTAAGATGAAGGGTCTTTGGATGATTTTTCGTGAAGGTATTCTTCCTTTCAAATGCCTGAGACAGTGTTAGCTGTTTACAACATGTCCCTGCTGGTTTATTATACACTGTGCTTCGATGGGCAGATGGATGCTGGGATGGTGGACGAGGACTTATACATTCAGTGCCATCACTGGATGTGCAACTGGTACTAATGGTGCTGGCATTGGTGGTAACAGTGATCTTAGGGCTGGCAGTGGCTCTGTCCGCATCAAGTTCAGACAATTCAGTATCCATTTCAGATTCCTGACCCTTCTCACGTGTGGTCTGGAAGATGGAGGACATGGGTTTTGGATGATCAAGCAAAACTGAATGCTTTTTCAGATGACATTTATGAGCTGTAGTGCCAAGGCATGACACAACTTTACCACGGCTTACACTCTGTTTACAAGGGAACAAATTGCTCTGCATGGATCAGTTTTACTGACAGAGAAATAATTCCACACCTCAGATGTGACAGATTTTGTTTGAGTGCTAGGAAGATAGCTAAAGACTGTTTGCATCTTTTCACCTGTCCTAACAGAACCCGGGACATGCTTCTTGGTGCTAGAAGAGTGGGCAGAAGACTTTAATGGATTTTCATTGCTGGCCGACACAGAAGTGGTGGATTCAATGGATATGTCCTTTTCATTGCCAATAGTGCTGGATGTATTTGCAAATGCACTACCTGATTCATTATCAGCAGACTTGCTCATTTCACTTTGTTGAGGAAGTAATGATACCTCGCAAGACGCAACAGTGTCGGACTGAGACAAAGAGCTACTGTCTTAGTCTGAGTCAGAGAGAGAGACTCACTGTCACTTGCATTATTACTGCTAGTCACAGGAATTTTAACAGCATGAACGGCATACCTTATGATGCCTCTCCGTGTGACCCCAGCAGCTGCACAGGTTTTCTTAAAAGGTCCCCCTTTACCACACTTCGCTGTTGCTCTTTTGCTGTTTGTTGAATTTTTATCATGTGAAACATTTTGGTTATTTCTGCTAGCACCAGGATTACCACTACCACCAACACCTGCTCCAACACCAGCACCAGATGCTTCATCTATGTTGGTGTCAGCCATAACAGTACCAGTATACTGCAGTGAACACACCCACACCCACACAATTCCTGTGTAAGAAAGCAATGTGATCTGTGATCACTGGCTACAACTCCAAAATTTTATTTTGGTTGTGTGACACTGTGATGCAGTAGACTAAAAGTAATTGAAGAATATGACAGTTTGCAACTAAAGGATCCCAGGTTCAAGGCTTACAGAATGATTGGACTGCTGGGCATAGGCATATACATAGCAGTCCAGGGGCGCACAGCAGCAGGGTGATGGGCTGACCACAAGAGACGGAGTTACACACACAAACCGAGGAAAGAGACTTTTCTGTCTCTCCTCCCAATGGGGAAATATATTTTTAGGCTTCTGTCATGTATTTAAGGATAATACTACCACACAACTGGCCTCTGGGCTTCACACGGTAACACACACTGGGTAAGGTACAGCGCAGTCAAGGGGCGCACAGCAGCAGGGTGATGGGCTGACCACAAGAGACGGAGTTACACACACAAACCAAGGAAAGAGATTTTTCTGCCTCTCCTCCCAATGGGGAAATATATTTTTAGGCTTCTGTCATGTATTTAAGGATAATACTACCACACAACTGGCCACTGGGCTTCACACGGTAACACACACTGGGTAAGGTACAGTGCAGTCAAGGGGCGCACAGCAGCAGGGTGATGGGCTGACCACAAGAGACGGAGTTACACACATAAACCGAGGAAAGAGGCTTTTCTGTCTCTCCTCCCAATGGGGAAATATATTTTTAGGCTTCTGTCGTGTATTTAAAGATAATGCCACCACACAACTGCCACTGGGCTTCACACAGTAACACACACTCGGTAAGGTACAGTGCAGTCAAGGGGCGCACAGCAGCAGGGTGATGGGCTGACCACAAGAGATGGAGTTACACACACAAACCGAGGAAAGAGATTTTTCTGTCTCTCCTCCCAATGGGGAAATATATTTTTAGGCTTTTGTCATGTATTTAAGGATAATACTACCACAAAACTGGCCACTGGGCTTCACACGGTAACACACAGTGAGTAATAGCCTGGTGAGTGCAGTCAAATGGGACAGACAGCAGCAGGGTGACTTTCTGGCCACCTCACAGAAGATGCAATGGAAATTTTTTTTTTAGGGAGAAAGTTTACTAAGCCCCCCCAGCACAGTCCTGGCTGAGAGAACCGTGTTCTTCCTTCCAGACAATTTTGGGTGGGACTGGGACCAAATGTTTTTTCCTTTTGTGGGCTTAGAACATCAAGTTTCACACAATCAGTAAAGTGTTTTAATTTAACCTCTTTTTCCCCAAAATAAAACACCCCTCCCCCAGCCAGGGAGCTCTCCCAAGAGTGCCATGGCCCACGACTCATAATTGTGATTTGCAAAGAAAATGAGTTTAATTCAGCAAGCAACTTGAGGTATGTGTGATTGAGCACTAACACACAGGCAGTCTCCTGGCAGCAGTCTGCAAGTTAACTAATTCCCGACCCTGAGTCCTCCTGACAGTACTGAGTCCCAACCGTTTAGCTCCTTTCTCAGCTCCTGCCCTAGTTTCTTTCCTCAGTTCCCGATCCTGAGATTCACGACTCACCTCTTCCCTTTCCCCACTTGCCCATTAACTTTTTTTTTATTTTCAGGCACATACACACTCGTACAGGACCAGGTTTAATAACAAAAACAGTCACTCGTGTCATCATGTTGAATTCTTCCTTACCTTTCTGTCACAGGGGGTAAGCACATGTGGTCTCACATCACTAGGCCTCTGAACTCCTCTCTCCATCCTGCTATTCCCCCCCCCATTTAAATGCCCCTTGGATACTTCCTCCTCTAACAGAGCTGTTTCTGATGGGGTAGAGGGTCTGAAGACTCTTGTCCTTAGCTTTGGCATGAACTTGAAGCTGAGAGCTAGGCCCTGGCCATCTATCTCCAAGACCCATTTGTCTGTGGTGATGGATTGCCGTTCTTGGAAGTAGTGGGCCAGCCTGACCCCTACTGGGGTTGGGGAGGTGACCCGAGCAGACACCTCCGGGTGTCTGTTTGGCTTGGGCTGCTGTTTGGGTGCTGGGGCCAGTACAATTGCTGCCTCTCCTGCCCCTACCCTTGTAATAACCCCTCTGTGGCTGGTACTGAGAAAGAGCTTGAAGCTGAAAATTGACCTATAATGTCCCCTGCCTCCACCCCCACCCCCCCAGCTTGGTGCTTCTGGGGTGTAGATGCCTTTTCCTTGGCAGCAGCACTTTTGTAGGCTGTTTTGTAGTCATCCATTTTCTTCATGTAGGCCTCTGTCTGCACCCCGAACAGGAATGTAGGCTCACATGGAAAATCCAAAGCCTTTGACTGTGTGTCTTGGGTCAAATTGGTGGTTCTGAGCCAAGCAAATCTTCTAAGAGACACAAAAGCAGCCATCTGTCTGGCAGCAGTGTCATTATTTTCTACAGCCATCCTGAATTGGGCTTTAGATGCCTCTATACCCCCTTTTTGCAGTCCCTTCCAGGTCAGCTGCCATGGGGACTGGGACAGATTTTGTTATCTCCATAACAGTATTCCATAGTATCCTCTGATATCTAGTGACATAGGCCATATAGGAGGCTTGCCTGATAATCAAAGAGGATCCCAGATAAACATTCTTGGCTATCGAATCCATTTTTCTGGAATCCTTGACTGGTGGGTGTGACAAAGGTATGCCAGCTTTATCACAAGCTGCAGCCTGCACCACCCCTTCTTGGCTTGGGTGCCCAAAGAGAAATTCTGCTCCACCTTTAGTCACCCAGTATTTCTTGTCCAACTTTCTATCCACAGGTTGCACAGAAGTGAGTGTCTGCAATACCTTGTTCACCTGTTTCTTCAAGGACTTATGGATGGATAGTGGCAGTCTTTTGGAGACTGGAACATCCATCATTTCCATATAGACCTGTTCTTCTTCTTCATCAGTGGACTCCTGAGTAGGAAGGTCCAGGGTTTGAGCCACTTGCTTTATGAAAGCAAAGTGGGATGTATTGTCCTCAGATCCCTTATCAGGGGAATCAGGACGGTGGGGATCAGCAGAGAGAGATGTCTGGTTCAATTGGGTCTCCATAGTTCTCATCCTTATCCTCATCTTCATCTTCATCCTCTCTAAAAGATTCTGCCCCTTTTGCCAATGAACTGAGAACTGAAGAAGAACCGGAGGTTTGTGACTGTAACTGCTTCTCAACTGGAACCGGGGTACTTGGTTGAAGTGGCTGAATAATTCGTATAGCAGCTTGGAACTGGTGTCTTTTTAGGTTGCGGTTCGTGCACTGTGTGCTTTCCTTTTTCTTCCTTTTCCCTGTGGTTGCCAGTTCAGCAGCAGCATCTACAAGACATTTTTTACCAGAGGAACCATCACCCTTGTCAGAGGGCTGTTCCTCCAGTTTTTTATGACTGGTAGCCAGTTTGTCTGTCAGCCACTTGCTCAGACATCTTCTCCTGCAGTCGTTTAAGTCGCCTCACAAGCGTCGACTGAGGGAAGCTGTTACAAATATCACAGTCCTCTTTGAAGTGGTCAAACCCTAAGCAAAGCACACAAATCAGATGAGGATCTGCTTTAGCGAATGGTTCTCCACACTCAGTACAATGCTGGAAATCTGTAGGGTCCATTCTTTTCTTGGCCTGTGACATTTAGCCCCAAAAAACATCTAAAATCTTTTTTTTTTTCTTGGTCGGTTAAACTGAACAACCGATATTTACCCTGGTAAAAGTTTTAGCTAAATAAGGACCAACTTACCTTAAAAGTCGGAATAGCAGAAAAATACTGAGATTTACATCAGGAAATAAGGAAAATATTGGTTCCTTCTTGGTTGAGAAGAACCAATAAGGAACCGAAAAAATGTACCCAATAGACACTAATCTAGACTAAGTCTACCTGTGAACCAAGGACAGTGCTCTAAAAATTGAAATAAACAAACGGACTTCGATAAACCAAGAAAAAATAAACTTCTTCAAGTAAGAGGAGAGCTGTTCGGAGACGTCTTACTGAGGTAAGCAGAGTAAATAATCTGACAATTGCAGGAAGTGCAACCAGGGACAGTGGTTTGAAAATCGAGCTTGAGCCTAGCATTCCACTATTTGCATAGGTTCTGTCAACCATTTTGGCTCCGGGGCAGTCCTATGGTGAGACCATACTGCATTTGTCAGAATACAGTAAGATTTCCTGGGGCTTGAAGTACTACCTTTTCTTTGTAGTAAAGCATTTTCCTCAATTTGTAGTGGGTGCCCTCTTGTGTTATTTGTAGCTTTAAATTCAAAATTAATTTCAGTGACCAGATAGTCATCTCTGATAGCATCGAACAAGAGTAATAGATCTTCCCAAAGCCTTTGATATTCCAGGGACATAAAGCTTAATTTGTTCAGTCTATCTGTGTATGTGGAATTTTTTGGTGCGTTTATTGTTTTGATGGCACATACATACATACATAGAATTTGATGGCAAATACTGTAAGGACCGCCAGGCCCACCTAGTTTGCCCATTTTCCCCTACCTGCTGCAAAAACCAAAAACCTTACTTGATCACTGACTTTGTTCTCCTACTTATCGCTAGGGTACCCCAATGCAAATCCCATACATTTTTGAAATCTCCCCTTCCAAATTTGCCCCAACCACCTCCACTGGGAGGCTGGTCCATGTATCCACCACCCTTTCTGTGAAGAAATACTTCCTCTCATTATCCGTTAGTCTACCCCCTTCCAACCTCATGTCTTGACCTCTTGTTCTAAAACATCTCTTTTCCTGAAAGATGCTACCCTCCTGTACCTTATACTGTATATGCCCTTGAGGTGTTTTATGGTCTGTATCATATCCCCCCCCCCCCGGGTGTACAAATTGAGGTCTCCGATCTCTCCTCATATGACTTTTGGTGCAGGCCCTGCATCATTTTTGTTGCCCTTGTCTGAACTGCCTCCGCCCTGTCTATGTCTTTACATAGGTGTGACCTTCAGATCTGGACACAATACTCCAGATGAGGTCTCACTAATGATTTATATAGAGGCATCACCACCTCCTTTCTTCTGCTGGTGATATCTCTCCTGTGCACCTCAATACCATTCTGGCTTTCCACATAGCCTTGGCACATTGTCTAATCAGCTTTAGATCGTCTGATATGATTACTTCCAGATCTCCTGTTTGGTTTCCGTCAGTATCTCTCCCCCATTATGTAAGCCTCCCCCCAGGTTTTTGTGCCCCAAATGCATGATTTTGCACTTTTTTGCATTGAATCTTAGCTGCCACACTCTTGAACATCCTTCACATTTTCCTAGATCCCTCTTCATTTTTCTACCCCTCCTGGAGTGTCTACCCTATTGCAGATCTTAGTATAATCTGCAAATAGGCATACCTTTCCTTCTAGACTCTCTGCAATGTCACTTATGAAGACACTGAATAGGACTGGCCCTAGAACTGACCCCTGTGGCACCCCACTGATTACCCTCCTTTCCTTGGAATGAGCTCCATTTACCAACACCCTCTGTGTTCTATCTCTCAACCAGTTTCTAACTTAGTTTACCACCCTGGGGCCCATTCCCAGGCTGCCTAACTTGCTTACAAGCCTTTTATGTGGAACAGTGTCAAAGGCCTTGCTGAAATCCAGGTAGGTCACATCCCCTGGTCACCCAGTCAAAGAAATCTATCAGATTTGTTTGACATGACCTTCCCGTTGTGAATCCATGCAGCCTTGGATCCTGTGCTCCACTGGAATCAAGACGTTAGTTGGTAAATACATGTCCTCACCTAGAATCAAACCTCTGACCCTTTACTTATAAAGCCAGGACATATCCTGTGTGCCACTCATTTATATACAGAGACCAAAACTGTGTGGTGTAGTCCAGGTGGGGACAAACGTAAGCTTGGTACAAAGGGAAGATCACCATGATGTCTCTAGATTTAATACTTCTTCTCATTGCCCAAAATAGGCTGTTGGCTCTTGAAACTGTAATGTTACACTGACTTTTGGGAGGGCCTTGCCCAAGGTTCAATGAAGGGAAATAGCTCCTCCCACAACCTATACTTAAACCCTCCTCTAAATGCACCTCCCCTGTGTAGGGAGTGTATTTTGTCCCTGGCCTTCCTGCGTGGCTCGTGTGACTGTGCTGTCCTCCCGCTCCTCCTGCTGCTCTTTCTTGTTTGCTCCCCTGCCTTCTGTGTTCTCTCTTTTTCTCTCGTGGTTTCCTTCTGGCCTTGTTCTTTGCCTGCTTACCTGTGTCCTAGCTGTTTCCCTTTGCTCAGCGCCTCCTGCCACTCCGCTCCCCTCCTCAATTTGTCTCCCTCCATTTCCTCTGGGTTTTTCTCCCATGTTGTTTCTTTTTGGGCTTCCTGCCTGTGCTCCATCCCCTCTACTGCTAATGCTTCTGGGCGTCCCTGCTCTTTCTGTATTTTGGCCTTTCTCCTTCTCCCTAGTCTGTTCCTTGCATCTGATCCTACAAATCGGTTACGCTGTTGGCTCACAAAGGACAAGTTCCCAGCGAATACTTGCAGTCCCCCTGTACTGAATTTTATTCCATTCAGTTTGCTCTGTGCTCCCAGCTGCCTTCATACCTCATGTGGACTGCTCTTCAGTTAAACCTTAGCAGCTGTTCTCCACCAGCCCACAGTGCACACCGTGCCTCACAGAGGCTCCTCCGCCACTGCTGTTGCTCGCATGTCTTCATTCCTGGCTACAGCACTCTGCTCTCCTAGTCACACCCATTTGGATTCCTTTACTACCAGGCATCCTGCATGTTTCCACTGCTTACTCTGCTGATGCCGTAAGTACTCTGGCTATCCACTACCTGTCTACTGCTACTGCCATTGACTCATTACTATTAGGAGAGCTTTATGATTGCAACTAACAGTTTACGTCTGGCAATGAACCATTTTCATTGGCAGTAATTGCACATTCACACAGTTACCCAAGTAGCAAAAGAGCTCCAGAGCGGCACCCTGAACTACTTCTCATCTCTACTGCAGCCTCTGACAGCATGCATCCATGTCCCCAGCAGCTTTCATTTTTCCCAGACCTGTTCAGCTTTCCCTGCAGCAGCCTGAGAATGTCCTCTTAGTTAGTGCACATCATTCACAATTCTCTGGGGTTGGTCTCCACTGCCACTTTATCACTTCCCTACCAGAGCTTTAGTATTTAGATTGGCTGGTTCTGGTGGTGGTGGGGGTGGGGGTTGTCTGCATGGTCACCATGAATACCTGGATGCCATTTAGTATGACCTCCCTTGGAGCGCCATGGTCCTCTACTGACTGCTCACTAATTTGACTCCTGCTTTCCTTCTTCTCTTAGTCAGCCGCTAGTCACACTCATCCCTTTCCAGGGTCATTGGCATTACCTGCCTCAGGACGTGGAGGGGGTTCAAGGAGGGGGCTGGGGGTGTGTGCTCCAGTCTCCTGAACCTAGTTGTACTAGCCTGCTCACTTCTAGTGCCTATGACCTCAGTCACCAGCACCCACGTAATTCTCACCCCTCGTTCCTGATTCAGTTATAGTGAAGCCATAATTCCCCTGCATTGTTGCTGCTTCTACAGTAGGACCTTCTCTACAATGTACCTGTTTATGTGCCGACCATCCCTATCTTATTATGCATGCTTTCCCATACCTGTGTACTATACATCATGTCTATCTCAATTCAGTTCCCTCGCATGAAGGTTAGCTCACCCCGACTACCAGGGATGGGAGCTGTGTCTACAAACTACTGAGTCTTAACATGCTTCTCTACCTTACACCAGTTGCTGCTTCCCTTCAGGAACAGAACTTCACCATGCGCCTTCCTCATCCTACGTATGTCTAGGTGCCTGAAGACAGGATCATCCCATCTCAGCTATCACCGATGGATGTCTGAACCTCCATCCCACAGCTGCAACTTTACATATCCTCAGCCTGATGCCCAGCCACTGCTTCCCTTCAAGAACATGACATTGCCCTGTCCTCCTTAAAAACTCTGCAAAGAGGGGTACCTCAAGGTTCTATATTAGGGCCCTTACTTTTTGCAATCTACATTAATAACATCGACTACTGTATAAAAGAAGCCAACATCCATCTGTTTGCAGTTGATACAGTTCTCTACGTGATTCGCCCAACACCTGAAGCTGCCTGCAATGACCTACAGTCAGAATTCAACCTTTTGCAAAGCCAACTCCTCCAAAAAAAGCTACTCATTTATGCCAAAAAAACTAAAGTGATGGTCCTCTCCCCTTTTATCCGTACAGCTAACCCTGTGTCCAGTGGGACAGTTCCTCAAATTACCACAGTTCTAGGTGAAAAACTAGAATTTGTTATAAAATTCAAGTATCTGGGAGTTTGGATAGACCAAAGACTCTCCTTCATTAGACATATATCGAGGACTTGCTAAAAGCGACTTGACAAAGGCTTGGATTGTTTTTAGAATCAACTAATTTCTCACCAGAGATGCCAAAAACAACTGGTCCAATCCATTTCCCTATCATTGGTTGATTCATGACTTCCTCTACAGCCAATGCCCCAACTCTTATAGCTAAACTGGACACACTCTACCATCGAGCACTGAGGTTTATAAAGGGACTCCCTTTCGACATGCATCACTGCACCCTATATGCGGCAGTGGGGTGGACATCACTAAAGTTCAGGCGCCAGAGAAACGCCGCTCTCTGGACCTATAGAGCCATCTCTAATAAGCTGCCTTACTATATCTCCTGCTATCTTCCCCTGAGTATAATTGGGAAATACGCGTTAAGAAGTTACTCAGCTATTACACTTAAAGTCCCCAAGCAAAATCCCACTTTGGCAGGGCAGCCATAAGCCGTCTACCTACCTTATGGAGCGATCTACAAAAAACTCAAATTAAGCACTCTAATTGGTATAAATGCCTTCAAGACGCTTTATTTCGATACAATCAGAGAAGTATGTAACTGCTTCACCCACTCAGACCCAGTACCAGTGCCTGCACTGGTATATAGCCAAGCCTAGACCCAATTTTTATTATTGACCCCCCAGCTTGCTCCTCACCAGCCTAATTGTTCTCTCTCTCTCTCTCTCTCATATCCCCCTGTCTTATCAACACTAGGCCCATTCATCCCCTTATTCTTCCTTTCCCAACCTCGGATAGGAGCTCACTACCCTGGGTTGTGACATTCCACCATGCCCTGTACTTTATAGCATTCAATCCCGGAGCTCACACATGCTCCCTTTCTCCATCCACCTTCTCTACATCCCGTTTCACCAACTCCTTTCTGTGCACCGTGCCCTCCTAGCCTTTCTCCCCCTACCTCCCTCCCTTCCCCCCTACCTTCACCTCTACCTGGTGTATATTTTAATTTTTTTTCTTCCGTTACTTCCTCCTGCAACCTTAGATAACCTGCTTTATCTTCCTATAGACACTTCTATGTATGTAAATACTGTGTAATCTGTACAATATCTGTATAATTCTATGTACATGTGAACTTCTTTTTCTTCCTCTCTGTAAAGAGTATTATCTGTATTGCCTTGTAAATAGCTTGGCAGAAGACACCAAGAGAAAGGACTGCTGTGTGACTGAACTTCTCTGCTGGGACTAAAGTAGAAGAACTTTTGTATTTGGACCTTTAATTTAGGGTAAAAAACTAACATACAAAACAAAAAAAAAAAAAATGTGTGTTTGGGTTAACTGAACTGAATGGGTAACTGAAAAGTCATCTAGGTGTAAATCTCAGATGACTGAAAGGACTTAACTGCTGTGAGGTTTAAATTACTTGTAGAAAGATCTGGTAAGTAGGGGGAGTGGCTTAGCTAGAAGGAAGCTACATTTAAAGACTGCCTTAGAAAGATTCTGCTAATAGCTTGGCAGAAGACACCAAGAGAAAGGACTGCTGTGTGACTGAACTTCTCTGCTGGGACTAAAGTGGAAGAACTTTTGTATTTGGACCTTTGATTTAGGGTAAAAAAACTAACATACAAAACAAAAAAAAGTGTGTGTTTGGGTTAACTGAACTGAATGGGTAACTGAAAAGTCATCTAGGTGTAAATCTCAGGTGACTGAAAGGACTTAACTGCTGTGAGGTTTAAATTACTTGTAGAAAGATCTGGTAAGTGGGGGGAGTGGCTTAGCTAGAAGGAAGCTACATTTAAAGACTGCCTTAGAAAGATTATGCTAATAGCTTGGCAGAAGACACCAAGAGAAAGGACTGCTGTGTGACTGAACTTCTCTGCTGGGACTAAAGTAGAAGAACTTTTGTATTTGGACCTTTAATTTAGGGTAAAAAAACTAACATACAAAACAAAACAAAAAAAAGTGTGTGTTTGGGTTAACTGAACTGAATGGGTAACTGAAATGTCATCTAGGTGTAAATCTCAGGTGACTGAAAGGACTTAACTGCTGTGAGGTTAAAATTACTTGTAGAAAGATCTGGTAAGTAGGGGGAGTGGCTTAGCTAGAAGGAAGCT
Source organism: Neoceratodus forsteri (assembly GCA_016271365.2). NCBI lineage: Eukaryota > Metazoa > Chordata > Ceratodontiformes > Ceratodontidae > Neoceratodus > Neoceratodus forsteri. Next base: position 273,255,794 of record CM028130.1, on the reverse strand, counting down.
ACATTTAAAGACTGCCTTAGAAAGATTCTGCTAATAACTTGGCAGAAGACACCAAGAGAAAGGACTGCTGTGTGACTGAACTTCTCTGCTGGGACTATATTGCCCTCCTTCCTCCCCTCCACCCCCACCCAAAAGCTAGTTCTATTTTTATAGGCACAGGATTTGACTGACAACAGGAACTTCCTGTTTAGGGGCAGGAAGTGAGTGATCACAGACCCACCAAGGACCCACCATCCTAGAAGGGCAAGAGTAGCTCTCCGGCCCCCTCTAGCTGCTGGAGGTCTGCCTCTGAACAAGCAAGTGGTCTACTGAGAAATATAGGATATTCTTGTCTCAGAACAGGACAATCAGGAGCTTAAAGGGCACACAGGCAGAAAGTAAGGAGAGAGAGAGAAAAAAAACAGATGAAAGAGTAAGGATTGCAAACAGTTAAGGGGTCAGAAATAAGACATGATTGAAGTGGTGCAGTACAGTGGCTGTGGAGCAGCAGTCTTCTGGGAGATATTCTGGAGGATGCGGTGTTGTCCCATCTGCAGGCACCTCTCTGGGCTGAGGGAGGAGGTTGCTCATCTCCAGGCTGAGTTGGCCAGGATTTGTGGGACCTCCTCTTCCATCCAGGGACCACCAGTGCCACTGCCGTTGCCTCAGAGGTTGCCAAGAAAGAGGAGCGGTTGGACCACAGTGGGCTCAGGGAGGTGAGGTGGTGGAACAGAGCACATCCCTCCAGTTGTACCTCTCCACAATTCCTATGCCATTCTGGCAAAGTGTGGTTCCTCTATGGAGGCACCAACAGTGGAGACCAAGGAGGATGCTGGAACCTCCACAAAGGAGACCCACAGGAGGTGGCAGGGGACCCTGCAGGGAAAAACAACTCCTGGTGGGGACTCCATTGTTAGAAAGGTAGAACTGGGCAAGGCAGGGAGAGGGAGGTAAGGTGCCTGCCTGGTGCCATGGCTTGGAGGGACATGGCGAATCCTCAGGATTGCCAGAGCAGCTGCACAGGGAGGAGCTGGATGTCATTGTCCACCTAGGGACAAATGACCTGGCTAAGAAAGGGATTAGAGAAGTGCAGGAAGAGTTTGTGGAATTGGGGAGGGCCTTAGTCAAAGTATATGCGGTAACCTTCTGGAGTGCTACCCATCTATGGCATAAGGAGAGGCTAGGGTGTTCCGTGCCATGGGATTCAATCAGTGGTTGAAAAACTGGTGTGGAGCTCAGGGATTTAGCTTCATTGGGGACTGGGGTCCACCTGGGTGATGCAAGCCCTATACTGGCATGATGGGCTGCATCTGTCTGGGAGGAACCAGGATCCTAGGTGATAGGTTTAAATGCTTCATTGGCAAGCTTTTAAACTAGCCAAGGGAGGCACTGGAAAGGAGCAGGAAAATCCTAGCCCCCAAACAATCACGGTAGTAAGTGTGGCAAACACCAACATGGAGGTGTCGATAGGGAGAAGGGCAGGGGTAAATGGAGAAAGTGACAAAGGCAAGAAGGACAGGGATGGGGCAAAAGGGGGTAAGGCCATCAGGAAATGGAGGGTAATGAGTACCAATGCCCGTAGTCTGGGCAACAAGCTCCCTGAGCTGGTGGCCTTAATGGAAGAGGGATGCCTGGATATCGTAGCAGTCACAGAAACATGGTACACAGAGAACTATGACTGGGATGTTAACATACCAGGGTACATAACCTACAGGAGAGACAGGCAGGGGAGAAGAGGGGGAGGAGTAGCTCTTTATGTAAAGGAAGGGATAAAAGCAACTGAACAAAAGAGTAAACAGGGAGGAGAGGAGGCACTGTGGGTCACCTTGGAGACTGGAAAGGCACCACAATCCGCACAGGGGTTGTGTACAGACCCCCATGTCAGGGAGAAGGAATGGACAAGGATATGATGGAAGGCATTCTTAGAATGGCAGAGAAAGGAGATACTGTTGATGGGAGACCTGAATATGCAGATGTTAACTGGAGCACATTGCTGCAGCCACATCCAAAGCAGGGCCATTCTTGATGCCCTAGGTGGCAGGCATTAGACAGCTAGTTTTGGAACCCACTCGTGAGGAGCAATCTTAGACTTCATACTCTCAAGCAGGGGCAGTGAGAGGATCTCAGATCTAGAAGTAGGCTGCCATCTGGGGACAAGTGACCATCAAACAGTGTGGTTCATGTTAAACTCAGCTACAGAGTCAAGCCATACAAAAGTGAGGGTACTGGACTTTAGGAGGGCTGACTTTGGCAAGATGGGAGAGTGCCTCAGAAAAGCACTAGCAAACAGGCTAGAAGGAGGTGTGGAGCAACAATGGGGAATTATCAAAACTGCCATCACAGACGCAACAAGCCTTTGTGTGAAGCAAATAATCAAATCAAAATGAAAGAAAAGCCACTATGGTTCTCAAGAGAGGTGGCTGTGAAAGTCAGGAAGAAAAGATAGCATTCGGAAGTATAAGAAACACAGAAGGAGCAGGACAGAGGCTGTACCAGTTAAGGCAGAAAGAATCAGGAGGAAGTCAGAATAGCAAAGGCCCAAACTGAGGAAAAGATAGCCAACTCAGTTAAGAAGGGGATGAAACCTTTATAGGTACATCAGCGGCGTAGAAAGACAAAGGAGGAGTAGTGAGGCTGAATAGAATGAATGGTGGGTGGGCAGAGGGGACAGTGAAAAGCAGGAATACTGAACGAATATTTCTGCTCAGTATTCTAAAGAGGAGGGAGAAGTGCCTAATCCAATTAACAGAAGCACTCTTGATAGGGGGTCGATCCCAGTCCTTTCACAGAAGAAAGGGTTCTGCAAGAACTCCTAAAACTGAAGGTGGACAAAGCAATGGGTCCTGATGGAATTCACCCCAGAATTCTAAAAGAATTAAGGAAGGAACTAGTGAAACCACTGGCTACTCTTTTTAATAAATCATGGGAGGATGGTGTGGTACCCGAGGACTGGAGGAAGGCGGATGTGATTCCCCTTCACAAAAGTGGGACCAAGACAGAGGCAGGAAACTACAGACCTGTCAGTCTGACCTCTGTGGTAGGGAAAGTGATGGAGTCACTTCTGAAGGAAAGAATAGTTGAGAACCTAGAGGTCAGTGGAGCACAGGATCCAAGGCAGCATGGGTTCACAGTGGGAAGGTCATGTCAGACAAATCTAATAGATTTCTTTGACTGGGTGACCAAAGTAGTAGACCAGGGAGGGACTGTGGACATGGCCTACCTAGACTTTAGCAAGGCATTTGACACAGTCCCACACAAAAGATTGATAGTCAAATTAACCAGCCTGGGAGTGGGTCCCGCGGGGTGGTAGCCTGGATAAAACATTGGCTGGACAACAGGACACAGAAGGTAATTGTAAATGGAGTCCACTCTGAAGAAAGGGCCGTTACTAGTGGGGTACCGCAGGGTTCAGTATTAGGTCCAGTCCTTTTTAATGTCTTCATCAGTGACATTGCAGAGGGACTGGAAGGAAAAGTATGCCTTTTTTGCAGATGACACAAAGATCTGCAACAGGGTTGATACACAAGGAGGCGTGGAAAGAATGAAAAGGGACTTGGCAAGGTTGGAGGAATGGTCAGGCGTATGGCAGCTAGGATTCAATGCAAAAAGTGCAGAATAATGCACCTGAAACAAGAACCCAGGGAAGAATACACAATGGGTGGGAGGTAGTAACAACAACAAAACAGGAAAGGGACCTGGGGTAATCATATCAGATGACCTTAAGGTTAGCAAGCAATGTGAGAAGGCAGTAAGGAGGGCCAGGGGTATACTGGGATGTATAGGAGAGGCATCAGCAGCAGAAAACAGGAAGTTGTTATCCCTCTGTACAGACAGTTGGTGAGACCCCCATCTGGAATACTGTGTCCAGTTCTGGAGACCCATCTCCATAAGGACATAGACAGGATAGAGGCAGTCAGAGGAGGCAGCTAAAATGGTGCAGGGTCTGCAAGAGAAGCCGTATGAGGAGAGACTAAAGGAGCTTAATATGTATACCCTTGAGGAAAGAAAGGAGAGGGGGACATGATAGAAACTTTCAAGTACCTCAAGGAATCAACAAAGTCCAAGAGGGTAGCATCTTTCAGAAAAAGAGACTTGCAAGAACAAGGGATACAATTTAAAGATAGAAGGAGGCGGTTCAGGGCAATGTGAGAAGTATTATTTCTCAGAGAGGTAATGGATGCATGGACAGCCTTCCTGAGGAAGTTATGAGGTCTAAAACTGTGGGAGAATTCAAGAATGCATGGGACAGACATAAGGCAATTCTTGTGGGGGGCAGGAAGATAAAGGCTGTTGGTTAACTAGGATCTGCGGCCTATCCTGTAGGTAGGGAAATGGGCAGACTAGATGGGCCTAGCGGTCCTTATCTGCCGTCAAAGTCTATGTTTCTATGTTCTATGCTCCACCCAGGTCCATCTTGCAAATGAGCTTCTGCTCAACGATGAACGCCTGGTTAAATAAAGACTTGATTGATTGCCCAACTTGACTTTTTACTTCCTACTTGGTCTGCAGCCCAGATTCATGGTCTCTCACCTGAGCTGTCGTGCCTGGTCGCATGAGCAACCATTCTGCTGCTTTACATACGAACATACGAACATACGAAATTTGCCAGCAGATAAAGGCCTAGAGGTCTATCAAGTCTGCTCGAATGTGCAGCTAGCACCCCTTATTCTGCAGCTGCCTCTCCCTTCCACCCTTCCCCTTCATTAACCCTCCCCCTTGTCCTGTCCCATCCTCATTTACATGTGTTCATTCTCCGCCTGCTATCTGATGCCACATCCCTTCTGGAACCCGGACCTCCTCCTGCTAGTAGTCTCCATTTTCCCTTGCCTGCAGCCTTCCCTCCAGTGTCATCGCACTGCCTTGCCTGGTCCACAGCTTGAGCTTGCATCCCCATTTCCACCATCTGCTTCTTCTACCCGATACCAGTCGCTGCTTCCCTTTGGGAACAGGACCACCACACTCCATCTGCCTTCCACCCTTGTCTTTGCCTGTTGATGTCAACTGCACGTCATCTCATCGACATCATGGAGTTGTAGCCTGTCCCTGGATCCATTGAGTTAATGGATCCTCTATCTCTTGCCAGATTGCCACTTCCAGTTCAAAGAGGACCTCCATTCTTCATTTGCCTCCATCCTCCTTCTGCTGCAGAGTGATATCGGAAGCTAGTTCTCTCTCCTGTTTATCATGCCTGGAAGCTCATTTCTACAATCAACTGTCTTGATCATACCTGCTCTCCACTGGACTGTCGCTTGCCGCTCCCTTCTGGACTTGTGCATTTCCCTACTGTGCCTTCACCCTTAACCATGATCTGGAGTGTCATGCCCTTCATCTCACCTCACTTACATCAGGTCGGAGCCTGCATTTGCACCTGCAGGTCCCACATTATGCAATGTCCTTGTCCTATCTCATTACCACTTCCCTCCAGTCTTGGTACCCATTTACTTTGACTAACTTCCAGCCTTCCTCACCACTTGCCATTCCACTCATTCATGGACCATCATACTTCACCACCTTGATTTACTTTCCCTCATGATTTGGATCTTGCCAGCTGGTGCGGTATCTAGCTCAATCCAGTTTGCCTGCCTCTGGGACTTCCTTGCTGCAGGTCACCCATCCAGTTGATGTCCGAGTTTAAATTCTCCTTCAGATATGGGAACTTTATCCTTCTTTGCTCCAGCACCCTCTGTCCCTTCACTAGTCTGTTAAAGCCTTTGTATGATATGGAAGCTATATATCTTAGCCCTGTTGCTCTTGGTACTTCACTTCACTCATCAGCCCTCCATGCATCATCTTCTAGTGACTGCTACAGCCTTCCTGTATTCTGCAACTGTTCACTGAGGAGCTGACCTGGTCCTGTTCCTTCCTGCACAGTATGCCATCTGGCTTCATTCACCTCGACACTGTCCTGGATCAGTCCTTCAGGCCATTGGGATTTACTCTGGACTTTCTTTCCATTTTCGGATAGCTACTCTTCCGTTTCTGCCTTGCAGGCTCCAGGCTTCGTCCTGTCTGCTGTGACTCTATTGGGCATCCTACCATATCCCTAGCCAGTATTCCTACTCAGGCAACTACTGCCCTCATTAATTCATCACATACTCCTACTCTGGTCATCAGCACAGCTTCCATCCACTACTCCTGGATCACTGTTCATTTCACGTGAGAGAACTACTTCGAGTACACATTCCTAGGCACACACACCTCACAGGCTACCCTCTCACCCAGAAAAGATGTAACTCCTTCAGTTATGCTCTGACTTACTGTCCAACATCACTTCTCCTGGTCCCAGGACTCGCAAAATACCTAACGACACACCGGACATTGCCTAGTTTCATTCTGCAGCTCTCTACCATCACTGGATTTATTGTCCATGTTATTAGACTCTTACTTTCTCAACAGATACTGCTTGTCCTAAAACTTTCCCAGCTGCCTTCCAAGAATATTCATCATGGGATCTCCACCTCCTAGCTGATTACTAACTCCACACCATCCAAACCATCATTTTTGGCTCCTGGACATTACCATTCCTTTTACAATCATCCGTACCTCTTCATCTAGTACCTTCAGCCGAGTTAGCCACTGTTCCAGCGGACCCTACAGCCTCTTGTTCACAAATTACCTGCATTAGTTACTCCAGTAACGACTATCACTGAGGACTAGGTCTTCTGAATTCCATCCAGAAATCCATAACTGTTAGGGCAAATTCACTCACTTAGTTTTTTCAGCATTGGATTACCTGTAAACCTAACGAACCATAACCCATGCAGTGCAGCTCCTGGACAATCACACCATTGAAATACCCGATCTTACTTCAGTCAGCATACCAACAGAGTATTTACGAGTAAGTTTATGAACATCATGCCCAAAGAAGCCACCCAATACCTTATACAGAACTTCCAATCATTTTCTATATACAGTAGGTTACCATCTGGACTGCATCCACAAATCTTCTTCCATTTGTTTATTAATCACTAATGGCATTACTCCCATCAGTCACTTAAAAACTCTCCTCTACTCATTTCTACTCTGTCAATGCTTACTTAATGAATTATCGCTCACTAATAAATTCCTTACCTCCAGACTACCTTGAACATTAAACCTTACCCAGATTAGATTATTCATCTATGACTTTACAAATCATTGCATGTCCCACAGTTTACTGTCTGGTAGTATATCAGTCAAGTTATGCACTCCCGACTCATTATGCCTCTGCAATCTCTTTGGACATGCACCTTTCATCACCTTGGAAACATAGACTACATTTGCCCTTCTTCAACTAGATCTTCTCCACACTTAGGATTCTACTACCTCTTCAGAAAAGACTTGTCCTTCTAATCAGGTAAAGATAAAATTATAAGATATACTAAACCCAAAAACTGAACAAGCTTTGATGTATGTGAAACAATGGTATTATGAAAGGGGAAGCAGAGCAGCTAAAATACTAGCCTATAGATTAAGAAAATAACAGGCAATATCAACAATATCTAAAATAAAACACTCAACACAAGCTAAAATACTTAACAAAACAAAGGATATATTAGAGGGCGTCAGAACATTCTACTCAAAATTATATCATCGACAGCAAGAATCAGAAGAAGAAAAATATACAAAGTTTTTTACAAATACAGTCTGTAATTACCCTAAATCACAGAATAACAAAGTAAGTCATTAATTTGTCCAGTTACACCCCAGGAGATAGGTAACACCTTTAGTAACTCCAGATCAAACCAGTGCCCAGGCCCAGATGGCTATAATGCAGAATTCTATAAAACATTCAAGAAAGCCCTACTCCCAACATTAACTAAGTTATTTAATGCTATACAAGATAATAATTCCCCTATCCTGAATAGCTGGCAGTATGCTAATATATCCACAATACTTAAACCAGATAAAGACCTATTGAACTGTGAATCGTAGCACCCTATTTCAGTCTTAAATCAGGATTATAAATATTTCATAGCCTTTATGTCAAAAAGACTAGAGAGTATACTGTACTTCCCCATATTATAAACAAAGATCAAGCAGGTTTCATCATAAAATGCCAAATAGCAGATAATATTAAATGAATAGTATATCTACTAGAAGAAATACAAAAGGAAAAAAAAACCTTTATACTTTTAAGTATGGATGCCCAGAAAGTGTTTGACAGGGTCTCCTGGAGATTTCCAAGATACACAATGGAGAAATTTAGTTTTCCAATAGCCTTTTTAAATATAATGCAACGCATATATACATCTCTACAAGCCATGATAAAAGTGAATGGATCATTCTCAATCCTTTTTCCTCTAAATAGAGGTACCCACCAGGGCTGCCCCCTATCCCCTTCCCTATTTGCCATATATGCAGAACCATTAGCCCAAGCTATTAGAGAGAATAAACTAATTTCAGGAATAAAATATCTCAATACTACCCATAAAATAGCTTTCTTTGCTGATGACTTACTAATATGCCTAAAGGAACCAGAAACATTCATATCAAAATTATTCTTCCTCCTGGGGGAAAAGGAGTCCATCTCAGGATATAAGTTAAACACAAGTAAAACAGAAGTACTATGTCTAGACTATCATCCAAGTGAGACAATTTTGGCAAGATACCCATTGAGATGGAAAAGCAATAAATTTTGATATTTGGGGACAAATCTTACAAAGGAAACACACAATTTATATGAAGCTAATTACAACCCACGTATACAATCTATTAAGGAAGATTTCCTGGGATAGGACCCATTGCCGCTTTCATTGAATCAAACAATTGAGGTTATAAGAATGTATATACTTTCAAGATTCCTATACCTATTCTACACTCTTCTGATTCTCCCCACAGAAGACAGTCTTTGAAAAATGGAATAGTATGATACCTAGGTTTATATGGCAGGGAAAAAAACAAGAATAAAATATAAAACACTTCAACTACCAAAAAACAAAGGGGGGGCTTGCTTTACCTAATTTAGAACAATATGCAAAGGCAGCAGTCATCTCATATATATTACAGTCATTAGATGGAAGGATAGACCCACACTGGAAAGAGATGGACAGAGGACTCCAATTAGAGGACACAGAGGAATAGTTATTCAGTCAAATTGTACCAAAATTAACTATGCAAAAAGAGATCAGATTTAAACAAACCAGACAGCTATTGAAAATTTGGAGATCAATAATTAAAAGAACTAATGGCTCTAAAATATACTTAATACAAAAAATCACAGCAGATTCCAGGTTCGAACCAACCAAACAGGATTATAATTTTACAAGGTGGCACCATCAGGGTCTTTTCAGATTCTACCAACTATATGAACAGGCAGTCTTTTGCCAATTCCAGACACTAGAAGAAAAGTACCACCTAGGGAAACAAGGCTTTTTTAGATACCTCCAGATAAGACATTACTGCAAGAACTTTTTAGCTAAAGCCTGGGATCCCGGAGAGATGCACCCATTTATGAGAATTATAATTAATACAATAGAGATACCAATACCAGAACATGTAATATCTAAAACATATCAAGCTTTAATCAGTAACCAGAAAGAGATTAAGATGCATTCTCAACAACATTGGCAAGAAGAACTAGGCATAAGTTTGGAGGAAGAGAATTAGGAAGGGATATATACAACAGTACATAGAATTACAAGATCCTCGACCTGGAGGGAATTTGGCTGGAAGTGTTTGATAATAATTTTGTTTGATAATATTTTTTAGAACCCCACAAATAGTGGGGGAATATGATTCTCAATTAGGAATGAAATGTTGGAGAGGGTGTGGGGAATCTTTAGCTAATCATAAACATATATTTTGGAGTTGTCCAGCTCTAGAATTATTTTGGAGAGTGGTGGGAGATGCATTAAGAGAATTATTCCCTGAAATAGGGGCCTTGACACCAGAAGTAGCACTTATTTTAAACTTCACTAGTGAGTTGGGAAGAGGTAACACAAGGCTCTTACTAGCCATAATGCTCCTAGCAGCCAATAAAGCAGTGACGAGGAAATGGCTACAAAAAGACCCACCTACCCCTCGAGAATGGGAAGACATACCCTATCAAATTTATAGATTGGAACTTATGACTGCTCAGATCAATCTGAAAACCCAGATATGTACAGGTTTTTGGGCTAAATGGTGGCTTTGGATCTCTGGACGTAGACTTGATCTGATACCATAAGGATAAAAACCTCCATTGGCAGACCTGGGATTACCACAAGGGAACTTATGAATTAAATATCAAATGTACTACTGAGCAAAGGTATTATTAGTTAAATTCCTGAGACCATTTTGTATTTCTTCAGAAAAACACTGAAATAATAAAAAAATATTTAAAAGAAAAGACTTATCCTTCATTCTCAGTATCATCATTCTGTCTGCATCGGCTATGGATTGAGAATGGATCATCATCTCCTGGGCACTCAAAGACTCTCTTCTACTCCATTTCTACTTCATGGATGCTTCCTTAGTGACTTTTCGCATATTACTGAATTCCTTGCCTCCAGACTGTACCTTAACAGTCAAACCTTTCACAAGTTAGATCACTCACCCATGACTTTTCATATCATAGCATCTCTACCGTTCCTTATCTAGTAACTTATCGATCGATTCATGCCCCTTCTGCTCATTACACCCATGGAATCTCTTGGGACAAGCAGCATTCATCATCTTGGAAACTTGGACTTCAGCTGTCCTCTTTCACCTGGATCTGCTTCACACTTCAGATTCTATCACTCCTTCAGAAAAGACCTACTCTTCAGCCTCAGGATCATCGCTCAATCTGTATTATCCATGGATCAAAGATGGATCATTGTCTCTCCAAGAAGCTCACTGTCCTCAGATTAGCTATGATTACTAGAACCTAGGTCCTTCTCCTCCTAATACTCCCAGAAGATGGGCAGACCACCGGCCATGGGTCCTCAGAGGTTTACTCCACCTGGGTTCTTTTCCCTCTCCTGAGTGCCAGGGGGTCATACTCTCCATGAGTTGCAGGAGGTATATTTTGGGGCCTTCTATTCCCTACAAATTCCTACCTACATAATTACTATTCAAGGGTGAAAATAGAGTTAAGGCACAAAAAGTACTACAAGTTATACAAGCACTATCTACCCCATTGCTATTCCACAAAACATTGAATGGGAGGGCCTAGCCCGAGGTTCAATGTGGGGAATAGCTCCTTCCACAACTTCTACTTAAACCTGCGTCTAAACTTACCTCCCTCGCTTCGGGAGTGATTTTTGCCCACCACCTTCCCCCTCCTCCTCCTTCTGTGGTACTCTTCTCACCCTTGTTCCTGGGCCTTCTATTCCCTACAAATTCCTACCTATATACTTACTACTCAAGGGTGGCAATAGAGTTAAGTCACAAAACGTACTACAAGTTATAAAAGCACTATATACCCCATTGTTGTTCCACAAACATTGAACTGTTTTTTTAGGTCCCACAATACAGTAACTGTAGCCAAGTGCCTTCAATCAGGGGAACAGATATAAGGTGTAAAGGAGTATTTTACTCCAATTTTTGAATGATTGACTCCTGCTGATTAAGAATTTGTTTCCAACCCAACACATTTTAACCATATTTAGTACACACATGCACAAAATTGGCAGTGCCATGAAATGCTAGAAGCACTGGAAACACATTAACAGATTGGATCTAGTGTGTGTGAGGTGGGGGTGCATCAGCATTAGCTGTGTACTGTATCAGAGGTAGAAGCAGAGGCAGGAGTTGCTCACTGGCTGTCTAGAAGGGTTGCTGTAAATTGCCAAATTGTCAACAATAAGGTCTGAGCACTAAGTAGTAGTGGGGCAGTATCTTGGACCCCATCACAGTATCAATCACAGAACCAGTGACTGCACATACCCAATGGGTTTCAGAGTCAGTTTAGTGGTGTAAGTGTGTGGGTGGGGAGGTGAGAATCTAACACTGATCTGTGGATAACATTACTTCCTTTTACATGAAAATACTATTAGATTAAAGAAGCTAGCAGTAAATACGTCACAGTCCTAAAATATATCTGGATCACTGCCTTCAACACCTTGGGAAGTGCAGCTACTGCAGTGCCACCACACACCCCAAAATAGATTATTAGGGTGTAAATGGGTAAAACAATTAAAATGAAACACACACATTTTTTTACAGTTTATTTACCCAGGATAACACAGCTGAAATGGAATTTCTTATTTGCAGTGAGTTCCTGATTTTACCCATTTTTACCATTGAGTAAACTGGAGCACTGGGAGGTTAAGTGACTTGCTCAGGATTCCACAGCTAGTAAGAGGTTACAATGGGATTTGAATCTGGGCCACCTAATTTCTAAGCCTGTGCACAGTAGCCCCAACCCCACCCCACTTTAACCGACCTGCCTGGTTGTGCTGTTAGCACTTACGAACATACGAACATACAAAATTTGCCAGCAGATAAAGGCCTAGAGGTCTATCAAGTCTGCTCGAATGTGCAGCTAGCACCCCTTATTCTGCAGCTGCCCCTCCCTTCCACCCTTCCCCTTCATTAACCCTCCCCCTTGTCCTGTCCCATCCTCGTTTGAAGCAGTCCACTGTTCTACTGCATACCACTTCTGCAGGTAACGCATTCCACCCAGCCACCACCCTCTCTGTAAAAAAGTGTCTCCTCATCTCCCTCCTGAACCTTCCTCGCTCCAGTCTCATATCATGGCCCCGGTGGCCCTCCCCTCCCTTACTTTGAACAGCCCCTCTGTACCTGTCTTGTTTATTCCTTTCATGTATTTAAAGGTTTCAATCATGTCCCCCCTGTCTCTCCTCTCCTCCAGTGAGTACATGTTCAACTCCTTCAACCTCCTCTCATATGATAAGTCCCCAGACCCTTGATCATCTTTTGTCGCCTCATCGCTGCACTCCCTCCAGTAACTTAATGTCCCTTTTCAGATACGGACGCCAGAACTGCACGCAGTACTCCAGGTGTGGTCTAACTAATGACCTATACAGTGGCAGAATCACCTCCTCCCTCCTTGAGGATATACCCCTTGCAATACAACCCAGCATTTTGTTGGCCTTTGCAGCTGCCTTCCTACACTTCCTACACTTGTATGTGTATGCTTTTGTGGAGTCTCACAGATGCATCAATGAAAGGTGTGCAGTGCTAGAAGAAAAGTTTAGTAAAGCCCTGTCTTTTCAATTATAGATAAAGTGATAGTTGTTACAAAAAGAGTGCACCTGGCATCTCTTTATGTTGAAAAACAAATTGCAGTTGAAGCATATCCTTATCGGGAAACTACAGTATTGCTTGTCTTATAAGTCTGCAGTAATGGTGCTTCATCCTGCCAAATGGCTGTGTATAGACAGACAGATTGATAGGTATGAACAGTATGTGAACCTGCAGTAGAAAATAAACGGGATTTTGTTTGTAGCGCTCTTCTCTGGAAAACCATAATTATCTGTTGATTTTTATCAAGATAAGTTACTCTAGAAGAAAGATAGTGTCAGATAATTGTCAACCCTTACCTACTATATTTGGTCTCTTTTTGTTAGTCTGGTGCCTCCAATACTGTAAGTCTTGGATTTTCTAATGTTGTGATGGTGACTTTCCCTCCTCTTGCATTGAACAGCACCTCGGTTTAATTTTCTTTTAACCAGTGCATTGTTTACTAATTTGTCTTTTATGTGTGGGGTGATTGTGTTTTGTGTATATTTCTGTTTGTAGAATGTTGTCTGTTTAGAGCTCTTGGAGTCATTTGTGAGTGTGAGCATAATCTTTGTGCCATTTTCAACTGCCATCGCTAGCATTAGTTGTTCACAGTTCTGAGTGACATTTCTAATTTTTTACTGTTGTAAAGTACTGCATGTGTTTTGCGAAATATGATTGAATTTTGCACAATTTCCTTGCAGAAAATCAGGGCTTATTGCTGTGTGATTTGCTTTTTTGTGCAATGATCAGTTGATTCCAACTAGCTGTGTATGTCATATTCTATTGCACTTTTTGCACACTCACTGGATTTAAGTCACCCTTCATCCCTTTTTTCCCTTTTACAGAAAACATTAGCTTGGGAGATTGGTTACTGGCAAAAAATACTTTTATTTGGCAACATGACTTTTCACAGACCATTTTCTTTTCTTTTTTTCAACATAGATTTTGATATCCCTGGCCAGCTGCAGTTAACATCAGGGATATGCCCTGTTTTGCAGGGATATACTTTGTTTAGGCATCTCCATCATATGGACGGCAGCTGAGGTTTCTCCCTGGTTAGTCCCTGTGCCTCCATCTACTCCATGATGTGAGCCAGCTACCCCTTGGCCTCAGCTGATGCAGCGAGCTGTGGGTACATGCAGTACCCATTGCATGAGAGCAGGCTTCCCGGCCCACCACAATGAACTGCTGCATTTCTAGACACCTGCTGTCCCCACTCCAAGTTGGATTGCACTGCTAGCAGCAATGGCACTCCTTCCCCCTGGCTTCCATGATTCCGGCTCCACTAGCATGAAAGCATGGGGCACATCAGTGGGCTAGCAGGCAGCCTCTGCAGGTCATTTTCATTCAAACATTGCAGAGTATGTTCCAGAAATATGTATTAGTTGTCTTATGGGTCATTCTGTCTATTCTGCATTCATAAGGCAAATGTTGAATTTTTAGCTCCAGTCCTCTGGTCTGCTGGGGCACAGGGGAAGGTATATCTGGTTATCACTTGGCAATGCCAGATGTGAGTTTCATAAGTCCCTTCTTTTATGCACTCGCTTTATGTATCCTGTGTTCGACTTTTCTTCCCTTTTTTCCTTTATTGTTGATGTAATATGAATGTAAATGTGGAGACGTTTATATGAAAAATATAATGCTCTGCTGTTATAGTATAACCTAACAGAAAATGGATATAAATAAAGTTTACAAAAAAAATGAGATTTTCTGTGATGATGAACCCCAGACAACTCCTGCAGAAACATCCAATTCTATATTGAGCCCTTCAGACCAAGGGGGACCACAACAGGCATGTGCTGATGTACTGGAGCATGAAGTGTGCTCTTCCAGACTTGTAAACCATTCCCTATTCTTCAGGACTCATCTCCAACTTGCTGCAAGAAAACAATGATGATTCTATGGGCAGTAAGATCCCAGTGAATCCAGCAACCCCCCGGGAAGATGGTGACAATTCATCTGAGAAAGAGGAAGGTAAATGGTCAGGGGGTGTCGAGTCCTTCTCTGTTCCAGTTCTGTTTGACACTCTATTTACCTCCTTTCGTATATAGGAGATGTGTAGAACCCTGCAACCACTATCTGTAAATCCCATTTTGCCCAGTTCCAGGAAAGCTTCCAAGTACTTCCTGAGTTTCCTTAATTTTTTCCTGATAGTCAACAAGGAATGGAGTGGCTTGGACAAAGAGTGGCAGTTTATTGAGAGATGGCTAAGTGCTATCCTTTTCAGGAAATGTGGTTGAAAAAGTAGGAAACTCTACTGATCATGGCAATGGCAATCTCTAACATAATCAAGCACACAACTATTCCTATTGAGGGAGCAACTGCTCTCTCCACCAGAGCAGATATGACGAGGACACTGGCAAGTGCATAGTTCTTTATTCAGCAGTGACTCAGCTACAAAACTTTAAAAAAGCAGTTTGGGTTGCGTGAATCCTGCTTTCTATAGTTTTGTACCTGAGACACTGCTGAATAAAGAATTATGCACTAGCCAGTGCGTCCTCATCATATCTGCTCCAGTGGTGAGTGCTCTGACCTTTTGTTTGTGCTCAGTCTATATTTTCGACAGCACCAGTTCCCTTGGTGCGATATTTCCTTGTTGCTTGAAGGAGCAGCTGCTGTCTTAGTAGACAATGACATGTGAATAGATGCCACTTGTACATGGGCTTACTCCACTCTGGGTCAGCTATTAGGGTGGTGTTTGCCCATGCCTTGGTGGCATGGGCACTCTGTGATTGTGTTACCATGCTGCTGAATGCTCTATCTGGGGATTTTAAAGAGAAAGATGAGATTTTCCTAATTAACTGAGCTTCTGCCTTCTTAAGGGATTCAGCTACAGATTTATTAGAGCTTTCTGCTTGGTCCTCTGCGATGGCTGTGGCCACTATGAGAGTGGTCTGGTTGCACCACAGGTCAGTGGACCAGGTTGCCAGTATATATTTGTTTGGTGTTCCATTTTCAGGTGATATGATTTTTGGCCCAAAATTGGAACGTATTCTGAAAGACAGTAAAGATATGTGCCAGCTGCTCATGCCTAACGCCTAGTAAAACTCAACATCAGCATTTAAAGACAGAGGCTCAAGAAATATTTGAAACTCCAGAGGCAATTTTCATTCCTTTCCATGCTACACAAATCATTACTCAAAGGATTCTACCATGGTTTTAAGAACTTTCAGTAGAGAGGTTCCTTTTCCCACAGATACTTCGGTGCTGCTAACCAAAAGGGCAAATTCTTGACATGTGACTTCATGGGTACATCATATCTTCTAGGCACTAGGTGCATTGCCTGCAGAATTTGTAAGAGAAGTAGGCCCAGTGACAGATGCCTAGGTTCTAGAGGGCATATCACAGGGCTATGCAATCAAATGCTCTATCTTGCCTTTCAGAAAGCATTTTTTTCCTAGTACCCATAGAAACATAGAAATTGCCAGCATATAAGGACCACCAGGCCCATCCAGTCTGCCTTTAAGCCCTACCCTTGTTTGTGGCCTCTGACCCTACTTGATCAACGGCTTTCTTCTCTCCTCTCCTTCCAACTTCTAGGGTTCCATTATGCCTGTCCCATTCATATTCAAATCCCTCCACTGTGCTCACTCCCACCACCTCTTGTGGCAGACTATTCTATGCGTCTACCACCCTTTCCATGAAGAAAAACATCCTCACATTTACCCTTATCTTGCCACCTTCCAATTTCATATCATGTCCCCTCGTTCTTATACTCCTCCTATATTGGAAAATGTTGACCCTCTGCACCTTTTTTTGCCTTTAACGTACTTGAAGGTTTCTATCATGTCTCCCCTTCCCTCCTCTCCTCCAGCAAGTACATATCGAGGTCCTTTAATTTCTCCTCATATGTTTTCTGGTGCAAGCCCTGTACCATCTTTGTCACCCTTCTCTGGGCCTTCTCCACCCTGTCAATGTCCTTATGAAGATGCAGCCTCCAGAATTGTACACAGTACTCTAGGTGAGGCCTTACTAGTGTTTTAAACAATGGAATCACCACTTCCCTCCTTCTGCTAGTGATACCCAGTCATTTTACTTATTTTTAATTTTATTTTGCAATATTCTGTTTATTAACCTTCTCCTTATAGTACAGTAGCAAATTGTTTTTATAATGGCATACAATAAGATTCTATCAGTACGCTTGGTGCACGTGCACCCAGTAATAACAAATTGAAAATGTATGCATATCACATGTAAGAAGGCTTGTACATTCTATTAACTTTGTCATTCCAGCCTTGTGCATAACATTCAAGGAAACAGAGATAGGAAGACAAAAAAGGAGAAAAAGGGCTGCAAGAACAAATTACAGTGATGGGACCCTCAGATGGGAGTCTATAGAGAAAGACATAGCTAGAAAGTAGGAAGAGAGAAAAAATAAACAAGAAACATAAAAATGTAGAACGAGAACCGTGCTGCGCTTGCAGCTCACATTGTTTGTATATATTTAACAATCAAGATTTCTGAAGATCATACACAGTTCCCAGTCTTTACTAGTCCCAGAAAAAGGGAGGCAGTGGTTCAGACTCTCGTCGACTTATCCCAGACTGGAGCAATCAGGCCAGTGCGCCCCCCTGAGAGCATTCAGGGGTTTTACTCCGTCTACTTCATACTGTAGTTCCAAAAAAGTTTGGGAAGAGCATCCGACTTTAGACCTTCAAATACTGAACAAATCTGGGAGATAAACCAAATGCAAGATGGAGTTTTTGCATTCAGTAATCAGCGCTGTTTGGATAGGGAATTAACTGGCCTGCCTTGATTTATCAGATGCACAACTTTACATTCTGATGCACCACTCACATCAGAGGTTCCTCACATTCACTATTCAAACTTGCCTCAGAAAGAATTTTTACAAAGGTTCTGATAGTGAACCCTGTGGCTAATGAGTCACCACATGTACTTACATGTCTGGCTGACATCCTAATCAGGTAATCGTCAGGGCATGGCCAAAACTTCAGTTCTATGGACACTGCAAGTCCTGGAACAACACTGCTGGATAGCAAACAAAGTAAAGAACTCTTTTTAGCCCTCCCAGAGTATCGAACATCTATGACATGCTTTTCAATTTATTTACTGACAATTTTACTCTCCATATTGAGGGTAGAGAATCCACTATAGGACATATGGTATATCAGGTCTCAGTCAATAGTGGCAGCCCACTGATGCCTTCACATTTTATATTTATTTCAAATTGGTAACTGGGAGAGGTACACTGAACTAAAGCATGTTTCCAGGTGCAATTGGTGGGGGGGGCAGTGGAAGGGAACAGGAGAAACATTAGTACACTACACAGTAACATTTCTTGGTACAAAATAAAGTACAGTGACAGCACAGTACAGAACACCAATACAAGTGCAGAAACAGCAGCAAGCACAGCTTGCAAAAAACAATAATGTATAAAAAAGAGAGACTGGACAGGTGGGGGGGTGCCATCCCCCGTGGGGGGTGGGAGAGAACCCGGACGGAAGCCTGACACATGGACAGTAGAGGTAGCGGTGTCAGGTGCAGGGGAAGGGTAGTTTCAGCTGGTGCCTGAGGGAGCCGGGGGAGGTGGAGTGGTCGAGGGAGGAGGGGAGCAGGTTCTCAAGTATGGGAAGTTGATAAGCAAAAGCAGATTGCCCAGAAGAGATGGGGAGGATGTGGAGTAGTGAAAGTATGATGAGCCCTGACCCTGCAGCAGGGGGAGCATGAGGTGGTGATAGGGGTTTTAGAGAGGGGAGTGAGGAGAGGTATGAGGGAAGGGACCCAAACCAGTATTTGAATATGTAGAGGCACAATGGAACTGTCATCTTGAGGGTAGGGAGAGAATGAATAGGGAGGAGTAAAGGGAGTAGTGGTAAGTATGGGGGGGAGTTTGTAGCAAAGCGGCAAATGGCATTACAGAGGGTGTCCAGTCTGGCAAAGGAAGTGGAGGGGCTTTGCAATAGACCACATCCACATAGTTGAAGACTGGGAGCACTGTTTTGGTAACAAGCTCCCTGCAGACCTACATAAAGTCTTTGTTGCGGTACAAGGCACCAAGCTTGGAGAGGAGCCTTGTGTGGATGTTATCAATGTGGGCTGAGAAGTCAAGTTTGCTGACAAGCCAAATCCTGAAGTACTTGAAGGACTGCACCACTTCAAGGGGGGTGCCATCCAATGCAGACAAAACCAGGAGAGTCAGGAACCTGGATAGTCTGGTATCAAAGGTCATCGATACCATTTGTTTTGATGTTGACCCAGAGTTGGTTGAATTGGAACCAGCCGAGGATGTGGAAGTCCTGCTCGTACAGGTCTTCCACAGCTGCAGTAGAGGGACCAGAGGTGAAGATGACTGCGTCATCTGCATATACATGAGTTGGCACAGATGGATGGGGGGCAGGTCATTCAGAAAAAAATGGAGAAGAGGATGGTACACAGGATGGAGCCCTCTTGGACCCCAGCCTAGAGGGGTAGTGGAGGTGACAGGACGCCACTGACCTGTACCAACTGTAGATGGCCTGAAAGCTAGGAATGTATCCAATCTACAGTGGGAGCTGAGAGACCAACAGAACTCAGCTTGTCCAGATGATAATGGTGATGACGGTGGCAACAGAATAAGTCACTTGGGCTCCCATCATTATAAGGCCCTTACAAGTTCATCCCCTTGTGAACTGGTTACCAGCTCTGGAACACTATCAAGTTCCCATTTGAGTTCCTGTATTAGTCCACCAGTCATTGTCTTAGTGGAAGTATCCGCAGTATCTCTTAAAGGTATTATCCCCTCCAGAGATGATACTGGTGATGGACACTAGTCTTCTTTGTTGGGGTGCAGATTTGACCAGATTTGTTGGGGTGCAGATTTGACCAGATTTATTTAACTAGTTTCTGTTAACCAGAAAAAGGGGTCTAGATCCAGTAATATTGCCTATTTTTAGCCTCATCTGGGGGAGGGGTGGCAGATGAAAATCAACTGAAATTAAACTGGATTAAGATGTTGGTGTTATTTTGGTGAATGGGGGAAATTTGTCCAGATTCCATCTCAAGGTGTTTGTGATCCAGAGGATAAAGGTCTACAGATCGACATCCTAAACGTGACATTTTTTTTTCTTGTCCTTTGCCAGTTTTTTTTGGCTCCTCACTCACCGAAGGGAGCTCAGCCCCAACCCCCCCCATGCCCAGGCTTACACCCTGGGCAGGGCCACAGGAGCAGGACCCCGCCCGGTGGACACTGTTGGCAGCGGGGATGGCAGCAGTTCGGGGCTTCATGTTCAGGGCCAGGACTTTTTGTGTGTGCAACTGTACCTGGGGCAGGGACATGCAATGATGGCCCAAGTCCGTCACGCCCACTGCAGGTAACGGTGCCAGCACAATGGATTCCCTCCCCTCAGCCGCTGCCAGGGGTCTGTGATATGCTGAACACACTACCCCCTTCCCCCCAGAGAAGGAGAGTAGTCCCTAGGATGCTCAATTCTCTGGCTGGCCCTCTGATGTCCCGAGTCCGTTTCCGAACCCGGCTCACCAGCATCACAGTCGGACACACTGCCTCTGCACTGGCAGGCTGACTGCCCTTTGCCAGTTTCAGTGACTAGGTCAAGCAACAATGTGATGGCAGTCACATACATAAACAATGAAGGAGGCACAAAAAATGAAAACATGCTCATGGAAGCCGTAAGTGTACTGTATTTCATTAGGCAGAGAAGAAATCTTCCATCTCGCACAGCCAGTCATCTAACAGGGAAACTAGATTTATTGATTGCTAGTAAGGTATGTCACTATAATGCTTTTTAATGTGCCTGTACTGGGTCAAGCCTGTAAAACCGCCATGTGGCCCATTGCTTTCCTATCCAGTCAACAGAATTTCTGGCTTACTCCCCAAGCAGTGAATTCGGAAAAGTGATCTCTGCACCAGAATGTGCTTCATCTTCAGTGTCAATATTTCTAGATCCTGCAAATATTGCAGACCTCTTTTCTTCTGGGAAAACTGCTCAGGTTTCCAAGTTTTTCAGTCTCTTTAGATATCCAGAGGTGGATGCAGTGAACACTCTGTCTATGATGTAGAGATTCTGGTTAGCCTATCTGTCCCCTGCTATACCATTAGTTCCATTGGTTCTAAGAAAGATTTAGACATAAAGAGAAAACTTCCTTCTGGTAGCATCAGAGTGGCTAATATATCTTTGGTTCTCATATCTGATAAGTTTGCTAAGTCAGAGGCCATTTGCTCCCCAGAAAAGACGTTCTGGACCAGAGTCCCATATTGCATCTTAATCTTGACAAACTGCAACCATCAGCCTGACTCCTGAGGATGCTCAGCCAAAGTGGTGGACACACATGTCCTCCAGGAAAATGTTTACTTCTGTGTATAAAGGGGTCTGGGACACTTTCTCCTCCTGGGTGAAACCCTTAGGATTTAAACCAAAGAAGACTTTTGTGGTCCGGATCTTACACTTCTTTCAGGCAGGGTTGGACAAGGACCTCACCTTGAGCACCTTCTGGGGATAGGTTTTGGCGTTGGGGCCATTTTGAGGTCTATAGGTGGCTCCTCTCTTGCAACTCACTCAGACATCGTTAGGTGTTTCCATGCAGTCAGTAGCTCTAGACCCTCATACCGGTCTCATTTGTCCCTATGGAATCTAAATTTGATTCTTAATGCTCTCTGTGAACCTAATTTTGAACACTTTGCCACCATTTATAAAGATTTTCTCTGTGTCAAGGTATGTTTCCTAGTAGCAATCTGCTCCATGACTGGTGAGCTTCAGGATAGCTTTGTCTTCCGTCATTTTGCCCAAATCTGGCAAATTTAAGATAAAGGCATTTTCATAAGCTTGATGTGTGCAGAAGGGTCAAAATGTACTTTCTACAATCAGAAGCTTTTCCTAAGTCCCAGAACTTCTTTGTGCTCTATGGAGATGCAAAAAGTGAGCAAAAGACTTCCAAGGCCACCATAGCTAGGTGGATTAGAGCATACACAGAAAAGGCTTATGTGACTTCTAAACAAAAAACACCAGCTTTGATTGAGGCACATTGAACCAAGGTGATGGTGGCTTTCTTGGCCAAAAGAGATGAGGCCAGAGTTTCAGAGCTTTGCAGAGCAGCCACTTGGTCTTCCCTACATACCTTCAGCAAGCACTACAGGGTTGATGCTCAGTGTTTTGCTGACACAGAATGATGCAGGTGGAAATCAAAAGTAAAACTCACACTGAAAGATATTTGACAACATTTTCCATACCCATAACTTGATAGGCACTGCTTGTTAGTACCCATTTGTTATGATGTTCCAGTGACAATGTAGAGTGCTACAGTACAGAAAGAAGACATTCTCTTAGACTTGCTATCATTTCTTTTTCTGTTAGTTCCAGCATTATCATTGGGACTGCATCTGACAGTTGTTTTAAACTCTCTTGTAGAATATTTTCAATATGATTCAGTAGAATAGCATTCTGTGTTTTCTCTTGTTAAAGATTGTTTTTTTAAACTCTATTGTAATGCCATTTGCTTATTCAGGCATATTCTGTGGTTAAGTTATCCTACTATGTAAAGAGGCTGATTGTTTAATCTTTCAGT
This sequence comes from Neoceratodus forsteri, assembly GCA_016271365.2. Lineage (NCBI taxonomy): Eukaryota > Metazoa > Chordata > Ceratodontiformes > Ceratodontidae > Neoceratodus > Neoceratodus forsteri. Next base: position 273,233,165 of record CM028130.1, on the reverse strand, counting down.
TGGAAAGTTACTGTTGAAGTGATAGTTTTCAGCTTATTGGACTTATCTTATGTTGATGGCTCTTGGGTGTCACTCTGATTAGCCAGTAGTGTCCTGTTCACTGGAAAGCCAGACAAGGTTCAACAACATTTTGATTCATCTTTAAGGTACTGTACAGAGCTGTATTTTGTCACTCCTTTGTTGATGTTAACCATGCTATATGTTAGTGACATAATTATGTTTATTGGTGGGCCTCCTGGAAGTTTGCCAAGGTGATACCAATTTTCAAAGCAGGTGACCCCCTATCCTCAGATAATTATAGGCCAATCTCCCTGCTCCCCCACCTGAGCAAGCTCCTGGAGAAGATCGCTCACCAACAACTGTCTGACCACACTGGAAAACATAACCTGCTATGTAGCCAGCAACATGGTCTCTGCAAGTTCCACAGCGCCACATCTGCACTGGCCCAGTTTACAAACCATGTCTTTAGAAACATGAACGAGGCAAAGCCACGGGTGCTGTATTTGTGGACCTGACCAAGGCCTTTGACCTGGTTAACCACCCTCTTCTGCATACTACTCTCCTCCAACTTGGCTGCTTCGTAGAAACCTCACAGTGGTTTATGAGCTTCTATCTTGCCCAATCCCAGGCTGTGTGTATCGGCGCTGCCACTTCCCCTGATATGCCTGTCTCTACGGGTGTCCCACAGGGCTCCATTGTTGGTCCTTTATTGTTCTACAGCTTTATTAACTCCATCCCCACTGAGTGCCTCACCTGTGAAGCCCTGCTATATGCAGATGATCTTGTCCTCTTATTGCAGTGACAAGTCCCTGACAAACATATCTTCTGTCCTGTCTCAGAACTATGGCTTGACAAACAACTGGTTCCTAACACACAAGCTCCTAGTTAATATAAAAAAAAAAATAAAGTGATGCTTCTCAGGTCCAAACCATACCTGACCTGTGTCACTAAGTCAGGATCCTCCCTCTCAGTGCTCACACCTGACAGACCCATGCTTGAAAATGTCCCAAATTATAAATACTTGGGCATAACCCTCAATCCCTCGCTCTCTTTTATGGGGCACATCAATTCCATTGTACAGCGGGTGAACCAAAAGCTCAGGGCTGCATATCGGCTAAAACAGTTCCTGACCAGTGAGGCCCACTTAGCAATTGCCTAAGGTAACCTGTTCCCTATCATCAACTACTGCTCCCCTATTTATTCTCACATCCTCTGCCCTGCGCTTGCATCTTACCTCCATCTGTAACAATGTATGTTGAGTTGTATGACTGGCATCCTACTCCACTTATCACTGTAACCTTTACCAGGCTCCTGGTTGGCTCCCACTCCCCAGCCATTATGACTATACTCTAGGCGATATCATTGACAACACTCTTAGAGGTGGTAATGCATCGCTGTATGCAGCCCTCCTAAAACCCAGAGCTGCTCCCAGATGCCTATCTGTGTCCTTGGTCCCCCCATTGGATATACCTAAAATCTCCACTTTTATAGGTGGCAAAGCAATGTCAGTTACTGCTCCCTCCCTCTCTCTGGAATAGTCTCCCTGCTTCACTCTGGTCCACTGACACCCACTGGACTTTCCGACTCAAAGCCTGGTTACTGAATGAGGCCAAATACCCGTGCTCCCCAGGGCAATCTACCTCAAATTGCTATCTCGTCCACAATTACCCTAGCCGCCAATATTCGCTCTTATAGATGTCCTACCACATATAGCACTCTGTTCCTGCTCTCTAAACTGTCATATGTTTCCTTCTGTTGTTATTGCCTACTGTCTTTTAGGCTTTTTGAATTAATATTGCCATGTTGTCTGTATTTCCTCATCTACACTATCTATCCCCGCTGTGTGTGTTCCCCCTACCCCAATTTAATACATTGTAAACTGTAATGTATGCATTGATTTCCTCCAACACATTCGTAAATCGTAATGTATACTTTAACTTCATGCTACACATTTGTAAATTGTGCTGTAGTCAGTCCGTTTTGACTGTATCATTTACATCTGTATGTTTTCTTTTGTGCCACTTTGTTGACCCAGGTCATGCCTAAACCCAGTCCCTCAGATCAGTGCACCTACCCAGTAATCAAAGTCGTAACTAACTAAATAAATAAAATAAATACTGTTGTCACAAGAAGTGTGAACTGATCAGTTACAGTAGAGGTAGTGAAACTTTCACCTCACCAGAATACCATGCTGATGTCACAACTTTGAACTGTGCCAGTGTCTCTAGTAGAACTGAGCATAACTGTTTGTTAGGACTTCCCAGTGACAATGTTGGAGATAACAGAAAATGAAATTATGGTATGTCTGACAGAACTTCTGCTTTTTTAACCAGGCACCTCCTCTTCCCCCATCAAATGATGACAGTAGCAGACAGATGAGATCTTCAAAATGTAAGTACAGATTATTTATACTGTAGTTTACTTGTCAGCCTTATTTGTTCTCTCTGTACCTTGTTTTAATGCTGCTACTACTAACACAGGTAGAAACACATTTTTTATATACATTTTATCTCCTCCTTCACTGGCTAACCCCTTCTGACTGAACCCCTAAGCCCCATCACCCCAGCTCCCTGGGGCTTACCTTCACCTTATGCCCTGCTGCCACAGTGCTGCAGTTGTGCCTGGCCACCGGGTGCAGAGCCTGCGGGGGGGGGGAGTTGGTTGTCATGTAGTCATTGGGGTTTTCCACCATTTTTTTTCCTTCCTCCCCATTGCTGGTGCATACAGATCAGCTTGCATATGTGGAGGCACTCACAAGCTGCAGAAGTCCCACAACACCCTCCCTTCCTTGGTGTCCCTGACCTGCCCTCAGGCCTCCACCTGGGGGTAGCCATGCGCCAGGACTGCCAAACCACCCTCTCTGGGAGAGGAGAGCAGTCCTTTGGATGTTCAGTTCTCTCCCTCCCAGGCTGACCCCTGATGACCCACTTGCACTGCGAACACGGGTCACCTGCATGGCAGGAGGTAAGACACCGATGCCTCAGCCCTCCAGGCCACTGGGCCAGCCCAGGAACATATTTTTCAGTTTAACTTAATGATAACACTTCACATGCCCACAGTATGATTTTACTTGGGCAATATGCAAATCATTTGAGCACGGTTGCAACAGTGTCATAAGTTGAACTTGCCTTGCTAACTGGAATGGTGTCATAGAGTACATATAAATTAATCTCTGCAATTCCTGGGTAAATGCACTGTAAATCTAGAAAGTAAAAGGTGGTTGTTAACAGAGACAAAGACTATCCTTTTCTGTCTTGTTCTTCACCTCCTCATCTCCATCTCGAAGAACACTTTTGACAAATGCAATTACAGCAAACAAATCTTTCCTAACATTGATCTATGACCCAACTGCTGATCAGAGATTGGCTCAAAAGTCTCACCAAGATTGGCTGAGCATTGAGGAGGCGCTGATGACCACTGAACCAGAGTTAAAGCCACAAGCTCTTTGCAGTACCATCTAAGCCAGAGGTTCTACAGCACCATTCCTAAAATTTCGTAGCAGAATCGGCACACTTCTGTAAAAGGTTTCTTCCCATTCATTAGTTGCTGTAGGGCATCATATGTTGTCATCAGTGACTTCAGATACTGAGCATGGAGGAATCAAAAGCATCAACAAGAAGTAATATAGTGATTTGGAAACAGAAAATTCTCAAAACTTGTGTATTTCTTGGCAGTAAATGAGTTTACATCAGAATGCAGTTTTAGTGGCCAGTTCTGTGGCTTTGTGTCTCTTAATAGGGGATGGGAAACCCCTGACATTCCAGGAAATTATATTAATATTGAAGTGCAACCCATTATGCACATAAAAAGTCACCAGTTGCCCTCACCCAGTCCCTATGTGTGGCCCCTACCATAGGATCCCAGGGTACTTGACTATAAACAACTTCATGCTGTTATCAGAAACATATGACATCATCAATATTTTACATATTGTTCAGTAGACGTTTCTGAGGTACAGGTAATGACAATGTCATTCAATCTCAAGCCAAAGTGTCACATAAAATAAGGATAACTAGGCTATCTGGTTTTCAATTTTAACCGAAAAAAAAACTGAAAAAAACTATTTTTTTCTTCTTTTGATTAAAACGAAGAAACACCAGAAAACAATGCTGCTTGACTTTTTTCATTTAATGCATTTTTAATATACATGCCCAGATAAATCTGTTTAATCTTTTTTATCTTAGTATTTCCTTTAGTACCCCCTTCTAATTTCTACACTGAAGTCTGGTAGTAAATGCGTTTTTCAGTTGTAATTAGCTGTTCAGCTTTTTTTTTTCTTTCTTTTTTTTATTGCACTTTCGTCCCCTGACACTGACAGGCCCTATTCAGCCCCTCTGCTCTGCCCCATCACCTTTCTTCTCTGGGACTTACCTCTTTCCTGTGTCTCCCCTGTGGATGACCCCCATAGAAAAGGTTGCCAGGGGACCACCCCACACCCCTGAGCAGCGTTGAAGCATTGATTAAGGAGAGATCGCCTCAGTTGGCAGTGTGGGGCCTGCGGAAGAGCATCGGGTGGCATCCTGCATAGTCAAGGATTTCCCATTTTCTTTGCCTTCTCCTGAACATCATGAAGATGTTGTGGCTGATGACAAGATGCCAAAATGCTGGCACTGCCCTCCCTGCATACTGGCTCTGTGGCACTACCACATGTGGTCACCCCGGTAGCAGTGTTGCTGTGGAGACCAGAATCCCACCCACCCCCAAGGGAGTGAGTGCCCACAAGACCTTCAACCCTCCTCTCCAGGAAGCCCTCCAGCAACTCAGGCTTGTTCCTGAACCTGGTGACTGGCATCACAGGCGGTAGCACTACCGCTGCACCAGGGGGCCAGCTCGTGATCAGCTGTTCTGTCAGTGGATAAATTAAAGTGCACATATGTAGCTTTTGTTTGTGCTGTTGCCCTGTGTAAGATCTTTCTTTTTGTATTGCTGATCTTTACAAATCACAATATTTTACATTTATTCATGTTATTATTTCAAGTTGCCCCCGTAGCCCCTAGTAACCTTGTTTTTCTGTAGCTAGGCACACCACGTGGAGAATGAAGAGTTCCAACTTGTAGCTCTGACTAGTTTCCTGAAAGCTACCTGCCTGTTTGCTTGTATCATGTGCATTAACTTGTCTGCCAGAAACATGTTAACACTGGCTCCACATTAATTGCTTTGCCATTCAGTGAGACCTGTCTGCCGGCTCAATTACAGTACCTCAAGAATATTAACCTGGTCACCAGTAATCTTCACTGTCAGTGTGCTTTGCCAGCATTACTCAGAGACTGAGGGGAGAGAGACAGAGACAGGGAGAGAAAGAGAGAGAGAGAGAGAGACAGAGACAGTGACCAACACAGAGATAGACACAGAAACAGAGAGAGAGAGAGAGAGAGAGAGAAGAGAGAGAGAGAGAGAGATATGTTTTATTTATTTATTTATTAAATTTTGGTGACCAGGTAGGCCCACTGAGCCTCGAAGGTCCCTTTTTCAGGGGCGACCCGGGATAACAATACAAGTTATAAGAATGAACAAGGACATAAGGAACATTTTTGAGGCATTGTGAGTTACATCATGAGGTGGTTACAGTAAAGAAAAATAGTGGATACAGGCATGGTTACAGGCATGGTAAAAGAAAAGCAGTGGATACAGGCATGGCTTACAGGCACGGTAAAAGAAAAGCAGTGGATGCAGGCATGGGTACAGGCATGGTTATCATCATGACAAATAAGCAATTGGTAGTACTTTGCATATAGATTATTCAGGGGTTACACGTGGCCTCTGGCGAGCAGTCTGTATAAGGCAGGTAGTAGGAAGGTTAAGCTAGGAGATGGGAGTTGGAGAGGAGGGGAGTACCTTAGGAGCTTTAAGTGCCATGACAGTGGCATGCGCTTGAGGTCATCAGATGGGACTTAAGCCTGGTGCGGAAGTTCATGAGTGAGGAGGAGGCCTGGACCTGGGGAGGGAGCTTGATCCATTGGCAGGCTGCTTGGGAGGAAAAGGATCTTCCGCCAGCGTTTGTCCTTAACCTAGGGACTTCTAATAGCATTCTATCTGAGGTCCTTAGGTTCCTTGGGTTGTGTTTGAGGGTTATGGTCCCGGCAATGCTTGGCAGAGCATGGGGTTTGAGAAGCTTGTAGGCCTGGACAAGCAAGGGGTGTTGGAGGCAGGCGACCAATGTGGGCCAACGAAGATTGGCCAAAGTATCACAGTTGTGACATCTCGGGTGGTCTAAGGTTGCAAAATGAGCTATTTTATTATATAGGGTTTGCATCCTGGTAATCTCTTGTTTAGCCATGCCCTGTATAATAGGGCCCGCAAAGGTCAGGTTGGGTAGAAGGACGCTGGTAGCTATGGAGAGCCTGGCTGGCGGGATGAGTTGGTCCCTGAGTCGGTACAGGGTGCCAAGTTTCCGATGTAGGGTCCTGGTGACCTAGTCCACATGTTCCTTGTATGTGATATCCTGATCCAACATGAGGCCTAAGTTTTTAAGGGAGGGGACTACGTTAATGGCTTTACCAGAGAGTGAGGTTAAGGAGAGGGATGAGGACCGTCAAATCCCAGGGATCTTGGCCCGAATAGCATTGTCTTGGTCTTGTCGGCATTTAGTACCATTCTGTTCTTACATAGCCAAGACTCTAGTGAAGTGAGATCCTTTTGGAGTAGAGGGCCTAGGGCAACCACGTCATGCAGGGGTCGGAAGATGACAGCATCATCAGCGTACTGCACAACTGAAGCTCTCCGCGGTGGGTACGCGGGTCATTGGTAAACAAGGAAAATGGGAGGGGGCCTAGAATTGAGCCCTGAGGTACACCCTGGTTTAGGGGTAGTGGGTCAGACATGGTCCCTTTCCATGAGACCCTCTGTGCCCTGCCTGATAAGTAGCTCCAAACCACTTCCGGGCATGATTGCCTAGGCCTATATTTTGCAGCTTCTGTAGCAGCAGGTTGTGGTTGATGAGGTCGAACACCTTGGATAAGTCTATAAAGACTGCACCAGTGGGTATCCCTTTGTCCATTGCTCTGAGAACTTCATCCATGAAGTTAATGAGGGCAGTGTCAGTACCATGGTTTGCTCTAAATCCATGTTGGGAGGGGGCAAGGAGCTGATGAGCTTCCAGGTAGTCCCTGAGTTGACTGTAGATGACTCTTTCTTGCACCTTAGCAAGTGAGCAGAGGAGGGAGACGGGTCTGTAGTTCTTGAGTTTTTCCCTGAGCCCCCCTTTGTGAATAGGGACAACATTGGCATGTTTTCACGGGTCAGGGACTGCTCCTTCCCTCAGTGATCGATTGAGGAGCATGGTTATAGGCCAGGCTAAGGAGGTAGCTCCTGCCTTGAGTAGCCGAAGGTTGATACCGTTGGGTCCCCCTGACCCTTTCGGTTGGAGGTTCCTTAGGAGGTTTAGTACTTCAGTGCGTTTAGCCAGTCTCAGGTGAAATGGGGGCCTTTCCATGTGAGGTGGTTCATCTGAGGTAGGGGGGAGAATCTGGGAAGACAGGCAGGTCTTGTAGGCCTCGAGGTCTGAGAAGTGCTGTTAAGGGCAGCCGATATTTGAGAAGGGTCAGTTGTGAGCTGACCGTTAATCTCCATGGGACAGGACTCAGGCTTTTTGCTGCCCTTGATCAGGTCATTGATATGATTCCAGAATTGCTTAGGGTTGCCCAGGCTGGTTTTCTGGAGGTGTGTTAAGTAATCTCTCTTAGCGAGTTTTATGGCTCTCTTGGCTTTGTTCCTCAGGGCTTTGTATTCAGCGAGATCTGCCAGGAGGGAGGAGAGCCTAAACTTTTTCAGGCTTTTTTCCGAGTAGCCATTAGGGCTTTGAGGGAGGGAGGGAGAGATCTACTTGTAGCAGCTGTCTTTAGCCCTCATTCTCTTCATTGGAGCAAAGAGGTTGGCCGCTGTGGTTAGTTCGTCCTGGAAGTATTGCACAGCCTCAGTAAGAGTAGGGAGAAGATTTATGGGGTTCCAGTCCAGACTACCTAGGTAGCAATTGTATTGTAGTTCAGAGAACTTGGAGAAGTCACGGGCAGAGAGAATTCTAGGTTGGACCTTAGGTGGTTTGTTTTTCCATATACAGAAGATTGGGGAATGGTCACTCAGGGAGTCTGCCATTGTGCCCGCACTCTGTATATTAGTGGGGTTAGACACCAGAGCCCAGTCAAGGGTGGTGTGGTTCCCAGTTTTGTAATTAAGTCTGGTCGGTTCAGAGATGACCTACGTCAGACCTGCTTCATGGGTAAGTGACTTCGAGGCATGACCAGGGTCCTGGGCCCAGTTAATGTTGAAGTCACCCAGAATTAGTTGCTCTGTTGTTACCTTGATAGCCATATCGTTTGTGATGGCGTCAAGGGATTTGAGGGCTAATTTTGGTGGGTGGTAGACGCAGCCAATTGTTAGTTGTTTGGCGTGCCCTAGGGTTATCTGGATGTATATGCTCTCTCCCTCAGCAGTAGGATTAGTCTGCAGGGGTAGAGGTGACACGGAGAGGTCGTCCTAAGCATAGATTAGGACCCCACCCCTTTTTTTGGTTTCTCTGTCATTGCAGTAGCTATTGTAGCCCACGACCTGAATCTCGTGGTCATGGATGTGGGCTTTTAGCCAGGTTTCGGAGATGACTAGTAAGTCCGGTTTGTAGAGGTCCAACCAGGCCTGGACTTCATGTATTTTTGGTCTAAGACTACATATGTTCATATGTGCTATCTTCAGACCCTTGGTGGCCGCCCATTGATGGTCCTGGGGGGATGTTACCAAGGTATTGGATACGTATGGGCCAGGGTTAGGTTGGATATCACCTGATAGGAGAAGTAGCAAGACTAGTAACCTGAGCAGTTTAGTGCTACGTATTGAGATGAGGTGTCTTCGACGTATCCTGCTCATATAGTAAAGCAGGTCATAGCATACACCCTTTTTTATGATCTCATGCTCTGTTAAGAGACTAGATATACTTGAGATAGGGTAGCTGCTAAGGAAGTCGTGTGGGGGGGTATTATGTAGATTGCTCACTGGTTCTGGAGGGAATGGGTCTATGAGCCTGTCCACCCAGAGTAGGGTCAGTGAGTAGATTATGGCGAGTAGTACACCCCTATTAGGGAGGGACACTTTGGTTCCTAGCACCAAGGAGGGAAGAAGCATACACTAAGTAAGGCATTATTATTGGATGATGTCAGCGAGTGTAGGTAAGAATAGGGTGCTCAGAGTCTATCTGACTTGAGTCTGAAGGGTGGATGGCAGACACTGAGGGCTTCCCGTTTCAGCTGCAGAGCTGTCGCACAGGCAGTTTTAAGGAAGTTGTCAGCCTGTTCAGTGAAGCTTAGGGGGCCTCAAACTACAACCTCCCTTGTAGCAGCACCGGAAAGAAGTAGAATGATAATGCAGGCCATATTGCTACGACTGAGTACAGTGATTTGTGTAGAAGACCAAGAATCCCTCTAGTGGCAGGTCTGTATAACCTGCTAATGGAAAACTAGCCAAAAAAAAAAAAAATTCTATTACACAGTTGAAATGTGCTTAGTTCTATCAAAAATCTATTTGTAAAAAGTGCCAGGTGGTTGAAGCAAGGGAAAGTCCTGGCCAATCAGAGCGGGTTTGCTGGAAACACCCGTGTTCCGATTGGCTGCGCTGTCCCGTACCTTCCAAGGAGCTGCAGGAAGGCGTCCTGGTCTTGGTTGGTGGCTGGCTGGGTGCCGGCCAACTGTGGGGTAGCTGAAGCAGCCCTGTTCAAGGGCAGGCAGATTCCAGGAGGCTGCAGGTGGCGTCCTGGTCACCGGTTGGTGGCTGGCTGGGTGCGGCCCGACTGTGGGGAGCTGAAGCAGCCCTGTTCAAGAGCAGGCAGCTTCCAGGAGCTGCAGGCGGGCGTCCTGGTCTCAGTTGGTGGCTGGCTGGGTGCCGGCCGACCGTGGGGGAGCTGAAGCAGCCCTGTTCAAGGGCAGGCAGCTTCCAAGGAGCTGCAGGCAGGCGTCCTGGTCTCGGTTGGTGGCTGGCTGGGTGCCAGCCGACCGTGGGAGAGCTGAAGCAGCCCTGTTCAAGGGCAGGCAGCTTCCAAACAGCTGCAGATGGGTGTTCTGGTCTCGGTTGGTGGCTGGCTGGGTGGCGGCCGACTGTGGGGGAGCTGAAGCAACCCTGTTCAAGGAAGGCAGCTTCCAAGGAGCTGCAGGTGGGCATCCTGGTCTCGGTTGGTGGCTGGCTGGGTGCCGGCCAACCGTGGGGGAGCTGAAGCAGCCTTGTTCAAGGGTAGGCAGCTTCCAAGGAGCTGCAGGTGGGCGTTCTGGTCTCGGTTGGTGGCTGGCTGGGCGCTGGCCGACCGTGGGAGAGCTGAAGCAGCCCTGTTCAAGGGCAGGCAGCTTCCAAGGAGCTGCAGGCGGGCGTCCTGGTCTCAGTCGGTGGCTGGCTGGGTGCCGGCCAACCGTGGGGAGCTGAGATGAGCATCAGCGTCAGCATGTATGCAAAACATACATCCCCTTGCACTAAATAAAATAAACCCTGATACCCTAATGTCAGTTAAATACCGAAACTGTGATTTAACTTTGAGTTAAATGTTCACATTTTTCATACCCTGCTGCGAATTACATGCTCATTGCTGCTCTACATAAAATTAATACATGCAATAAGGGATTTGTAGCCATGCACATGCGCTCTGTAATTTAAAAAAATGTCTGCTTGAACAAAACTGCAACAAACAGAATAAGTGCAATTAATGGACACAGACACAGCAGACAAACCTTTTCCTGTATGACAAAATAAAATAAAAAAGTAGATAGTAAACACTGAAAGAAATCTTTGATGTAACATAGTTCATTTAAAACCACTGGTAAAACACTATTTTTTTGCTAGATTTTAAAACTATTAAATCAGATGAAAAATAAACACCCAAATCTGCAAAAAATAAACATTGAAACATTGGAATCCCTAGGGGTAAACCAATGCAGAGAGAAAAGTAATCTGTTACAGTGATTGCTGATATCACCAAGGCTTTGAAATACAAACATATGTCTTAAAGCTTGTCTCTGCACCTACCTAAAGGCTGCTTACTTTCCAATACTCAGTAAAAATATTAAAGGTGACCTGTCATCAACAAGATTTCTTAATGTCTAAAAGTCCATAAAAAGCTAATTTGATTGAGCTATTGTGTTTATCTGTGAGTCTTTGCATCCAGAGTTATTCATATGTAAATCACCCTGTAATTATGGGCTGGTGGCAGCCATATGTTTTGGACTCCTGACAGGAAATGATGTCACTGAGGGTCAAGGTCCTCCTTTAACTGTATTTAATCCAACAGGTTGAATGGGAAATCAACTGTTTTATTAAGTGTGTTTTAAGGTGTTATTACAACACTTTCTACATCTACAATTGTTTTGTATGCACATTGACACTAGTAAGTTATCACCTTTACATTTCAAACTGTTAGTAAAAATAACCCATCTTCATGATTACTTTAACCTGATATGATTTACATATATGTATGATGGCCTCCTTGTCCTCTTGGCGCAACAACTCCAGCAGCTAATTCACGAGTATGCTCTTCCTCAACTACCTCTGTCAGACCCATTATATGCACATGTGTTGCTCTGCTGGAGTTTCCCAGACTTCAAATGGGAACCCTTTTACATAAGTACATGATTACACTGCATACTTATTCATACCTGCAGTTTCACAGCATATTTTTTTAATACCAGTGGTTCCAAAGTACACTTATTCATACCTGCTTATGAAGCAGGGAGACAGAAATAATGGACCTGGAATGCATGCTGAGACTTTTCAGTCTCTCGTTGCATGCCATGAATCATTTCTGTGGCCCTGCACTGTCTCTTATCTACTGTTATCCTTTCTTAGGTTTATACCCCAGAACTGGATACATTATTCTAGATGCAGTTTTACCAGTGATATGTACAGAGGCACTATCACTTCTCTCCTTCCACTAGTAATCCATCTCCTAGTCCAGGGCAGGTTTAGCCTGCATTCTCATGTTTGTCTTGGTACATGTTTATCTTCAATAAAGAAGCTCTGAAATAAACCTTTGTTATATTCACATGCCATGGATCGCTGTTGTGTAGATCATTGTGTAATTGTGTCTCAGTTGAGCTTGAACACCAGCTGCTTCTGTGCACATAGGTTAGTTTGGCTGAATCCCTGTGCTCCACTGCAGCCTTCCCTCTCATCTAGCTTAAAGTCTTTCCAATGAAAACATCTAACTTTTGCCAAGGACTCTGGTAACCCCTCTACTCAGAGGCTGCCAGTCCCATGTGAGCAGACTGCCATCATCCCAGGAGGAGCTGCAATCCCCACAAACTGAAACCCTCTTCTACACACTAACCTTTGAGCCATGTGTTAAACACAAGAACTTGTCCTTCCTGCTCCTTCCTAGGCAGCGTGACACCAGCAGTACCTCCACAAATACTACTATATCTGCAACTTCTCTTGGCTTACCACCTCGCTCTCTGAACCTTTCCTTATTCTGATCTATACTGCAGTGCACCAGATCATTGGTTCCAAGAAAAATCACAGTGTCCAACTTGTCTCCCCTACCTTGGTCAAACTCTGCAGGCCAGGAGTTACCTTCTTTGAAGACTTTCCTGCCGTGAGCCATGAACAACCTCCTTGTCCCTCTGACTATAGAATCTCAAATCACTGTCACCTTCTAATGCCCTTCCTGCCCTTGATTACCACCCTCCCACATGGAGCATCCTCCCTGGGAGTCCTAACTACACTCGTGAAGATTGGTTAGTCTTTCCTAGCTGGCCTCTTTTTTTCCTTAGAAATGTTTATCCCTGTCAGTCTCTGTTACAGGGATATATCCGGGTCCAAGGGATATACCCTGCTTCAGGCTAGACTGCCTGCACTTGGTGGCACGGAATGTCAGTGACTCTGGAATAGTGAGTCAACAAGTTGGCAAGGGAATTATGGCAAGTCTGAAACAGTAACATAGATTTTACACCCTCCCTGAGGTGCTACCTCCTCAGAGCTGGTTATTTAAGTAAGGCAGTTGTAGAGAGCAAAGTCCCCCCCTCCCAAAAAAAAAACAGTTGCCGTTTCTGTCCTCGCTGTAATTGCTTCACAATTCTGAACTTGCCATTCTGGAGTTACTATTATCACATAGAGTCCCTTTACTTGAACCAACTCCTGCTCCAACCAGCATCCTCCAGCCATTACTTTTTCTGCATTACTGGAGCTCCATGGTGAGGGCTGTCCTCCCCCCACCCACAGTGGCCCAGTTGTGTGGATAGGATACAGGGTGGTCAGTGTTAAGATACAACTGTGACACAGGGTCCCAGCCATCATATAGATGGTATATAGATATTTTCCTGTTTTGTCCCTGCCTCCCTCTCTTTGATATGGGCAGAGCTCTTAAAGCCTTGCATGTATGCAGAGATGTCCTGCAGAGACAGACAGCAAGCTGCCTTGGCCCACTGCAGGGGTCACTGCCCACTGGTTGCCAAGTACCATACCTCCCGCCTGCAGCACAGTGCTGAACAGCAGTTGCTGCAGTCTGGCCTCCCTCCCTCCCGACACAGTGTCCTGAGCTTGCATCTGGCCTCAGGTAGCCTGCATGGCAGCATGATGTGCTGCCGCTGGGACTTTATGGCAACCAGGTTGGTCCAAATTTAACTTGCAGATCCTATTGTTACAGAATTCTTCCCACTACTCAGCCTCCTAATTCAGTCTTCAATCTGCCTCTTTGACTGGAAGTCACTACCCTGTCCTGGTAGTCCTCCAGTTTATGACTGAGTAATTGAACTCAAGGTATGAACCCCAACAATATGTGGAACAGCAATACACTACTGCCAGCACCACCAGACTATGCTTCACCGGGAATTCATTATAAATATATATATATATATATATATATATATAACAGTAGTACCCCTGCACCACCAGGCCATGCTTGTCTAGAAATTTACAAGGAGTTATTTAAGCACCCATCTAGCTTTGTGTTACCACTCCTACTGCTGTTAGTCCTGGGATACTTTAATATCTATCTTAATATACTGTTGGATCCTGTTTCTAACTGTCTTAGTTCACTTTTCAAGTACCTGAATTTCTCAGCGTATTTCCTGTCACACATTTTGTTAAAGGAAACATTCTTGATTTAATTTACTTTCATTTACTTTTCTCTATATGAATTGCAGTGCTTGTTCACTGTATACTCCACTTCTTCCTGTGCATTGCAGAGTTTCTTTTGTGACCACTATAATTTATAAACCTTGAAATGTACCAGATTTGTAGTCATCTCAGCTTGGACAATGAAGGGACTTTCTTGCATGGAAGAAACTCACTGCCACCGACACGAATAGGTTTGTCTTCCACATGACTAATAAAACTTTACATCCTGGTGATGAATATTCTCTTTCTACCCTTCTACTGTGGCAACAGCACAAATAATTGTGAATGTTTTCAAGCTGTCTCTTATATATAGACTGTTGCCATAGAGGCATCCATTCTTAATTACAATACTTCAAATCTTGATTTCTGTGTTTTTTTTTGTATTGCCACTGGTACAGCAGTCTTCTTTGGGCATCATGTCATCCCTGCCAGGGAAGGAGTCTCACTTCAGAATGGTGACATCATCCTTATGCACTGTATACCTTCTCCCAAATATTCACTTCATAGTCATACTCCGTAGTTCAAAATATTAGGGTATTCATTATTCGGTAATTATTATTTGGGCAAAAATAGGCTTTCAAGTAAAAAAAGGTATTAGGTGGGTTGGGGAGAAGAGTTCCAATGTGGTCCCTATTTGCAGTCTGCTTAGTGTCATATGATGAAGCTAGGTAGAGTTTGCTTGGTTCTCTGAAGCTGTCCGCTGACCACTAAACATAGTCAGTGTACGCTATAGGGAGGAAATGGACAGACCAGACTACTGTCTTTGAGCTATTCCACATGAAATAATGGACCAGGAGTCAGAGGGGGAGGCAAAGACATATGGATAGGCATTTTGACCTGAAAAGGCACACATGCTGGGGTGGAGGGGGTATTAGGCAAGGTGTGTGTTTAAAGTAAAGATGTGTTGGGTGTGAGAAATGCAGGCAAGTCAACCAGTAGTTATGTCCCATGGGCATTTCATTAAAAAAATACACCTTTGAGGCCTCCATAATGGATTGTGATGAGGGATTATACAATTACAAGGACAGTTGCCCCACTTTATTAGGAGACTGGGGGCTTTGCAGGGGTACATTGTTAAAGGTTACATTTTAAAGGGTCTCTGGCTAGCTTCAAATCTTGTCTGAGAAAGCATCTGTTTCTTCATGTCTTTCCACCTGGTTAATTGGACTGTTTGTTGCTCTGATTTTGTATTTCACACACATGGATAGAATTAATCAATCTGGGGATCATTGTTGCTTGTTTTTATCTTTATTGATATTCAGCAGCTAAAAATCAAGGAAAATGTGCTTAAAATTTAAACCTGCCTGAAGATGGTATTGGGTGGGGAGCAGTGCTAGCAGGATGCCAATATTTCATTAACAGTATATAGGGAGGCTGGATCCATGACTGGTCATCGACAAAAATTTTGTCAAACAACCAGACAGTGAAACCGGCAGGTCAACCACTTTTCGTGGTCGGCTGCCGGTTCCAAAAAAAACAAAGTGTTTTATTTGGGAGAAGGGTGAAACCACCAAAGCCCCCATGTGGGGGACTATATCTCCAGCACCCCCAACTAAGGATTATCAACTCTGGGTTGGAGCTAATTTGGAGGGGGTGTAAGACCACCAACAGACAATGCTGGATTCCAGCACAGGCACTACAGCAACGTGGCACTGTAGTCACTCTAGTGTCGTTCACTGTACCAGTGTCACTGTCGGGGGGGTATACAGGGAGGGCCCAGGTAGAAGGGCACAGTGGAAGACCACTGAAGGGGTGATCATAGAAATAGTCATGGGGAAGGGAAAATTAGTTTTTGTTTTATAATTTTTAACTTTTTCTTTTTATTGTTTTGGGGCTGGCAGTATAGCCTAGATGTTAGAGTAATGAGTTGTGAACGAGCTTGGTACCTCCAGCAGAGCTGGGTTTGATTCTCACATCCTCCATCTACATACTGTGTGACTCTGAGCAAGTCAATTAACCACCCCGGTACTCCCAGGTTGCCCCTGAAAACAGGCACTTGTGCCTAGTGGGCTGTACCTAGTTATCAAAAGAATAAAGAAAAAAATTGTGCAATACGAATACTCCTGAATAGTAGATGGTAGTCATTATTTGACCCTGAGTAATGAATAGCCAATTATTCATGGTACAATATTTAGAAATGTTTATTACTCCCACAGCGCTAATGTACTGCCCTACATGGGGTTTTGCTTCCTCAACAAGCAGGAACCTTTCAGTTTTAAGTCAGCCTCTGGCAGGAAAAGGAGTTGTCCTGTTAGTTCTTTAGAAGACTGTATTTCTGCATCACTGTATGTATAATTCACAGCATGGAAATTACTGTTGCTCAAGCACATATTTCCACATATTTTAAAAGCATGCCTAATTAGCAGCATAATCTGCATTTAAAGTAATTTTATGTTTGGCTGTTACCAAGATATGATTCGGACTGCAAATGCATTATCAGCCAGAACCAGCAGTGAGTTTTAAATGAATTGTCAGTGAATTGTATATTCACTTTAGTAGGCATTGCAATATATGCAATATATTATCATGGCATTAAAAATGGAAGTGAACATTCATATTGTCTCTTCAGTTTGTTAATTTGTTGGCAATGCATTGCAAAGTTACTTAAATGCAGACCGTACTATAAATAAATTGGCTTCAGTTGTTGCTGACTCTGATGAAGCCTGGTGACACCAAGCAAAACACAAGGTGTTTTCCAAAACTACTATGACATCATCAGTAATTTTCAGCACATTATGAACACCAAATGTCCATACCTCTCAAGTGTCCCTCATTCCGAGGGGCATCCCTCATTGTGCCCTTTAAAATTGTTCTGTTCCTCATCCGTCCCTCATGGAAAAGGTGCTGCCCACACAAAGAATGTGCTGTAAATTCAGACTTTAAAGCCGAAACTCTTAATATGCTAAAATACTAAATCCAAAATAAACTTTGTACAAGTAAACACTATGGTTTTCACAGTGTTCTTAGCTTGTATTTCAATGTTTGAGGATGTGTCCCTCATTCTGAGGGTCTGTGTCCCTCACTGTCCCTCATTTTGAGTGCCCAAAAATGTCCTTGTCCCTCATTTCAATGACAACAGGTTGAGAGGTATGCAGACGACCATGACTGTGTCCAATTTTTATATACCAGTCAATAAATGGTGCGTTATTTATTTTTTAGACTGTTGCTATGGACTACCTTTGCAGTGGATGCTGCTTATTTCTCTGTTGTGAGGTGAAATTAGAATATAGGACAGAAAAAAGGTCACAAGTGGCATGGAGGTGATTCAACTTGGTGCAAACGAGGGCAGACAGGAAACAAACAACAGGCACTTCTCACCCACGTTCTGAGGAAGACAATGTCCAAACAGTTCAAATAGCTGCTGGTGCATGCTGGTGCATGTATTCTCTCACTGCACCTTGTCTGCAGTTGTACCTGTACTGGAAAATAAAGTATTGACCACTAGCTATCTAAGCTGTTTGGACTTTGTCTTCCTGAGACTGTGGGCGAGTGGTGTCGGTTGTTTGTTTCTTGTCTGAAATTAGAATTGCAGCCCTTAAGTGTCTGGCTTTAATTGTGGGAGATTTTAATTTACCAAATATAAACTGGGATTGTACAGTAGTTCTACCAATCTGAAAGAAAGTCAAGAATCTGTACATGTGATAGAGGACTACCATCACTAAATATGAAAAAGGGCACAAAAGGGGTAAATATATTGGACCTGGTCCTAAGCAATGGGGTTGCTGCAGTTCTATCTATAGAGATGGATGAGTTTCTAGGGTTGAGTAACCATCATATGGGAGGTAATAAGGGATATAGTGGAAATTACAATAACAATGAACACTCCAAACTTTGAGACAGTAGACTCTGATGAATTAAAGAGATTGGCAGAGGAAACTCTGGATGAAATGGATATGGAGAAGGGGTGCAGAAAATGTTGAAATCCCTCAAGATAATTACAAACTCATGGATCACTGCATACCCACAAAAAGGGGATACAAACGAGGACGTGGAACTTGGAAGGCTGGAGAGTTTGACCTGGAAAGGGAGGGAGAACAGAATGCTGTGATTTACCTTGGAACTAACGATCTGCAGCAATGCAGTGTAGATCAGGTTAAGGAAAAGTTCAGAGAGTTAGATAGTAAGCTGAAATATGTTGTAGTACAGTAGCCTTCTCAGAGGTACAGCCGCTGCCATGAGCAGGAAAGAGTAGAAATCACAGAAATTTGGGTTTTTAATGCATGGCTAAAAGTTTGGCATTCAGGTTTGTGGCAAACTGGGGGTTCTTTTTTGGATGATAACAGACTGCTCAAAAGGGACCATCTACATCTGACTGAAGGGGGCATTAATGCACTGGGGCAGATAACAAGACATTTGCATTGGAAGTTTAAACTACTGTAGATGAGGAGGGCTGCAATAGGAGGCACAGACTATAACAGGTTATCTGTGGGATCCTAAGTGCTTCCCCATTCAAACAGTGTGCTAGAGTCTACTATAGAAACAGGTTAAAAAGGAAAAAGGTAAGAAATAAGTGCTGCCCTGCTCAGTGGGAACAGGAGCACAAAGAGAGTTAAAAAAGAAGGAATCTTGATTGAATTGTGGTTCAAATGGGAAAAAATCCTTTAAAGCAAATGAAGGAAAGCCCCCTATGTGCCTGAATCAACTACAGACAAAACTGTCTGTGTGATATGGAAATTTCAACATTCACAAACTGAAACTCTGCAGGTAGAGGACATGCAGGGCTGCATTTGTGATGTCCTGTTCTCAACGCTGCATTATGGCAGATTTTCAAAGGGGCTGTGTCAGCCCCAATATGCCCCGGTACAATTTTTAGTGAGAAGGCACAGCACGCTCCAAAACATGTACATGTAGTCATCTCTGGACACAAGAGGCAAAGACGAAGTCAGACTAAATGCATTTTTATTGTGATCATAAACCTTGTCAGTTACCATGACTCACTATGTCCAGCATACCTCCCAGCCGCTATGCATTTCATGTAACATTATCTATTTTACACCCACATTTACTCTTGCTCCAAAAATATATACTGTACCGATGTTCCAAATAATGTTAGAACTAGTTCATATTAACTATTAAAAATATTAAACTACTGTAACTTCATTGAAACATCCCTTAACACTAATTATGAACTGGCAGCTGAAAATGGAGGAAGCTGATTGGCTGAGATGTCTTTGAAGCTATGATGATATAGGACTACATACTCACGGCTTCAAAAAACCTTCTGCCACCAGCCTCCTCACTCAAAACTTTGGAAGAAATTCCTCCGACCACTATGTTTCCCACCTGTAACTTCTGGTCAGTGAAGGCACTTCAATCCCACTGAATGAAGGGTATCACTCGCTCTTTCTGGTACCCTCAACACAGTGACTCACACATCAAGACGGGCATTGAAAAAACAATAACACTGCAGTACACAAAAAAGCAACCTGCTGTCCACCTGTAGATTTTGGTATCAGACAGCAACAGTAAACTCGCAGTTTTGGCAGAAGTAGGTGAGCCAAAAGCCTGATGAAATGCTCATTTTTTTTGTAAAGAGCATCTCTCACATATAACAGCACAGACTCATGTTCTCTGCTTCACACAGCCCCCGCCAACAGATGCTGGCTGCACCGAGCAGATGAGCATTCCCATCTCTCACAGGCGTGCACACATTTCAAAATGGCAACACTTGACACACTTACCAAACTTCTCTCAATCCTGCTGCTTCCAAATACTGTGGTATTACTCATCTGCTTCATTTATTTTATTTTTTTTTTTTTGTAGCTTCTAGTTACCACGATCATCTATTGCAACGGGGGTGGAGAGGGATGGGACAGGCACAGACAAAGACACTGTTGCAGAGAGCAGACACCATGGTAGAGTGACAGCTTTGCAGGCTGACAGATCAGTCAGCATGTGGTAGCAGCACCACCTACTGGGGAAAGCAGAAATTGTGAACATTTTTCCTCAAAAGATATACTTCCACAACAGAAATGTAATAAAAAAAGTATTTAAAAAAATAAATTGTTTTAATAAACAAATTAAAACTTTTAAGCTAGTTCATATTAGTAATAATGCACTCCAGGGTGTGGTATATCATGGGATATTGTCACTTCTCAGCAACATGAGGCACTCAGTTTTGCCTCGTGCCTCACAATGCACCCGAGGCGTGATGATATCCCATGATATACCACACCCTGTCATTCATTATTGCTTAATTATCTCATGCCAACTGTTCTCATACTTATTATTCGTTAACCTAAAACTGTGCTAATCATTTTGATAATTTGCTCTGCATTTTAAAGGCCAGTGCTATGCCTTTCAATGTTGGAAGGTTGAGAGGTATGGTGTCCAGAAAGGGGACAGGCACAGGGAATGCAACCAGGTGCAGGTATAGCTCTTGAATTATATAGTGTTGCTAAATGTTCTAATGGTGTATATATTTCCTGCCAAACTCGCTCAGACCCACTCACTCTTTTGTACCTTTATGATTGTCCAGATTGTTAAAAAAGATGCCTACATGTAGATTCTAAGGGGAAATAGTCTTCCTTATCCTATTCTCACACCATAGGCAGCCAGTGTATATAAACCCACACTCTGACAAAGTTGAAGATAATTAGGGAGATTCACTGATGCTGCTCCTACTTTGTAGACTGCACAATCACCTTATTTTTCTTTTGAAAGCTGGGCCCTCTGCCTTTCTTTCCTTTGCAGTAGTACACGGTATGTCTGTTTCTTCCTATAGGAAATACTGTATTTTCTAACAGTCAGTTTCTTCCATGGAGCCCTACTCTTTGGTCTTAGTGGAGGCACTGGGATCCTATGGGAACCATAATATTTTGGCCTATATATGCCAATGCACAGTACCATTGTATGGTGCCCTGCATGCACCCACAGCTTACAAGTAGCATTGCTCAAAACAACCTCAGTCCTTTTCTTTATGGCATTATAGTCTTCCAGATTGGGACTTACATGTCTCATTGTTTCTAATACATTTTCTATCTACTGTAGTTCATTGTGATTTTTCCCCTTTGTTTCTCCCATAAAATTCTTTATTTTACATGTTTTTCAGCTTAGTTAGTTTTTAAGTAATTTTCAGTTTATGTAGTTTCTTGGACTTGTACTTAGGGTTGCCACCTTTAGAGGAAGCAAAAACTGGACACTAAACCACACCCTAAACTCCGCCTCTAGCCCCACCCCTTTTCATGACTGATCGTGCATTGCTCCCCCTCAAAAGCCATTTGTTAGATCAGTGAAGACTTCAAAGGAAAACTGCACCTTCATATTTTCTAAATGCCATTTGCTTCCATGTTAACAGACAACACTTTTCATGTAGCTGTTACAGATGTATGCAACTGCTTCTGTTAGTTTTCACACTTCATACTAGGCACTGTCACTCTCCTGGGAGGGTCCATTTCATGGCTGTCAAAATCTCATTGTCCCTGAGAGCTGCATTAGCATATGAGAACATGATGTCAGATCAACCATTTATATCATGTATCTCTATGCTAAAATAACAAATACCATGCAAAAACTCTCTGGAAACTTACAAACCGAATGGAGTTTAAAGGGGAAAAAAACTTCATTACAACTCAGGTAGCTTGTTAAACTCACTGAAGGTAAATGTGGTATTTCACACCTTCTTGCAGCTTGGTTCTTGTAAAACTACTTAAGCATACAGGCATACTGGGGAGTTTAAAGGTTGGTTACGCATCACATTCTCATATGCTAATGCAGATCTCAGGGACAATGAGATTTCAACAACCATGAAATGGACCCTACCAGGAGAGTGAAAGTGCCTAGCATGAAGTGTGAAAACTAACAGAAGCAGTTGCATACATCTTTAACAACTACATGAAAAGAGTTGTCTGTTGACATGGAAGCAAATGGCATTTAGAAGATATGAGGGTGTAGTTTTCCTTTAATGGAACAGTAAATGACAATATTTATTTATTTATTTATTTGCTTTTGGTAACTGGGTGGGTGCACTAGGCATAGGAAATGCCTATTTTCAGGCACGACCCAGGAGGATACAAGAGGACATACATGGGTATACATGTGCTGCAGCACATGAGATATGTAACATAGTGAGGAGAAGGATCACATACAATCAAACTGAAGATTTGGAAAGACATTCTTCAACATGACACAGTCAATACAGTTTTGACAAACAAAAGGAAGCAAGAAATGCAAAAAAAATGTAAGAAAAAAACTGACATTTCAAAAGAATGTGCAATACACAATAAGTGCCATTATGTGGCCAGTAGGTTTAGGGAGAGTAGAAACTGGGAGGAGAGGGAAGAAGAGAGTGGTGGGAAACAGAGGAAGAGGGTAAGGGATGCTAGAGGGATTAGGATGGCCATGAGAGAGGCGGAGAGAGGTGTCAGAGGAGTAGTTGCCTAGGGTCACCTATAGTAGGAAGAAAAATAGTCTACAGTGGATGAAAGCAAGTGCAGGGATTAGTGGCCCATAGATGATCACGGTGCAGTTTCTTGAAGCTAGCATAAGTAGGAGCTTGGAGAATAGTTTGGGGTATGGCATTCCAGTACTGTGGAGCCGTATGTGAGAAAGCGCATGCACCCATATTGGTTTTGCATCTGGGGATATGGAGAGGGGCTTGGTCAGTAGATGGAAGTCCATAGGAGAGGGGTTGTGAGTGAAGCAGAGAGGCGAGAGATTGGAGGAGGCCTGATCTAGCAATACTATCAATTAGAGAGCCATAGGACTGAAGCCGATGGACAGAGGGGCTGGGCCAATTTAGGTCAGCATAGAGCTGGCAATGGTGCCTGTATCATGGAGATGTAGAGGCATATCGGCAGATTGAATTATAGGTAGTGTCCCATTTATGGAGGGAGGTCTTTGTGGCAGAGAGGTAGGTGGCTGAGCCATAGGCCAGGGCAGGGAGCAGAAAGCCTTGTGCCACAGCTAGTCTAGCCGATGGGGTGAGGGGATAACCAGTACAATAGGCACCTCCTATCTTAGCATTGACAGATTTACAGGTGGTGGTGATGTGCAGATCAAAATCTAGAGATTCATCAAGAAGAATATCCAGATATTTAATGGAGCTAGTGCTAACCAGTGGGGAACCATCAGCACATGATATTTTGAGGGAGCTTTTGTTTGCTTTAAGTCTGGCAGGTGAGCCAAAGAGTATGGACTATGACTTGCTTGTATTGAGAACGAGGTTGTTCTCTGTTAGCCAGGACTGAATACTTAAGAAATCCAAGGCAAGAGAGTGGTTTATATCCGAGATATTTCTTGCACTGTGGTAAATGACAAGGTCATCTGCGTAGAGTAGAGATGAGCAGGTTGGTGCAAGTAGTGGGAAGTCATTAATGAAGATTGAGAAAAGCAAGGGGCCAAGTATAGAGCTCTGTGGAATGCCAACGTGTATAGATGAGAGATCAGATATGGCTGAGTTGAAAACTACAACCTGTCTCCTATCGGACAGATAGCTATTAAACCAGGCCACTACACTGGAAGAGAAGCCTAGGGAATGTAGTTTTTCGAGGAGAAGGGGATGGTTAATCAGATCAAATGCCTTAGTTAAATCAATGAAAACTGCACCTGTGAGGAGGCCAGAGTCCATAGAAGCATAGATGTCATTTGTGATTTTTAGGATTGCGGTGGAAGTGCTGTGGCCTTTGCAGAAACCATGCTGGGAGCAAGAGAGAAGAAGACTGTGCTTCTGAAGATAATCTATGGATTGAGTTGCCACTAATTATTCCAAGATTTTACTAAGCACAGAGAGGATAGCTATTGGGTCAGTAGTGATTTCTTTAGGATCACCTTTTTTAGGAATGGGAGTAATTTTAGCTATTTTCTAGATGTTGGGAACTGAGCCATGGCATAGTGCTAGGTTGAAGACTCTTGTTAGGGGGAGGCTATGAGAGGTGCAACAGCTTTAAGAAGCCTAGGCTCCAAACCATTGGACCCCAACCTGGTACTGTCAGGGATGGAGAGTAGCAGCTTTAGAACTTCAGCTCTTGTGATGGTCCAAAATCTAAATGGAGGATGTGTGAGAAGAGGTTCGGTACCCCCGGGGGGGAAACAATGTGTTCTGACGGGAAAGAGGCCAGGTAGGTAGGTAGGTCAGAGAAATGGTGATTGAAGGAGTTTGCAATGGTGACAGGGTTATTGCAGTGTTTGCCATTTAGCAGCATATCACTAGCAGTGGCCATATGACTAGCTCCAAGGAGGGTTTTTATGGTTGACCAGAATTTCTTGGAGTCACCTGCAGTTTTTGTTAATAAGTCTTTGCAGAAGGAGCTTTTCACTAATCGAATATTTCTTTTGCATGCATTTCTTAACAGTCTGTAGCCATCATAGTCAGACTGATACCCTGAGACTTTGAAACGCTGCCATGTTTTGTCCCTTGCTCTTATTTGGGTGAGAAGATCTTTAGTTAACCACCTTGTTCGGGTCCCACGAATGTGGCATGTGACATGGGGAGCATGGGTGTTTTGGAGAGTACCAAACCAGGCCAGGAAGTAGTCTAGGGTTGCCTTGGCATTACACAAGGTATAGATGCGTGACCAGTCAATCATGGAGAGATCATGCACGAACTGAGTAAGATTAAAGTTAGCCAGGTTACGGAAGGTGATAAGTTTTGGAGGAGGAAATGGTCTACTAGTGGCGTGCCAGATACAGTAGATTGGTGAGTGATCACTTATTGCATCTGCAAGGGTACCTGCACAGACTCTACTATCGTGTGGTTTGTAAGGGCCCAGTTGATAAGTGTGCTGGACCGGGGTGGAGCCATGATCCTAGTTGGGTCAGCAACTAGTTGGTGCAGGTTGTGGCCTTGTACCACTGTGTGAGAGGACTGGCTAGATCTACCGGTCCAGTTTAGGTTAAAGTCCCCCAGTATAAGGACTTTGTTCCAGCCAATGGTGTTATCCACTTGGGAGAGGAGTTCCTCAAGACCAGTGATACCACCACCAGAAGGGTTATAAGTGTAAACAATGTGTAATTTCTTAGAGCCAAGTTGCAAGCTTGTGTGAATTGCTTCACAGTGCAAGAGGGTGGGTAAGAGATTATGAGATAGTAACAGATGACCTCTGTAGAAAATAGCAACACCATCTCCATGCTTTGATGAAGGCCTGTCTTGCCTAATTAGGTTGTAATTCCATACAGAGCAGAGGTAATCAGGGTTGGAGGGTTTTAGCCATGTTTCAGATAGGCAAAGGATATCAGGATTATACTGAACAACCCACGCCTCAAGTTCTGTGAAACTGCAAGGAAGACTCCTTATATTCAGGTGAACTATGCAGAGGCCCTTGGTGTCCCTCCAAGTTGTGTCAGAGTGAGGTAAGTTACTTATGGTCCCTGGGTTTAGTTCAATGTCCCCAGCTAACATTAAGGCTAGGAGTAGCAGGTACCACAATTTATGGTGGATGAAAGGGGTAGACAGGGAGATGTGGTGGAGTGGAGATTTTTGCAGGGTGAAAGCTAGGTGGTAGATGAACTTACAGTGAGCTAATAGTGGCGAAGTAGATATGGGCATGTGTGATAAAATGAGCTTGTTGGAGAGCCTTGCATTCTCAGTATAGGTGTAGTGAAAGTACATGGAAGGTGGACAGAATAGTAGAAGGAAACAGATGAGGGTAGTAAGGATAGAAAGTGGCATGAAAATGACACGTGGGTTTATAGTCATATAGTTATTTGATAAGATAGCCATTTGTATGTAGGAGGGTAGACTACGCTGCAGGGAAGTGCAGAGAGCCAATGAGAAAGCCGTGTCACTGCATAGTCAGAGCAATGCAGCCCCCAGAGCACCAAGCACTGTTCAGGTAGGATCTCTAAAACTGACTCGGAGACTAAGTGGGAGACTAGGCGGCTTTTAAAATTAAATTTCCGCCGAGTTTGAGACTGAGCAGCTTCGTTTTGTAGCCATCCAGATTTGTATAAGCCCACTTGGCTGCTTCACATTAAATGCAGTACTCCAAGAGTGGGTTTAGAAAATTAGGCAGTCTGGGACAGCACACTGAGCAGCTACAGACTAATTTAGCCAAATGAGCCCCATAGGAGACAGAGCTAGTAAGTAGACAAATTAGGCAGCCTCGGGGAAAAAACAGCATCCCTTAATTAAACTGATACAGGTTACACTGTGTAGCTTTAAAGCTGACCAAAAATGAAATGTGTAGCTTTCAGCAGCAGCAATTGGAGAACAAAGCGCAAGCAGAAAAGGCACAAAATTTGAGAATGAGGGCCAAAACTGTCCATTCCAGTACCTGGTGGATATCTCGGCAGGAGGTCCACAGCAGCTCCATGGGCAAAGAGCCCCTGGGGTTTAGGGGGCTGGTGGATATCTTGGTGGAAGATCCACAGCAGCTCCATGAGAAAAGAGCCCCTGGGGTTTAGGGGGCTGGTGGATATCTCGGTGGGGGGTCCACAGCATCTCCATTGGCAAGGAGCCCCTGGGGTTTAGGGGGATGGTGGCTATCTCGGCGGGGGGTCCACAGCAGCTCTGTGGGCAAAGAGCCCCTGGGACTTAAGAGGCTGGGGGATATCTCGTTGGGGGGTCCACAGCAGCTCCATGGGCAAAGAGCAGTTCAACAAAAATGTTAACGTGCTGTACTTATCTCAATGTTAGATGTTTATTGTCTTATTTTAAGCTGATGTGAGATCTGATATGTTTTAAATATTGTTAGGCGCCTTGATTTTGGAAAGGCACCATAAAAATAAAGTTTATTATTATTACCTGTTAAATTTGCTTTTCTTGGTTCTTCCAAGTTACTTATTTATTTCTTCATTCACTTGAAATTATTTACCAGGTAAATATGCAGGGATAAAGGAAATTTAATTTACAGATATCATTGGGGTAGACAGGGAAATGCTGTAAATAGTATACAATTATATATGATAAACACATTGCTTGTTTCCTATGATGTGTACTTTATATTTTTCCTGGATCCAGTTCCTTTTCATGTCCACAATACTATTTTGAAGCAAAAAGAAGTGAACATACTTTTTACTGGAGGAAACAACTTTTTGTAAAAAAAAAAAGAATTTAAAACATTTCAAAATACTTAAATTCTTTTAGAGATGAAAAAGTTTACCAGCAAATAGAAGTGGAAGATAACTGAATCTTTTACTGTTACAAAAAGTAGGGTTAGAAATTTGGCCCAGCTTTGCCACGGGGCTACACTCACTGGTTATGCAGATCTATAGAGGTCAGAACACATCTTCTTCATCATCACAACGACGTTCAGATTCTGAACACACTGGGCTCTCAGATTAAACTGGTATTGTCTCTCTCTTGGATTCTCTGGCATGGCACTCAGCCAGCACTAGTACACATTTCCATAGGACATGGATTTTCTGTTGGTGGCTCCCTCGACCACCCATGAACGCTTCCTAGCTCTAAAGGGAAAAACACACATCCTTAATACCACGTCTGGGTACTTTCTGCAGACACTGGCCAAGTGCCTGGGAGAAAGCTATAGGTGCCCAAAGTGAATCCGTAGAGGTAAATCTTTACTCCAGATGGGGGGGGGGGGTCACCTACCTCTTGTTTCCAAATCCATACCTGGCCATTCATTTGGAGTCAACACCTTTCCTTTGAACTCTCTGTTTGTAGAATGCTATATCGTAATGTATATCACATTTAACAATCTACTGTCCTTGTAACTGGTGTCCTGACTTGCAACATTCTTTAAGTGGCTATGTCCATCCCTGTAGACCCCCACTGGTTAGATGCATTTCAAGCCATACACATAACTTTAAGTACTGTACTTGGCTGTCCTTTCCTGACCCCACAGTAGCAGATACTTTATACAACTGTCTCGGTGAAAACATAGGCTCTCTGGCAGAGCAGACTCACCATGGTTCGCAGGTGCCCCTTGGCTTCTCTCACAGAAAAAAACACTTCTGGTGCCTCAGTACAAATTCTCTCATCAGGCAGCTTTTCTTCTTCCAGCAGGGCCAGGGGATTGTCCCTGAAAAGCTGGTCTTGTCCCCCCCCCCATCCCTCTCAGGGATGGGGCACTGGAACAAACCAGGGAATGGTCTCAACCACTTCTATTAGTTTTCTTCTGTGTCCTTCTCTAGGGTGAGAACACACACCCTCTTTCTGTGGTAGCTCTATTACAGAGCTGGGCTCTGAGGGGCTGCCAACTGCAGCGCACCTCTTCCCTCCTCCGAGTCTCCTGCTAGACTTCTACTGACTGACTTTGAAAAACCCCAACATTCTAACCTAACTCCCAGCTGCAACATTCCACTGTGGCTTATGCTGCTGCAAGATTCCTATATGATGTCATCCCTCCAGCTCAGCTGAGACTGAGGACAGAGTGAGACAGTGTGAAACCCATTTAACTGGTGCCTCACAAGCTGCCTTTCCCTGCCTGCCACTAGATCTCAGTGGGATTCTAGTAACCCCGGGTGACAGGGGGGTTTACACCTGCTTTTACAAAGAGAGGGCGACATTGTCAACCAAACTTGTTTTAAACCTGGAAATGCAGCTAAAACAACAAATTATATGACAAAATTTATTTATGTGGTATGTGAGCACTCAAAATGGCTCAAAACTTGACTATCACTGAGCAAAACCGGATTACCTGGTAGGAGCCCTGAAAACCTGATCACTAGGTAAACAAATCTGATCAAATCCACCACGGCTGCATAATGAAGTTAGTGAGTTGTGTGGAATTGTTAAGGAGGTATGGAGAAACAACAAAATGATTTGTAAGTAGTAAGATTTGTTTTAGTTTCTGTTCTAAGGAAGGCATACACATTATTAGGAAAAGATATAGAGGTGTACATTTTAATGGAAGGAATAGGAAGCTTACAAAAGAACCCCAGAGCAAATGCCACTGATGTATGCGTCATCCCGGATGATATTGGCCAGACAGCCAAATTTTAAAGAAAACATAATTGCACATATCCCAATAATGCAAAGCATCAAGGGAAACATGTAAATCCCCATGATGGTACAGAAGGTGGCAGTACATGAAAAATTAATAGCTATTGATAAATTATTAATGAATTTAATGTATTTAATGTTTTAAGTTCTCTATAAGGTCTGTATGATTTATTTTTATTTTCTACAACATATTATAATTAATGTACTGTTTATTTATATGTTAAATTTACAAGAAAAGTTTTAATTATAAAAAAAAAAAAAGAAAAAGTAATGGATGGCATATGTTCAGCCTTGGGGTTATTTACACAGTTGTTTTGGTTTTTTTAGAGAAACAGAGTTTTTGTCCATGAGGTGATGTAACTTATATGTAAGCAATGTGTTGATGTCAGAAAGTCAGGTGTAATGATGGACTGTTAGCAGAGAAAATGTAATAGTAACTGTCAGACTGGGTCACTTTTGATAAGGGCAAGGTAGTTATGCTTGTGATAATGGGAATATTAGGACAGTATGCAGTCTATGCAGAAATGTAGTACAAATATGCATAGTTTCATAAGTATGTGCTTATAGTGCAGGCAAATGTGATATGCAGCTTTATTTTAGAAATAGGTAAAAATAGCGATACATGCAATTGATATAAAGATAGGTAATTACATAGACATATAGATAAAGAAAGAGAGACAGACAGGCAGAGCAGGAATAGCAGTGAAGTATTGAAGTGACACCAAGCCCACCCCAACCCCGTAGACATGGACAGGCATTGGGGTGTGCCTTTGGGTCCTTGCCCATAAAGCTCATGCCGTTTCACCTCACCCTACCCTGCAGACACAGACAAGTGTTGAGGTGTGCCTTGGGGTGTTCAGACTTTACACTCACCCCATTCCATAAGAAAATACACTGAAATGGGTACAGTATACGAGAATGGAGTGACCTTTGGGGCTGTAGAACCAAAGGCACACCTTAATACCTGTCACTGGCTGCAGGGTGGGGATGGGGGTGGAATGGCATAAGCATTACTGTTGACAATCCCAAGTCACACCCCTCATGTATGTCAGACCCTACAGGGCAGGGTGTTTTGGTCAGAAACCCTAATGCCCTGGGCATTTCTTGGTATTTTCACTCCAAGTTTTCAGTGTGGGCTTTTTGTGACCCTACCGCATGAATAGTAACACCATCAGTTCATTAGCCAAAAGGTGATTTTGGACAGTGACTGCCATTTGGTGCCACAGGTGCAAAAACACATTTTGAACAGGATGTAAAAAATGACAGCTGTACTGTTTATGAGGAGGTATAAAAAAATGGTACAGTTGAAAATCTAGAGTGAAACTATAAAAACATTGGTGAAGTCATGACACTGCTCCTGCTAATGTATCCTTTTTTTCAAATTCCTATGCATCCCATTGTTTTCATCTCTATTGCTGTTATGTGACTTCTT
The DNA here is from genome assembly GCA_016271365.2 of Neoceratodus forsteri. Classification (NCBI taxonomy): domain Eukaryota; kingdom Metazoa; phylum Chordata; order Ceratodontiformes; family Ceratodontidae; genus Neoceratodus; species Neoceratodus forsteri. Next base: position 273,202,815 of record CM028130.1, on the reverse strand, counting down.
AACCTAGCAACAACATGTAATGCATTACATTATAAGGACAAGTAAATATTTTTAATACATTTACAGACAGTTACACAAACTTAATTTCCTTCATATAATAATTTAAATTTAGTAACAGTGGTAGTACAAAGCAATTACTCAGACAACTTGAAAACTATAACTACTTTATATTGTGCTTTGACACCCCATAAGGATCTCCTTGAAATTGAGATGCAAATGTCACACATTTATCAGGAATATTTTACTATCCTAAATATATTTCTTACTTCAGCAACGGCTCAACACATCTGTTGCATGACCTACTTATTGACATTTTACAACAGCTATGCAATGTATTGCTGCTTACTACACCAACATCATGAATCTTAAAACAGATGACTGCCTTAACTAGGGAGGCAGTGTAGCACAGTGTTTTAAGGTTCTGAGCTGCAAATCTGGAGACCTGGGTTTGAATCCCACAGCCCCCACTTGCATACTGGGTGACCCTGAGCAAGTCACAACTTCCATGTGCTCACAGGTTGCCCCTGTAAACAAGCTTTCAGCTTAGTGTACCACTCCTAGTTGAACAACTGAAAGAAAAAAAATACACAATATATTATTTTTTTTTGCTTTTATCTGCTACTACAAGCTTTGACTACTATATCCATGCTTAAATGTACTTTTTATAGTTTATGTGTCTGTGACCTAGGCAGAACTACACTTAAAATCTCACACATAAATAAATAAATCATCAGAATAGCATTTATTTTAGTAGTAGCTCCTTTCTTTCCAAGTGCCAATGACACTATGTATATATTGATATCTTTTAACTTCAAAGCACTAAATCTATTCAAATGCACAAACCACACGACTTTATTCTCTTCATACATTACTGTTAAATTTCAGATGCCAGAATGGCCAAGAAACAATTTAAACTTTGGTCTTGCATGCCACTGTCATGCCCACTTCTCATACAAACAACAATCAATTACAGAAACCCTTTCATTTCTGTGCTATGCACTCTTACATCAGAGAGACATAAATCTTACAGAACTGCTAAAAAACAAATTTATCAAGACTGGATTTCTGAATTAAAAACCTGTCGTTTACAGTACCTACGTAAATAATAGTTTACTGGCTGCAAATAATGCTATAGACATGACATTAACAAAATTTCTGTTTTACATGGAAAACATCCATATAATAAACTTGTCATACAGGATTTGTGACCTTCTGTATGCATGAATCTGACAAAGGAAAAGGCACCTGCTTGATCCTTTTTTCCTATTTCATTTTTATGCCCAACTTGCTCATACTGTTAGAGCCAAATATTGACATGCTTAGAGTTAAAAAAAATCATAATGTCTATGTGTTTGTTTGGGGGGGGGGGAATATGCCTAGATGCAGTTTCAGGCACTCCTTATTTGCTTCCCCAGGCAACTCTGATAGTTGTTCCAACATGATAGATCCACCTCATGCCCCTCCCACATGAACCAAAAAAAGATGTGGTTGGATCTTTAGGAGCTTCTCAGGTGGAGATGGGGGTGGATCTTACTCCCCCCAAAAAAACTAATGCTGCGTCCCACTACTCAGGTTCCAGTTCTTGTATCTCCCATTTAAAACTGAAACTAGTGCCCTGCAACTATTGACTAACATGAAAGCGTATTTATATGAGGGTGGAAAACACTTCTTGGAGGAGGGTAAGGAGGAGGAGACTATTTGCACCTTTAATCAGTTCCACAGACAGAAAACATGACATCACTCCTTTTCTACATGCAAAACGTCTGCAGGCTCTGCCCACTGCAGCTGTAAAAACCTGACAGGTGGCAACCCTACCTGTACCGTGGCAGCATATTTCCAGCTGTACTTGATAACCATTGTTAAGGCTCCTTTTAAGTCTTTTTTTTTATTTATTAATTTTTTTTAAACAAGAACTCATACAATACATATAACACAACTTGAAGAAATCATTTGTCACAGTGTACCACAGTAAGTCCATAGATTAGAGTCCAAAGAAAAAATATGTTAGTACTTAAGCATTATAACTGGCAATCACTGCCCCTCCCATAAGTAAGGATATTTTACATTTAAATCAAGTGATAACAGATTTCAGCCATTGATAAACAGCAGTATATTGAGTGAGACTTTACTGATGTAGGGAGTATGTGTCTTCTCTGTATAGTGTGGGCCCAGGTCAAACAGATACTTTAAAAGTTGTCAGCCATATCTTTACTAAGGGGGATGGCTAAATGAAACACAGTTGGGCATATTTAGAATTGTACACCAAATGGTTACCTCATGGTATAGAATCGGAATCTATTAATATAATATCACTAACAGAGCCACCCTTGCTTTGTTGTATATTTTTGTTTATTTGCTTTTAATCATTTTTTTAGTAAGTCTATAGCTTAGTGATAGCCAGGGCATACATAGTGAGTAAGGTAGTGAGGTTGCAGTTCTTTTTGCCCTGCTCTAGGTAGGGGTTTTGGCTTGGTGCTTACTTCTGCTGGGGAATAGTCCTGGAACGCCAGACTGCAAGCAAAGTCATTGCAGTAGTGTTAGTAGACTCACTTACTTCTTTCACGCTGTTATTTGCTCTCTCTGTGTACAACTTGAAAGTGGGAGCATTTGTTTTGTCATTTTTCTTTTGAGTCACAGTGGACTGTTTGGCTGAAAGCCATGAATAGCTCTCCGTCCAGAGTGAAAGCCATGGAAGTTTTGCCATTAGCCACAGGATTGGTGGCCCGGATCCCAATCCCAGTGCTGATCGGGGCTGTTGGTACGGCAACGTGGAGTGGAGATAAGTCAGAAGTGCAAGCATGACAGAGGGATCTGCTGGAGTGGCTGGAGAGGCTGCGCTGATGACAAATTCTGCTGGCATGGTGTGAGCACGACCAGCACTCAGACTACACAGCAGACTTTGCCTGCCCGCTATTCTCTCACTGAATTTTCAGGTACCTGCTCTTTCTACCCTTGTGGGGGTGACCAGGTTTGTGGGCCATGACCTGCTCCTTGTGGGGTACAGTGTTGGGAGCTTTCAGTTGGAGGGTCGACCCTCCGATACTGTTTAGGGTGGAGGGACCTTTGCTGTCAGTGGGGGGCCGGGTCTCCAGTTACCCCTGTCATAGGTGGCTTGTTCTTGGCCAACGGCTACTGGTTGTCACTCCGGGGGTGAGCAGAGAGGCAGTGCCTGCTGCTTGGAGCTGTAGCACTATACCTGGAGGTTGCAGCCTGGTTTGGTCAAGAATCCAGAGGTGGCACCAGAGGGGCACAGTCCAATAGGGTTGTGCATCTCCATGGAGCCCTAGGGTTATCAGGGTTAGAGCCAGTAGACTTTCCTTGGTGACCTGTGAGTTGCTGGCTACTGGCGGTGCTGGTTTGCTGCCCCAAGGGGGTGCTATTTATGGCTCTGAGAGAGTAAGGGGGAGAAGTGGGCAAAGTGATAGTGATGACCGAGAAGTGCTGACTTGCAATAAAGACCATGGTGTGATGGCTTGTTTTATGACTTGTGACCGGACTCTGAACACAAATGGGGAGGTAGTGAGAGTACCTCAAAAGAGGGAGAACCAGGGATAAAGGACAACCAGGGAGGGGGCTGGAGCAGAACAGCTAAACAGTTCAGGGAGTTCACATCATGGAAAGCCACGTGTGCCATTCCAGGAGCCTTAGCAACAAGATGGAGGATCTGGAGGCTGCCATAGTACAGTCAGACCTGAACATTGTGGCCATCACAGAGACCTGGTGTAATAATAACCATGACTGGGAGATGGCCATACCTGGCTACAACATATTTGGAAGAGACAGGGCAGGCAGGAAGGGAGGAGGTGTGGCACTTTATGTGAAAGATGGCATAAAGGCCACTGAGATGCAGGAGGAACAATATGGGGGAGAGATACTGTGGGTTAAGCAGAAATGGAAAACTGGGACAGCCGTCCTCACAGGGATGGTCTACAGATCACCAGACCAGGAGGAAGAGACAATTAGGAAGTTAATGCTACCCATCCAAAGGATGGCAGACAAGGTGGAGGTGGTGTTGGTTGGAGACTTCAGTATTCCAGATGTGGACTGGAGCCTCCCAGCAGCAGCATCAACCAGGAGCAGATTTATCCTGGACTCCCTTCAAGGTGCCTTCCTTAAGTAACTGGCCATGGAACCAGCTCAGTAGAAGGCAATACTGGACCTCGTGCTCACAAACAGGGACAGTGTGATAGGGGTAACAGTGGGGGAGCACCTGGGGAAACGTGACCACCGGTCACTGTGGTTTGAAATCACAGAAGGAGCAGAACCAAACCAAACAAAAACAAGTATACTGGATTTCAGGAGGCCAGACTTGGGGAAAGTTGGGACGTGCTTGAAAGAGGCACTAATGGGAATAGGGAGGGAATCAGTGGGAGGAACAGTGGGCAATATTTAAAACACAGATTACAAGAGCAATAGAATTATGCATTAAGCAGGTTAACAAGGGGAAAAGGAAGAGGAGGCCATTATGGTTTTCCAAGGAGGTAGCGGAGAAAGTGAACGCCAAAAATGATCACATTCAGGCAGTACAAAAAGACGCAGGCAGAAGGGGATAGGGAGAAGGATTAGGAGAAGCAAAGGCAAACAGGGAGATCAGTAAGGGAGACCAAAGCTCAGACAGAAGAGCGCATCACAAAATCAGTGGGCAGAGGGGTCAACACCTTTTACAGGTATATAAGTGAAAAAAGAAGGGCAAAGGGAAGAATAGTAAGACGAAGGGGGAGGATGGGGGCCACATGGAGGATGACAACAGTAAACCTGACCTTCTGAAGAGATATTTCTGCTCAGTCTTTACTGATGAGGGTAATGGGCCTGAAGGGAGTACAAGGGGTGGGAACAGCGCAGAAATGGACACAAGTCCCTTTGCACCTTTGAAAGGGTCCTAAAGGAACTGAAATAAAGAGGAACAAGAGTCAATAAATCAATGGGGCCAGATGGGGTGCACCCTAGGGTCCTTAAGGAACTAGGAGAGGTGGTGGTTGAACCTCGGTAATCCTGTTTAGCCAATCACTGGAAACAGGAGAGGTACCCAAAGACTGGAAGACAGCAGATGTAGTCCCCTTATACAAAAGTGGGAACAAAGAGGAAGCGGGGAACTACAGACCAGTCAGCCCAACCTCGGTAGTGGGGAAGATCATGGAAGCACTACTGAAGGAGAGATTGGTGGAACTTCTGGTTACCAATAGACTGCAAGAGCCAAGGCAGCATGGTTTCACCAGGGGGAGGTCATGCCAGACCAGCCTCATTGAATTTTTCAACTGGGTGACAAAGGAGGTGTATCAGGGAAGGGTGTGGCCTATCTGGACTTCAGCAAGGCCTTTGACACTGTGTCACATAGAAGGCTATTAAACAAACTGGGGAACATGGGAGTGAGCAGGACAGTAGTGTGGTGGGTGGGTGATTGGCTGGGCAGCAGGACACAGAGAGTGGTGCTAAATGGCTGTCACTCCACAAAGGGAAGAGCGATCAGTGGGGTACCAGAGGGATCAGTGCTGGGACCAGTCCTATTCAACATCTTCATCAGTGACATTGCGGAGGACCTAGAAGGCAGAATTTCCCTGTTCGCTGATGACACGAATCTCTGTAACAGAGTGGACATGCCAGAGGGTATAGACAGAATGAAGAGGGATCTGCAGAAGCTTGATGAATGGTCAAGGGTTTGACAGTTGAAATTCAATGCAAAGAAGTGCAAGATAATGCATATGGGGCACAAAAACCCTGGAACAATATATCAGTTGGGGGGTGACGATATAACATGCACCAAGCAGGAAAGGGACCTTGGGGTTATCATCTCTGATGACCTCAAGGTAGGGAAACAGTATGACAAGGCAGCAGGTAAAGCAAATAGGATGCTGGGATGCATAGGCAGGGGTATCACCAGCAGGAAAAGGGAGGTCATAATTCCATTATACAAGACACTAGTGAGGCCCTACCTGGAGTACAGTGTACAGTTCTGGAGACCTTACCTACAGAAGAACATAGACAGGGTAGAGAAGGTTCAGAGGAGGGCAACAAAGATGGTACAGGGATTGCATCACAAGTCCTATGAGGACAAACTAAAGGACTTGAATATGTACTCCCTGGAGGAGAGGAGGGAGAGAGTGGATATGATAGAGACATACAAGTACCTTACAGGGAGGAACAGGGTGCAGGAATACATTATTTTCCACCAAAAAAGATGTTCTAGGACTAGAGGACAAGGGATGAAGTTTGAGGGAGGACGATTCAGAGGAAACGTGAGGAAGAATTTCTTCACAGAAAGGGTGGTGGACAAGTGGAACACCCTGCCAGAGGAAGTGGTAGGGGCTGAAACAATCATGGGATTTAAGAATGCATGGGATAGACATAAGGGAATTCAGAAGGTCAGGGGTAAGGGGTAACAGACTTCTACAAAAACATAAAAGGAACTTACAAGCTCAAATGGGCAGACTGGCTGGGCCATAGGCCCTTATCTGCGGACATGTCTATGTATCTATGTAAGATTTTTCTGAACTGCATTAAACTCAGTTTTGCTACTGGTGGGAGTGGAGAGTAATTTCTTGGATTGTGACTGTAGGGATTAGGTAAGGGTGAGAGCCTCATTCACCCTAATACGTTTCTCGGAAGTTTTGGTGAACTTTTATATCTGGACTTCAGGTCTGTATGTCAGACTATTTGGGACTATTTGGGATCTGCTAAGCACCTTTTTATCGTTTGATTTTGTGGGTGGGATTTAGTAGAACTGTGGGGTGGGTAACTGGAGTGGGATTACTGTATGTTTGTGGGGTGGGATTGTTAGTTAATTGTGGGGTGGGGGATTGTTTATTTTGCTTTTATTAATTAGTAGTGGATTGGCAAGTGGGGCTAGTAGGAGAGTACTGTATGTGTTGGCCAGTGGCTCTCCATGTCAGGTGCTACTCTTCCTTACAGCTCCAGGGCCTCTGCCTCTTTAACTCCTTCCATTATCTGCTGATGTCATGGCCATTGCGGGCATTGGGATAGTGAGGGGGGCACCGGACCTCGGCAGGAGGGGACCGGGCAGCTCAAATAGGGGTAGTGGTGATAAGAAGATACTCTGGAGTGAAATGGAGATTGGAGGGGGGGGGCCCTCCCTGTCTAGTCCCCATAACCAAGGGCTCTACCTTGAGTGGACAGGTACTGCAGTCAGCCTCGAAGTCCCATCCAGTCCGGGTGGTGTTGTGCAATGCCAGATCCATTAAGAACAAGATGGCAGTTATTGATGATCCTGTTCGGTCAATGGATTTGGCATGCATCACCAAGTCCTGGCTGGAAGAGAATGCCGGCCCAATATTGGAGGCAGTGGTTCCGGACGGGTTCTCTGTGGTACACCGCCTGAGGCTGGATCGCAGGGGCAGGGGCATTGCCATTTGTTTTAAAATGGAATTGGGTCTGGTAGATGTTCTAGTGGGGGAGACCCGATCCTTTGAGTGTATCTTGGGTGCAGGTGTGGGGTGCAAAATTCTTCTCATCTACTATCCACCCGGGGATGGGAAGCAATTTTTGCAGGAAATCGTGGACTTCATTGTCAACACAGTGTTGGAGTCCTCCAGAGTGCTGGTGCTGAATGACTTCAATGTCTGGATCGATGATGAACTCTCACACTTTGGGTAGGATTTCCTCCAATTGATACATTCATTGGGCTTCACACAGGTGGTTTCCTCTGTGACCCTTAAGTCGGGACACTCACTGGATCTGGTTTTCCTACTGGGTATGGAGAGTGCCGGCCCGGAGGTGGAGCCAGTCGGATGGTCTGACCATTATACTATCAGGCTAAATATCCAGGCACTCCCTCATAGGCCTGCCCCTGTGGAGATGTTCCAGTACCGCCCATTAAGGGGTTTGACCCCAGAAGGCCAGATGGTGGTCCTGGACATCACGGGTTTTACTAGTGCAGGCCCAGATCCAGAGAACCTACTGCAGGTCTGTAACAAGGCCATGATGGAGGCTTTGGATTCTGTTGCTCCAGTCTGTATTCGCCCTCTCTCCATTCTTCCCCAGCACCCATAGTTTGATGAGACTTCGAGGGAGATAAAGAGTGTTGGGCGAAGGTTGGAGGATCACTGGCGGAAATCTGGCCTTGATCCCGAAAAACTTAGATTGATGGAACATTATGCAAACTATCAATCAGTGATCTCCCGTAAGAAGGCAGAGTTCCTATTCAGGGAGATTATTGCTGCATGGAATCAACCAGCCCAGTTCTTCAGAACTGTGGACAGACTATGCAATCCAGCCTGTCTGCAGTTATGGAGAACTTTGTCACAGGAGAAATGTGATGAGATCGCTCACTTCTTTGCAGATAAGATTGTTGATATCAGGTCAGAGATCAGTTCAGCTCGCTCCAATGGGAGCGGCAGTGATGAGTGCGAGGTCACAACACCTTGGGCTAGTTGGCCAGCTTTTGGTCAGGTGGTGATCTCGGCTGTCATGATGGTCATCCAGAATATGTGGCCGACCTGCTGTGGTTTGGATCTGGACCCGACCCGTCTCCTTGTGGGATGTGCAGAAGTCATCAGCCCGGTCCTAGCTGAGGTTGTCCGGAGTTCATTAGAGACCAGGTAGTTCCCTGACTCCCGGAAGGAGGCAGCGGTGACCCCGCTCCTCAAGAAATCCTCTCTCAACCCAGATTGTCTTGCTAACTACAGGCTGGTCTCAACCTTCCCTTCGCAGGGAAGGTTATTGAGAAGGTGGTCACGCTGCAGCTGGAGACCCATCTTGCCATCCATGACATCTATGATTCCTTCCAGTAAGGATTTAGGAAGAGGCATAGTACCAAGATGGCCCTTGTTCGGGTGATCAATTACCTTCTTATAGTGAGAGATCGGAAGGAGCCATTCCATTTTGGTCCTCCTTGATCTCTGTGCGGCATGTGACACCATGGACCGTGGGATATTGCTGGAACACCTGCGGTTAATCTGAGGATTGTCAGGTACAGTGCTCCAATGGTTTCAATCTTTTCTCACTGGCAGGTTTCAGAGAGTAGGGTTGGGGATTTATACCTCTGACGCTTTCTCAATTCCATGTAGGGCACCACAGGGCTCTGACCTGTCTCTCACGTTGTTCGCAGTGTACCTGTTACCGCTAGGGGACACTGTAAGGTGGTATGGGTTGAGTCATTACTGCTATGCAGATGATCCTCAGCTGTACTTGTCCTTTGCACTCGAACAGGATTTGGAGCCTCGGTATTTAACAACTGCCTGTCCAAGATCCAGCACTGGATGTGTGCCAGCTGGTTGAAGCTGAACTTCAACAAGACTGAGGTGTTGTTGGTGGACCTGGGTCGTCGAGTAGAGGGGTCACCAGTAGGTCAGACAACTGGTCTTGTGCTAGGGAGGCTGCCAGCTGAGGACATCTGAATGGGTATGGAGTCTGGGCATTATTCTCGATGAAGGGCTGACCCTGAAATCTCAGGTATCATCCATTGTCAAGACCTCGTTTTACCACCTGAGGAATATCACCCAGCTCAAACACCTGGTTCCACCCGGTGACCTACTGACATTGGTCCTTGCCTTTGTGACCTCACGCCTGGATTACTCTAACTCCCTATACATAGATTTGCCAGTGGTGGACATCTGCTGACTGCAGCTAGTGTAGAATGACAGGGCTCTCTCGATCTAGTCATATTACACCTGTGCTGCGTGAGCTGCATTGGCTGCCAGTTTGGTGGAGGATCACCTTCAAGGTCTGTTTACTGAACTTTAAAGCCCTACACAGACTAGGACTGTACTACTTGCAAGAGCTTCTGTGGCCCTACTGCCCCTCTCGATCACTCCACTCCACCAACAAGGGATTGCTAGAGATTCCCAGGGTTCAGTTAAAGACATCTGGTGCTCAAGCTTTTGCTTATGTAGTCCCTACCCTATGGAATTCTGTACCTCATCGGGTTCAGGACTGCCTGCTGGTGGACAGCTTTAAAGCCACACTGAAAGCCTATTTATTTAGCCAGGCTTTTTGTAATGGAGATATGGGATTTTAGCTGAGATTATCTGCATTTTAACAGATTATTTATGGCTTCTGTTTTTACCTGTTGTAAAGCACTTTGATATGTATGAATTGCACTATATAAATAAAGATTATTATTAATATTATTACTATACATCACCCACTGCTGCCAAAGGGTTTGGAACTGAGTAAATCATCATCAAAGGGTACAAATCAATTTCTCAAATTTATATAAGGTAGTAACTATGTTCTGCCATCGTTCTACCATTGGTGTTTGCAGCTGAAGCCAGAGGCAAGTTATCTCTATTAGCTGCTAGTAATAGAGTAGGGGCAATGGACTGAGGTCCCAGCCTCAGTCTTCCTGGCAGAATTGATAGCAGGATGATGGAGGGAGAAACCAGATCTGCTTTCAAAGACAGGAACTTAAAATGTCTTTTGATGTCCTGCCAGAAGGGAAAAATAGCCAGGCAGTTACAGAAGTTGTTAGCAAGTTCTGCATATTCCATGCCATAGTTACACCAGCAGGTGCTGTGTCCATGTACTTAATCTGAATCCTTGGAGTGCGGAAGAAACATCTGCGACACTTCCAAGAGAACTCTCGCCCTATGTTCGATTTAGTAATTTTGATGGCAGTCAGTGAAAATGTAGTCCAAGCAGCATAAGTGTGGGAGGTGGATAGTTCCTGATTCCATTTACAGTGGAAGCTGCTTATAGCCTTTTTGTCCATAATTTGCGATGTCACTGTTAAGTAGAGGGGATGTGATCACACTTTAAGTGTCAGTTTCAATATAACTGCGGAGTAGGGAATCATTAAATACTAACAACAGGGTTCAGTACACTGTAGTTGCATGTTGTTGCATGCAATGAGGTTACAGTATAGTTACACGGTAACTACAGCATAATCACTCATGTTACAGTACTGTTCTGTATTTATTTGTTACCTCTTATGATGTTAAAATGTGTCATATTTACAGCTTTCCAGTAAGCTGTACTTTTTTGCGTGTTTGGGATCAGGAGGGCTGGTGGTTTATACTGCTGAGATTAAGTGAAGTGGATAGGGAGTGCTGTTCTTTTCTTATGTCTTCTTATGGCTTGTTGTGTTTGACAGGGAAGGAGTGTAGTGAACAGTTTGGTTAATTTGTTGATGAGTGGTCTTTCAAATGTGCTTGTGCAAACTTTCAGGGGGTGGAGTGCAGTTAACTGTTCAGTGGGAGGAGTGCAGTGCTGCTTTCAGAGACTGTTAAAAATAACTTCTATTAAGTTACAAGACTGCAACAAACCATTACAACAATGCGCTTCTTAGTTTTTTTTTTTTTGTCCTTGTAGCATTTCAGCTTTAAATGTAAGCGTGCCATAGCTGACTCATCTGAAAAATAAACCATTTTTTTATGTTTGCTTGTGCATGCACAAGAAAGATTTTGGCACAGCATAGGAGATAAGCGGAGTTTTAAAGGTGCGGCACTGTGGGGGCCAATGGCCTCAGTGCCTTTTGAGGAATGGCCCGCTTTCCCCAATGTGGCATGCTGCTGCTGACACTAGTTCAGCCAGCGTGCCACCACCTTAAAACGTTTTCACCACTGCAATCAGGGGCTGCCTCATCATTGCAGCATCAGCCATTCTGCTGCAATGAAGGAGTGACCCGTCATTGCAGGGCAGTACCTTGCCGTCCACATGCCCCCAACCCAGTTCATTTGCTGACGGGGAGCCCAGTCCCTGTCGGCATAATGTCCCCACCCTCAAGTTTCTGTTGTATGCTTGGTGCCCAATCTCCCTCAGCATCATGTGCCCCCCCCAACAGTCTTTCTTTGCCAACGGGGAGCCCAATCCCCGTCGGCTTCAGTCCCCCCTTCCCAGTTCAGTTTGCCGACGGGGGAGCCCACTCCCCATCAGCAAAATGTCCCCTCTCAATTTGTTGTCTGCCGAGGGGGGTGTCCAATCCCTCGGCCTTGCCCCCACTCGGTATGTGCAGGCAGGGGTGCCCAATACACCAACGGCTACAGCACCCCCAAAAAAACACTCAGGTGACACACTGGGAGCCCACCCCAGCATGCCAAATGTCCCTGAAAAAACAGTCTAGCAATGTTTTTTTTTTAACCCTGTAAAACAGAAACAGTCCCTTGTTGAGTCCGTGGCCCCTCCCCAACCACGCCCCACCCTCTGCGCACCCTGCCTCCCCACACACCCTCACCCCATACTTACCCTGGAGCCCAGCGCAACGATCTTTGGTGGACCGGGAACACTTCTGCACTCTTCAAAGCTGACCGAGAACTGAAGAAATGCTGGTAATCTGTATAATGGCATAAAAGTTTTTTTTCGACTTTGGTGCATATCTCAGGCATTTTTGGGAATTTTGGCACCAAATTTTCAACATGGGGTTATTGGGACCCCTCCTCGTGAATTCAGCCACTGTCATGGCACTATTCAGTCCCGAAAGGTGATTTTGTGGTCACTGCACGGAATTACCTTTTGGGACTAATTAATGAAACGACAGTACCATTGTTCATGAGGTGGGCTCTCAAAAAGCCTATGTTGCAAATCTGGTGGAAAAAATCCAAAAATGACTGTTTTACAAGCGTGTGTTGTGCAGTTTCCATGCATGCTTGTACCTTCGCAAATTTGTAATATTTCTACTTCAGATTTTCAACACTGGCATTTTGCCACACTTCCTTATGAACAGTACAGCTGTCATTTTTCTTTTTTTTTATACTTCCTTTATTGTGGTAGGCCCAAAGGGGCTTAATACATCATGTCCAAACATATAGATCATACATCTTTTACATAGGTACATACGATAAATCTTGTTGACATCACAGTGTGTACCTACACAATAGCTTTTTACTGAAAAAAAAGCCTAAGATGATCTAGTTAGAGTAAACTACAAGATCTCAAAGATCTACCAAATATTACTGCAAATGTTCTTATCTATTACAACTCGATGGAGATATTAACTGACTAATCAGTGCACTGAATAAAATAATGCAAAAATATATTTATTTTCTTATTTTTTATGAATTCTTGTTGAGAGAGAGAGAGAGAAGAGAAAGGGGACCCAGCAGTATCTGGTTACACATCTAATTGCGAGTTAGTCTCATACAAGAGCCATCTAGTCCACCTGTTTTGGTATAAGTAAGTCTGTTGGCAAAAGCCGTATGTAATCCTCTCCATTAAGTGAATATTGTCTACTATGTCCCTCCAATCTGCTACGAGGGGGAACTTTCTGTGCCCATTTCTTAGTAATGGACTTCAAAGCAGCTATCGTAAGAACCGACCATAAGTATGTTGCCTCTCTTCCCCATATCTCCTTTGATCTAAGACCTAGAACCAGGTGTTCGGGGTCCAAGGGGGACTTAAACTGGAAGATTTCCTTAAGATGGTGTTCTATATCTGTCCAGTACTCCTTAAGTAACTGACATGTCCAAAAGATATGGGCCTGTGAAGCTGGTGTGAACCCACATCACCTCCAGCAGTTCGAACCAGTTGTTGGAGCATAATGCACCACCTGTGCAGGAACCAGGAAATACCTAGCTCTCAGCTTCCACCCATATTCCCTCCAAAGTGGGGCCCCTGTTGTCCGCCACGTAGAGTGCCACACTCCAGCCCATTGTTTCTCTGGAAGAGTGATCCCCAAGTCTGTTTCCCACTTAAGTTTAAGTCTTTCAATGGGTAGAGTCTGGTCTAATAAATACCTTTGATACAATAGGGATATGGCTCCTCTCCCACCCCCTGACAACCAAATGCCATGGAAAGGAGGGTCCACCACCTCCTCCTCCTCCTGCACCCAGGAATACGTTTTCTGAAGGGTAAGAACATAATCTCTGATCTTGTAGTATCTTAAATTATCTCATGGAAGAAACCCAAATGTCTGCCTGGCAGCCTCAAAAGAAATAGGATTATTTGCAGATAAAACCTGATAAGGGGAGTGAAATTCTTTCCTGGCCCACTCTTTAAACCACGAATCCAAGGCGGCAGCCAGAAAGAGAGGGTCATAAGCCCACCATCGAAATTTCCACAGTTGATATCTTGTGCTACCTCAGATTGTGCCTCTCCTCTATCCCTCCAGGACAGTCCTCGTCCCTGTATAACAAGTATCAGGCAGCCCGACATCATCGTGAAATAGGTTGGCAGGAAGGGGAGGCTCAGTCTCAACTGCCAGATCCATTCTCTTCCAATGGGAATCAAAGTCAGGGCTGCCCCTTAGGAGTGCCACCTGCATTTGGGCCACAGCCCAGTAGCCCTGTAAGTTAGGGAAAGCTAGACCACCTTGGGCCCGAGGGGGGCATATAAAAGGCCTCTGCAAATCCTAGGATGGTCTTTAGCTCAGAGGAATCAAAAAAACATGCCCTAAGGGACCAGACAGGGTACACATTGAAACAAATAAAGTAACCTTGGTAGGGCATTCATCTTCAATGTCTGTGTCCTAGAGTATATGGATAAGGGCAGAAGGGTCCACCTCTGGACATCCTTCCTTAGTTGGGTAATCAAAGGGGGATAATTAAGTTCCCAGAGCCGGAGGTTACTAATCCCAATCTTAATCCCAAGGTAACTCATCAGATCTAGGTCCCACCTCATGGGGTATCTATTCTTTAAACCCAAGGAAGGGGTATAATTTCAACTAAGTATCTCTGTTTTAGATCAATTCAGTTTGTATCTGGAGAGGGAGGAGAATTCTTCCAACTGTCAAAACAAGGCAGGGATAGAAGAGTCAGGTTCTGTAAGGTACATAAGTGCATCATCGGCATATAATGCCAGTTTATGCTCAAAGTCATTGAGTCTTATTCCCTTTATGTTCCCATTCTCCCTAATAGATTGAGCAAGAGGTTCTATGTATAATGCAAAAAGCAATGGTGATAAAGGGCACCCTTGTCTTGTGCCTCTACAGAGTTTTAAGGGTCTAGAAATGTGGCCATTTGTTCAAACATAGGCTGTTGGGGAGTGGTATAACTTACTTATTAATTGTGTAAATTCTCTTGAGAATCCAAATCGGGAAAGGGTTGCCCCCAGAAAGCTCTAATCAACTCTATCAAATGCTTTTTCAGTGTCAAGGCTCACTAATAGAGCTGGAATAGCTGAGTTGTTAATATGGTCAATAACGTGAGCGGTACGTCTCAGATTATCCTGATCTTGCCTGCCCAGGACAAATCCATTCTGGTCTAATTGTATGAGGTGGGGAAGATACTGTTGTATTCTTTTAGCCATAATGGATGAAAAGATCTTATAATCAGTACTGAGGAGGGAAACTGGGCGATAAGAGGCACATCTGGAGGGATCCTTTCCCAGCTTGGGAATCACCGAAATCAATGCTGTGGCCCAGGAGGGTACAGCCAGACCCCTACCCTCAAGGACCTCAGAGAATACTCTCAAAACAAGGAGCTGGAGCAAGTCCCTAAAACATTTGAAAAATTCCCCCGGGAGCCTGTCTGTCCCAGGGCATTTCCCTGTCTTCAGGACTCCCACTTCTGCCTTAAGTTCCTCCACCGATACTGGGAGCATCAGCACTTTTGCATGGACTGGGGATAGGGTAGGTAATTTCAGGTTATGTAGGAAGGATTCAGTTTTCCCATCAGGTGGAGAGGTTCCTTTTCGATATAATTGTTCATAAAACTCCTGAAAAGTCTCAGTTATCTCATTTGTTTTATATACCACTTTCTGGTGTCCAGGGTATCATAAATTCGTGATTGTGGCCCTAGCTCTTTGTACTCTCAATCTACTGGCTAGTAATCTAAGTGACCTTGGACCACCCTCGTAATATTTCTGCTTTAAAAATAACAATTTCTGTTCCACCTGATATTCTAATAATTGGCCCAATTTCCCTTTAAGAATCTTAAGCTGCTGTGCTATCACTCTATAGTATTTCTGTTTTTGCATTCCCTCCAATGATTGGATTTTCTCAGTAAGGGTCTTCCGTCTCCCCTCCCTCTCTCTCTCTCTTCTTTCTTATAGCAAGTTGCATAAACTTCCCCCGGAGAACAGCCTTGGCCGCGTCCCAGAAGGTGGTACATGACATGTCCTGTCATCATTTTCTGTTAAAAAGCATTGGTATGTATCTAAAATCTGATTCCTAACTGCCTTGTCCTTGAGCAAGGAGATATTAAGTCTCCAAAAAGTGTTTCTTCTGAATCCTCCCAGATCTAAGCACATGAAAAGTAGAGCATGATCTAAGAGGACAAAGTCCCCTATCCAAGTATCCCGTACCCTAAAAAGCTCATCTCTTGGTAGCAAGAAGTAGTCCAGTCTGGAGTACATATTATATGTGGCAGAAAATTAGGTGTAGTCCCTTTGTTTTGGGCAGTGATAACGCCAAACATCTAAAATACCTAATTCTCCAAGCAACTTATGGACCCTTCTTGCCACCTAATGTGACCTTCTTGGGATCTAGGAAGTGGTATCTAGGGCAGGGTTAAAAGCTAAATTCAGATCTCCTCCACATACCAAGGCTCCCTCTGCCCACTCCTGAAGGAGAAGGAGAAGGAAGAACGATCTCTAGTCCCCATAAGGAGTATCCAGAGGGAAATACATGGAAGCAAGTGTTATTAATTGCCCCTCAAGTTTGCCCTTCATGAGAGAGTATCTACCCTCCTTATCCACCTTTTCTGCCAGTTTTTCAAAGTGAGACTTATGTGGGATAAGTACCATACTACCCCTATGTCTACCCTTCTTATATGAGGAGTCTGCTACCTCCCTAAACCCCAGTTTCAGAAATTTACTGTGCTCTCTCTCAGAGAGATGTGTTTCCAGTAAAAGCACAAATTCTGCTGCCGACTTTTTGAGCTGAGCTAAAATCTTACTGCGTTTAACTGGACTTGTAAGGCCATTTACATTGTAAGTGCATACCAACATGCCTAAATTAGCCATTATGTTTAAAACAAAACCAAAAAATTGAACACCAATTAAGACGGGCTCCCCACATTTCCCTCTCAAATCCCCTTCCCCTCTCCCCCGAAACCAGTGCAGTATGTCTTCATCCTTAAACAACATATTAACTATATAACATTCATCATTGCCAACTGGGCAAAAACCTTTATGATTTACCATAATATGACTTCCTAGGTAGAAGATCCAGGTTTATAGGATCTTTGTCTGAACTCGCTTCCCCACTTTGGAAAGGGAATTAAGAGGAGGGAAAATAGTTACGCTCTCCAAATGGAGGGCTCCCCACTAGAGCTTCAATGCTGTTAAATATTAGCTCCTGTCAGTGAGTGTCAGCGGTTAAGCCAACTATAAAAATCGTGGGCCCAAACCGCCCTTGACACTCCCATAGAAGGGACACCCTGCCTATACAGTAAGAGTATTTCCTAGTCAGGTTGTTTCTATCACCAACATATAAAACTGTAGGCCAATTGACTTATGCAATATAAAATGGTATAAACATACTCTAATAAATCCTGGTCCCTGGCAAGGGAGTAACGGGGAATGCAGTCACCCCCTGTCGGAGGAGCCATTAAGCAGGCCTCGAGAGGGGTTCCCATCCACCCGCAGGTCTGAGCAGGAAAGCAAAATAAATATGAATATTGTATATCAGTTAACTGATAGTCCTCGTATTTATGAAGTTGATAAATTATCACTTTAGTAGAGGGAGACCTAACAAGCACGGCCACAGGCACCTTTAGCAGTTTAAGGGACCGGACCTCAGCAACACATCCCCAAATTGCCCTGGAGCCAAGCCCTCCAAACGGAAGGAAGCTATCTGCCTGTAGTGGGGCCCAACCCTGTGGGCTCCTCCAAAAAGGTTACCAATAAAGGCCCTATGAGTCCCCTGCAATCTAGCTGAAACCTTTGTTCCATGTGCCCCAATGACCGCCACTCAAGTCAGATCACTCCATTAGTATCTTCAAAATATATAGGGGAAATGTAAGATCTAGGTATGGCTTTTCCATTTGTACCTGGTGGACCCAGAAAGCCCTCGAGCCCACCCGATCCCCCAAACGAGGTAGCTGCGCTCCCCCCCAAACCATCAAACCATGGGCTCTGTAGATACCAAGAGGTATATTTTAACAACAAGTACATCCTGTCTATATAGAATGTGTCCAATTAAACATTCTGTTCTCCATTTTAAATGAGGTTATTCTCTGGAACCCTTAAACAGTCTGAGGCATCTTCAACATATGCCCCCATAGAGACAAGCCTGGAGAGATCACAAAGAGCAAGTGAGTAAGGAATACTACACCTGAAAGCGCTCAGGTAGCTTGGGAGTTTGCTTCTTCTATGGCAGTGTCCCCTCAATCCATTTCAGACTCAGTCTGTGTTAGCTCCTTATTCAGCCCTCTCGAGTTTTTCTTGCTGCGTAGGGAGTCCCACAAGGCAGAAGCGATCATGTTACCCTTTGTGCCCTGTCTTTTAGTTCCACTGTAGGTCAAGTCCCTGGTCTCCAATTGCCTGCATTGTGGTAGATTGGGCTCCTCACCCTTGGGCTGTATGCCCACTGAAATCAAGAAGTCTCCTGCTGCTTACAGATCTGGAAAAGTCTCATACCTTCAGACAGCGGGACCTTTAGGCATGCTGGGTACTCAACAAAAGCTCTGATATTCTGTTGTTGTAGTTGTTTAACCACTGTAAGTACTTTTCTCCTTTGATGAGCAGCTGTGGTGTAAAAAAGTGGTCCAAATACAATCAAGTGTCCCCAAAGTGAATCACTTTTTTTGACCATGCTAATTGTGAAATCTCTTCTTTCAATCTATATTCCAGGAAAGCCAGAACTACTGAACGTGGTTTCGCCTTGGGATCTCGGGGTTTTAGAATCGGGGATCTGTGCGCTCGAATTATGTTAAGAGCTTTATCTGGAGGGAGGTTAAGAATCTCATGAAGAGATGAGTCTATGAAAGCGATCATTGCCCCAGTCTCAGTGCCCTCCGGGAACCCATGAATCCAGAGGTTATTCCTCCTATTTCTGTTCTCTAGTTCTTCTAGACATGCTTTGAGTTGTTGGGAGCGGTGGTGCAATTCCAGGAGGGCTTTGTTATGTACATCAGTGGTGGTGGTATAATCCGTTAAAGTTTCCTCAAGTTCCCCAGCTCGCTTGGTTAATGTGGCAATTTCTGTACATTGATCTGAAACCTTAGCTTCTAATCACTGGAGTGTCTGGTTAATTTGTTTCAGGGTTTGGCAAAGTTCTCTAGATGTGATCGTGTATTCAGATTCCTCCTGTCGGGCTTCTACGATTTGCCCAGGGGTGAGACTCGGGGATTCCAGGGCCTTCTCAGTGTCGACCAAAGCTGATATTTTTGAGCTTTTATTTGCTTGATTCGTGGAATTATCCCTCCATCGATGTTTAAGAGGCATCAGATAGTCTGAAATTCTTCTTTTTGTCGACAGGATGGTGGATTAGGGTTTGGATGCCCATGGATTGTTAAGTCAATTGACGGAGCTCACTGTTTAGGCTGCCATTAGACAGGTGTCCCAACTGGAAGTCACAGCTGTCAATTTTCATATCCTGCCCGAATGATGCATTTGCACATATGGTGCACAATGACGCTGTCATTGTGGGAAATTAATATTTTGGACAGATTAAGAAAATCATAGTGACAGTGTTCATGAGCAGAGGTCACAAAATGCCTATTGAAAATATGGTGAAATAATTCCACTAAATGACTGTGGTACAAGCATGTATTGTGCAGTTTCCACGTACGCTCGGAACTTTGAGCATTTGCAATATTTTTCACTACAGATTTTCAACATTTTCATCTCTTCACACCTCCCTATGGATGGTACAGCTCTCATTCTTCACATTCTGCCTGATCTGTGTTTTCACACATCTGGCGCAGAATGGCACGGTCGCTGTGGAAACTCGAAGTTCGGGACACATTAACAAAATCACACTGCCACTGTTCATGAGAAGAGGTCCCAAACAGTGTTGTAGCCAGGGATTTCAGATCTGCACACCAAGTGGACTCACTGCTACCCCCCACTTGTTAGGGTGAGCAACCCTCCTCCCGGGGTGTAGCCAGACAATATACAAATATACACCAGGACTGTGTTTGTTGCCTCATTTGGCACAATAAATACAACTTTTGTATCTCATGACAGTGGTTGTTGCCATGCATGGGTAAATACAAATGCCATGCATTGTTTCCCAGGACACCCACATACCAGCCCAGAGCCTGTAAAGTTGTATTGTCCTTGGGATGCAAAGAGAGTATTAGTGACCAGTCCTTTTAGTTTTGACTCCTATGAATAAAATTACAGAAAGGTTCAGTATTTTCTTTGTTAGCTTTCATGGAAAAAGGAAGCAGTTCAGAGACTATTTGCTACCCCCTTAATTAAAATTGCACACCATGGAGTGCTTGGAGTATGCCTGCCTACACCCATGGTCCCAAATGCTTTCATAAGGCGGGGGTCACAAAAAGGCCATGTTGAAAATTTGTAGTGCAAATACCAACATACACCCGGGGCATTAGGGTTTCTAACCATAACGTCCCACCCTGTACAGACTGACAGGCATTCTAGGTGTAACTTTGTATCACCGGCTGTAATGCTCATGCCATCCCACCCCACCCTGGAAGCCAGTGACATGACATTGAGGTGTGCCTTGCACTCTTCAGCCACAGACTTCACCCCATTCTCCTGTACCACACCCATTTCAGCGTATATGTCCTTATAAAATGGGGTGACTGTGAAGCTGAACACCCCAAGGCACACCTCAACACTTTTCAGTGTCTACAGGACAAGGTGAGGTGAAATGCCATGAGTATTATGGGCAATGACCCACAGGCACACCCCAATGCCTGTCCATCTCTGCAGGGTGGAGATGGGATTGGAGTGACTTCAGTACTTCACTTCCACTTCTATTCTGCATCTGTCTAACTCCTCCACGTCAGTGCTAATGTCAGCAAGCAAACATTCGGCATTGACAGATGCTTGTATTTGTTGGCATTAAAATATTGTTTGGACTGTACCCAGATAAAATATCTGGCATCACATAGAAACATAGAAATATAAACATAGAGACATAGAATTTGATGGCAGATAAGGACCTCTTGGCCCACCCAGTCTGCCCATTTCCCTATCTAATGGATAAGCTGCAGATGCTAGTTAACCGACAGCTTACTTCCTCCTACCCCCCAACTAGAATTGCCTTATGTCTGTCCCATGTATTCTTGAATTCCTCCACTGTCTTTGACTGTATGACCTCCTCAGGAAGGCTGTTCCATGCATCCACAACCCTCTCCATGCAAAAATACTTCCTTGCATTACCTCTGAGCCATTGCCCCTCTATCTTCAAATTATGCCCCCTTGTTCTTGCACATCTCTTTTTCTGAAAGATGCTACCCTCTTGGACTTTGTTGATTCCCTTGAGGTACTTGAAAGTTTCTATCATGTTCCTCTCTCCCTTCTTTCCTTTAGGGTATACATATTAAGCTCCTTTAGTCTCTCTTCATATGTCTTCTGGTACAGACCCTGCACCATTTTAGTTGTCCTCCTCTGGACCGCCTCCACCCTGTCTATGTCTTTGCGGAGATGGGGTCTCCAGCACTGCACACAGTACTCCAGATGGGGTTTCACCAACTGTCTGTACAGAGGGATAACAACTTCCTGTTTTCTACTGGTGATGCCTCTCCCTATGCATCCCAGTATCCCACCAGCCTTTCTTACTGCCTTCTCACATTGCTTGCTCACCTTTAGGTCATCTGCTATAACTACCCCCAGGTCATTTTCCATTTTTGTTGTTGTCAGTATCTCACCCCCCATTGTGTACTTTTCCCCTGGGTTTTTGTTTCCCAGGTGCATTACTTTGCACTTCTTTGCATTAAATCTAAGCTGCCATACATTTGACCATTCCTCCAACTGTGCCAAGTCATTTTCATCCTTTCCACCCCACATTGTGTATCAACCCTATTGCAGATCATTGTGTCGTCTGCAAAGAGACATATTTTTCCTTCCAGTCCCTCTGCAATGTCATTTATAAAGACATTAAAAAGGGCCAGACCCAGTACTGAACCCTGTGCTACCTCACTAGTAACCCCCCTTTCTTCACTGTGGACTCCATTTACTATTACCCTCACATCCTGTTGTCCAACCAAATTTTTGCCCAGGTACCACCCTGGGACCCATTCCCAGGCTAGCTAACTTGTTTATTAATCTTTTGTGTGGGACTGTGTCAAATGCCTTGCTAAAGTCTAGGTAGACCATGTCCACAGCCCCTCTGTGGTCTACTGCTTTGGTCACCCAGTCAAAGAAATCGATTAGATTCGTCTGACATGACCTTCCCACTGTGAATCCATGCTGCTTTGGGCCCTGTGCCCCCCTGGCCTCTAGGTACTCAACAATTCTTTCCTTCAGAAGTGATTCCATCATTTTCCCTACCACTGAGGTCAAACTGACAGGTCTGTAGTTTCCTGCCTCTGCCTTGCTCCCACTTTTGTGAAGAGGAATCACATCCACCTTCCTCAAGTCCTCAGATACCACCCCATCCTCCCATGATTCGTTAAAAAGGGTAGTCAGTGGTTTTACTAGTTCTTCCCTTAGTTCTTTTAGAATTCTGGGGTGAATCCCATCAGGTCCCATTGCTTTGTTACATCTTGAATCCAGGAGTTAGCACCTTGCCCATCTGAATTTAGCTTTTCCCCATCGCACGTCTATTAACAATATTATGTTGGGATTTCCAGTGCTGGAGTCACCCCTCGGTTGGATTAAAATCATACTTTCCCAGCCCATCTGAAATCTGCTTGGCTTTTTGTATGAGAAGTGGCCCACTGACTAATGCCTCCTTCTCCCTAACTGTAGAAGACCACAGTAGTAAAGTTTCTTCCACCTCGCCATTCTTCCCCTCCCTCTTTCTTTTTCTATTTGGGTCTTGATTTGTATGCCATTCTGAAACAATTGCTCTTTACCCCAAATCAGATCAGACAATGTGAATTTTGGCAAAGAAAAGTGAACAATGAGATCCCAAATACTCATCTTGGGAAGGCGTTGTGGTTCTTTTAAAATCACAACTTTTCTTGCCAGAGGGATAGCAGATTGTTTGTTAGACTCCATGGTAAAACAAAGACAGGTATGCAGGGGTGTGGAACAGAGCTGCTTAAGAGCAGTTTTATTTAGCACCTAATTAATACTTGACTACTAAAGAAACAAAGGAGTCAGCACATGAAAATATTAGTCTGTGTTTGCTAAAGTGAGTGAGGATGGGTGCTCAGGTGTCCACTATACACAGCCACAATATTCACCATATATGGTGCAATTAACATAGCTGTCAATACAATTTGGTTTTGGTTTACCATAGTAGTCTGTTTAAACAGGCTGTCCGCTATAGGTGGGTCAGTATAAGTGACGACCACTGTACTAAGAATGTATTCAGTTGTATGAGGTCGAATGGATTTTAGACCACTATAGATGTGGCCAATGAGATGCTGCCAGGAGTTCCCTTTCAGAGTGTTTATAAAAATCCTCAGAAGTAACAGGGGTGGATCCAGGAGCTTGAGTCCCCTACTGGCGTTATGTAGGAGATATGTTCTAAGTTGCAGGTACCTGAAATGCTCCTGTCCTCTAGGCTATAAGCATCTTGCAACACTGGAAAGGGAAGAATCCCTTATTTGTCTAGGAACTGAAAGGATGGGTTAGATCCAGCTGTCTCCAGTGGTGAAATGTATGGTCTGTTTATAAAGAGTGAAAATCTGCAACCTTATTTGGTATCCCATCATATGGGTGAAATAAACTGAGTGATTCAAATATGAGTGACTCAATTTGTGCACCCGATGGGATAGTGAGTGTGGAGATACAGCGATGGTAGGGGATAACGAGTATGGAGCAACGCAATGGCGAGGGTGAACGACGGGGGAGCTGTAGAGTGATGCAGGTGAAATACTGCAATGAAGCCACCTGCTGGTGAGCTGTCTGCCTGGTGTGGAGGATAGCATCACTGAATGGAGTGGTG
This sequence comes from Neoceratodus forsteri, assembly GCA_016271365.2. Classification (NCBI taxonomy): domain Eukaryota; kingdom Metazoa; phylum Chordata; order Ceratodontiformes; family Ceratodontidae; genus Neoceratodus; species Neoceratodus forsteri. The sequence continues at coordinate 273,179,015 of CM028130.1, read as the reverse complement.
ATGGTCCTGGGCTCAGGACTGCCTGTAGGCAAAACCTTTTTTTTAACAGTATTGTCTGTTACAAATTTTGTTTGTTGTCCTGGTGTTTCCTGGGGTGATGGTGTCCCACCTGCAGTCCCCCCCTCCCGGAATACTGTTGCCCCCCCATGTATTCCCCTTTTCCCCAGTGTCTGCTCTTCCCCCTGGAGTTGATTATATTAGTTTTGGGGGGTACCAGGGGCTTTTGTTAATGTTAATGTCCACCTGGTCATCGTATTGGCAGTCGTTCAGGTGGGTTGGGGACAATTTTGCATTCAGTGAAATGCATTCACTCTTGTGCTAGTCGCTGTAGAAAAATCACCCTTATGACATGGAACCTTCATATTCTATAGTATGGCAAAAATATAGTATTTGATTAACCAAAGGGATAGCCATAAATCTAGTTCATTAAGACAAAGTAATGATCGTGTAGGTAGTGACACCCCCCCCCCAACCAGGGATTGCCAGTGCGACTGAAGAATAAATGCTTGAGGATGTCAAATAAATCATAAAGCCGACATACGAACATACGAATTTGCCAGCAGATAAAGGCCCTATGGTCTAGCAAGTCTGCTCAAGTGTGCAGTTAGCAACCCTTATACTGCAGCTGCCATTCCCTTCCCCTCCCCTCTCCTGACTCTCCCTCTTACCCTATCTCATCCCTTTTTGAAGCAGTCCACTGTTCTACAGGATACCACTTCCATAGGTAATGCATTCCACCAAGACACCACTCGCTCCATAAAAAAGTGTCTTCTCATTTCCCTCCTGAACGTTCCTCCCTCCAATCTGAGATCATAACTTCGAGTATCCCTACCCCCCTTAACTGTCACTTGGGCAATGCCAAAATTGGTGCGGCCTACAAGGTGCGCCACTCTCTCACCCAGGCTGCCAGGATCTCTGTTATGTCTGGGGTTTTACTCCCACAACTGCTTTATGCTCTGCTGGTGCTTTCTCATACTAACACGGGTGTCCTTTGCAATTGGGACATGTCTTACAACAATATCTGTAGATTTGCCCTTTCTACTCCCTGTCTTACACATCACTGCCGTCTCTATACTGCCTTGAAATGGCTGTCCCCTGATGCCCTTCATTCATACTCCCTAGGCTGTTTTGTTGACTCCTTAACCAGAACACCTCATCCTGCCTTTCTGAGGGACAGGTTTACCCCGGTCTCTCACTCTCACTCCCTCAGGTCCTCAACCTCCCCATTACTATCTACTCAGACTTGCTCCACAAAAATAGGTGAACAAGCCTTCTCCTACTTTGCTCCTAGGTTGTGGTACTCTCTCCCTTTCCATGTGAAGAACTCCTCATCCCACCTTACTTTTAAGCATGCCCTATTTTCCCACCTCCTTGTTTCTGGAACCAGTGACTGCACTTAACATCTTTCCTGTCCCTCCACTTGTCACTTTCCTCGACTTTGACTATTTGTTTGTGACCTACCCACCCTCAGAATTGCCGTTTGTCTTAGAGTTCTGCCTGCCTCCCTTATCCCTTGGCCTGATGTACGTGTCTATCATGTTATCCTAGTCTAGCATGTCATTTTGGATATCTGTGGTTAACTGTGCCTACAAGACTGCTCGCTCCCAGCTAGGCAGCCTGAATGTTTGCTTACTGCCTGTTGTTATTAATGGTATGTTACACTGTTGGCTGCTATTCATGTTTCGTATTTATGGCAGTCCTCTGTTAATGTTTTTTGTACACAGTTCCACTGCACTTACCTGATTGTTTGTCACTACTGTTATGATTTTGTATTCTGCTGTATTGAAATATTGTACTCTCCCGGGTCATGCCTGAAATTAGGCAGGTTATGTTGCCTAGCGCACTTACCCGGTTACCAAAAACAAATAAATGAATAAATAAACTTGAACAGTCCCTCCATGCCTGTCTTGTTTATTCCCTTCATTTACTTGAAGGTTTCAATCATATCTCCCCTGTCTCTCCTCTCCTCCAGCGAGTACATGTTCAGCACCCTCAGCTTGCTCACGTAGGGTATGTCCCCTAGTCCCTGGATCATCTTTTTTGGTCTGTGCTGCACCCCCTCCAGTAACTTAATGTCCCTCTTCAGGTATGGGCACCTGTACTGCACGCACTACTCCAGGTGTGGCCTAACCAATGACCTATACAATGGCAGGATCGCCTCCCCACTCTTTGAAAATATACCCCTGGCAATACAACCCAGCATTTTATTGGCCTTTGCAGCTGCCTTTCTGCATTGTGCTGAGTTGTTCATTGAGCCCGTTATAATCACTCCCAGATCCTTCTCCTCCTCTGTCACAGCTAGCTGCCCCCCCCCCAAGCTGGTAGCTCCTTCTTGTGTTTTTTCCCGAGATGTAGCACCTTGCATTTTTTTGGCATTGAACCCCAACTGCCAGGTGTCCGACCAGGTCTTCAATTTTGACAGATCATCCAGCAACCCATGCCACCCTCCTAGGTCATCCACTACTGCTTCCATCTTGGTGTCATCTGCAAACAAACTGATCTAGCTCTAGATACCCATTAAGTTGTCTGATATGAGCAACCCAAACAACACCGGTCCCAGCACTGAGCCCTGCAATACTCCGCTTGTCACTGCCCTCGGAGATGAGAGCTCCCCTCCCACCACCACCCTCTGCTGCCTTCCCTGTAACCAGTTTACTACCCACCCCACCATTTTCACCCCTGCACCTGTACCTGCCAGCTTAATCCCCAGCCTCCCATGTGACACCGAGTTGAATGCCTTACTGAAGTCCAGAAACAGGACCTCCACTGCATGGCCTTGTCCAGCTGTCTAGTTAGCCAGTCATAGTAATCCACCAGGTTGGTCTGACAGGATCTGCCCATGAGAAACCCATGCCGCCTAACATCCTGCAGCCCATTAGTCCCCAGAAGGGACACCAGCCTCTCATTCAGGATTGCTCCATCAGTTTTCCCATGATGGATATGAGGCTTACCAGCCTGTAGTTTCCCAGTTCGTCTTTGGGACTGTTCTTATGGAGGGGTACCACGTGAGCCATCCTGTAGTCCTGAGGTGCATGTCCTGAGATCAGGGAGGCATTGAACAGGGCTGCAAAGGGCCCCACCAGGATTTCTGCCAGCTCTCTCACAAATCTCTCATCTGGTGTGTTTCCAAGGCACTTGATAAGAATCGATTATTCAACAACAATTAATGTGTAAATGTGCTGCCACAGCATATTCTTGAAAATTCAGGAGATTTACACCCCCTCCTCCTCCTCTTAGAAGTTGTAACTTGGTAAATCATATTCTACGGCACTGCCCACCCCAAATGAAGTTAAACACTGTTTTATCCCCGGTTGTATGATATAGCTTTGCGGAGAGGATGGGGAGTTTTTGTAGTAGATAAAGGAATCTCGGGATAAACAACATGGGGACAAATTCCACTTTGGAAATGAAGACCAGAAGTCATTTCCTCTCATGAAGGTCATAGGGGAGCTGCTGCATTATGGGTTTTAAGAAAGTCTAGGTTGTTCAGGTCTTTAGGGATATGTACACTGAGGTATTTGAGTGCTGATTTATTCCATTTAAAAGGAAATGTTTGTTTTAATGCTGGAGACGTGGCATACTTAAATTGAAGAATTTCCCCTTTTTTTTGTAAATTTAGATTTAGACCTGAGACTTCCATAAAGTTGGCACTCTAATCTCAGGCTTTTTTGATGGCGCTATCAGGAAACAAGGGGGTTAGCATCACATTATCTGCATATAAACAGACTTTAAACACAGTTTCCCCAAGGGTATCCCCTCAATCACAGCATTCTATCAAACTACAACAGCCAGTGGTTCAGTATATAATGCGAAAAGAAGGGGGGAGAGGGCACACCCTGCCTAGTACCATGCTTCAAGGTGATGGGTATACTGCACTAACCATTTACCCGCACATAGGCCTGTGGAGAATTATAAATATTTTGCTACTAGGAAATAAAGCAACCAGGGAAACCAAAGGCAACTAGGGTGTTTGACAGAAAGCCCCAGGGCACATGATCAAATGCCTTCTCAGCATCTAAGCAGAGAAAGGTAGACGGGATGGACTACTGTTAAATACAACCTAACAAATGTAAGTTGTGGTGGATCTTTTCCACCATCTGGCATTGCCTGATAAAGCTTGACTGATCTGAAGGAGGCAGTGGTGACACCACCCCTCTTGAAGAAAGCTTCTCTGGACCCAGACGGTCTGGCAAACTACAGACCTTTCTCTAACCTCCTCTTTGTGGGGAAGGTAATTGAGAAAGTAGTGGCTGTACAGCTGGAGAACCATTGTTTTTTTTTTTTTTTATTTAGTTGTTTAACCAGGTATAGCACACTAAGCTGAAAGCTTTTTTACAGGAGCGACCTGGGAGCACAAGGAGGTTAAGTGACTTGCTCAGGGTCACACAGTATGCAAGTGGAAGCTGTGGGATTCAAACCCCAGGTCTGGTCTGCTGGATGTCACCAGATTTGCAGCTCAGAGCCTTAGACCACTGCGCTATACTACCTCCTAGCATCTATGAACCTCTCTCCAATCCGGTTTTCGAAAGAGGCATAGTACTGAGACTGCACTGGTTCAGGTGCTCAGTGATCTCCTGATGGTGAGAGATCGAAAATAATGGTCCATCTTGGTGCTTCTTGATCTCTCGTCAGCTTTTGACACCGTGGATCATGGGGTACTGCTCAAGCACCTGAGGTTCATCTGTGGCCTGACAGGCTCAGTCCTCAGATGGTTTAGGTCTTTCCTTACTGGCAGAACACAGAGGGTGGTGTCATGGATTTATTCCTCAGACCCTCTCTCTCTGTCATGTGGGGTTCCTCAGGGCTCTGTGCTGTCCCCCATGTTATGCACGGTGTATATGCTGCTCCTTGGAGACATTGTAAGATGGTATGGTCTGGGGTTTCACTGCTATGTTGTTGATACCCAGCTCTACCTGTCTTTTGCACCTGACCAGGATGGAGCACTCTCAGTTTTTAATAACTGCCTCGCTGAAATCCTGGATTGGATTAATTCCAGCTGGCTGATGTTGAACCCAGGGAAGACTGAGGTGATGGTTGTGGATCCAGGACACCGGATAGGGGGGTCAGGGGCAGATCACCTCCCGGGGCTTTTCCTGGGGGGTTCCCAGCTCCCAATCTCTGAAAGGGTGTGGGACCTAGGGGTGATAATTGATGATGGGATGACACTACGATCTCAGGCGTCGGCCGTCATTAAGTCATCCTTTTACCATCTGAGGAACATCACGAGGATCAAGCACCTTGTTCCGTCTGGTGATCTTTCCACACTGATCCATGCCTTTGTGACTTCGCGCCTTGATTATTGCAACTCCCTTTACTTTGGGCTTCCAGGGGTTGATATCCACTGCCTGCAGCTGGTGCAGAAAGCTGCGGCCCGGTTGTTGACGTGGACTCCTTGAACTTCCCATATTACACCAGAGCTGCGTGAACTGCACTGGCTGCCAGTTCAGTGGCAGATCACCTTCAGAGTCAGATTACTGACTTATAAAGCCCTACATGGACTTGGCCCTGACTACCTAAAAGAGCTTGCTCCGTTCAGTAGACATGGAGTTGCTAGAGATTCCAACGGTAGTTTTAAAATCTTCAGGGGCCTGTACATTCGTGTACGCAGCCCCAGCCCTTTGGAATTCTCTACCCCGTCTGATAGAAACATAGAAATATAGACTTTGATGGCAGATAAGGACCGCTTGGCCCACCTGGTCTTCCCATTTCCCTACATAAAGGATAAGCTGCAGATCCTATTTAACCAACAGCCTATTTCTTCCTACCCCCCTACAAAAATTGCCTTATGTCTGTCCCATGCATTCTTGAATTCTCCCACAGTTTTAGACCCCACAACCTCCTCAGGAAGGTTGTTCCATCCGTCCACCACCCTCTCCGTGAAAAAATACTTCCTCACATTGCCCCTGAGCCGTCCCTCCTCTATCTTCAAATTGTGTCTCCTTGTTCTTGCACATCTCTTTTTCTGAAAGATGCTACCCTCTTGGAGTTTGTTGATTCCACTGAGGTACTTAAATGTTTCTATCATGTCCCCCCTCTCCCTCCTTTCCTCAAGGGTATACATATTAAGCTCCTTTAGTCCCTCTCCTCGTATGGCTTCCCTTGCAGATCATGCACCATTTTAGTTGCCCTCCTCTGAACTGCCTCCATCCTGTCTATGTCCTTGAGGAGATGGGGTCTCCAGAACTGGACGCAGTACTCCAGATGGGGTCTCGCCAACTGTCTGTACAGGGGGATAACAACTTCCTGTTTTCTGCTGGTGATACCTCTCCCTATGCATCCCAGTATCCCCCCAGCCCTCCCTACTGCCTTCTCGCATTGCTTGCCAACCTTAAGGTCATCTGATATGATTACCCCCAGGTCCCTTTCCATTTTTGTTGTTGTTACTACCTCCCCCATTGTGTTATCTTCCCTTGGGTTTTTGTTTCCCAGGTGCATTACTTTGCACTTCTTTGCTTTGAATCCAAACTGCCATACTTCTGACCATTCCTTCAAACTTGCCAAGTACCTGCTCATTCTTTCCACGCCTCCTTGTGTATCAACCCTGTTGCAGATCTTTGTGTCATCTGCAAAGAGGCATACTTTTCCTTCCAGTCCCTCTGCAATGTCACTTATAAAGACGTTAAAAGGACTGGACCCAGTACTGAACCCTGATTCCTGACCCAAATTCGAGTGCACGACCTGGGGGTTAACAGGCATTGAAGACTTATTTGTGGAGCAAGACATGCTGTGACAATAAGGTAACTTATGGATTTTATATGTATTTATTATTGCTGTTTTTATTTATTTTATACTTTGTAATGCACCTTGATATTTGAAAGACGCAAAATAAATAAAGATTATTATTATTTATTATTACACTGGGAAGCAGCTTGTCTAACCCAATGAGCCATGTTTAACTTGTAATCCATGTTAAGGATGGATATTGGCTGGTATGAGGCCAGGTTAGTGGGATCTTTTCAGGCTTCAATATTGTTGAAATGGTGTCTCTGTTCGGGGATTACATGCCTGAATGGCCCTGAAGGTCCATAACAGTATGGGAGAAAGGACAGTCATGAAAGTCTTATAAAATTCAACCAGAAACCTGTCAGCGTCAGGGCATTTTTTGGTTTTAGCATTACAGAGAACTAGGGTGATCTCCTAGAAGACTTTCTTGCTCCTCAGTGAGCTGTGGAAAGGATTTAGAAGTGAGATAGGCTCAATGTTCTCCTCATATGTATTACCTGTTCCTTCAATTTTCATTACTATCTGTATATTTTTCTCTTTGTATCATGACATGGCACCTTTGGAAACAAGTCTATGACTCAAAGGGTTGTAATTCCGATGTGCTTATAAATAAAAATATAAATAAAGTGGCATCCAGTAAAAGAGAGGTCTCTCCGCTGTGTAGCAACTGATAATACCCATGCAAAAGAGCCATAGTTTGATCCTCTCCATGTTAAAACCCACCAGTGTGGGGTTATAAGGCTGGAGAATATAGGCCCTTTTACATTTCTCCTTAAACTAGTGTGCAAGGAGACCAGCCCTTTGAGCTTCACCCTCGTAAAATGATTGTTTCAAGTAAAATAGGGCTCACACAGCCATCTCCACTTGAATCTCTTGGATGTTGGCTTGAGTGTGAGAAATTTGGGTTGCTATAGTAACATTGCCCTCTAAACTGAGCCTTTACAGCATAACCAGGGTGTCCATGAGATGGGCCAAATGCTCCTCGCTGAAACATTTTTCCTTAGATGCATAGGAAACAATCACGCCCCTGATTACTGACTTTATAGTGTCTCAGAGAATGTGGTCACTCACATCTGCTGTGTCATTTTCTTTTAGGGTAGTGGTAAATGTATCACTGAGTTGGGTACAAAAGTCCTCGTTCCTTAAAAGGAATGCACTGAATCTCCAGTTTCTATAGCATTTTCCTAGGTCCACTTTAAGAATTAGCCAGTTATGGTCTGAAAGAAGCCTCAGGCCATAACACATATCCTGCACCACGTGGAGTGCTCCTAGGTGACAACAAAGTAATCAAGGTGGGCATAACTTGTGTTCCGCATCGAGTGGTACGAGTACAGTATGCTATGTCAAATGGGAAGAGATGGCATCATACATCAGTCAGACCCAGATTATTGAAAGTGTTCTTGAGGTATTTTTCTGCTGCCAAAGATTGATAACATTTTGATTCAGAGGCATCAAGATCAGGACACATAGTCAAATTAAAGTCTCCGCTTCATATTAGTTGACCAGTGAACAGTCTCATAATCTTTTTCATAAAGGTTTGGAGGACCTCTTTAAGGGAATTAGAGAGAAAATAAGCATTTTTTTTAAAGTCACCTTACCATGATAAAGGCACCCCATTAGAATCACATATATGGAGTGGTAGAAATGAAACTGGTGGTTGAAGGGACATGGATCACAGTCCCTCTTCTCTTGCACTGGATATAAGAAGAAGTATAAAGGTCATATTTCTCCTCTCTACCAAGCTTCAAATTCTGCCATCTGGAGAGGTGAGTTTCTTGGAGGTATACGAGATCAAGTTACTCTTTTCTTAGCGACTGAAAACATTTTCTCCATTTCACTGGATTATTTAATCCATTGACCTTACATGAGAGGATTGATCCATGGTAAAGTATGTGGAAATGAGCACCTATCTGATAAGTAAGGACTACCCTGTCCCTTCCATCCATAACTGCTGCTACTGAGAGTCAAATTACACCAAACCTAATTAAAGAAAGCTAAATCGTCAATGGCCTCTGCTGTGCAAGAAAACAGCTACCAAGGGCAGGAAAAGGTTAGACAGATCTGATGCAGTTATCTAGAGGTACACTGAAACTGTTTAATGAGTTGTTTAATATTTTGAAACAATCCCTAGAGTGTTGTTTTCTGGAATCGGCGATTGAGGTTGAGGATTCTTGTAATGACCTTATGGTAGGAAGCTAAGATTGGGCAGGGGGCTGGTTCCTTCTTCCTGGCCAATGCAGCTGCACTCTAGGGAGTAAAGGAACGTCTATCCCACATTGAGTCAAGTCTTGAATAGCTTCATCCACTGTGTGGTAGACAATATCACCTTCAGGGTATGCCACTTTGAGACGTGCTGGGAATTGCCTCTGAAACTGAAGGCCTGCTTGTCTATGAGCCTTCAGGCACGGGGCTGTGGGCACACAATTTTGCTTGGATAGCAGAAGTAAAGTTATTATCTATGGAGATACAGTGAGTGCCCCAGTAGATTTCCTTCTACTCGTAGACTATTGATAGTACCTGTTCTTTACCATGGAGGATTGAACTAGGTCTTTCGGTGGGTCCAAACTTCAAGCCTAAAACCCAGTGAACTCTCTCCAGCTCAATATCTGTATACCATGAGAGAGAAAGTGCTCTATAAAATCTGTAATCTGGTTGCCATCCTCCCCTTCTGGCAGACTATGTCGTCTTAGGTTTTTTTTTTCTGTGCAATCTATCCTCCAAGTTCATGCATTTATTTTCAAGTAGAGTCTGTTTATGGTGGATTTGTAGGAGGAGATCGGCCATGTGGTTGGTATGATCTGCAATGTCCATGGTTGCTTGCTGTAGAGCCTCGTTTTCATGCTGAACCTTATCATGACTGGTTTGCATAGTGTCAAGGGAAACCCTTCTTTCAGATCAGAACAACTGGAGGTCTGTTAGGTGTTGTTTATTTGTGACTCTGACATCCAGGTAGCTGGAGGTAGAACTCAGCAAAAAGTCCATGCTAGAAGTGGGACTCAGGGAGTCATCTGCCATTGGTAAGTCTGGTTTTGCTGACTGCTGCAATCCCATTATGTTGCCCCCCCCCCATATGAAGCCTCCATCTAAGTTTACAAAAACAGAGTTGGTCTTTCTGTAACATAGCAGATTTTGGAACAGTTTAATGCTGAGGAATCGGAGCTTCCGCTCAAGCATGCGTCTGACTTAATGACATCACTAGAAGTCAGCTACTTTTATGTCTTGTCACTGCTGCAACAAGATTTTAGCTCAGGACCCCCACTCCCAATAAGAACATAAGAACATGTCGGCAGAAGGGGACAGTGTGATCCACCTAGTCTACCCAGGTTGCCTACCCCCCCATTCTGTTCTTCTTCCGAGATTACCGCAGTACTTGTCCCATGCTAGCTAAAAAGCAGTGACTGTTTTGGCCTCCACAACCTCTGGTGGTAAGCTATTGCAAGGGTCCACCACCCACTCTGTGAAGTAGAACTTGCGAATGTTGGTTTTAAACTTACCCCCTGTTAGTCTCAGACTGTGCCCCCTCATTCGCATGGTCTCATTTTTGTGAAAGGTTTTCTGCTTGTACCTTATTTGTGCCCTTTATGTATTTGAAGGTTTCTATCATATCCTCCCGTTTCTCCTTTGCTCGAAGGAGTACATTTGCTGTTGCTACAGTCTAGATTCATATTGCTCCTGGTGCAGTTCCTGTAACATTTTAGTAGCTCTCTTCTGTATGGCCTCCAAGTGGTCTATGTCCTTTTTTAGGTGTGGCCTCCAGAACTGTACACAGTACTTGAGATGTGGCCTCACCAAGAACCTGTACAGAGGGAGTATGACCTCTCACTTCCTACTTGTAATGATCCTGCCAATATATCCGAGCTTTCTGCATCGCCTTTCATATTGTCTACCCTCCTTTGAATCATCAGAAATAAGTACTCTGAGATCTTGTTCAAGTTTTGTTTCTGTTAATTGTTCACCATTAAGTGTGTATGTTTTCCTTGGGTTTCCTTTACCTAGGTGCATGACCTTGCACTTTTTGGCATTGAATTTCAACTGCTAGTCCCTAGATCATGCTTCTAGGCTCTTTAGATCCGCTTCCATTGCTGCTGCTACTTCAGTTGTATCTACCCTGTTGCAGAGCTTTGTGTCATCTGTGAACAGGCATACCTTACCCTGCAGGCCATGAATAATGTCGATGATTAATATACTGAAAAGGACTGGGCCAAGGACAGATCCTTGAGCACACCACTGATCACCCTTTCCTTGCAAGACAGTGTTCCATTGACTATGACCCTCTGCATTCCATTGCAGAGCCAGTTTTGAACCCACTTGACTATTTTGTGACCTAATGCAGAGTGCTGTAGCTTATTGACCAATCTTCTATGGGGGACCGACTCAAAAGCCTTGCTGAAATCTAGATAGACTATGTCTGCCGCCCTTCCCTGGTCCACTATTTTGGAGACTCAGTCAAAAAATGTGATCATATTCGTTTGACATGACCATCCTTCTGTAAATCCATGCTGTTTAGTATCTAGTGGCCCTGTTTTTGTAAGGAACTTTACTATTCTTTCCTTAAGTAGGGACTCCATAAGCTTCCCCACTACCGAGGTCAAGCTCACTGGCCAGTAGTTTCCGGCCTCCTCCCTGTTTCCACTTTTGTGCAATGGTAACACTGCGGTCCTCCTCTAGTCCTGACCTATTTCCCTGCTCTCTAGAGACTGTGTGAACAATTCTGCCAGGAGGCCTGCAATTTCCTGTGCCAGCTCCTTCAGAATTCTAGGGTGGATTTAGTCTGGGCTCATTGTTTTATTTGCTTTTAATTTGAGATGCTCATTTAGGACACTGTCTCTCGTAAATGGTCCGGCATCTGCTTCTATGGTGAGTCCACCTGTGCTCTGTATTTTGGGTCCATTGCCGTTGTCTTTTTTTGTGAAGACTGAGCAGAGGAAACTGTTTAGAATTTCTGCTTTATCATTATCATTTTCTGCCCGTTTGCCATCCTTAGTTGCTATTCTTATAATGCCTCCTTTTGTTTCTCTTTTTTCTCTGTTGTATCTATAAAAGGTTTTGTCACCCTTCTTCCCTCCTTGTGCAATTATCTCTTCTGTCTGGGCTTTGGCTGCCCTTCTCTGCTTCTTTCAGCTTGGTTTTGTAGCTTTCCATATCTGCCTCATAGTATCATTGAATCTCTTGAACACTTTCCCTTTATCCTTTATTTTTGTTGCTGCATCCTTGGTATACCATAGTGGTTTCCTCCATTTTCTTGACTTAGAGATCTGCTCCGTGCACTGGGCAGTTACTGTGAGTAAAGCTTCATTCAGGGCTTTCCACCACTGTTCCACTGTGCCCGCTGTTTCCTTGCTAAGTATTTGTTTTATGGAAGTCCTCATTTGAGTAAAATTGGTCTTCTTGAAATCCAGTAACCTGAGTTTGCTGTGGCAGACTTCCTCTTTACTGGTGATGGTGATCCAGATGGTCCTATGGTCACTGGTACCCAGATTGCTGCCCACCATTGTGTCAGAGATCCTTTCGCTATTTGAGAGCACAAGGTCCAGGATGGCTTCCTCTCATGTTGGTGTGGTCGCCAACTGTTCTAGTCCTGCTCCTTTTATTGCTAGGAGGAATTCTCTACTCCTTTCCATAGAGGTCATGTGTGAGAGCCAATCCATATCCAGTACATTAAAATCACAATCCAGCAGCAGTTCTCCTTTGTCTGCCATCTGTAAGATGGCCTTCAGGAGTTCCCTGTCCAAGTCTTTATCCTGGGCTGGGGGTCTGTATATAACCACAGCTCGGATAGTGTACTTACTTCCTGCTTCGAGGGTGAACCAGAGGACCTCCGCATTGCTGCTGTGCCCCTGGGTTTCCATATCATTGATGCTGTTTTTTACATACATTACTACCCTGCCACCTGTTTTACCTTTGTGATCCCTTTGGAATAGTGTGTATCCTGGGATAGCTATATCCCAGGTGTGGTTCTCAGTGAACCACGTCTCTGTGACTGCGACCCAGTCCAGGTCTATCTCCACCATTGTGGTGGTGAGATCCAGGATTTTGTTCACCAGGCTACGAGCATTGATGCACAATGCTCGCCTTCCTTAGTTAGAATTGATCACTGTGGCGCTTCCCTTTATCTGTATATTTGCAGGAGATGTTACCTTTATACTAAGGGACTTGTAGGGTCCTTTAGTGCACCAATAAGGAGTGTGTTAGTGTTGTCTTGATCTGGTTGTGTGTTCATAGAAGATTGTTGGAGAGTGGCAACAGTTGCCCCCTGTGGTCCCTTGGGTGCTGCTGCCCACTTCCTGTTAACTAGTTTAAATTTAAAATGAAAATGTCAAATTTATGGCCTAGCACCCAGGTGAGCTCCTTGGTGAGGTGTAGACCATCATAATTAAAGAACTGCCTTTTCCAGAATGTATTCCAGTCCCCTATGCATTTGTAGCCCCTCTCTGCACACCAGTCTCTGAGCCAGTTGTTGAGCTCAGAGATGTCTTTATCGCTGATCTTCTTCGTGCTAGCTCCTTTTTCCTATACCAGAAGAATCTCAGAAAATGAGAGTGGAACAAATGGGAGAAAGTTTGTCACCTAGAGAGATCAGATGCCTCTTGGTCTCCTCCACTGAATGATTGGCTAGGTCATTGGTGCTTAGGTGGACTAAGATGTATGGTTTTATCCCTGTGTCCCATACGATTATCTCAATGCAGTTAGTATCTATGTGCGCTGATGATCCTGTAAGGCACCTGACCGCAACTTTTGTATTTTTCCTCTGTTGTAGGTGACACTCTGTTCCCCAAATCATAGAGTCCCCTATGACTAGTACATGATTTGCAGTTATGTCCTGTGTCTTCCTGTAGCTTGTTTTTTGTTCACATGAGCCCTGTGGTAGGTCTGGGCTCCCTGTGAGCTCTGCCTCGACGAATGGCATAAGTGACAGTGGCTTGAATTTGTTTGACGTTTTTATCAGACCATTTGTCTTATGGTATGATCGTGCAGCTTGACAGTTTTTGACTGTCTGCCAGCCCCCAGGTTTAGTTGCCCTCTGTGGTAGAGGTATCCATGGCTGGGGTGTGTGCTTAGGGGGCTGGTGGAGTTAGTGCTGTGTGGTTTCCTGAGTCTTTGTCTGAAATGTTTTGGTCCTCATCACAATATTCGGCATTGCACTGACTATCAGGCAATGATCAGTTGGGCCCTTAAGGATAGAGTCCCATGGATGAGTCTGGTCCTAGTTTCACTTAGAGTTGAGATCTCGGAGATATTCTTCTTCCTCATCCACCTTGTTGCTGCACTAAAAAAAGAAGTGACATAGATCTCCATCTAAGCTATCAAGGCACTGGCAAACAATTTTGATGTCAGACATTGATGCCATGGTTCAGGTACCATTGTTCCTTTGCATCACACCTTTTGGCTACTATGATGGAAATGGTGCTGAAGTCAGGTCTGCCTACCCTAGTGTTTGGAAACCTCGCAAGGGATGGGACTCTGGGAGGCTTATAAGGCAAAGAGGAGCATCATTTGGTGCCACCTTTTCTCTGTCCTGTGGGCTGTCGAGTTTCTGGAATGACAGCCCCAGGCACAAATTGAGACAGACTGTGAGTAAGTCCCTCAAAGGCAAGACTGTGCTAGAGGTAGGCAGATCTGGTGGAGATATTGTGGTGGAAAGGTCTGCTGTGCTGGGAGTGGATGTCAACTCTGTCATCCCAGGCCTGAAAAGCGGTGAGCAAGCTTGAACAGACTGCTGATCCAGGTTCCATAGCAGGCAGTACAGCATGGTAACAGGCTGCTTTGGACCTAGGAGTTTGGAAGCCTTGACATATTAGAGTTGTATTGGGGCCTCTGCAGTCTGGAACAGATGGAAGGAGGTTGGGAGAGCTTGTGGCTGGTAACCAAGGTAGCTGGTTCAGCATGGAGTAAAGAGAAGTACCCTGCATGCATTGTAGACACCCTGGGAGAGCAAAGATCCAGCAGACTGCTGCATCAGAAGGAGTCATCCAGGTCTGGGAGCCATAAGTATGCTGCTGTGTGGCATTATTTCAAAAGACAGCAACAGTTTTTTCACTGTGTTATACAATTTGGATTACAGATCCCTGATTTGCAGGGGTTTTCTTCAATTTAAGCAATTACACAGCCTGTGGGGTTTGGAGGATTGAGCTTGTTGCTTTGTTTAAAGTGCACCAACGTTGGCCAATGTGCAGCAACCTCTACGGATCCACAGTGATTCTACACCTATAGTACCCAGAGACTGAGATAAGGGAGCTCCCCTTTGGATCTGTTTAAAACCTGGTACCAGGTGGAAAAGGGTAGATCTGGCCTGCCTAGGAGGGCACCTAAGAGGGCCTTGTTTAAAGTTAATATTTGCACTAACCTTTTTCTTTCAGATGGCCTGTTGTTAATAAAGCTGTGTTATTCCATTAAATTTGGGCTTGTTTGTGACTCCCCATGTAGAAGATAAGTTATAGATTTTCTTATTGAGTACACCAATCATCGAAATCCTTGTGACTCAGTTGATTGGTGTTTCTGTAGCACTCTCCCATGAACCACAGTTTACCAGACTGCACTGGTTTACCAAAGATGGTGGCAGTGCCGCGTGGAGGGCCCATCACAGACTAGTAACCATGGTGGAATTCACTGAGGTTTGCTGTATTGCTTGCAGTTAGCGAAGAATGGTGCAGATTGATTGATTGCCAGAGTTTCTCACTCTGAGCATACCTCTTCTGCCTTGCAGACGCTGTACTGGCTGGCACCGGGTCAATTCACCAAAAGTAAAAATGGCATGGGCTAAAACCATGCTGTGCAGTCCCTGTAATCTAAGCGTGGTCCAAAACTATGCTAGATTATATACAGTATACAAACTCTGGGACCACACATGCATTTATGCTTGCGTGGTTTTTGACAGCGCAAATATGCTGTCGGCATTTTGACTGGGTACGGTACTGGCTGCCTGTGAGATGGCACATCTCCTTCTAGATAGGTTTGTATACAAAGCCCTACACAATCTGGGCCCAGCCTTCCTAAAAGAGCTCCTGTGTCCTTATGCTCCTGCTTGCCCCTCTGTTCTTCTGAGGTGGGCCTTTTGAAGGTCTCCAGATCCCATTTAAAGCAGTCTAGGGACCAGGCTTTTGCGGTGGCTGCTCCATTTTTTTTGGAATCAACTGCCTCAGAACTAAGGCAGCCTCTTTCCTTTGAGATGTTTAAGTGGTTGTTAAAGTACCATCTTTTTCAATAGCTTACCCCAATGTCATATAGTATATATATATCTATGAAAAAATAAGAACTGTTTGCAATATTCTATATGTATTGATTGTGTGCCATGATTTGTTTTATGTTGCTTGTAAGGTGCCTACAGCTGTGAGACTGGGTGCCTAATAAATACAAAGCTACTACTACAAAGGTGCCAGATGGTTCTTATAGTTCCTTGTTGGCCGAGGTAAATATGATACCGGCTACTGTGCCTGATGGTGATTTAGGAACCAGTAGAGCTTTCACTGTGATTCAGCCTCCTAACCCCGTACTAAAGACAACTGTTATATCTGAAACTTTCTGTTTCTATATTTCCAAGTCTGGCTTCTGAAAACATGAAGATCGGTACATTTGGGGTATCCCAGGAAAGCAACTCACCAGGAAATCCTATGGCACCAAGAGGAAGCAAATTTTAATCTGGTGTTTGGGGAACAAGTCACTTAACCCCTTCACCTGTCCTTGTGTGACCAGGTTCTGAAATATCTTCTGGATATTTCTTAATCTGACCTAAAGTGTGTTGGCCTTCTAAACATATCATAAGTTGGTCAACAGAATTATAATGGCACAGCTGACCCTTTTCAGGAGGTTCCTTAGATGGATATTTCATCTGAGGTCACCAGCAAAGAACAGAGTGACTAACTGGGACTTAAATTTTGTGCCGGAAAATCTGACTCACTGTCCCCTTGAGCCAACAGCAACACATGAACTGAAATTACTCAAATGGAAAACTGTCTTTCTGGTAATTCTCACTTCGGCTCACAGATCCTCAAAGCTACAAGCCCTAGCGACTGATCCTTCTTACTGAGTGTTCCACAAAGGGCCTGATTTTCAAAGGCAGGCACAATGCCAGTGGCAAACCTTGTGGTTGCATTGTGTGGCATACAGATGTGTAATGTCCACATGCTGTAGCTGCACCCACTTTTTTTGTATCAAACACAGTTATGGCACTTGGACCTGTTTTACAGTAGTTTGCAGCTAAGACTGGCCACGAGCTACAGCTAGATACACGCAGCAGACCCCGGCACTGATGTACATTAGACCAGGGAACTGTGGTCGAGCAGGTGTCTAAATGACTCAGGGGATGGAAAACCAGTTTTTGTGCTGCAAGTCCAGTGCAACACATCTCTGAGGCACACAGGACTTGCAGCACAAAATGAGTTTTGAAAATTGGTCCCAGATATTTCTCCGTATCTACCGTAAGTTATATACATAATCACTTTCTAGGGTAAGAAAGAGACAAGTCTTCCATCAGCGTTCTAATGGGTGCAGCAATTGTGGTTAACTCTTTTATCAAAGCAGTGATGAGCGTCTGAATCTTGGATCATGTCTTAACCTAGCAAGGATACCTAAACAGTTCCCAGGTCCTTTAAGAAAACTCCCAAACATTGTCTTATTCTTATTTGTTTCTCAGCTAGGTGACCCTGAAACTGTAGAATGGAAAGTGCTGAAAGCAATGCATACCCTGCGGTTGTATAATCCTAAGGCAGATCTGAGGAACTGACTGTCAGATTTACATAGAAACATAATTTTCTGAGGCCTTTTAACATAGTTCTACCTATCCAATGAAGCCATAGAGGCTCTTCCTTGCCCCTCCCCCTCCCCATTTAATACTGTCTTTACCAAGCCTATATATCTGTTCTACCCATGTTTGAATCCCTCCACTTATTTTGCACAGACCTCCTATATTGGTAGCGTATTCCATTCCATTCATCCACCACCCTCTCTGTAAAAATATAGCTTCTGGTATCCCCTTTAAATTTCCCTCCTGTCAGCTTCATGAATTACCCCTGATGCCTACATTCCCATTCAGTTTGAGCAACTCAGTATTTTTTGGCTGGTGGAGGTGAGTTCTTGAGCAACAATGCAAAAGCAGTGAATATCTATGAGCAAAATAAAAAGTTTACAAACAAGTCAACTGTCCTGCCAAGCTTGCAAGATATTCCGTGGCTTTACTGAAAGAGTCACGTGCAAGGGACAATAAGCAAAGCAAGAGTAAACAGCACCAACAGAGGAACTAATAACTTTTCTAGTTGAGCTGTCAGGCTTCAGAAGATTTTCCTAGTGCAACTGAATGTGAAGGTAAGGAAGGATAGGTCTTGGGCAGGGGTACTACGTGATAAATCATCATATACGAACATACAAAAATACCAGCAGAAGCAGGCCTATACAGTCTATACAGCCTGCTTGAATATGTAGCTAGTCCCTCAACTTACAGCTGCCCCACCCTCTTCCTCCCTCTTCACCGTAACACCCCCTGACCCTGTCCCAACCCTTCTTAAAGCTACCCACTATTCTACAGGATACCACCCCCTTGGGCAGAGTATTCCACCTATTCACCACCCTTTCTGTGAAAAAATGTCTCCTGATTTCCTTTCTGAATCTCCCCCCCTCCCTTCAACCTCAGCTGACGCCCTCTCGTATCCCTCCCTCTTCTAAGCTGGAAAAATATCTTCTGTATTAATCTTATTTATCCCCTTTAGGCATTTAAAGGTTTCAATCATATCCCCCCATCCCTCCTGTCCTCCAGGGAGTACAGGTTCAGCTAGCCCAATCTATCCTCGTAGGACTTTCCCTCCAATCCCTGGACCATCTTTGTCACTCTACATTGCACCCCCTCCAACAATTTGATATCCTTCTTCAGGAATGGGCGCCATTACTGCACGCAGTACTCCAGGTGAGGCCAGACCAGGGACCTGTACAGGGGAAGGATTACCCCCTATTCCTGGAGGAGATTTCCATCGCTATACACCCTAGCATCCTACTGGCCTTTGCTGCCGCCTTCCTGCACTGAGCTGAGTTATTCATGCTGCCCATTATAACCACCCGCATATCCTTTTTCTCCTTTGTACTTTCCTTTACTCTATACGCTACACTTTATATGATAAAACAAACACCATAATGTACCATTAAATGCATTAGCTCATGGAAAAAAAAAAGCCTTTCCACTCTCACCTCCAAACAGTGCGCAGTCTGCAGCAGTGGAGCTGAAACCAGAAGTGAGAAACCAGATAAAGGAACAGCAGAAATGTGAACTTCTCCTGAGCTACTATAAAATTAATATTAAAGGGACACTGTCAACCCCCTTAGGCCTCACAGTGTCCCTAGTTTAAAAAACACATATTATGATTGTTCACATACTGTACTTTAGAGACTGCTGATGCAGTTGGTTGTTTGATTCTGATTCTTTTCTTCTTTTGAAAAGTGAAAAACAGACTGTCCACCACATCGATGTTACATGCAGAAAAACATGTTTGTTTACATTCCTTGATCAACTCCCTGTGCATCTCTGTTGGACTTTGTTTATTTATTTTTTTATTTATTTATTAGGATCTAGGATTCAACACCTTTGAGCTGAAAGCTCTTTTACAAAGGTTCCACGTCAGTGGGGGGGAAGACAGTATAACAAAAGATTAAACAACATAGAGTATCAGACATGTACAATAATTACAGTGGTTTATACAAGCAGGTTATACTTACAAGACAAATCAATAAAGGGTAGCTACCCTCGGTTTGCGTATAGAATAAGATATCAGAGCGGATAGCTGAGGGTAGGGAGCTGGAGTGTAGCCGGAAATTTCTGTTTTGGACACAATCTCCAACAATTACACCCCCCATTAAAAAATGTACACATCCTTTCCAAATGGCACCCACTTCCAAACAAGTTAGATTGTTGTCAGATGATTCCTCTACTCTCTAAAGAGATTATACATGTATCAGACACTCCTCAGTGGCCTACTCTAACCCAAATACTACAGATTACAATGATAATATTAACAGAGTGGCTTATGGTTCATGACAGGCACTCAACAAAACTATACACAAATGTGTACAGTGAGTATGCCTGTCTACACCCTTGGTAGGGAGAAAGCTAGAGGAGAGACTAGTTAGTGGAGAGAATAGAAGGAGGTAAGGAAAAGAGGGCAAAAAAGGATGGCGTAAGGGGCATAAGGTGAGAGAGAGAGAGAGTTGAAGCAGTCAACAACCTTGTCTAGGGAGTGGGGGGTAGATGGAGGCGGTGTGTAGCCAAACCAGGAATGTGAGCCACCTTGTGGAGGGAGGGGAGTGTAGAGGGGGGGTAGAGGTAGCATGGTACCATGCCATTACTGGGAGCAACAAAGAGGTAGGTCAGAGTCAAATGGCAGGAGGACTAGTGGAAACAGTCACAGGTGCTGAATGCTGAAAGCTGCTGGCGAAGCAGTCTCTTGAAGGGGCCCAGAGTAGGTTGAGTGGAGATGGCCTGGCTGAGGGCATTAAACCAGAGGGGTGCTCTGTAGCCAAAGGAACGTTGACCCTGCATCGTTCAAAGCCGAGGTACATGGAAGATGTGAGTGCTGGAACTTCTTGTCCATTGTGAGTTGCTGCTGTGCAGCTGAAGTTAGTTTGTTGTGCCATGGGGAAGAAAACCAAGTAGCACCTTTTTGGCCAGCAGGCAGGTTTGGTAGTGTAACCTCCCACTGAGTTGGAGCCAGCCGATTGAGCATAGAGGTCACAGGTATGGGTGAGACACTCAGCTTCTGTGAGCAGTCTGCAGGCTTTGTTCAGTGCAACCGATATTCAGCGTAGGGTGGTGTGGCTAGCAGCACCATAGATGACCGAGCCGTAGTCTATGACAGAAAGGATGGAGCTGTTGATGGCTAGTCTAAGAGCATCCAAAGTGAGACAGTGCTTGTGCCAGTGGAGGAGATTGATTTTGTAACACCCCCAACATAATCTAGCCATTCATTATGCAGTTGCAGTAGAGGGGACTATTGCATTATGAGTGGTTGCTCTGTTTGAGTGTGTTTCTAACGTTCAGGAAATATGCAGTAAGAACAGATTCAGGATTTGAAACAAAACAAAGTTGGTTATAACTGAACCACTAGCATGTATTTCAGTTCTACTAAGCAAGGAGGCAGATAAAACAATCAGCAACCTCAATGGATTTTAGAGAAGGTAAGCAATCATAAAATGCTGGGTTTTAACTACAAATAATATGATGCAAAACAAGATTGACAGTATCCCTTTAATCAGTCACTTCTTTCTCTGCTCCATAGTAGCATAACCAACAAGCATTTGTCAATGCCGAATGTTGTCTTGCTGCCATTGGCAGTGCAGGAGTTAGAGAGATGCAGCACAGGAGTGGCAGTCAAGTATTGAACTGATGCCAAACCACCCCCACCCTACAGAGAGTGAGAGGCATGAGGGTGTCCCTGTGGGTGTTTGGTAGTGCACTGCGGGAAAACATGCTGAGCAGGATGTGAAAAATGACAGCTGCACAGTTCATAGGGAGGTGTAATTAAATGGCAGTGCTGAAAATGTGGCATACAAATATACGAAAGTTGTGGAGTTGCAAGGGTGCGTGGCAAATATGCAAGGCACGCTTGCAGCACTGGCAGTTTGTGGGCATTCGGCACCAAATTTTCAACATAGGCATTTTAGCACCTCTGCTCATGTACAGTGTCACTGTCATTTCCTCAAAGTGTCCCAAGAAGTGATTTCGCACAGCGACCACGCTATTCTGCGCCGGAAGTGCGGAAACACATTTTGGGCAGGATACGTGAAGTGACAGCTGTACTGTTCATCAAGAGGTGTGTAAAAATGGCAATGGTGAAAATCCAGAGTGCAAATATCAGAAATGCATGACGGTACGAGCATGCGTGCAATCTGCCAATGCATGCTCGTAACACAGTCATTTTATGGAGTATCAGCTCCAAATTTTCAACATAGGCATTCTAGGAGCTCTGCTCATGAACTGTGTCACTCTCATTTTCATAATCTGGCCCAAACACTGATTTCCCACAGCGACTGCGCAATTGTGCGCCGGAAGTGCGGAAACACATTTCAGGCAGGATGTGGGAAATGACAGCTGTACTGTTCACAAGGAGGTGTAGAAAAATGCCAATGCTGAAAATATGGCATTAAAATATTGCGAATGCGCGAAGTTACGAGCCTGCGTAGCAACTGCACAGCGCATGCTCGTAAAACAGCATTTCTTGGATTTTTTCCACCAAATTTGGAACATAGGCTTTTTGAGAGGCCACCTCATGAACACTGGCACTGTCATTTCGTTAATGGGTCCCGAAGGGTGATTTCGCGCAGTGACTGCGAAATCACCTTCCGAGGCCGATTAACGCCATGACAGTGACAGAATTCATGAGGAGGGGCCCCAAAAACCCCATGTTGAAAATTTGGTGCCAAAATTCCAAGAAATGCCTGAGATATGCAACAAAGTTGAAAAACCCTGTTCATTGCATTATACAGCTTACCCGGCATTTCCTTAGTTCGTAGTCGGCTTTGAAGAGTGCAGGCGTGTTCCTGGTCCACGGAAGATCATCGTGCGGGTCCGGAGTAAGTATGGGGTGAGGGGTGAGGGAGGCAGGACTTGCAGTGGGTGGGTGTGGGTGGGGGATCTAGACTATGAGGACAGTTTCTTTCCAGGTGTTGGGAAAAAAAATCAAAACCATTGTGGGACAGTTTTGAATTACAGGGCATTTGGCACACTGGGGTGGGCTCCCAGCATGCCACCTCACGTGGGTTTTGTTGGGGGTTGTCACTAGCCGGCGGTTGGGCACCTGCCGGCACTCAACACGGGGTAATGCGCGGGGATTGGGCACCCCCACCGCAAACAAAGTCGTGGGGCAGCGCGAGCTGAGGGTATTGGGCACCCCTCGGCATTTAACAGTTCTTGGGGTGATGCCGACGGGAGTGGGTTCCCCGTTGGCGTGCAATACAAGTGGGGGCGCGAGCCGAGGATTGGGCACCTTGGGAATTCCACATTTGCGGGGGATGCCGACAGAGTGGGCTCCCCGTCGGCACACAGGCAGCAGGGGGTTGGCAACAGGGGATTGGGCACCCCTGATGTCAGCAGAGAGGAGAGCGGCCGCCGCTGCCGACCATGGCCATAATGGCGGCGAGCATGTCAAGCAAAGGACCGCTGCGTATGACGATTGCAGCTGACCTTTGCTTTGATGTGCTCGCCCCATTATGTATGCATGGTGTGGAGGTGGCATGCAGGCTGATTGGGGAATGAGGGATGCACCTACTGATGTGTGCCCTGCATTCGCCCAACAGCAGCCACGCCCACAAGACCCGCACTGTCGCAAGATGTTTCTTGCGCATGTGCGCAAGCCAACATAAAAAGGTAATATCCCAAATTTAGACTTTCTTTATGGCAGGAAAAAAAATCCATGCCATATCACTTGCAGTTTTCAAGCTAAGGCTAGTGAGGCATGTATGTTCTACTAAGATGTCTTAATAACTGCCACCTTATCTTGACTTCTGTTTTCAATTTAATTAGTTATTTAGAAATGTTGGCCAGAAAATTACACTGAGTTGAGCCTCCTTTCCAGGTATGACCTGGTGGAAAAGGACACGGGACATAAGTTACAGAATATATTAACAATGTAGGAACACAAATCAGGCAGTATAGGTGCAAATTTGGAAACAAGCTGAAATTCAACGGAGGCAATATACTGATATGCACTAAATGCAGAACATAGCAGCAACAGTTGCCCAAGGTGCAAAAAAGGTAACATTATGTCACTGTACTATACCAAGGTAAAGTACATCCAATACCATGCATACAGCACTGTAGGGCTTGTATGGGGTGCCCTAGGAAAGAAGAGACTATCAGAAGTGTAGATGAAAGTGCAGGGAAAACAGGAGGAGACACAGAATGCTTGGGAAGAGCGTGTTAGATATAAGAGAAGGAGTAACCTGAAACCACACAGTGAGGCAGTTTGTGACAGCAATATACTGCAGTTTATTGCATGATATGCTGCTGTAAAGCAGTAAAAGACACAATGGGATATTAGTTGTACTAGGCTTACTACACACCAGGGACATAGTAAGGCACAAGGCTGCAGGCTGAATGTCTTTAACCACCGGGCATGTGGTAAATGGTATCCAGTGATGATAGCAACCAAAAACAAGCATTTGTCAATGCCAAATGTTGCTTGCTTGTATGTGCTGTTTAGGTATTTGGAAGTGATAGTTCCATGCCTTTCTCCCAAGACATCCACTGTGTTTTTCTGTTCAGTATTCACAGAAGAGTGGGAGGGGCAAGAACCACAGCAGTACAGCAGTTGCCAAGGGGGTGA
This sequence comes from Neoceratodus forsteri, assembly GCA_016271365.2. Taxonomy (NCBI): domain Eukaryota; kingdom Metazoa; phylum Chordata; order Ceratodontiformes; family Ceratodontidae; genus Neoceratodus; species Neoceratodus forsteri. The sequence continues at coordinate 273,154,995 of CM028130.1, read as the reverse complement.
AGAGGTGGACAATAGTCCATTCAAAGGCAAAAGAGTCCTGCAGGAGCTCACTAAATTGAACGTGGACAAAGCGATGGAACCAGATGGCATACGCCCAAGGATATTAAGAGAACTCCGAAGGGAGATAGCACTACCTCTAGCAGCCATGTTCACTGAGTCATTCAATGTGAGTGAATTGGAGGAGGGCACATGTGGTCCCTCTACACAAGTCCAGCAGCAGGGAGGAGGCAGGGAACAATAGGCTGTTCAGCCTCACCTCAGTAGTGGGGAAGATCATGGAGACATTGCTTAAAGAAAGGATAGTGAGGCATTTAGAAACCATCGGAGCCCAGGACCATAGACAACATGGATTCACAGTGGGGACATCATGTCAGACAAATCTGGTTGATTTCCTTGACAGGGTGACAAAGGAAGTGAATCAGGGTGGGGCAGTGGATAACGCTTACCTTGATTTCAGCAAAGCCTTTGACACCATCCCATATAGGAGGCTGATAAACTAGCTGGGTAGGCTGGGCATGGGGGAAAGGGTGGTAAACTGGGTTAGAAACTGGCTAACAGACAGGAGGCAGAGAGTGGTGGTAAATGATGTGCAGTCTAGGGAGAGGGGGTCACCAGTGGGGTGCTGCAGGGATCGGTCCTGGGGCCAGTCTTGTTCAATGTCTTCATTAGTAACATTGCAGAATGTCTGAAGGGAATTTTTTCACCAAATTTTCAACATAGCCATTTTAAGACCTCTGCTCATGAGCAGTGTCACTGTGATTTTCTTAATCCGTCCCAAACATTGACTGCGCACACCGAATGCGCCGTTGTGCGCTACATGCACAGAAACACATTTTGAGCGACATGAAAAATGACATCTGTACTGCATATAAGGAGGTTTGGTAAAATGGCAATGTTGAAAATCTGGAGTGCAAATATTAAAAATTTGCTAACTTACGAGCGTGCATAGGAACTGGGCAACGCACGCTCGTAAAACAGTCATTTTTAGGAATTTTTTCACCGAATTTTCAAACTAGCCATTTTGAGACCTCTGCTCATGAACAGTGTCACTGTGCTTTTCTTAATGTGTTTCATACAATGATTTTGCACACCAACTGCGCCATTGTGCGCTACATCAGCGGAAACATGTTTTGGATAAGATGTGAAAAATGACAGCTATACTGCTTATAAGGAGGTGTGGAAAAATGGTAATGTTGAAAATCTGGAGTGAAAATATTGAAAATTCGCGAACTTACGAGCGTGCATAGGATCAGCGCAACAAATGCTCTTAAAACAGTCATTTTTGGGAATTTTTCACCTAGTTTTCAACATAGCCATTTTAAGACCTCTGCTCATGAACAGTGTCACTGTGATTTTCTTAATCTGTCCCAAACATTGATTGCACACACCGACTGCGCCATTGTGCGTTACATGCATGCAAACACATTTTGGATGACGTGAAAAATGACAGCTGTACTGCTCATAAGGAGGTGTAGTAAAATGCCAATGCTGAAAATTTGGAGTGAAAATATAAAAAATTAGTTAACTTACGAGGGTGTGTAGGAACTGTGCAATGCATGCTCATAAAACAGTCATTTTTAGGAATTTTTTCACCAAATTTTCAACATAAGCATTTTAAGACCTCTGCTCATGAACAGTGTCACTGTGATTTTCTTTATGTGTCCCATACATTGATTTTGCACACCGACTGCGTCATTGTAGAACATCTGTGGAAACAGATTTGGGCGCAATGTGAAAATGACAGCTAAACTGCTCATAAGGTGGCGTAGGAACTGCGCAACGCACACTCGTAAAACAGTCATTTTTAGGAATTTTTTCACCAAATTTGCAACATAGGCTTTTTGAGAGCCCACCTTATGAACACTGGCACTGTCGTTTCATTAATCGGTCCCGAAAGGTGATTTTGCACAGTGACCACAAAATCACCCTTTGGGCCTGATTAGCAACATGACAGTGACAGAATTCATGAGGAGGGGTCCCAAAAACCCCATGTTGAAAATTTGGTGCCAAAATTCCAAAAAAATGCCTGAGATATGCAGCAAAGTTGAAAAAACCCTGTTTATCCCATTATAGAGCTTACCGGCATTTCCTCAGTTTACAGTCGGCTTTGAAGAGTACAGATGTGTTCCCGGTCCACCGAAGATCATCGCGCCAAGGTCCGGAGGTAAGTATGGGGTGAGTGGGGGTGTGGGGAGGCAGAGTGCGAGTGGGTGGATGCGGGTTGTGGGAGGGGCAGGGAGAAGTGCAGAGGGACAGTTTTGTATTTACTGTTTTTTTATTAAGACAACGAGGGACATTTGCCACGCTGGGGTGGAGCTCCCAGTGTGGCAGCTGGAAAAACTGTTTGGGGGACTGGAGCCGATGGGGGATTGGACACCCCGTCGGCCATAAAAATGTTGCCACGCTGGGAGGTGGGCTCCAGCATGGCACCTGGAAGCTTTGGGGGGGCATGGAGCCGACGGGGGATTGGGCACCCCCATCGGCCATACAGCATGTGCATGGGGGGGAGGGGGAAGATGCATGAGCACACAGTATGCGTGCGTGCATGTGTGTGTGGAGGAGGGAGCTCTGCTCAGTGAAGCGGGGCTCTCCCTTTCAACTGTACGACCACTGCATTTTCAACTGCTGTCATAGACAGCTGCAGCAGTGATTGGGGAACTGGAGCCGCGCCTGCAAACACACTGACTGAATTGGAAGACGGGTGCCACACCTCTGAAAACTCGGATGATGGCACTATGTTTCTAGCACATGTGTGCAAGCAACATAATGAGAGACTACAAAAACAGCGACTCATTTTCAGTGCTATCATTCTGGGCTACCCTGCAAGGGTAGTGACCCTAAGCAAAAGTGAGCATAGTGAAAGGTGACAAGAAGGGGGGAAAAATGAGGGGAGGGACAGGGAAGGGTGTTTTAGGGGACTGGTGTGCCTGCTGCCTCTGAGCTAGTCACGTTCTGTGGTGGTGTGGGTGACTAGCTATAGCTCAGCAGGTACTGGTTTGGGGCTAGGGACTGGGGGGTGGAAATTTTGCCGCATCCTGTGGCTGTGGGACTTAATTTTTTTTTGCGTAAGCACTGAGGCAAGGGTTACCCCAAAGGGCATTGGCTGGGAAGCTAATTTTAAAAGAAATACAAAATCACACATACTCTCATAATGTAAAGCATCATGGGCTGTATATCACCACAAAATGTTATGCTGGTTCAGCTTTAAACAGGAATGCATGGTGCCGAAAGATCTCTCACACAGTTTGCAAAAGGTGCCAACCGAAGACACAGACACGTGTTTGTTGCGATGAGCCCAATAAAACCAAAAAACAAGCTCAAAGACAAAGAACCTTAGTGCATAAGCACTGAGCCAAGGGTTATAATGCTTTGCATTATGGGGGTATGTGTGGTTTTGAATTTCTTTGAAACTTGGCTTCCTGGCCAATGCCCTTTGGAGTAACCCTTGCCTCAGTGCTTACGCACTGAGGTTCTTTGTCTTTTAGCTTGTTTTTTTTTTCTTTCATTGGGCTCACCACAACCCAGACCTGATAGACCATCTTAGGGTAGCTGGTTCATTCCACTGGGGTGTCATACAAATGAGGCACACTGATGAGTCCTGGTAGGATGAAACACGTGTCTGTGTCTTCTGTTGGCACCTTTTGCAGACTGCATGAGAGGCCTTTCAGCGCCATGCATTCCTGCTTAAAGTTGAACCAGCATAACATTTTGTGGTGATTTGCATATACAGCCCATGATGCTTTTCATTATGGGGGTATGTGTGATTTTGTATTTCTTTGAAACTTGGCTTCCCTGCCAATGTCCTTTGGGGCAACCCTTTCCTCAGATATTGATACGGTTTACTGTAGCTGGGATAAAAAGAATGGCCACTCATTTGAATTTAAACATGCTTGTCTGTTTGCTAACAAATTAATAAAATACACTCAATATAAATTCATATGTAAATGAAGATTTTAAATGGTAAAACATTGATTGATTTGTGGAATGTTGGATCAGGATTATGCCTACAACTCTCTTGGACACTTGCAGGATCGTATGCCTTACTTTAGAGAAATGTATACAGTACGTGATTTTGAGAGTTGTAGGCATAGTCAGGATTGTCAGAAAAGGTTGCTAAAAGTAATTTTTACAGCTGAGTCTTGAGTGCTGTTCTCTGCAGCAGAAGGATTATATTTTTTTGTGTAGTGGCATGCAGCTTGTTTCATTTACACTGTCAATTCAGCCAGAGGAAGCAGAGAAATAGGGATCGGGTGGACATGAGAACGTACAAGGTAATTAAAGCAGATTGGTTCAGGGTAATAAGTAGTGTGTTATATTTGTAAAACAAAAACAGAGAAATGTATTGGAGGGAAGCCATGTGGGAAATAAAGTAAACCAAGTAAGTGAGCAAGAGCTGGCAGTGATTTTGAAAAAAAAAATAAGAATTAAGAAACAATAATTACGTGGTAAAACAGAAGTTAAACATAGGAAGCAATGACAGTATTTTATTGCAAGGTTTTTGATCAGAAAGTCAGTCCTAGAAGTGTCACAGCCCGTTTTTATGTTTGCATTGCGTAGGCACGTGCAGCAAACATTTTTTGAATGAAGAACCACATATCAGAGGTGTATCACTGTTGGGTCCAGTACAGCTCACTCAGGTGGCAACGGGCATGGCAGTGACAGTCCAGTAGTCAGCCAGGCTGATTATGATGTGTTTATTTGTTAGTGGAGGGGACCTTCTCATAGTTGAAAGGAGCCTACTGCTCCATTCACAGAGCAGCTGGCTTCTTTCATTTGCATAAATCCACACAACTGTACCCTGACAATGCCGATGCTATTGTCGTAATACGTTTACTTATGTGCCAGGTAGTTTATAATCCTTGTCAGACACTTTATTCAAGAATTCTGCAAGTCTTAGAGCAGTCAAACTAAGCAGTTCAGTACCAGTAACATGCACATTTCCTAAACAAAATAGATCCCCTCCTTCTCTGATCAAGATAACTGTGGTAGTGATCTGACCTAATGGAGTTTGTTACACATGTTTCATTCTACAACCAGGAAGATGTACTTCCCTTTTGCTTGGTCCTTCGTGAGCTCTCTCCAGCACTTGACACTGTGGACCATGGTGAGCTATTAGAGCACCTGCAGCTTCTCTGTGGACCGTCAGGGACAGTCCTTGAGTGGTTTCAATCCTTCCTCATGGGCAGTTTTCAGAGGGTAGTCACCGGGAATTTATTCCTCTGATGCCCTTCCCCTGTCCTGTGGGGTGCCACAGGGCTCTATTTTAGCACCCATGTTGTTCGCAGTGCATATGCTGCCATTAGGAGATATCATTAAGCAATATGGTTTGAGTTTTCACTGCTATGCATATAATACTCAACTGTATCTGTCCTTTCTACCTGGACAGGGGAACGCAGTCTCTGTGTTTAACAACTGTCTCGCCAAGATGAAGGACTGGATGAGCACCAGCTGGCTGAGACTGAATCCAGACAAGACCGAAATGTTGGTTGTGGACCCGGGTTGTCTGGGGGCAGGGCTGGGCAGGCATCGGGCTTATGGCTTGATAGCATCCAGCTCACTACCTCAGACCAGGTGTGTAACTTGGGTGTTATTTTTGATGATGGCCTGACCTTGAAATCTCAGGTGTCGGCAGTTGTCAAATCCTCCTTTTACCATCTGAGGAATATTGCCCGGGTGAAACACCTGGTTCTTCCAGATGATCTACCAACACTGGTTCATGCCTTCATCGCCACTCGCCTTGACTACTGCAATGCCCTCTACCTAGGGCTTCCTGGGGTTGATATCTGCTGCTTCCAGCTAGTGCAGAATGCAGCAACCAGGCTACTGACGGGAACATCTAGAACCAGCCATATCATGCCTGTGCTGTGCGGACTGCACCGGCTGCCTGTTCAGTGCAGGGAAGGGATCAAAGCAACAGAACTAAAGGGTAAACAGGGAGGAGAGGAGGCACTGAGGGCCACCCTGGAGACTGGAAATGGCACCACAATCCGCATGGGGGTTGTATACAGACCCCCGTCTTGGGGGGGGTGGACAAGGAAATGATAGACGGCATTCTTGGGATGGCAGAGAAAGGGTAAATATTACTGATGGGGGACCTGAATGTGCCAGATGTTAACTGGAGCACCTTTGCTGCAGCCACATCCAAGAGCAGGGCCATTCTCAATGCCCTACAGGGGCCATCTTCAGACAGCTAATTTTGGGACTCACTCGGGAGGGAGCAATCTTAGACCTAGTACTCTCAAATGGGGATGGAGAGAGGATCTCCAGTCTTGAAGTGGGTACCCATCTGGGAACAAGCGACTACCAAACAGTGTGGTTCAAGATAAACTCAGCTGTAGAGTCAAGCCATACAAAAATGAAGGTACTGGACTTCAGGAGGGCTGATTTTGTCAAAATGGGAGAGTGTCTCAGAAAAGCACTGGCAAACAGGCAAGAAGATGGGGTGGAGCAACAATGGGGAAACATCAAAACCACCATCACAGAGGCAACAAGCCTTTGTGTGAAGCAAATAAACAAATCAAAATTAAATAAAAAAACACTATGGTTCTCAAAAGAAGTGACGGGGAAGGTAAGGGAGAAAAATATAGCATTCAGGAAGTATAAGGAAACACAGAAGGAGCAGGACAGAGAACTGTACCAGTTAAAGCAGAAGGAAGCAGGGAAGGCAGTCAGAATAGAAGAGGCCAAAACCGAGGAAAAGATAGCCAACTTGATTAAGAAGGAGGATAAAACCTTTTATAGGTACATTAGAGAGCAAAGAAAGACTAAGGCTGGGATATTGAGGCTGAATAAAGAGGACGGTGGTTGGGCAGAGAGCAACAGTGAAAAAGCAGGAATACTGAACGAATACTTCTGCTCAGTATTCACAATGGAAAAGCAGGGGGAGATACCTAATCCAGTCAATAGAAGTACTCTGGATAGGGGGGTTGATATTAGTCCTTTCACAGAAGAAAGGGTTCTGAAAGAACTCTTAACACTGAAGGCGGATAAAGCAATGGGGCTTGATGGGATTCACCCCAGAATTCTAAAAGAACTAAGGGGAGAACTAGTAACACCACTGACTACTCTTTTTAATAAATTGTGGGAGGATGGTGTGGTACCTGAGGACTGGAGGAGGGCGGATGTGATTCCCCTTCACAAAAGTGGGAGCAAGACAGAGGAAGGAAACTACAGACCTGTCAGTTTGACCTCAGTGGTAGGGAAAATGATGGAATCACTTCTGAAGGAAAGAACTGTTGAGTACCTAGAGGCCAGTGGGGCAGAGGACCCAAGGCCACATGGATCCACAGCAGGAAGGTCATGTCAGACAAATCTAATTGATTTCTTTGACTGGTGACCAAAGTAGTAGACCAGGGAGGGGCTGTAAACATGGCATTCCTAGACTTTAGCAAGGCTTTTGACACAGTCCCACACAAAAGATTAATAAACAAATTAGCCAGCCTGGGAGTGGGTCCCAGGGAGGTAGCCTGGGTAAAACACTGGCTGGACAACAGGACACAGTGGGCAATAGTATATAGAGTCCACAGTGAGGAAAGGGGGGTTACTAGTGGGGTACCGCAGGGTTCAGTACTGGGGCCGGTCATTTTTTATGTCTTTATAAGTGACATTGCAGAGGGACTGGAAGGAAATGTATGTCTCTTTGCAGATGACACAAATATCTGCTACAGGGTTAATATACAAGGTGGAGTAGAAAGGATGAAAAGGGACTTGGCAAGGTTGGAGGAATGGTCACACGTATGGCAGCTTAGATTCAACGCAAAGAAGTGCAATGTAATGCACCTGGGAAACAAAACCTAGGGGAAAAGTACACAATGGGGGGGTGAGATACTGCCAACAACAAAAATGGAAAGGGACCTGGGGTAGTCATATCAGATGACATAAAGGTGGGCCAGCAATGTGAGAAGGCAGTAAGGAGGGCTGTGGGTGATACTGGGATGCATAGGGAGAGGCATCACCAGTAGAAAACAGGAAGTTGCTGGCCCTCTGTACAGACAGTTTGTAAGACAACATCTGGTGTACTGTGTACAGTTCTGGAGACCCCTTCTCTGCAAAGACATAGACAGGGTGGAGGCTGTCCAGAGAAGGGCAACCAAAATGGTGCAGGGTCTGCACCAGAAGACATATGAAGAAAGACTAAAGGAGGTTAAGATGTATAGCCTTGAGGAAAGGAGGGAGAGAGGGGACATGATAAAAACTTTCAAAAACCTCAAGGGAATCAGCAAAGTCCTGAAAAAGAGATGTGCAAGAACAAGGGAACACAATTTGAAGCTAGAGGGGGGCAGCTCAGATGTAATGTGAGGAAGTATTTCTTCACAGAGAGGGTTGCAGATGCATGGCATGGCCTTCCTGAGGAGATCATAGAGTCAAAAACAGTGGGGGAATTCAAGAATGTATGGGACAGACATAAGGCAATTCTAGTGGGGGTACGAGAAAGTAGGCTGTTGGTTAACTAGGATCTGCAGCTTATCCATTAGGTAGGGAAATGGACAGACTAGGTGGGCCAAGCGGTCCTTATCTGCTATCAAATTCTATGTTTCTATGTGCTTCTATGTGTCTTTGTTTCTATGGATCACCTTTAAGGTCAGTTTACTGACCTTTAAAGCACTACACGCACAGGGACCCAGCTATCTGCAAGATCTCTTGACTCCCTACTGCCCCCTCCACCCTCTCTGATCCACCGACGAGGGATTGCTAGAGATACCCAGGGTACACTTAAAGACATCTGGCGCTCAGGCTTTTTTTTTGCAGTCCATACTCTGTGGAATTCTCTACCTCATTGGTTGAGAGAATGCCTGACCATCGAGAGGTTTAAATTGAATTTTAAGACATATTTATTTAATATGGCCTTCACAGATGATTTTAATTAATTTACACATTTGTGTATTTATTGTTATTTATATGTTTTATTGTATTTTACCTGTAAAGTGCCTTGTTTTTAGAAAGGCACTATATAAATAAAGATTTGCTTTGCTTTGCATGTCCTAATTTAAATATGAACTTTAACAGCCCCCCAAGCCCTGCCCTTCCTTCCAATAACACTACAGCATCAACAAGCAGTACTTATCTGCTCCAAATCTAGTTTGCTTCCTTCTTATCTCCTGGCCGATGCGCTGCCTTAGCTGAAAGACACTGAGCTGTGTTGCACTCTCCAGCTGCACTTGCCCACTGTTATTTGCATCAGTGAGTTGCCCTGCTCTGGAGTCAGTTTTGATGAGCCGTTGTTGCAGTCTGTATTGTGAGCTGCTGCCGTGCCCATTTCCACGTCCTGGCAGAGGCTCAATGGGCACCTCCCCTTCCTCTCAATTAGGTGCTGCAGAATCACTCAAAGGACTTTGTTTCATGACCCGCACCCCCATGCAAGGCAGTCTTGCCCATTTTCTTTGCAAGTAAGCAAGCCTGCCTTTCACTGCAGGCCATAGCTGACCCATCTATCCCTGTGTTTAGGTGGACAAATAATTGTGAGGTAAGGTGTCGTAAAATTTGCACCAGCTCCCTTGCCCCTGTAAATGTGAATAAATACTGTATACAGGTTTTTGGTTAATAATTCAGGCCACTGTGTAAGTATTAGAAATAATATTTTATTGAAAGAAAACTTAGTTAAGAGGCTTTGGGTTTTTCAGCTATGATGTACCCACTGATGACTATATAGCATCGTGGTACTGTATAGGCTGAACAAGCAAGGTCTGTGCAGAACCATAACATTAGCATTCACGTAATGCACACAACCCAAATAATGACTGGTGGAACTGAGTGACTGGACTGTAGCTGGGATGAAGTTGAAATAAAGCTATCCCTGATGGCCTTTTTAATTTTTTTAAATCCCTGTAAAAAAGAAAAAGGTCCATCGATGCCTGTTATCATCACCCTTCCGCCACAGCAAACTGTGAAATATTTATATGTATTTTTTTTTATTCTTTGGTAACCATGTAAGGCTTACCAGGCACAAGTGCCTGTTTTCGGGGTGACCCAGAAGCACTAGGGAGGTTAAGCGACTTGCGCAGAGTCACACAGTATGCAAGTAGAGGTTGTGGGAATCATACCCAAGTCTGCTGGATGTACCAAGTTCATTCTGAGCTTGTTACTCTAACCGCTAGTCTAACATTTTGGGGACATGCAGATGGCCCAGATGTGCTGCTATGTGGGTTACCCAGGTTCTGAACTATTCTCGGATCATCAGGCGCGGGGGTGACAGCACTGAAACACATCACAGGAAGGGTTGTGGTGAGTTCTGTGCCACAGCAATCCGTATGGAAGGACCAGGAAGCTTGCTCCACCCAACGGATGCACTGTGTGTACAGAAGGCCTATATCAGACTGTGCTCACACTGAATGAGAGGAGATAAGACAAAGGGTAGAAAATGGGGGAAACCACCCACCATCAGGGTTCTCAAGCACCACAGCATGGACTCCCACCAGAGTGCAGCCAAGAGGATAGGCCATAGGTTAAAGGCTTGAGTGGATGACAGTGGGAAGAAAAGCTTAATAAAGTGCATATGTTGAACACCTCATGTAGATTTAAAGTACCTGTTAATTGCAACCTTGCATGTCTAAGGTTGTTTATTGCTTCATGTACTATATCTTCTTAATTCGTACTGTGACAGTAGCATGTGTGCTTTAGACCTATTTCAATATTATTATTGTCTGATTCAGCATTCTGTTCTGTAGTTTGAAACATTCTTGATACATTTTTTAACAACAAAAAAATAAAAAACAATTATTATATTTTGATTAGTTTTTTCATTAAAGAGCTAGTGTATTGCCTAAAACTAATATTACTTTTTAAAAGCATTCAGCCATTACCTTTCATATCAGATGTATTTTTAATTTTTCCTTTGGTTAACTAGAAGATTTTCTACCTGATTTTAGTAGGTGTGATGTGTAGAACAGCACTTTGTCTTGCAGCTGACATATCTATCTCTTCACCCCCTCCCCCCATACTATAGCATCAGCATTGTTACTTCACTGATCGTCACATCACTGCTGCTCAGGAAAAGCCAGTCAGCAGCTGCCAGTCAGTCACCTGTGATGTCACTGTCAGTGAGGTCACATTGCTGATGATGTAGTGGACGATATAAATATGTCAGCTGGCAGACTGCGAGCAATTCCAGACATGCAGCACAGTATTATCACACAGAAAAAAATTCTAAAGGGCAACAGGAAAAAGAAAAATACTTCAGAAATAAAAAGTTGTAACTACTTCTTAAAATTTGTATCATGTTCCTGTCTGCCTGTTCAGGAATCATATGGACAATTTTTCTTCACAGTCTCTTTAAAAGTCATTACACATGAGCTCTCTCCTCTCACATGCACATTTTAGATGGCTAAACATACTGTGCAGGATTCACAAAGAAGATGTGCCTGGCGCAACTCAGATGCACCGGCACAAGTTAGATGCGCTGAGCCTACGCACAGCCATTCACAGAGAGATGTGCCGTGCCAAGCACCAAGCGCAACACCACTGTGAATCACCACAGGACACAACGGCACAACCATAGATGTGCCAGTGCAACCAGTGATGCGCCAGGGCAGACAGGTAGCCCCGCAGCCATACAGGGAGCCAGCAGAACAACTGGAGCAAAACAGCAGGGCAGGAGGAGCAACCACAGAGCTGGAACAAACAGACCCATGGACACCAGTGTAGAGTAAAACAACTTTATAAAACGTAATGACCATAAAAACTGTACAAACCAAATGCCAGAAAAGACAGAACAACAACAACATCTACAGACAGGGAAGAGGGGGAGCAGGGACAGGAAGGAGGACAGGAAAGGGACACAAACATGGGACAGGGTAGGGCAACTATCTACATAGGATTGCCCCCAGAAAGTGGCAGGGGGACACTAGCGGCACCATGCCCTGCCACGGACCGGAAGGCGCAACATGACGCCCTGCAGGACAGCTGACAGGTGTTGAACAGTCCATGAAAGAGGGTGCAAGGCCGTCTGGATGGCCACACGGATCCTCCGGTCCACATCCACTGGCGCAGTACCACCACCATCACCACCCAGAACAGCACATCGATCATGAACACCTACAGCAAATGACAGAAGGAACACACGCTGAGGGCCAGAACGTGGAACACAACCACAGCCACCACCGACTGCACAACACTAGAAAGACTGCAATCATGGAAAGTGGTACTCACCCGCCCCTGGCGGGGCACCAGGCCTGGCACCCAAGTATTGCCGACGACGCTCATCAACTGCGTCCGCAGCATGCTGCTGGCCCCTGGTCCTGCAAAACACAACAAACAGCACCATGAGCAAACACTGCTACCGTGCAGGATGTAAGTCCCCAGCCTTCCCCCTGACCAGCGCGTGTCCATGCAGCAGACAGTGATGGCAGGGTGTGAAGCACCTGATGTAAGCAGGCACACACAGCCATGCCCTGCCCCCCCAGCACCAGGGCAATGCAGCACGGGAGCACCATGAGGCCAGTGATAGACACACCCAGCACATGCCACAGAAGGATACAGTTGAAGAACACCTACCTGGATGTGGCAGTGCACCCCTGCTTACATGGTGCCGCAGCCGTGCAAGCCTGTCTGGGTCCTGCCTCTGGAGGTTGCCATAGCGATGCCTGCACTGCTTTCATGTGCATGGCATCCCAGTATGGCACACAATGCATGATGCAATGGTGGCCCACACCCTGGCCCTGGGCACATGGAGGTCCTCCTGTCCAAACAGGCATCCCTCCACAGCCATGACCTGTGCTACAAGATGTAGCAGCTCCACATGTGACCAGTTCATGGCCCTAGGCACCATTATCCAAACCCTAGGCATCCTACACAGTGGCAAGGTGCAAACAGGAAATGCGCCGTCCACTGACCATTATGCACCACGTGAAACAGTGAGGCATGTGTAGTACAGCACACACTGAATGTGATGCGTGATTGGCCACTGGTGATGGACTGCGCATGTACACAACACCACGCTATGGTGCTGCACGGCCAGGATACGGTCGTTCATGTGCGGTTCGCGTGCAGGTGCCATGTTGTGCACAGCATACGCCAAGAACGGGTACCGTGCATAGTGCGTGATCCATGGGGAGGGTCGGATCAAGGACACATGGGCGGCGCATTGTGGGACATGCTGCACGATACAGTACATGGCACTGTGATTGTCAGGCACGCTATGGTGCACCGGACTGTGGCGGGATGGCGCATCATGGAAGATGCGCCATATCACATGGACACCGTGCATGCATGAGGGATGCGCTGTGTAGAATGCCCCCAGGTCATGCAGATACACCACCTAGGTCATGCATGCACTGGGAATGCACTGTACGGTAACTGGCGCATCACGCAGATGCTCCGTGCAAAGTGAGATGAACTGGGAGCAATTATGCTATTCAGAGAGAATGTGCCCTAAACAGCCCCATCAACCTTGCATGGGTAACTCAGATGATTAGCATCTCATTAACAGGTGCTCAGGCCTCATTTGCATGCCCTGAGCGATAAATGCTCCCAATTCAGCAGGCTGAGTCTAGGACACTGAGAGGAATCAGTGCCTACAGGGTGAGTATACAGCCATGTTTACAGGGCTACAGCATACAATGGTGTGCCTGCATTGGAGCGTGCACAACTGATGGTGCCCCAGTACACAGCATGTGGGACCAGACATCCATTGGGTCGCACCCATGGCAAACCGTGTTGTACAACTTCAGGGATGTGTCCACAGGGCTTCATTGGACTGGGCCCTGCCAAGTCCACTGCAGATGACCGGGTCACCGGGACACACACAGCACAGCAGGTATGGAGCACTGCTGCCAATCTGTGGTGTGGTTGGCAATGCGCAGAGGCGGTGCAGTGTGGGATGGGGGGGATGCGACGTGTACAGAAGCCCACACAATGTACACAGGGATGGGACATATGGCTGGGGGTGGACTGCACTATAAGGCGCATGCAACGCCATGCCACATGTATGTACATTGCACAGTGCAACACCTGTGCAGGCACAGTGTCACCACTGCCAGCACGCACACTGCTGCCATCTCAACAGTGCATGCCACCACATGGCAGTACCCCTCCGCCCTGCAGCCATGACAGGGGTGGCACCCAGGTATGATGTGGCACCATAGTGGCGGGACACACACTTCTGGGGTAATGGGACACACCCACTGCAGATGGGTCGGTGTCACACACCCTGTGGTGGCTACACAGTACCCCAACCCTGTCCTGAGTGCCATGTGTGGCACGTGTGCCATCCCACATGGATCACATACCATGGTGCATGTCCACCTGTGCTTGGAAGCCCACACGCAGACCATGGCACAGGCCACCAGCATCACAGACCATGGTGAGGCTGCAGACAATGGGAGATGGGTATGGGTCTGTGTGTACACATGGGCGGGTCTGACACAGGTTACCTCTCCCCACAGTGTTTGACATGTCCTAGGAGGCAGGTGCCGCCTCCAGGCAGTGACCAAACTTCACGAGGGATGAAGAGAGGGCGCTCATTGAAGCATGCCATCTACGCCTGGATGTACTCACCGGCAGGGGTGGCAGCAGGACGGCACGTGCAGAAGGCTGGGAGGAGGTGGCCTGGCACGTGAATGCAGTCGCACCATACAACCGCACGGTGCAGGAGTGCAGAAAGCATTGCAATGACGGCCGACGGAGGGCCAAGGAGAGGGTGGCCAGCATCCAGGCCTCCCTGCGGCAGACAGGGGGAGGACCCAGCTCAGTGGCACAGCTCAGCCCCAATGAGGCCCTCCTGGCCACCAGTGTGTCGGTGACAGCCATGTATGGTGTCCCAGGGGGTGGCTTCCAGACAGGGGGAAGCCTGTCGCAGCATGGTGAGTAGCTGTGTACCCTGTCCACGCCCGCCATGGACAGGTGTGCATACCCGGCAGTGTGTGGCTGACCGTGCTGTGTGTCATGTACATCCTTATTTCCCTTTCTCTCTTCCACAACAATATCATGACTCCAGGGCATGGCCATGGCCGACTGTGCAGCCCCCATAGGTAATGATGAGGGCCCACCCCATGGGGCAGATGACACTAACGTGGACGAGTCCGCACCTGTGACATCCATGCTCTGCACACCACTGGTCATGGTCCCTGTGGCAGAGGGACCCTGCAGAGCCCTTCACCAGTGCTGGTGGTGCTGCAGGCGGGTACAATGCATGGTTGGGGGGCCTGGCTGGGTTGTCTACTGTTGACCCGGATGAGGCAGTGGACATAGATGCACTCATCGTGCTCACCAGTGGCTTGCAGGGTGAGGGCATGGGCACCAATGCATGTTCCACCATCAGCAGCGCCACTGCCATGGGCAACTGCAGTGCACACAGCACGGGGATGCCTGTGCACGGGACCCTGGGTGCCAACGGCATTCCCTCTGTGATGGACACTGGTGCAGCCACAGCACGGCCGCCTGGGGTTGTGTGTGCCATGCCCTCTGCACCGCTGCCCAGCACAGTGCTGGTGGTGTCAGTGGTATCCAGTTAGGGCACCAGTGTCCACACACCCGCTACAGTGGGCCCAGTGGATGACATGAATGGACAGCAGGTGCCTGTGCCCAGTCCATATATGCACACAGCACAGCCTGACAGGGTGCGTCCATCACCTGTGGATGATCCTGGTGAGGCTGAACCATCCCCAGTAAGTCGGCACCGCCCCCATGCCACATCACCAGACGATGACATGGGTATCTATCTTGACCTGCTGTGGGCAACTGTGGACAGTCAGGAAGCAGTGTGGGCAGAGTTCTGGAGCCACAGGGCCATCATGGTCCAGCAGCATGACTCTGTGTTGGCGTGGCACGCTCAGATGCTGGCTGAGACACGCCTCATGCGAGTGAGCATGACCGCAGCCATGGAGTGAATTGTGGCTGCTGTGGAGGCAGTGGCTGCATCCACAGGACAACGTGCATCCAGTCGGACATCCAGAAGCACGTCCAGCACACCCCGATGATGGGCCAGGTGGGCCCCCTGCTGCTGACCCTATCACCACTGGCATCCACTCCCACTGGTCATGGCTCAGCTGGTGGGCATGGAACGGCCACCCCACTGAACACCCATTCATGGTCTCAGTGCAGCACCCCTGAAGGGTCCCTGGGGACACCCCCTGTGGCCGATGGTGGCACCCCCATCACTAGTGGCCATGGCAGAGGCTGCCCGCGTGTCCGTGGTGGTTGTGGGGCAGCCCTGTGACGTCCATGCCCAGGGGCCTGTGGTAGCGTGTGGCATGGCTGTGTGTACTGGCTGCCCTGCGGGTGGTGCCAGTGCTGCTGTGCGTGGTGGTCTCCAGCCACCCCCCTGTGTTGCCTGTGCAGGTGCTTCAGAGTGTTTGTGTGTACTGCTGTCATGCTATGTGTCATGGGAATGATGAGTGTGTTACGGTGCATGCAGTGCCTGTGCGCTGGCCACAGTGCACACTGACCTGTGACAGTGTGGGCATGGCTTGTGTGGTTCTGGTGTGGTGCATGCAAGGTGCCTGTGTGTCTGGTGCCATACCAGGATACACTATCTACAGGAGGGACAGGAAGGGTAAAAGAGGAGGAGGAGTAGCTCTCTACATAAAGGGAGGAATCAAAGCAACAGAACAAAAGGGTAAACAGGGAGGAGAAGAAGCAGTATGTCCCCCACCGTGTGCATGTGCCTGCATGTGCGCCCCGGTGTGGCATATGGTAGCCGTCATTCCTCCATCATGCTGTCCCTACACCATGGTGCTCATACCTGCACATGTACCAACCTGCGTACTCACCTGCATGTCCCAAAGTGTTCCTCCACCACTCCTGTGTGGTATGCCCATGCCCTAGCCACCAGCCTGTTATCCCTGCGCCCATGTCTGCCTTCAGCTCCATGGTCCCTAGGGTGTGCCCCTGCCACCCCTTCCCCCACCCTACTCCTCCCCCCCCCCAGAACTGTTGCCCTCACTGGCCTCGACAGGTATCCCATGATCATGGGCCATGTTGTGTAGCATACAGCAGACCAGGAATATGCCACAGGCCTTCTCAGGGCTGTACTGTAGGGCATCAGCTGACCGACACAGGCACCAAAAACGCGTCTTCAGCATGCCGAAGACTCACTCGATGATGGCGCGTGTCACGACGTGTGCCTCACTGTAGCGTTCTTCTGCCACTGTTCCGAGTCATTGGATGGGGGTGAGGAGACAGGACTGCAATGGGTATGCAGCGTCACCTGTGGGGGTAGATGTGTCTCCATTAGTACATAATGTTGCACTGTGGCATGTGGCCCGATCCCATTCCGACCTGTGTTTTGTGCCCCTGTCCTTCTCAACCACCCATGCAGCCGCATGCCTGGCAGTTCTGCATCCCTGCCCTGGCTGCCCCTGCCTGCCCCCCGTCCATCTTGTGGTGCACATCGGTCTCATGCCACCCTGCATCTGCCCCAGCACCCTTCCACACCCCTACTGTCCCAATGCCCTCATACCTGCGCCTGCCCACCCACAGCCCAACCCAGGTGTCCAGGTCATGGGCCCCCCCCCGGGCTGCTGGCACTCGGTCACATGTACCTAACAGGTGCCCACTTTGGATGTCCCCAGCCTCGAACCTTGTGCAGAGTGCCAACTGATGCCATATGTAAGCATCATGTGCGCTCCCAGGGTGTGTGGCGCAGACATTGATGATGCACCCCGTGGCATCGCACACCACCTGGCAGTTCACTGAATGGTACCCCTTTCGATTCATGTATGTGATGCCCTCTTTACCAAGTGGTGCGCAGATTGCCACATGGGCGCAGTCGATTGCCCCATGACACCTGGCTTGCGTGCCACCCTGTAGAACCCCTGCATGGCTTCTGGCTTGCGTGCCACCCTGTAGAACCCCTGCATGGCTTCTGGCCGCTCTGCCTGTGTACTGGAGATTTTGATGTATTCCGAAGCATGCGGTAGCAGTGCAGTGAGGAACTGTATGAGGAGGCAGGACGTTGAGGCCTGTGATATGCCAGTGGTGTCCCCTGTAGGCCTCTGGAAGGTTCCCGTGGTGAGCAGGCACATGACCGTTGTCACCTTGGTCTCCAGCAAGATGGCATGACCTCGTGCAGTGGGTGCCTTTATCATGGCACAGCTCACATAGCTGCCTCAGCATGGCCCTGTTGAGGCGGTATCGCCCGACTGTCTCCACCTCTGTCAGCTGCTCGAAGGACAGCTGGGTGCGGTACCACCGTGGGGCTGGCCGCCTACGGTTCCTTCCGGTGCCCTGCCTCCTCCTCCTCATTAGGGCACCAGCAATGGCAACTGCTGCTGGGTTCATCCCCTCTGCTGCTGTGGCCCTCTGCTGTAGCTTGCTGTCTGGTGTTGTTGCTGGCACTCTGCCTGCCTGTGCCTCTCCCTCTGGTTCAACTTTCCCTCCGAGTGTGACCTGCTGTTGTCATTCCATTGACGGCCTGCTGGTGTGCTGGACCTAAGTCTCCTTCTTTTGAACTTATCTTTCTTTGGCGCATCTTGGATTTGCGCTGGGTTTACTCCTTTGCTGCGCCTTGGTTGTGCTCTGTGGATTGAGATGCGCTGTGTATGCATGGGTATGCCCCCTGTATATGCACCTCATGTCATTACATTGTGCCTGTGGTGCATGTCTTTTGGCACAGGGCATCTCGTTTGCACTGGCACTTCCTCCCTGTTCCTGGATCGGCCTCCAGCACATTTCTGACTTGCGCTGGCACATCTGGGTTGCACTTGGCGCATCTGTTTTGTGAATCCTGCCCACTTTCTATTCTGGTCACACGTCTGATTCTTATGAAATGGAAATCGACTCTGGTGCCTTCTCTTTCAGATGTTCTTCAAAGCCTCCCTCAGTCTGCCTCCCTAGACCGATTATCTCAAGTTACTCATAACCGACTCACTGTATATGACAGATGTTGGCAGGATTACTTCAAGTACATCGAACCTAGTTCTTCTAGACCCTAATTCTTAGGGATACTTAGCCCTCCTTCTTATTTTGCTCTCAGATTAGGTTTTCTCAAAACTTTTGTGCACAGATTTCTCCTCTTTTTTCCCTTCTTCCCTGCTTTCTCCCTCTCTCATTCCCTTCCTCCTTGCTTTTTTCTCTCTTCTTTCTTTCCTTGCACACTTTTCTCTTATCTTCACCTCTCCATTACTGAACATTGTTCATATTACCACATTTATCACTTTTTGCAATTTACTGAATGCCTTGCCATAGCCTGCCCTAGCATGTATTTCGTACATGGTTGCTATTTCTGATCCTATAGTACCCTATTGATTGTAACCCTTCTGCTCTCCACTTACATCCTGTCTAGGGTTGTGTTTTATTATCAGTGCATGTATATAAGGCTTCTCCAATATGTTTACCCTAAATACTGTGTTTTGTTAAGTGATATTTTATACCTTACATGGAGGATAGTCTTCTATTGTATTAGAAGTGTGCTTTCTTATATTCTCAAATTTCAATAAAAAGATAAAGCGAAAAAAAAAATCATTACACTTGTAAAGACTTTCTTGTCTGTGTTCAGATGTTGGGATCTCATGCAAAGTTTATCACTTTTTAAACTTCTAGTGCCAATGTGTTAATAGTTTTGTTATCTTTCCAGCCCCTGCTCCATCCATTGATAGAAGTAAGAAGCCACCCTTGGATCGTCCAATGCCGCCAACCTGTGACAGGGATTCTCCAGTATTAGGTCTGTGCCCAGAAAATGATGCTGACACTTTTATACTTACTGTATATAACATTATGACATCGGCAAAGAAGACGATTTACTTTGTGTGTTACAAAATGTTTTGCTAACTTGCAGTAGTGACCCACTGAATTCTGTTTTAAGCATCCCTTGGATGCCACAAAACACAGAATCCATCATGGTACACAGAACAAATAGTGTTAAGATAACCACGGCCCCAGTTTTCATTGAATTAGTTATATTTAAAGCAAATGACTGTAGTAATCTGTTAGTTGTGACAATTATAACAGTAAATAGTACCTGTTTAAACACTCCCTAGAGTATCAATTTGTTTGGAATGGTCTTGATGTAATTCCTTTATATGATACAACATGCCAGCCTTTTTACATCTGCTGTCTTCCTGGGATTTGCATGGACCCAATGTTTGGATTTGGACTGGCAGACAACTAACCCAAGTACTGTACAGGAAAAATATTTGGGTTCAGGAGTGGTGGCACTGAAAAGGGTCCAAATCACCTCTGACAGTGTGGCCCACCCAGCTTATACATGCAGATACCTGGAGGGATCTGCTCCACAAGACCTCCCTCAAATTCTAATAGAGTAGAAATTATGCAGATGCAAGTTTTTTGCCTTCAAGTACACCCCAGGGGGGCATCGCTGCTTCGGGGGCAGCAATTCTCCTTGGGGGCAGCACTGTCTCGAGGGCATCACAGGCATCTCCAAAAAAATACATGGGCAGAAATGACCCACTCCCTTGTGCAGTTTTTAAGTAAGTTAATGTAAATTTCAAAAGCTTACAGGCATACACATATGTCATTGATGTTTCACGGTCCTCAAATTCCTGACCACTTCCTCAAGATGTACTACCTGTCATTAAAAATAGATGCTTAGTCTAAAACCACATGGGCATGGGGGAATGTTTGCAGGTTTTATTTTAAAGTTAATTTTTATTGTACTGATTTCTAGGTGTGCAGGAGACAGAATCCACAACCCCCAAGTGTGAGCCAGCCAATCAGTGAAGTGAACAATGAGTGTAAAATAAGTTGTCTGGTGTATGAGACTTCATTAGTGTATTAGAGCTTTTAACTCTGGGTCTCTCAGTGGGATTTGTCATTGGGCTCGAGAGTTTTCATTCTCACTCATTGTCTCTCTCACGTCTTGCATCACGTTGTCGTCTAATCTTTTTTTTTTTGTGACTATTTATCTCCTTCCTACAGGTGCCCCCTTCAGCACGATCGCCCCCCCCCGACATTCCGAAATTACCGAGGTTTACCTTATGCCCGGAGCCTGCAGAGGGTCAGGTATCATCCTGCGGCCAGAGGATCCATTTTTTCTTCAATTTTCTCCCAACTACCCTGGGGCCCCAGGAGTAGAGACACATGCACGTGGAGGCATGCATGTGTACTACTGCCCAGTAACAGACCCTTCCGCCCACCCATCGGCCTAGCATCTGGCGCTCCCTCTGGCCTGCGTACATTATTGTCAGAGAATAGTTTACCTGGTATAGCATAGCAAAAACACTATACAATTTTCATCAACTTCTATACAAAATTGTTTATGTATACCAGTCACTTGCTACACATCTGAGTTCACCCAGAGGTGGTTGTACAGCTGTTTTACACGTTACCTGCAAAACACTTTACATATTTGTCCTTTTGTTACCCAAATTAAGTTTTGTAACACTGCAGTTGCTATGCAAACATTTTACAACAAAATTGTCCCTGATTACTGCAGTGAGTCATCATAGTTTGCCCCACATCCTGCTGTATCGTAGTGTAATCAGTCATGTAGAAAACAAGTTCAACCAGTATAGTGTTATGCTTGTGCAACTGTGTTACCTTGCTTTGGCTGTTTGCACTCTCTATTCCAGAGGAACTACCACCTTGTAGGGGTATCAAAGGCAAAGGAACCCTCGAAGAGGATTCCACCCCTAGAGGTGTCGTGGGAAGCTTCCCTTGGCTAAAGGTACCTTTGGAAGAATCCCCAAAAGAACTGTAACAGTGCCAAAGGAACATCAGCAATCAATGGCTATGAAGCAGAGAAGTAGAATAACAGCAACAGGCAGCTTGATAAACATAAATGAGATGCAAGTTAGCAGAACAGCATGGGTATAATGGATTGCATGAATGACTGCCGGGGGCACACCATCCGCCTCCATCCGACAGCAGAATCTACCTAGGGAATACTGCCTAAGGCTAACTAAATATTATGACCCAAGGCATGGACGAGAGAAAAAAAAACCCTTTGAGGAGGAAATCTCTGGGGATCCAAGGCCTATGTTGCCTTCCATCCAGGCTTGGGATATTTTTGATTAGTGACGACTCTGCTGCTGTAATTTGGAAACCCAGTTAAGGGGGAGGTGGAAAATATTCCAATTTGGAAGAAAGCTCTCCTCTATCCCTCTAACGGGAATACCGTGGAGGGTTGCGAGCCAGTTTGCTCTGCAACAAGCCTCGTCCAAGGTGAGAGGAGGAGGGCAACGACTGCTGAGGTGCTTAGTTGGCCTACTGATCTTAAAAACAAACCAGGTGAACCAGAGGCAGTCTTAAGGAGACTAGCTGAGAAGGTGCTGCCGAACCTGTTCAGCAAGTCAAAGGAACTCCCTTGGACTTAAAGACCTCACCCTTCGCAGCTGAAGTCTTAAATTCTACATTGAGAGATGCCGTTGATACGTTTGCAGGGCTAAAGCTCCACCTGGAGTGAGGACATCCCCACTATGAGCCAGATGAGAAGGACCCCACCCCAAGTTTCGCAAACTCAAGATGCGGACTTTCGTAAGTGCAGAGTGAGACCGTCAGCTGCAGGACAAGCCCTGAGCCATGGTAACTAATGGTCATGTTGGCATGCCTCCAATTATGGAAGAAACAAAATGGGAAGGAGAGCGTAAAAGAAGTGCAGAGCACTGAAGACCCTCATGTAGGTCATATATGTTGGATAGCAGCACATAGCAGACTAAACCTCCAAGGGCAGTATAAGCAACGAGTTGTCCTGCACGTAGGTCTGTGACGCAATGTAAGCAATGATCGGACCTGCACAAAGGTCTGAGAAGCAGCAATTTGCATGACTTGCAGGGAGGCAATCCAACCAGTCGAATTAAGGAAGCCAGTTAAAGGTAACATAAATACTCGGAGGATCTTAGGAGCAGAGGCAGGATTTGAACATGAGGTATTTGGACCACACAGAGCCACGACTCTACACTACAACTCCTCAGTCCCCTGCCATAGGTAAAACAAGGAAGCCAAGTAAAGCGCTGTGACCCACATGCAGATTTTAAAACTAGTTTACAGCAACAGCTGTAGCTGAGCTGACCTCCAGAGTATAATAAAGCAGTATACAAAAGTAGTTGAGCAGCATCCAACAGCAATTAGTTATAGCTTCCAGGAGTAGCTAAGCTGAACGATTTTCAGAATTGTAGGGAGAGGCAATGCACTGCAAACAACAGTAATATTGCTTGGTATAATTGCATGGAAGCAGGTTTGAATGCCATGGGCTAGCTTTGCAGAGTGAGCCTGGACAAGTGGATAAGCACTGAGACAGCAGAAGCAGGGAAGCAGCAACTGAGCTGAAACAGACAGACAGATAACAATTGTAGTTGTACTGAGGGTTTGCTGAAACTGGTGAGGAGATGGGAGCCAAAATAGCACAAGCACATGATTAACACAATACAAACAAAGGGTAACAGGATGCTAGAGAATACAGAAAGCCCCCCAAGAAGAAAATGCAAAACAAAAACACAAACACAGGAGGACAGGAAACAGGCAACACAAAGAAGCATGCAGAAGCTGAAGGCAAGCAATGCTAACCAAAAAGCAGGGGAACACAAAACAGAAGTCCAGCAGAAACTAAGCAGAACCAAAAATAGCAACACTGGGGGGGGGGTGCAAAGTCACAGCAGGCCCCCAGGGTAAAGACAGACTAACAGAGTCTCTGACTGCAAAGAAAAAGTGCTTTAGAGTGAGGCTGGGAGGAACTGCTTATATAGCCCAGGAAGGGGGAGTGGCTGATTGCTTGGTCATTGACCCACAGGCATAGCCTTTCAAAAGAAAAACAGCGGAATAGAAAGAGATACAGGGGTGGGAAGGTGCAGATAAAGGTTCCACTATGCCAGTTCCAACTCCAAATGTAACGTCTGAAATGGTGGTGGAGATGGTCATGGTGGGACTGAGAGTCACTAGTGGCTGTAAGGACTAGGGGTAGGGGCATGAAAGTATGGCCAAAAGCACCCAGGGTCAGTAATCCAGAGAAGTTCACTGGTTTGACTCCCACATGTAGCAACCTTCCCAGGTCTTTCAGTAAATCCAGATGACACTACCCTGGCCAATCAAGAGGCACACTAGTTTCCTCCTCCAGATTCATGAGCTGCCAGTTCCAGTTCCACATCCCTACACAAGAGCAAGCTAGATCTGCTCCATCCATAAATGTAAAATAAAGCACTCCTCCTGTTCATTTCAAAGAAACAAGACAATAGCTGTGTGGGCGGTGACAATTACTGATCCATTCTGAACCACTATATGATGCCCCCTATTTTACACAGTAGCACCACACCAGCCTAATACTGTTAAATACTAATTATTTTAACAGAAAGGGTAGTGGAGCCATGTAACAGTCTTCCTGACAAAGTGGTAGGTGCAAAAACCATTGGTGGTTTCAAGCACATTTGGAACAGAATTGGGAGTATAGTGGGGGCTTGGGGCAGCAGAAACTGGGATGAGCATAGGGGGAAGATGGGGAGGGAGTTGTACAAGGAAAAAATACTAACATACTACCATGCTAATTGTCAGCAGATTAGGCCTTACGGTCTATCGAGTCTGCTTGAACCTCAGATCCCTTGTTGGGAACCGGGCCCCCTCCTTGTGTACCAGAACCCCCTATAATCCCTCCCTACCCCTCTAGGCCAGGCCCTCATCTGATACATCCCCTTTCTGTATCTGTCACACCCTCTTTTGAAGCCCTCCACTGTGGAAATCTGAACCAGCTCTCCAGGCAGCACATTCCAAGGATCCACCACCCTCTCAGTGAAAACACTCCTCCTCTTTTCCCCCCTCATCCTTCCACCTTCCAACTTCAGACCATGTCCTCTGGTGATACCTCCCTCCTTTAGTCTAAAGATTCCCTCCGTGTTTACCCGATTTATACCCTCGAGGTACTTGAAGATCACAATTATGTCCCCGTCTCTCCTCTCATCCAATGAAAACAGGCCGAGCTCCTCAAGTCTGTCCTCATACATCAAATCCCCCAGTCCTTGTATCATCTTGGTAGCCCTCCTCTGTACCCTCTCCAGGAGCTGTATGTCCCTTTTCAAGTGTGGTCTCCAGTACTGTACACAGTACTCAAGGTGTGGTCTAACCAGTCCATTGTACAGCGGCAGCATCACTTCCCTGCTCCTAGAACTGATCCCCCTTGCGATGCATCCTAACATCCTGTTTGCTTTGCTAGTCGCTCTCCTGCAATGCTCAGAGTTATTCATACATGCATCCACCATGACCCCTAGGTCTTTTTCCCCTGTTGAGGCCTCCAGCGCCTCCCCTCCCAAGGTGTACCCGTGTTTAGGGTTCCCCCACCCAAGATATAACACCTTGCACTAGGTGGTATTGAAACTTAATTTCCAGGTGTGAGCCCACCTTTCCAGAGTGTCCAGGTCCCCTCGCAGGGCCAACCTCCCTTCTTCCCCCTCTACTACTGCTCCCAACTTGGATTCGTCAGTGAAGAGACTCATTTCACACCCTATGCCCACCCTGATATCAGATATGTATGCATTAAACAGGATCGGACCCAGGACTGAGCCTTGCAGTACCCCAATACCGACCCAGCTAGGGTTCGAGATCTCCCCACCGACCGCTACTCACTGTGTGCATCCAGCTAGCCAGTTTCCTACCCATCTGACCAACAATGGGCCCACTGCCATTTATGCCTTCCATGAGCCAAGTGTTGGACTGAATTATCCACATAGTGTGGGAAAGGTTCTATTTTATTGTGTTTTATTATTTGTTTGTGTGGGTATTTTTATTTATTTATTTTGTTTATTTGCTTGGGTTGGGTAATGTTTTATTACTGTCTGTTTGGTGGGTCTCCTCTTGGGTCAGGTGCTTGGGTGTTGTGTATTTTGGTTCTGATTAGCGTGTGGAATGTGTAGGTCTTCCCCTCAGGTTGTGCGCTATTTGTCCTGTGCCATCCACTCCCTCCGCCCATTTTCCCACTCCGCTGATGTTGCCAACCTACCAGCGCTGTCAAGCACTGGGTATTGTCCGTAGGAGGGGAAATGGGGGTGGGGGGTACGGACATCAGAGGACAAATGAACAGGTCTCTCACATCAGAGTATTTAGGCCTAGAAGACACCCTGGGGAGAAATGGAGTCTGGAACATGGTGCGCCATGTCTAGTCCCCATACCCAAAGGCACCACCATTTTTGGTGGGCAAGTAGCCAGGGCAGCCCTTGAAGCCCGTTCAACTCGAGCAGTGTTATGCAATGCCAGATCTGTTAAGAATAAGACTGCAATTATTCCAGATCTTGTTGGAACAACTAATCTGGCTTGCATCACTGAGACCTGGCTGGATGAAAATGCTGGCCCATATTGGAAGCTGCAATTCAGGCTGGGTACTTGGTGATACACCACTTGAGACTGGACCATGGGGTGGTGGTCTGTTTCAAGACCAAGTTGGGCCTCACAAGTGTACCAGTCGAGGTGGCCAAATCCTTTGAGTGTACCACGGTGGCAGGTGTAGGTTGTAGGATAGCTCTTGTCTACCATCGACCCGGGGATGAGAAGCAATTCCTACAGGAATTAGCAGATTTCGTGGTCGACATGGAGTTGGAGTCACCCAGAATGATGGTTCTGGGCGACTTTAATGCTTGGGTCGACGACGAACTCTTGCAATTTGGATAGCACTTACTCCAGCTGATGATATTGCTGGGTCTTACACAGGTTGTTACTTCTGCTACCCATAAACATGGTCACTTTCTTGATTTGATTTTCCTCCTGAGGACTGAGACCTCCAATTTGGGGCTGGGACCTGTCGGTTGGTCCGATCACTACACCATGAGGTTCGACTTTTGTGCCCCCCCTACTGTAGGCCTCCCCCTGTGGAGATGGTCAGTTACCACCCTTTAAGGGAGGTGAGCCCTGAAGGCCTAGCGGTGATGATTGACCTCTCAGTTTCCTGTGGTCAGCTAGAGTCCAGAGACTTTGGTTTTGGCTTATAAGGCCATCTCCATAGCCCTGGACTTGATTGCTCCTGTCCATGTTCATCTTCTCCCCCTTTGCCCCGGTCCCCTTGGTTTGATGGGTCCTTGAGGGAGCTGTGGTGACTAGGACATTGGTTAGAGTGGCACTGAAGGAAATCTGCCCTGGAGGTTGACCACCTTAGATTGGTAGAGCAGGATCAGGCCTGCCAATCAGCGATCTCCTGTAAGAAGGCAGAATTCTTGTCCGGGGAGATTGCTGCCACTTAGAATCGACCTGCTCACCTCTTCCGAACTGTAGATAGGCTGTGCAACCCAACCTGTCTGCAGCTCCGAAAACCATTTTCGCAAGTGGAGTGCAATGAGCTTGCTTGATTCTTCACGAATAAGGTTGCCGACATCAGGTCAGAGACCCTCCTGACTCGCTGTGTGGGGGATGCTGTTGATCGGTGCTTGGTCACCTCACCTCAGGCTTCCTGGAGTACCTTTGACATGCCGGAGTTCGTGGATGTCATGCAGATTGTCCAGAGTATGCGCCCTATGTGCTGTAGTTTGGATCCAGGCCCAACTTCTCTGATTATGGGTTGTTGTGATATTATCAGCCCAGTCCTGGTACAGATAGCCCGGTCCCTTCATTTGGGTGAGTTCCCAAGCTTCCTGAAGGAGGTGGAGGTAACTTCCCTCCTGAAGAAAGCTTCTTTGGACCCGGACTCTCTGGCCAACTACAGACCAATCTGAAACCTCCCCTTTATAGGGAAGATTATTGAGAAAGTAGTGGCAGTACAGCTGGAGAACCACTTGACCATCCATAACATCTACAAACCTCTCCAATATGTTTTTCAAAAGAGGCACAGTACTGAGACTGCGCTGGTTTGGGTGCTCAATGATCTCCTGATGGCTAGTGATCAGAGAAGCCGTTCTATCTTGGTGCTCATTGATCTTACTTCAGCTTTTGACACTGTGGACCATGGGGTAATGCTTGGGTGCTTGGGGTCCATCTGTGGTCTGAAATGTACAGTCCTCAAGTGGTTTACATCTTTCCTCGCTGGCAGAACTCAGAGAGTGGTGTCTGGGATTATTTTCCTCAGACCCATTCTGTCTGTCATGTGGGGTGCCCCAGGGATCAGTGTTGTCCCACATGTTGTTTGCAGTGTACAGTCTACCCCTCGGAGACATTGTAAGATGGTATGGGCTGAGGTTTCACTGCTATGCTGATGATACCCAGCTCTATCTGTCTTTTGCACCTGACCAGGACAGTGCTGTCTCAGTATTTAATAACTGCCTTGCTGAAATCCAGGACTGGATGAATTTGAGCTGGTTAAAGTTGAACGCGGGAAAAACCCCAGTGATGGTTGTGGATCTGGGTCGCCGGATAGAGGGGATGAGGGCTGGTCAGCTCTCTGGACTTTTCCTTGGGGACTCCCAGATCCTTACCTCTAAACAGGTGCGAGATCTGGGGGTGGTGCTTGATGACAGGCTGACTCTATGATTCCAGGTGTCGGCGGTCAACAAGTCTTCCTTTTACCATTTTAGAAACATTGCCAGGATCAAGCACCTTGTTCCTTCTGGGGATCTACCCAAGTTGGTCCATGCCTTTGTGACCTCGCGCTTTGATTATTGCAACTCCCTGTACATCAGGCTACCAAGGGTTGATATCCGCCGCCTGCAGCTAGTGCAGAATGCTGCATCACGATTGTTGAGGGGGACTTCTAGAGCCTCTCATATCACCCCTGTTCTGCGCAATCCGCACTGGCTGCCAATTCGGTGGCGGATCACCTTTAAAGTTGGTTTACTGACTTACAAAGCCCTACATGGACTTGGCCCTGACCACCTGAAAGAGCTTCTTGTCCCCTATCTCCCTGAGTGACAGCTCCGTTCAGCTGACGAGAGGTTGCTGGAGATTCCAAGGGTGTCTTTGAAATCTTATGGGGCCCGTGCATTCATGGAATTCTCTTCCCGTTGGCTGCGGGAGTGCATGACTGTGGCAGGTTTCAAACAAGCGTTAAAATCTTTTTATGCTGTCAGGCTTTAGTGGCATTGAATGAGGGTGATCGGTCAGGCTATTTATTATTGTGCTTGTTGATTTTACTATTGCTGTTTTAATCTTTTTGTAAAGTGCCTCGGTAATTTGAAAGGTGCTTATGTGAAATGAAGCTATTATTAGTATTACTATTATTATTATTATTTATTATTATTACCCACCCCCATCAGTTTCTCCACCAGCCCATTGTGGGGGACCAAGTCAAACGCCTTGCTGAAGTCTAAGAATAGTACATCCACAGGCTTTCTCCTGTCCAGGTCCGATGTTACCCATTCATAGAACTCCACAAAGTTGGTTTGACACGATCTACTTGTCACAAATCCATGTTGCCGACTATCCAGACCTCCCACCTTCTCCAAGAACACCCTCAATCGTTCCTTCAGTATACTCTCCATTAATTTTCCCACCACTAAGGTCAAACTGATGGGTCTATAGTTACTTGGTACTTGCCTTGACCCCTCTTTATGGATTGGCACTACATGTGCCTCTTGCCAATCCCTAGGTACCCTCCCTGTCTAAAGTGACCTATTGAAGAGCTCCACCAGGGGTGCGGCCAGTACATCCACCAATTCCCATAGTACTCTCGGATGAATGCCATCAGCCCAGGAGATTTATCTTTCTTTAGGTCCTTTAGTGCTTGCCACACCTGTTCGGTGGAGAAAGCATCATCTGTCCCCACCCACCTTACTGGCCTTTTGATCCTTATCCTGATGAGACACCCCTGTGGTATCTCTCCCTCCCTTATGCTCCATTTCTGTTGCACCCCCCAATCCCACCAACTACCACTTCTATCCCCATCATGCCTTGCTTTGTATATATCCTACTCCCCTCCTTAGTGAAGACCGAGGTGAAGTACTTGTTTAATACCTCCGCCTGGTCCCTCGCCTTTTCCACCCACCCATCTTCTGATCTCAATCTGCTGAGATGGCCCTTAGTTTTTCTCTGCTTCCTAATGTACTAGAAGAAACCTTTTCCCCCTCCTCTATCCCCTGTGTCAGCTGCTGCTCTTTACTGGACTTTGCCCCCCGCACCATCCAGGTGACTTTTCTAGATGCAAAATGATACAATTCCATATCCCTATCCCCTCTTATTGTATTGTATCTTTTGTAGGCAGCCTTTTTTTCTCTGACCGACACCAGAACTTTACTGGACCAGCCGCATGGTTTATGTGACCTTGTTCCCTTACACTTCACCTTAACGCAGGTCCTGACTGCCTCATGAAGTCCCGGTTTTATGACATCCCATCTCTTTTCCACACCTGTCATTGCTGTAATCCCCTTCAAGTGATCCTTGAGAATATTTTCCATGCCTATAAAGTCTGCCCCCTGAAGTCCACGGCCAGTGTCCTAGTTCTCTCCCCACCTCCATGCTTAATTGAAATCAAACAGTATCGTGGTCGCTCCCCATCAGGGGATCCTCTACAACCAGGTCTCTTACCAGATCCCCATCCGCCAGAACCACATCCAGGACATGCCCCTCCATCATGGGCTCCATCATGTGCTGTGTTAAGAACACATCCTGGAAGACGTCCAGCAG
Source organism: Neoceratodus forsteri (assembly GCA_016271365.2). Taxonomy (NCBI): domain Eukaryota; kingdom Metazoa; phylum Chordata; order Ceratodontiformes; family Ceratodontidae; genus Neoceratodus; species Neoceratodus forsteri. The sequence continues at coordinate 273,124,647 of CM028130.1, read as the reverse complement.
CCTCTGCTCCTTGGCCACCTTAGATGACATGGTTCCCCAGTATGTACCTGGCATATTAACCACTCCCTCCCCTTTAGGTCCACACTGGGCAATAATGTTGTCCAGCAAATCATCCTCCAGAGCATCACCCATCCCAGGGGTCTATATACTATACCCAGCTTGACCTTACCTCCTGCTGGGGTTCATAAGGTGACCCTTAAGGCCTCCACATTTCCCTCTGCCTCTTCTACCCTAGCAATTTCTATTCCATCTCTAATGAACATAGCCACTCCACCCCCTCTGCCCTCCTTTCTATCCTTCCTAAGCATAGTGTACCCCCTCACATTTAGGTCCCGATCATAGTTCTTGTTAGCCCACGTTTCCATGACCACTGCCACATCCACCCCCGAACAGCATGGCCTGGAACTCTGGCATCTTGTTTCCCAAGCTGTTGGCATTTACTAATACCACCACCCCCTTATCCCTGATCCACGTTGTTGAACCCCACCCAGGTCCCTTATGCTTCCAACCTCCCTCTGTTCCTCCTGAAACCTCTTCCCCTAGTCTGTTTCCTCCCCCCCTCCATAGAGGAGAGAGCTTCAGGCCAGCCTCTCCCTTATCCCTTCCCCTTCGAAAGTTTAAACCCCACCTTTCATGAATGTAGTCCGCCACCCCCCTGCTTAAGGACTTCCTTCCCTAATGGGGCAAGATGAAGCCTGTCCTTGGCATACAGACCCTTATCCTCCCAAATTCCCTCCCAGTTCCCTAACACCCCCAACCCACTTTCTTCACCCCACTTCCTGAGCCAGTCATTACCTCTGTGATCTTCTTTTTGTTCTCCACTGAGGCTCTGGGTACCGGCAATATTTCTGAAAAGGAAATGTTGCATCCATTATCCCGACAGACTCTGGCAAGTTCTTGGAACCTTGCTTGGATTTCCAAAACACTATGTCCCCTTATATAATTAGTCCCCAAATGCACCAGGAATCCAGTTTCTCTCCCCAATCCCTAACCAGTTCGTACACCATGAGCTTTGCTCTGTGCACCGTCAGCCCAGAGATACTCACTACCTTCACCTGGCTATGGCATCCCCCGTCCCTTCCAATGATACCTGTAATCATCGAGTCTTCCAGTAACAGAACCTTAACTCTGCCATCATCCTTAAGGTTACCTCCACTATGCACTCTCAACCTCCCTTCCCCCCCCATTATCCATGACATCAATTCCACTAGAGTCTTCCTGTCTATTATGAGAGACCCCCTTGTCACCCTCCCCTTTCTGCCTCCCTTATTAATTTGCCCACTTAACTCAGGCCCCCCTGAATGGGTGTCCCCTTTAACTCTCTCTTATCCGAGCCATTTATCCTGGCCCTGATCATTTCCCTTTCTCCCACACCATCTTCCTCACCTCTTGTAATAGTACCCCTACCTCCAGAGGCCCTCTGTGGGTCCCTTTTACCTAGGGACCCATCCTTGGTGTGGACCCCCTCCTGAAGTGGGGTCCCTCCCCCGCCTCCTTGTCTTCCAGTTTCTCTCCAGTCATGCTCTCCCTGCTCCTGTCTGCAATATGTTGCATCTCCCCCATCTGCTTAATGTTCAAGTTTCCCCTACTCCTCCTGGGACTATTTCTATCCTTTCCTGTGAGGCCATATGGGAATCCAACTCCCTCCCCCCGTCCTCTGTATCAGTTTCCTCATTACCACCTACCCCTTCCTCCCCCTCTAGGTTGCTTAGTAGCTCAAATTTATTGTAGCACTCTATGCCAACCTCCATCAAGTGACCTGTGTTTCCCCTGACTGCCCCTCTAAGCTGCCTCTCTATCTCCCCTCTTGCCCTGTCCCCCTTAGGAGCTCCCTTCCCACTGTCTGCTCTTCTAGGCTTCCCCACAACAGCCCCTCCTGACACTTCCCCCTCCACTCTTCTTATATTTGGAACGTTTACCCTATAAGTTTTCCCCTTCACGTCAACATCCCTGTCTAAGGGTCCTCTACCCCTTCTAACCCCCCTCCTGCTTGCTGTAACATGATCTCCTCTAATTTCTGAACATTGTCCCCAGCCTCCCCTCCACCCCACCCATCTGCTGCCTATACCCACTCCCCTTATCCTTGGCCACTCCCCCCAACTCCCCCAGCTTGCTCCTTAACCAATATATTTCACTCCTAATCCGAGATAGCTGTCTACAAAGTGGGAAGCCTCCATCTCTCCCAAGCCCAATTGAGAATTATTGCTGCCCCACAACCTGTGCAGCCTACAACCCTTCCGGAAAATGCCTGCCATGGTGGAAAGAAGCCACCCTGTTTGTCCCTCTCTATTCATAATGGGCACACCCCCTTTTCCCAATCCCTTCCCCATGGAATACTAACACTCCCTCCCCTCCAGGTGGCCATACTGGGATGTACTAGATCAGTCATATTCACTTCCAACAAACAGCCCTGCTCTAAATAGACACTTAAACTCTAACTGATGAGACAGGGTAAACAGGCTCTAAATAGACACTTAGACTCTAACTGAAGATACAGAATAAACAGTATAATCGTATAGTATATCTTAGCTCTGTTTCACCCCAGCTGCCTGTAATATCCACCTGTTAAATAGAGCAGCAAGCCTGCAGCGTTTTGGCACCGAAAAAAATTAAACATAGTATATCCTAGCTCTGTTCCCCTCCACCCCCAGCTGTATGTAATATCACAGCCCCACTTGCATCTCCATGATTTTCCTTACTCCCACCAGAATGGAGCAGTTTTATTAAAGTAGAAGTCCTGGACTTCCGGTGACATCACCATAATAGTGGGAAGCTGAGATTGAGAGCTCCACATTCAGTCCCCCCCAAACTAACATAATCGTCAGTGTAAAGAGCAAATTTTCTAAACTGAAGGGAAGGCTCCATTACTGTGGTTGGCAGGGAAGACGCAGAAAGCAAAAGAACCCAGGCAATCAGCTTCGGCTGGGAAAATCCGGTAAATGCTTCTGAGCAGGCCACAAGATGGCCTAGCCTTGCTTCCCTTGTGAAGGTGCTACCCATCTGAATCCTCGATTAAATTAGACCCTAAGGAAATCGGGATGTCAGGAACCACAGCTAGCACCTTACAGCAGATTCTAATTACAGTCAACAGAATAGACAGTGTCCTCGCTGATTTGAAGCAAGACGTTCGCACTCTGGATAGAAAAGTCACAGCTAATGACACGCAACTTACAGAGATTGCTGGGGCCCAGGAAAGCAGTGAGCAACTTATGCTTTACCTCCTGCAGAAAGATAGGGAGACTGAAGCAAAAATAGAAGATCTGGAGAACCAATCACGATGCAACAATTTTAGAATTCATGGGATCCCGAAGGGGGTAGAGGAAGGCTTTGCATCCACTGGTGACTTCATCCAGCAAGTCCTTAGATCTGCACTCTCTATTCTGGGGGATTTAAATCTAGAAATTGACAGGGCACACTGCTCACTGGTTCCCAAGCCGGCCGACCCTTCGGTGAAACCTCGCTCATTCATCATCAGAATGCTGTACTTCCAGAGTAAAGAGTGGATTCTACGGGAGGCCTGGCGACACCGAGATTTAAAATATCAAGATGCAGTGATCTGGTTTGATCAGGATTTCTCAGCGGCACTCCAGACCAAAAGGCAGAGAATCAGAGGAAGCATCAAGGAGCTAAAATCCAAAAAAGATATGAAGGCTCAGCTTTTATTTCCAGCACGACTGAAGCTTTTCATGGAGTCAGGTATGAAGATCTTCTCCTCCCTGCTGGAAGCTACCTCAACCCTGAAAAGTCTAAATATCCCGATTTACGACCTAGAATGTGAAATGTTGGAAAAGAAACTGAAAACTAGTGCATGGAGTGTAGTACACAGAGGATCGACGAGAAGCAGAGGGGTACCAAGCACTATTCCGAAGTCAGCCATAGGTGACATTGCGAAGATAATGCAAAGAGCAGATCAAAGAGAGTAGGCTCAAAAGTCACCCAAAATGGCCCCCTCTCCTTCAAAAGAGTAGCCCACAATACTGCAGGTATTCCCTACTAGAAATCTCAAACACTGCTTGATGTAATCAGGAGGCAATGTCTCGGTATGGCCTGCTGTTCAGAGACCTCCTAACCACACAGCAGTGGCCCACCTGAAAGGTTTTGTTTTTGGACAAAAACTTGAGAGGGGCGGGAAAGAGTTATAATCTAATGGTTATGACAGGAGTGGGTTTCATATAAACTGATAGCAAAGCTGTATCCTGCTGAGAAAAACCCAATAGGGATAATAGATATGAATGGGAATGAGGCGCCTTTAAGGCGGATAAGCAAGTACGAAAGAACTCCTGAAAATGGCCTGAAAGATTAAGGCCTCTTAATTCTGTCTACCGACTTCAAGCTTATCAAAGAGATTTAGAAGCCAAGGGGGGTGGGAGAAGAAAAGCCTTCTTCTGGACAGATAAATCACTAGGGACAAGCGCATCATTTTGAAAACAGAAGTATGGGGGGGATGCGGAGAATGGGTGGAACCTGACATCTTACCTTACGTGAGTGATGTCCTGCAGCACACAGTTGTGAGCCAGATACATACATACATACAAACATATGAACAAGCCAGCAGAAGAAGGCCATTTGGTCTATCAAGCCTGCTAGTATTGCAGGGTCCACAGCTTGAGCTAATGTCCCTGCCCTTCCTCCCCACTCCTCCCATCCTCCCTACCCATGATTCTTATCTTCCCACTATGCCTATCCCAGCCTCTCTTAAAGCTGCTCACTGTCTTTAATGAGATGACCTCTTCCGGCAGCACATTCCAAGTGTCCACCACCCTTTCTATGAAGAAGTGCTTCTTGATATCTCTCCTAAACCTCCCACCCTCCAGCTTAAGACTGTGCCCCCTCATGATGTGGTTGCCAGTCAGCTTAAAGAGACTTTCCTTATCAACATTATTTATCCCTTTCAAGTACTTGAATGTCCCAATCACGTCCCCTGTCTCTCAACACCCTTTTCACGTCACAGGGGCTCTGAAAAGTCACATATAGTGACACTAGGTGACCTGTAATACCTGTAATACCACCAAGATTTTCCTAGAAAGTCAACTTGAAAGTCATGAGTACAAGTTCAAGGTTTTATTATTGTCAAAATTACATAAAGTTTTGTAAAGTTGTGTTTGGTTATACTTTAAAAAAAAGTTTGCATGTTATACAGTGTGGATTGCTATTATTTAAATATATAGAGCATACTTCAAGATGGAGGGAGAAGTATGGGCTACTGCAAGACACTCAGGGAAATGGTAAACAAAAAGAAATACCCTCCCCCCCCAAAAAAAATGGAGTTAAAAATAATTTCTTATAATGTTAATGGAATTAACTCCCCAATAAAAAGAACAAAAATACTGTTGGAATTGAAGAGATTGGAGTGTGATGTGGCCCTACTCCAAGAGACACATCTCTCGGAGACGGAACACACCAAACTTAGAAGACAGTGGGTTGAAAGGGTAGAGACTGCCTCTCATGTAGCCCTAGTGTAGTACATTGAAAAGACCATTAAGGATCTTGCGGTGGACTCACCTATGGCGGACTGTTCACCTTCAATATGGTGTGATACCCTGAAAGCTGTAACAAGGGGTCAGATGATAAGCCTGGCCTCTGCCAAAAAGAAGGAAACCAGTAAGAAAGTAATGGAATTACATAAAGCAATTAGGATCTTAGAGAAGGAACATAAACAGAAGGGGAGTGGAGGGGAGTCAATCCTTAAAGAATTGAAAAAGAAAAGAGAAGAACTAAATATTTTAGAGACAGAAAGAGCAGCGGGTATTTAAAGATTTGCAAATCAGAAATGCTACAAGGAAGGGGGAAGCAATTAAGCTGTTAGCGTTAAGGCTGAAAAAAGAACAAGCTAGTAGATATGTCTTATATGTACAAACAGCAATGACGGAGGGGACAAGGTTAAGAAACCAGAAGCCATAGCTGTGGCTTTTAACAAATACTACAAAAGCCTCTACACAGAGACAAGAGACCCACAAGAGGTTATAACTCAAACAATGAAATTCTTGGAAGCCCTGCAACTACCCAAACTAACCTCAGAAATGCAAAAGGGTTTATCAGCACAGATAACGGAAAAGGAGATTGGCTCTGTAATTACATCCCTTCCCACTGGAAAATTCCCAGGCCCAGCCGAATTCCTGGCAGAATTTTATAAAAAATGTAAACAAATTCTCACCCCAAAATTAGCTATTGTGATGAACACCATCTTAGAGGAAAACCAACTTCCAGAATTCTGGCGAGAGGCCCAAATCACAGTAATTCCCAAACCTGGAAACCCCCGATGCACTGTGATTCCTACAGACCCATTTCCCTTTTAAATAAAGATTTTTAAATCTTAACAAAAATTTTAGCTAACCAATTGCAAAATTACATTGAAATGTTAATTCACCCTGACCAGATTGGCTTCATACCCCACAGACATATGTCTGACAATATCAGAAAATTACTCAGTATAATTACAAATAAAAAAGACTCCCCACCCCCTAAATTGCAATTTTCTTGGATGCCAAGAAGGCTTTTTACCAACTAAATTGGAATTATTTACATGAGGTCATGGTGCATATGGGGTTTGAGGGTTCATTTCTGAAATGGGTTATGGCTGCTTATCAACACCCCCAGGCCAAGGTCCATGTAAACAGTACAATTTTGGATTCTTTTAGAATACAACAGGGTACCAGACAGGGGTGCCCTTTATCTCCCCTGCTTTTTTCAATTGCAATGGAACCCCTAGCCCAGGCAATTAGAAAGGAGAAAGAGATCCAGGGTATTCCTATGGGGGAGCTTTGAACAAGATCTCCCTCTACGCGGGTGACACTCTGATCTACCTGAAATATCCAGACAGGTTAATTTCCCCTTTAATAGAGATGCTAACACAATTTGGCAAAATCTCCGGTTTCAAGATTAACATGGGTAAGTCAGAAGCCCTGCCCATAAAAGGAAACATACCCACAACCACACACAATAAGATCCCTTTTAAACGGGTGAAAGGAACCATCAGGTATCTAGGGATCCAAATCCCCACCAGAATGTCCAAATTATGCCAACTTAATTATGGAATTTTAAAAAACAAAGTATGTGCAGACGTAAATAGATGGCAAACACTCCCTTTTACCCTTACAAACCGAACAGACACAGTGAAGATGAATGTACTGCCAAGGTACCTTTTTCTATTCACCAGTCTCCCCATTCCATACCCTAAGAAGGACTGGAAAAGAAAAGAAATTATCCAGATTTATCAGGGCAGGACGAAAGCCTAGAAAGAGATGGGAACTTATAACAGAGACCAGAGATGGGGGAGGGAGTCTCAAACTTTATAACTATTATAAAGCAGCTCAGATGTTGCAAATTATAAAAATGCTAAACCGGAATATACAGGGGTCTGGTATCCTGTGGAAAGACAGGCTCACCTACAATCCTGTTGCTTGCTCTTCCGTGGGTGGCCTTGCCCTCTGACCTAAAATGAATAAAGAACAGATGGACCCATCAAACTATTAAGGTTTGGCTGGACAGTAGACAGTGGTGGGAAATCCCCATATCAGTTTGGCACTATATCCCACTGGATTGCCTCCCCAACTTCCCAACTCAGCTAGGAGACAATTGTTTCCAGCGCTGGTGAAGCAGGGTCTTCAGGTCCTCACACAGTTTATGCAAAGAGGCTCCATTAAATCATTCACAGAATTGCAAAGAGAATTTGAATTACCAAAAAAGGACTTTTTTAAATATGTGTAATGATGACACTATATAACGAACATGGTGGGGGTGATGGCCCTTATATATGATCCACTCCAACCAATCATTGCTACATTCCAGAAAAGTTGTGTAAGAGAAGTTAGAGGTTTTATATCCTATATGTACAAAGCACTTCAAGAAGAAATAGGGAAACCTCATATACAAAAGATTGAAAGGGACTGGCAGGCTGAGCTTAGCACTATGATAACAGAAGAGGAATGGGGCAGCATCTGGATAGGGGTTATTAAGACCACGGCTTCACCCAAATAGAGAGAATAGAGGTGGAAGGTTATGACCAGATATTTCATCACACCAGTGATCTCAGCCCATTACACAAACCCCCCAACAGACAGATGTTGGCGGGGTGTCGAGTAAGGTACATACATGCATATTCTGTGGCAATGCCCAAAGATAACGGAATACTGGCAAAAGGTCACACAAGGACTGCAAGAAATCCTACAACTACACAGCAGACCCACTGAAGTGAATATTTTGTTTGCCCTACGTCCAGAAGAACTTCAGTTTAATAATCAGAAGTATCTTTTCTACATTCTGGTGATGGCAGCAGTTAAAGTAATTACCCAACACTGGCTTCAGTCTAGCTCTCTGTCTTTGGACATGTGGAAAACCAATGAACTTCATAGTAAGGAAATGGAAGCAATCACAGCACGCTTGAGACTAAATGTAGAGCAATACAACTCTAGATGGTTGCCTTACTATGAGTACATTGAGAATACAGAAGGCAGACCAGTGCTGGAACAGTTTCTTCTGGCCTAAGTCAGAAAGGGATGGTTTGGTTAAGGTATCGACATGACCCGGGAGGGGGAAACGGTATACCTTTTGAGGGTAGGGAGGATGATTACTGAGGAAAGGGGAGAGGAAAATATGGGAGAACCAAGTAAATAAATATATATGTTTGAATAAAGACAAATGAAGATGAAAATGTATTTTAGAAATAATAGATCTATACTGATTAGTTTACTGTTTGGTTTGGTACAGATAAGTTGTTTATTAGACTTAGATAAGTAAGTTACAAAACTTTTTTTTCCTTTTATTCTCTAGAATGGTACTATATTTAACAATATAGTTCTAAACATTGTTTTAAAAACAAATGTATTGGCAGCTTAATAGAGAGTTCAGGTGAAGATCCTGTGCAGCCTAATGACAGTGGAAGGAAATTGTTGGTGAATTAGTAAAACATAGATAATAGAAACCAAGCCAATCTGTAACATGAAATGTCTCCATCTGTAAAACAGGAAAAAAAAGAAAAAGAATAGATAATGTAAGTACTTGAAGGTAATTAACTGTTAATGGTATTCTTTAAGGTAGATGTAGTTATATATGTCTGCCTAATTGTCAATTGTATTGTGAACTATCAATAAAATTATTCATGAGTTCAAAAAAGTAGAAGTCCAGATTTGTCCGCCTACAGAGAACCCCTCCCCTTACCAACCCATAAAGGCTATTTAAATGGGTGGCGGTGCGGGACGGGCGGGCAGGACAAAATATTCCAGTCCCTGAGCTCCAATGAGCACCCTCTCGCTGCTCAGTCCCTCTCTCGCTCTCTGGCACTGCAGCAGGCCACCCGTTAAATAGGAGAACAAGTCTGCAGCGTTTTGTCACTGAAAAATTTAATTCAAAAGTCCAGTCCCAGTCATTGAGCTCTGATGAGCTCCTTCTCGCTGCTTTGTCCCTCTCTCACTCTCCATCAAACAAACAAATTAGAAGGGCAAAAGCCCAGACAGAGGAAAAGATAGCAGAAGCAGCAAAGAGAGGAGACAAATCATTGTTTAGATAGATTAGGGAATGTAGGATGACAAAAGGGGGGATAGTAAAGACTGCTACTGAAGAAGGGAAATGCATCAAACGTGACCCAGAGAAAGCTTAAATTCTCAACAAATACTTCTGCTCGATGTTTACCAAAGAGGACCCAGGGGATAGCCCAGCCCTGAAAAAACACAACACCCCAGGACCAGGGGTAGACATGAGTCCCTTTACAGAAGCCAAAGTACCGGAGGCACTAAATAAACTAAAAGCTGACAAAGATATGGGACCAGACAAGATGCACCCCAGAATTCTTAAGGAACTGAGGCAGAATGTAGCCCCCTGGCACTTCTATTCATGAAATCCTTGAAAAGCAATGTGGTACCTGAAGACTGGAAAAATGCAATAGCTGTTCCACTTTACAAATCAGGCAGTTGTGAAGAGGCTAGTAATTACAGACCAGTGAGCCTCACATCTATAGTAGGGAAACTAATTTAGGCACTACTCAAATAGAGGATCATATCATTCCTTAAAGTAGTGGCCAACATGACCCTAAACAGCATGGTTTCACAGCAGGTAGGTCATACCAGACAAATCTGCTCAAGTTTTTGACTATGCTACAAAGATAGTGGACGACAGTGGAGCAGTGAATGTGGTCTACCTAGACTTTAGTAGGGCCTTCAAATCAGTTCCACACAGAAGGCTGGTAGAAGCTTAACCACACAGGGATTGGTCAGAGGAAGTCAGATGGTATAAAACTGGTTACAAGGCAGAACACAGAGGGTACAGGTTAATGGAATGCAGTCGACAGAAGGCAGGGTGATCAGCAGGGTGCCCCAGGGCTCAGTGCTGGGCCAGTGCTCTTCAATGTTTTATAGCAGACATCACTGATGGACTGGAAGGGAGGTGTGTCCATTTGCAGAGGACACCAAGATATGTAGCAGGGCGGACGTCTCAGCAGGAGTGAGCAAGATGTAAGTGGACCTCAAGAAACTAGAAGAATGGTCTGGAGTGTGGCAAATGAGATTTAATGCCAAAAAGTGCAAGACCATGCACATAGGAAAGAAAAATCCAAGAAAGGAGTATTACCTAGGAGGCAAAGGACTGGCAGCCTCAAACCAGGAATGAGATCTGGGAATCATAATCTAAGATGACTTGAAGGTTGGTAAGCAGTGTGAGAAGAAATACAAAATCACACATGCCCCCATAATGCAAAGCATCTTGGGCTGTGTATGCAAATCATCACAGAGTATTATGCTGGTTCAACATTAAGCAGAAACGCATGGTGTCGAAAGGCCTCTCACACAGTTTGCAAAAGGTGCCAACAGAAGACACAGACACGTGTTTTATCCTATCAAGACTCATCAGTGTGCCTCATCTGTCTGACACCCCAGTGGAATAAACCAGCTACCCTAAGATGGTCTGTCTGGGTTATGTTGTCGTGAACCCAGTTAAAACAAAAAAACAAGTTAAAAGACAAAGAACCTCAGTGCGTAAGCACTAAGGCAATGGTTACCCCAAAGGACATTGGCCGGGAAGCCAAGTTTCAAAGAAATACAGAATCACACATGCCCCCATAATGCAAAGCATCGTGGGCTGCATATGCAAATCACCACAGAATATTATACTGGTTCAACTTTAAGCATAAATGTATGGTGTGAGAAGGCAACAATGAAGGCTAACAGAATGCTGGGCTGCATTGGGAGGGAAATCATGAGCAAGAAGAGATGTGGTACTATCACTGTATAGATTGCTGATCAGGCCTCACCTAGAATATGGAGTCCAGTTCTGGAGGCCTCACCTCATGAAGGGCATTGACTGGGTTGAAACAGTACAGAGAAAGGTGACAAAATGATTTAGGGTCTGCAGTACATGTCCTTCAAGGGAACTGAATATGTACTCCCTGGAGCAGAGAAGAGAGAGAGGGACATGATTGAGAAACACTCAAGTACATAAAAGGCATTAACAAGGTACAGGAACAGGAACTTTTCACTTCAAGAAGAGCTCCAGGACCAGGGGGCATGACCTCAGGCTGCAAGGAAGGAGGTTCTCTACCAACACCAGGAAGTTTTCTTCACAGAAAGAGTGGCAGACACTTGGAACAGCCTACCCCAATAGGTTGTAGGGGTCCAACACTGTAGGGGATTCAAGAATGCATGGGATAGACTCAAGGAAGCCCTGACTACAAAGGGCAACTAGAGTGTTAAAATAGGTCTAAAACAAATAGGCAGACTAGATGGACCTAGCAGTCTGCTTCTGCTGTCAACTTCTATGTTTCTATGTTTCTAGGGCTAGGACCCCAGAAGAACAGTAAGTCCCAGGCTCCCTTTCTGGTGCCTTCCCTTGCTCTACCATTGCTTCTTCCTCTGCTCCTCCTCTTCCTCTCCTCTCTTGCTTTCCTCATCTCCTCCTCCTCCTCCTCTATGCTTCTTTCACTTGTCTTCCTCCTCTCTTGTTCCTGCTGCTCCTCATCCTCTCACAGATGTGTTTCACCCTGCCTCTTTCCCATCTCCTCTCATGCTTCCCCTCCTGTGCCTTCTACACCTCTGATTCTGTCACTTGCCACACTGACAGTTTCATTTTATTATCTTCCTCTTTAATGGTATGCTCTTTTAAAAACTGCTTGGGTGCTTCTTATTTCATTTTGAAGAACTGTGGTATACAGTAAGTATAACTCACACGACTCCCATGAACAAATGCAGCTTTTCTCTGATGACAGGATTGCAGTAATGTCTCCAGAGCCATATCATGTCACCTTCCTTATGCAAAGTAGATATGTTAGAAACACAGAAACGTAGACAATGATGACAGAAACAGACCAATAGTCCCTCCAATCTGCCCAAGTTCCCTATTTAGAGGAAGAATAGAAGTGGAAAAAAGAATGAGAGGAGGTGCATGCCAATGCACATGCCAGAGAGAAGGATAACGAATAAGAGGAGCTTGAAAATCTGATGTCAGTTACACTACTGACTAGAAGTGCTTTGTGTAATACTAAGTGTAGAAGCTCCATACTGGGGCCTCTTCTGTTTTCAATCTTCATCAACAATTTGCCATCAATCTGCAAACATGTACATACTCCTCTCTGTGTAGACAATGCAGTTCTATACACACATAGCAAAGACATCAACAAAATTAACCATGTACAGAGAAACAGCTTCACAAACTTGCAGGAATGGTTCGTTCTAGAAAAAATGGTCCTGAATCTACCGAAAACCCAATCAATGTTGTTTGGTTCTAACTCCAATCTGAAAAACACATCCCCCAAGTTCTGCATTAGTGCAAACAATGTGGACTGCCTAGAAAAAGTCAACTGCTTTAAATATCTAGGAGTACGCTTAGACTCTACCCTTATCTTTGATACCCACATTCAAAACACTACCAACCTGCTTCACTAAAGGCTTGGCTCTCTGTACAGAATCTGCAAGTACCTTACGCCCTAATCCAGACATAGAATTGCACAGGCAAATCTGCTCCCTATAATGGACTACGGTCTTTGGTCACCGATGCTGTTTACTAAATTATGCTACAGAAGAAGTACACTCTTCATAAAAAAAAAATCCAGTTAATAAAGGACAAAATTACAAGAGAAGTTGGGGGGGGAGGTTATAAAAATGTATGCCACGATTTGGGGATGTCTTCTTGATATAATATATATACAAGGAGGTTCTTGACATATTTATATATAGAACAAATGAGTGTGTCAGCATGAGAGAATTAAGAAGCAAGTTTATTATTTCCATAACCCCCTTCCCCCCGCTTCTCTTGTAATTTTGTCCTTTATTAATTGGATATTTTTTTAAGTGTCTCTGGTGTAATTGTTGTGATTAGATGTTAAACAACAGGCACTTAAGCACTTTATGCCAGCAGGTTTTTAAAATGCATTAGTTATTAAATATACTGTAATGGACGTAAGCTTTTAATTAATTACATTCTAGTTTGCTGTGGTGTGATGGTCATATGGTTGCTTTCACCATATTTAAGAGTGGTTGTTTTTTATGTAATCCGCGTTTGAGAAAGGATTCATGTCCGAAACATGTCAAGCTGAAATTTGGAGGTGGTGTTGCTATAAATAAATGTATTTTTGGCACAGAAAATAAGCTGTGTGGCATCCCTCTTTTGAGGTTTAGAAGAGTATGCAGGAAACTTTTTTTCTTGTTTGACCTCAGTTGTTTCCTAGCACCACATCCGTGTGCATACTCTTTGGTTTGGACTCAGTGTAGTAACTGCACTAATCAGCTGCTCTTTCTATGTGCCGCGGGTATGTAATCAATATGTAATTTTCAATCAATGTGCGCATGTTTTATTTTCTGCAACAAGCACTCAAACATTTGTATGTATGTCCTCAAATGTCGATGCAATTGCACCGGTCATGACTGAAAAGGCACGTGGTGCCAGTGCACTAATACCCGGTTACTAAAGTGAAAATAAATAAATACATAAACAAATAAAGTGTTTTGGCTAATTATTTAAAATGTGACTGTTGCATCATACTAACAGCCAAGCATATTCTTCATTCAGGTCAGAATCAGAAGAGCGAGACAGTCTTGTATGGAACAGGGATGACAGTTTATTGAAGTAATCCAGTCCCATACTAGCACCCAGCTGATACATATCCAGCTACTTTACCAGCTGTACTTCAGAAGTAGTCCAACTACCACCAGTGAGAGCCAAGCCCAGCAGCCACTCCGCCTGCACTGGTCTTGGATTTGTAACAAAACAAACAGAGTCATTACATGTCCACACTAAAGTTCCACATCACCACCCAAGTTCCACAAGAATGACACAACTCATCGATGAGATGACGGTCCTTGATTTTCTGGCATACTTTATGGTGGAAGATGACATGCTTTTGAAGTCTCTGGGACGAAGCCAAGCTCAAATACAATGTTGCATTGCAATGCACATTTTCATGGCATGTTATCCATACAAGGTACAAGGCAGATGCATACAGATGATGCCACTACTGAAGGAGGCAGAGGAAGTCATGTGCATTTCACTACTGATATCTGGAGAAGTGGTGCAAACCAAAGCTTCCTGAATCCTACTGCATATTGCGTTGTCTCCAAATTATGCACTGCCACCATTGCCATCTCCCCAACACCACCTCCTGCAGTAACTGTATTAAAATAGCCAACCTCACAAAGACATAGCAACAGAGGAAGTGCTTCACTTCATTTTCATTTATTTATTTATTTATTGTGTTTATCAGAGAACCAGAGAGCAATTGAGCCAAGCTCTGTTAGTACAGCATCGGAACAAGTGCAGATCACGCAGTTTGCAGTCAAACAGCAAATATATAAAGTATATATGTACAGAAGAGTCCAATAAACAAACAGAATATTTCAATAAACAAACCTGTATATACAAGGCCTATCAATGCAATGATGCAATAAGCTGAAGAAATAGAGTCACTTTTAGATTCTGTATGTCATGCAACAGTAACAGAGGGGAGGTGTAGTGGGAACACATTCGGCAGTTTATCCAAACAGTGCTAGACATCTGGATTTATCCTCATGATCTGAAGGTGTGTATCTCTGTGATGGACAGGGGAAGTAACATGCAGAAGGTGATAAATGGTGGGGATTTCGGTCATGCACCTTGCTTTGCATACATACTAAAACTAGTGGTCAGTTATGTCCTTGACAAATATGCACAGTTAAAAAAAACACTTGATAATGTACCATTGCTAAATATTTATATCATTCCCTCAAATTATTTTTTAAAAATAAAGTGATGATGATGATGATGAAATGCACTAAGCTTCTACTGTATGTCGTTAATAGCAGAAGAAAAATTCTGCTTAACAGTGCTTAATTAAAGACATTTACACATGGTGAAACTTCATCTTTCATATGGTGGTGAGACTCATAGACCAGAAAGGTTTGTTCCAGGCCATGGAATTTACACATGGGAACTGTGGTGGCTATCTGGCATGGGTGCATTAATGTGCTCTGAAAAAGCTCATGCCATTTCTGTGATCATGTGAACAGGCAACGAAAGAGTTTAGTGCAAAAGTGGAAACCCTTAGCAGGTACCCTTCCATGGTAAGTCTATCTGAAAGCCTCACATGCCACGATTTCAGATCTTGTACTACAACCCAGCAAATCAATGCTGTTAGCGGTAGCCATAGAGGTATTGGTGGTGGTGCTGCGGCTGCTAATGATGATGTTGGTGGTCAAAGTGACACCTCTAGTTCACAGAAACATGGAAGAATAAGGGCAGAAAAAGACCATAAGTCCATCAAGTCTGTCCTGAAGCCCTACAATGTATTATTTTGTAGTAATCCCCTATCATCTCAGTGCACTCAGCAGCAACAGGATACAATACTTATAAAAGAAGTGGCACAGGTATTTCTTATACTACTTGCAGACAGATTTGACATAACTAAATCAGGCATGCAGTTTTCCCTAGCAACACTAATAGAGCCCAGATATAAAGACACGTTCATTCCTGCTGGACTGATGGAGTATGTTAAAGATAAACTGCTGCATACACTAATGCTAGAGCAGCAAAAAACAGCATGAAGAACCCATCAAGTATGTGCATATGCAATCTCCTGGTCATAGTCCTCCTCTTTTGTATCTGTCTGCTCCTAGTGCCAGTGCCAAGACTGGGCACGATATCAAAGACTGATAGTAGTCTTCTATTAACAGATACAGTGCAATACCCTGGCATCCAACACTCAAGTTGGCAATGCCTGCACAAGGACCCTCTACTCCATACCCCTCCTCCATGGGGCACCAAATTGACCCGGCTCCGGCATAAGGTATGGGTTAGAGTTCCACCACTACTGAGAACTCACACAGCTCCTAACAAGGCAACAAGTGAGCCACCTTCCCAATGTTATTGGTAGAAGAGGGGCTGGAGGGTTCCTTTTCCTCCCCAGATTTGTGCCACCACCCCAGGCTTGTCAGGCCTCCTCCATCGACCTTTAATGTTGAACTGACTCAGACTCAAACTTCAGACTGACTGAACTTCCCACCTAAACCTCCTTTTACATGATCGCTAGACACCTCCCTCTCCCACCACGGACAGGTGGTGGCACTAGAACTGCTCCACTATGGCCTTAGCTGTTGCAGACTCAGTCCCACCACAACAAACACAGCAATCCCAGTAGCAGCACAGCAACATTACCTGTAACAAGAATGCTAGAGTAAAAATATGTATTGCGTGACCTCAAAGGTATAAATGACCCCCTTCCCCATTTGTAGTCTGCTTTACCCTCTTCCAATTGCTGCTTTGGGACCCAAAATGGTTTGGCTGAATTATTAAAGCTAAACTGAATTTCTGGGCCATATCTAAGCCAAACCAAATTTGCCAGTTGTTGTCTCTCACCCTTAATCCCTACCATCCTCCCTACCTGGTTTCAAAGTCTCTATTTGAGCTACTCTAGCCCTTAAGTTGAGGGCTGTGAGTTCAGTTCCCACATCTGGCACTTGGGTTAATATCCCAGTACTGACACTGTAGTGCAGCATTAGAGGGGTGCTGCACTTCTGAGGTGCCATCTTTCGGATGAGACGTTAAACCGAGGTCCCATCTGCCTGGATTGGTGGTAGTTCAGGTGGATGTTAAAGATCCCATGGCACTTATCGAAAAGAGTAGGGGAAAGTTTTATTGCAACAGAAATCGTACATAACCATACAAAAACAAATAGAGTAAACAAGAGGAAATAAAAAAAGAAGAAAACATTGTGTAACCAAAAGAAATACATTCATGTCACAGTAGCATCAGAATCTGTTACCCAAGGAAGGGCCTTCCAAAGTTCCAAAAGCCATGTCTCAGATAAGGAAGTACATTCCTGCAAATAAATAGTCCTCAAATCCTGCACAATTTTTCTTTCCAATGCAATATCGTACATTCTTTTTGTTGTAAAGTGAATAAACACCTAGTCATCCATATATTCCACTTAATTACAATAAACACCAAATTCAAAGTATCAATGTGCCATAAGGACCATTGAGGGAAAAACTCCATAAACAATATTGAGATATGCAACGTCTGAAACAAAGGAAGATGCCAGGTATGTGCTAAAAATGTCCACCAAGACTGAATGAAAGAACAGTCAAAATATAAGTGAGATATGGTTTCTGGTTGTGTGATACATAACAATCTTGAACACATTCTGTCTTGAAATTGCTTATGTTTATGGTTCACCTTCACATTAATCCTTTCATGGCATGATAACCAATAAAAGTCCCACATATGGGCTGGTACTCTTGTACAACGTAATAAAGACAAAAGGGAGGGCATATGTTGTCGAGGACACTTTTCAAAAGGTACTGGGACAGCACAAACAGTGGAAAGTAAAGACTGATATAAAACTTTATGTGAGGAAGGTAATAACATCTGGGCCATTATCTGCCATTGTTTCAGGCGTAAAAACATTCTTTACAAATACAGGTCTCCCAACAGTATGGCGTAACACAGACAGAATTAACTTCCATTGGCAAAACCAAATGCGACAAGAATCATAAAACCAAGGTTCCCAACCCATTTGGGTGTTAATCAATAAAGGTCTAAGGTTGGCCGTAAGGAAAATAGAGAAAAAAAATAACAGGGGATTAATCATAAGGAGACCGCCCTCCGAACTGGGTAAATATGTGACATTCCTTTTTATCGGATTCAGCTTACTCCTCAAAAAGCCTGAAAAAACAAACTAAGGACTGTCATTTCAAGTTGCCTGGGAATAGGGAAAATATAACTCAAATAAAGAAAAATCGGTATCAAATAAGATTTAATCAAAAAAACACGTTTCTTTTTCCCAAGGTGTCCCCTATTCCAATGGGCTACCTTAAGTTTGCCCTGCGTAACTTAATATCCCAATTATAAAAATCAGAATCTACTGTACCAAAATATACCCCTAAAATACGAACAGGGCCTTCCACCAAACGTAAAGGACCAATATGATCCAGCTGTGACACAGCAGAACCCACCCGTATTCCCACACTTTTATCATAATTCAGGACAGCACCAGAGTACATACCAAAAGTAGAACAGACCTGAAGAGAGACCATCATGGAGGGAGCATCAGCTACCAGAAAACAGACATCATCAGCATAAGCAATGGCTTTGTAAGGCGAGCATAAAACAGGGTTAGAAATAGCTTGAATCCGAGGGTGGGTATTTAATCGACAAAGCAAAACATCTAGAAAAAATATATAAACCGGGCTCAAAGGGCACTCCTGGGAACCCCTCTTGTAATAGGAATTATAGGACCCATCCAACCATTATCCACTGATACCAGCAGGCAGTCCGGTAAAGACACACCCATCCACCGACTAACAATCACCGCACGCCGTAGTAATCGGAGTGCGCCCCATAAGAAATCATGGTCGACAGAGTCAAATGCCGCTTTCTGGTCTACAGAAATCACGAAACCTGAGAGTTCATTGCAAAACCATGGGAGAATAACTCCCAAAGGAGAATTAGGTGATCCGAGATCCTTCTAGTAGGCAACCGAACAGGACTGTGCAGGATGCAAAACTACTTCTGCAATTCTCACAAGACGCTTAGCAATTATTTTTGTCAGTATCTTAAAATCAGTATTTAACATACTTAAAGGATGCCAATTGTCAAGGGAATGAATATCCCCCTTGTGTTTATATATATAAATCAAAATACCTTTCATGAACTCCAAAGGAAGAAATTCACACGTAAGCAAAGAGTTAAGTACTACAACCAGTTCCGAACTCAAGTGGGCACCCAGCACTTTATATAGGGCAGCTGGGATACCATCCGGGCCAGGGGTCCTCTGTAGAGGCAGAGAAGAAATGACCGAGGTCACATCCGGCTCAGAAATAGGCAAACTAACCTGGTCCAAAAGAGACTGGGAGGAAAGGGATGTCAAGGTCAGCATATAAACCATCAGAATCACACTCTTGGGGGTGGGGAGTAAACAAAGTCACGATGGGCCGCTATAATGACAAATATCAGATTGAGAAGTACATAAGTTACCATCAGAATCAACTAAACTTGTCATGTTTTTCTGGGAAATTTGACGGAATTTGCCTCAAAAGAGCAAACAACAGCATGTGTACCAACTGTACCAAATTTTTGTTGAAAATAAAGTTGCTGTGATTTCTGTGTTTGAAAACATACATCGCATCCTGGACCAGTTTAATTTGGTGAGAAAGTCCTGCCCCATCAGATATGCAGTAGTTAATAAGGATTGAAGGTGAACCCTCTTCTGTAAATAATCCAAATACTCCGTCTACATTTCCTACGACTATAAGTTTTCAAAAAACTTAAATCACGCTTAGTATCTAACCACCACCTAATAGGGTCCTCATAACAACAACAAAAACTATTTACGTGCCTGAATAAACAATAACAAAGATTGCATGAATACTGGATTTAACAAGGATGTATTAAATTTCCAAAATCCAGGGCCTTTATGAAAAGGGGTAACAGGTCCCAAACCAATCATCAACAACTTATGATCCGAAAATGCAACAGCTTGTAACTCAGCTGAGGCAATATGCAAAGACTGGGACAAAAACACAAAATCAATCCTCGTTGCCAACCTACCCTTCTGAAATGTAGGGGTGTGTTGATTGGTAAAGGTTAAATAAGCATCATTTAAACGGGCCGTACGAACCAGTTTTCCCACTTCATGTGAATTACAAAACAACTTAGGGGTAGTAGCAAAAGAGCTCTTATCATGCAGACTTTAAACCACGATTAAAATCACCAGAAAAAATAACTTGAAAGGAAGTATGCAAAAAGGACGAGTATGAAAATAATTATGTATCACATTGTTTTGTCTTAGGGGCATAAAGATTAATCACCCTATATGAACAAGGCCCAAGTACAAAGTCCAGAATGAGTGCTCTACCTGGAGCTACACCATATAATTTAATAAGCGAAACCCTGGGACAGATATAAGAATCCCAGACCTGAGCAAGAATCCTGCCCGATGGACCAGTATGAAGGTCCCTGTAACCAGTCCTGCTGTGCTATGTCGTATTTCCTGGGTAGTGTGAAAATGGGTATCTTGTAGAAAGAAAATTCCCAATGGCAACAAGCGTAACAAAGAAAAATCAGGCGTCTTTTGACAGTCGCATCATACTGTTTACATTAAGAGTATAACAAGTAAAACAAGACATAGAGAATGATTAAGGCAAAAGACACATCACAATTTCCTTCTCCCAACTACTTTTGCCCTTTAGTTTCACCTTGCTTTCCATTTTTGGGAAAGGCCAGAACTTAGGTTAAGTTCCGTATCAGTGGGACCATCAGGGAGGGATGAAGCTACTGAGGAAAAGTCTGCTTCACCCCAGCATCATCAGAAACAGATTGGAGTAACTCAAAAGGATTAGATACAGGTATTGAGAGGAAGCTGAACCCTATCAGAAGGAAGGCACAAGCACGGGACACATTTCTCAAAGATCTGTGACAACTAAACGTGACTAATACCTGGGGGGGGAGGGGGCATAGTACTAGGACCAGGGATAAGGTCAGAAAATGATACAACAGGCTGGGCCAGCATAGCTGAGGGCTGAACCCGAGTACTAACAGAAAGGGTGACCTCATTCGCCCCTCAACCCCTGGAGCTGAAACAGACACAGGGACCGGTTCAGAGGACTGAAAAACCGCCAAGGGCGGAGTCACCGGAGTGGCGCGTAAGCGAGCCTTCTGTGCTTGTGTGATAATAAAACATTGGTCAACCCCCCCATCGTGAGATTCCTGATTGTGGGCTGCCCAGTGACAATTCTGGAACGTATGTCCCAATTCGTCACATAGGTTACATTTGCACTCATTAACACAGTGTGTTCCCACATGACCCAGTTCACCACACACATTACACTTCATTTTGTCACACACATTACTAAGATATGTAGGATCACCACACCGGTAACACGCTTTAGGTTGACCCGGGTAAAATAAGGCCCCTCTATCCTGGCCTATAAAGAAAGAATTAGGTAGATGAACTGGACCCAACTCATTAGTACGTAATAAAACCCTAATTTTCCAGCCCCCTGTCCAAATATTTTCCGTGTCCAGGATTGCCTCTGCTTGGCCCTGAACAGTACATCGTTGCCTCAACCAGTAAAGAACATCAGAGATTTCTACACCCTCATTCTGAAACAACACAGTTATAGTCTTAAAGGCAGGTTTTGAAAGAGGGATTACTTGGAACGGAGTCCAAAGAGCAGTGTTCTTTAGAGCAGAATATTTAGTCCAAAAACGCTCTAAACCACGGACTGTATGAAAACTGATATCAAAGGATGACTCACCAGAAATGTGAATCATCGCATAAATTTCATGAGAGAAGAATTTTAGAGTCTTTCAGAAGAGTCCGAGCCACATAGACACGGTCAGGGAGCTCAGGTAAGCCCCCTTATATATCAAACGGACAGCATTATGCTCTTGGCAGCCTGAAACGGGAATTTAAATAAAGAGGAGAATGAGCGAGTAGGCTCTGTCTGACGAGAAGTAGTAGCTTTGGAGGTAGATTGATGCTGTACAATACCTGCAGCCCTAGGAGATTTAGCAAGGGAGGAAGCCTGGAAGTCAGTTTCCATAATATACAGCAGAGTAGGGTGTTGCGTCAAGGCCAATTCTTCCGGCAAACTTAAGGGATCAGGAGAGACCAGAGGTGTAGCAATGGAACTTTGCGATTCAGGGAAATCTGCACGACTGGGGGACTGCAGCGGTGACGGACCGGAAATCCAACGTCCTGTGAGCAGTTCCTGTACCCAGCCAGCCCCTCATAGAGCTGAATCTACAGACCGGGGGTGCTCCTTGAGGGAATGCGAGACCTGAGGCAATGGCTGTAGAGAAGACGATGCAGCAGGCTCCACCACGTTACCGCCCTCCACTGCCGACAAACGGGAATCCGTGTGAGCAGCTTCCAGCAATAGAGAATCCAGGGGTTCCGAATCTGAAACAGCAACAGCCGGTGAGTCTCAAGTCGTTTCAGTCATTATCACAGGCAAGGTAGTGGGGAGAAATAGATCGATGAGGCACAGCAGAGGAGGGAAGATCCGTAGGGAACCAAGTTCGTCACAGATTTGTCGTTTAGTAAGCAGAAAACTACGGTCTACTTCAGCCAGGCATTCACACAACACCTTCCTGACTGAGCAAGTCACATTTGAAGTGGTACTGAGGTATCCTCGAGACGCGTCCAGTAGAAAAAAGGCAAGGTTCCAAAACTTCATCGCACAAAATAGGAACAGGCTCTGTCTGCAGTATAGGCACAGCAACTTCAGAAGGTTGATATACAGGTAAATGAGCAACAATGTTGGTCTCAGTAAGAGCCAAGGTGGGGGCCGAGACCAGAACTCCCACCTCCATAGCTTCCTCCACCACAACCACAGGGACGTCCGCCATCTTGGACAGAGGTTCCCCCTCTGACGAGTAGGGGAATTTCCTTGGTGTCCTGGCCAAATTTCCCTCATTCACTAAAAATACCACCAACAGCTTAATCTGGTTCAAGGTCAGTCGGCATTCATCTGTACCCCTCCCCGGGTCGTGCCTGAAAATAGGCAGGATTTGTCTAGTGCACTTACCCAGTCAACAAAAACTAAATAAATAAATAAATAAGATAAATTTAAATTATTGCCAAATATTTCGGTCCAACACTGAGCAAAGTCATTATCTATTCTGTGTCACCACTAGGGTTAAATGCTGTGATTTCCAGCTTTTCTCGTTAGCTCTGTGACAGTACTTTGGCACAGACTAGCGATGGAAGAACTGTAATTAATTAAGCTTCTAGAAGGCAGTGTGGCCCACTGGTTAGAGCACTGTTTAAGGAACTAGGACATCACCAGTTCAAACACCAGAGTCAAAATACTCACTGTGAGACCTTGAGAAGTCACTTAACATCCCAGTCCATCCAGCTGCAGAAATGATAGACACAGGACCCCACTGAAAATGAGATGATTCTTTTCCACTGTGCTATCCTGGGTAAATAAATTGTACAAAAAAAAAACAGCTTATGGTGCCATAACTAACTAGCTACTGGCAATTCTGTAGACTGCAAGGTACCACTTTCTTTCAAATAAATAAGGAATAATGCACAACAGGGGGCTGGGATAACATCACGCCAGGTGGTTGGGCACGAGGCCCAGGTTGAGTGCATCCAGCATCCAAGAAGTGACATTAGCCCAGCATGACACACACCCTGGAGCACATTATTCCTATTATACAATGCTCCTGAGTAGAAACAAAATGAAAAAAAAAAAAAACTACATTTACAAGTGCATTTTTGCTCTTTTTGAATGGGTAGGTATACTTTTTAAAAAATAGTGCTGCTTGACAGTTTTGCCCAAATGCCCAGTAGGTGGAGCTGCTGTTACTGTGAGTCTCTACTGTCCCACACTAAGTTCTCTATCTTTTGCCTCCCTCAATCTGTATGCTGGTGACCTGTGGAAGTGCCCCCCCTCCCCACAGTCTGAGAGTCTCTGTCCTTTGGCTCCCTTCTTGATCTATAATCTGCTGGCCTGTGGAAGACACATCATCGTTGCCCCTTCCCCCATGGCCTGTGAGTCGCTGGTATTAAATACACTGAAGCCACCAATGTCGAAGAGTAAGTACAGCTCATGCTTACTTTGGAAAGCAGTCAGATGCGATTATGCATGGATGAAAGGGGCGGACCAGGGAACTGCCGACAGAGTGAGAGTTCTATTTTGAAATCAAAGTTCTGCTTCTCCCGGTACAGTTTACAATTTAATGCTTGTACTGGGAGATCTAAAAGTAACACAGTGCAGCTGCTAGCTGATGAGTAAGCACAACTCGTGCTTACTTTGAGAACAAAAAGATGGGCTCGTGTATGGATGTAAGGGTGGACTGGGGACTGCTAACAGAGTGACATCTGTGTTTCGAAATCTTTTTATTTATTTAAATTTTCCTCAGAAAATTATGTTTTGTGTTTGTTGTGAAAGCAGATGTGGTGATGCACGGGTGTAAAGGGCAGAGCCTGGGACCACTGACAGTGAAGCCAATTGGACTGAAGGCTTTGTTATACGTCTTTTCTTCTTTTTCATTTTATTCAGAGAATGGTAGGGAATCAGTTTATTAAATGTGTTTTGGTAATGCGGTAGTGTTTTGGGTGTAGTCAGTTTGTATTCTCTGAGAAAGAAGAATCTACTTTAGAAAATTAAGCACACAAGTACTGGCATAAAGCAGACAAGTCACGTCAACTTTGCCACTTTTCACATGGGTAATGGAATGATTCCTATAACATGTGATACAGTCATGTATGTGCTGGGACTAGATCCGTGATGTTATGCTGGGATAACATCACAGGTCCAATCCCAGACTGACCAACTAGAGCCCAGCATTCTTCCTTGCCATTGTATAATCATGCTTTAACCCTGTTGCAGAGGTGATGTACTCTTGTTTCCAGGAGGGAGAGCACTGGACTGCCAGGCATTCATTTTCCCCATGTAAATCAACCAAGAAGGTTGTGCTGTGAAGACAGCCACTTGTACCCTCCTAGATAGAGAAGGGCTATGGCCATGGTGATCCCAATCATTGGAGTGTGGGATCTGGAGAAACCGTGAAAAACAAGGGGGGATGGACATTCTTAGAGTCATCCTCAGTATATTTTTAATTCGCTTAGATATTTTGAAAATATTTTATAGCTAATATTGTAATTAATGACACAAGTCATTAAAAATGACCATGACTTGCAATTTTCCAGAATCTCTTCTGTTGTGGTTACCTGTTGAATGTACTGTACATACTATATTCTTAGTGGGACTATTAGGATGGTGTTAAGACATGCATTTGATAGTAAACGGCCCTGCACTGTACCAGGATATTTAATATTTTCATGGTGGGCATGGCACAGGAGCAGGAATGACAAAAAACTTAAAAATCCCATAGCTTTGTTCAGAAATGGAAGAAAACTAAAGAACAAGCATTTGTCAATGCCAATGTTTGCTTACTGGCATTGGCAGTGGTAGTGTAGAAGTTACAGAGCTGCGTAATAGGAATGGCAGTGAAGTATTGAACTGAAGCCAACCCCACCACCACCCTGCAGAAGTGACAGGCATTGGGGTGTGCATTTGGGTCGTCAGGCATAAGCAGCCACGCCCATTTCACCACACCCCCCACTCTGCAGAGACTGACAAAGTGTCACGTGTTCCTTGGAGTCTTTGGCCCTTATCGCACCCATTTCATTAGGAAATACGGTGAGATGGGGCAATATAGGAGAATGGGGTGAAGTTTGGGGCGAAGAGTCCAAGGCATACCCGATGCCTCTCAGTGACTGCAGGGTGTGGAATGGTATGAGCATCACAGGCAAGAATCCCAAGTCACACTCCTGATTCCTGTCATTCTCTATAGGGTTAGGCGATTTAGTTGAAAAGCCTAATACCTCAGGCATTCGTTGGTATTTTAACTCCAAATTTTCAACATGTTTGTTTTGTGACCCCACCTCATGAACAGGGGGAATATCAGTTTGGTAGCCGAAAGCTGCTTATGTACAGTGACTACGGGATTTAGCACCACAGGTGCAAAAATATTCCGAACAGGCTGTAAAAAATGACAGCTGTACTCTTTCATGGGGAGGTGTAAAAATGGCTATGTTGCAACTGTGTAATTAAAATATTTAAAAATGAGTGACGTCCACGGCGTACCTTGAAACTGTGCAACGCACACCCGTTATATAAGTAGGTTGGGGATATTTTATAGCAGATTGTCAACTCAGGCATTTTGGTGCCTCGATCATGAACAGTGTCACTGTGATTTTCTTTATTTATGCGAACAATGATTTCCGACAGCGACCGCATCTCTACTGAAAGTGTGAAAACACTTGCCATGTTGTGAAAAATGGCAGCTGTACTGTTCATAAGGAAGTGTTGAAAAATGCTACTAGTGAAAATCTGGACTGAAAATATTACAAAGTCATGAACCAACGAGGATGCATGGAAACTGCACAATGCTCACTCTGTAACACAGTCATTTATGGACTTTTGTCACCAAATTTTCAACATAGCCATTTAAGACCTCTGCTCATGAACAGTGTAACTGTGATTTTCTTAATCTGTCCTAAACATTGCTTTACGCACCAACAGCACCATTGTGCGCTACATGTGCGATAACACATTTTGGTGACATATGAAAATTGCAGCTGTACTGTTCATAAGAAGTTAATGAAATGGACATGTTGAAAATCTAGAGTGAAAATATTAATTTGCAAACTTAGAGAGCATAGAACTGTGTGCAACGCACGCCAGAAGGTCATTTCTAGGCATTTTTCCACCAAGTTTTCAACATAGCCATTTTAAGACCTCTGCTCATGAACAGTGTCACTGTGGTTTTGTTAATGTGTCCCATACATTGAGCTTGCACACCAACTCAGCCATTGTGCACTACGTGGGAAACACGTTTTGGGCAGGATGTGAAAATGACAGCTGTACTGCTCATAAGGAGGTGTGGAAAAATGGCAATGTTGGAAATCTGGGTGGAAATATTGAAAATTCGAAAACCTACGAGCGTGCGTGGGAACTGTGCAACGACACTCATAAAACAGTCATTTTAGGAATTCTGTCACCAAATTTTCAACATTGCCATTTTAAGATCTCTGCTCATGAACAGTGACACTGTGATTTCCTTAATGTGTCCCATACACTGAGTTCGCCTGACTGCGCCATTATGCGCTTCATGTAAGTGAAACAACGTTTTGGGTGAGATGTGAAAAATGACAGCTGTACTACTCATAAGAAGGTGGAAAATGGCACGTTGAAAATCTGAGTGGAAATATTGAAAATTCGCAAACCTATGAGCGCTGTGTAGGAACTGCGCAACCACGCTCAGAAACAGTCATTTTAGGAATTTTTCACCAAATTTTCAACATAGCCATTTCAAGACCTCTGCTCATGAACAGTGTCACTGTGATTTTCTTAATTTGTCCCATACATTGATTTCGCACCTGATACGCCATTCCTGCGCTACAAGAAGTAGGAAACACATTTTAGGTGAGATGTGAAAATGACAGCTGTACTACTCATAAGACAGTGTGGTGAAATGGCAATGTTGAAAATCTAGGAAAATATTGAAATTTCATGAACTTACGAGCCTGCGTAGGAACTGCATAGCGACACGCTCAAATCAAACAGTCATTTTGGAATTTTGGCACCAAATTTTTCAACATGGGGGTTTGGGCCCCTTCTCATGAATAATGTCACTGTCATGGCGGTATTCAGTCCCAAAGGGTGATTTCGCGGTCACTGCGTGAAATCACCCTTGCAATCGCGCCATGACAGTGACATCATTCATGAAGAGTCAAAACCATGTTGATGATAAAATCAAAAATACCTATATGCAATAAGTTGAACCCCTCCTATCTAGCCCATTATACAGCTTACGGCATTTCCTCAGTTCGCGGTCAGCTTTGAAGAGTGCAGGCGTGTTCGGTCCACGAAGATCGTCGCGCCGGAGTCGGAGAGTAAGTATGGGGTGAGGGGTGTGGGGAGCTGGAGTGCGCAGTGGGTGGGTGCGGGTTGTGGGAGGGGTTCGGAGAGTAGCGCCGTGGGACAGTTTTTGTTTACAGGTAAAAAAGCGTCAGCGGGACTGCTTGCCACGCTGGGGTGGGCTCCCAGCATGGCACAATGACTTTAGAGGCGTTCAGCCAGGGGATTGGGCACCCCGTCGGCAAAACCTATCGGGGACGTTTGCCACGCTGGGGTGGGCTCCCAGCATGGCACCAAATACTGGGAAGGGGGAGGAGACGATGCAGCGCGGCCGGCGAGTTAGGCACCCGTCGGCTATATGCTGCTGCAGAGGCAGCGCCTGCGCCTGCGGCTGGGGGGGCTGCGCCGTGGGCAGCTTCTTTTGCTGCTCACCTGCCGTTAGCTCCCCTTTCAACTGTATGCCACTGCATTTTGGAGCGGTCACAGACAGCTCCAAATGCACTGGCTTACAGGGGCCGCGCCGCCAGCTCGCTGCCTGAATTGGAGGAGGAGGTAACACACCGAAATCTCCGATGATGGCATTCTTTATGTTTCTTGCAATACGCGCAAGGAAACATAAAATGGGTATATTGATTTTTTTGCAGGAATAAAATTACTGCTTAAAGACCACAGTACCTGGTGACTAACAAATACTGCTGCATTAAGTACAGTTTTGTCAAGACTGGTTGCAGGATAGCAGGCAAAGAGGCATAATTAATGATACCCATTCAGCAAGGAAACAAGTGGCCAGTAAGGTTCCACACAGATTGGTTCTGGGCCTTACATTGTTTGATATATTTATTGGTGGACTGGAAGTGGGTGCCCGGTAGCTGGATCACCAAGATGAGGAGAGTTAGAGTAGTCTTATCAGAAAAGGACTTAAATCACATGCAGAAGAATCTGGACAGGTTTGAGAACTGGGTGGCGTTATGGCAGATGAACTTCAATGTTGAGAAATGGCACTGTGAGTTATGGTCCTGCCCTCGCCCTCGAGACAAATTGCACATTTGAGTCAGCCCATTGCATCTCCCTATATGCACCGTAGAGATAGTGTACATAGCGTTTTATTATTTTATCATTTTTGCCCAGGAAAGACACACTAAGCCCAGGTCTGTTTCCAGCTGCATTCTGGGAGCACAGGGAAGTTAAGTGACTTGCTCAAAGTCACACAGTATGTGGTGCTGACATGATTTTTGATGTGGCTTTTTTGAGAGACTTGTCGATGGGGACCATAACCTTTAGCCTCCTTGTAGGAGCCAGCCCCATCATGTCCATGAGCTCCACTTACTCCTCATCCTCCTCTGTTTCATGAGAGAGGATGCCGAGAGTATCCACCATTTGTCTGATGAAAGAAGAGTAGAAGGTATAGTTCTCAGTAACTCTAGGAGGGGACCAAACTCTTGCTCAGGGGAATCATCCGGTTCTGTAGGATCACCCCTCATCTTCCTCCTTCACTTCATGATATATCCCCTCCTGTACAGGCTGCTGGTCTGGAACTGGAGCCTGGGGAGGGAAGGGCAGGCAAAATAAATGAATACATTTCCCATGGCCTAGAAGGCCTAAAAAAACTACCATTTCTTTGTCATGTCCTGTTTTGGGGACATTTTATTATGTTTCTGAGGAGTGATGGGGATATGTTTTTTTCTTCTTTTATTTTTCTTAGCTTCCACTGGTTCCAGTACCTCCTCTGAGGCTCACATATTTGTATTTTTCCAATCAGTGGATTCAAGGTTCCCTCTTTCAGACATGCTGTTATCTATACCATATTTTCCATGCCCGTCAGATGGCTAAGCAGCTTTGTTGTTCTTGCTTGTTCCTTGTAAAAGGTACTGCAGCCTATGAGGAGAAGAACCCTCTCCTGCGTACTTTTTGCCATCTCCGGGAGCTCCTTCTGAGCCTTTATTGTGCCTTGGTGACATAGAGGCCAACTGAGAAGTGATAAATTCTTCTCTTTTTTTTCCACATAGAAGTCTTTGTACCACCTGTTGGATCTGCAGCTCTTCAGCCCAGTCCCCATTACCTGCAGCCAACTTTTATTTATTTATTTTATTTATTGAGATTTTGGATAACACCTGTGAGTGGATGCTCGTTAAAAGGTTCCATGTGAGTTACATAAGACAGCAAGACACAAAGATCATAAAGCACTGGGTAAGATATGCTGAGGCATTGTACAATATATGCCTGCATCAAGATGAAAACAGACTAGGGAGCGGATACATAGGAGAGGGAGGGCTGCAGGGACAGTGCATATAGGACAGGGTGAGAAGAGGGAAGGATAGGGCATAGGGGGGCAAGGGGCAGTGCCCAGGACAAGGTAGGGTGGTAGTAGAAGTGCTATGGCTGGGCGATCCAGACAGGACAGAGGTGGGGATTAAGTGCTGGTGGTAGTTTACTGCTGCATGCAGAGTCTTAGCAGGGGCACATACAGTTATTCAAATCAAAGAGGTGCTGGTGCAGTCTGTATTTAAAGAGCCAATTGCTGGGGTGCCAGAGATGTCTGGGGCAGTACGTTTACAGAGGGCTGCACAGTGTGAGAATGCACAGTGCCATGGCAGTGTGGCATCTGGACAAATAGAAAACTTGAGTGGTGGAGCTTCAGGTTTGTCTGGTACTCAAAGGCAGAGACAGCAGGTTCTGAACCCTGCTGGAAGCAGATTTAATAAGACTTTTTGGCTATTAGGAAGGTTTATATCGGATTCTGTCATTCAGTTGAAGCCAGCCAGCCCAAGTATAAAGGTCACAGGTGTGAGTGAGTCTAGGTGCACCTGTGAGTAGATGGCAGGCTTTGTTTAGGGCAACTGCAATGCGTTGAAGGGCCATGTCAGTTGCAGATCCATAGACAGCCAGTCCATAGTCTATAGGGAAGACAGTAGAGCTGCTGATTGCCACATTTAGTGCTTACGTGAGTTAGACAGTGTCTATGGCAGTAGAGGTCTAATTCTATATTAATAGCTCTTGCAGTGATATCAATATGCTGAAAGAAGGACAGAGAGGAGTCTATTGTTCCCCCAGGTATTTGAAATGAGGAACTAGCTCCAGTGTGGTACCGCTGTCATTCCTTATTGCCAGAGGGTAGTTTTTGAGCTTGCTTTGTGCTGTGGAATAAAGTATGGTCTTAGTCTTTTTATAGTTCATAACCAGCCTTTGCTCTTTAAACTATTTTTCCGCTGATGTGAAGCCTCTTTGAAGTTCTGCCTCTAGAAGTTCAGGGTGCAGGTTGCCAGTAAAAATGACCATGTCATTGGCGTATAGGAGCATATGACAGTGACAAGAGGCCAGGAGATTATTTAAGAATACACTGAACAGCAAAGGTCCCAGTATTGACCCTTGTGGTACACCAGATCTGAAAGGCCAGCTGTCTGAGAGGACTTCCCTAATCCTGACTTGCTGGGAGCGGTGGCTCAAGTAGCTGCTGAACCAGTTCACGGTTTCTGGTGCAAGACTAATGTCAGATAGCTGTTCAAGGAGGAGCACAGATGCACCTTATCAAGTGCCTTTATAAGTCAATGAAGGCTGTCCCTACCACGTGACCTTAGTCTAAGGCGTTATGGATGAATCTGGTAAATTCAAGTAAGGCCGTGATGGCACTGTGGCTGCCCCAAAACCCATGTTGCTGTGGACATAGAAGTTGGTGTTGGTTAAAATATTCCACCATCTGGTCAGCACAATCCATGCAAGAGCCTTGGAGAGTGGTGGAAGTATGGAAATTGGTCTGTAGTTGCTATATGGCTTCTGCCACCACTGTGTTCCTGGCAACAGACCACCCTTTCCTAGTGGGGCTAGGAGGAGAGGGCCATCCTTTCCTTCCAGGCAGCATATCCAGATGCCTCTGGTCTGTGGTGTGGTGGAGTGGGCTACAAGGAGATGGGCAGGGCTTCATTTAGCCCATCCTCCCATTTTCCATTTTCCCTTTCTGATGCTGTGGTGTGCATGTTGGAGCATGTGTGTGGAGGCATGCATGCTTCAGAGAGTCCTGCAGGACTCACCAAAATGTGTTGTTCTTGGCTGCCCTACCACCAGGTCTCCACCTAGTTGCAGTGACGTGGTGGAGTTGGAAGTCACCTTCCCCCGGGAGAGAAGAGCAGTCCATTGAATGTTCAGTCCTCTCCTACCCCAGACAACCCCCAGCGACCCGAGTCCGGTCCCAAACCCAGGTCACAGATGTGGGAAAAGGTAAGTGCACCTCAGCCCTTTATGCCACTGGGCCAGCTTATAAATTCTTCTCTTTTTAAAGCACTTTTCATTTTGGGTTTTAGGAAAACCTTTTACAAAGTTCACAATTTAAGAAAAAAATTGTAATCTGACCTGGGGCATTTTAAACAAAGGTCATGCCTTTGCCAAGAGGTGAAAACAAGAGATACAATTTTTAAAACCTGTCAGTATGGTAGCTCCCGCCTCCCTGCCCCACCCAAATGCAACATCGCCAGAAGTTCTGAAGTGTCCCTGGTGGCTCAGCAGATCCCCACCTACTCAGGCACCCCCCCCTCACACCGCTCCCCCCATCCCAGCATGTAGGAAATGCCGGCAGGCAGCACAACCCACCACATACCACGGCTCCCCACCGACAGAGCTGTCTGTGAATGAAAGCAACTGTACTACTGAAAGCCCATTGGTGGGACCCTGTCGACCAATGGGCTTGCAGTGATATTGTACTCTGCCATTCACTTCTTTGTGAATGGCAGTGTACAGTGCTCACCGAGCCCATTGGTAAACAGGGTCCACCAATGGGCTTTCAGTAGTACAGTAGCTGTCATTCATAGTCAGTTCTGTCGTTGAGCAGCCATGGCGGCATGCAGGTGGGTTGTGCTGCCCGTCGATTGCCGGGGATCTGCCTGGACGTGGGGAGTGGGGTGGGAAGAGGAATGCCTGAGAGGGCAGGGGGTGGGTGGTCTGCTGGACTTACTGGGGGTATTTTGAAGTGCCTTTGGTGGGGCATGCAGTTTGGGATGGGGGTTCTTCATACACACCTCTACCACCGAGGTGTGTGGAGTAGCAACGGGGATGCGGGCAGGGAGGGGGGTTTCTGTGGACAGATATCTACTGCCGCAATGTGGCTTGGAGTCAGAGGCATGGGCAGGAGGGAGGCACTCTGGACTGGCAGGGTGGGAAGGCTGCCATGCTGTTGGCTGCAGTATGGCAGCCTGCCTGTGAGTGGCAAGCAAATTAAGTTTACTTGTTGTAGACTTATCTTTCGGAGGCGCATCTCCGAACTTGCCCGGAGATGCACCTCCTGGTCAAGCTGTGATGGGGCTGTGCACCATGCATGGGCATCCTTCTCAGCCCCTCGATGCACCGCATATCATTATGGGTGGTATGCAGTGCATCCTGCGATACTGGCACATCGGTCCCTCCCAGAAGCATGCCAGTGCGTGAGTCAGGGATGCACCCGGCGCATCCCTTTGTGAATCCTGCCCTTAGCATTCGGTTCCCAGTCACAAAGAGGTAGAAACATATAATTTAAAAAAAATCAAAAGTATGTAAACCACTTTAAAAGTAAATAAAAATATAAGCAATTAAATGTTTTTACAGAGCAGCATTCTATTCCTTAGGCAGAAACAGCCTTGTAAAGCGTCCCTCTCCATTTCTGAGAATCGATCGAGAACTGGGAAACTGCTTAACATGGTACAATTATTTTAAAAAAACCTAACTAATGCAGAATATTTGAAAACTAACTTTAATACAAAACAGCAATCACTTATAATAAAATTATTAAAAACAGATGACCAGAAGGCTGGAGATGACTTCAAGTGACTGCTCCTTCAAGCAGAGAAACAAATCTGGCATTAAACCAGTGAGGAGCATGATCAGAGCATGGAGTTTGAATTTAGCTGGATGTTCTAGAAATAGCATAAGTTTTGTCTCCAGGGCAGCAGTCCTGTGGTCAGATGCTTTTTTGTAAGGCTCGCATCATTGATGGATTCCTGTTGTTAGGAAAGAGGTTTATGTGTGTCCAGGATTGGAAAGGGGAGCTGGGTGTGCAGAGGAAATGAGAGAAATGTACTTGTCCCTTTTCTAAAATATTAAGTTAGTGGGGAAGTGATGTTAGGGCAAGGCATGCAAGTTCATGGACAGCTTAGGGAGGTCTGGTGGGCAAGCACTGCTTGGTTCTCTCCTCAGGAACTTCTTAGTGTTTGACAAAATAGCCCCTCTGGCTTCTGGTAAGCCTTGACCTGTCTACCTGACCTGTCACAATATCTTCTCCCTTCAGTGCCCTGGTTAGTCCCAGGGACAGGTCCTTTTGACATGGGGTTCAAAGCTCCTCAGGGAGGTGCTCCCTCCCATTTATCAGTGCCCTCATCATTGGCCTTCTCACTGCCTTATGCCTCCCTCTACTTATTGCTGCTTGCTCCCTCCTCGGGGCCCCGGGTTACACTTGAACAGCATGAGGAGCATGACTTCACCTTCTCCAATCTAATAGCCTGTGGCAGACAGCCCCTCTGGCCTATCTGCTGTCTTGATCTCAGGTGCTTTCTGTAACCTGCCATAGTGGTCAGGCGTCCTGCTCTAAGCCTTCAGCCAGAGGTGGTTCTCCCCTATAAGGCATCTCCTGGCTCCTCCTGGTGACACTAGCCCTAGCTTGGGACATTGAGCTTAACCCTGGTCCTACTTATCAAGCCTCCTCATTTCCTGTGGGCTGGCTGTCAGGCAAGGGGATGAAAATAGCTCACCTCAACATCCACAGCCTCCTGCCCAATCTAGCTAAACTCTCTGCCTGGGTCACTCACTACAAGCCTGACATCCTTGGTATTACCGAGACTTGACTGAAACCTTCCATCCCTGACTCAGCCTGAGCACTTCCTGGCTTTGATCTCATTAGGCAAGATCGGCCTCGGAAAAAGCGTGGGGGTGGTATCTTGGTCTACTACAAGAGTCACCTAAACCTGTCTGTTGTATCCCACCAACAGCCCTTACTGTCTTCTTGTGAGCTAAAATATAGAAACATAGAATTTGATGGCAGATAAGGACTGCTTGGCCCACCTAGTCTGCCCATTTCCCTACCTAATGGATAAGCTGCAGATCCTAGTTAACCAACAACCTACTTCCTCCTACCCTGCACTAGAATTGCCTTATGTCTGTCCCATGCATTCTTGAATTCCCCCACTGTTTTTGACACTACGACCTCCTCAGGAAGGCCGTTCCATGCATCTACAACCCTCTCTGTGAAGAAATACTTCCTCACATTACCTCTGAGGCCGTCCCCTCTATCTTCAGCTGTTTCACACAGTCCTATTACTCAGGAACACTAAACTGCACTTCATCTATACATACAATCCCCAAGGGTGGTCTGTCGGGGTTATCCTACCTCCTTGATACTGTTGGTGCTAAGACTGGGGATAATGAACTAATGATAGAAACATAGAAACATAGAAGTTGACGGCAGATAAGGACTGCAAGGCCCATCCAGTCTGCCCATTACTTGGGAGATCTTAATTTAAACTGGCTTGGAGGAAACACCAAGCTGTATGAACCTCTGCTTGCTGGCCTCTCCTTGTCTCAACTTATTCAGGCACCCACTAGGTGGTCTACCACTGGTGGTACTAGCTCCCTCCTGGACTGGGTCCTGTCCAATAGACCTGAGAGGATCAGCTCCTCCGGTACCCTTCCTGACTCTATCTCTGATCACCCCGATGTACTGCATAAGGAAGATCTCCTCCCAGAAAATTATTCACAAAATCATCCAAGTAAGGGATTTCTCCAGGTTTGACTTGGGGTCCTTCCATGAGGATATGAGGCTTACGGACTAGTCTGTGGTGCTAAATATTCAGGACTCTTCCACTGCTGTTAGTCATTTTCTCAGCACCTTCGGGGCACTGCAGGACAAGCATGCCCCTCTTATCAGGTGGACGGTAAGGGGGTCTGTCACTAAGTGGCTGCATGGGAGCCTCCTAGCCCTCATGAGGGCTAGAGACAAGTGCTGGACCAACTTCAAGGTCATGATGGACCAGGCCATATTTCAGCAATATAGGATGCTCAGGAATGAATGCAAAAAGCACTCAGGGCTGCCAAAAGTGAACACTGCAAAACTGCCTTACTAAACTCAGCTAAGGACCCTAGGACTTTCTGGAGGAACATTAAAAATATAGCAAGTGGTTCCTCCAACTGTGGGGTCTCTGACATGCTCCTAGATGGCTCTAATTATAACAATCCACTAACCATAGCAATGCATTCCAACTCCTACTTCTCAGATCTATCTGCCTTCACATCCCTATTCTCCACTGGTGGGAGTGATAGTCATGTCCCAGGCACTTCCCCACAGTCGGCCTCTATCTCCCATCTGTTACTCTACTTCAGAGCTGTGATGGCACAGGAGATGCAGAGACTTCTTTCTGGTCTCTCCCCTCACTATAGTGCTGGCCACGATAGCATGGAACTTAAGCATCTCCATCTTGGTGCCTCTTATATTGCCTCCCCAGTGGCCCATATCTTCAACATGTCCCTAACCTCTGGAGTTATCCCCAGCCTCTGAAAGGTGGTGAGGATTGTCCCTGTTCTCAAACAGAGCAACCCAAATATCCTCAACAACTACCAACCGATAGCCATCTTGTTGGCTCTCAGTAAACTTCTGGAGAAAGTTGTGGCTGGGCAACTCACGGAGTATATTCAGGCCTATGAGCTACTGTCTCCCACGCAGCATAGCTTTCACAAAGTGCACAGTACATCCTCCGCCCTTGTCACTGTCTCCTCTGGGATCAGGGCAGCTATGGACCAGGGTAAGCTCTCAGGCACCATCTTCATTGACCTATCTAAGGCCTTCGACCTAGTTGACCATGTCTTACTTTGCTCTCAACTTCGGTCCCTTGGTCTGTCCCCACCTGTCCTAAGATGGCTCACTAACTACCTCCAGGGCAGACAGCAACTTACTAAATTCAGTAAGGTCTTCTCGGCCACCACTCCTATGACCTCTGGTGTCCCCCAGGGTTCAGTTCTAGGGCCCCTTCTCTTCTCTATCTTTGTCAATAATCTCCCCTCTACTTCTTCCAACTGTAGCTCTATCCTATATGTGGATGACCTGGTTATCCTCACCCATTCCTGTGACATTGGGGTCATCAACCTCCAACTGAGTGAGGATTTCAGAAATATCCATCCCTGGGTAATGACCCACAAGCTGGTCCTCAACCTCAAAAAAAACTCAGGCCATGCTTTTTGGGTCCCTGGCCAAGATAAAGGCCTCCCCTGCCCCACTGAGTATTACTGGTATTGATGGTGCTCCTGTCCTAATCACTGACTATCAAATACCTTGGGGTGACACTTGACCCCCCGGCTTGACATTGGGCATCATACGAAAACGTATGCAGGCTGTCAACTGCAAACTGGGTCTAGCCTACAAGGAAGAACAATCTTACTTCTGCTGCTTGCCTTGCACTGCCAGAGGTGTGTTTCTCCCTTCTCTGCTATGGAATCATCCTGTTTGCACGCAATCCAAGTTCACCTCTCTAGGTGGAACATAGCCTATAACAATATTTTGTCACTTTGCACTTGCTGCCACTCGCCTCACCACCACTGTGACCTGTATAACAAACGTGACTGGCTCTCCCCACCCAACCACATGAATTTTGTCTGGGGCAGCTTCATGGGCAAGGTTCTCAGAACTGGCACCCCAGGACTGGCTGGGCTCCTCAAACTGGCTGCCTCTTCTTCTGCCTCCCTTAGGTCATTGGACCCTGCTGTTCTCAAAGTTCCTGCCACTGGAACACAAATGGGGACAGGGATTTTGCTTCATGTGCACCCAGAGTATAGAATTCCTTTCCCACCTAGGTCCACTCCTCCCACGCCCACTCATGCCTTTGGAGCTCCCTGTGGAATTACTTGGAGCTCTCCTCTGCGTGTAGTCATCCTAAACTGCCATAACTAACCTTGGTCCCCTGCACTGGACTTACATGTCTTTCTTTTGGTACCCTTGCACAGGTCCTGTTGATGCATCCTTCCTGCTTGTGTTCTGCTTTGTACATAATGTATTTACTCTCTGTTTCAGGCAATGCATTGACTGTGGCTCTGCTTTTGGGGCTCTGAGCTGTATAGAATTGTATAATGCACTGTTCATAGCCTTGGTGACTCTATGTATATATTTTGTTCCTATTCTAACTGTGTTTACTGACTGCTTGTGTTATGTTCATCTGGTTCTACCTGATTCTGTGTAATGCCTAACTTGTATCATGTTGTCCTCTGTATGAACTTCTATTTCATTGCACTCTCCCGGGTCGTACCTGAAAATAGGCAAATGTCTTGTCTAGTGTACTTACCTGGTCAACAAAAGCTAAATAATAAATAAATAAATGGAGAAGGAAAAGTGATTTATAAATATGTCCCTGATCGGTTGGGTTGAGCAGACAGCAATGATGATACTGAACGAAGGTGAAAGAAGGTGGGGAAGGGTATTTTTTTTTTAATTCAAGATGCGTATATGTGGGAGGGGATGCTGTGTGTTTTTAATTAGTCTGTATTTTATAACTGAAAACTGAAAACTGGATATGCAAAGGTACAGAAGAATAATATTTTAAGCTCCAGAATATTTACAGTGGATTTATGAATTCAAGAACTACAGGTGGAAGAATTAGTTATTTTTTATGGTCCATTATCTGTTTGGAATTGTTAGGATGAATGGAATTTCCAGATGGAAGTTTGAAGGCTGATTTATAGTACAATCTTTATTATTACTGGACCAAAATCTGTGTGAAAGTGATGGAATGCCTGGGGTCCTCAATGAGTAAGCCGTAAGTGTAAGTGACTTTTTCAAAGGACATGGATTTATCCAGGAAAAGTCTCACTGCAAAAATATAAGCTGAATATTGTTAGCCGCATTTGTGAATGGCAAACATGATCACCCCCACCCCTCCATGCACTCACACTTCAGTAGTCTACAGTAGGAGGAGGCAGTATAGTGCAGTGGTCTAAGACTCTGAGCTACAAATCTGGTGACCCTAGGATCAAATCCCACCAGAATGTCAAATTATACCAACAATTATAGAATTTTAAAACAAAGTATGTGCAGAGGTAAATAGATGGCAAACACTCCCTTTTACCCTTACAAACCGAACAGACACAGTGAAGATGAATGTACTGCCAAGGTACCTTTTTCTATTCACCAGTCTCCCCATTCCATACCCTAAGAAGGACTGGAAAAGAAAAGAAATTATCCAGATTTATCAGGGCAGGACGAAAGCCTAGAAAGAGATGGGAACTTATAACAGAGACCAGAGATAGAGGGGGGAGGGGAGTCTCAAACTTTTATAACTATTATAAAGCAGCTCAGATGTTGCAAATTATAAAAATGCTAAACCCGGAATATACAGGGGTCTGGTATCCTGTGGAAAGACAGGCTCACCCTACAATCCTGTTGCTTGCTCTTCCGTGGGTGGCCTTGCCCTCTGACCTAAAATGAATAAAGAACAGATGGACCCATCAAACTATTAAGGTTTGGCTGGACAGTAGACAGTGGTGGGAAATCCCCATATCAGTTTGGCACTATATCCCACTGGATTGCCTCCCCAACTTCCCAACTCAGCTAGGAGACAATTGTTTCCAGCGCTGGTGAAGCAGGGTCTTCAGGTCCTCACACAGTTTATGCAAAGAGGCTCCATTAAATCATTCACAGAATTGCAAAGAGAATTTGAATTACCAAAAAAGGACTTTTTTAAATATGTGTAATGATGACACTATATATCGAACATGGTGGGGGTGATGGCCCTTATATATGATCCACTCCAACCAATCATTGCTACATTCCAGAAAAGTTGTAAGAGAAGTTAGAGGTTTTATATCCTATATGTACAAAGCACTTCAAGAAGAAATAGGGAAACCTCATATACAAAAGATTGAAAGGGACTGGCAGGCTGAGCTTAGCACTATGATAACAGAAGAGGAATGGGGCAGCATCTGGATAGGGGTTATTAAGACCACGGCTTCACCCAAATAGAGAGAATAGAGGTGGAAGGTTATGACCAGATATTTCATCACACCAGTGATCTCAGCCCATTACACAAACCCCCCAACAGACAGATGTTGGCGGGGGTGTCGAGGTAGGGGTACATACATGCATATTCTGTGGCAATGCCCAAAGATAACGGAATACTGGCAAAAGGTCACACAAGGACTGCAAGAAATCCTACAACTACACAGCAGACCCACTGAAGTGAATATTTTGTTTGCCCTACGTCCAGAAGAACTTCAGTTTAATAATCAGAAGTATCTTTTCTACATTCTGGTGATGGCAGCAGTTAAAGTAATTACCCAACACTGGCTTCAGTCTAGCTCTCTGTCTTTGGACATGTGGAAAACCAATGAACTTCATAGTAAGGAAATGGAAGCAATCACAGCACGCTTGAGACTAAATGTAGAGCAATACAACTCTAGATGGTTGCCTTACTATGAGTACATTGAGAATACAGAAGGCAGACCAGTGCTGGAACAGTTTCTTCTGGCCTAAGTCAGAAAGGGATGGTTTGGTTTAGTATCGACATGACCGGGAGGAAAGCGGTATACCTTTTGAGGGTAGGGAGGATGATTACTGAGGAAAGGGAGAGGAAAATATGGGAGAACCAAGTAAATAAATATATATGTTTGAATAAAGACAAATGAAGATGAAAATGTATTTTAGAAATAATAGATCTATACTGATTAGTTTACTGTTTGGTTTGGTACAGATAAGTTGTTTATTAGACTTAGATAAGTAAGTTACAAAACTTTTTCCTTTTATTCTCTAGAATGGTACTATATTTAACAATATAGTTCTAAACATTGTTTAAAAACAAATGTATTGGCAGCTTAATAGAGTTCAGGTGAAGATCATGCAGCCTAATGACAGTGGAAGGAAATTGTTGGTGAATTAGTAAAACATAGATAATAGAAACCAAGCCAATCTGTAACATGAAATGTCTCCATCTGTAAAACAGGAAAAAAAAGAAAAAGAATAGATAATGTAAGTACTTGAAGGTAATTAACTGTTAATGGTATTCTTTAAGGTAGATGTAGTTATATATGTCTGCCTAATTGTCAATTGTATTGTGAACTATCAATAAAATTATTCATGAGTTCAAAAAAGTAGAAGTCCAGATTTGTCCGCCTACAGAGAACCCCTCCCTTACCAACCCATAAAGGCTATTTAAATGGTGGCGATGCAGGGACGGGCTGGCAGGACAAAATATTCCAGTCCCTGAGGCTCCAATGAGCACCCTCCGCTGCTCAGTCCCTCTCGCTCTCTGGCACTGCAGCAGGCCACCGTTAAATAGGAGAACAAGTCTGCAGCGTTTTGTCACTGAAAATTTAATTCAAAAGTCCAGTCCCAGTCATTGAGCTCTGATGAGCTCCTTCTGCTGCTTTGTCCCTCTCACTCTCCATCAAACAAACAAATTAGAAGGGCAAAAGCCAGACAGAGGAAAAGATAGCAGAAGCAGCAAAGAGGAGACAAATCATTGTTTAGATAGATTAGGGAATGTAGGATGACAAAAGGGGATAGTAAAGACTGCTACTGAAGAAGGAAATGCATCAAACGTGACCCAGAGAAAGCTTAAATTCTCAACAAATACTTTCTGCTCGATGTTTACCAAAGAGGACCCAGGGATAGCCCAGCCCTGAAAAACACAACACCCCAGGACCAGGGGTAGACATGAGTC
The DNA here is from genome assembly GCA_016271365.2 of Neoceratodus forsteri. Classification (NCBI taxonomy): domain Eukaryota; kingdom Metazoa; phylum Chordata; order Ceratodontiformes; family Ceratodontidae; genus Neoceratodus; species Neoceratodus forsteri. Next base: position 273,083,165 of record CM028130.1, on the reverse strand, counting down.
CCTTTACAGAAGCCAAAGTACCGGAGGCACTAAATAAACTAAAAGCTGACAAAGATATGGGACCAGACAAGATGCACCCCAGAATTCTTAAGGAACTGGGGGCAGAATTAGCAGCCCCCCTGGCACTTCTATTCATGAAATCCTTGAAAAGCAATGTGGTACCTGAAGACTGGAAAAATGCAATAGCTGTTCCACTTTACAAATCAGGCAGTTGTGAAGAGGCTAGTAATTACAGACCAGTGAGCCTCACATCTATAGTAGGGAAACTAATTTAGGCACTACTCAAATAGAGGATCATATCATTCCTTAAAGTAGTGGCCAACATGACCCTAAACAGCATGGTTTCACAGCAGGTAGGTCATACCAGACAAATCTGCTCAAGTTTTTTGACTATGCTACAAAGATAGTGGACGACAGTGGAGCAGTGAATGTGGTCTACCTAGACTTTAGTAGGGCCTTCAAATCAGTTCCACACAGAAGGCTGGTAAAGAAGCTTAACCACACAGGGATTGGTCCAGAGGAAGTCAGATGGGTATAAAACTGGTTACAAGGCAGAACACAGAGGGTACAGGTTAATGGAATGCAGTCGACAGAAGGCAGGGTGATCAGCAGGGTGCCCCAGGGCTCAGTGCTGGGCCAGTGCTCTTCAATGTTTTTATAGCAGACATCACTGATGGACTGGAAGGGAGGGTGTGTCCATTTGCAGAGGACACCAAGATATGTAGCAGGGCGGACGTCTCAGCAGGAGTGAGCAAGATGTAAGTGGACCTCAAGAAACTAGAAGAATGGTCTGGAGTGTGGCAAATGAGATTTAATGCCAAAAAGTGCAAGACCATGCACATAGGAAAGAAAAATCCAAGAAAGGAGTATTACCTAGGAGGCAAAGGACTGGCAGCCTCAAACCAGGAATGAGATCTGGGAATCATAATCTAAGATGACTTGAAGGTTGGTAAGCAGTGTGAGAAGAAATACAAAATCACACATGCCCCCATAATGCAAAGCATCTTGGGCTGTGTATGCAAATCATCACAGAGTATTATGCTGGTTCAACATTAAGCAGAACGCATGGTGTCGAAAGGCCTCTCACACAGTTTGCAAAGGTGCCAAGAAGACACAGACACGTGTTTTATCCTATCAAGACTCATCAGTGTGCCTCATCTGTCTGACACCCCAGTGGAATAAACCAGCTACCCTAAGATGGTCTGTCTGGGTTATGTTGTCGTGAACCCAGTTAAAACAAAAAACAAGTTAAAGACAAAAGAACCTCAGTGCGTAAGCACTAAGGCAATGGTTACCCCAAAGGACATTGGCCGGGAAGCCAAGTTTCAAAGAAATACAGAATCACACATGCCCCCATAATGCAAAGCATCGTGGGCTGCATATGCAAATCACCACAGAATATTATACTGGTTCAACTTTAAGCATAAATGTATGGTGTGAGAAGGCAACAATGAAGGCTAACAGAATGCTGGGCTGCATTGGGAGGGAAATCATGAGCAAGAAGAGAGATGTGGTACTATCACTGTATAGATTGCTGATCAGGCCTCACCTAGAATATGGAGTCCAGTTCTGGAGGCCTCACCTCATGAAGGGCATTGACTGGGTTGAAACAGTACAGAGAAAGGTGACAAAAATGATTTAGGGTCTGCAGTACATGTCCTTCAAGGGAACTGAATATGTACTCCCTGGAGCAGAGAAGAGAGAGAGGGGACATGATTGAAACACTCAAGTACATAAAAGGCATTAACAAGGTACAGGAACAGGAACTTTTTCACTTCAAGAAGAGCTCCAGGACCAGGGGGCATGACCTCAGGCTGCAAGGAAGGAGGTTCTCTACCAACACCAGGAAGTTTTTCTTCACAGAAAGAGTGGCAGACACTTGGAACAGCCTACCCCAATAGGTTGTAGGGGTCAACACTGTAGGGGGATTCAAGAATGCATGGGATAGACTCAAGGAAGCCCTGACTACAAAGGGCAACTAGAGTGTTAAAATAGGTCTAAAACAAATAGGCAGACTAGATGGACCTAGCAGTCTGCTTCTGCTGTCAACTTCTATGTTTCTATGTTTCTAGGGCTAGGACCCCAGAAGAACAGTAAGTCCCAGGGCTCCCTTTCTGGTGCCTTCCCCTTGCTCTACCACTTATGCTTCTTCCTCTGCTCCTCCTCTTCCTCTCCCTCTCTTGCTTTCCTCATCTCCTCCTCCTCCTCCTCCTCTATGCTTCTTTCACTTGTCTTCCTCCTCTCTTGTTCCTGCTGCTCCTCATCCTCTCACAGATGTGTTTCACCCTGCCTCTTTCCCATCTCCTCTCATGCTTCCCCTCCTGTGCCTTCTACACCTCTGATTCTGTCACTTGCCACACTGACAGTTTCATTTTATTATCTTCCTCTTTAATGGTATGCTCTTTTAAAAACTGCTTGGGTGCTTCTTATTTCATTTTGAAGAACTGTGGTATACAGTAAGTATAACTCACACGACTCCCATGAACAAATGCAGCTTTTCTCTGATGACAGGATTGCAGTAATGTCTCCAGAGCCATATCATGTCACCTTCCTTATGCAAAGTAGATATGTTAGAAACACAGAAACGTAGACAATGATGACAGAAACAGACCAATAGTCCCTCCAATCTGCCCAAGTTCCCTATTTAGAGGAAGAATAGAAGTGGAAAAAAGAATGAGAGGAGGTGCATGCCAATGCACATGCCAGAGAGAAGGATAACGAATAAGAGGAGCTTGAAAATCTGATGTCAGTTACACTACTGACTAGAAGTGCTTTGTGTAATACTAAGTGTAGAAGCTCCATACTGGGGCCTCTTCTGTTTTCAATCTTCATCAACAATTTGCCATCAATCTGCAAACATGTACATACTCCTCTCTGTGTAGACAATGCAGTTCTATACACACTAGCAAAGACATCAACAAAATTAACCATGTACAGAGAAACAGCTTCACAAACTTGCAGGAATGGTTCGTTCTAGAAAAAATGGTCCTGAATCTACAGAAACCCAATCAATGTTGTTTGGTTCTAACTCCAATCTGAAAAACACATCCCCAAGTTCTGCATTAGTGCAAACAATGTGGACTGCCTAGAAAAGTCAACTGCTTTAAATATCTAGGAGTGCTTAGACTCTACCCTTATCTTTGATACCCACATTCAAAACACTACCAACCTGCTTCACTAAAGGCTTGGCTCTCTGTACAGAATCTGCAAGTACCTTACGCCCTAATCCAGACATAGAATTGCACAGGCAAATCTGCTCCCTATAATGGACTACGGTCTTTGGTCACCGATGCTGTTTACTAAATTATGCTACAGAAGAAGTACACTCTTCATAAAAAAAAAATCCAGTTAATAAAGGACAAAATTACAAGAGAAGTTGGGGGGGGAGGTTATAAAAATGTATGCCACGATTTGGGGATGTCTTCTTGATATAATATATATACAAGGAGGTTCTTGACATATTTATATATAGAACAAATGAGTGTGTCAGCATGAGAGAATTAAGAAGCAAGTTTATTATTTCCATAACCCCTCCCCGCTTCTCTTGTAATTTTGTCCTTTATTAATTGGATATTTTTTTAAGTGTCTCTGGTGTAATTGTTGTGATTAGATGTTAAACAACAGGCACTTAAGCACTTTATGCCAGCAGGTTTTTAAAATGCATTAGTTATTAAATATACTGTAATGGACGTAAGCTTTTAATTAATTACATTCTAGTTTGCTGTGGTGTGATGGTCATATGGTTGCTTTCACCATATTTAAGAGTGGTTGTTTTTTATGTAATCCGCGTTTGAGAAAGGATTCATGTCCGAAACATGTCAAGCTGAAATTTGGAGGTGGTGTGTGCTATAAATAAATGTATTTTTGGCACAGAAAATAAGCTGTGTGGCATCCCTCTTTTGAGGTTTAGAAGAGTATGCAGGAAACTTTTTTTCTTGTTTGACCTCAGTTGTTTCCTAGCACCACATCCGTGTGCATACTCTTTGGTTTGGACTCAGTGTAGTAACTGCACTAATCAGCTGCTCTTTCTATGTGCCTCGGGTATGTAATCAATATGTAATTTTCAATCAATGTGCGCATGTTTTATTTTCTGCAACAAGCACTCAAACATTTGTATGTATGTCCTCAAATGTCGATGCAATTGCACCCGGGTCATGACTGAAAAAGGCACGTGGTGCCAGTGCACTTAATACCCGGTTACTAAAGTGAAAATAAATAAATACATAAACAAATAAAGTGTTTTGGCTAATTATTTAAAATGTGACTGTTGCATCATACTAACAGCCAAGCATATTCTTCATTCAGGTCAGAATCAGAAAGAGGGCGAGAGACAGTCTTGTATGGGAACAGGGATGACAGTTTATTGAAGTAATCCAGTCCCCATACTAGCACCCAGCTGATACATATCCAGCTACTTTACCAGCTGTACTTCAGAAGTAGTCCAACTACCACCAGTGAGAGCCAAGCCCAGCAGCCACTCCGCCTGCACTGGTCTTGGATTTGTAACAAAACAAACAGAGTCATTACATGTCCACACTAAAGTTCCACATCACCACCCAAGTTCCACAAGAATGACACAACTCATCGATGAGATGACGGTCCTTGATTTTCTGGCATACTTTATGGTGGAAGATGACATGCTTTGAAGTCTCTGGACGAAGTAAGCTCAAATACAATGTTGCATTGCAATGCACATTTTCATGGCATGTTATCCATACAAGGTACAAGGCAGATGCATACAGATGATGCCACTACTGAAGGAGGCAGAGGAAGTCATGTGCATTTCACTACTGATATCTGGAGAAGTGGTGCAAACCAAAGCTTCCTGAATCCTACTGCATATTGCGTTGTCTCCAAATTATGCACTGCCACCATTGCCATCTCCCCAACACCACCTCCTGCAGTAACTGTATTAAAATAGCCAACCTCACAAAGACATAGCAACAGAGGAAGTGCTTCACTTCATTTTCATTTATTTATTTATTTATTGTGTTTATCAGAGAACCAGAGAGCAATTGAGCCAAGCTCTGTTAGTACAGCATCCGGAACAAGTGCAGATACGCAGTTTGCAGTCAAACAGCAAATATATAAAGTATATATGTACAGAAGAGTCCAATAAACAAACAGAATATTTCAATAAACAAACCTGTATATACAAGGCCTATCAATGCAATGATGCAATAAGCTGAAGAAATAGAGTCACTTTTAGATTCTGTATGTCATGCAACAGTAACAGAGGGAGGTGTGAGTGGAACACATGGCAGTTTATCCAAACAGTGCTAGAACATCTGGATTTATCCTCATGATCTGAAGGTGTGTATCTCTGTGATGGACAGGAAGTAACATGCAGAAGGTGATAAATGGTGGGGATTTGGTCATGCACCTTGCTTTGCATACATACTAAAACTAGTGGTCAGTTATGTCCTTGACAAATATGCACAGTTAAAAAAACACTTGATAATGTACCATTGCTAAATATTTATATCATTCCCTCAAATTATTTTTAAAAATAAAGTGATGATGATGATGATGAAATGCACTAAGCTTCTACTGTATATGATTAATAGCAGAAGAAAAATTCTGCTTAACAGTGCTTAATTAAAGACATTTACACATGGTGAAACTTCATCTTTCATATGGTGGTGAGACTCATAGACCAGAAAGGTTTGTTCCAGGCCATGGAATTTACACATGGGAACTGTGGTGGCTATCTGGCATGGGTGCATTAATGTGCTCTGAAAAAGCTCATGCCATTTCTGTGATCATGTGAACAGGCAACGAAAGAGTTTAGTGCAAAAGTGGAAACCCTTAGCAGGTACCCTTCCATGGTAAGTCTATCTGAAAGCCTCACATGCCACGATTTCAGATCTTGTACTACAACCCAGCAAATCAATGCTGTTAGCGGTAGCCATAGAGGTATTGGTGGTGGTGCTGCGGCTGCTAATGATGATGTTGGTGGTCAAAGTGACACCTCTAGTTCACAGAAACATGGAAGAATAAGGGCAGAAAAAGACCATAAGTCCATCAAGTCTGTCCTGAAGCCCTACAATGTATTATTTTGTAGTAATCCCCTATCATCTCAGTGCACTCAGCAGCAACAGGATACAATACTTATAAAAGAAGTGGCACAGGTATTTCTTATACTACTTGCAGACAGATTTGACATAACTAAATCAGGCATGCAGTTTTCCTAGCAACACTAATAGAGCCCAGATATAAAGACACGTTCATTCCTGCTGGACTGATGGAGTATGTTAAAGATAAACTGCTGCATACACTAATGCTAGAGCAGCAAAAACAGCATGAAGAACCCATCAAGTATGTGCATATGCAATCTCCTGGTCATAGTCCTCCTCTTTTGTATCTGTCTGCTCCTAGTGCCAGTGCCAAGACTGGGCACGATATCAAAAGACTGATAGTAGTCTCTATTAACAGATACAGTGCAATACCCTGGCATCCAACACTCAAGTTGGCAATGCCTGCACAAGGACCCTCTACTCCATACCCCTCCTCCATGGGGCACCAAATTGACCCGGCTCCGGCATAAGGTATGGGTTAGAGTTCCACCACTACTGAGAACTCACAGCTCCTAACAAGGCAACAAGTGAGCCACCTTCCCAATGTTATTGGTAGAAGAGGGGCTGGAGGGTTCCTTTTCCTCCCCAGATTTGTGCCACCACCCCAGGCTTGTCAGGCCCTCCATCGACCTTTAATGTTGAACTGACTCAGACTCAAACTTCAGACTGACTGAACTTCCCACCTAAACCTCCTTTTACATGATCGCTAGACACCTCCCTCTCCCACCACGGACAGAGTGGTGGCACTAGGGCTGCTCCACTATGGCCTTAGCTGTTGCAGACTCAGTCCCACCACAACAAACACAGCAATCCCCAGTAGCAGCACAGCAACATTACCTGTAACAAGAATGCTAGAGTAAAAAATATGTATTGCGTGACCTCAAGGTATAAATGACCCCCCTTCCCCATTTGTAGTCTGCTTTACCCTCTTCCAATTGCTGCTTTGGGACCCAAAATGGTTTGGCTGAATTATTAAAGCTAAACTGAATTTCTGGGGCCATATCTAAGCCAAACCAAATTTGCCAGTTGTTGTCTCTCACCCTTAATCCCTACCATCCTCCCTACCTGGTTTCAAAGTCTCTATTTGAGCTACTCTAGCCCTTAAGTTGAGGCTGTGAGTTCAGTTCCCACATCTGGCACTTAGGTTAATATCCCAGTACTGACACTGTAGTGCAGCATTAGAGGGGTGCTGCACTTCTGAGGTGCCATCTTTCGGATGAGACGTTAAACCGAGGTCCCATCTGCCTGGATTGGTGGTAGTTCAGGTGGATGTTAAAGATCCCATGGCACTTATCGAAAAGTGAGGGGAAAGTTTTATTGCAACAGAAATCAGTACATAACCATACAAAAACAAATAGAGTAAACAAGAGGAAATAAAAAAAGAAGAAAACATTGTGTAACCAAAAGAAATACATTCATGTCACAGTAGCATCAGAATCTGTTACCCAAGGAAGGGCCTTCCAAAGTTCCAAAAGCCATGTCTCAGATAAGGAAGTACATTCCTGCAAATAAATAGTCCTCAAATCCTGCACAATTTTTCTTTCCAATGCAATATACGTACATTCTTTTTGTTGTAAAGTGAATAAACACCTAGTCATCCATATATTCCACTTAATTACAATAAACACCAAATTCAAAGTATCAATGTGCCATAAGGACCATTGAGGGGGAAAAACTCCATAAACAATATTGAGATATGCAACCGTCTGAAACAAGGGAAGATGCCAGGTATGTGCTAAAAATGTCCACCAAGACTGAATGAAAGAACAGTCAAAATATAAGTGAGATATGGTTTCTGGTTGTGTGATACATAACAATCTTGAACACATTCTGTCTTGAAATTGCTTATGTTTATGGTTCACCTTCACATTAATCCTTTCATGGCATGATAACCAATAAAAGTCCCACATATGGGCTGGTACTCTTGTACAACGTAATAAAGACAAAAGGGAGGGCATATGTTGTCGAGGACACTTTTCAAAAGGTACTGGGACAGCACAAACAGTGGAAAGTAAAGACTGATATAAAACTTTATGTGAGGAAGGTAATAACATCTGGGCCATTATCTGCCATTGTTTCAGACGTAAAAAACATTCTTTACAAATACAGGTCTCCCAACAGTATGACGTAACACAGACAGGGAATTAACTTCCCATTGGCAAAACCAAATGCGACAAGAATCATAAAACCAAGGTTCCCAACCCATTTGGGTGTTAATCAATAAAGGTCTAAGGTTGGCCGTAAGGAAAATAGAGAAAAAAAATAACAGGGGATTAATCATAAGGAGACCGCCCTCCGAACTGGGTAAATATGTGACATTCCTTTTTATCGGATTCAGCTTACTCCCTCAAAAAGCCTGAAAAAACAAACTAAGGACTGTCATTTCAAGTTGCCTGGGAATAGGGAAAATATAACTCAAATAAAGAAAAATCGGTATCAAATAAGATTTAATCAAAAAAACACGTTTCTTTTTCCCAAGGTGTCCCCTATTCCAATGGGCTACCTTAAGTTTGCCCTGCTGTAACTTAATATCCCAATTATAAAAATCAGAATCTACTGTACCAAAATATACCCCTAAAATACGAACAGGGCCTTCCACCAAACGTAAAGGACCAATATGATCCAGCTGTGACACAGCAGAACCCACCCGTATTCCCACACTTTTATCATAATTCAGGACAGCACCAGAGTACATACCAAAAGTAGAACAGACCTGAAGAGAGACCATCATGGAGGGAGCATCAGCTACCAGAAAACAGACATCATCAGCATAAGCAATGGCTTTGTAAGGCGAGCATAAAACAGGGTTAGAAATAGCTTGAATCCGAGGGTGGGTATTTAATCGACGAAGCAAAACATCTAGAAAAAAATATATAAAACCGGGCTCAAAGGGCACTCCTGGGGAACCCCTCTTGTAATAGGAATTATAGGACCCATCCAACCATTATCCACTGATACCACAGTGGCAGCCCGGTAAAGACAACGAATCCACCGAATTAACACCGCCGGCACGCGTAGTAATCGGAGTGCGTCCCATAAGAAATCATGGTCGACAGAGTCAAATGCCGCTTTCTGGTCTACAGAAATCACGAAACCTGAGAGTTCATTGGCAAAACCATGGGAGAATAACTCCCAAAGGAGAATTAGGTGATCCGAGATCCTTCTAGTAGGCACCGAACAGGACTGTGCAGGATGCAAAACTACTTCTGCAATTCTCACAAGACGCTTAGCAATTATTTTTGTCAGTATCTTAAAATCAGTATTTAACATACTTAAAGGATGCCAATTGTCAAGGGAATGAATATCCCCCTTGTGTTTATATATATAAATCAAAATACCTTTCATGAACTCCAAAGGAAGAAATTCACACGTAAGCAAAGAGTTAAGTACTACAACCAGTTCCGAACTCAAGTGGGCACCCAGCACTTTATATAGGGCAGCTGGGATACCATCCGGGCCAGGGGTCCTCTGTAGAGGCAGAGAAGAAATGACCGAGGTACATCCGGCTCAGAAATAGGCAAACTAACCTGGTCCAAAAGAGACTGGGAGGAAAGGATGTCAAGGTCAGCATATAAACTATCAGAATCAGTGCGACTCTTGGGGGTGGGGAGTAAACAAAGTCACGATGGGCCGCTATAATGACAAATATCAGATTGAGAAGTACATAAGTTACCATCAGAATCAACTAAACTTGTCATGTTTTTCTGGGAAATTTGACGGGAATTTGCCTCAAAAGAGCAAACAACAGCATGTGTACCAACTGTACCAAATTTTTGTTGAAAATAAAGTTGCTGTGATTTCTGTGTTTGAAAACATAACATCGCATCCTGGACCAGTTTAATTTGGTGAGAAAAGTCCTGCCCCATCAGATATGCAGTAGTTAATAAGGATTGAAGGTGAACCCTCTTCTGTAAATAATCCAAATACTCCCGTCTACATTTCCTACGACTATAAGTTTTCAAAAAAAACTTAAATCACGCTTAGTATCTAACCACCACCTAATAGGGTCCTCATAACAACAACAAAAACTATTTACGTGCCTGAATAAACAATAACAAAGATTGCATGAATACTGGGATTTGCAACAAGGATGTATTAAATTTCCAAAATCCAGGGCCTTTATGAAAAGGGGTAACAGGTCCCAAACCAATCATCAACAACTTATGATCCGAAAATGCAACAGCTTGTAACTCAGCTGAGGCAATATGCAAAGACTGGGACAAAAACACAAAATCAATCCTCGTTGCCAACCTACCCTTCTGAAATGTAGGGGTGTGTTGATTGGTAAAGGTTAAATAAGCATCATTTAAACGGGCCGTACGAACCAGTTTTCCCACTTCATGTGAATTACAAAACAACTTAGGGGTAGTAGCAAAAGAGCTCTTATCATGCAGACTTAAACCACGATTAAAATCACCAGAAAAAATAACTTGTAAGGAAGTATGCAAAAAAGGACGGAGTAAGGAAAATAATTCTATACGCGCTGTTTTTGTCTTAGGGGCATAAAGATTAATCACCCTATATGAACAAGGCCCAAGTACAAAGTCCAGAATGAGTGCTCTACCTGGAGCTACACCATATAATTTTAATAAGCGAAACCCTGGGACAGATATAAGAATCCCCAGACCTGAGCAAGAATCCTGCCCGATGGACCAGTATGAAGGTCCCTGTAACCAGTCCTGCTGTGCATGTCGTATTTCCTGGGTAGTGTGAAAATGGGTATCTTGTAGAAAGAAAATTCCCAATGGCAACAGACGTAACCAAGAAAAAATCAGACGTCTTTTCGACAGTCGCATCATACTGTTTACATTAAGAGTATAACAAGTAAAACAAGACATAGAGAATGATTAAGGCAAAAAGACACATCACAATTTCCTTCTCCCAACTACTTTTTGCCCTTTGAGTTTCACCCTTGCTTTCCATTTTTGGGAAAGGCCAGAACTTAGGTTAAGTTCCGTATCAGTAGGACCATCAGGGAGGGATGAAGCTACTGAGGAAAAGTCTGCTTCACCCCCAGCATCATCAGAAACAGATTGGAGTAACTCAAAAGGATTAGATACAGGTATTGGAGAGGAAGCTGAACCTATCAGAAGGGAAGGCACAGCACGGGACACATTTCTCAAGGACCTGCTACAACTAGTCATGACTAATACCTGGGGGGGGGGAGGGGCATAGTACTTGGACCAGGGATAGGGTCAGAAAATGATACAACAGGCTGGGCCAGCATAGCTGAGGGCTGAACCCGAGTACTAACAGAAAGGGTGACCTCATTCGGCCCCTCAACCCCTGGAGCTGAAACAGACACAGGGACCGGTTCAGAGGACTGAAAAACCGCCAAGGGCGGAGTCACCGGAGTGGCGCGTAAGCGAGCCTTCTGTGCTTGTGTGATAATAAAACATTGGTCAACCCCCCCCATCGTGAGATTCCTGATTGTGGGCTGCCCAGTGACAATTCTGGAACGTATGTCCCAATTCGTCACATAGGTTACATTTGCACTCATTAACACAGTGTGTTCCCACATGACCCAGTTCACCACACACATTACACTTCATTTTGTCACACACATTACTAAGATATGTAGGATCACCACACCGGTAACACGCTTTAGGTTGACCCGGGTAAAATAAGGCCCCTCTATCCTGGCCTATAAAGAAAGAATTAGGTAGATGAACTGGACCCAACTCATTAGTACGTAATAAAACCCTAATTTTCCAGCCCCTGTCCAAATATTTCCGTGTCCAGGATTGCCTCTGCTTGGCCCTGAACAGTACATCGTTGCCTCAACCAGTAAAGAACATCAGAGATTTCTACACCCTCATTCTGAAACAACACAGTTATAGTCTTAAAGGCAGGTTTTGAAAGAGGGATTACTTGGAACGGAGTCCAAAGAGCAGTGTTCTTTAGAGCAGAATATTTAGTCCAAAAACGCTCTAAACCACGGACTGTATGAAAACTGATATCAAAGGATGACTCACCAGAAATGTGAATCATCGCATAAATTTCATGAGAGAAGAATTTTAAGGAGTCTTTCAGAAGAGTCCGAGCCACATAGACACGGTCAGGGAGCTCAGGTAAGCCCCCCTTATATATCAAACGGACAGCATTATGCCTCTTGGCAGCCTGAAACGGGAATTTAAATAAAGAGGAGAATGAGCGAGTAGGCTCTGTCTGACGAGAAGTAGTAGCTTTGGAGGTAGATTGATGCTGTACAATACCTGCAGCCCTAGGAGATTTAGCAAGGGAGGAAGCCTGGAAGTCAGTTTCCATAATATACAGCAGAGTAGGGTGTTGCGTCAAGGCCAATTCTTCCGGCAAACTTAAGGGATCAGGAGAGACCAGAGGTGTAGCAATGGAACTTTGCGATTCAGGAAATCTGCACCGACTGGGGACTGCAGCGTGACGGACCGAAATCCAACGTCCTGTGAGCAGTTCCTGTACCCAGCCAGCCCCTCATAGAGCTGAATCTACAGACCGGGGGTGCTCCTTGAGGGAATGCGAGACCTGAGGCAATGGCTGTAGAGAAGACGATGCAGCAGGCTCCACCACGTTACCGCCCTCCACTGCCGACAAACGGGAATCCGTGTGAGCAGCTTCCAGCAATAGAGAATCCAGGGGTTCCGAATCTGAAACAGCAACAGCCAGCCGGTGAGTCTCCGAAGTCGTTTCAGTCATTATCACAGGCAAGGTAGTGGGGGGAGAAATAGATCGATGAGGCACAGCAGAGGAGGGAAGATCCTGTAGGGAACCAAGTTCGTCACAGATTTGTCGTTTAGTAAGCAGAAAACTACGGTCTACTTCAGCCAGGCATTCACACAACACCTTCCTGACTGAGCAAGTCACATTTGAAGTGGGTACTGAGGTATCCTCCGAGACGACGTCAGTAGAAAAAAGGCAAGGTTCCAAAACTTCATCGCACAAAATAGGAACAGGCTCTGTCTGCAGTATAGGCACAGCAACTTCAGAAGGTTGATATACAGGTAAATGAGCAACAATGTTGGTCTCAGTAAGAGCCAAGGTGGGGGCCGAGACCAGAACTCCCACCTCCATAGCTTCCTCCACCACAACCACAGGGACGTCCGCCATCTTGGACAGAGGTTCCCCCTCTGACGAGTAGGGGAATTTCCCTGGTGTCCTGGCCAAATTTCCCTCATTCACTAAAAAATACCACCAACAGCTTAATCTGGTTCAAGGTCAGTCGGCATTCATCTGTATCCCCCCTCCCCCCCGGGGTCGTGCCTGAAAATAGGCAGGATTTGTCTAGTGCACTTACCCAGTCAACAAAAACTAAATAAATAAATAAATAAGATAAATTTAAATTATTGCCAAATATTTCTGGTCCAACACTGAGCAAAGTCATTATCTATTCTGTGTCACCACTAGGGTTAAATGCTGTGATTTCCAGCTTTGCACCCTACTCGTGCTTCTGTACAGTACTTTGGCACAGACTAGCGATGGAAGAACTGTAATTAATTAAGCTTCTAGAAGGCAGTGTGGCCCACTGGTTAGAGCACTGTTTAAGGAACTAGGACATCACCAGTTCAAACACCAGAGTCAAAATACTCACTGTGAGACCTTGAGAAAGTCACTTAACATCCCAGTCCATCCAGCTGCAGAAATGATAGACACAGGACCCCACTGAAAATGAGATGATTCTTTTCCACTGTGCTATCCTGGGTAAATAAATTGTACAAAGAAAAAAAACAGCTTATGGTGCCATAACTAACTAGCTACTGGCAATTCTGTAGACTGCAAGGTACCACTTTCTTTCAAATAAATAAAGGAATAATGCACAACAGGGGGGCTGGGATAACATCACGCCTCAGGTGGTTGGGCACGAGGCCGCAGGTTGAGTGCATCCAGCATCCAAGAAGTGACATTAGCCCAGCATGACACACACCCTGGAGCACATTATTCCTATTATACAATGGCTCCTGAGTAGAAACAAAATGAAAAAAAAAAAAAAAACTACATTTACAAGTGCATTTTTTGCTCTTTTTTTGAATGGGTAGGTATACTTTTTTTAAAAAATAGTGCTGCTTGACAGTTTTGCCCAAATGCCCAGTAGGTGGAGCTGCTGTTACTGTGAGTCTCTACTGTCCCACACTAAGTTCTCTATCTTTTGCCTCCCTCAATCTGTATGCTGGTGACCTGTGGAAGTGCCCCCCCTCCCCACAGTCTGAGAGTCTCTGTCCTTTGGCTCCCTTCTTGATCTATAATCTGCTGGCCTGTGGAAGACACATCATCGTTGCCCCCTCCCCCATGGCCTGTGAGTCGCTGGTATTAAATACACTGAAGCCACCAATGTCAAGAGGTACAGCTCATGCTTACTTTGGAAAGCAGTCAGATGCGATTATGCATGGATGAAAGGGGCGACCAGGAACTGCCGACAGAGTGAGAGTTCTATTTTGAAATCAGCTCTGCTTCTCCCGGACAGTTTACAATTTAATGCTTGTACTGGGAGATCTAAAAGTAACACAGTGCAGCTGCTAGCGCTGATGAGTAAGCACAACTCGTGCTTACTTTGAGAACAAAAAGATGGGCTCGTGTATGGATGTAAGGGGTGGACTGGGGGACTGCTAACAGAGTGACATCTGTGTTTCGAAATCTTTTTATTTATTTAAATTTTCCTCAGAAAATTATGTTTTGTGTTTGTTGTGAAAGCAGATGTGGTGATGCACGGGTGTAAAGGGCAGAGCCTGGGACCACTGACAGTGAAGCCAATTGGACTGAAGGCTTTGTTATACGCCTTTCTTCTTTTTCATTTTATTCAGAGAATGGTAGGGAATCAGTTTATTAAATGTGTTTTGGTAATGCGGTAGTGTTTTGGGTGTAGTCAGTTTGTATTCTCTGAGAAAGAAGAATCTACTTTAGAAAATTAAGCACACAAGTACTGGCATAAAGCAGACAAGTCACGTCAACTTTGCCACTTTTCACATGGGTAATGGAATGATTCCTATAACATGTGATACAGTCATGTATGTGCTGGGACTAGATCCGTGATGTTATGCTGGGATAACATCACAGGTCCAGTCCCAGACTGACCAACTAGAGCCCAGCATTCTTCCTTGCCATTGTATAATCATGCTTTAACCCTGTTGCAGAGGTGATGTACTCTTGTTTCCAGGAGAGGGAGAGCACTGGACTGCCAGGCATTCATTTTCCCCATGTAAATCAACCAAGAAGGTTGTGCTGTGAAGACAGCCACTTGTGTACCCTCCTAGATAGAGAAGGGCTATGGCCATGGTGATCCCAATCATTGGAGTGTGGGATCTGGAGAAACCGTGAAAAACAAGGGGGGATGGACATTCTTAGAGTCATCCTCAGTATATTTTTAATTCGCTTAGATATTTTGAAAATATTTTATAGCTAATATTGTAATTAATGACACAAGTCATTAAAAATGACCATGACTTGCAATTTTCCAGAATCTCTTCTGTTGTGGTTACCTGTTGAATGTACTGTACATACTATATTCTTAGTGGGACTATTAGGATGGTGTTAAGACATGCATTTGATAGTAAACGGCCCTGCACTGTACCAGGATATTTAATATTTTCATGGTGGGCATGGCACAGGAGCAGGAATGACAAAAAACTTAAAAATCCCATAGCTTTGTTCAGAAATGGAAGAAAACTAAAAGAACAAGCATTTGTCAATGCCGAATGTTTGCTTACTGGCATTGGCAGTGGTAGTGTAGAAGTTACAGAGCTGCGTAATAGGAATGGCAGTGAAGTATTGAACTGAAGCCAACCCCACCACCACCCTGCAGAGAGTGACAGGCATTGGGGTGTGCATTTGGGTCGTCAGGCATAACGGCCACGCCCATTTCACCACACCCCCCACTCTGCAGAGACTGACAAAGTGTCACGTGTTCCTTGGGGTCTTTGGCCCTTATCGCACCCATTTCATTAGGAAATACGGTGAGATGGGTGCAATATAGGAGAATGGGGTGAAGTTTGGGGCGAAGAGCCAAGGCATACCCGATGCCTCTCAGTGACTGCAGGGTGTGGAATGGTATGAGCATCACAGGCAAGAATCCCAAGTCACACTCCTGATTCCTGTCATTCTCTTAGGGTTGGGCGATTTAGTTGAAAAGCCTAATACCTCAGGCATTCGTTGGTATTTTAACTCCAAATTTTCAACATGTTTGTTTTGTGACCCACCTCATGAACAGGGGAATATCAGTTTGAGCGAAGCTGCTTATGTACAGTGACTATGGATTTAGCACCACAGGTGCAAAATATTCAACAGGTTGTAAAAATGACAGCTGTAATCTGTCATGGGGAGGTGTAAAAATGGCTATGTTGCAACTGTGTAATTAAAATATTTAAAAATGAGTGACGTCCACGGCGTACCTTGAAACTGTGCAACGCACACCCGTTATATAAGTAGGTTGGGGATATTTTATAGCAGATTGTCAACTCAGGCATTTTGGTGCCTCGATCATGAACAGTGTCACTGTGATTTTCTTTATTTATGCGAACAATGATTTCCGACAGCGACCGCATCTCTACTGAAAGTGTGAAAACACTTGACCATGTTGTGAAAAATGGCAGCTGTACTGTTCATAAGGAAGTGTTGAAAAATGCTACTAGTGAAAATCTGGACTGAAAATATTACAAAGTCATGAACTAACGAGGATGCATGGAAACTGCACAATGCTCACCGTGAACACAGTCATTTATGGACTTTTGTCACCAAATTTTCAACATAGCCATTTTAAGACCTCTGCTCATGAACAGTGTAACTGTGATTTTCTTAATCTGTCCTAAACATTGCTTTCAGACACCAACAGCACCATTGTGCGCTACATGCGATAACACATTTTGGTGACATATGAAAATTGGCAGCTGTACTGTTCATAAGGAAGTTTAATGAAATGGACATGTTGAAAATCTAGAGTGAAAATATTAAATTTGCAAACTTACGAGCATGCATAGGAACTGTGCAACGCTCGTAAAGGTCATTTCTAGGCATTTTCCTACCAAGTTTTCAACATAGCCATTTTAAGACCTCTGATCACGAACAGTGTCACTGTGGTTTTGTTAATGTGTCCCATACATTGAGCTTGCACACCAACTGCGCCATTGTGCGCTACATGGCCGGAAACACGTTTTGGGCAGGATGTGAAAAATGACAGCTGTACTGCTCATAAGGAGGTGTGGAAAAATGGCAATGTTGGAAATCTGGAGTGGAAATATTGAAAATTCGCAAACCTACGAGCGTGCGTGGGAACTGTGCAACGCACACTCATAAAACAGTCATTTTTAGGAATTCTGTCACCAAATTTTCAACATTGCCATTTTAAGATCTCTGCTCATGAACAGTGACACTGTGATTTCCTTAATGTGTCCCATACACTGAGTTCGCACGACTGCGCCATTGTGCGCTACATGGGCGGAAACAACGTTTTGGGTGAGATGTGAAAAATGACAGCTGTACTACTCATAAGAAGGTGTGGAAAATGGCAATGTTGAAAATCTGGAGTGGAAATATTGAAAATTCGCAAACCTATGAGCGTGTGTAGGAACTGCAAGCAACGCCTCTAAAACAGTCATTTTTAGGAATTTTTCACCAAATTTTCAACATAGCCATTTCAAGACCTCTGCTCCATGAACAGTGTCACTGTGATTTTCTTAATTGTCCATACAGTGATTTGCTTTATTTACGCCATTCCTAGCTACAAAGTAGGAAACACATTTAGGTGAGATGTGAAAATGACAGCTGTACTACTCATAAAGACAGTGTGGTGAAATGGCAATGTTGAAAATCTAGATGAAAATATATTGAAATTCATGAACTTCTGAGGCCTGCGCGTAGGAACTGCATAGCATACGCTAAATCAAACAGTCATTTTGGAATTTTGACACCAAATTTTTCAACATGGGGGTTTCGGCCCCTTCTCATGAATAATGTCACTGTCATGGCGGTATTCAGTCCCAAAGGGTGATTCGCGGTCACTGCGTGAAATCACCCTTGAGGCCGCAATAACGCCATGACAGTGACATCATTCATGAAGAGTCCCAAAACCCATGTTGAAAATTTAATGCAAAATTCCAAAAATGCCTGAGATATGCAATAAAGTTGAACCCCTCCTATCTAGCCCATTATACAGCTTACCGGCATTTCCTCAGTTGCGGTCAGCTTTGAAGAGTGCAGGCGTGTTCCGGTCCACGAAGATCGTCGCGCCGGAGTCGGAGAGTAAGTATGGGGTGAGGGGTGTGGGGAGGCTGGAGTGCGCAGTGGGTGGGTGCGGGTTGTGGGAGGGGTTCGGGAGACGCCGCTGGGACAGTTTTTTGTTTTACAGGTAAAAAAGACGCCGGTGATCGCTTGCCACGCTGGGGTGGGCTCCCAGCATGGCACAATGACTTTGGAGGCGTTCAGCCAACGGGGATTGGGCACCCCGTCGGCAAAAACCTATCGGGACGTTTGCCACGCTGGGGTGGGCTCCCAGCATGGCACCAAATACTGGGAAGGGGGAGGAGGCGATGCAGGCGCGGCAGCGGGGATTGGGCACCCGTCGGCTATATGCTGCAGGGAAGCCTTGCGCCTGCGGCTGGGGGGAGCTGCGGCGTGGGCGGCTCTGTTGCTGCTCACCTGCCGTTAGCTCCCCTTTCAACTGTATGCCACTGCATTTTGGAGCGTGTCATAGACAGCTCCAAAATGCACTGGCTTACAGGGGCCGCGCCTGCCAGCTCGCTGCCTGAATTGGAGGAGGAGGTAACACACCTCCGAAATCTCCGATGATGGCACTATGTTTCTTGCACATGCGTGCAAGGAAACATAAAAATGGGTATATTGATTTTTTTTTTGCAGGAATAAAATTACTGCTTAAAGACTACAGTACCTGGTGACTAACAAATACTGCTGCATTAAGTACAGTTTTGTCAAGACTGGTTGCAGGATAGCAGGCAAAGAGGCATAATTAATGATACCCATTCAGCAAGGAAACAAGTGGCCAGTAAGGTTCCACACAGATTGGTTCTGGGCCTTACATTGTTTGATATATTTATTGGTGGACTGGAAGTGGGTGCCCGGTAGCTGGATCACCAAGATGAGGAGAGTTAGAGTAGTCTTATCAGAAAAGGACTTAAATCACATGCAGAAGAATCTGGACAGGTTTGAGAACTGGGTGGCGTTATGGCAGATGAACTTCAATGTTGAGAAATGGCACTCGTGAGTTATGGTCCTGCCCTCGCCCTCGAAGACAAATTGCACATTTTGAGTCAGCCCCATTGCATCTCCCCTATATGCACCGTAGAGATAGTGTACATAGCGTTTTATTATTTTATCATTTTTGCCCAGGAAAGACACACTAAGCCCAGGTCTGTTTCCAGCTGCATTCTGGGAGCACAGGGAAGTTAAGTGACTTGCTCAAAGTCACACAGTATGTGGTGCTGACATGATTTTGATGTGGCTTTTTGAGAGACTTGTCGATGGGGACCATAACCTTTAGCCTCCTTGTAGGAGCCAGCCCCATCATGTCCATGAGCTCCACTTACTCCTCATCCTCCTCTGTTTCATGAGAGAGGATGCCGAGAGTATCCACCATTTGTCTGATGAAAGAAGAGTAGAAGGTATAGTTCTCAGTAACTCTAGGAGGGGACCAAACTCTTGCTCAGGGGAATCATCCGGTTCTGTAGGATCACCCCTCATCTTCCTCCTTCACTTCATGATACATATCCCCCTCCTGTACAGGCTGCTGGTCTGGAACTGGAGCCTGGGAAGGGAAGGGCAGGCAAAATAAATGAATACATTTCCCATGGCCTAGAAGGCCTAAAAAAACTACCATTTCTTTGTCATGTCCTGTTTTGGGGACATTTTATTATGTTTCTGAGGAGTGATGGGGATATGTTTTTTTCTTCTTTTATTTTTCTTAGCTTCCACTGGTTCCAGTACCTCCTCTGAGGCTCACATATTTGTATTTTCCAATCAGTGGATTCAAGGTTCCTCTTTCAGACATGCTGTTATCTATACCATATTTTCCATGCCCGTCAGATGGCTAAGCAGCTTTGTTGTTCTTGCTTGTTCCTTGTAAAAGGTACTGCAGCCTATGAGGAGAAGAACCCTCTCCTGCGTACTTTTTGCCATCTCCGGGAGCTCCTTCTGAGCCTTTATTGTGCCTTGGTGACATAGAGGCCAACTGAGAAGTGATAAATTCTTCTCTTTTTTTTCCACATAGAAGTCTTTGTACCACCTGTTGGATCTGCAGCTCTTCAGCCCAGTCCCCATTACCTGCAGCCAACTTTTTATTTATTTATTTTATTTATTGAGATTTTGGATAACACCTGTGAGTGGATGCTCGTTAAAAGGTTCCATGTGAGTTACATAAGACAGCAAGACACAAAGATCATAAAGCACTGGGTAAGATATGCTGAGGCATTGTACAATATATGCCTGCATCAAGATGAAAAACAGACTAGGGAGCGGATACATAAGGAGAGGGAGGGCTGCAGGGACAGTGCATATAGGACAGGGTGAGAAGAGGGAAGGATAGGGCATAGGGGGGCAAGGGGGGCAGTGCCCAGGACAAGGTAGGGTGGTAGTAGAAGTGCTATGGCTGGGCGATCCAGACAGGACAGAGGTGGGGATTAAGTGCTGGTGGTAGTTTACTGCTGCATGCAGAGTCTTAGCAGGGGCACATACAGTTATTCAAATCAAAGAGGTGCTGGTGCAGTCTGTATTTAAAAGAGCCAATTGCTGGGGTGCCAGAGATGTCTGGGGCAGCACGTTTACCCCAGAGGGCTGCACAGTGTGAGAATGCACATAGTGCCATGGCAGTGTGGCATCTGGACAAATAGAAAACTTGAGTGGTGGAGCTTCAGGTTTGTCTGGTACTCAAAGGCAGAGACAGCAGGTTCTGAACCCCTGCTGGAAGCAGATTTAATAAGACTTTTTTTGGCTATTAGGAAGGTTTATATCGGATTCTGTCATTCAGTTGAAGCCAGCCAGCCCAAGTATAAAGGTCACAGGTGTGAGTGAGTCTAGGTGCACCTGTGAGTAGATGGCAGGCTTTGTTTAGGGCAACTGCAATGCGTTGAAGGGCCATGTCAGTTGCAGATCCATAGACAGCCAGTCCATAGTCTATGAGGAAGACAGTAGAGCTGCTGATTGCCACATTTAGTGCTTCGTGAGTTAGACAGTGTCTATGGCAGTAGAGGTCTCAATTCTTATATTAATAGCTCTTGCAGTGATATCAATATGCTGAAAGAAGGACAGAGAGGAGTCTATTGTTCCCCCCCAGGTATTTGAAATGAGGAACTAGCTCCAGTGTGGTACCGCTGTCATTCCTTATTGCCAGAGGGTAGTTTTTGAGCTTGCTTTGTGCTGTGGAATAAAGTATGGTCTTAGTCTTTTTATAGTTCATAACCAGCCTTTGCTCTTTAAACTATTTTTCCGCTGATGTGAAGCCTCTTTGAAGTTCTGCCTCTAGAAGTTCAGGGTGCAGGTTGCCAGTAAAAATGACCATGTCATTGGCGTATAGGAGCATATGACAGTGACAAGAGGCCGGAGATTATTTAAGAATACACTGAACAGCAAAGGTCCCAGTATTGACCCTTGTGGTACACCAGATCTGAAAGGCCAGCTGTCTGAGAGGACTTCCCTAATCCTGACTTGCTGGGAGCGGTGGCTCAAGTAGCTGCTGAACCAGTTCACGGTTTCTGGTGCAAGACTAATGTCAGATAGCTGTTCAAGGAGGAGCACATGATGCACCTTATCAAGTGCCTTTTATAAGTCAATGAAGGCTGTCCCTACCACGTGACCTTAGTCTAAGGCGTTATGGATGAATCTGGTAAATTCAAGTAAGGCCGTGATGGCACTGTGGCTGCCCCAAAACCCATGTTGCTGTGGACATAGAAGTTGGTGTTGGTTAAAATATTCCACCATCTGGTCAGCCACAATCCATGCAAGAGCCTTGGAGAGTGGTGGAAGTATGGAAATTGGTCTGTAGTTGCTATGTAAGCTTCTGCCACCACTGTGTTCCTGGCAACAGACCACCCTTTCCTAGTGGGGCTAGGAGGGAGAGGGCCATCCTTTCCTTCCAGGCAGCATATCCAGATGCCTCTGGTCTGTGGTGTGGTGGAGTGGGCTACAAGGAGATGGGCAGGGCTTCATTTAGCCCATCCTCCCATTTTTCCATTTTCCCTTTCTGATGCTGTGGTGTGCATGTTGGAGCATGTGTGTGGAGGCATGCATGCTTCACAGAGTCCTGCAGGACTCACCAAAATGTGTTGTTCTTGGCTGCCCTACCACCAGGTCTCCACCTAGTTGCAGTGACGTGGTGGAGTTGGAAGTCACCTTCCCCCGGGAGAGAAGAGCAGTCCATTGAATGTTCAGTCCTCTCCTACCCCAGACAACCCCCAGCGACCCGAGTCCGGTCCCAAACCCAGGTCACAGATGTGGGAAAAGGTAAGGCGTGCACCTCAGCCCTTTATGCCACTGGGCCAGCTTATAAATTCTTCTCTTTTTAAAGCACTTTTCATTTGGGTTTAAGGGAAAAACCTTTTTACAAAGTTCACAATTTAAGAAAAAAATTGTAATCTGACCTGGGGCATTTTAAACAAAGGTCATGCCTTTGCCAAGAGGTGAAAACAAGAGATACAATTTTAAAACCTGTCAGTATGGTAGCTCCTGCTCCCTGCCCACCCAAATGCAACATCGCCAGAAGTTCTGAAGTGTCCCTGGTGGCTCAGCAGATCCCCACCTACTCAGGCACCCCCTCACACGCTCCCCATCCCAGCATGTAGGAAATGCCTGCGAGCAGCACAACCCACCACATACCACGGCTCCCCACCGACAGAGCTGTCTGTGAATGAAAGCAACTGTACTACTGAAAGCCCATTGGTGGACCCTGTCGACCAATGGGCTTGCAGTGATATTAATACTCTGCCATTCACTTCTTTGTGAATAGCAGTGTACATTCTTCACTGCAAGCCCATTGAACAGGGTCACCAATGAGCTTTCATGAGTACAGTAGCTGTCATTCATAGTCAGTTCTGTCGCTAGCAGCCATGGCGGCATGCAGGTGGGTTGTGCTGCCCGCCGATTGCGGGATCTGCCTGGACGTGGGGGAGTGGGTGGAAGAGGAATGCCTGAGAGGGCAGGGGGTGGGTGGTCTGCTGGACTTACTGGGGTATTTTGAAGTGCCTTTGGTGGGGCATGCAGTTTGGGATGGGGGTTCTTCATACACACCTCTACCACCGAGGTGTGTGGAGTAGCAACGGGGATGCGGGCAGGAAGGGGGGTTTCTGTGGACAGATATCTACTGCCGCAATGTGTGGCTTGGAGTCAGAGGCATGGGCAGGAAGGGGAGGCACTCTGGACTGGCAGGGTGGGAAGGCTGCCATGCTGTTGGCTGCAGTATGGCAGCCTGCCTGTGAGTGGCAAGCAAATTAAGTTTACTTGTTGTAGACTTATCTTTCGGAGGCGCATCTCCGAACTTGCCCCGGAGATGCACCTCCTGGTCAAGCTGTGAATGGGGCTGTGCACCATATGCATGGGCACATCCCCTTCTCAGCCCTTCCAGATGCACCGCATATCATTATGGGTGGTATGCAGTGCATCTGCGATGCACTGGCACATCGGTCCCCTCCCAGAAGCATGCCAGTGCGTGAGTCAGGGATGCACCGGCGCATCCCTTTTGTGAATCCTGCCCTTAGCATTCGGTTCCCAGTCACAAAAGAGGTAGAAACATATAATTTTAAAAAAAATCAAAAGTATGTAAACCACTTTAAAAGTAAATAAAAATATAAGCAATTAAATGTTTTTACACAGAACGCGTTCTATTCCTTAGGCAGAAACAGCCTTGTAAAGCGTCCCTCTCCATTTTCTGAGAATCGATCGAGAACTGGGGAAACTGCTTAACATGGTACAATTATTTTAAAAAAAAAACCTAACTAATGCAGAATATTTGAAAACTAACTTTAATACAAAACAGCAATCACTTATAATAAAATTATTAAAAAACAGATGACCAGAAGGCTGGAGATGACTTCAAGTGACTGCTCCCTTCAAGCAGAGAAACAAATCTGGCATTAAACCAGTAGGGGAGCATGATCAGAGCATGGAGTTTGAATTTAGCTGGATGTTCTAGAAATAGCATAAGTTTTGTCTCCAGGGCAGCAGTCCTGTGGTCAGATGCTTTTTTGTAAGGCTCGCATCATTGATGGATTCCTGTTGTTAGGAAAGAGGTTTATGTGTGTCCAGGATTGGAAAGGGGAGCTGGGTGTGCAGAGGAAATGAGAGAAATGTACTTGTCCCTTTTCTAAAATATTAAGTTAGTGGGAAGTGATGTTAGGGCAAGGCATGCAAGTTCATGGACAGCTTAGGGAGGTCTGGTGGGCAAGCACTGCTTGGTTCTCTCCTCAGGAACTTCTTAGTGTTTGACAAAATAGCCCCTCTGGCTTCTGGTAAGCCTTGACCTGTCTACCTGACCTGTCCACAATATCTTCTCCCTTCAGTGCCCTGGTTAGTCCCAGGGACAGGTCCTTTTTGACATGGGGGGTTCATAAGCTCCTCAGGGAGGGTGCTCCCTTCCCCATTTATCAGTGCCCTCATCATTGGCCTTCTCACTGCCTTATGCCTCCCTCTACTTATTGCTGCTTGCTCCCCTCCCTCGGGGGCCCCGGGGTTACACTTGAACAGCATGAGGAGCATGACTTCACCTTCTCCAATCTAATAGCCTGTGGCAGACAGCCCCTCTGGCCTATCTGCTGTCTTGATCTCAGGTGCTTTCTGTAACCTGCCATAGTGGTCAGGCGTCCTGCTCGCAAGCCTTCAGCCAGAGGTGGTTCTCCCCCTATAAGGCATCTCCCCTGGCTCCTCCTGGTGACACTAGCCCTAGCTTGGGACATTGAGCTTAACCCTGGTCCTACTTATCAAGCCTCCTCATTTCCTGTGGGCTGGCTGTCAGGCAAGGGGATGAAAATAGCTCACCTCAACATCCACAGCCTCCTGCCCAATCTAGCTAAACTCTCTGCCTGGGTCACTCACTACAAGCCTGACATCCTTGGTATTACCGAGACTTGACTGAAACCTTCCATCCCTGACTCAGCCTGAGCACTTCCTGGCTTTGATCCTCATTAGGCAAGATCGGGCCGGAAAAAAGCAAGTGGGGGTGGTATCTTGGTCTACTACAAGAGTCACCTAAACCTGTCTGTTGTATCCCACCAACAGCCCTTACTGTCTTCTTGTGAGCTAAAATATAGAAACATAGAATTTGATGGCAGATAAGGACTGCTTGGCCCACCTAGTCTGCCCATTTCCCTACCTAATGGATAAGCTGCAGATCCTAGTTAACCAACAACCTACTTCCTCCTACCCTGCACTAAATTGCCTTATGTCTGTCCCATGCATTCTTGAATTCCCCCACTGTTTTTGACACTACGACCTCCTCAGGAAGGCCGTTCCATGCATCTACAACCCTCTCTGTGAAGAAATACTTCCTCACATTACCTCTGAGCCGTCCCCCTCTATCTTCAGCTGTTTCACACAGTCCTATTACTCGGGAACACTAAGAAACTGCACTTCATCTATACATACAATCCCCCCAAGGGTGGTCTGTCGGGGTTATCCTACCTCCTTGATACTGTTGGTGCTAAGACTGGGGATAATGAACTAATGATAGAAACATAGAAACATAGAAGTTGACGGCAGATAAGGACTGCAAGGCCCATCCAGTCTGCCCATTACTTGGGAGATCTTAATTTAAACTGGCTTGGAGGAAACACCAAGCTGTATGAACCTCTGCTTGCTGGCCTCTCCTGTCTCAACTTATTCAGGCACCCACTAGGTGGTCTACCACTGGTGGTACTAGCTCCCTCCTGGACTGGGTCCTGTCCAATAGACCTGAGAGGATCAGCTCCTCCGGTACCCTTCCTGACTCTATCTCTGATCACCCCGATGTACTGCATAAGGAAGATCTCCTCCCAGAAAATTATTCACAAAATCATCCAAGTAAGGGATTTCTCCAGGTTTGACTTGGGGTCCTTCCATGAGGATATGAGGCTTACGGACTAGTCTGTGGTGCTAAATATTCAGGACTCTTCCACTGCTGTTAGTCATTTTCTCAGCACCTGGGCACTGCAGGACAAACATGCCCCTCTTATCAGAGTGGACAGTAGGGGGTCTGTCACTAAGTGGCTGCATGGGAGCCTCCTAGCCCTCATGAGGGCTAGAGACAAGTGCTGGACCAACTTCAAGGTCATGATGGACCAGGCCATATTTCAGCAATATAGGATGCTCAGGAATGAATGCAAAAAGCACTCAGGGCTGCCAAAAGTGAACACTGCAAAACTGCCTTACTAAACTCAGCTAAGGACCCTAGGACTTTCTGGAGGAACATTAAAAATATAGCAAGTGGTTCCTCCAACTGTGGGGTCTCTGACATGCTCCTAGATGGCTCTAATTATAACAATCCACTAACCATCGCCAATGCATTCAACTCCTACTTCTCAGATCTATCTGCCTTCACATCCCTATTCTCCACTGGTGGGAGTGATAGTCATGTCCCAGGCACTTCCCCACAGTCGGCCTCTATCTCCCATCTGTTACTCTACTTCAGAGCTGTGATGGCACAGGAGATGCAGAGACTTCTTTCTGGTCTCTCCCCTCACTATAGTGCTGGCCACGATAGCATGGAACTTAAGCATCTCCATCTTGGTGCCTCTTATATTGCCTCCCCAGTGGCCCATATCTTCAACATGTCCCTAACCTCTGGAGTTATCCCAGCCTCTGAAAGGTGGTGAGGATTGTCCCTGTTCTCAAACAGAGCAACCCAAATATCCTCAACAACTACCAACCGATAGCCATCTTGTTGGCTCTCAGTAAACTTCTGGAGAAAGTTGTGGCTGGGCAACTCACGGAGTATATTCAGGCCTATGAGCTACTGTCTCCCACGCATAGCTTTCACAAAGTGCACAGTACATCCTCCGCCCTTGTCACTGTCTCCTCTGGGATCAGGGCAGCTATGGACCAGAGTAGCTCTCAGGCACCATCTTCATTGACCTATCTAAGGCCTTGACCTAGTTGACCATGTCTTACTTTGCTCTCAACCCGGTCCCTTGGTCTGTCCCCACCTGTCCTAAGATGGCTCACTAACTACCTCCAGGGCAGACAGCAACTTACTAAATTCAGTAAGGTCTTCTCGGCCACCACTCCTATGACCTCTGGTGTCCCCCAGGGTTCAGTTCTAGGGCCCCTTCTCTTCTCTATCTTTGTCAATAATCTCCCCTCTACTTCTTCCAACTGTAGCTCTATCCTATATGTGGATGACCTGGTTATCCTCACCCATTCCTGTGACATTGGGGTCATCAACCTCCAACTGAGTGAGGATTTCAGAAATATCCATCCCTGGGTAATGACCCACAAGCTGGTCCTCAACCTCAAAAAAAACTCAGGCCATGCTTTTTGGGTCCCTGGCCAAGATAAAGGCCTCCCCTGCCCCACTGAGTATTACTGGTATTGATGGTGCTCCTGTCCTAATCACTGACTATCAAATACCTTGGGGTGACACTTGACCCCCCGGCTTGACATTGGGCATCATACGAAAACGTATGCAGAGCTGTCAACTGCAAACTGGGTCTGGCCTACAAAGCGAAGAACAATCTTACTTCTGCTGCTTGCCTTGCACTGGCCAGAGGTGTGTTTCTCCCTTCTCTCTGCTATGGAATCATCCTGTTTGCACGCACATCCAAAGTTCACCTCTCTAGGTGGAACATAGCCTATAACAATATTTTGTCACTTTGCACTTGCTGCCACTCGCCTCACCCACCACTGTGACCTGTATAACAAACGTGACTGGCTCTCCCCACCCAACCACATGAATTTTGTCTGGGGCAGCTTCATGGGCAAGGTTCTCAGAACTGGCACCCCAGGACTGGCTGAGCTCCTCAAACTGGCTGCCTCTTCTTCTTACTCCCTTAGGTCATTGGACCCTGCTGTTCTCAAAGTTCCTGCCACTGGAACACAAATGGGGACAGGGATTTTGCTTCATGTGCACCCAGGTATAGAATTCCTTTCCCACCTAGGTCCACTCCTCCATACTCATGCCTTTGGAGCTCCTGTGGAATTACTTGGAGCTCTCCTCTGCGATGTAGTCATCCTAAACTGCCATAACTAACCTTGGTCCCCTGCACTGGACTTACATGTCTTTCTTTTGGTACCCTTGCACAGGTCCTGTTGATGCATCCTTCCTGCTTGTGTTCTGCTTTGTACATAATGTATTTACTCTCTGTTTCAGGCAATGCATTGACTGTGGCTCTGCTTTTGGGCTCTGAGCTGTATAGAATTGTATAATGCACTGTTCATAGCCTTGGTGACTCTATGTATATATTTTGTTCCTATTCTAACTGTGTTTACTGACTGCTTGTGTTATGTTCATCTGGTTCTACCTGATTCTGTGTAATGCCTAACTTGTATCATGTTGTCCTCTGTATGAACTTCTATTTCATTGCACTCTCCCGGTCATTACCTGAAAATAGGCAAATGTCTTGTCTAGTGTACTTACCTGGTCAACAAAAGCTAAATAATAAATAAATAAATGGAGAAGGAAAAGTGATTTATAAATATGTCCCTGATCGGTTGGGTTGAGCAGACAGCAATGATGATACTGAACGAAGGTGAAAGAAGGTGGGGAAGGGTATTTTTTTTTTAATTCAAGATGCGTATATGTGGGAGGGATGCTGTGTGTTTTTTTAATTAGTCTGTATTTTATAACTGAAAACTGAAAACGCTGGATATGCAAAGGTACAGAAGAATAATATTTTAAGCTCCAGAATATTTACAGTGGATTTATGAATTCAAGAACTACAGGTGGAAGAATTAGTTATTTTTTATGGTCCATTATCTGTTTGGAATTGTTAGGATGAATGGGATTTCCAGATGGAAGTTTGAAGGCTGATTTATAGTACAATCTTTATTATTACTGGACCAAAATCTGTGTGAAAGTGATGGAATGCCTGGGGTCCTCAATGAGTAAGCCGTAAGTGTAAGTGACTTTTTCAAAGGACATGGATTTATCCAGGAAAAGTCTCACTGCAAAAATATAAGCTGAATATTGTTAGCCGCATTTGTGAATGGCAAACATGATCACCCCCACCCCTTCCCATGCACTCACACTTCAGTAGTCTACAGTAGGAGGAGGCAGTATAGTGCAGTGGTCTAAGACTCTGAGCTACAAATCTGGTGACATCCAGCAGACCAGACCTGGGTTTGAATTCCCACAGCTCTACTTGCATACTGTGTGACCCTGAGCAAATCACTTAACTTCCTTGTGCTCCCAGGTCACACCTGGAAACAAGCTCTGGCTTAGTGTGCCTTTCCTGGTTAAACAATTTCCCCCTTTCCCCCTTACAGTAGTCTGAGATTGTACCTGCTAGTTTCACGTTCTTCTACTAACTGAAATAAATAAATGTTATCAATACCCTTTAGGGTCTGGAACCAGAATCATGCCATGCCTTACTCTCCTGTTCTCCAGTGTGAACATCAAAAGAAATGCTGTCATATTTCCTCACAATTCTTCTCTTTCAACCTTCTAATCAGTCAAATTGTTCAGTACCACACCTTTTCTGCAAAAGTATGATAGCTTAAATTCAATGCGAAGAAGTGCAAACTAATGCACCTGGGAAACAAAAATCCAGGGGAAGAGTACACAATGGGGGGGAGGTACTAACAACAACAAAAATGGAAAGGGACCTGGGGGTAGTCATATCAGATGACCTAAAGATAAACAAGTAATGTGAGAAGGCAGTGAGGATGGCTGGGGAGATTCTGGGATGTATAGGGAGAGGCATCACCAGTAGAAAACAGGAAGTTGTTATCCCTCTGTACAAACAGTTGGTGAGACCCCATCTGGAGTACTGCATGCAGTTCTGGAGACCCCATCTCCACAAGGACATAGACAGGATGGAGGCAGTCCAGAGGACGGCAACTAAAATGGTGCAGGGTCTGCAACAGAAACCATACAAAAAGAGTCTAAAGGAGCTTAATATGTATACCCTTGAGGAAAGGAGGGAGGAGTGGACATGATAGAAATTTTCAAGTACCTCAAAGGAATCAACAAAGTCCAAGAGGGTAGCATTTTTCAGAAAAAGAGATGTGCGAGGACAAGGGGGCACAATCTAAAGATAGAGGGTGGATGGCTATGGGGCAATGTGAGGAAGTATTTTTTCATGGAGAGTGTGGTGGACACATGGAACAGCCTTCTTGAGGAGGTTGTGGGGGTCAAAAACAGTGGGGTAATTCAAGAATGCATGGGACAGACATAAGGCAATTCCAGTGTGGGTTAGGTAGAAGTAGGTTGTTGGTTAACTAGGATCTGCAGCTTATCCAATACATAGGGAAATGGGCAGACTGTGTGGGCCAAGTGGTCCTTATCTGCCATCAAAGTCTTTGTCTCTATGTTCCTGTTTCTTCTTTTTCCTTGATGCCTTACAGTGATCAGAATTACAGACAGTACTCACAGTGTGGCTTTACTAGTGTCCTGTATACTATAGTGGTAAACTTCCTCAGATCTATTTTCCAGTCTCCTTTGTTTGCAACTTAGGATGCAATTTGCCTCACTTGCTGATGTAGCAAACTTTGTTTATCATCTGTAATAACCACTAGGTCCCTTCTGTGGCCTATCTCTGCAAATTCTTTTCCAAACAAGATTTATTTGATGCTCTTATTTTAGCATTTATCCATATTGTATGTTACATAGAAACATAGAAACATAGACTTTGACAGCAGATAAGGACCACTTGGCCCACCCAGTCTGCCCATTTCTCTACCTATTGGATAAGCTGCAGATTCTAGTTAACCAACAGCCTACTTCCTGCAACCCCCCACTATAATTGCCTTATGTCTGTCCCATGCATTTTTGAATTCCCCCACTGTTTTAGACCCCACAACCTCTCCAGGAAGGCGGTTACATGTGTCCACCACTCTCTCCATGAAAAAGAATTTCCTCTGTTACCTGCCATCTCATTGCCCACTCTCCCAGCTCCCATCCTGTTCCACAGATCCTATCACTCTTGCTATTTTCTTGTAATCTACAGCTTTTGTCATACTGTTAGTGACACCCACATCTAAATTACTGCTAAAATGTAGAACAGTACCTGCTACAACACCAAATACTGGAGCACTACACTTTTAACTCACATCCATACAATGCAGTGCCCTGTGCTAACACTCTCTGCTTCCCTACTGCCTAGCCAATTTGTGATCCATCTTAGAATATTCTTCCTGAACTAATGCTTCTTTATTTTATGCATTAGTCTTGAATAAGGGTACTGTATCAAAGATGCCACCTTCTCTTGAAGCAAAACAAGTATATGAGTGAGACAAAAATGTGGGTAGTAACCAAGAAAATAGCACCCTCAACTTTGTAGAATGGAAGCACCTTAGCATGTGTGTCCTGGCATCAGGAACCTAACCAGAGGAGAAAAAAAGATTAAGGAGGAAAGAGATGGGTGCCACAATAATAGGTGCAGCAAGATGGAGGCCTGGATGGAGTCCAGGCATTTAGGGCTGACACCATTAACCAGATTGAGGGACAGGAGGGTAGAGAGAGCAGCTGATGGGTGATGCTGCAAAAGATGAAATGGTGAGAGAAGGGGAAGCAGAAGGTAAAGAAGTTATGGGGAGGGAGGGGGGAAGAGGAGAGGAAGGAGAGGGCACATGAACAGAAGTCATTGAAGGCAGAGGCAACCTCAGTGGGTTAGGAGACTGAGGAACTGCCTAACTTGGGCACCAAGTGGACTGATTGGGTTGGAGGACAAAAAAGGAGGGAACCAACTTTCAGAATTCTCAAGGGCAATTTGACTCATTGTGGAAGGTGGAGGTAGTGTAGTCTACAATACCTTGTCCAGCCTATTAACCTTGTTGCAAGTATCATGTAGCTGCCTGCAAATGAAAATATCCGCTTTCAATCCAGAGGTTTACCAATCAGCTCGACTGAGACCAAAGAGAGGTGGGAGCCTTTAACCCTTACCCCCATGAGTAAAGCATATTTGTCCACCAACAGATCTGAATTTGGAGTGTATCCACAAACAGATGTGAATTTGGAGTGGAAACAGCGACGAACATCATTAATATCTGTTACGATGGGGGAAACAATCAATATTGTATGGTCAGCCAGAGGCTGTGCAACCTGTGTTTAGTCTGAGGAGGGCAGCAGGACAAGTGACCATCATATCTGAGCTGTAAATACCTGTAGCTCTGATACACATTTGGGATAGTTAAATCTCCTGCAACTAACCTGTCACCGATATAAGTCAACACAGATTCTGGAATGCCACAGGAGCAGCTGACTGCATGAAATGTTGATGTAACCCACCCCCATCCTTTTACTGGCAAGGCAACAGCCATAAACAAACAAAAGGTATTACCCCTGGCATTAGGGCAACACCTGGCTTGGGCATCTATGCGTTTGGAGGAAGGGGTACAAAATAACATTTCTATTTACCCGAGTCCAGGGGAGAAGAACCAGGGCTATGGTGTGTCACAATATGTCTGAGGGGGCCCCAGAAATGTACACAGGTCACAGAAAGATGGAATTCCACAACAGGAATGGGATTGTACTGTATGACTTTATTCCTGACAAGGTGTCAGTCAGAAAATGTGGCTCCTCCAGAGCTTTTGCAGGTACAGAACACAATGCACAGAACACTCTTCTGTAGGCACAGTTCATAGAGAACACCACTCTTATGCAGATACAGAACTTGTCACAGAGAACATATTTCCTTTTGAACTTCCATCCCTTTGTTTAGGGACCTACAGGAAAATGAGGCATCAGTAGATCCTCAGAATTGCATAAGTGCATAATAAATTATGGGAGGTTCCATAACACCTATTTAGCAAGCACAGACCAACTGGGTGAACTAGCTACACCCGGGGTGAACTACGTTACCACCACAAAACTTGTAAGCAGGTTGGGTCCCTCTGCAACCTGGATTGAATGGTCAGCTCAATTTTGGCCAAAGCCAGACTTGCTCTGAAATTACAGACAGTTACAGACTCTTCAGGCACTGCTGGTCATTGAAGAAAATCCACATGCACATCTTGTGTTGGGCACCAGTGCACCATACTCTGAACCTTGTTGTGCTCCTTGCTAGGCACCAGAGAACCCACAGATAAAACAGCAAATGAACTTTGTGCTAGGCAGAGTCGTACCCTCAAAGCATGTGTACATTCCCACAGAAGTTCGCATTTCACTCAAAACTGCAGGGGTCCTCTTACATGGGACCCACCCGCAGTGACACTTGGAAAAGTCACAGCAGTAATTATACTCCAGCCCCAGGACTATAGGGCTTTCTGAAATACTGAACTCAATTGGCAGGATTCCCAAGTAATTTACATTTCAAACAAGTTAGAGCTTTGTTGTAAAACACACACAGGTTAGTCTGGGCAGCACTTAGGAAGTGACATGGTGAGAGGGTTGCCCCAAACAGTTACTTACTGACACTGACTCCAGAAGATCACAACCTTGTGATGAAATTCACCCTATAGGGGCCTTGAAATGGTCAGTCTCCACCACTTTCCAGCTCACAGACCGATTGCTGACACACTAAGACAAAGAAAAGGCAAGAGGGGCTCTCCCCTCTGAAGGTTGAGCTGCAGCTAGCAGAGCACCAACCTGTCCACACCCTAAACTCCACTATCTGACTATTGAGTCACACTGCAGCTTCTGGTAGCACAGGGGTTATGCTGCTGCGATAGTTTTATATGCAAATTAGCTCCACTCTGCTCTGCAGCAGCTAAGCAAAGAGGGCTTATTTGAACCTACAAGGATTTTACCTTTTTGTGTGCTGCCCACCTACCTTCACTATACTGAAGGGTTCTATTAACCCCAGGGAACTCGGGTGTTACACTCACTGCCACCAGCCAACCTTGCTGTCCACAGCAAGAACTTTGGACTGCACCAATCTTCCAGGTTTCTTCGGTCTATTGCCTGCTGATCCTGTGGCCCGCCGACCACAGATTTACAGTCTCTGGTGGTCACTTTCTTTCTTCACAAACTGGAATGTCCAGGAACTTTCATCCATAATACCACTGGGGGTGGGGCAGTAAATGTTGGTTCCATCAGGATGGGTCATCCTGGCAGAATGTACTGTCTCATTGCCTTCTCTGTTTGTGACAATGACAGAGTCCAAGTGGAGGGTGAGGCCCACCTTCCACACCTTAAGGTTGTCTTTGCATACTTTCTCCGGGGTAGCTGGTCCAACCTCGTTCTTCGAACACCACAGCCAACTTGTGGACACCCTGGCCTCTTCCATCAGGCAATCTTCATGGCGATTCTCAGTTGTTTCCCACATCCAGCAAGGCACGCAGGGGTACTTCAATCCAAAGGCTTTTGCAGCCTTCCTCCTGATGACCCTTTCCTCCTTGCTGCTTTTAGGCAATTGCCTGCCTGCAGCCTGGCTTGGGGGTGGCCAAGTCTGAAACTGCCAAGCCTCTTTTTCCTAAACAGGAAAATCACTGTCCACTCCTATTTCTTCCACCATGTGCATAACTGAATCCTTCTTTTAATTTTATTTTAGTCTTTGGTAACTGGGTAAGGCCCACTAGGCACAAGTGCCTGTTTTCAGGGGTGACCTGGGAGCACTGGGGAGGTTAAGTGACTTGCTTTGAGTTGCACAGTATGCAAGTGGAGGTTGTTGGAATCAAACCCAGGTCTGCTGGATGTACCAAGCTCATTCACAGCTTGTTATTCTAACATCTAGACTATACAAATAAGGTCCATGATGCGCCCATCACAATCCGTGATTATGCTGTCACCCACCAGGACCGAACTAGTAGGGGTGGAGGAGTCGTTATCTACTCCTCCTCCTCCTTCTCTCTCCAAACCACAACTATCCTATCGACCACAGTTCCCAAGATCTATGAAGCCCTCATCCTAAGGCTTTCTCTATCCTTCTCAGCCCCTATATTCATTGCAGGTGTATACTGCCACCCTGGTCTACACTACACCGTTGCCAGTGAACTAATTTTCATCATCGGGTCCCTCGCCTCCTCTGGTAAGCTCTACCTCTTAGATGACCTTAATCTAGATTGGTTGTCTCCCTCCCTATGTAATGCTCACACTGACTTATCTGCCCTTAACCTGTTTCAACTAATCATGGAACCCACTCACCAAAACCACAAATCCCAAAACCACACTCACCTGGACTGGGCACTCACCTCACACCCACACTGGGTAATCCAGTCCGGTCTGCTGCCTGCTGCTCTTAGTGATCATCATATGACCTACTTAGTCAGGAAAATCCACCGACCTAGGCCCCTCCCAAGCTGCTAACATCCAGTCCTACAAAAGCTTTGACCCTGCCACACTACATCAGGACCTAACCTTCGTTGACTGGGTCCCTATAGCCTCCGCTAAATCTATTGATCTTGCTCTTGCATATTTCAGGGACAACTTTCTCTCTATCTGGAACAAACATGCTCCCCTTAAGCAGGTCAGAGTTTGTGGAAATCACCTTCCTTGGGTCATCCCTGAGCTTCTGGCCTTTCAGCAAGAGCGTGATTTTGCTTGGAAAACTCTCAAATTCACCAAACTCCCTTGCGACCTATCTAACTACCGTACCCTCAGAAATGCCTGCACAAAAGCTATCCGGCAGCCCAAATCCAAATACTTCCAGTCCACCTTTAACACTAATATAAATAACCCATCAAAATTTTGGAAAGTAGTCCACTCACTTTTCTTACCCAATGCTAAACCTCCACCTCCTTTGCTTAAAATTAACAACCATCTCACAGCCGATCATCCTTTGGTAGCTGCTGAATTTAACTCTTACTTCACTTCCTGCAGCTTATTTATTTATTTATTTTTATTCGAAAATGTTTCACCAGGAAAGACAACATGAACTGTACACAGCTCATTTCCAGAAGTGTCCTGGTCCTCCACCCAGCACTCCTCCCAGCCCTCCCTTCCACCCCACCACCGTCCCTCCCAGCACCCCAGTTACCTTTGAGCTTTACCTTTTCACCAATCACTTCAAATGACACCTTAAAGGCTCTCCTCTCTCTCAACCCTACAAAGGGAACTTCTTCCAATGGCCTCGACCCAAAACTGCTCTACTTATCTGCTTATGCTATTTCCCACCCACTGGCTGACCTACTCAACCTGTCTTTCCGCACTGCAACTATCCCTGCTGTCTGGAAACATGCAACTGTCCTCCCTCTTCCTAAGGGTGGCGATCTCTTGAATGCCTTTAACGATCATTTCACTACAGCTGGCCTGGCTTTCGACTCCTCTCCTGCAAACCTATTAAGATCATCTCTAAACCTACAATCTACTGAGGGTCAAAAGGTTGCTTCCACATTCTCATTCAAACCAATATTCTTCAAAGAAGTAGAAGACCTTCTACTCCAGCTAGATACCACCAAAAGTGCAGGTGCAGACTCCCTGGACCCCTACTTTCTAAAAGTAGCTCTGCATGCCTTAACAACCCCCCTCACCCACCTCTTCAATCTGTCACTTGCCACTGGTTCTATCCCTCAATATGGAAACAGCTCAAGTGTTTCCATTACTTAAGGCAGGTGATCCCATGGACCTCAATAATTATAGGCCCATCTCCATCTTACCAGTACTATCCAAGATGCTTGAGAAGCTGGTAAACTCTCAGTTAACTGCCTACCTTGATACCAACAATCTCCTAAATCCAGCTCAATCTGGGTTCAGATCTATGCATAGCACCATCTCTGCACTAGCAAAAGTCACAAATGACTGGCAGACTGCCCTAGACAAAAGAATAATACCTGTGCTGTGTTTCTGGATCTAAGCAAAGCCTTTGACACTGTGGATCATGATCTTCTAATTTCCTCTCTGAACTCCATAGGCCTTGACTCACTCTCTCTTAAATGGTTCCAAATGCTATCTCTCCGAAGATTACAACTGGTAAAAATGAAGGTGCTCTATCTACCTCTAAACCACTCCTAAGAGGTGTACCCATAAGGCTCCATCCTGGGTCCCATCCTTTTTGCCATTTATATCAACAATATTGATTCCAATCTCTCACTTTCTAATATCCACCTTTTGCAGATGACACTGTACTATATGTGAGCAATCCCTCACCATCAAAAGCCTGTGAGCTCCTACAGTCTGAATTCTCCTCCTTCAGCACAACCTATTAGAAAAGAAATTATTACTAAATGCCAAGAAAACCAAAGCTATGTTCTTTGCCACCAAGAACTGTTCTTCCACTATCCCATCATTCACCTCCCACAACTCTCTACCATCCTTGGTGAAAATCTGGAATATGTTGACAAATTCAAATACCTAGGAGTATGGATAGACAATAAACTAGACTATACTACCCACGTTGAGAAGCTCCTAAAAAGCTAAGACAAAGACTTGGTCTATTCTATAGGATCAAACACTACCTGACCAAAGATTCCAAACAAAGATTAATCCTAGCATCATTCCTGTCCCTCATTGATTATGCTGACTTCCTCTATGGTCATTGCTCCTCTCCCATCTAAACAAATTAGACACCCTGTATCATAGAGCTATTAGATTCATTACTGACCTTCCCTCTAGCACCCATCATTGCTCTCTCTACAATGCAGTCAGTTGGACATCCCTGCAACATAGAAGAAAAAAAATGCTGCTATCTGGATCTACAAGCTCTGACAAACAAACTCCTTCCTACATCTCAGACTGCTTCAACGGATCACATCCAGGCCCTACACCTTGAGGATCAGCAAACTGATCCTGCTGAAGATTCTATCACCTGCACCCGGTATGGAAGAGCTGCAATCAGTTATTCCCTGGCACTTATCTGAATTCTATCCAAAGTCATTGAAAATGGATACACTGATTCCTCTTACATCCTTCAAAAGCTGTATACCAGCCTAATCCCAGATTCGTGCAATTGCTTCCTAAGGCCTAGTCCTCCCCACCCCAACCCCTCCCACACCCCTCTCTCCTCCACCCCCTCTTTTAAAGCTCCTCCCTATTCTTCTATCATACATCTGGTCCTTTCCCATCAAACCTCATACATATATGCTCACCCATGTACCATTATCCAAGCCTTATCCCTACTAGACTGTTTGTTTTCTCTCCTTTATTAGGTTTTAGGTTTACTGTCCTTTGCCTTGTATATATGTAACCCCCCTGCAAATGGGGGTTCCCAAAAGACTTCCAGGAGCTTGCTTGAATGCTCCAAGCCTGAATGGTGTTTGGCATTTAAGCCATTTATCAGTGAGTGTTTTTAGAGCCTCTGGTACTGTCTCTTTAGAGCTGTCTGCTTTCAGACATATATTAGGATTATGGGGGACTGTGTGCTTCTCTGAGTACCACTCGAGCTGCTGCCAATTCACTTCATTTTTGCAGTCACTAGGGTGCAAAGGAACCTATCTGAAAGATGTAACTGTTTGCCAGAAATTATTTAGAGTAATAATGAAATTACAGTTTGTCTAACCTGCTTTCTTTGCAGTCAGAACTGTGTCTGCTAGTTCCCCATTCTAGTTTTGAACTGCTGAACTGGACCAATCAGTGTGGGGTAAGCTAGCTCTAAAATGGTGCCTTGGACGAATCAGAACTTGGACTCATAATCTGAGCCAGCCACAAGAGGATTGTATGGGCAGTGACTCTGGGAGATGTAGTTTAGACTTCAGTGCCTTTTGGACCAACAGCAGTCTGTGTGGTGACAGCCAATCCAGTCAAGAACTGGGAGGAACTCAAAGGAAGTGCCAGTTTTTGTCGGTTGGAGTTGAGTTGAGCTTTGGCAGTGAAGAAGGAAGGGCCCTGTGCTTTTCAGTGTGCAGTTTTAGTCAAAAAGCGGTGTGTAAGGCCCAGAGTTCGGGTCTGCAGCTTGTGTAACAGCTTGTTGGGACTGAATCCGTCCTGTGAAAAGAATCAAAGGATCTCTGAAGAGTGAAACCAGGCTCACCCTGTAGAGACTGGAAGGATTGCTGAAAATTGCTCGGTCTGTCAGGAACTGAATCTGCTGTGTGTTCTCCGGTGTGTGCAGTAATTGCGATCGGGATACAGATGCAGCCTGCCTGGTATAGTACTTTCTTTTATATGGATGTGTGAAGAGGTTTGTGTACCTCAAGTGAGCCCTGCTGACATTGAAGGACCCTATCTTATTTGGAGGTCGTGAGTACTAATTCAGGGTTGCTCCCTGTTGAATTGCCACATTAAATCAAATGGAATTACTGTACTGCTGACTGTTTAATTCTCCTTTTCTCTGTGTGAGAAGGGCCCTACCAGCTGCCACGGTTTGGACTAGCCACTAGGGCTTGGGTACCCAGGGACAGTAACTGATAGGATAGGCCTGTGCACAGAGCCATAAATGAATTATTAGGTGATAAGCTAATTAACCTGATTTCCCCTGTCCTTGTTATATCCCTAAATAAATCAGAGCTGCTTGTTTCAGCAAAGTTATACTGCCTGAGGTATTTGTCTATGTTAAAGTACTTGTACTGTGATTGTTACTGTATCTCGTTTCTAGGAGGTCCCAGTGCGGAACCAGACCTGGGGTAAGTGTATACTGTGAAGGTAATTCTGATATATTGTGTGGGCCACTAGTGGGAAGAAAGGGGGGTTGCAGTGTCCCAGAGGGCTGTGACCAAGTTAGTTTAACTATTGCAAACCCTGACCTCTGGGTGGAGGCACCCGCCATTGGATCCAGGCCCCTCAACCTGTTAGTGGCAAATCAGGCAGGGGTAGTAGCCCCTGGGATAGCGCCATCTAGGGGTTACATATATGTAAATATTTGTACATCTATCTCACTCATAAATGGTTGTATTTGTGCTTATTCAATATCATGTTTTTGTATACAATCTGTAACCTTTTTGTTATGACCACTCAGGTCCATCTTGTAAATGAGCTATGCTCAATGATGTTCACCTGAATAAATAAAGATTTTGATTGATTGATTGATTGATTGATCTCTCCTCTCCAGGAAACTACCACCCACTCTCGCTGCTACCTACCCTGGTAAAATTACAGGAACATCTAGTTTTCTTCCAACTCTCTTCCTTTCTTGTCGACTCCTCTTTCTTCACTCCCTTCCAGTCTGGGTTCCAGAAGAGCAACTCCACAACCACCTCCCTACTCAGGCTCACAGACTATCCATTCTGCCATGGATAAAGGCCACATTACGTCAGCCATCTTTGTAGACCTTGCTAAGGCTTTCAACACTGTCTCCCACTCCCTCCTTCTCAAAGCCCTCTTGTTAGCTGGCCTGTCACAGCATGCCTGAGACTGGTTCAGATCCTACCTGGTAGGTAGAACTCAATCTGTCAGAACTGCTGACTCTACATCCCCACCATTACAAATCTCTACCAGTGTGCCTCAAGGCTCCTTTCTTGATCCACTCCTATTCTCTATTATTTATAATTAATACTTTTATAATTTTGGGGCTGCTTTATGTGTTGGGCTGGGTTACTGATGTAATGTATGTTTAATACCTGTAGCCTATAATATTTCTCTTGCTTTACCATTTTTTGCCTAGTTTTTCTTTTTCCCTAACTCTGTGATATCCTTCTTCTAGCCCCCTGGCAGGCAGAGCTGACCCCCCTCCCCCAGCTGCTTCTCTTACCTCTCACTCCATCCCCTTGCTAACACCCCACTATTTCTTTTATTACCTCCTGCTCCAGCCCCCTGCTGATTCCCTGTCTCCTCATATTGTTCCCCCCTGCCTTCTGATCTCTGCTCTGGATTCAAGCATATACTAAAACCCTTGTTTATTTCTCTTTCTCCCCAGCCCTCCATATGACCAGGCTGAAAGGGTGCTGCCTTTCTCCCGTGGCACTTCCAGCATTTCAGCTGCCACCTGCCCCCCCCGGACCGTTAGCCACATCCTCTGGATCCCAGGTACGCATCAGCTCCTCTGCCACTGCAGAAGCCACCTTAGAACAACAGCAGAGCTTTCCTTACTTTGAATTAATTCCATTAGCAGATTATAAAGTTCTGCCACTAGAGGGATCTTAGTTCTTTCTAAACAACTCACAAACATAGGCTTGGTGCTCTTCCTCTTGTTCCATTCCACCTGAACCTTAAACAGTGGACATGTCCTCCGCCACACTGCTACTGATTATTTACACATGTGTAAGCTTAGTAGGACACTTTATAGATCAATATCGACTTGATTCCACTGCTAACATCAGGATCAAGTGCAGACAGCTGAAGCCACTAACTATAACTTCCTCTAACTACAGTCATGACACAAATCATTCTCTCCTGTTTCATTCTCATTACTTAATAACAAGCCAGACTCAGGATTCTCTGGTGTCCTACCTACTGTTGGTGGTGACTTTAAGTCAGCAATTGCCTAACTTCATCAGGTCAAAGAAACACAAAAGTGAGCTCCAAGTCACCTTCACCTTCACGTCAAGGAAAGTAATACTTGCACTATTACTTTTATCCGGGAATGTGTACCCTAACCCAGGCCCTAGGGCTGACATCAGCACTAAAGTGTCAAAGGCAAGTGGCCTTACAATTGCAGCTATGAATATTTTTAGCCTGTTCCCTAAGATGGCACAGCTTAAGGCCTGGGCTGCCCTGCATACCCCTGACATCATTTGCCTTACCAAGACCTGGCTAACCCCCCAGGACAAGGATAGGGTAATTGCTCTGCGGGGCTATCAATCTTTCAGAATCAATAGGAATAGTGGGGAGGGGGGATGACTTATACATATCAGGGATACCTTGCAAGGGGTGGTATTCCCATTAATCGCCTGGATTACTGTAATGCCCTCTACCTAGGTCTACAAGGGGTTGATATCCACTGTTTGCAGCTAGTGCGGAATGCGGCAGCCAGGCTACTAACTGGGTTTTCTCAATCTAATTGATTATTGGAGTGGTGTGGTACTCAACCTACAATAATTACAGATAAATTCACCTGTGGTTCATATTTGTGATCTTTATTGACTTTGAAAATTCTTATTCTCCTCTTTTGATTTTCTTTTGAATATACAATTCCATATAAATCTTCCAGTTCCTTTGAAATAAATTCAGCCTTAGCTACATATTTCTTTAGCTCTCTTGTAATTTTTATGTTAGCTTGCTGTGCCTGCGCAAGCCAACATCTTGCGGTAGTGCAGATTTGGAGGTGCGGTCGCTGTTGGGCGAATGCAGGGCACGCATCAGTAGGCGCGTCCCTCATTCCCCAATCAGCCTGCATGCCGGCGCCACACCATGCATAGATAATGTGGTGAGCACGTCTAAGGAAAGGTCCACTGCAATCCGAGCAAAGCTGGTCAGGCGTAGTGGTCATTTCTTGCGTGCTCACCACCGTATGCATGGCGGGACCGCAACCATAGAACTGCCGACTTCGGGGATGCCCAATCCCCCTGTCGGCTGCCCATGCCCCCTGTCAATGTGCTGACAGAGAAGCCCACTCCCCGTCAGCATAAAGCACCCCCCCAATTGTGTAATGCCGAGGAGGTGCCCAATCCCCCCCCTCGGCTGTTACCACTCCCCTTTCCTTGTGTGCCGACAGGGAGCCCCCTCCTGTCGGCAGAAATACCCAATTGTTTAATGCTGAGGGGGTGCCCATCTCCCTTGGCTCTGCGCCCCCTTCTTTGTGTGCCGACAGGGTGCCCAACCCCGCCGGCATAAATTGCCCCTCCCAGTGTTGTTTGCCGACAAAGGTGCCCAATCCCCGTCGGCTACAGCACCCCAAAACAGTTAGGTGGCATGCTGGGGCCCACCCAGCATGCCAAATCTGAGGAAAAAAAACTGTCCCTGATGTTTTTTCCTTTACTACCTGTAAAAGGAAAACGGTCCCTCGTAGTCTCCGTGCCCCCTGCCCCCACCCACACCCACCCACTGCGCACCCTGCCTCCCCACCCCCATACCCCATACTTACCTCCAGAGCTCAGCGCAATGATCATTAGTTTACCGGGAACACGTCTGCACTCTTCAAAGCCAACTGCGAATTGAGAAAATGCCAGTAAGCTGTATAATGGGATAGATAGGGTTTTTTCAACTTTAGTACATATCTCAGGCATTTTTGTGAATTTTGGCCCCAAATTTTCAACATGGGGTTTTTGGGACCCCTTCTCATGAATTCTTGCACTGTCATGGCGTTATTCAGTCCCAAAAGGTGATTTCGCAGTCACTGCGCGGAATCACCTTTCAGGACTGCGTAAGGAGATGACAGTGCCACTGTTCATGAGGGGGGCTCTCAAAAACCCTATGTTGCAAATTTGGTGGGAAAAATCCAACACGACTGTTGTACAAGCGTGCGTAGCAACTGCGTAACGCATGCTCATAAGTTAGCGAATTCGCAATATTTTCATGCCAGATTCTCAACATTGGCATTTTACCACACCTTCTTGTGAACCGTGTAGCTGTCATTTTTCACATCCTGGCCGAAATGTGTTTTTCGCACTTCCGGCGCAGAATAGCGTGGTCATGGTGTGAAATCAGTGTTCGGGACACATTACGAAAATGACAGTGACAGTGTTCATGAGCAGAGATCCTAAAATGGCTGTGTTGACAATTTGGTGACAATACTCCATAAAGTGACTGTTTTACGAGCGTGCGCAGCAACTGTGCAACGCATGCTAGTGCGTTGGCGAATTTGCACTATTTGCATGCCAGATTCTCAACATTGGCATTTTACCACACCTTCTTGTGAACTGTGCAGCTGTCATTTTTCACATCCTGGCCGAAATGTGTCTTCACACTTCCGGCGCAGAATAGTATGGTTGCTGTGCAAAATCAGTGTTCGTCACACATTACAAAAATGACAGTGTTACTGTTCATGAACAGAGGTCCTAAAATGCCTGTGTTGAAAATTTGGTGACAATGCTCCATAAAATAACTGTTTTACGAAGTGCATAGCAACTACGCAACGCAGGCTCGTAACAACGCATTCGCAATAATCAGTGTGGGATGCTTTACTAAACCCCTCAAGCTTTGCCCTCAGGGTTTATGTAGCATCCCACACCTCAGGTGTGTGTA
This sequence comes from Neoceratodus forsteri, assembly GCA_016271365.2. Taxonomy (NCBI): domain Eukaryota; kingdom Metazoa; phylum Chordata; order Ceratodontiformes; family Ceratodontidae; genus Neoceratodus; species Neoceratodus forsteri. The sequence goes on along the minus strand of CM028130.1, from coordinate 273,039,188 downwards.
AAATTCTCATTACACACGCCACCCCATGCATTATTCTATATGTAATATGCTTTGAAATAAGGGCATGCTCCACACAATGCTTGCAGCTGCTACACTCTTGCAAAGGGGGTGGACAGCTGCAGAGGCCCCCCATGCACAGGATGTGCACTTTTGGGGCACCCCACAGCATCCAGAGCCATTGTTGTATGCTTGCTCCATGCCCAAATCATAGTCACAGGACCCATCTCTGCGGCAGGCTGGGGGCAGGCAAGGGGACAGACAACTGCATGATCCTGTACATTGCCAGGGAAGCAAGTGCAGCTGGCACAGAGGGCATCTACTTTGGGGCTGTCGTACCACCTATGTGCCCCTCTCTGATTGGTTGTCCAGTTCATACCAGGGTGAGTACAGCCCATTCTCCACTGGCTCCCAGTCCTGGGTGAAGAGGTATGGGCTGGGGGTGTCACTGGCACTGGTCTGATATTATGGCACATTTCTGGCTTGTTTTGAAGGGGGAATGGCAGCCTCTGGTGGACTGGCATGGGCTGCCATATCCTGTGAACCCCCACCCCTGGTATCACCACTGGTTCTGCACAGTAAGGCCAGAAGACCCCAAGGCACACCACAACACTTGTCGGTGTCTGTAGGGTAGGGTGAGGTGAAATGGCGTGAGTGCAATGGCCGACGATCCAAAGGCGCATCCCAGTGCCTGTCAGTCTCTGCAGTGTGGGGGTGGGGTTGGCATCAGTTCAATACTTCACTGCCGTTCCTATTATGCATCTCTCTAACTTCTGCACTACTATTGCCAATGCCAGCCAGACAACATTCGGCATTGACAAATGCTTATTCAAATTGCGTTACGTTTCAAGGCCAATTGTCTCTTCATCGTACTCAAGAGTAGCTTGAATTAGGCTATAAATTTAAAGTAGACAAATCTATATTGCTGTCTATGTTTTAAAAAATGACAAATAATATATATATATATATATATATATATATATATATATTTAGTGTAATGTTAAATATAATGTTAAATATAGGTGGGGACCCACCTATATTTAACATTACACTAAATATAAAAGTCAATAAAGATTACAAATATGAACCACAGGTGAATTTGTCTCTAATTATTGTGGGTTGAGTAAAGCGCCACTCCAATAACCGATTTCATTGTTCCAAAAGTGGTACCCCCATGATACAACAGGGGACCGAAACACTTTCTCGATCTAACCATGTGCTCTCCTGTGCCGCAGGCACTGCACAGCTGCCAGTGCAATTGAAGATCACCTTTAAGGTCAGCTTGCTGACCTAAAGAGCCCTACACGGACAGGGTCAGTGTTACCTACAAGAGCTTCTTCACCCCTACTGCCCCTCCGCCCTCTTCGTTCTGCCGACGAGGGATTGCAAGAGGTTCCCAGGATGCAGCTGAAAACATCTGGTGCTCATTCATTTGCTTATGCTGTGCCCACCCTGTAGAATTCTTTACCTTGTCAGGTTCAGGAGTGCCAGACCGTGGAGAGCTTTAAAACTGCACTAAAAACACACCTATTTAGGCTTGCATTTATGAACAGCTGAATTCATATGTAAGGTATATTGGATTTTATTCTTTGTCTTAAATTTCTGATTTTACATTTGTGCAGCGCTTTGACAATTTGAATTGCACTTTATAAATAAAATTATTATTATTTATTAACTGCCATGACTGAGGACCATGAGCTACTAATGGTAAAGCTCCTATTTGGTCCCCAGAACAAATCTCTAGTCATCGCGAGTGTCTATCTCCCACCTAAAAAGCCTGCTGAGGGACTCCAGAAAGTCCTGAGAGCCATAGATGGCATATCAAAGAGTTGTGAACTCATTCTCGCTGGGAACTTCAATATAAATTGGCTCAGTCCCAGCTCGGCAAAATCGAAAGACATAATGGGTTTTTCCTATCTCGCAATTGACAGCTTAGCCTACAAGGTTAAATTACAAATCCGGAAAACACACTCTCCTTGACTGGCTCCTCACAGGCTCACTGGATAGGCTCACTGACATCTCAATGCTCTCAGACACCCTGAGTGATCACTCCCCAGTTATCTGCTGATGGACCAATAAATACAAAACATCCCCACTTTAACCTTGAGGAAAGCAGAGTGCTGCATAAAGGGCAGCTTGCCTTCTTGAAATAAGCCTTATCCCAGATAGACTGGCCACCCTTAGACTTTCTGCAAGACCTGGACCAAGCATTACAATACCTCATTGACAAGTTCAATCAGGTGTGCGACAGGTATGCCCCACTCAAAAAAAGGAAGGTCCAAGGTTATAACAATGGGTGGATTATCAGTGAGCTATGGGAACTAATGAGAGAATGGGATAACCTATGGAGCAGGGCCAAGATCACGGGGGGAGGGGGGGTCATCGACATCCAGAACTACAGGGCCGCTAGGAACAGATGCACCCACCTAATACGGAGTGCCAAGGCAGACTATTACAAGAATCAACTCAAATGCATCTGGGGGATGGGAGGCATTTCTGGGACAACCTTAAGGAGCTCCTAGGAAAGGAAGCCAAGCAACAACCTTTACTACTCAATATTACTGGCTCCAATTCTATGGACCCACTCACCATAGCAGAAGAGTTTAACTCTGCATTCACGGACCTCAGCTCCATCCTCCCTGATGAATACTTGAAGCCTGTGGATGTGGATTTTAAAAACATACCCACGAGTACACAGCACCCACAGTTCTGTTTCAGGTGGGTTACAGTCAAGGAAGCCATGGGCTACTTCAAAAAGGTCTTAGGAAAGACCAGGATTAGCAGTGACAGTATTGACATGAAACTGGTAGCTCAGACAGTGGATGTGCTTATTACATAGATACATAGACAGTGTCAGCAGATAAGGGCCTATGGCCCACCCAGTCTGCCCATTTAAGTTTTTAAGTTCAGTTTATGTTTTCCAGGAAGTCTGTTGCCCCTTACCCCTGATCTCCACAATTCCTTTATGTCTATCCCATGCATTCTTAAATCCTGTGATTGTTTCAGCCCCCACCACTTCCTCTGGCAGGGTGTTCCACTTGTCCACCACCCGTTCTGTGAAGAAATTCTTCCTCATGTTTCCTCTGAATCGTCCTCCCTCCAACTTCATCCCATGCCCTCTAGTCCTGGAACATCTTTTTCGCTTAAAAATAGTGCATTCCTGCACCCTGTTCCTCCCTGTAAGATACTTGTATGTCTCTATCATATCCCCTCTCTCCCTCCTCTCCTCCATTGTTCCATATTGTTCTCATCACTAAAATCTTCAATAAGTCCCTAACGCTGGTTAAGTTCCTCTCCCTCTGGAAACAAGCACTGGTCACCCCAGTTCACAAGAGCGGAGACAGAACATGCACAGCAAATTATAGGCCCATCTCTATCCTCCCCCCCCCCCATCCAAAGCACTAGAGAGGATCGTAACAGACCAAATCACGGAGACTACTAAACTCAGGGTACTTTATCGGCAGAGGAAAAGCCTCACTACCACTGCTCTCAGGCTCTCCATAAACAGCTCCATTCTCTCTGTGGTTGACTACGGACTGGTGGCCTGTGGAGCAGCAACTGATACCACCCTCATAGGGTATGCACAGCTCTAAACAAGACCTGCAGACTGTTACTAGATGCTGACTGGCTCACACACACCTGTGTACTCTATGAGCAAGCAAAGATATTAAGCCTCAAGAATAGAATCTCATACCAGATGTGCCTCCTAGGTGGGAAAGCTATGCTAGGCCTAACTCCTCCATGCATCACAGACCTGATTACCTTAACCATCTCCATGTACAGGACCAGGAACAAAGAACTTCATCTGCTCTGTGTCTCATTCACAGCTCTTGGTCAAAGATCCTTCTCCTACTGTGCCCCACTGTGGCTTAATGTGATCCCGGCTAATACTAAATGCTGCTAACCCTGGAACCTACAAAGCCGAACTTAAGCAGTTTTTATTGCAAAAGAATGTCTGTGAGTGCTAAACTGTTCACAGCAGGTCTCCAGGGCCTGTACCAATCTTGCCTACCAGCAACTACTCAAGGACTCACTCACATGGTCCACCCTTCCCCACTTGCTACCCCCTGCTCACCAGACTCTGACACCTCATTCTCCATAGCTCTTATTCCACTAGTAGTTGCACTCTCTCACCTCGCGCCTCATCACCCCTCCCTCTCACTCTCTCCCCCCTCCCTCACCCCTCCGTCCCCCCCTTTCTCCATCAATCTCCACTCTCATGATACCTCCTTTCCCTACTTGGTCTCTCCCTCTCTCCCCCCTCCCTCTCTCTTCCCTTCTCTCTCTCTATCCTTCTCTCTAACCACCTTCTCCCACCTTACAACACACTCACACATGCACCATCCCCAGCTCCTCAGCTCCAAAACTGTAATGCAATGTGACAATGCTTTCTGGGCTGCTCTATCCCCACACTCTATTCACTAACCACCCTCTCCCTGTCCTACATTTTCCTTACTCAAAGGTTGTTTCTGAAATTCCAATCAATAAAAAATTTCCCAAATGACCTACCGTCAGCCTTCTCCTCGTCCATGATCCATATGTATGCCGATGACACAGTTTTGTTCACCTCCAGCCACTCACTCTCCAGTGTAACTACCAGACTTCAACTTGACTTCAGTAATGTTCAGTGCTGGCTAAGTTCTCATCAACTCTTTCTAAATGCCAACAAGACAGTCTCCATGACCTTTGGCACTAGGCAGAGACTCTCTCGGCTGCCCTCCCTGCCCTCCTTCCACACTCTTGATAGGACAACTTTAGAGGACTCCACCGCTTTTAAATATTTGGGTGTCTGGCTTGACCAGCACCTTAACATTTCTGATCATATTGATGATATTCTGCAAAAATTGTGCCCCAAGCTCGGCGCCCTTTACAGAAACCGCAGTTCCTTACCACTACCAGTTAGGCGTGATCTTGTCCAGAAAATGACGTTCCCCATTTTCGAATATGGTGACATTGTCTACAGTGCTGCTCCCAAGTCTTCCCATGCCAGACTGGATTCCCTCTTCAGGGTTCTGTGTCATAACGGTGATCACAGAATAGCAGTCGCCGTTATGATGAGTGTACATGACTGAAAATGAATTTCAGCGATGCACACTCGCAGCGAGGATGAAGAGGGTGCCTGAGACCTATGGGTGTTTTTTTTAATGCAGGGGGCTGTGGCCCCCACACCTCCCTCCTAATGGATTCTCATCTGCAGAGGGGTGCATATCGGGGGGGTGAAAAACTTGGAAAAATACAAAACCACCTACCAGCAAATAAAAAAACACACCATGCTGGACCCAAACCCTGCACCTCCCAATCAACCACCCACCCCACCATGCTAGCAGTCCAGCTTGACAATTGTCCACCCAACCCCCTCCCACATACCTTCCCTCCCTTCCCCCCTGCGTGCATGTATAAGCGCATACATCCATTCACCCTACCTTGACCACCCCTAGTATCCGTTCATACTCCCGCCAGGTAGCTCTGCACAGGCACCGTGATTGAATCACCCTTTTTGTAAGTGCTCAACCACAGTTACCCTGTACACGGTATAACCCTCTTCAGTGCTTTCTGTTGCTTTGCCCTTGACTCCTCCCAGCCCCCACATTCATCACTGTATCCTATACTGCCCTCTAGCGCTGCCTTTCCTGGAGTGCAAGTGCCTCTTGCACTGCATTAAGTTCACTTCCAAATTCTGGTTTGGATCCCTCTCCTCCTCTCTCTCTGCTCCCCCCTCCCACCTCCCACCCGCATAGGTCCTCTGACTCCCGCACTCTTGCCATCACCTGTCGCCACACCTCCATAGATCAGAAAACTTTCTCTTTCCGCTTCCCTAAACTCTGGAACTCGCAATCCAACTCTCTTCTTCCCATGATCCCTCTACCTAGCCTCATGCAACTTCTACCCCTAACTTCACCTGCTCTAGCCCCTTGCCACCCCTTTGCACCCCTCTCTCCATGTATCCTTCCTTCTGTCAGTCCTCAACCCCTTCTTCCTTTTCCCTAACCCTGTGCATCCTCTTTCCCTCTGTCATTTGTCTGCTCCTAGCTCCCCCTCTACCCCCCACCATTACCTATTACTCCTTACATCTTGTTTCTCCATATCAAATTCTTACTCATTCTACCCATCCTCCTATTCATCCCTAAACATTTGCTTCTCCCTAGTCCACGTTCCCATTCCTTCCCAGTACCCTCCAACAGCGCTTCTACCCCTGTTCGGGTACAGATCCACTTACTTCTTGCCCATCTCAAATACATACTCCTCTATTGCTTATCTTCAAATTATTCCTAGTTACCCTGTCAGAATTGCGATCTCTACCCCTTCTGCCCCCTGCAGTTCTTTCACTCTCCTTTACTTAGCTACACTCTTCCCTCCCTAACTCTTCCTCCCTCTCCTCTCTCCCCTCCTAATTTTTCTGTCTTGTCCCACCCTCCTTGCAGGGTTTCCTAGTATCCTGAAGGGGGTTCTGGCCTGGCAACCTTCCCTCTCCCTCCACAGCCCCCCATCCTTTCTCTCTCTCTGGTCTTTCAATAGCACTTATCAAAGCCCGGCTGCCAACTCTAGGCACTTCTCTGATTCTTTGTTTTCTTCACCCACTGGCCTCCTGGTCTTTAGGCCCTGGTTGCACTGTATCAGTTGTCCAACCAATTGTTACTACTACCTCAGCCTCAGGCCCTTGTGTTACAGTGTTGTAGTCAACTACTCGGTTACAGTATGTAAAGAATTTGTACTGGTATTGTTTGATTTTGCTTCATGTTTGCCTCACCCAACCGTTGTACCCCCTCCCTCAGGACACTTCTGGAAACAAGTTGTTCATCAACTCATGTTGTCTTTCCTGGTTAAACATTTTGTAAATAAAATAAAGTAAATAAAATACTGCCAGCCCTGAGGGCTCCTCAGGCTCTGCAACTTCCAGTAGCACAGTCTCACCAACAGACACCTCCAATTCAGATACACAGTTTGCACCCTCCATAGATTCAGCTTCTTCCATGTGAGTTGCCCAGGAGCCAGTCACAGGTTCAGCTCCCACAAACACCCACTCTTCCCAACAACTGGAGGCATGGGCCTCCCAGGTGGTGAGGTCTTCCATTTCCTCATCCACTCCTCCTCTCCATGGGTTCACCGTCTCCAAATGAACAACAGATGGGACACACCCAGCCTCTTCCTGGGCTGAGGGACCACTATTCGCTTGTACCACTTCACTGTGCTCTCTCAAACTTTCAGAGAATTACCTGCAGAAATCCTCAGGCCCTTTCTCACACACTGCTGCATTCTGTGACTCATGTGTAGGTTCTGCACTTAAAGTCCAAGTGGGGGCCAAGCGAACATAACGGACAATCTCTCCGGGACAGCCACTTGCCATATACATGCCAAACTTGTCTCTGCATTTCTGGCAGTGAGGGATTGCTTTTACATCCCATCTGACCTCCATACAGACCACACAAACACTGACTGGGTATCCAGGAAGCACTACATCTTTTGGAGCTCCCATACAGTCGAACTCTTCCTCAAACTTGCTGAGTTCCTGCTCCTTTTGAGCAATCCAGGTCTTTACTTGCAAGGGTTACTGTTTTGATCCACTAACCATCTTGGTACAAGAGGCTGAACTCCTTTTCTCCTGTACTGCGGCCTACACAGAGTCGACGTCTGTTGCACTCGCACCAACGGACAGTCCCGTCCAGTAACCAACACTGAAACCCATAGAAATTTGCAACCGGAACAAACATCCCTTTGTTTTCTGTGGGAAATGCCTGACAAGTTGCCCAAAAACCTTCCGATTAGCTGTGTAATCCACAAAATCTCAAACATTCCAAATCCAGAGGCCTTGTTGCCTCGAACACTCTCTCCAACACTCCACTATGAGCAAATGCACAGACCAGCACCAGATTCCAGCTTGGAGGCAGGGTTTCACAGAATGGACCAATGATTTTAAAAGCAACTGAACTTTTTTCTTTTCAAGTCCACAAAGCAGTTTTACACTCCTTGCAAAAGAAATCCACACTTTTCTCCTCAAGCTCACTGGGGGAAATTGTTTGAACTGCAAAACAGACATTTGTCTTCCGAAATCACACTGCAGCTGGGCAATGTTGACTGTTTTTGTACAGTTTTAAACACTTTAAGGCAGAATTCACAACAGTTCCATAAAATAATTTCTCAAGCAGTATAGCGCAGTGGTTTAAGGCTCTGAGCTGTAAATCTAGAGACCTGGGTTTGAATCCCACAACCCTCACTTGCATACCGTGTGACCCTGAGCAGGTCAACTTAACTTCCCTGTGCTCCCAGGTCATGCCTGTAAACAAGCTTTCAGCTTAGCGTGCTACTCCTGGTTAAACATTTGGAAAAAAAAAAAAAACAAGCAGGTTTTTGCACAAAATCCACAATGCAGTCCACACACAGTTGGCAATTTTACACAGCAGGTCACAACTTTTTCTTCAAAAGAAAACAGTTCTTTGGCTGGGTGAACCGCACCAGACAAAAAGACCCCAACCATACTCTATGCATGACAACTCTGCTCTCCCCCGAAATATTCAGACGAGCCCCAGTTTTGTAACCACCTTCCTCCTTTTACTGGCAAGGCAACAACCATAAACAAATAAAAGGTATTACCCCTGGCATTAGGGCAACACCTGGCTCAGGCATCTAGGTGGTCGGACAGAGGAGTACAAAATAACGTTTCTATTTACCCGAGTCTGGGGGAGAAATACCAGGCTATGGTGTGTCACAATATGTCTGAGTGTGCCCCCAAAATATACACAGGTCACAGCAAGATGGAATGTCCACAACAGGAATGGGATTGTATTGTATGGCTTTCTTCCTGACAAGGTGTCAGTCAGAAAATGTGGTGCCCCCAGGGCTTTGGCAGCTATAGAACACACAATGCACAGAACACTCTTCTGCAGGCACAGTTCACAGAGAACACAACTCTTTTGCAGGTACAGAACTTGTCACAAAGAACACATTTCCTTTCAAACTTCCATCCTTTTGTTTAGTGATCTTCAGAAAAATGAGGCATTAGTAGAGCCTCAGAATTGCATAAGTGCATAATAATGGTAGGTTCCATAACACTTCTTTAGCAAGCACAGACCAACTAGGTGAACTAGTTACCACCCGGGGTGAACTATGTTACCTCCTCAAAACTTGTAAGCAGACTGGGTCCCTCTGCAACCTGGATTGAGTGATCAGCTCAATTTCAGCCAAAGCCCAACTTGCTCTGATATAACAAACAGTTACGGACTCTTCAGGCACTGCTGGCCATTGAAGACAATCCACATGCACATCTTGTGTTGGGCACCAGTGAACCATACTCTGAACCTTGTAGTGCTCCTTGCTAAGCACCAGAGAACCCACAGGTAAAACAGCAAGTGAACTTTGTGCTAGACAGTTATACCCTCAAAGCATTTGTAGGTTCCCACAGAAATTCTCATTTCACTCAAAACTGCAGGGGTTCTCTTCCATTGGACCCACCCACAGTGACATTTGGAAAAGTCACAGCAGTAATTACACTCCAACCCCAGGGCTATAGGGCTTTCTAAAATACTGAACTCAATTGGCAAGATTCCCAAGTAATTTACACTTCAAACAGGTTGGAGCTTTGTTGTAAAACACACACAGTCTAGTCTGGGTAGCATTTAGGAAGTGACATGGTGAGAGGGTTGCCCCAGACAGTTACTCACTGACCCTGACTCCAGAAGATCACAACCGTGAGATGAAATTCACCCTATAGGGGCCTTGAAATGGATAGTCTCCACCACTTTCCGCTTACAGGCCGATCGCTGGCACACTAAGGCAAAGAAAAGGCAAGAGGGGCTCTCCCCTCTAAAGGTTAGGCTGCAGCTAGCAGAGCACCAACCTGTCCACACTCTGAACTCCACTATCTGACCACTGAGACACACTGCAGCTTCTAGTAGCAGAGGGGTTATGCTGCTGTGATAAATCTATATGCAGATTAGCTCCCCTCTGCTCTGCAGCAACTAAGCAAAGTGGGCTTATTTGAACCTACAAGAATTTTACCTTTTAGTGTGCTGCCCACCTACCTACACTATAGTGTATGGGTTCTAGTAACCCCAGGGGAACCCGGCTATTACATTGAGATGGGGGAATGGCAGGCCAAACCAGAAAAACAAAAATTCACAACAGAGCAGTAAGTAAAATAATTATTTTGCACACAAAATGTGGTGATGGTGAGGGGGTTACACCAAGGTAGAAATTGAGGTAGTCCTACACTTAGGAATTGGTCTAGTAAACGCATATTTTCTCCTTAAACAATATTAAAAAGATTTGCCACGCCACAGTATTTATCTTCCTATACTTGTCCTCTTTCTCGAATGGGTGTCTCAACATTTGGCCAGCTCTTGCTTTCAGGGTCAGTTGCATATAGCCAGTACAATCGTTCATAAAAATACCCGCATACATGTACTCTAAAAGAATTTATTTGCTCTGTTGCACAAAAATGTTTAACACTTTTTCTTTGATTGTCCTAATTTTCAGGAAAGAAACTTCCTTTTCCAGAAAAGGTAAAATGAAAATTCATTGTGAGACATGTATTTATTCTGGTTTTCTGTATTATATTTTGATATATCACCATGTTTGTTTTTACAGTCATTTACACCACCGCCACCAAGGTGAGACCTATATTTGATTTTGCTTCGCTGAATAGCATTTTATAACTTTTTAGTGGCTAGTACATCATTTGTTTGTATAAAAAGTCTAGGATTTTGTCATCTAAACTTTGTCTCTCATCACAATACTAAATTGCCATACATGGTTCTGCACAGCTGGCCATCTTCAACCGTTCACCCAATTCTGTAGCCACAGTTTATTATGGTGATAGCAATCCTCATAAGCCTGTCTATGCACAGTGATATTTTCATACTGCTCTAGAGTATTTTGTGGGATCAATGAACGTAAATGCAATAATAGAGCACTGTTTTAATGGCTCCATCTTAGTCCTTTCCAGGAGCTTCCTTATGAAACACCATTAGAGAAGTCAAAGCTAGTGACTTCACCTCCATTTTTCTAATTATAAAAAATTAAAAATAAAAAAATACATAAGCCAGCATATTTCTAGCATAGTCCTCCTCAGAGATGTGTAAACAATTCCTGCCAGTGGATAAAAAGAACAAGACTCCAATCCTTGCCTTTGTGCTTAACTCTCGTTCATCAAGATGGGCAGAGGGGCTTGGGGGCAACCAGGAACTGGTTACAAGGGGTCCCTTGGAGATGTTCTGCTGAATGTGACCAACTAAAGTTTTCCCACTATAGTCTCTCCCACCACCCATCACAAAGTGCTGCAGCAGTGATGCTGGGCTGGTAGGGGTTAGAACACTGTGTGATCTCTATGGCATCCAAAGCCACCCAAATTCATCCACAAGAGATCCTCATACAGCAGAGAAGGCTGCCACACTCTACCTGGAGTCTGATACTGGTACCCCTGCAGCATTTCATAGACCTCTGTCCAGCCAAAGGAGGGGAGTTCAGATCTCAGCATACATGCAGGTCTCCCATATGGTAGCACAATGTGCAACCGCTGTCAACATAGGTCCAGGCTCCAAGCATGCTGCTAAAATTAATGGACTTTTTTTTTTTTTACAATCTGGCCACAACTATGGCAGCCATGCATTCCTATCCGGGCAGTGATGTCACGGTGATCAGTGAATTAATCCAACAGTTTATCTTGCCCAATCAGAAAACCTGAAGAAGCTGTATGAAAGACCTTCTAATTCCTTAGGGAGAGGACTCTCCTACATAACCTCCTCTTTGGGATTGAATCAGACTGACCTATAGTAGGAGATGGCACACATTATTAAAACAGTAAAAAGAAATTGCTTTTTTATAATTTGTGTTGTTTGGATATATGATAATGTCATAGATTCTCATAGTACCTATAGTTCAAACAACATGAAGTCTTGCTATATTATGACAACTGCAGTATGACCGCAGGTTAGAACTGCTCCGGAGGTGAAATAGTTAACTTTCCATGCAGGCATGGAACTTAGAGCACGAGCTCGGTTGAAAACTCTGTCTGTTGTGCTTCAAACGCAAACTGTCAGATTCTTTACTCCGCCTCACTGAACAGTCGCTCCGGAGATTTCTCCTTCTGCTCGGTTCATTTTGTCGGTTTAAAAGTATTATTTTCGGTTTTAGCTGAAATTAAACCGCAACCGTCAGTTCAAGCTTGTCTGTGGTAATGTAAGTAATAGATAGGTTTTACATTTAATTTTTCTGTGTGGAACTTGTAATTCTTTTATCGGTTTGGTTTGAACCGATCAGGTTGTATTTAAAATCTACTAGTCCTTTTTAGAGTGCGGGTTCCTGGTTCTTATCGGTTCTAAAAACGGATTTCATTACGCTTATTTCACGACCATCGTGACACGGTTGGGAACCGATAAGGGTGTCTTTTTGGTGGATTGCCATAAACGGGCAAGTTGGTTAGGCTGGCATTATGTCTGAGAAACCCAAAAGAAAACGGACCCACTGGGTTTCAACACTGTAGTGTTTGTGGGAAGCTTTGCTAAGGCTGACCCACACCACATGTGTCTATTGTCTGAGGTTTGACCACCTCAATTCAGACTGCCAGATTTGTCACAATTTCCCTGCTGCCACCATAGATAAGAGAGTTGGTAGGCTCAGGGAAAGGGAGGCCAAAACGTCCGCTGACCCGGATGGCCAGCCTGGTTCGGTGCCAACCGAACCAGAGGGAGTGCCCTCTGACCAGGGCGATACTTCCTAGGGCAAACGAAGAGCCAGTTCTGAGGAGCCGGTTCCAGCAAAAAGAACTAGAAAGTCAGCTAGTGTAGAGCCAAAAGTTCTCTCCCCAACTGCTGAGGAAATAGCTAAAGCAATTCAAATTGTCCAGTCTCTCTCTCCGGTTCCGACCGAACCGACACCTTAGGTAAGCGTTCGTTCGGCCTGTTCCACTGTTCAAGATTATGATTTTGAGGATTTTTATGAACCGGGGAGGGGAAGAGAATATGAGGAGAGTGAATATGGTTTTGAAGATCTGGATGTGCCCATTGATCCGGACATCTTCCAGATAGACCCTAGGGGTTTCTCCTCCAAGGCTTTCTGAGTCCCTTCTCATTTCATGTTTTATAAAAAGTTGCTTGAAACTCTCCAGCTCCCTGTTGAGGAAGCTGTTGATGACCAAGAGGAGTCAGACTATGTAGAAATGATGGATATTCCAGAGTCTAGGAGACTGTCTATTCCTTTGCATAAATCTTTCGGAAACAGACAGTAAAGTTTTAAAACTCCTCACACTATACCTCCTGTGGATAAAAGGATGGACAAGAGGTATACCTTATCAGGCTCGACACTGATTTCCTCACTCAACAATGCAGCCTTGTGGGGTGGTGCAGGCTGCAGCCTGTGACAAGCTAATATTCCCTAGCTTCACACCCCTGAGAAGGACTCCAGGAAGATTGATGCTATGGCAAAGAAACAGTACATGGCAGCATCTTTGGGACTCAGACAAGCAAATTATATGGCTTATGCTGCTAGGTACCAGAAATCCAGATGGGATACTGTGCTGGCCCTAGCGAAACAAGTCCCTGACCAGCTTGCCAGGGAACTGGAACAGGTGGCTATGGATGGTATTGAGGCATCCAAGGTGCAATTTCATGCTGCAGTGGACTCTAATGATGTTTCATCAAGAGTCATGGCTACATCTGTGGCACTTCGCAGGATGGCTTGGCTCAGATGTACTACCCTGTCTCAGGATACCCAGTCTAAGGCCATGGATTTTCCTGTTGTGGGAAATTCTCTATTTGGGAGCAAACAGAGAATTACATGAAGAAAATGGATGACTATAGGACCACCTATAGGAGTGCACAGGCCAAGGAAAGGCAGCCACTCCTCAAAACAGCTTCCTAGAGGCAGGGCAGGCCTTTTCATAGGCCTTTTACCAAGCCCAAGCTTCTCCTCCGCCTATGCTCAGAGGGGGTTCTTTAGAGGGAGAGGCAGATGGGGTACAAGCAGGTCTGCTTCCACCTCAACCCAAAGCCCTGCCAAGCAGGCACCCTGATGGGATTGCCAGGGCCGATTCTCCTCTACCTGTAGGGGCAGGCTGGCTTAATTTGTCCAGGACTGAAGTCTTTAACATCAGACAAGTGGGTCCTGGAAGTAGTAAGCCAGGGACTGGTTCTCAGCTTCAAAAATTTCCAAAGCTGAGAACCAGATCTTTCCACCTGAACTCCATCAGAGGCATTCGCCCCTAGAGGCAGAGGTCTCTACCCTCCTGGCTCTCAGAGCTGTGGAAAGGGTTCCTCCCTACACCAGGGCAAAGGTTTGTACTCCAGGTACTTCCTTACCCCAAAAAGACAGGAGAATGGCGGCCCATCCTGGATCTCAGATATTTAAACAAGCACCTTTTAAAGCCAAAGTTCAAAATGGTGACTCTGGGAATTATCCTACCTCTCTAAGGCCAGGGACTCTGGCTAGCTTCCCTGGACCTCAAGGATGCCTACTTCCATATTCCCATCAGAAGCTCCCATCGAAGTACCTCAGGTTCGAGCTGCCCTCAGGCCACTACCAGTTCAGAGCAATGCCCTCGGCCTCACTTCTGCCCCAAGGGTATTCACCAAATGCCTGGCTGTGCAGTTGCTCACTCGAAGAAGGCAAAAGATTGCCATCTTTCCTTACCTGGACGATTGGCTCTTAGTAGGCCAGTCCCCAGACCAGGTCATTTTACACCTTCGGATAATGCAGCAACTGCTTACCTCTCTAGGTTTCCTTCTGAATCTCTCAAAGTCAGTTCTAGAGCCGGTCCAGCTTCTTACCTTCATAGGCGCAGAACTGAACACACAGGAAGCCAGGGCCTTCCTCCCCCTGGACAGGGCAAAGACCCTAGTCTCCCTGGCCTCCTCATTTACCCTACAGGTCTCCCGGCCAGCAAGGCATTTTCTGCAGCTCCTAGGACACATGGCTGCTTCCACAGCAGTTGTGCAAGGAGCAAGATTTCAGTTGAGGAACATCCAGTTCCATTTGAGAGCTTTTTGGTCTCAAAGAAAGGATCCTCTTACCAAGCTGATCCCAGTAACTCGAACCCTGATCCAAGCCCTACAGTGGTGGCAGGATCAGAGCAACCTGAGACAAGGGGTCCTTTTTGTCACTCAGTCTCATTCTCTAATCCTTACTACAGATGCGCCCCTCTTGGGCTGGGAGCCCACATGGGCGACCTCACCACCCAGAGTCTGTGGTCTCCCAGGAATCTCTGCTCCACATCAACCTGTTGGAGCTCAGAGCAGTTTTTCTAGCACTTCAAGCTTTTTCCAAATCAGTTCAGAACAAGAGATTCAGGTCAGAACAGACAACACCACTACAATGTGGTACATCAACAAGCAAGGGGGCACTGGTCTACGGCCTTGTGCAATCAAGTGATGAAGTTGTGGTCTCTAGCTTACTCCCTGAACACCTCCTCACGGCAGTTCACCTCCAGGCAAGAACAATGTCCTGGCAGATGCTCTCAGCAGGATTTCCTAGGGCCACCAAGAATGGTCACTGGATCCTCTGGTCTTGGGAGTCGATTTGCCAGATGGGGCACCCGCAGATAGATCTTTTGCAGCCCCAGACAATCACCAACTTTCTCTTTTTGCTGCAGGCCCCCAGTGTTGGGCTCACTCCCCTGGATGCCTTAGCCCTCAGTTGGGAGGGGAAGTTTCTTTGCCTTCCCTCCCTTTCCTCTCCTGTTCAAAGTGCTAGTCAAAATCAGATCCCAATCATGCAAAGTCATTCTGATAGCTCCGGATTGGGCCAGACAGCCCTGGTATCCACTCCTGCTGTCCTTAGCAGTCCATCTCCCTGTCCCTTCCAGGAATCACAATCTGTTAACCTGTGCCCAGGAAGGGTCTGGTACCCGAATCTCAAATCTCTCAATCTCAAGGCTTGGTTCTTGAAGAGTTAGAGTTTGTTGATTTACACCTTTCCCAAGGTGTAATGAATATATTAAGGCCGATGAAGCCTTCCACCAGGGTTACTTACATATTCCAAATGGAAAAGGTTTTCCATATGGTGCTCGAAAAGCATATTTCCCAGTCTCTGCTGATCTACCCACAGTCCTGGATTATATGGTCCACCTGAATTCTTTGGGGCTGAGACCAGCTACCCTGAAGGTGCACTTGGCAGCTGTGTCTGCTTTTATTTCAACAGGTAAATCCTCTTCCCTTTCAGCTCATCCTGTATTTTCCAAGTTTTTTAAGGGATTGTTTCATACCAACCTTCCATTCAGGGATCCTGCCCCTGCCTGGGATCTTATTGTTTGCATTGCTCAGCTTATGCAACCCCCCTTTGAGCTCTTGTCTTCAGCTGAGCTCAAGTACTTGACTTGGAAAACTGTGTTTTTGGTAGCCATCACCTCTGCCAGATGCATAAGTGAATTACATGTTGTCAGTGGAGCAGGAGTTTATCTCTTTTCACAGAGATAAGGGTGGTCCTTCGGACTACCAGAAAGTTCCTGCCTAAGGTGGTTTCAGATTTCCACCTTAATCAATCTATTTCACTTCCAGTGTACTTCACTGACCACTCCTCCTCTGGGGAGAGGATGCTGCACAGCCTAGATGTGAAGAAAGCCCTTAGTTACTACATAGAGCGTACCAAGGGTCATAGGTTTGACTCCCTCCAACTGTTCCTCACCTATGGCCAAGTTGGTAAAGGGAACTCAGCCACTAAAAGATCCATTGCCAGGTGGATTGTCTCTTGTATCCAATTCTGCTATGAGAAGTTAGGTAAAGTTCCCCCCTCAGGCCTGAGGGCTCACTCTACCAGAGGTACAGCTGCTTCTCTGGCTGCTGCTGGAGACATTCCTATTCTAGAAATATGTCAAGCAGCTACCTGGAAAACAGTTCACACTTTTACCAAGCATTACTCCCTGGACATCCAGGCTAGGAGTGATGCTCTGGTTTCCACAGCCGTGCTTCAGAGCCTATTTCCTAGGTAGGTTCTCTCCTCCTCCATGGGGGTACTGCTGTAGTTTGCATTGTCTATAATATAGCAAGACTTCATGTTGTTTGAAGAAAAAATTACTCACCTTAGTAATGTTGTTTCTTCTAATGGAGTCTTTCTATATTATGACCTCCTCCCCTGCCTGCCCCTCTCAGAACCTCTGTTTTGGGGATGTGGGTGGAAGGTACAGGGTTGGCATTTTTTTTGATGCCCACCTTGTTGTTTTTCACCTACCTTTTGGGTGAATTGGTGTTGTGTTTTGCATTTTGGTCTCCTGACTTGAGTCTTTGTTTTAGGCCAAAAATGAGTGTTTATGTTAGTAGCCAGTTGGCTAGTGTAGGTTTACAGCTTCCACACAGAACTTTAGTGAGTTTTAGCTCGTAAAGATCTGACAGTTTGCGTTTGAAGCACAACAGACAGAGTTTTCAACCGAGCTCACGCTCTAAGTTCCATGCCTGCATGGAAAGTTAACTATTTCAACTCCGGAGCAGTTCTAACCTGCGGTCATACTGCAATTGTCATAATATAGCAAGACTCCATTAGAAGAAACAACATTACTAAGGTGAGTAATTTTTTCTTCCATGATTAGAGTGACATCACAATTAGAGAGAGTTGTTCAGCAGAAATGCTACCTACCTGCATTTTGTTTCACTTTGATTCCTGCCCCATACTGTCCTGCTGGCCCCCATCTGAGTGCCCCTCCAAATTCAAGTGCCCACCATGCCTGGAACTTACTCTTCACCACACAACTTGCCCCTCATGGCAGGGATATGGGAGACCTAACCTTGCAACCCCCCAAAAGGCAAGATCCAGTGGTGCCACTTTAGTGGTTCCAGGCTTGGGGCAGGGCCACTCATCACCCTGCATTAGCAGGGTGATTTTCCATTTTTCTTTCCCCATGGATATTAACATGCAATGACATGCTACATCTGTTGTCATCACTATTAAATTTGGGGCATCCCATCAGCCTGACACCCAGCCTCCTCCAGGTTGCAGATGCATTGCTGCAAGTGCAATCCACCCACTCCGGGTACAGACAACAGTCTTCTGGATGCTCAGTCTTCCTCCCCCTCCCCTGCTGACCCCTGATGACTCAGGTTTGCTCCTGAACCTAGCAGGGGCGTCATTTCAGCAAAATCATAGGGGTAGCAAGGTGGGGGGGTACGATGTGGGTGGGGCCAGAGTGGGTGGCATTTGTCAATGTGACATAGCGCTAGTTACCAAGTAATTTAAAAATGGGTATGAATTGGATAGTAAAGTATCATTCACAGTCTCTCTTGTTACCATGGAGAATACAGCTGTGAGAGGGGAGAGAAGGACTAGCACAGCAAAGCATTTAACACACTGCATGCTATAAGTTGTAGTTTATCATATAAGCTAGTTTAAAGATCAGATTAAAGGGCCCCAGATGGAAAACCACAGTTTCCATGCAGCGCATGTCGAGTCTTGATGATTAGTCATAAAGAACTGGGGGCAAAGTAAATAAAACAACATTTTACTTGCAACATTTAGTTTTTTATACTTTTACCAGACTTACTTACGAAGAAACCATGCACAAAACCAAATACTGGTCATACAGCTGAGCTTGATTAAATTCGTAGAATATTTGTTTGAAATATAACACACCTGACAGCAGACACATCTATAATTTTGGACAATCATTACAACATTACCTGCAGAGTAAATTGATGCAGCAATAAAAAGCCTGTGACATGTTCGGGATAAGTTTGAAAACATATAGTTTTTAAACAAGTCTGCTTTTTTTACATATTTTTATCTATTACTTTATTTCCACATGTTCTGTATTACTAAGGATAGCTGCTTGAAAATAGGATTTCCTGTCCCTCAGACTTCATCTACTACTGCTGCCTGTCTTACACGTGATGTCATAATCTTCTTTATGAATCGTAAATGGTTCCATGGACGAATATGATGCCACAGGCAGGAGATTATGACATCACATGCAGACAAGCAGCATGAGCTGATGAAAGTCCCAGTGACAAGGTTCGTGTTGCTATACATATTTCCTAAGTAATAAAGAATAAGAGAAATGTACTGTATAAACAGGAATCCAGGAACTACAGCTAGAACTGGACTGGTACCACAGTCTCTTTAGTGTGGAGTCCACTAAAACCAGGCCACTCTGCCTGCTGAACTGACCCCAGCATTCCAATTCCGCCAACCTGATACATATTTCATTTATTCCTCTGTAGAAGCAGCTTTACTAAGATGGGAAACTACATATTTTGTGTTTCAACAAGTGTCAAATCCTCAACTTGTCTTTAAAAGGAAGAGCCCTTTAAAATATTATGACTGCAGAGAGAAGATAATTGGGAAAATAAACTGCCGCAGTTGCTGAGACACTTCACTTAAAACTGAATTGAGTTTAATCTTCACACACACACACACACACACACACACACACACACACAAAACCAAACCCAGACATGACTTCAGAAGTGAACGTTACTTAACTACCATCACCACAAAGGCAGATGGTTGGAGAGCTTGCAGAGCAGACCGCGATCCTTCCCATTTTAATACACAGGCTTCATAAATGAATAGTTCACGGCAAAAATAATGAAGATAAACTTACAGACTCTTATGGTTTCACTGGGGTGCAATCACTCCACTCTGCTCTGTGGATCATGAACTGAGAAGAGCCGTGCTGATTAGCCTGCTGAGATTAACCCAGCAATCAGTTTGGGGATTAGCTGTTATGCAGAAGGGGCAGTCTGGCAGACATAAATGTCTAAAATCAAAAATGGAAGCCTTCTGCTTCTTATCAGGAAGTACTGAACACAGACTACAGTGCCCTTTGGCTTTTCTGCACATTTCCAGCTATGTGACCTGACCTGTGAGTTCAGTTACATAGACCCAGTGTGGCTGTGCACTTCCTTCCCTGCCTGGCCCTGAAATATTGTAGGTGCCCCGTACTCCTCCTAAATTACTGTTGCCTTTCTTTGCCTACCTGCTTGTACTGTCTTGTTCTTCTCCTTCAGTCCTTCTCCTCATTGACTTCTCTGACTGGCGATGCGTCTGCGACCGACCGACTCACTGGTGACTGCCTGACCAGTGTGACAGGCGTGGACGACTACTTTACATTTTTGAAGCTGGCTGAATTTAAGATTTTGATTTCCCCAACAAGTTATATGAATGAAGTCAAAGAAGTGCACTACTTTCCCGCCTGTCCCGCGGCCCGCCTCCGAAGGGATACTTGGCCTGTTGTCTGCTCGCACTTAGACAGGCTCACTTCTCCCACTTTTCGTGATGTTCCTCATCTACCCCACCGCACCACATCGTGACTACTTGTCCCACCTACTGGCCTTCCTCCTAGCCAATTGCGGTAGTACCATCATCCTCGACTCAATGCTATGCACACTGGGACTTGGAGTTTTAAAAAGGGCATTCTCTGTGTTGTTGTTGTTGTTGCTTCCCAGTCCCAGTGTGCATTTAGTGCCGACGGTCGGGCGGATGAGGTGGACACTCGGGGAGGCAAAAAAAATAAAGACTTTTTTTTTTAATTTGGCCAGTCAGCGAGCGGCACCCGAACCAAGAGTCCATTAAAGCCATGGCAAGGCAAGGGCAGGCAGGGGTCACAAGCCCTGTCATAGGGGTCGCAAAATTTTCATAGGGGTTGAGAATGTGACCCCTAAATGACACCCTTGGAACCTAGACTGCCAGTATGGCAGGCATTAGAGTTACTGCTGTGCTACTGGGCACATTCTTCCACCCTGCATTTTAACAGTATACTCTCTTTAAGAAGTCACTGTAATCTGCGAAGAAAGGTTCAGCAAATACTAAAATAGCATACTGTATATTCCAAACATATTGTTTGTCTGCTGTGTTTCAGACCTCTATTTCCAGACAAGATAGCTGACGCATCACCCAAGATACCAAAACCACCAATACCATCCGATAGAAATAGTGCATCACTTGGAAGGAAGCCACCATCTGGAAGGTAACAGAAGACGAATGCTCCAAAGCTTTCTAAGAAACAAGTCTGTATGGTATTTACATAGTGCAAACTACAGCAGTGCTTGCCAGGGTGCAAAGCAGTCTCTCGAGTTGCTGCATGACAGAAGAGAATAACTATCACTGAAATTGCCTTTTCACTGCATTAACTACTGGAGTATGCTCCAGTAATGTACTGCATACTGGCCAGCACCACTGTAATACTTTGAATATCACAACTAGTTACTGATTTCTGCAGGTATTTTTATGGGAAAGAACTAATCAGTAGTTATGAGGTTGCTTTTGCTACTTAATGGGGACCATTCTAATTGAAGTCACAAATTATGAGTTATCTATCAAGCACTAGTGACCTCTGTGTGTTATTTGGGCAAAGGTCTTGCTCCCAGCCTTCCTTTCGTCATGGAGAACTCCTTATCAGGATAATACTGATCATCATGATCATTTTATTCCAGGGTCCAGAGCAATCATTTGGCTGTTATAGGTGTGGGATTCTACCCAAAGTTAGTTTGAAGATGCGTGTTATGCTAAGAGGCACTACGAGCTATCTAGACACCTCATTGGGTATTGACATAGGACATGGGGAAAAAACAATGTGGCTTAACAGGAAAGGATATGGTTAATGGTGGATAATTTTGGGGTTTAAGGAGTTGGTGTGCTGGCAGTGCTACTTTCCCAGAACTGCTACCAGCCTTGCAAAGTATTACATTGTCTTATTTAGGTTAGTGGTACAAAAAGAATAGGATTAGGACATGGAATCCTGCAATAAGAGGTATCCACAGTAACAAATCCCAGCATGGATTTTCTTTAAACTGGTCACAATGGAGAACTGTCAACATCTAAAGCAAATGTCCTTTCACACAGCTTGTCTGGCATCAGCAAGTAGTATGATATGGTAGTTTGAACTAAAATTGCTCTGATGATGCTTGGCAGTAGCCAAGTAAAATGTTAACAGCCTTTTGCAGTGGTTTACCACAGCTTTGCATGCTTCTTTTTTCGTGTGTGTTATTTGCACTAGGTTTATTAAGTGAGGACCTGAAGAAAGATCTACACTTGTGTCCTGTCTGTGTTCTGCTGCTATGGGTGCTTATAATTTTTTCAGCTACTGTAGTATAATATGGTAAACAGGAGTTTAAGAGGATTCAGTGAGTCACCTTTAATGCTGAAGGGTCCTTTCCAATCAAGTTGTCCTAGACCCATGGCCAAATAATGTATTGTCCATATTATAGATAAGAGCAACAGCCAGTGCTTGTACTATTTACTGCCCCAAGGAGTGAGATGCCTGCAGGCCTCACAGTTCCCTGTGCTATGAGTTTGGCCTGGGCAAGTCATATACAGCTCATGACCATCATTTGCAGATGGAAGTCCCCTGGAGATGGCCTCAGTTCAGGGTCTCCTTTGACACGTATTACCTTCAGTTCAAGAGTCCTTTGAACATGTAAGACTGGTACTGCTACTAGAGACCTTCTATGACTCGGGCACATGGGATTGTATGGCTTTGACCAGACATTCATTTTCTTTTTTAGAGTTCCTGTGTGGCATGTCACACTCAGATTGCAACTGCAGTGCTTCTCTTCCAATCAGTCAGGAGACCAGTTCAGAGAGTATCTTCCTTTCTAGATTCCTTCTAGGAAAGACCTCTGAAAGCTGTTAGGCTAAGCAAGACTGGGCAACTATCTGGGGCCCAAAAGCCCTCTATATTCAGCTGTTACTGTCAGATCCCAGGCTATAAGTGGAGGCAGGGACCCACAGATTTTCTGTTCTGACAAGGAGTGGCTCCTGTTTTGCAAGGATCCTATGCAAAGCTTAAGGTTGAAAACATGGAGAAAAAAGGCTTTCCCCTTCAGCTAAACTGCTTCATAGAAACATAGAACCTGTTGGCAGATACGGATTTCTTGGCCCTCCCAATCTGTCCTGTTTGTCCCTGCCTATACTGTTAATACAGATCCTACCTGATCTCTGGCCTCTTTCCCCCCACCATACTTTTCTACTGAGATTCCTTTGTGCCTATCCTATGCATGCTTCAAGCCCATCACTGTTTTCATTCCCACCACCTCCACTGGTAGACTGTTCCAGGCATTCACCACTCTTTTGATTAAGAAGTACTTCTCATATCCCTCCTAAACTTCCCCCTCCAGCTTCATTGCATGCCCTCTTTTCCTGGTGCACCTTCTCCTCTGAAAAATACTCCTCTCCTGTATTTTGCTCACCTCCATGAGGTACTTATAGGCCTTTATCATGTCCACCCCACTCGTTCCTCTCTTCCAGAGTGTGCATACTAAGATCCCACAGTCTGTCCTCATAGGGCTTTTAATGCAACCCCTGCACCATTTTAGTTGCCCTCCTCTGGACAACTTCTACCTAGTCTATGTCCTTTCCGAAATGTGGTCTCCAGAACAGGACACAGTACTCCAGGTGGAGTCTCACCAACAGTCGATGCAGCAGCAACACCACCTCCCTTTTTTTGCTGGTGATTCCCCTCCTTATGCACCCTTGCATCCCATTGGATCTGTCTACTGTCTTGTTGAATTGTCCCACCACATTGTGGTCATCGGGTATGATAACTCTAAGGTCTCTTTCCTGCTTTGTGACCACCAATGCCTCCTCCCCATTTTATACACTGCCTCTGGGTTTCTGTGCTCTAGGTGCATGATTCTGCACATTTTTGCACTGAAATCCAGCTGCCATACCTCAACCACTCAAATTTTCTCAGGTCTCTACTCATTCTCTCCATCCCCTTCTGAGTATTCACCCTATTGGAGATTTTGGTGTCATCTACAAAGAGGCATACCTTACCTTCCAGCTCTTTATCATTGTTGCTTATGAAGACATTGCCAGGGACTGATCCCAGCAATAAGCCCTGAGGTACCCGCTGGTCACTCTCCCTTCATTAGAGTGTGTGCCATTTACTACCACCCTTTGTCACCTATCCATCAACCAGCTTCTTACCTAGTTTACCACCTTGGGTCCCACCCATAAACTAGCCAGTTTTATTATAAGCCTCCTATGTAGTACAGTATCTAATGCCTTGCTGAAGTCTAAATAGGCTACGTTCACTGCACTGCCCCTCTCCTCTCAGAGCCACTCAACAGCAAAGAATGCAGTGGGCAAATACCACATCCCACAATAGAGAATATCACTTTCCACAATAGGGATGAGGTCTTCCTCCCATGCCATTACACTGCGGAATGAGCTGGATAAGAATCAGCAGAGGGTGGAGCCTACAAACAAAGTCATGGTCCTGAACCTTGAGAATCTCAGTAGTTCAGATGATAATGGTGAATACCTCTATCCTCCAATGAATGACCTTAAGTTCCCTCTATTGCTCTGATTATAAGTATCTTTCATATACAATCCCTAAACTATTGCCCTCATAAAGTCATCCAAAGAGTTCTAGCAGAAACTAATCTGCATGACCACCCAAGGTGGGTTGAGCAGACTCCGTGGTCCCATAGGACCTGAAGTACTTCAAAGAACAACTGATCCCAGATGACTTGGTGGTTAGGTCAATGTTGGCTCCCAGTCACTCAACTCTGGTAAAGGATTGGCAGTATGTTGACAGGATTGATAAGTACTTCAATGGCTATCTGTACTCTCCATACACCACACCCACACTCATGCTGTATGGTATGTTACAGTCACGTCCTACTGTAAAAGGTGGTTCAAGGCTAGGACTCTTCTTCCACTATGCCAAAGGAAAACATACAGTACTCTGGTTTGTTGAACCAGTTTTGCACAGTTCTGCACTTCAGTGAGACAGCCAGCCTGTCCCTGGACTGGCATTGCTGGGCATAGATTATGTACACTGGCTTCTTTGTGGTGGTTCAGACCAAGGTACTTGAGCTTCCATTTGAAGGCTGGTCCATTTTTGAAGTTGTATCTTAAGAATAAATTAATTAAAGTGATCCTGAATGGCCTAGATGAATACTGAAGTTATCACCCTCAGTTTTTCTCCCCCTCCCACTGTAGCCAGCATTCTATGGAAGTGGCATAAAATCCACCTTTGACACAAATGTTGATGGTTGGAATGGCAAAAACCAGGGCTATGGTGATAATGGGCAAGGTTTGCACTAAAAGTTACTGAGTATCAAATATCAGCTTCCCTTCTTTTCTGTATTGCAAGCAACCAGATGGAAAGTCGCTTGACCCAGGTTTACCCCCTGTGGCTCTCAGTTACATTCCATCTATGAGTTCTGGAGATGTTGGAGACAGTCTCTCGCTTGTGCTTCCTCCTGGTGGTGAAGACTAACAACAGACAGTAAGTGTTTTTTGCTGTAGTTGGATGTGCAGAGACTGTCTGACCTAAAAGGCTGTAGAAAAGATCCCCTGTACCTAAGTGGGTAGCGTTTTTTTTTTATATCATGCTGAAAACTGACATATCAGGAATACAAACATGCATGGTCCACTTATTCAAAATTTGGGACCACGTATTCAGGAATGTTCTGTATTTAAATCTGGATTGGAGTGGTATGTTAAAAGGGGCTAAAAGACCCTTCCTTGCCCCACACTTAAACCAGGGCACCAGACCTTATGGTTAACGATCTAGCTGCCCAAGATCCATAATTTAAAACATTTTTGGCACTAGGATGGCATCAACAGAACAACCCCAAAACTCTCTCCACTAAGTAGGACCTCCCCAACTCCCCAGAAGAACCCTCACCTTTCATGATGCCCCTAATTGATAGGGACAGGGGCTTCAAACATTCCTTGGGCTTTATCCCCACTTATAGGGTCATAATAATACTGTTATCCATACCCCTACCCACATACTTACCCCTAGAATTAAAACATTAATTTAAATGCATATTTAGCCATCCTGCCATTCCCAACTCAGCTAGCCAGATCTACATACTCTTACCTGTAGTTTTACTAACATACTAAAACGTCAGCAGAATAGGCCTAACGGTCTTTCGTGTCTGCTCGTTTGGTCAGCCCCCACCCTGGGTGCTGACCTTGCTGCCCCCCTTGCCTTCTCTGGCTTCTCCCTTCCCAGTTCCGGATATTCTTGCTGTATTGGATTTTGCTTCCAGAACCCTTCCCCGTACCTGTCCCACCCCCTCTTGAACCCCTCCACTGTCTCTGCCTCCACCAGCCCCTAGGCAGCGCATTCCATGGCTCCACCACCCTCTCAGTGAAGTAGCACCTCCTCCTTTCTCCCCTGAATCTTCCCCCCTCCAGCTTCCACCCATGCCCTGTAGTGGCCCCCTCCTCCTTCCTTCGAAGCACCCTGACTGTTCCTCCCCTATTTACCCTCTTCATGTACCTGAAAACCCCTATCATGTCCCTCTGGTCCCTTCTCTCTTCCATTGTGTACATATTTAGCTCTTGGAGCCTCTCCTTATAGGTCCTGTCCCCCAAACCCCAAATCATTTTGGTTGCCCTCCTCTGGACCCTCTCCAGGAGTTTAATGTCCCTCTTTAAGTGTGGCCTCCAAAACTGCACGCAGTACTCAAGGTGCGGCCTCACCAAGCAGTTATACAGAGGGAGTATCACTTCCCTCCTTCTGGAGGTGATCCCCTAGCGATGCATCCCAGCATCCTGTTGGCCTTGGCTGCTGCCCTCCTACAAGTCTCCGAGTTGTTCATCTTGACATCCACCACCACCCCCAGGTCCTTCTCAGCCATCAAGACTTGTAGCATCCCCCAGGGTGTACACTTGGCCCAGGTTTCTGGCCCCCAGGTGGAGTACCTTGCATTTCCCTGCATTGAACCTCAGCTTCCACTTTCTAGACCATTCTTCCAGAGCCTCCAGGTCCCCCTGTAGGGCCACCCTCCCCTCCTCCCATCCACCACCGTCCCCAGTTTTGAGACATCCGCAAAGAGACTCATCTCACTCCTGATTCCTGTCCTTATGTCAGAGACGTAGGTGTTGAACAGGAGGGGCCCAAGGACTGATCCCTGTGGGACCCCACTAATGACCCTCCTTGGGGATGAGACTATCCCGCCAACTATGACCCTCTGGGTCTGGTCCTGGAGCCAATTGCCTATCCATCTGATCATCTGGTTCCCCACCATTTCTCCCAGCTTATCCAACAGGCCCATGTGAGGAACAGAGTCAAATGCCTTGCTGAAGTCTAGAAAGAGGACGTCCACTGGTCTACCCAGGTCCAAGGCACTCATCACCCAGTCATAGAACTCCACAAGGTTTGTCTGACACGATTTCCCAGGGACGAATCCATGCCATCTATCGTCCAGGCACCCTGACTTTTCCAGGTCCCCCCCCTAGCCTCTCCTTGACAATGCCCGCCATCATCTTGCCCACCACCGATGTCAGGCTGACAGGTCTGTAGTTCCCTGCCACCTCCCTTGATCCCCCCCTTGTGGATAGGCACTATATGCGCCACCTTCCAGTCCTGGGGCACCCACCCTGTCCTCAGAGAGGTGGTGAAAAGCTCCACCAGGGGTTTCGCCAGGACATCCACAAGTTCCTTCAGCACTCTGGGATGTAATTTATCCGGCCCCGGTGCTTTCTCTGTCTTAAGGGACCTGAGGGCTTCCCTCACTCTCTCTGCTGTGATTTCCACTTCCGCTACCTCTTCTCCCTGCTTAGCCCTCCCCCCTCGTTTTGGTCAGGCTTCTCTTCTGCCACCCTTCTGGTCTGCTCAGTTAATTGTTGTGTTGTGGTAACTAGGACCTGCAGATTCCCTACCTTCCTCCAAATGGCATGCCTTTTGCAGTTAGACTAAGCTACACAGCGGCAGCCTAAATCCATTTCATGTGGACTGGGGACTGAGCATTGGTAAGAGCATTAACTGCAGCTGAAAGTCTGGTACACTGTACATTTCATAGGAGGTCATGCAGGCCCTACTGGAGTGAAAAAAAAACATGTGATTTGCAAAATGTATGGCCTCCAGTGAAAAAAAAAGTTCTACATTTTGTGTTACTTTTTCCCTTAATTGACTTACTTATGAGGTAGTGAAGTATTTAAACATTGTCTCTTCCTGGTTGTCTTTGGTCTGAGGCTGTCCTCCTTGAAAGTGCACCTATTAATCATCCATACCCATAGGGTGAGTTGGGATGACTGCTCATTGGTCTCTGAGCTGGTCTGTAACCTTTTCTTTTAGAGGTTGCATCATCTGCACCCACCCCCACAAGAACAGACACACTCAGCAGCCCAGAAAGTTGTCCTGTGGGAGGTATTGGATAAACCCATTGAGCTGATTACTCTATATAAATTACAGTTCTTACCTTGGATGATTCTTTTGTTCTTGGTCTTGAACTCAGCATATACAATGAGTTTACATGCTCTCTTCATAAGTCCTTCCTGGTCTTTCACACAAATGAATTGATTCCAAAAAAGCACTCTAATTTCCTACCTAGGTTGGTAATGAAGTTACAGTAGTTCTACCACTGTGGTTTCCCAAACCATATATGGACAGAAGGAAAGCAACTCTCAATTGACTATATCGGTGCAGGGCCCTCAGCTTGTGTTAGAGATGGACCAGCTCTGCTTGCAGGGATGCCAAGCAGCTTTTGTTGTGTATGCTTTCTTCATCAAAAAGCAAGACAACTTGCCTCTGAGGCCATGCAGTCCAGATGACTTGTGGCTAGGATCAGGTTCTGCTATGACCTCTCCTCTCTCCTTGTGCATGAAGGATTTCAGGCCTTGACTACCAGGCGTATAACTGTCTTTTCTATTGCACTTAGTGGTATGCCCCTTGATAAAATTTGTGAAATGAAAACCCAGTCATCTGTCTCACTTGTATGTCCCATTACTGCATCAATACATATTCTAGGTGCCATGATAGTCTTGGAGCCTTTGCCTCAGTAACCTTGATCTGAGATCAGTCTGTATGAATGTGGAGTCTATGGATAAGTCCAGATAGTGGAATCAGTAGTTTCAAACCTGTAATTTTGTTTCCTGTAGCAGTATTCACACATATTCACACATATCCACACTACCCACTCTTCTTCCACTTCTAACATCATGGGAGTTTGGTTTCTGGGACAATATTTGTCAACCCATAGATCTACTGCTAATCCCATACTCACACGGCAGAAAAAGCATAGGTCTGGCTGTTGGAGGATTAATGGATGAGACCTAGGGAACACAGTGACTTGGATTTTAGGAATGCAAACAGTAACTGTGAAATACAGTATGTGTGAATTCAGGCAAATCCTGAAAACAAAGCTACAGATTGGTAACTACTGGATCCCACACATAGTATAATTATTTAGTTTAGTTTAGTTTATTGGTCTAGGAATTAATACCTTTTAGTCGGGGCTCTTTTACAAAGGTTCCACGTCATGTAGAACATAAAACAAGCAAAAAAAAAAAACAATACATGTAATGACAAAAAATGTTACATAAAAAATTTGTTCAGCAATTTACAAAGGCAGTAATAAATCAACAACTATTTTTCCAAGAAAGAAAGATACTCAGAGGCATTTGAGGAAGAGCAGAGAGGGAAAAGTAGGAGGAGATATAGAGAGAAGGAGAAGAAAGAGAGAAAGTAGAAGAAAGATTACAGTAGCAGACAGGACCAGTTAGTGGTATTCCGAGTTTCTTAGCCAAAGTGACGGGCCATGTTGAGGGATGGACAGCAGAGGGATAAGTCTTTAGTCAAAGCAGTCACAGGAGCTGGTGGCAGAGAGGTGTGCGTAGAGCATGGATTTGAAAGCTCCCAGTGATGTGGAGGATACAGTAGGTAAGCTAAGGGCATTGTACCAGGTTGGGGCCCTGTAGGCAAACGATCTTTGTCCCTGAGCAGTCCGGCATCTGGGGACCAGAAAAGGTTGGTGCTCAGATCTTCTGGTGGGACGCGTGCCGTTATTCAGACAGAGTAGGTCTTGGATACATGGTGGAGTCAGTCCCAGGATTGATTTTTTTGCCGTCAAGCAGGTGAGATACACAAGACGATTGGAGAGTTGTAACCAGCCGGTTTCAGAGTAGAGCTCACAGGTGTGGGTCAGTCTTTGTGCACCAGTGAGGAGTCGACATGCCTTGTTTAGTGCGGTTGAGATGCGATTATAAGCATATATTATTTTAAAGAAAAATTATTAGGAATACTTGGAGCCAAAGGCCAGGCTCTGAGATCCAGCAATGTTCACACTGTGGCGTAAGAAAAAGAACAACCACTTCTGTGCTGGGCCTACCAGTTACACTTCAAAACCACAGTGCACCCTCACAGTAGACAATTATTGGTGTGGGGAAGTTTTCATATTTAGATATTTCCCCACAAGGTCTTCATGCATTTGACCAAAGAGTGGGACTTCTTTTTTTTTCTTCCGCCCCGTGCTGGTCCCCCCTCCTTGGGGCTCCACAGGGCTCCCTCAGCCCTGCTGTCCTCACCCAGCCCTCCTCTGGTCCTCATATGGCAGCCGACCCGGGATATCCCGGCATATCCCTTCTCAGGGGGTCCCTCCTCCCGAGGGGAAGGCACCAGGGAGAGGGGATGGCCCCAGCACACACTATTAGGGCCCAGAGATGCTGCTGAGGAGCAGAAGGCCCTGGGAAGGCACTGGAGGCACTCAGGGAACAGAGAGCCATCATCCGCTGGCCAGCGAGCAATTTTCCCTTTTTCTGTTGGGGGCAGCATAGTGACGTCACGGCATACGCCGACGTCCACTCCTCCCCCAGTTAGCATTTGGGCCGTGTGTCCTGTGATACTCCCAGCCTCTGCTAGGAGCCAGCAGGCACCGGACCAGTCCTTATCCTCCGCCTGAGAAGGAGAGCTGTCCATGAGACGCTCAATCCTTCTCCCCCAGCCGGCCCTCCAGCACCTGTGCTTGTTCCCAACCCGGTCGCTGGTGTCGCGCAAGCAGAAACTAATCACAGTGCCGGTGGGCCGGCAGAGTGGGGATTTCTAAAAGAAATGACAATAAAGAATATAAAAAAATAAATAAATCAAGGAGATTGGTTTTCTTTCTAGTGACGGGGTTACTTGGACCCATAGCTTCTGAGTATGTGATTGTCATTGATGAAAACTGGTAATAGGTTTTGCAAATTTCTTTGTAGTATGCAACTGAAGGGTTTTGATGTTTGTTTGCTAACAATTTTAATCACTTCATAGGCCTCCATGGGGTTCAGGCAGAAATGATGATGTAAGTATTGATTAAATGAACTATAATTTTGCTTAAAAAGTGCTTACAATTGCCATGCTGCTTTTTTATTTGCCTAGTGTAACTGCCAAGCAACCAATAGAAAGGGAATTGCAAGTAACTGATACTAGGTGTAATTATAGGATGACATGCCCTCGAACACACAAAGAACATTCTCACACAGTCCAATCTTTAGCATTGGTTCAAATGCATCCTACTGTGGAATTACACAACACAGTGACTGCACTAAACTAAACAGTAGTTCAGGGTTGGGACAAGGATTGGAGGGATCTATCTCAGGGGTCTGATATACAGCCAATCAGAAGACAGGTCTTTGAGCCCTTCCCCCAACTTTTTTGCCAAAAATTACTCCACTGCCACTGATTGGTGTTTGGGGAATTTTAAATGGATAACTGATTAACAATCCTATTTAACACACAATTACATTTTGGGCTAACCTGAAGATGGAAGGGGAGTGTGTAGGTACTGTAACTTTGATGAGTCCTGCGTGGGCTGGAAAGGAATATAATTGTAACCCAAGCATGTTTCATATTCAAATGTACCATGTTGCGAACCATCAAATAGTCTTGAATTTTAAAAAATTAAATGTTGCGTTAAAACGAAGTCCAGGTACCATTTTAGTAGGCCCTGTTATGGGTCTGTCTTCTTTACTGCATGCATTTACGAACATACGAACATATGAAATTTGCCAGCAGATAAAGGCCTAGAGGTCTATCAAGTCTGCTCGAATGTGCAGCTAGCACCCCTTATTCTGCAGCTGCCCCTCCCTTCCACCCTTCCCCTTCATTAACCCTCCCCCTTGTCCTGTCTCATCCTCGTTTGAAGCAGTCCACTGTTCTACTGCATACCACTTCTGCAGGTAACGATTCCACCCAGCCACCACCCTCTCTGTAAAAAGTGTCTCCTCATCTCCTCCTGAACCTTCCTCGCTCCAGTCTCATATCATGGCCCCTGGTGGCCCTCCCCTCCCTTACTTTGAACAGCCCCTCTGTACCTGTCTTGTTTATTCCTTTCATGTATTTAAAGGTTTCAATCATGTCCCCCCTGTCTCTCCTCTCCTCCAGTGAGTACATGTTCAACTCCTTCAACCTCCTCTCGTATGATAAGTCCCCCAGACCCTTGATCATCTTTGTCGCCCTGCGCTGCACTCCCTCCAGTAACTTAATGTCTCTCTTCAGATACGGACGCCAGTACTGCACGCAGTACTCCAGGTGTGGTCTAACTAATGACCTATACAGTGGCAGAATCACCTCCTCCCTCCTCGAGGATATCCCCTTGCAATACAACCCAGCATTTTGTTGGCCTTTGCAGCTGCCTTCCTACACTGTGCCAAGTTGTTCATTGACCCTGTGATGAGCACACCCAGATCCTTCTCTCCTCTGTCTGGGCAGCTGCACTCCCCTAGCTGGTAAGTCCTCCTTGGGTTCTTCATCCCAAATGCATCACCTTGCACTTTTTGGCATTAAAGCCCAGCTGCCAGGTGTCTGACCAGGTTTCAAGCTTTGCCAGATCATCCTGCAACCCTGCCATCCCCCTAGGTCATCCACCACTGCGCCAACCTTGGTATCATCAGCAAACAGACTGATCTTGCTCTTGATGTCCCATGATATGTCTGCAATGAATATCCCAAACAACATTGGTCCCAACACTGAGCCTGTGGGACACTGCGTCACTGCCCTTGGGTGTGAGGCTCCCACCCACCACCACCCTCTGTTGCCTCCCTGCAGCCAGTTTCCTACCCATCTCACCAGCATTGCACCTGCCCTGTGCCTACTAACTTCCTTCCCAGCCTTCCATGTGGCACTGAGTCGAATGCCTTACTGAAGTCCAGATACAGGACATCCACTGCATGTCCCCTGTCCAGTTGCCTAGTTACCCAGTCATAGAACTCCGACCAGGTTGGTTTGGCAGGATCGCCACATATGAAGCCATGCTGTCTGCTGTCCTGTAGTCCTTTGGCCTCTAAGAGGGCCACCAGCCTCCTTCAGGATAGTCTCCATTAGCTTACCCACGATGGATGTGAGGCTCACTGGTCTGTAGTTTCCCAGTTCATCCTTGGGGCCACTTTTATGGAGGCACCACATGAGCCATCCTCCAGTCCTAAGGTACACACCCAATGTAGTGAGGCATTAACAAAATAGGTCTGCCAAAGGTCCTGCAAGGACCTCTGCCAGCTCCTTCAGTACCCTGGGGTGGATGCCATCTGGGCCTGGCGCCTTGTCCACCCTCAGTGCCTTCAAACCCTCTCGAACTCTGCCTCCATGATTTCCCCATCTGTCATCACTTCCCCCGCGCCTGCCATTTCTCCCATCTTGGGTGTCACCCCCTCTTCTCTTTAGTAAATACTGAGCAGAAGTACTCATTTAGTGCTTCCGCTCTATCGTGACCCTGCTTCCACCCAACCCCTCCTTCCTAATCCTTACTATGGTCCTTACAGCTCCTTTTCTCCCTGATGTACTTAAAGTCCTTCTCCCTTCTTAATGCCTTGTGCCAGCCTGAGTTCGAGATGCTTTGGCTCCTTACTGCCCTTGTCACCTCCTTCAATTCTGTCAAGTACTCCTCTCTGTCCTCCCCCCTCCCTGTTTTCTTGTATTTCCTAAAGGCAGCTCTTTTCCTCCTTACCTTTTCCATGACCTCCTTGCTCAACCATCTCAGTTTCTTAGCCCTAGCCTTCTTGCTCTGGGCTTTGCAGCAGGTTTTGGTTGCCTCCACTATCCCCAACTTTATGAGCTCCCATCTCTGGTTAGTATCCATACTAGATTGAATGTAAACAGTACTAAGTGCCAGTTTTTAAAGCATTTTTTAGCACTTACATTTTTTTTTAAATCAAAAGCAAAATTAAATGCCATGAAGGATCAGGTATTAGTTTCTAATTGTAGCTATAAATAGCCACTTGACTTGCTGATGTTGGCATTGTTGCTTTACTTAAATGATAATGTCACACTTTTGACTTTATTCAACTCCTCCCATGTGGCTAGGTACAAGGCTGACAACTGAATACTTTACCACAACAAGGAAGGGGGGGATTATTTACCAAGTTAAATGCAGGATGGGTAAGATTACCTATTGCATAACATATTTTTATAGATCACTGGCAGTGGCTCATTTGGTAGCATGCTGGCATGTGTGACTAGAAAACTAAAAGGTTGTGGGTTCTAGCCCCACAATGGGTACTTGGAGTAATACCCTGACACTTTAATGAAGTATGGGGTGGGGGTGCTGCAAAGTTAATGTGTCATCCTTCAGATAACATGTTAAACTAAGGCTCCTTCTGCTTGTACCTGGTCACTGTCAAGGCAGAAGGTAAAGATCCTATGGCACTTATTAAAGAAGAGTAGGGAATTTTTTTTATTAAAAGAATAATGTACAAACAGAAACAATAAACCCAAATCAAAAACAAACACAATTATCATGTGAAACAAAATGAACAATCATAAGCAGAAGACGAACACGAACAGAAATAAAGATGCTGTTAAAGACCAATTGAAATTATAGCAAAACATGTTCAGTCACTTCATGTGTGCCAGCTGTGCCTTCCAAGCTTGCTTGATGCATATTAAGAAACAGGGATTAAAGGTGTTATCACCCAACATTTTTCTATAAGGCAGCTAATTTACCATGTAATTGCTATTTATTTTTCTTTTTGGTATACTTCCTGTATTGCTATGGTAATAGTACTAAGAAGGTAAAAAAAAGCCACTTGCTTTTGTTGTAAAATAGAAGTGCCCCTCACTTGACAGACGTGGAATTTTAATAAGGCAAAGATGACAATTAGTGTAGCGTGGTATGGCGTGGCATGGCGTAGTGTAGTGTAGTATAGTGCATAAGAACAGTAGGAGAGGTTCTGTATGTCATGGCCAACATACCCCTTATCATGCAAGCACTTAACTATTTGTCTGTAAGTCAGTCACAGGACTTCATTGTAATGTATGTACGTCTCAGGACCTCCTTGTGAATGAGCTTGCTCAATGGAGCTTTCCTGCAATAAACTTGAACTTGAAAACAGGACAATATAATACACCCCCAGAACATATCTAGAAAAAGGTTTAAAACAGCTCAGTGTGCCTTGCCTGCTCAAAAATTATAAAAATGACTAAAGAAAATACATATTTCTTGATGTAATGATTTTATCACTGTCCAGTTTACTTACAGAGCTCATATCCTAACAAGCTTGAAGAGCTTTACACAATTACAAAACAAAGAAATAAAAACAGTAAATAACACACAATTAAAAATTAACAATGAATGAAAAAGTGAACGTTCATAAGGTATCTGAGGTCAAGAAGAAAGGATACATTTTATAGCAGTGTTTCAAACATACCCATTCCCGGTGAACATCACTCTCCTCAACTGCACCAGTGACCTCCCAGTTTAGCAGTGTTTCAAACACCCACCCTCCCCAAAGGACATCACTCTTCTCAACTGCACCAGTGACCTCCCAGTTTACCAGTGTTTCAAACACCCACCCTCCCCCATGAACATCACTATGCAACAGTGACCTCACAGTTTAGCAGTGTTTCAAACACCCACCCTCCCCCAAGGACATCACTCTCCTCAGGTGCACCAGTGACCTCTCAGTTTAGCAGCATTTTAAACATCCCCCCTCCCCATGGACATCACTCTCCCTCATGTGCACTGGTGACCTCCCAGTTTAGAAGTGTTTTAAACATTCCCCCTCCCCGTGGACATCACTCTCCTCAGGTGCACCAGTGACCTCCCAGTTTAGTAGTATTCTAAACATTCTCCCCCCCCATGGACATCACTTTCCTCAGGTGGCCTCCCAGTTTAGCAGTATTTTAAACATCTCCCCTCCCCCATGAGCATCACTCTCCTCAGGTGCACCAGTGGCCTCCCAGTTTAACAGTGTTTTAAACATCCTCCCTTTCCCATGGACATCATTCTCCCCAAGTGCACCGATGACCCCCCCCCCCAGATTAGCAATGTTTCAGACATCCTTCCTCCCCATGGACATCATGCTCCTCAGGTGCACCAGTGACTCTCCCAGTTTAGCAATGTTTCAGATGTCACCCTTCCCCCATGGACATCTCACTCCTCAGGTGCATCAGTGATGCTCCCAGTTTAGTAGTGTTTCAGAAGTCCTCCCTCCCGTGGACATTCACACTCCTCAGGTGCACCAGTGACTCTCCCAGTTTAATGTGTTTTAAACATCCCCCCATGGACATCACTTTCTATAGGTGAACCGGTGACCTCCCAGTTTAGAAGTGTTTTAAACATCCCCCTCCCCCATGGACATCATTTTTTATAGGTGAACCGGTGACCTCCCAGTTTAGAAGTGTTTTAAACATCCCCACTTCCCATGGACATCACTCTCCCCAGGTGCACTGATGATCTCCATCACACTCCTCGGGTGCACCAGTGACTCTCCCAGTTTAGAAGTATTTTGAACATCCCCCTCCACCATGGACATCAGTCTCTCCAAGTGCACCAGTGACCTCCCAGATTAGCAGTGTTTCAGACATCCCCCCCCCTTGTTGACATCACTGTCCTCAGGCGCACCAGTGACTCTCCCAGTTAAACAGTATTTTAAAGGTATCACATCATAACAGTGACCCAAAATGAGCAACTAGAAGTATAGCGACTCATTTTGAGCACTTTCATTGTGGGCTACTGTGCAGAATAGCGAGGGTATGGGATAGCGACCAGGGGGAAGGGTGAAAGGAAGGAAGGAATAGCAAGGAAAAGGGGAGAGACTGGGAAGGGGTTTTCTGGCACTGTTGTACCTGCTGCCACTGAACTAGCCATGTGGCATGTGGTGTGGGATGCTAGCTCTGGCAGAACAGGTACTGCATTTGAGACTGGGAGTGGGTTATATTTTGCTGCAGCTGTGAGCTGCGGCACTTAAATTTTTGCAAGATCTGGATTTTCCCCCTCCCTAACATGCACCCTCCCCCAGAGTTGAGAATCCTAATTAGGGGAAGTCAGGTCACCTCAAAGTGTACATTGGCAATTTGCTTTTCAGTGATATACTCCCACCATAATAGCGATCACTGTTTTGTGGTCGCTATTATGATATGGAACCATTTTAAACATCCTTCCTCCCCCAAGGACATCACTCTCCTCAGGTGCACCTGTGACTTCCCGGTTTAGCAGTATTTCAGACATCCCTCTCCCCCATGGACATCACTCTCAGGTGCACCAGTGACTCTCCCAGTTTAAGTGTTTTAAACATCCCCCTCCCCCATGGACATCACTCTCCACAGATACACCAGTGACTCTCCTGGTTTAACAGTGTTTTAAACATCCCCCCTCCCCCATGGACATTAGTCTCCACAGGTACACCAGTGACTCTCCCAGTTTAACAGTGTTTTAAATATCCCCCTCGGACATCACTCTCAGGTGCACCAGTGACACTCCCAGTTTAACAGTGTTTTAAACATCACCCTTCCCCCATGGACATCACTCTCCACAGATACACTAGTGACTCTACCAGTTTAACAGTGTTTTAAACATCCCCTTCCCCCATGGACATCACTCTCAGGTGCACCAGTGACTCTCCCAGTTTAGCAGTGTTTTAAACATCCCCCTCCCCCATGGACATCACTCTCAGGTGCACCAGTGACTCTCCCAGTTTAGCAGTGTTTTAAACATCCCCTCTCCCCCATGGACATCACTTTCTATAGGTGAACCGGTGACCTCCCAGTTTAGAAGTGTTTTAAACATCCCCCTCCCCATGGACATCACTCTCCTTAGGTGCAACAGTGACCTCCCAGTTTACCAGTGTTTTAAAGATCCCCCTCCCCCATGGACATCATGCTCCTCATGTGCAAAGGTGAGCTCCTAGCCATGACTACTGCTGGCACAGTTTCATCAGGTTAGTGTAGGGCCAGTGTGCACCAGTGACCATTATTAAGACAGCCTGGGTTGTTGTCTTTTATAACTCCCACTGGCCTTCCCTGCACTCTGTCAGTGCTGCATCATTTTCAGTGCAGGCCTCGTGAGCATGTTCAGCGGTGCCCAGCATCAGTGCTGCATCATTCTCAGTGCAGGCCTCGTGAGCATGTTCAGCGGTGCCCAGCATCAGTGCTGCATCATTCTCAGTGCAGGCCTCGTGAGCATGTTCAGCGGTGCCCAGCATCAGTGCTGCATCATTCTCAGTGCAGGCCTCGTGAGCATGTTCAGCGGTGCCCAGCATCAGTGCTGCATCATTCTCAGTGCAGGCCTCGTGAGCATGTTCAGCGGTGCCCAGCATCAGTGCTGCATCATTCTCAGTGCAGGCCTCGTGAGCATGTTCAGCGGTGCCCAGCATCAGTGCTGCATCATGTTCAGTGGTGCCCAGCATCAGTGCTGCATCATTCTCAGTGCAGGCCTCGTGAGCATGTTCAGCGGTGCCCAGCATCAGTGCTGCATCATTCTCAGTGCAGGCCTCGTGAGCATGTTCAGCGGTGCCCAGCATCAGTGCTGCATCATGTTCAGCGGTGCCCAGCATCAGTGCTGCATCATTCTCAGTGCAGGCCTCGTGAGCATGTTCAGCGGTGCCCAGCATCAGTGCTGCGTCATTCTCCAGTGCAGGCCTCGTGAGCATGTTCAGCGGTGCCCAGCATCAGTGCTGCGTCATTCTCAGTGCAGGCCTCGTGAGCATGTTCCAGCGGTGCCCAGCATCAGTGCTGCATCATTCTCAGTGCAGGCCCTGCTAGCATGTTCAGCGGTGCCCAGCATCAGTGCTGCGCCATTCTCAGTGCAGGCCTCGTGGAGCATGTTCAGCGGTGCCCAGCATCAGTGCTGCATCATTCTCAGTGCAGGCCTGTGAGCATGTTCAGCGGTGCCCAGCATC
Organism: Neoceratodus forsteri; assembly: GCA_016271365.2. NCBI lineage: Eukaryota > Metazoa > Chordata > Ceratodontiformes > Ceratodontidae > Neoceratodus > Neoceratodus forsteri. Next base: position 273,000,449 of record CM028130.1, on the reverse strand, counting down.
AGTGCTGCATCATTCTCAGTGCAGGCCTCGGAGCATGTTCAGCGGTGCCCAGCATCAGTGCTGCATCATTCTCAGTGCAGGCCTCGTGAGCATGTTCAGCGGTGCCCAGCATCAGTGCTGCATCATTTTCAGTGCAGGCCTCGTGAGCATGTTCAGCGGTGCCCAGCATCAGTGCTGCATCATTCTCAGTGCAGGCCTGCGTGAGCATGTTCAGCGGTGCCCAGCATCAGTGCTGCATCATTCTCAGTGCAGGCCTGTGAGCATGTTCAGCGGTGCCCAGCATCAGTGCTGCATCATTCTCAGTGCAGGCCTCGTGAGCATGTTCAGTGGTGCCCAGCATCAGTGCTGCATCATGTTCAGTGGTGCCCAGCATCAGTGCTGCATCATTCTCAGTGCAGGCCTCGTGAGCATGTTCAGCGGTGCCCAGCATCAGTGCTGCATCATTCTCAGTGCAGGCCTCGTGAGCATGTTCAGCGGTGCCCAGCATCAGTGCTGCATCATGTTCAGCGGTGCCCAGCATCAGTGCTGCGTCATTCTCAGTGCAGGCCTCGTGAGCATGTTCAGCGGTGCCCAGCATCAGTGCTGCGTCATTCTCAGTGCAGGCCTCGTGAGCATGTTCAGCGGTGCCCAGCATCAGTGCTGCATCATTCTCAGTGCAGGCCTCGTGAGCATGTTCAGCGGTGCCCAGCATCAGTGCTGCATCATTCTCAGTGCAGGCCTCGTGAGCATGTTCAGCGGTGCCCAGCATCAGTGCTGCATCATTCTCAGTGCAGGCCTCGTGAGCATGTTCAGCGGTGCCCAGCATCAGCTTCCCATCCACAAAAAACCTCTAGATACTACTATCATGATGTCCTTAGTTGCAACTAATACTAATGCTTCATATCATTGTTTCTAAATGCTATATGTTATCATCGTCTGCAGGGTTGTTAAAGGGTTAGCAGGTGGCATTGTACAGAAATACTGCTATACATATGTGTGTCTCCATAAGCCCTTTAGTCGGAGAACTCTTGTAGTCAGCTGGCAATTGCAAGAAGACAGGCAAATGCAATGTAATAATCTTGACTATTCTGTAGGTACCTCACTTTAAATATTGATTGACACATGAATAGATATGACCCAACCTGACACTGAGCACCACTGTAGCTCCCCTCAGTGTAGGGAAGATGGGGGTCATCGTCTTGTAATAAAGCCAGCTATACAAGGGTACATTATTATTATGGAATGCAATCAAACCATTCCAAATGTTTATTTATCTTATAATTGGATAGTCTTCCTGGAAACCAATTCCTTTATAGGAGAGACTCGAGCCATGAAGTGCTGGTAACAAATACAAGGTACAAAGAAACACACATAGTACAGTATACTGGGATATAATCAATAAATTTACAAGAGTATTACACTTTAAAACATTTGCAAACAGAGTTACTAAGTAGGTACAGTAGTCCTTAAGTTCCTGTTTTAAAGCAGCAGTACAACAAAATTGAGCAAAATATCTGACCCTTTTTTTCCATTATAAAAGATTCCGTGCATTTTCCCGTTTCATTTGGTGGTACATTTTTTCAATTCCACACAAATTTGAGTGTTTTATAAATTATTTCATTGAGCTTTTTTCTCAAGAAAAAAAGATGGCTGCCACATTTTTCATAAAAAAAGCATTGTAGACCTGTTAAGGGTTAGGATCGAAAAAATTATAAGAAATGCTTCTGGCATGCAGCTTAGGAAGCACATGGACAGGTACATTTGCCTGGTATGCTAATATGTTTCTTAACAGTTGCTGAAACTAGCTTGTTTGGAAAAACATTTTCATGACACTGCTGCTTTAAAGGCTATAGCTGAATCAACGGACCTGAAGGTACTGTAGCAGGAAGGGAATTCCAACGTTTTGTGTGGTAACTTACATTTGTTTCAATTTGTGGCATGCATAGTAAGATTTTATTTAGAGATGCAAGGTTAACACTGGTTTCGTAGAAAAAAATAATATAAAAGAGTTCAGGCAACATTGTATGAAGCTTGATTTCCAGTGGTCTTCTACTGTATCAGATCACTGCACGTGAATAAGTGTTGCAGACATTTTCCTAATTATATTTATAGTTCCAGGCATTGAAAATGAAGGTACTGAAACTATTTTTTTTTCTTTTCTTTAAACAGGAAGATGAAGACAGTAAGTAAAAACAAGAGACCATATTACGCATTTATGTTGATGCCATTCTGTGGTTTTCTGCCTTGTTTTCAAAAGGGTTTACTCAGATTCCTATTGAGCATTAAAAGCCAATTAACTGCATTTTGAAAAGTGTGTGCAGAACATGTAGATGCAGTACATTTCTAAGAAGCATTTCAAAAATAGCAAACAGTTGCTTGGAAAAAAAAATCCTAAAATCACTCAATGCTATCCATAATAACATGCACATACTGTACTGTAAGTGGCCAGGCCGGAAGCCACAGTGGCACTAAATTCAACCCCTTTTTTATTCAGGTATTTAGCCTCCTCGGCCGGTTGAGATACTTCTGTCTCCCTCCAGCCCCCGGTCGCTGCCTCACCCCCTGGCATCTCCCAAGCCCTGTATCCCCCACAGATTACTCCCCGTGGTGGGGCAGAAGGGAGGAGGACTGTCTTTCCACCCTCCCAAGTACACATCTGGAGTGGGCCCGGGAGTTCCTTGAGGCAGTGGTGCCAGTGTACTAGAGAGGCTTCATGGAGCCAGCAGTTGTGTTTCTCTCTTTTCTTGGTCCCTCCCTCCGTGGCCATGAATGCGCAGGTGTGGAGGCATGTGCATGTCACAAAGCCACGCTACTTACCTCCCTGACTCTGATGCTACCCCTCATCCTCCACAGGGGGGGGCAGCCAAGGAGTGGGATGGCATGCCCACTCTTCCCTTGGAGAGGACAGCAGACATCAGATGCTCAATCCTCTCCCTCCCATGCTGACCACTGGCACCCGTGCTCATTCCCGAACACGGGGATCCAGCGTGGTGCAAGGTGTGGCATCCAGCACCTCAACCCTCAGTGCCACTGGGCCGGCACTCAGCTGACTTTTAACTTAGGTTTGTGGCAGTCAAGCTGCAACTCAGTGTCAGAGATGACTGATAGGTGATGTAGTAAGGGGAAGAAAATGATTAAACCAGGCTAAAGTATACAGGAAAGCAAGCAAACAACCCAGCACTGTAGAACACATGCAAGGAAAATATGACAAACACAGAAAAAATGATCGAACAACATATTTTATTAAAGGCAAGGATTTACCATAAAGCAGAGACACCTGTCTCACAGTAGCACCAACAATTTGCATCTAGTATCCAGGTGCTTTATCATGGTGTTATGTTCACCAGTGCCAAGTTTTTTGCTCTGGTTTTGGACTTTACTCAGGACACAGTGAACACTCGCTGTCGAGTTGCTTTGTTTGTTGTTTTTAAAGCATATAGTGAATTCCTACTAACTCAGCTAGGTGAACTATTCCTTTAGCTTGGTTGTAGATTCTCAAGTTGGAAGCCCTAGAGATGTAGGTTACAATGCTCTAGTATCTCAGGGGGAGGACACGGACAAGGAAATGATAGAAAGTATCCTTGGAATGGCAGAAAAAGGGGAGATATTGCTGATGGGGGACCAGAATATGCCAGCTGTTAACTGGAGTGCATTTGCAGCAGCCACTTCTAAGAGTGGGGTCATTCTAGATGCCCTACAGGGGGCATGCATTAGACAACTAGTATTGGAACCCACTTGAGAGGGAGCAGTCTTAGACCTGGTACTCTCAAATGGAGATGGCGAGAGGATCACAGATTTAGAAGTGGGTAGCCATCTGGGAACTAGTGACCATCAAACAGTATGGTTCACGATAAACACACCAGTAGAGTCAAGCCATACAAAGGCAAAGGTATTGGACTTCAGGAGGGCTGACTTTACCAGAATGGGTGAGTACATAAAGAATGCACTAGCAAATGGGCAGGAAGGACAATGGGGAATAATCAAAACTGCCATCACAGAGGCAACAAGCCTTTGTGTGAAGCAAATAAACAAAACAAAATGATGTAAGAAACCACTATGGTTCTCAAAGGAGGTGGCAGGGAAGGTTAGGGAGAAAAAGAAAGCATTCAGGAAGTACAAGGAATCACAGATGGAGCAGGACAGAGAATTGTATTAATTAAAGCAAAAGGAAGGGAAGGCAGTCAGAACAGCAAAGGCTCAAACCGAGGAAAAGATAGCCAACTCAGTTAAGAAGGGGGATAAAACCTTTTATAAGTACATCAGGGAGTGAAGGAAGACCAAGGGATGGATAGTGAGGCTTAATAAAGGGAAGGGGGTGGACAGAGGGTGACTGTGAAAAGGCAGAGATACTAAACCAATATTTTTGCTCAGTATTCACAAATGAAGAGAGGGAAGTACCGAAACCAAACAATAGAAACACTCTAGATATGGGGGTTTGATACCAGCCCATTCACAGAATAAAGGGTTCTGAAATAACTCTTAACACTGAAGGTGGACAAAGCAATGGGGCCTGATGGGATTCATCCCAGAATTCTGAAAGAACTAAGGTTAGAACTAGTGACACAACTGACTACCCTCTTTAACAAATCATGGGAGGATGGGGTGGTACCTGAGGACTGGAGGAGGGCAGATCTGATTCCCCTTCACAAAAGTGGGAGCAGGGCAGAAGCAGGAAACTACAGACCTGTTAGTTTAACCTCAGTGATAGGGAAAATGATGGAATCACTTCTGAAGGAAAGAATTGTCGAGTACCTAGAGGCCAGAGGGGCATAGGACCCAAGGCAGCATGGATTCACAGCGGGAAGGTCATATCAGACAAATCTAATAGATTTCTTTGACTGGGGAACTACAGTAATAGATCAAGAAGGGGCTGTGGACATGGCCTACCTAGACTTTAGCAAGGCGTTTGACACAGTCCCACACAAAAGATTAATATACAAGCTGTCCAGCCTGGGAGTGGGTCCCAAGATGGTAGCCTGGGTAAAGAATTGGCTCGAGAATAGGACACAGAGGGTAATAGTAAACAGAGTCCACTCTGAAGAAAGGGGGATAACTAGTGGGGTACCACAAGGTTCAGTACTAGGACTGGTCCTCTTTAATGTCTTTCTAAGCAACATTGCAGAGGGATTGGACGGAAAAGTATGTCTCTTTGCAGAGGACACAAAGATCTGCAACAGAGTTGATACACAAGGTGGGGTGGAAAGGATGAGAAGGGACTTGGCAAGGCTGGAGGAATGGTCAAATGTGTGGCAGCTTAGATTCTATGCTAAGAAGTGCAAAGTAATGCATCTGGGAAATAAAACCCAGGAGAAGAGTACGCAATGGGGGTGGGGGGTGAGATACTAACAACAACAAAAATGGAAAGGGACCTGGGGGTAGTCATATCAAATGACCTAAAGGTGGGCAAGCAATGTGAGAGGGCAGTAGGAGGGCTGGGGATACTGGGATGCATAGGGAGAGGCATCACCAGTAGAAAACAGGAAGTTGTTATCCTCTGTACAGACAGTTGGTGAGACACCATCTGGAGTACTGCGTGCAGTTCTGAAGACCCAATCTCTGCAAAGACATAGACAGGATGGAGGCAGTCCAGAGGAGGGCAACTAAAATGGCGAAGGGTCTGCACCAGAAGACATATGAAGAGAGACTTAAGGAGCTTAATATATATAGCCTCAAGGAAAGGAGGGGGAGGGGAGACATGATATAAACTTTCAGGTATCTTAAGGGAATCAACAAAGTCCAAGAGGGTAGCATCTTTCAGAAAAAGAGGTGTGCAAGAACAAGGGGGCACAATTTGAAGATTGAGGGGGGACGGCTCAGAGGTAATGTGAGGAAGTATTTTTTTCACGGAGAGGGTTGTGGATGCATGGAACAGCCTTCCTGAGAAGGTTGTGGAATCAAAAACAGTGGTGGATTTCAAGAATGCATTGGACAGTCATAAGGCAATTCTAGGGGTGGGGATAGGAAGAAGTAGGCTGTTGGTTAACTAGGATCTGCAGCTTATCCATTAGGTAGGGAAATGGGCAGACTGGGTGGGCCAAGCAGTCCTTATCTGCCGTCAAATTCTATGTTTCTATGTTATGTTTCTAGTCCCCTGGTTTGGAAATATGAAACTGCAGGACCAGAAAGTGCTCAGGTGGTGGTGTCACTGGTGGAACCCTCAATGTGACATGCTAGATCACCAGGGGGGAGCAGTGCCTGCTGTCTATTGTTCACTGTGTTAGACCAGTAAGAAGCAACCCTGATACTACAGTAGCTCTGTAGAAGCAGAGTGTTCTCTGTGCTTTTCAATAAATTGGCTGCGGCCAAGCTAACTGAGGTGGTGGAAAGAAAAACGTGGGTTCAATAGGAACAATTATATACTGCAACTACGACAATTAGATGTTCTTGGTGCATATGTTTAGGAATCCCAAGTCCAACCACGTGAGCCTGTAGCTCAGTGTTTAGAACACTGGGATGGTATTCTGGGGGCCTGGGTTCAATCCCCAGTAGCTCACATTATTTCTTTCTCAGTACAATTTGAAATGTAATTGCTAAGCAGTGGCTAATACTGCACCAAAAGCATCTAAGTGTCATCTCAATAGGTCCTAGTTGCAGAATATGCAAAAGCAGAGAAAGGAAGTGTGTCTGGGAACTACAATTTCAACCAAGGGAGCCTGTAGGTCAGTGGTTAGAGCACTAGAATGGTATTCCAGGGCAAGGTTCAATGCTCACTAAGTTACATTACTCACTGCAATTCGTAAAGGGTTTATTGTAATTATTTTCTATACCACTGTCTCTTAAAGCTCTACAAAGCTCCTTAAAAAGCTTATGTATTGTATGGTATTTCTTCAACAAATGAAACCAGTTGCCTATGGGATGATAAAATCCCATCCATGATGCCTTTATTTTTTAAGAGAGGGCATTTATGAACAGTGCCCATTGTAGTTTGAAAGTCTATAAAAAGTTCCTTTAAATGAGGTATTGGGCTTACCTGTAGCTGACAGCAGTCCCAGAGATATCAATGATTTTGTCAGCCCTATATTGATACTATGCTGTCACCAGTTTTAGAACCTTGTGATGTCATGCAAGGTGATGGAGTGTCACTGTGGTTAACTACAATGTGGTTAGGCATGGTTTTACCCTGCATAACATCACAAAGTTCAGAAAAATTGGTGTAAAGTATTATCAGAGTAGGGCAGATTTAGTCATCAACGTCTCTGGACTGCTGCTAGTTACAAGTAAGCTTAATTCCTCATTTAAAAGAGTGCTTTATGCACTTTCAAATGATGATGAGTACTGTTCATAAAGCTTCCACTTTAAGTAAGTCAGTTACAGTACAGCACTATATAATGTAAATAACTGTTTATATTCATATGTCAACCTTACAAAAAAGCAGTCCCCTTCTACTGTGCCTTGTCAGTTTCAAAATAAAATTAGAGATATAATTCTCTTGTCTTCATGAGATACCAAAACCTGTTTATTGCTTCTTTTTGTCTGTGGCCATCAAAATCTGATTTTGTGACCAGAACTGGATTCAAAATCCTATTTTGGGATTACAAAAAAAAGTTTAACCCTTGAAAATCCCACAGATGTGTTGATCTCATGGAGTCTTCCTGCACGGGGAGACTACAACATAAAAAATAGACATATATGCAAGTTTACTGGGTTTACCTGTACAATATTCTCGAATGCATGTAACAAATACTTTGTTTTAGTCTGAGGATTATGGCAATATATTCTAATTGTCAAGAATATTAACTAATATTTGAGAATGGGGTTTATAAGTTGAGGAAAGCGAGAACTATTTTTTATGAAACATCTCTAGCAGTCTTTTCTGTTAGACATCTGAGCTTATTTAAAATACTATATGATTATGAGAAAACATATGCTACAGTAACTATTATTTTCCCTATGCAGATATTCCCCAGAGACCTGTACCACAGCCGGGTGGCCCACCATTCGGTTCCAACACTTTCCCCTATAGATCGCCCAAGTCCTCCCCAAAGCCAGTTCTTTCAGGGTCCAACAGTATGCCTACTCCAGACAGGTATGTTGTGAATTGATCATCTAACACACTAATGGTGCAGTCCATAATCTAATGAAATGTTTTTATGTAAGCAATCAGTATTGTGCAGTGAAAACAAGGATGAGCAGTTTGTCTGCAGACAGTGGAGCATTTAAAGCAACAAACAGGCATAACAAACGAAATTCATTGTGCAACCTGACTATGAGATGTGGTATTCATTCCAGTTTTTAGATACAGTATTTGTTTTTGATGTTGTTTGTTTAGTTCTTGTGTGTTTAGTTATTTTCTTTATTAATTCACGTGAATTAAATAACCGCCTGCTGAGTTTGTTGTCCCTGCCTGTACCCACAAAATGCCCCACAATGCATCTGATGTTTGTGAAATGTGCCCAGTCTTGAGCACCATTCTGTTGTTTCAAAGTCCTAAGTACTTTGATGTTTTAGCCTGCGGTTACTGATTAAAATCCTGGATTAAAATATTTGACATACATCTACTGTTTTACATGTTTAAGTGCAAACTGCATATGCTTGTGGAGTTTGTTACTTCAGCAGAGAAATCATTCTGGAACTGGACTGAAGACAAACATAAAAGCATTATTTTTGGGGAGAGGAGGCTGTTTACATTGGTCCCAGACTGTGATCTTTCACAGGATTTAAAAATGTCAGATTTTTACAAATCGCTTTCTAGGATATGAAAATGGAGTATATTTGTCAGTGCAGCTAGTTTAATGCTAACTTTAGCTACAGATCAACCATTATTTGCTTTTAGAGTCGAGAGAGAGGCACATTTTATTACATTACATCACCTTGGCTGCTTCCTGAATGAAAAAGCATTATTGGGAAATAAATGCTGGATTTGACACTAGTTATCAAGTCCAAATGAACACCGGTCTAGTAGACCCAGTTCATATTCTATGCCTTTCATTTTTATGTTTGCTTGCACGCATGTGCAAGAAACATAGTGCCATCAACGGAGATTTCGGTGGTGTGTCACCTCCTCCTCCAATTCAGGAAGCGAGCTGGCAGGCGCGGCCCCTGTAAGCCAATGCATTTTGGAGCTGTCTATGACACTCTCCAAAATGCAGTGGCATACAGTTGAAAGGGGAGCTACGCTTGAGTGAGCAGCGCATAAAGCTGCTCAGGTGCAGCTCAACAGCAGCGTCTTGGCCTCCATGCGCGGCGTATAGCCGACAGGGTGCCCAATCCCCGTCGGCTGAGCTGCATAGTCTCCTCCCCTCTTCCCAGTATTTGGTGCCATGCTGGGAGCCCACCCCAGTGTGGCAATCAATAATTTTGCCGACGGGGGTGCCCAATCCCCCATCGGCTGAACGCCCCCCCCAAAGTCCTTGTGCCACGCTGGGAGCCCACCCCAGCGTGGCAAACGTCCCAAGAGGTTTTTTTTGCCGACGGGGTGCCTAATCCTCATGGCTGAACGCCTCAAAGTCGGTAAGACATGCTGGGAGCCCACCTCCAGCGTGGCAAGCGTCCCACCTTTTTTTTTTTTTCACCTGTAAACAAAACTGTCCCACGGCGTGTCTCCTAACCCTCCCACAACCCGCACCCACCCACTGCGCACCCAGCCTCCCCACACCCTCACCCCATACTTACCTCCGGACTCTGGCGCGGCGATCTTCGGTGGACCGGGAACACGTCTGCACTCTTCAAAGCTGACCGCGAACTGAGGAAATGCCGGTAAGCTGTATAATGGACTAGATAGGAGGGGTTCAACTGTTGCATATCTCAGGCATTTTTGGGAATTTTTGCACCAAATTTTCAACATGGGGTTTTTGGGACCCCTTCTCATGAATGATGTCACTGTCATGGCGTTATTCGGGCTCGAAGGGTGATTTCGCGCAGTGACTGCGAAATCACCCTTTGGGACCAAATACCACCATGACAGTGACATCATTCATGAGAAGGGGCCCAAACTCCCATGTTGAAAAATTTGGTGCCAAAATTCCAAAATGACTGTTTGATGAAAGCGCATTGCGCAGTCTCTACGAGGTTCGTAAGTTCGCGAAATTTCAATATTTTCACTCCAGATTTTCAACATTACCATTTCACCACACTGTCTTATGAGTAGTACAGCTGTCATTTTTCACATCTCACCCAAAATGTGTTTCCGCCCTTGTAGCGCAGAATGGCGCAGTCGGTGTGCGAAATCAATGTACGGGACAAATTAAGAAAATCACAGTGACACTGTTCATGAGTAGAGGTCTTGAAATGGCTATGTTGAAAATTTGGTGAAAAAATTCCTAAAAATGACTGTTTTACGAGCGTGCGTTGCGCAGTTCCTACGCACGCTCATAGGTTTGTGAATTTTTAATATTTCCACTCCAGATTTTCAACATTGCCATTTTTCCACACCTTCTTATGAGTAGTACAGCTGTCATTTTTCACATCTCACCCAAAATGTGTTTCTGCCCATGTAGCGCACAATGGCGCAGTCATGCGAACTCAGTGTATGGGACACATTAAGGAAATCACAGTGTCACTGTTCATGAGCAGAGATCTTAAAATGGCAATGTTGAAAATTTGGTGACATAATTCCTAAAAATGACTGTTTTACGAGTGTGCGTTGCACAGTTCCCACGCACGCTCGTAGGTTTGCGAATTTTCAATATTTCCACTCCAGATTTCCAACATTGCCATTTTTCCACACCTCCTTATGAGCAGTACAGCTGTCATTTTCACATCCTGCCCAAAACGTGCTTCTCGCCTACATGTAGCGACAATGGCGAGTCGTGTGCAAGCTCAATGTATGGGACACATTAACAAAACCACAGTGACACTGTTCATGAGCAGAGGTCTTAAAATGGCTATGTTGAAAACTTGGTGGAAAAATGCCTAGAAATGACTTTTATGAGCGCACGTTGCACAGTTCCTATGCATGCTCGTAAGTTTGCAAATTTAATATTTTCACTCTAGATTTTCAACATGTACATTTTATTAAACTTCCTCATGAACAGTACAGCTGCAATTTTTCATATGTCACCCAAAATGTGTTATTGCACATGTAGTGCACAATGGTGCTGTTGGTGTGCGAAAGCAATGTTTAGGACAGATTAAGAAAATCACAGTTACACTGTTCATGAGCAGAGGTCTTAAAATGGCTATGTTGAAAATTTGGTGACAAAAGTCCATAAAATGACTGTGTTACCATACCTCTCAACTGTCCCTGATTTTCAGGGATGTCCCTGATTTTGCCTCAAAATTTTACTCTGTCCCTCCTAAAAAATTGTGTTTCCGTGACCAAACAGTGGGAGTTGTAAGCACAAAATAATGTCAAACATTAAAGTTACAGACTTGTTCCTCTTTAGAAAATGCATTTTACACTAAGCCCCTTATTCTACCAACTTCGTGAGTTGATATCTCCAAGTTTGAAGATGTGTCCCTGATTTTGGGCCTTTGTCCCTGATTTATTTAAGCCTTGTCCCTGATTTATGAGGCAGGAGGTTGAGAGGTATGTGTGTTACGAGTGAGCATTGTGCAGTTTCCACACATCCTCGTTAGTTCATGACTTTGTAATATTTTCAGTCCAGATTTTCACTAGTGCCATTTTTCAACACTTCCTTATGAACAGTACAGCTGCCATTTTTCACAACATGGCTGAAGTGTCTTTTCACACTTTCAGTGCAGAGATGCGTGGTCGCTGTCGGAAATCATTGTTCAGCACAGATAAAGAAAATCACAGTGACACTGTTCATGATCGGAGGCACCAAAATGCCTGAGTTGACAATCTGCTATAAAATATCCCCAACCTACTTATATAACGGGTGTGCGTTGCACAGTTTCTATGTACGCTCGTGACTTCACCATTTTTTTAAATATTTTTACTACACAGTTGCAACATAGCCATTTTTACACCTCCCCATGAAAGAGTACAGCTGTCATTTTTTACAGCCTGTTCGGAATATTTTTGCACCTGTGGTGCTAAATCCCGTAGTCACTGTGCATAAGCAGCTTTCGGCTACCAAACTGATATTCCCCCTGTTCATGAGGTGGGGTCACAAAACAAGCATGTTGAAAATTTGGAGTTAAAATACCAACGAATGCCTGAGGTATTAGGCTTTTCAACTAAATCGCCCAACCCTATAGAGAATGACAGGAATCAGGGGTGTGACTTGGGATTCTTGCCTGTGATGCTCATACCATTCCACACCCTGCAGTCACTGAGGCATCCGGTATGCCTTGAACTCTTGACCCCAGACTTCACCCATTCTCCTATATTGCACCCATCTCACCGTATTTCCTAATGAAATGGAAGAGATAAGGCCAAAGACCCCAAGGAACATGTGACACTTGTCAGTCTCTGCAGAGTGGGGTGTGGTGAAATGGCGTGGCCATTATGCCTGACGACCCAAATGCACACCCCAATGCCTGTCACTCTCTGCAGGGTGGTGGTGGGGTTGGCTTCAGTTCAATACTTCACTGCCATTCCTATTACGCAGCTCTGTAACTTCTACACTACCACTGCCAATGCCAGTAAGCAAACATTCGGCATTGACAAATGCTTGTTTAACACTGCTTTAACAATATTTTTGAAGTGTCAAGTAAAATAAACATATATCAATGCCAAATGTTTGCTTGCTGATATTAGCATTGGGTGTGCAAGAGTTAGACAGATGCAGACTAGGAATGGCAGTGAAGTACTGAACTCACGCCAACCTCACCTCCACACTGCAGAGATGGACAGGCAATGGGGTGTGCCTTTGGGTCGTCGCCCACAACGCTCATGGCATTTCACCTCACCCTATCCAGTAGACACCAACAAGAGTTGAGGTGTGCCTTGGGGTGTTCAGCTTTACAGTCATCCCATTTCATAAGGACATACACTGAAATGGGTGCAGTATAGGAGAATGGGGTGAACTCTGGGGCCGAAGAGTCCAAGGCACACTTCGATGCCTGTCACTGGCTTCAGGATAGGGGTGGAATGGCATGAGCATTACAGCTGGCAAGCCAAAGGCACACCCCTGACACCTGTCAGTCTGTACAGGATGGGACGTTATGGTCAGAAACTCTAACGCCCCGGGAGTTTGTTGGTATTTGCACTACAAATTTTGAACATGACCTTGTAACACAGTCATTTAGTGGAATTATTTCACCAAATTTTCAACATAGGCATTTTGTAACCTCTGCTCATGAACACTGTTACTATGATTTTCTTAATCTGTCCCGAACGTTGATTTCCCACAGTGACTACGCTATTGTGCACCAGATGTGTGAAAACACATTTTGGGCAGGATGTAAAAAAAGACAGCTGTACTGTTCATAAGGAGGTGTGCAAAATCGACAATGTTGAAAATCTTGAGTGAAAATATTACAAATTCTCAAAGTTACGAGTGTGCAAGGAAACTGCGCAACACTCGCTCCTAATATAGTCATTTTATGGACTTTTGTCACCAAATTTTCAGCATAGGCATTTTGGGACCTCCACTCACGAACAGTGTCACTGTGATTTTTTTAATCTGTCCCAAACACTGATTTCCCATAGCAACCGCCCTATTCTGTGCCAGAAGTGTGGAAACACATTTTGGCCAGGATGTGAAAAATGACAGCTGTACTGTTCATAAGGGAGGTATGAAAAATGGCAATGTTGAAAATCGGGAGTGAAAATATTACAAATTTGTGAAGTTATGAGTGTGCGTGAAACTGCACAGCGACACTAGTAACACAGTCATTTGGGGGAATTTTTTCACCAGATTTGCAACATAGGCTTTTTGGGAGGTCGCCTAATGAACAGTGACACTCATTTCTTTAATTGGTCCCAAAAGGTGATTCCACACAGTGACCGCAAAATCACTTTTGGGACCGAATAACCAGATGACAGTCACTGAATTCATGAGATGGGGTCCCAAGAACCCCATGTTGAAAATTTGGTGCCAAAAGTCATGAAAATGGCTAAGATATCCCCATAAATAAAAAAAAAAAATTATGCCACTATACAGCTTACCGTCATTTTTTCAGTTCGCGGTCATTTTAAAGAGTTCAAACGTGTTCCCGGGCCACGGAAGATCGTCCGCCGGGCTTCAGAGGTAAGTATGGGGTGAGGGGGGTGTGGAGAGGTGGGATGCACAGAGGGTGGGTGCATGTTGGGAAGGGGGCACCACTGACAGCGAGGAACCTGCTTTCTTTTACAGGATGTAAAAAAATAAAAACAACGAGGAAGGCTTTCTTTTTTACAGGTACTTTGGCATGGTGGGTAGGCTCCCAGCATGCCACCTGGGTGTTTGTTGGGGGGGGCTGTAGCTGATGGGGATTGGGCAACCTGTTGGCACATACAAAGTGTTTGGGGGGGCACATGAGCCAAGGGGGATAGGGTACCCCCCTCGGTACACAACAAATGTGTTTGGATTGGGCTCCCCCACTGGCAGATGAACTTGGGAGGGGCATGCTGACAGGAGGATTGGGCACCCCCATCAGCTTTCATGGGGACTGTGAGGGGTGGACGGTGATAGCCTCCACCATGTTAATTTAAAAACAAATATGGGGACATTATGCCGATGGGGATTGGGCTACCCCATCGGCAAATGACCTGGGCAGGGGACATGCCAACAGGGGTATTGGGCACCCCCGTCTGCTTTCATGGGGACTTTTTTTTTTTTTTATCATTTAACAGTTTATCTCACTTGCAGCCACAGTCCTGCACTACATCCAGTCACCACTCCTTCCACCTCCAACCCTGAAGCTCCACAGGCCCAACTAGCAGATGCATCTCTGCCTGTAAAGGGGGGTCCCCCATAGCCCCCACGCCTGGCAAGGAACCATTACCAGCACATGCCATTCCGGGCATCGTCAGATGGTGGAACTGTGGCTATCAAGCTGCCGCTGATCTGTGCTGCCATTTTCCCCACTATTTTACTCCCCGATGGAAGCATGGTCGTGCAAGGATGTCAGCACACTGACGTGCAGACGTCTACCATGCTCCCCCCCACTGGCAACTGTGCAACTGCAGTACCACCTGGCATCCCCAGGGACCAGCAGAGTGCGGTGTGTGTCCACCCCATCTCCCAGGACTAGGAGATGCTCAATCCTAGTCCTCCCCTGCCGACCCCCGATGACCCAGGCTCGTTCCTGAAACCGGGTCACCGGCATGGGGCGAGGTGTGGCATCCAGAGTCTCAACCCTCAGCACCACCGGGCCGGCTTTTCATGGGGACTTTGAGAAGCGGTGGCTATCCGTCGGTTTCTGTTGGGATTGTGAGAGGCAGACGGCGATAGCCGCAACCATGTTTATTGATATGGGACACCAGACAAGACAAGCTGTAATTCGCTGCTGTAATCAGGGACCACCCCAGCAGCAACATCAGATGATTGTGAATGCCAGGGCACTCCCTGATTGCAGTGGTGAGTTTCTTTCAAGCTGGTGGCATGCTACAATACTGCTCCTCTATTGGCGCCACAGAGACCAGCCCCAAAATGGACTGCTGGGATTGGCTACAACACTGCCACACCTCCACAACTCGCTACTAGAGCAAGCTGCCACAATATGTTTCTTGCGCATGACACAAGCAAACATAAAAAGGTTCACTTGTATGTGTGCCAGGCCAGAATCCAGGAATGTCCCTGTATACTCCGATGCCGGCCCATTGTTGCTGCCTATTGTTTAAGCGGCTCCCAAGAGATTTGCAGTTAGGTACAGAGGAAGACACACTTGTAGGAAAAAAACACACCAATGGCTTCAAAATGATCGCACACACTAAAAAAAAGTAGAATTATGCAGGCGTGACACTACAGCAGCGCAAGAGCACTAGAGTTTTCTGTCAGCCATTTGCACTTTTGTACTCTGTTGCTCTTATAAGCTGTTGTCTTTTTGTACCTGCATACATTCTATTTTATGGCTTTTTTGAAGCCATTGGTGTGGTTTCTTACTTGTGAATGTGCCTTCCTTTGGACCTGACTGCAGATCTCTTGGGGGCCACTTACCTCTTGGGCAGAAGTGATAGACTGGCATCGGAGTGTACATGGACTTTCCTGCATTTCAGTTTGCCACAACTTTTTTTTTTACTTTACACTTCAAAATTATTATTAAAAAAGTGCACAAAAATGGAAACATACACTTCCAATATTAAGTAGATCTACTAGACCGCCTACTGCAGGAGTAAGAAGAATTTCTTACAGGATGAGATTAGTTACATCAATACATTTTAAAACAATTAAGGGAACAGAACAGAGGCAAATCAATTATTGTTAAGCTTTATTTAAATGAACATATAGGAGAAAGTCCAGAGGGGGTATTGCTAAGCTTAATGGAGAAAAGGGAGCATGTGAGGAGGAGGACCCTGTAAAGGCATCTATCCTAAATAGATACTTTTGCTCAGTATTTACTGAAGAGAAGGTAGGGCAGGGCCCACAGCTCAGCATCATGGACACAGGGGGGAGGGAGGTGAGCACTACTCCCTTCACAAAGAAAGGGTCCTACAAGAGCTTGCTAAGCTCAGGGTGGATAAGGCAATGGGACCTGATGGCATACATCCCAGGGTACTTAAGGAGCTAAAGGAGGAACTAGCAGAGCCATTAGCAGAATTGTTTAGTGAGTCTCTGAGCACAGGAGTGGTCCCAGAAGACTGGAGAAGGGCTCATGTGATCCCACCCACAAAAGTGGTAGCAGGGAGGAGGCGGGAACTACAGACTGGTCAGTCTTACCTCAGTAGTGGGCAAGATTATGGAGGCACTCCTTAAGGAAAGGATAGTGCAACACCTGGAATCCATAGGGGCACAGGATCCAAGACAGCATGGGTTTACAAAGGAAGGTCCTGTCAAACTAATCTCATAGATTTCTTTGACTGGGTAACAAGAGTGGTGGACCAAGAGCAGTTGATGTCAGCCTACCTTGACTTCAGCAAAGCTTTTGACACTGTTCCACATAGAAGTTTGATAAATAAGCTAGGTAGGCTCGGGGTGGGTCAGAAGTTGGTCAACTGGGTGGCAAACTGGTTGACTGGCAGAAAACAGAGAGTGGTGGTAAATGGTATACAGTCAGAAGAGATGCAAGTCACAAGTGGGGTACCTCAGGGATCAGTCCTGGGGCCAGTCCTATTCAACATCTTCATTAGTGACCTCATAGATGGACTAGAGGTAAAGGCTTGTCTGTTTGCAGATGACACCAAGATCTGCAACAGAGTAGATGATCCAGATGGGGTGGCAGAATGAGAAGAGATCTGGATAAACTAGCAGAATGGTCAGAAGAGTGGCAACTGGGATTTAATGCAAAGAAGTGCAAAATCATGCACATAGGGAAGAGAAACCCTGAAGCCACTTATAGGCTGGGAGGGAGTTGCTAGCAGTCACAAAGGAAGAAAGAGACTTGGGCATCATCATCACTGATGACCTAAAATCATCCAAGCAGACCTCTAAAGCAGTAGGTAAGGCTAGGGGTGTTAGGGTGTATTAGTAGGGGTATCACAAGTCGTAAGAGGGAGGTAATAATCCTCTGTACAAGACATTGGTTAGGCCCCATCTGGAGTACTGCATGCAGTATTGGAGGCCACACCTTCACAAGGACATTAACCAAATTGAGGCAGTCCAGAAGGGCAACCAAATGGTGCAGGGACTGCATCAGAAGACATATGAGGACAGATTAACGAGCTCAATATGTATACCCTTGAGCAAAGGAGGGAGAGAGGTGATATGATAGAGACATTTAAACACCTTAAGGCATAAACAAAGGTGAAAGAGTCTAACATGTTTAAATATAAGAAAAATAGCAGGACAAGAGGACACAGCATGAGATTAGAGGGAGGCCGATTAGGGGAATGTGAGGAAATTCTTTTCACAGAAAGGGTGGTAGATGCATGGAATGGCTTACCACAAGAAGTGGTGGCTATGAATACAGTGCAGGGCTTCAAACAGGCATGGGATAGGCATAAGGGAGCAATACAAATGACTATGAATAGATAGGTCACTGACAGAGCAAAGGCCGATGGCACATTTATAAGGAAGAAAAAGAAATGGGCAGACTGGATGGGCCTTGCGGTCCTTATCTGCCGTCAACTTCTATGTTTCTATGTTCTATGTAAAACCTAGACTCAACTGGCTGCACAGTCACCCAGCAAAAGCAACCACCGTGCCATTAGAGCAGTGCAGGAAACACCACGACTGCAAATGCCGCATGGACAAGAGGACAACGCATGGCAGGAACACCAATGGAGGGGGCAGTACCGTGCAGGTAGACAGTGTGCAATTGAATGGGAGTGGCAATCAATGCACATGGCAGGGGGGTGAATGGAATTGACAATCAGTGCACATTGCAGGGAGTTGAATAGGAGCAGCAATCAGTGCACATTGCAGGGAGTTGAATGGGAGCAGCAATCAGTGCACATTGCAGGGAGCTGAATAGGAGCAGCAATCAGTGCACATTGCAGGGAGTTGAATGGGAGCAGCAATCAGTGCACATTGCAGGGAGTTGAATGGGAGCAGCAATCAGTGCACATTGCAGGGAGTTGAATGGGAGCAGCAATCAGTGCACATTGCAGGGAGTTGAATGGGAGCAGCAATCAGTGCACAGAGCGGAAAGCTGAATGGGAGAGGCAATTGGTGCACATTGCAGGGAGGTGCCAGCATGTCCTCTCCAGCACAGCACTGCCGCTACTAGAATCACCTGTACCAGATGAGAAGTAGGCTGGCTGGAACCCAGTCTGCTGGAATGAGTACGAACTGTCATGCATGGGTTCCATGAGGGGATGTAGATGCAGAGGACTACAAAAGGGGTGGGGGCATGGAGGTGTTTGTTAGCTGCAATTTGCTGTGAACAGAAAAGTCATGCCACTTGAATATATAATGAGCCACAGGCACCATCAGCTACTGCTCCATAATAGCTACCTGTACCCCAGGGAAATGTGAGTGTAATGGAAGCAGTACTGCAAGTGCGTGGCATATGACAAGCTGAAATGCCCTGCCAGATACCACACAGTAGAGGGGGCAGTGGTGGCTGTGATAAAGGAACACAACCATGTGGCAGATGAGGGGGAGGTCGCCGGATGGCGGGTCATGGAAGGGATGAAAGAGGAAGCTGTCCTGTCCACAAAGACCCCACCCCACAAAATAGTGGTGGCAGCAATGAACAATGTGTCCACATCAGTTGCTGGGAAGCTAGCACCAGTACTGTCCCTGAAATGGATGGTACAGCATGTCCGGAAGGCATCCAGTGATACCCCTGCCCTACCAACCTCACTCACTGACCTTGTGATACCACAGGAGTACACCATTACTAATGCAGGGGAACAGTTCCTGCTATATGACAGTGGAGCATCCAGTGACAGAGTCCTGATATTTGGTACCCATCAGAATGTGGCATTGATGGAACAATGTCCGCATTGGTTCATGGATGGGACATTTAAAGTGACCCCAGCCCTCTTCAGCGAGGTCTACACAGTACACGCTGTGCAATACAATGTGGTGATACCCAGTGTGCGCATCCTGATGCCTAATCCTACCATTCCCACTTATACCTGTGTCATGACTGAGCTGCAGAATCTGCACCTGACCCTGTGCCCCCCTGTCCATCATGACAGACTATGAGCAGCCTGCCATAAAGGGGTCTGAGACTGTGTTCCCAGAGACAGAGCATGGGGGGATGATTTTTTCACCTGTGCCAGGCCTTCTGGCACAAAATCCAGGAGGTGCCAGCCTTGCATCACTAGTATATCACAGAGGAAGACTTCGCCCTACACCAGTGAATGCTGCCTGCATTGACATATGTCACACCCATGGATGTAGTACCCATGTACGAGACTCTGTGGTCATGGGAGTTCTTCATCCGGAATGAGGATGTTTTCATACCTTTAACAGACTACTTTGAGGGCACATGGGTTGACCATCCAGTGGGCCATGGGAACCGTCAGTGGCCACTGTTTCCGGTGGACTTTTTGGAACTGCTAATCTGCCATGGCTGCTGATTTGACACATACCATCAACTCCATGGAGGGCTGGCACCGCGGATTCAACACCTTCATGGGTGTGTGCTATCCCTTCATATGGAAGTTAATTGATGGGCTGCAAGTGGAGCAGGGTCTGAATGAGGCACAGATGGAACAGTATGTGTCTGGAGTGGTGCCTCTCCCTCCATGGAAGAAGTACCGAGACACCACCAGGCACATCACCATGCTGGTGGAGGGGTATGGCAAGTGCTCTGAGTGTGACTATCTGTGTGGCATTGCCCACCACTTTAAGCTGCAGGTCTGATGTGTTTCTGGCTCGTACCTGGGTCATATAAATGTGTGTGCTGCATCCACATTATAGTTGGTGTGCCATTCTTTCTTATCTGCTTCTCTTCTGTGCTGTCCCGGGTGTGTACACCTTGCTGCCAGTTGTCTGTCTGGTGGCCCACATAGGGGTCCTGTATGTTTGCAGCTACAGTGTGCCCACAGAGCTGCCTGGAGGTCATGTTGCTGGTGTGAGACTACTGTTGGTATGTCCGGCTGGCCTGGGTTGGGTCCTTGCACCCGCTGGTTCCTGTCACTCCTATTGCTTGTCCGGCCCGCCATGCCCTCAAGCCCCCCCATCTACGGTCTCCCCAGGGTTGTACTGTTCCATCTGATACCATCCTGCCTCACCCACATGTGGGCCCCCATATGTTTCCTTCACTCTCCCACCCACCTGGCTTGCCCCCCCATGTTGCATCCATGCGGTGTTGTGCTCTGCACCCTGCCCACCCCATGTGTCTCCCCCTGGGCCGTGTCCCACACATGGGTCCTGTGCTAGTTCTACAGCCCTCCCATCACCACCACACATTCACTGCCTCCTCAGTTTTGGTACTATGCCCAGCGATTGTGTTCCACGCTGCTGTTGGACAGCATGGTCTTACTGTGCGCTGTGCTTTCCACACTGTTTGTGTCCAAGCTGCTTTCTTTTGCACTCACATGCCATGGATCAGACTCAGTCTGTATCAAAAGAACTACTAGAAGCCAGCTCAGTGGTGCTGAAGGCTGAGGCGCTGGACGCGTTACCTTGCGCTGCGCCGGCGACCCATGTTCAGGAACGAGTATGGGTCATCGGGGGTTGGTGGGGAGGAGACGGATAGAACATCCGTTGAACTACTCTCCTTCTTCAGGGAGGGGGGTCTCACTTCTCGATGCCCTATTGCCCCCTGGTGGAGGTGGGGGGTCAGGGCATGGGGTGACAGCATCAGGTGGAGTCTGGGCAGATGCCTGGAGGAGAGACATGTGGACGCATGCGCCTCTGCCCCCGCCAGCGTCATTGAATGCCCATGGCTCCAGCAAGGGGGGGGGTGGAGTGAACAATGGAAAATGTGGCATCTCTCGCACAGCTTGATGGCCATCCATGAGTGTTCATTGGGAGCTGGCACCCGAACTGGATCCGTGAAGGGTGGGGAGTTAGGGGGTTCTCTGTCACCCCACTGTGGGAGGCAAGCTGCAGGGGTTTCAGGGTGCCAGTGGTCCCAGTCGAGACAGATGGTGTCCGGATCCCCGGCAAGGAGGTGAGGTATAACGGGGGCAGAGAGGTGGCCCAAGAGGATAAATAATCATAAAAAAAAAAAAGAAAAAAGAACTACTAGAGCTGCAGCTTGACTGGGAAATATAATCAGCCCTTTACTGTGTGAAGCGATAGTGATCATGAACACGCATAAGACTTTATTTCAATGTGCCTGTGCAACTGGTTTCGTGGTTGTGTAACATAGATAAACTTTGGCTGTTCACCTCTCTATCCATGAGATATACCACCCTGTAGGTGTACGAAGGCAAGGAACCCTAGGTGAGGGTTCCACCACTTGAGGTGCCGTGGGAGTGATTCCTTTGGCTAAAGGTACCTTAGGAAGAAGTCCACGGGAGAGAGAGAGGCATACCACTGGAGGATGAGGAGGGGTGGATGGAGGGGCAAGGAAAAATGGTTGTGTGTGGAGTGAGGAGAGCAGCCCTTAAATAGGCCAAAAGGGGGATGTGGCCAGTTGCACAACCCCTTGAACTACAGGCTATAACCTTCCAATTCAGTGTACCTGTGCAACTGATTTCATGCTTGTGTAACGTAGATAGACTTTGGCTGTTCACCTCTCTATCCATGGTATATACCACCCTGTAGGGGTACGAAGGCAAGGGACCCTAGGGAAAGGTTCCACCCCTTGAGATGCCGTGGGAGTGATTCCCTTGGCTAAAGGTACCTTAGGAAGACGCTCATAAAGTGTGTCAAGCAAAGCATACAAGGTAGTAAACATGTATCGGGATCGAGGACCTGCATGTAGGTTGGTTGGTAGTATGGGTTCAGTTGGTAGCATGGGTCAATGAAGACCTGTATGTAGGTTTGGCGATAGCATAGGTTCAGTTGGTAGCATGGGTCAATGAAGACCTATATGTAGGTCGGTTGGTAATGGGGTTCAGCTGGTAGCATAGGTCAGTTGGTCATATTGTTTGAGTATAGTAGGCAGGAAATGACAGGTAAATAGAGACCCACTCAGAAGTCTGACTGTAAGGCGTGGAGGCTTGGCTTCCTAAGGCGAGAGAGAGAGGACATCCAAAGGGGGAGACAGGATGGTTATGAGACATCCACTTGACTCCATCCAACAGTGAAAACCTACCTAAGTGGTAAACCTAACTAAGTGACCTAGGGACTACAAGGAAGCCTATCTAGTATTATGACCATTGTCATGGAGGAGAGGAACCCCCCCCCCCGGGAGGAAATCTATGGGGATCCAAGGCCTAGATCACCTTCCCTCCAGGCTTTGGGACTTTTTTGGTTAATGACAGCTCTGCTACTGCAATTTAGAGGACCAATCCAAGAGAACTGCAATTTTGGGGAACACTCTCACTCTATCCCTCTAACAGGAACACTGTGGAGGGTTGCGAGCGCACTCTGCAACGAGTCAACCAAGGCAGGAGGAGGAGAGTAACGAACACTGAGGTGCTCAGCCGGCCTATCGATCTATGAACAAACCAGGTGAACCAGAGGTGGTTGTAGGGAAAATGGCATGAAAGGGTGCCTCCAAACCCACTCACGCAGCTAAAGGGGCCTTTTCCATGACAGCCCCACACCTTCACCGCCAAAGTCTTAAATGCTACATTGAGAGGTGCCGTCGGTACGGTTGACAACTGAAGCTCCACCCAGAGCAAAGACCTTCCCAACTATGGGCCTGGTGAGAAGGACCCTGCCCCAAGCTTTGCATGCTCAAGATGTGACTTCGGGGTGCAGAGAGAGACCATCCGCCGCAGGGCTAGCCCCGAGTCTTGGAGTAATGGAGATGGTCGGCATGTCTCCAAAATGTGGAAACGTGAGTTGTAATGAGCATGAGACCTGCACATGGTAAGGAGCATGGGACCCGTATGTGGGCCATAATGGATAATAGCAGACACAGGGAGACAGGTACATAGGTCAGACTGAACACTGTGGATCCTCTTGTGGGTCTTGACTGGATGAGACCTGTACGTAGGTCAGTCTGAGCAATATGGACCCTCTCGTGGGTCTAGGAAAGGCAAATAGCAGTTGTCAACCACAGGAATGCATACTGACCAAGTCCATTAGGAAACCAAATTGGGAGTGAATCGAATCATATACTATAAGTAAGAAAACAGCGAGGCTGGGCGAAGCCCAGAGACAATGGTTGGAGAGGAGGAGGCTGTAAAGCTGGTTACACAGGAGGAGGCTGCAAGCCAGTACAGTAGGAGATGTGGTTTGAAGCAAGTGAACAGGATATGCTGCCAGATTGGAATGGGATGAGCGTTGCTGATAGTGCATGGGACAGGAAGACTGGGATAATTGTGCAAACCAGGTGCATAATATTAGGGATGGGATGGTAGAAGACTGGGTAGAGCCAGGAGCCCTTAGGTAGAGAGTTGCCTGGAATTGCTGGTTGCGGATTGCCATAAAGGCTATGCGGAGCAGCAGGAGGAGGCCGGGTGAGCTAGGGGCTTATACAATACGCTACAAATAGGAAGCTGCTTCCACTGCCTGGGGCTATGAGGCCCGCTATGACTCCTCAGTCCCCGCCTGTAGGAAAAATAAAGAAGCCATAAGCATGATGCCACAACACCAAGCAGCTAATGAAAGAAGTTAAATATGTGCCAGCCATGAAAGCAGGGTTACATTATCATCATCAGAAACAGAATGCTGTGGGTTTGGTAAAAGTAAGGTTTGGTGGAAGTGGGAGCATGATGAGACCAACAGCAACTGTAATACTAGCAAGGTCCTAATGAAGGAAAGGCCATAGGAAAGCAAGCTGCTATAGCAAAGGGAACAGGGGAAGCAAAGTAATGACTGAGCGGTTCAAAATAGTTAAATTCAGAAACAAATTACTAAAAGGCCTGCAGTAGGATCTGAGACCAGGCAGCCAGTGTAACAACTGAATGTATCAGCAAAGCAATGCAGCAGTTGGACCAGGCTGAGCAAACACAAAATAAAGTGAGCAGAGCACACTGAACTCCAATACTGAATGAAGTGAGTAAGCACTGAGTGGAGCAAGAACAGAGCTGGGAGAACATAAAGCAACAAGGAGGGGCAGGGTGAAGTCTGGCCCAGGTGCAAAGGATTAGACTGGAAAGCACTAGAGATAGCAGGGAGTAACAGCAGTGGAAGCTGAAACACACAATAACAAGCATTTTTCAGTGCCGAAAGTCCGCTGTTGGTATTGCTGTTGTACATGCCTCCCATGTTTTTCTGTGTATATTACTCTGCCTTGCATTTTAAGGCATTACTCTCAACACAAATTTCTTATGTTCTTTCAGCACTGGTTTACTTCATTAGAAAGCAAGCATTTGTCAATGCCGAATGTCTGCTTGCTGGTATTGGCATTGGTAGTGCAGGAGTTAGAGAGATGCATAATAGGAATGGCAGTGAAGTACTGAAGTAACGCCAACCCCCACCCTCACCCTGCAAAGAGTGACAGGCATTGGGGGCATGCCGTGTGCCTTTGGATCATCATCCATAACACTCACGCCACTCCACGTCACCCCACCCTGCAGACACCAACCAGTGTCACAGTGTGCCTTAAGGTCTTTGGCCCTTACACTCACCCCATTCCATAAGAAAATAAGCTGAGATGAGTGCAGTATAGGAGAATGGGGTGAACGTTAGAGTCGAAGACCCCATGGCTCACCTCGATGCTTGTCAGTGGCTGCAGGGTGGGGGTGGGGGTAGAATGGGGTGAGCATTACAACCGACGACCCTAAGTCACACCCCCAACTCCTGTCAGTCTGTACAGAGTGGGTGTTACAGTTGGAAACCCTAATGCCCCAGGTGTTTGTTGGTATTTTTGCTCCAAATTTTCAACATGGGCTTTTTGGGCCCCCCCCCCCCATGAACAGTGGCAGTATCATTTCGTTACTCAATCCCAAAAGGTGATTTCACACAGCAAGTGTGCCATATGGCACCACAGGTGCTAAAACACATTTCAGCCAGGATGTAATAAATGACAGCTGTACTTTTCATGAGGAGGTGTGAAGAAATGGCAATGTTGAAAATCTGGAGTGAAAATAGGAAAATAATAGGCAAGATTCTGAGTGTATGTAGAAACCGTTGCTGCGTTCATGCTACAGATCATTTTTTGGAATGTTTTCACCATATTTTCAACATGGCCTTTTTGGGCCCTCCCCTCATGAACAGTGGCACTGGAATTTCATTAATCTGTCCCGAAAGTTGATTTCGCACAGAGACCATGCCATTCTGTGCCACAGGTGTAAAAACACATTTCCGGAAGGATGCAAAAAATGACAGCTGTACTGTTCATAAGAGGGTGTGAAAAAATGGCAATGTTGGAAATTTGGAGTGAAAAGCTTAAAAATAATTGATGATGTTACGAACATGCATAGAAACTGCACAATGGACGCTCATAATGCAATCATTTTGGGGAGTTTTTTCACCAAATTTGCAACAAGGGCTTCTTGGGACCCCACCTCCTCAACCTAAGTTGAAACCCCCCATTGATTGCAATTATAGGGCTTACCGTGATTTTCTTCGGTTTACGGTCGGCTTTTGAAGAGTGCAGACGTGTTCCCTGTCCAGAAGAGTTGCTGCTTCCAACCTCTGAAGATAAAGTATGGGTGGGTGGGGTGGGGGAGGTGGGGTGCACAGAGGAAGGGTGCGAGTTGGGGAGGGCGGTAGGAGCGAAGAGGACCATTTCTTTTTTTCAGGTTTAAAAAAAAAAAAAGACATTGTGAGTCAGTTTTTTTTTTTTTCACAGGTAAACTATTTATGGATTTTGGCACACTGGGGTGGGCTTCCAGTGTGCCAGAGTACTGGGGGGGATCAATGCCAACCCAGGGATTGGGCATCCTGAGGTCTGAGAATATAGGGGCGTGGAGGGCGCATCTGACACAGAGAGTGGGCATCCCACTGTTGGAAACACCACTGGTAGTTTTTGGCACACTGCACACTGGGGTGGGCTCCCAGTGTGCCACATTAAAGGGGAAGGTGGGATACATGCTGACACAGAGATTGACCTCCCCGATGTCGACAGGCGGGCGGGGCGCCGTTAGTGTGACAGATCGCATTTAGAGTAAAAGTGCCTTTGGCACTGAATACTCCCAGCCCCTGCGGAGCTTAGGCTGTGGCCTGCACCACATGGGTGGGAGAAAATAAGGAAACGGAGACAGTGGGACGTGGTGGAGGCAGGCGAGGAAAGCGCCTCCTCCCACCTTTCAGGAAGGGACTGGTGGGGTGGCGGAGGGTGGATATGTCATGACGCAATCAGCTGTTTGCTCTGCGGTGACCTGCAGATGAACGAAAAAAGCTGCACGTGATTGGTGCAGCTTTTTCTTTTCAAGTGCAGACCACTTCAGGCAAAACAGCATCAGAACCAGCCTGGCTGATGATTGGCATGATACTGTCAAGCTCTTTGCAGAGCACTCTGCACTGGACAGACAGTGTCACACCCCTCAAAAGTCACTATCCCAAGGAGTTTGCCGCACATGCGCAAACTCAAAAATGCAAGTGACTGAGGGCTGGGAAGATCTGGTGAGGAAATACAGCTTGAGAGCACAGGCACAGGGCAGTTGAAGGTAAGGAAACAACCTAAAGCACAAATAAACAACGTAAACACAGGTGGTAGAAACTAGAAAGCCCAAAAGAAACAAACAAAGAAAAACACAAGTATAGGAGCAGGTAGGAAGCACACTGTAGCCATAGGCAGGTAATACAAACCAAAGGCAGAAGAACACAAAAACGGAAGTCCAGCAAAACCAGCAGTGATTAAAGCACAGCAACATGGGGGAGGGGTGGGCAAGAGCTCCAACAGTCCAAGGGAGAAGAAAAGCCAACAGAGTCTCCTGCCAGCAGGGAAAAATGTTTGTGTGTGGAGTGAGGAGAGCAGCCCTTAAATAGGCCAAAAGGGGTGTGTGGCCAGTTGCACCACCCCCTTGAACTACAGGTTATAGCCTTCCAAAAACAATAACAAAACTTTGCATTATGGTAAAACAGAGGTACATCATGGTTATACCAGTTGAGCCCCAAATGACCATGATGCACTCTGATTAAATATGGCGATCCTGGCAAGGGTGTGTGCTGATTGAGAGTTGACAGGATCATAAAAAAGAAACAGAAAAAACGTTAGGAACGCGCTTGTTAAGTAAACTGGCACGGACCGTTTCTAACATAATGTTTATTATCCTTATTTATGAAAACAAGTTCATAGCACTGCTGCTTTAATCTATTTTGCTTGTTCTGAATAATAAAATATAAATTAATCTGAAATGTCTGCACAGTGCAGAGAAAAGCATGAAGCTAGAATATGAACCAAATATGCTTCACTGGGAACTCTGGCATCAGTTTGCCATCACTCGTAGTTACTGTTTGTTCTCTGAGAGAATGTATAGATCAAAGGAGTATCTTTAAAGGAAAACATCATTGTACCTGTATGCTACAATTCACTGCAGAAGTTGTTTTAAGGCAGCAGTGCAATGAAATTGGGCAAAAGATTTGACCCAACCTTTTTTCACTATAAAGGATTCCAGGCACCTTCCAGTTTTGTTTGGCAGTAACATTTTACAAATGCTTTGGTTTATTTTTTTTTTCAAGAAGAAGAGGTGGCCACCACATTTTGCTTAGCAATACCATTGTAGACCCAGTAAGGGTTAGGATCGAGAAATTAAAAAAAATGATGGTGCATGGGAAGTACCTAGAAAAGTAGTATTGATGAATATGCTAATATTTTTATTAACTGTAGCTTGAGGTAGCCTTTTGAAAAAAGAAATCATTGCACTGCTGCTTTAATACTGCTTCCCAGTCTGTTATTCTTCAGTCTGTGCTTTTTATGTTTGCTTGCACGCATGTGCAAGAAACATAGTGCCATCATCCGAGATTTCGGAGGTGTGTCACCTCCTCCTCCAATTCAGTCAGTGTGTTGGCAGGCGCGGCCCCTGTAAGCCAATGCATGCTGGAGCTGTCTATGACAAGCTCCAAAATGCAGTAGCATACAGTTCAAAGGGGGAGCTATGCTTCAGTGAGCAGCGATCAGATATCGCCTGCTCATCGCGCAACTCTACACACAAGCACACACACACGTCACGTCGCCGCATACGCATTCTGCGTGCTACCCCCCGCACACACTCTATAGCCGGCTGGGGTGCCCAATTCCCGTCAGCTGTGCTGCTCCCCAAAAGCCTCTCAAATGCCACACTGGGTGCCCACCCCAGCATGGCAACTCGATGGTATTGCGCGAGGTGCCCAATCCCCGTCGGCTTCACTGTCTCTCCCTCCCCATGCTATCACCGCGAAGGTGCCCAATCCCCGTCGGCTTCACTCCCCAGTACAAGGTGCCACGCGGGAGCCCACCCCAGCATGGCAAGTGATGCTTTAATAGCGGGGTGCCCAATCCCCGTCAGGCTGAACACCCCAAACCATCCTTGTGCCACGCTGAGAGCCCACCCCAGCGTGGCAAAGCGTCCAACGTCGCCATTAAAAAAAAAATAACCTGTAAAAGAAAAAGCGGTCCCCACGTAGTCTCCCTGGCCCCCTCCACAACCGCACCCACCCACTGCGCACCCTGCCTCCCCGCCCCACCCCATACCACCTCTGGAGCTCGGCGCGACGATCTTCAGTGGACCGGGAACACGTCTGCACTCTTCAAAGCCGACCGCGAACTGAGGAAATGCCGGTAAGCTGTATAATGGGCTAGATAGGGGGTTTCAACTTTATTGCATATCTCAGGCATTTTTGGAATTTTTGCACCAAATTTTCAACCTGGGGTTTTTGGGACCCCTTCTCATGAATGATGTCACTGTCATGGCGTTATTCGGGCCCGAAGGGTGATTTCGCAGTCACTGTGTGAAATCACCCTTCGGGCCTGAATAATGCCATGACAGTGATATAGTTCATGAGAAGGGTCAAAACCATGTTGAAATTCATAAAATTCAAAAAATGACTGTTTCTGGCGTGCATTGCGCAGTTCCTACGCGGGCTCGTAAGTTCGCGAATTTTCAATATTTTCACTCCAGATTTTCAACATTGTCATTTTACCACACCTTCTTATGAGTAGTACAGCTGTCATTTTTCACATCTCACCCAAAATGTGTTTCCGCCCATGTAGCGCACAATGGCGCAGTTGGTGTGCGAAATCAATGTATGGGATAAATTAAGAAAATCACAGTGATACTGTTCATGAGCAAAGGTCTTAAAATGGCTATGTTGAAAATTTGGTGAAAAATTCCAAAAATGACTGTTTCTGAAGCATCGTTGTTCAGTTCCTCCGCGCTCGTAAGTTCGCGAATTTTCAATATTATCACTCCAGATTTTCAACATTGCCATTTTACCACACCTCCTTATGAGCAGTACAGCTGTCATTTTTCATATCTTGCCCAAAATGTGTTTCCGCCCATGTAGCGCACAATGGCGCAGTCGATGTGCAAAATCAATGTATGGAACACATTAAGAAAATCACAGTAACACTGTTCATGAGCAGAGGTCTTAAAATGGCTATCTTGAAAATTTGGTGAAAAAATTCCTAAAAATGATTGTTTTACGAGCGTGGTTTGCGCAGTTCCTATGTATGCTTGTAAGGTTTGGAATTTAATATTTTCACTCCAGATTTTCAACATTGCCATTTATTACACTTCCTTATGAACAGTACAGCTGCAATTTTTCATATGTGCCCAAAATGTGTTTTCGCACATGTAGCGCACAATGGTGCTGTTGGTTTGCGAAAGCAATCTTTAGGACAGATTAAGAAAATCACAGTTACACTGTTCATGAGCAGAGGTCTTAAAATGGCTATGTTGAAAATTTGGTGACAAAAGTCCATAAAATGACTGTGTTACGAGTGAGCATTGCGCAGTTTCCACGCACCCTCGTAAGTTCATGACTTTGTAATATTTTCAGTCCAGAGTTTCACCAGTGGCATTTTCTACACTTCCTTATGAAAAGTACAGCTGTCATTTTCACAACATGGCTGAAGTGTGTTTTCACACTTTCAGCACGAAGATCGATAGTAGTCGCTGTGGGAAATCATTGTTCGGCACAGATAAAGAAAATCACAGTGACACTGTTCATGATCGGAGGCACCAAAATGCCTGAGTTGATAATCTGCTGTAAAATCCCAACCTAATTATATTACGGTGTCGTTGCACGTTTCTATGTCTTCGTGACTTCACCATTTTTAAATATTTTACTGCAGATTTCCAACATTGCCATTTTTACACCTCCCCATGAACAGTACAGCTGTCATTTTTACGTCCTGTTCGAATGTTTTTGCACCTGTGGTGCTAAATGCCACGTAGTCACTGTGCATAAGCAGCTTCGGCTAACAAACTGATATTCCCCTGTTCATGAGGTGGGGTCACAAAAAAAACATGTTGAAAATTTGGAGTGAAAATACCAACGAATGCCTGAGGTGTTAGGGTTTCCAACCATAACGCCCAACCCTGTAGAGAATGACAGGCATCAGGGGTGTGACTTGGGATTCTGCCTGTGATGCTCATACCATTCCACAT
This sequence comes from Neoceratodus forsteri, assembly GCA_016271365.2. Lineage (NCBI taxonomy): Eukaryota > Metazoa > Chordata > Ceratodontiformes > Ceratodontidae > Neoceratodus > Neoceratodus forsteri. The sequence goes on along the minus strand of CM028130.1, from coordinate 272,969,602 downwards.
CCTGCAACCAGTGAAAGGCATCGAGGTATGCCTTGGAATCTTCGGCCACAAAGTTCACCCCATTCTCCTATATCGCCCATCTCACCGTATTTCCCTAATGAAATGGGGTGCGCATAAGACCAAAGACCCCAAGAACACCCCGTGACACTTGTCAGTGTCTGCAGGTGGGGTGTGGTGAAACTCGGCGTGGCCGTTATGCCTGACGACCCAAACGCACACCCCAATGCCTGTCACTCTCTGCAGGGTGGTGGTGGGGTTGGCTTCAGTTCAATACTTCACTACCATTCCTATTACGCAGCTCTGTAACTTCTACACTACCACTGCCAATGCCAGCAAGCAAACATTCGGCATTGACAAATGCTTGTTTTGTAAACACAATAAACCAAATACCTACTTTCAAGTTATGTGGGTGCCAGAACTGCTCAGTTTTACTTCACAGTTCCTTTGCCCACCCCCTCAGAAAAATCACCTTTGAAAGAATTCTCGTTCATATTTTTCTGCACATCAGGATCACTTATTTCTAAACATTCCAGTACTGCTGATTATCCTTTGTCACTTTCACAGTTTTGCAGAGAATTTCAGAAATGTGTGTGATACTTTAGAACATGTTACTTGCTATATGTCTTAAACAACTGGCAGAACATCACTGGATACTTTATACTTTATTAAATGTCCATTAGAATAGATTTTTTTTAACCATAATGTTTGAGTTTGTGTTGAGTCAATGTAAAACCTCAACAGGAAGTGAAATTACATTGATGTGGCTTAGGACTGCATTGGTGTGAACATTTCATGTCAATGTTCACCGACAATATATTGAATACATCTCATTATCCGGTAGGCCCCATAACCCTCCCTCCCCATGGTCAAGAAAGCACAACACAGTTCTTGGAGGAAAATGGCTGCAGCCATGTTTATTTATGTACAATTTGGTATTAATCATATTGAATCATCAATTACGTCTAATTTTGACACTCTAGAAGATTAATACCTAACCTATTAAAACTTCCTTCCTGTGCTGCAGGAAGGAAGCGCATACCCCAGGCCCCCAACACCTCCCCAATTCAAGGAGCCTTGATGGTGTGGGCCGAGGCGACCATGTGCAGTAGCGAGACAGGTCATATGGCCAAGGTTCTGGTGGTCGCCCCCCGTCTGGCGTTGCCGATCTTGCAGTCTCTGCTGCTGAGGCTGGACCTATACCCCCCGTGCGGGTACAGGTCTTGTGATCCACCATCCTCACACCATCCAGGGGCCCTGATACCTTCAGGAGAACTGGCATCATCCCCTATTTCCCTGCTACTTCCCTCGCGCGCTCCTCCTGCGCCGCTACCTAGCTGAAATTTACAGAATACCATCCCTTACTACAGTCTAATAACTTCCTACTCTCTAAGTGTGATCATACTTAATTTTGTTATATTACCATTATTTTGACCTGCGCTTTTTTGTTTTGGTACCTGATACCTACTCCACTTAACATCCCTTTTTGGGGAGGCGAAAAACCCAGGAAAAACCCCAGTAGGGGAAAACCGGGAAAAGTCACTCCCCAACCCCTAATGTGGTTGCCCCTAGTGGGTCAAAAAGGGTGCCCTACTGAGCCGGCCTCACCTCCTGAGTTGCCGGAGAACGGGAGGGTGGGTGATCCGAGGGGAAGAAGAGCAGGAAGGCTGAAGCTTGGGCAGCCAGTTAGTTATATTCTTCCCCTCCCCTCGCCCCCCCCCCTTGGAGAGGCTAGCTGACCTATCCTAGCCTATGTCCTGAAGCTGCTGACCATGCCCCTGGGCATGAGGGAGGAAGAAGGCCCCTGGACAAAGGGATGTCTGCTGCAATGTGTTGGGCAGCCTATTAATTATCGGTAGGCCCCCATAACTCCCCCTTCCATGGTCAAGAAAGAGACAACACAGTTCTTGGAAAAGATGGCTGCAGCCATGTTTATTTATTTTCAATTTTGGTATTAATCTTATTGAATCATCAATTACTTTTAATTTTAACACTCTAGATTAATACCTAACCTATTAAAATTGAGCAGTGGGCACTGCAGGGAGGAAGCATACCCCGGCCCCCCCCCCCGCACTGCCCCAATTCAAGGAGCCTTGATGGTGCAGGCCGAGGCATCCATGCACACTAGCGAGGCAGGTCATATAGCCAAGGTTCTGGTGGCTGCCCCCCATCTGGCGTCGCCGACCTTGCAGTCTCTGCTGCTGAGGCTGGACCTAGACCCCCAGTGTGGGTACAGGTCTTGTGATCCACCATCCTCACGCCATCTAGGGGCCCCAATACCTTCAGGAGAACTGGCATTGTCCCCTATTTCCCTGCTACTTCCCTCATGTGGTCCTCCCACACTGCCACAGGCCAGACCCTGTCCAACCCCCCAAGCCCTCTGCTCAACCCTTCCCTCCTATAATATCTTAATATTGCCTAGGTAACAATCTAAAACCTCACCCCGTAGCCGACCCTCCAGGCCTACCACCAGACACCAGTAGGTATGGTAAATGTAATCATGTCTCAATACAGAGCTCCCCAGGGAATTCCATAAATGCTCCCATCTCCTTGTTGATGCACAGACAAGCCCGATTCAGTGTGGGCACCCTATGTGCCTGAGCCCAATGCTCCCTCATCAACAAATGTGACCAGATGATAGTGGTACCAGGCCACCAACCCTTGATGGTCCTCAAATCATCCTTCATTGCCAACAGCATATTCACCGTCTTCCTGTGGCCCAGGTCTTCTCCGCCCAAGTGAATCACCAAGCTCTGCAGTGCAAACCCCCAATCAGTCTCTCTTTGCAAGCTTGGAAGCAACCCCTCTCAGCGCAAACCCTTGATCCCCAACCACTCAACCCGGGTGACCTCTTGTGGCAGAGACAGGTTGCTTTCCCCTGGCTGACCGGCTGTCCTTTGAGCTGCCCACCAGATGAACGCATGACCAATTATCCAAATGCGCATCATGTCTTCCCCAGGGCCTGTAAGAGACAATAAACAGTTACTGTAGCTATAGTCTCACATGGGACAGGAATGTCTGAGACTTCCAGCATCTCAAGGCCTGAATCTCAGAGTCTGATAGACCCCTGCCTCTAGCAGCTGTTGCTGCCCCAGTGCAGAATGAGTGTGTCCCATAATCCCCAGCCGTCAGCCCCAGTTCCTGGATCGCCCTCCGCAGGATGAACCGGAATTGATAAGCCATCACTGTGCTGCCATCTTGACGTCTGAAGAAGGCCTCACTGGTCGCTGGGCAGTGCATTCTATACTTTGCCAGCCTATGGGTGATGTGCCACTGCTCCCCGAGAGGGACCTTAATTTCATGCCAGCGGCCTGCCTCCCTCTGATCTGTCTTGGACCTGCAGAGGTACAGAAAAACCCTGCTTCCCACTGTCACCACTTTCTGTGACCTCAAGCTCGGGGTGCCACAGTCCTTGAAGGGTTTTGTTAACTCCGAAACCCTGAAGACCCACACAAAAAACGACCAGGAACATAGTGCCAAACAACCGTGCCTCATGGTCATCCCTACAGACTTTAGGCAAGACCCCCCAAATAGCCTGTAACCTACTTGGCGTGATTGGCCATCTGGCATCCGGGATAGAAGTTACCTCCCTGTGCCAGCCTTCCAACAGCTTCTGCACCTTAAAGGCTTGCGTGGTATCTGCTAGACCCATGGTTCTCAAAACCCAGGAGAGCCCCGTGAGGTGACAAGCCATCACCCCCGGTGATAGCACTTCTGCCCTGCCTACCATGATATAATTGAACAGCTGTTTTTCCAGAACAGAACAGACATCCTGCCACCCCTTGGCCTCTTGTGTGGCTAGGTAGCATTCGACCCCCCGGCAGTATGCCTCTGGTACTGGGCGCAATGGAGTTACCTATGCATTTCCAAGCTTGTCGTTCACCACCTCCCACAGGAAGGAAGACACATCCTGTGGTTCCTTGTCCACTTCTGGCACCAGCCTGAAGAATCTATCACACTGTGAATAAGATAATGCATCGGCAATGCCGTTGTCAATTCCTGGAACATGTATAGCTTGAAATGTCATATTAAGCAGAATACATTTAAAAACAAAAACCCGCATTAATTCCCCCATTGGCCCCAAACGCTCCAGCTGCCTATTGATGGTGTGGACCACCCCCATGTTATCCGACCTGAAGTGCAGTACCTGGTCACAGAGTCTGGGACCCCAGATGCACAGTGCCACTATGACCAGAAAGAACTCCAGTAGAGTGATAACCTTCCCCAACCTGGCCTCCAGCCAGGCAGGCGGCCATTGGCCTGCACTCCACTGCCCTAGAAAATAGGCCCCTAAACCCAGGACCCAGGCTGTGTCCATGTACAGCTCCAAGGAGATACTGCCCCGTGGTGCCTGCCACAAGGCCGTCCCATTAAAGTGATCTAAGAAATCAGCCAAACCTGTTAGTCCTCTCGGAACTGCTGGGTGACCCGAATCCTGTGGTGGGGTCTAAAGCAGCCAGCCCCTCTCCTGGCCAACCACCGCATGAAGGTTCTCCCCATAGGAATTACCCTGCATGCGAAGTTAAGGTGTCCCACTAGCTGCTGCTGTTCTTTCAGTGAAACTTTCTTGCACCATGTCATCCTGCACAACAGGGCCTGAAGAGCAGTCAGTTTGTCCTGTCGCAGACAGCACAGCCTGCTAACTGAATCAATTTCTATGCTTAAGAAGGTGAGGGAAGTTCCCGGAACATCGGATTTTTCCTTTGTCAAGGGAACCCCGAAATCCCCGCACTCCTGCTCAAATGCCCTAAGTCCCCACACACTGGGAACCCTGCCAGGCTTGCAAACAAGAAGTCATCGAGATAGTGTACTATGCTATCGGTCCCTGATGTCTACGCTGTAACCCAATGCAAGAATGTGCTAAAGCATTCAAACACCACACAGGCCACCGAGCAGCCCATGGGCATGCAGTTGTCCACATAGTACCCACCCTTGAACCTCATGCCCAGCAGTACCCTGCCTTCCGGATGCACCGACAGTAGTCTGAATGCGGACTCAATGTCCATCTTCACCATCCGTGCATCAGGCCCTGCTGCTTGCACCACAGCCATTGCCCAGTCAAAAGACTGGTAATGAGCCAACGTGTACTGCTGGCCAATGATCATTCACCAAATCCCCTACTGGGTATGATGGGTGATTAATAAGCCTATATTCCCCCGGAACCTTCTTGAGCACCAGCCCAATCAGTGGAACCCATAGGTTCGGCAGCGGTGGCCTAACAAAGGGGCCACTCACTCTCCCAAGCCGCAGCACTTTTTCCAGTTTTCCCTGGACCATGAGAGGCAGGTATCTGGCTGACTTCAAGTTCTCTGCCTCGTACTGATGACGAGGACCAGAGTACGGTATCCTGAAGCCTTCCAAAAACCCTGCCTCCAACAACTGCATGGCTGCTCTGTCCAGGTACTGGTCCAGCCACAGCTTAATCTTTCTTATCTGTACCGGAGTGGGAAGGGCTGCTGCTTGGGGGCTTCACATACTTGCCTCTTGCACCCCTACCCAAGCCTCTCCCTTCCCTGGGAGAGGAGCACTGGAGAAAGGGGTGCTGCTGGCCACATGCCAAGCATGCGTGCTTGAACCGGCAGCTTGGGCAGGAGCAGGACGACTGGTTGTACGCATAGCACAGCTGGGGAGAGCTGTTGTCTCCCACTCGTAGTGCCGCGGCAAGGATTGGGAGCCCACTGTCCGTGTGTTGTACTCCCCCACCCTGAATCATGTTCAGCTTGCCCCAGCTGATGGCATGGTCCACCTGCCGTCTATGATGGAATTCCTCGTCGTAGTCCAGCCACGCCATCCCACCCTTTTCACGGTGCATCAAGGAGATGCGCTGTATATAGTTAAAAATTTCCACCCCTTGTTTGCCGTCACCCTCCAGTACCACTGTAGCATAGATCTGGAAGGCTATGACCCAATTATCATATGTCTGGGGAACCTTAACCTTTAGTTTTTCTCAGTCATCCCCATTGCCCTTGTCCTTCTCCTTTTTCTTCTCTGCATCATCGGCAGGGCGATTTAGCAGCGAAAATATATCTACATACTCCCGGCCCCTGATCCTTGTCAGTCAGATGGGTCCCCACAGGGGAGTCAAGCCCCGTGTATAGATTCACCAGGAGAGGGGGTGCCGGTTTATCCAGTGCCTGACTGTTGGCACCTGTGCCAGCCCCCCCTCGGCAGACGCTGGCAACAGCCGATTCTGAATCTCTGACATTAGGTCTGCTACCACCCCCACCAACTGTTTCAATCACTCATCTATTGCTACCCACCAACTGTCGTCTGGTAAGGGCTGAGGGCCTTCTGACTCTTCCCCTTCCAACCCGTCATGGGCCCTCCCAGATTTGCCACTGACCAAATCCGGAAAATCTGCCACGATGGAAAGGAGGGAGAGGAGGGACACGATAGAAACTTTCAAGTATCTCAAGGGAATTAACAAAGTACAAGAGGGTAGTATCTTTCAGAAAAAGAGATGTGCAAGAACAAGGGGGCACAATTTGAAGATAGAGAGAGGACAGCTCAGAGGTAATGTTAGAAACTATTTTTTCACAGAGAGGGTTGTGGATGCATGGAACAGCCTTCCTGAGGAGGTTGTGGAGTCAGGAACAGTGGGAGAATTCAAGAATGCATGGGACAGACATAAGGAAATTCTACTGGGGGGTAGGAGGAAGTAGGCTGTTAATTAACTAGCATCTGCAGCTTATCCATCAGGTAGAGAAATGGGCCGACTGGGTGTGCCAAGCGGTTCTATATCTATAGTCAAATTCTATGTTTCTATGTTTGTAACCTCGGCCTCGCTATCGGAGGAGTTCTCCACCGAGGCCTCACCCCTCACTGCCCTCAAGACCTGCCTTACCTGGCTGGCCCCCTCCTGGGGGCCCTCCGACTCCAACTTACCTGCCGGATGAGAGAGCTTTGCTGGTGGCAGTGACTTCTAACGCCCTCTTCTCTTCTTCCCATTTGGTGTAGCAGTGCCCTCCAAGCCTTCCAGGCATGCCCACACCCAGACTGCACCATTCTTCCTGTAGAGAGACCGTAACTTGTCTTCGGCTGCCGCCATTGCTTTAGATGTGAGCATCCGCTTCCTGGATGACATGTTCTGAAATGACAACTAATCCCCCACGAAAACAGGGTTAGTGAGTATTACTACCTGACCACTTCAAACATCATCGGGGAGGGGGGATTCAGAGACTATCCGCATACTATTGCACCTGATCATCCCCCACCACCCTCCTTAGCACCCCCATTGCTCCTAGGGTATCGTGGCATGGGCTAGATGTCCAGCACACCCTGCTGGGGCACATTACAATAACCGAGTCACAGTACACAACTTCCTTATTCTGATCTATCTTTAATATCATTTTAAATCATTATTAGTCTTTATTCTTTGATGCTATGTATATATACTTTCTGGAGGGGGGATTGGGAATCCCCCAGGGAGAAGAGCAGGAGCCGGTCTCGCCAGCTCCCTGGGTTATGAGGGGGGGGCCTCAGCATTTCACCTTGCTTCCTCGTAATCCCTTCTTAACCCTCCAAGCAGCTGCAGGGTCATGATGGCCCCTAGCCTGGAGCCCAGCATCTCCAACATAACCCACTATCAGAGACCCTGGTCCATAGCCACTCCACTGTCCCCCACTGCCATTGGCTCTACTCCCTGAGCCATGGCAGCTGCTCACAGCAGCATCCATAAGTATTGAACCTGGGTCTGCAGCACATAGCATATGCACTCAGAGGCAGTGACTGTAATCTGTAGGCTACACTGGCAGCACTCAAAGTCTACCTACACACCTACTGGGCCCAAACTAGAAAGCCTGTCACCTACACAGTGCACTGCATCTCAGCCCCTGTGGCTCTAGCCGCTGAGCCACATGGGCCAGGTGCATGTGACACTACACCATGTGTCTCATTGTATATTTTACATGTATTGGGCCAGCCCAAGATGGGTACCATAAGCCCGCAAGAGTTCCCGCGAGATCAGCAACAGGCCCATGCCTTGATGGGCTGATCTCACGAGACTCCCAGGGCCACGCGAGCCAAACTTGATTTTCTTTCTTTTTTTTTTTTTTTTTTTTTTTTTTGAAAGAGGCTCCTAATCCCCCATGCTGAGGCCATGACTTATCCCATTACAGTATGGACAGACCACCATCCTTGGGCTGTGCGCCTGACGCACGGCAAAGTGTCACTTGTAGGCCATCAGAATAGCCTAAGGGATCATGGGACATGTAGTCCCGGGCCAAACACCATGTGGAAATGGCTCCCAGCCACTGACAGCAAGTATTTGCCACTATGCTGCTCCCTGTGACTGATCCAACTTGGGCCACCCCATGGCCGGCACCCGGACTCTTTGCCCTAGCATGGGGAGCCCCCCGCAGACCCACTTGGCAGGCGACTGCCCGCACCTATTGCCTACCAGGGTCATGCCTCAGTCAGCCTGCAAACTGTTCCCCAGCTGCCCACTAGCAATGGGCCAATGTGTGGGAGCAGCGGAAGCTACACTACTCGGGGGGGATTGGCTTGAAACCACTAGAGAATGGCTAAGCAGGCCTGGACCATGTAGGCCCCCCTCCATAATGCCACCCCACCCGCCAACCACCCGGTGGGACAAAGCAGCTGCAAGACCTGATCCAGGAGCAGCGGGAACCACCAGTCCAGGTAGGCGCTTGTGCAATAAGGAAATGGGTGTATCTAAAAAGAAGAAATGCCAAGTTTTTAACCCAGATATGGCAAAGCTTCCCCACACAAAAGTTACTCTAACCAACAGGCTGCAGAACCTGAAAAGAAAGAGATCCCAAGCCAGAGCTTTCTGTAACTTGCCCAGAGAGACTTAGTATGCAAGAGGTGGCTGTGGGATTCAAACCCCAGGCCAGGCTTAACCAGTCCAAAATGAATGCTCCACCCTCCCTAGGCCCCAGCTACCTTATCTGTAGCCTGACTCTGGGAGCTGGAGCTGTTGATCCAAGGGGAGAAAGAGCAGGAAGGCTGAAGCTTGGGCAGCCAGCTAGTTATATTCTTCCCTTCCCCTCGGAACTCCCCCTCGGAGAGGCTAGCTGACCAATCCCAGCATATGTCCTGAGGCTGCTGACCACTCCCCTAGGCTGGTTTCAGCAGCCTCTGGCCATTTGCCCATGAGGGGGGGAAGGGGCCCCCAGACAAAGGGACGGCTGCTGCAGTGTGTTGGGCAGCCTATTCATTTAGATCTAGTACAGTACTGTGTGCAGAAGCTGTTTTTTTTCACCGGTGAAATTTTTTAATTTAATTCTTGAAATTTCACAGAAATGTTCCCAAAAAGGCACTTCCAGAAAAATAATATTTAGTTTTGTTAAAAATGGTTTACCTGAAGAAGTCCTTGGCATGAGTTACACAAAAAGTAATCTACAAACACCAGAAGTCCATGACAGGATATCCTTGTATGTTTTTGAGGTGAAGTCACAAGAGTTTTTGCTTCATTTCATATTTTTCGTAGGCCATCAAATAATCAATAGACAGTATGCCAGATATGAGTTAAAAACATTTTTTAAAAGGTAAATTTTGAGGACACATCTTCTTCAGTTTGTGTACTGAGACACATGCAAATAAATGTTCATAGCAACTCTGAGCTGATTAAACATTCCTTTGATACTACAGGCATGCATATGATGTGAAATGGGTTGAGTTAAATATGACATGGCTTGGGATTAGAGCCTGTGTGGCTTGAAGTGCTCCATGTAGTGATCTGACATTCAGCCTTACAGGCCACAGTAAAGTAAATGGAATCTAATTTGATTCACATTTGTCTCTCACTTCCAAAATACCTTTTCTGAAAGGGGCCGGCCCAGTGACTCATAAGTAATGTTGCCGCTGGCCATTCTGGTGACCCAGATTTGAAAGAGGACTTCAATTGCTGGGGGTCAGCTGGGGTGGGAGAAAATCCAATGTCCGCCAGACTGTTCTCCTCTGCTGGGGAGGGAAGGGGAGGAATGTCGACCTAGTCCTTGACTGTCACCATGTGGAGGCCTGGTGGTAGTCTGAGCCCTAGCAGTGTGAAGGGAAAGGCCTTCACATGGCATGCACCATTGTCCATGCTGTGGTGCGGATTAGGGGGCAGAAAAATAGAAAATGGTAGCTGGGGTCTTGTGAAGCCCTGTCCATCAGCCTTAGATCTGAGCCATCACTGAGATGCCTGGTCCAGCTGTGGATGCAGTTTCTGAGCGATGGGGAGGACCTGCCTCCACCTCTGACTGACTACAGGATGAAATCAGGGTCCAAGTGAGTCTCGGGAGAAGGTAGTCAGTCAGAGGAGATGGAGACCGGGCTGATGTAGCTCCCCCTGCTGCCAAGGGAGAGAAACACTTAATAGAAACAAACTGATCTGTGAGGGAGTGCAGTGCTTATTTCTAGTTTCTGCAGTCGCAGTTATTGAAGGCACATGCAGGCTTGTTGCCCTCCATTACTGTGCATGCCAGTTTAGTTTCCTTTGTAAGCATGACCATTGTTTGGTGTGAGTTCAGGGTTTCCTCACTTTCCTCCTGCCTAAGGTGAATTTTGTCTGCTTAGCCTCACTGTTGGCATTGAGGGTCAGGTGAGCATGATGGTGTATTTTTTGAGGCAGGCACATAATTTAAATAATAAAGGAGGGAACCAGTACCCAGCACTTCTGGGAAAGATCAAACACAAGACAGATCAGATCCAAAAGGAAAGAGAGCAGAAAAAGTACAAGACATAGAAAAACAGCAACAAAAAGAGGGATTTGTAATGAGTCAGGGCAGAAAGGCTCAGGTGAAGTAGTAGTAGTATATAACCTATCCAAAAGAGTTTTGTCTATGGAAGAGGAAACAGTTTTAAGTAGAGGCCTATCATTCTGCCCCCACAACGGAACAGATTGATCTGGAAAGATTTTTCTGTAAATTAAGGCGCAAACAATTCTTTAGTAAGGATCAGGAAGTGTTATGCATATTCCTTCATTTGTGTATGGCTAACCCCAGGTCTTACTACTACTGGCCATCATTCCTATCTGCCCCTCTCCCATTTTGAAATGAGAACATTTTTTTAAAGTATATCAAGAGTTAAATACTGTAGATCGAAAGGTATTCCTTAGGCATTAAAGTAGAATATCCACTCTGTACATAAGAAAAAATTACTCACCTCAGTAATTATGTTTCTTCTAACGGAGTCTTGCTGTATTCTGACTATTGCAGTTAGCCCCAGCCTTTAAACTGTCCCGCAGAGCATAGAATGCTGAGCTCGAGCTTGGTTGAGGTCTCTGTCTGGAGCCCTTTGAAATACAACCGTCAGAGTCTTACGAGCAAAAATTCACTAACTATCTTATGTGGAAATTGTAAAATTTTTACTAGCCAACTGGCAACAAAAAGTTTTTGATTCCCAAAGAGAGACTCAAGTCAGGAAACCCAAAACCAATCCAAATAAGAATAATAATAAAACAAACACCCAAACAAAAAGAAGAGGGTGTAAAAGGAGCACCCCTGAGGTGCAACACTTCACCTGCCCACCCACTTCCCAACAACAGGTTCTGAGAGGGGAGGCAGGGAGGGAGGAGGTCAAAATACAGCAAGACTCCATTAGAAGAAACATAATTACTAAGGTGAGTAATTTTGTCTTCAGACAACATGAAGTCTTGCTGTATTCTGTTTATTACAGACTACCACGCAGTACCTCCATGGAGGAGGGACAGATCCTACTTTGGGAATAGGCTCTGAAGTACTGCTGTGCCAAACCGAGCATCACTCCTAGCCTGGATATCCTGAGAGTAATGCTTGGTAAAGGTATGGACTGTTTTCCAGGTGGCTGCTTGACAAATTTCTAAGAGAGGAATATCCCTGGCAGCAGCCAGGGAAGCAGATGTACCTCTGGTGGAGTGAGCCCTCAGGCCTGAGGGTGGAATTTTTCCTAGTTTCTCATAGCAGAATTGTATACAAGACACAATCCACCTGGCAATTGTTCTCTTGGTGGCAGGTTTGCCCTTTCTCACTTCTCCATAAGTGAGGAACAACTGGAGGGAATCAAACCTGTGACCCTTGGTACGCTCTATATAGTAGCTAAGGGCCCTTTTAACATCTAAACTGTGTAGCCTCCTTCTCCTGAAGAAGAATGATCGGTGAAGAAAACAGGGAGAGACATAGACTGATTCAAGTGGAAATCTGAAACCACTTTGGACAAGAACCTTCTACTGGTTCTAAGGACCACTTTATCCCTATGAAAAGAGATAAAATCAGGTCCCACTGTACAGGGCTTGCAATTCACTGATACATCTGGCAGAGGTAATGGCTACTAAAAACACAGTTTTCCAAGTCAAGTACTTAAGCTCTGCTGAGGACATATGTTCAAAGGGAGGTTGCAAAAGTTGAGCAATGCAAACATTTAAATCCCAGGCAGGGGCAGGGTCCCTAAAGGGAGGATTGGTATGAAGCAATCTTTTAAAAAATTTACAGAACACAGGATGAGATGATAGTGAGGAAGACTTCCCCACTGACAGAAAAGCAGAAACAGCTGACAAGTGCACCTTGAGAGTAGCTGGTCTGAGGCCTAAGCCACTCAGATGGACCATATAATCCAGAACTGTAGGCAATTCAGCAGGGTCTGGGGAAACATCTTTCTTGGAACACCAAATGCTGAGTCTCTTCCATTTGGAGTTATAGGTTTTTCTAGTGGCAGGCTTTCGAGAGACTTTGAGAATATCCAGAACTCCCTGAGACAGATGCAAATCTGCTTACTCTAACTCTTCAAGAGCCATGCCTTGAGATTGAGAGACTGAAGATTGGGGTACCAAATCCTCTCCTGAGAGGAGGTTAACAGGTTGTAATTCCTGAGAAGAGACAGGGGAAGATGGACTGTTAGGGACAGCAACAGGTTGTACCAAGGGTGTCTGGCCAAGTCTGGAGCAATCAGAATCACTTTACAAGGTTGTGACCTTATCTTGACTAAAACTTTGAGCAGTAGCGGAAAGGGAGGGAAGGCATACAAAAATTTCCATTCCCAGTTCAGAATCAGAGCATCCAGAGGGACTGAGCCCAAGACTGGGGGTCTGCAACAAAAGAGAAGAAGATGGTGATTGTCTGGGACTGAAAAGAGATCTATCTCTGGAGTGCCCCACCTTGAAAAAAACACCCTCAAGACCAGAGGGTCCAGGGACCATTCATGATGGCCCTGTGAGATCCTGCTCAGTGCATCTGCTAGCACATTGTTCTTCCCTGGAAGGTGGACTGCTATCAGAAAGGTTTGCAGGGAATAAGCTAGTGACCACAACTTCATGGCTTCTGTGCACAAGGATGCAGACCGAGTGCCTCCCTGCTTGTTGATGTACCACATTGTGGTGGTGTTGTCTGTTCTGACTTGAACCACCTTGTTCTGCACTGACTGAGAAAAAGCTTGCAGGGCCAGAAAAACTGCCCTGAGTTCTAGGAGGTTGATGTGGAGAAGGGATTCCTGAGGGGACCACAGTCCCTGGGCAGTGAGGGCCCCCAGATGGGCTCCCCAGCCCAGAAGAGAAGCATCCGTGGTAAGGACCACTAAATGAGACTGAGTGGCAAATGGGAACCCATGCCTTAAATTGTCCTGATCCTGCCACCATTGAAGGGCTTGGATCAGGGTCCGAGTCACTGGAATCAGTTTGGTAAGGGAATCCTTCCTCTGGGACCAAAAGGCCCTCAGATGGAACTGAATGTCCCTCATCTGGAATCTTGCCCCTTGGACCACTGCTGTAGAAGCTTCCATGTGGCCCAAGAGCTGGAGGAAATGCCTTGCTGGTCAAGACACCTGGAGACTGAAGGAAGAAGCCAGTTCTATAAGAACTCTTTCCAGGGGAAGAAAGGCTTTTGCTTCAACAGTATCCAGCTCTGCCCCAAAAAAGGTAAGGAGCTGCACTGGCACGAGAACTGACTTGGGAAGGTTGAGAAGAAATCCTAGAGAAGTGAGCACTTGCTGGGTCACTTGCAGGTCTGACTTGACTGGGTTTGGAGACTGGTCCACTATGAGCCAGTCATCCAGATATGGAAAAATGGAAACCTTTTGCCTTCTTAGAAAGGCAACAGCTACTGCCAGGCACTTTGTGAAAACTCTTGGGGCTGATGTTAGGCCAAAGGGCATTGCTTTGAACTGATAATGGCCTGAGGGCAACTTGAACCTGAGGTACCTTCTGTGGGAGCACCTGATGGGAATGTGAAAATATGCATCTTTGAGGTCCAGGGAGGCTAGCCAGTCCCCTGGCCTTTGAGAGGGAAGAATTATTCCCAGAGTTACCATCTTGAACTTTGGATTTAAAAGATGTTTGTTCAGGTATCTTAGGTCCAGGATGGGTCGCCACTCCCCTGTCTTTTCCGGGGCAAGGAAGTACCTGGAGTACAGACCTTTGCCCCAGTGTAGGGTAGGAACTTTCTCTGTGGCTCTTAAGGCTAGAAGAGATGAAATCTCTGCCTCTAGGGCAAGGATTTCTGAGAGACCTGCAGGTGGAAAAGACCTGGCTCTCATCTTCGGAAATTTTTTGAAGCTGAGAACCAGTCCCTGGCTTACTACTTCCAGGACCCACTTGTCTGAGGTAACAGACATCCAGTCCTGGACAAAGTAAGCCAGCGTGCCCCTTACTGGAATAGGAGAGTGGACCTGGGCAGGCCCATCAGGGTGTCTGCTTGGCAGGGGCCTTAGGCTGAGGAGTGGATACAGCCCTGCTCATCCCCCTTCTGCCTCTCCCTCTGAAGAACCCCCTCTGTGAAAAGGGAGAAGAGGCCTGTGGCTGGTAAAGGTCTGTGAAAGGCCTGCCCCTGCCCTAGACTGCTGCCTTTGAGGAGTTGCCTGCCTCTCCTTGGCCTGAGCACTCCTATAAGTGGTCCTGTACTCGTCCATTTTCTTCATGTAATTCTCTGTCTGCTCCCCAAACAGAGAATTACCCACTACAGGAAAATCCATAGCCTTAGCCTAGGTGTCCTGTGAGAGGCTAGTACATCTGAGCCAAGCCATTTTCCGAAGAGCCACAGATGTAGCCATGACTCTTGATGACACATCATTGGAGTCCACAGCAGCATGAAACTGTGCCTTTGATGCCTCAATCCCATTTGCAGCCACCTCCTCCAGTTCCTTGGCTAGCTGGGGGGGAGGTCTGTTTAGTCAGTGCCAGTTTAGTGTCCCACCTGGACTTCTGGTACCTGGTTGTATAGGCCATATAATTCACCTGCCTGAGTCCCAAGGAAGATGTCATGTACTGTTTTTTTGTTTTTTCGCCATGGCATCAATCCTGCTGGAGTCTTTGTCTGGGGGGTGTGAAGCCAAGGGAATGTTTGCCTTGTCACAGGCAACAGCCTGCACTACCCCAACATGGCTGCATTGCTGGTATAAAAACTCCGTATCTGAGCCTAATAGTGTGTACCTCTTGTCCATCCTTCTGTCAACAGAAGGTACAGAATAGGAGACTTCAAATTTTTGTGTCTGCTTCCCAAAGTTTGTGAAGGGAATAGACAGTCTCCTGGACTCTGGGATGTCCATCATTTCCGCATAATTAGGCTCCTCTTGATCCTCCATTGCCTCCTCCATAGGAAGCTGGAGTGTTTCAGCCACTTTTCTGTAAAACAGAAAATGTGAATGGGACTCAGAAAGCCTAGGAGGAGAAACACCAGAAGGTCTGTCTGGGGAGATGTCCGGTTACACAGGCACATCTAGACTTTCACCATTGTCACCATCATCTTCAAACTCCCCCTCCTCCTCAAACTCTGGTTCATAAAAATCTTCAGAGGTATAATCTTGAACCGGGGGAACCGACCGAATCGAACCTCTGCCAAAAGGTGCCGGATCAGTCGGAACAGGGGGAAGCGATTCCACAATCCGAATTGCTCTGGCTATCTCCTCAGTGGTCGGAACATGAACCTCTGGATCTGAACTGGTCAATTTTTCTTTGCATTTCCTTTTTGTAGGAACTGATCCCTCAGGATCGGCTCTCCTCTTGCCCGAAGAAGTATCGCCCTGGTCAGGGGACACTTCTTCTGGTTCAGTCGGAACCGAACTGGGCTGGCCATCTGGATCAGTGGACTTCTCAGCCTCCTTTTCCCTAAATCTACCTAATCTTTTTTCCAGGGTAGACTTAGGAAAATTTTTACATATTTGGCAGTCTGTATCGAGGTGGTCAAACCCCAGACAATAAACACAGGTGATGTGGGGATCAGCCTTAGCAAAGACCTCCCCTCACTCACTGCAGTGTTGAAACCAGTGGGCCCGATTTTTTCTTGGGTTTCTCAGACATGGCCAACCTAACCAAACTTACCCTTTTTATGGCAACCGCCAGGCAAGACTCCCTTATCGGTTTCTAACTGTGTCACGGGTATTGTAAAAAGAGTTCAATACACGTTTTTTTTAGAACCGATTAGGACTGGTAACCACACTCTAAAGTAAAACACAAGGATTCACTACAAGTGATCGGTTCAGCCAAACTGATCTAACACTTTACAATTTCCACACAGAAAATCAGAACAAAATCTATTTCTCACGGTACCACAGACAGAGACTGAACTGACTGTGCGGAAATAAATCCGGTTTAAAATCAACAATTTACCAAGACTTCAACCAACTTTCGAACCGAGCTGAAGGAGAATTCTCTGGAGCGACTGTTCAGTGAGGTGGAGTAAAGGATCTGATGGTTGGATTTCAAAGGGCTCCAGACAGAGACCTCAACCGAGCTCGAGCTCAGGATTCTATGCTGCATAGAAAGTTAGCCCTTTGTTCTCCGGGGCAGTTTAAAGGCTGGGGCTAAATGCAATAGTCAGACTACAGCAAGACTTCATGTTGTTTGAAAGGAGATAAAAATAATAGTATCACAGGTGAAATATGGTATAGGTTTTATGGGCTTTCAAATGATCATTGAACCACACACAGCCTAAGAGAAGTTACAATGTGAAGGAAATCGAACAAGAACAAACTATGATTGTTTCATGGTATGTACTGACTAGCTGTAATACCCACAGAGAATGGGCTTGGATTATATTTACAATATTAACCCCCTTTGTTCAGAATGAGCATACTCTCAATGCGGAGTTAGTTCAGTGACATCAGGGGCATGACAGCGAAACTCGAGTGCCTTCCAGATGTCACCAAACTAAAAAGCCATTGAGAATCTGGCAAGTTCTCAATGAAGAGAGGTTATGTTATTTTTCATAATACAAGTTTAGCCTGTTTTTCACCTTCAGCTGCTAAATTCAGACAGGAATGTGTTACCAAGGTTCAAATCGCCTAGTTTGGATCGATGCACGATTCTCTCTGTTGCTGTAACAGCTCAGCTTGTGCTTCTAGAGAACTACTGTAGATCACAGCTGCAATTGGTCTAAGGAGAAATCTTGGTCTTCCCATTCTGAAATGTTAAGAACAGCAAGTTCTAAATTTCAAAACGTGAAGAACAAAGTTTTGAAAACACCGGAAAAACAGGCAAAACTGTATTATAATACTGGAAATAGGGCATGTTAGGAAAACACATGTTAAATATAGTTTCTTGAGAGCAAAAAAACAGAGCAAGGACTCAGACCTTCTCCTGGTCATGATAAAATGAAAAATGTACATCTTGGGTGCATTATCACTAGGCACCACATCTGTGGTGATAGTAAGGAAGCACAATAGATACCTATAGGCTAGAAAGAGCTGAGTAGTGGGAGGAGTGTGGATGACATTGGTGGCATCATCATGCTTCCCTCTGACCTAGCTTGGGTTCCCATGGCAACCTGACAGTATAAAAGGGGTCTTCTAAGTGCCACTCCCTGCTCTTCACTTTTGGAAGAGTGGGAGCCATGAATTGAGGTGCTGTCCCCTGTAAGTAGTTGAATTTGTAAAAAAAGACAGAAACAGTAAATAGTGTGAACAAAATGTCACATACAATGAGTATGCTTTTCTGACCTAAGTTCCTTTTGTGCCCTTCCAACCCCTTAGATAAATAGAAACAAAAAGAAACAAGAAAGAAAGTAAAATGGAGGTGAGCAAATCAGTGTCATAGGCAGGTGTGGTAAAAGGATAAAATGTGCACTATATAAAAAACGGGAGCACTATGGAATATTGGTGGGAACACCCTATATAGGTGAGTATTATTGAGCGGCTCAAAATGAGCGACTAAGTAATATGGCTCCCATGTAGAGCAAGTAGGAAAAAAGAGCACTGAATAGGTATAGCGAGTGTAGCACTGAGGGATACGCGCTACACTCACGAGAAAGGGGATAAAATCATTTTTGGGCCAAGCTTTGCTGAGCTGGCTGTGTGGTGTAGTGGCTTGAGCCTCTGCCCCTGGAGCCTGTGATGCTGGGTTTAGATCCTGGTGCAGGTAAAAGTTTTGCTTCCAGGGAGAGTTTCTATTTTTGCCTAAGTCCGCTCCCCCTGGAGTTGGGAATCATTATTTTGGGGGGTGTCGGAGGCTTGCCCCCTGCAAAGGGGGGGGGTGTAGGGGTGTAGTCCCCTGCAAGAAAAAGAAGAAGCATATAATTTCAGAGGACCACTGCTGTTTGCGGCAGTCTCTCTAAATCCAAGTCGCCCTTCTGACGCTGGTGATTTTGTATCGCTCTTTGTGAGTGGCGCGATAAGGGACTCACCCTTATCACATAAATCCAGTACTGGTGAATGCAATGTATGCGATAACTCAGAAATTCTGACACTGGCACTATGTAATCTAAAACATTTTAAAAGTGTGAGAAAGTTAAACCATTACTACATTTGACAAAAGTGAACCTGAACAAGAATATTAGCTGCAGATGCAGAATAGGGGCAGAAAGCAAAGGCTTATGGCAGATTAAAGTGCATCTTCCGACAGTTTGTCTATACACTTGACATGGATAACATAATTTGAACCATTTTAAGAACTTGACCACAGCATATATATTTTTTCTCAAAAAAATGAAAATGAATATAGGAAATAAGAAGTGCACCCAAGTAAAGATGAACTAGAGCATGCCCTTAATAAGTAAGGGGCTAAACATGAAATCTATGAAGTAAATTTGTTAATTGGAAAATTTATGAATGATGTTTAAAACAATGAAATTAAAAGCATCTTAGGGTGAAAAATTATGATACCCCCAGCAAACCACCACTGCCTGTATTTATTTATTTATTTACATAAATATATTTTACAAGGTAGTTGCAACCCAAAAGGGGAAGAGGAAAGGAAAGGGGGGTTGTAGGGAAGAATACTTTCATCCACAGGGTGCTTAAAACAGCAGTAGTAAATTATACAAAGATAAAAGAATGCATTCATGACAGTGGTCCTATACAACAGTACACAATAAGGTTACAATTTCAATTACAAGCAAGGTGCGAAGGAATGAGACATGTACAATTTGCATCATTGCAGTGAAGACAAGCAGTTATATCGTAAATACATACAAGGTGCAAAATAATGGGGCAGGTGCAGTCTGTATCATAGCCGTGAAGATACATTCAGTAATTATATTGCTGTTCATAGTGATGAAGATAAATGACATCTGCAGGGTGTGTTACATACTTGCAAACCACAGGCAGTGAGCTGATAAACTTAAGGTGCAAAAGAAGATGCAAGTTGTAATGGCAGGGGCATTGTATATGTTTGTTACGTATATCCACTGAAGTTATCTTATTAAATACACCACTGGAATTATGAGAATAAATGTTTTGGATATCAGTGGGAATGACACATTAATATTAAAGAGCACCTTTCCTGGTGCTCAGTACAAAAACTTTAGAGGAGCCTTACCTGCTACAAAGTCCATGGGAGCCAAAAGTACAATTTTAATGTGGCCAGATTTCGGGATGGAAGGGATTGTAATTTGGCTCCATGGAGCAGAGAGCCCAATCCCTTCCACTTCCTTGTCTTCTGAGCCACCCTCATGCTAGCACCTATTATGATGTATTACACGGAGAGCGTGGAGATGGACTCCATAGATTACTACAGGGCTGATTTTTACATCTTTTTTTAATAGTTCAGGGTTCCAATTCAGATAAAACAAGGCCACCGTTCAACTAACAAGGCTCTTGTTAGTTGAGCAGAGTCCTTGATGTATCAGAATCGGAACCCTGAACTGTAAAAAACATAAAAGTCAGCCCCTGTAGTAGTCTATGGAGCACGCCCCCATGCTCTCCATATAAATACGTCACAAAACATGGAAGCGCAGGGCTGGCACTGAAGACAAGGAGGAGTGGAAGGGATTTGCGGATCAGCTCTATGGAGCCCAATACACCTTTCTATCCCAAAATCTGGCCACATTAAATCTGTACTTTTGGCTCCCACAGACTTTGGAGCAGGTAAGACACCTATAGTGTTTCTGGGGGAAATTTCTAAAAAAGTCAGTAAAGGAGCTCTTTAAGATAGTGAGCTCTGATTTGTTAGACACCCTATAAATATAAGCACAATGGAGTTTAAGTAAGGATAATCTGGTGAGATTGAGAGATTTTATAAACACATGGATCTCAAGCAAAGATAATTTGGTAAAATTGAGAAATTAACCAAAAGTAATTGGTTTAAAGTGATTCATATAATTATTGTTTCACACGGAAATATAAAGAATAGATAAAATGGTCAGAGATGCTAGTCAATCTTTGTCAGGCACACCTGTTTTTCTACTGAGTATGTAAAATAGCAAAATATGGCTTGACTATTTCTTAAAAAATATGTAATATATAATCAATATTGAATTTTATTACTGTAGATCCTGTTGCCTTGAAGAAGCCAGGCATGGCTTGTTTAAACATCAGCTTATATCAGGTCTGACCATAATGGATCTCGAATAAATATTAGCATATTTATGAATGCTTGAGCGGGTCTTTATTTCCTACTTTTGTGAGGCCCATTTTTTAACCCTTAGATGCCTATCCAGCCTTTAAGTACTATACTGTGACCCCAGGGTTACCTGGAATGTACATAAGCCTCAAAACCCACTATGACCCACACCCTGGAGTACCTTACTACAATTATAAAATGGATTCCAGCTGGTAAAATAAAAAAAAAAGATAAACTGGGGAAAAAATACTTGCTCCCTTTCCTCCCTCCCTTGCTCCCCTCTTCTTTGTTCTCTCTATTCCCCTGAAGCCCTCCTTCTCTGCCCCCCTTCCCCCACTGCAAAATGTCTGGGAAGGCTATCATGTTTTCAGGACTTCCCTGTCTCTGGAGCAACCTTCTCTCCCCATCTACTCCTTTTCCTCCTCTCTCTCTCTCTCTCTCTCTCTCTCTCTCTGTCAAAGCCCTCCTCAGGGACCTTTCACCATCCTACAGTTACTTACCCTGAATATTTTTATAGAGTTTCCTCTCTGTCTCCCTGTTCATTGCCTCTACTGCCTCATTCTCTTCCCATTTGTAGCATTGGTGTCTTCACTTCCTTGCTTATATATCCCCCAGACCCTACCAACATTGTGTATTTTTAATATTTAAGGATAATTATTGCCTGTTTTGTTTTAGTGTGCCCACAGTTGCTCTCTGAAAATCCTCTCTCTGCTGGAAATATTAGCACAATTGTTCTTGCCATTTCATTGAAACTGATCATTGTAATTGATAATCTTCTTGGAGGATATCTTCCTGTATAGAGCCACACCTATTGAACTGTAAGCTGTCAGCATCAAGACCACTCAGTAACTTTTACCTAGCTGGGGTCATATACAATGACATACATCATCGGCACATATATAGCATGGGCAGCCCCATGCACCTCATTTTGTTTCTTATAGTAACTGACCACTATCATGGCACCAAGAAAAAACCTTCATTAATTGTGATTATTCATGATTTCTAATTTAGGTATTTCTTTTACATTAATGTGCTATGCTGTCACTGGCTACATCAAAGAAACACGTGCGTGTTTGCTTCTGCTGGTGCAGAGCACAAATTTTCGTGATAAGCTTGAGCATGCATGAATTGTGTGCTCACTGCCTGCTTTTCACACAATGTATGTCCTGCCCCAATTACCAATGCTTCATCCAGGACAAAAGAAGCTCTCACTAAAAATCCTTAGAGTCTTTTCTTCAAAAAATGGACCCCACCAAAAGTGCAGCTTCTGGCTCAGGGTCTCCTCAACATGCAAAGGATCATGCACGGAGGGAGCCAGACCACTTTCTTCACCTCACCTCACCACTAAATGATGCTTTCACCTTCTACAAAGCAGTACTATTTGTTGAAGGATAAAAAGTAAGAAAAAGCTTCTTTAACAGAGCATCATCATTACTCTTCTCCATCCAGATCCAGGTCTCTACCAGAGTCTGAGGAGGGTAATTCTACGGCTGCATCATCGGTCTCAGCTGCCAGCTTGACCATACCTGAAACACCAAAGTCAAGTGCAGGCTCACCTCAAATGTTGTACAAGTCCCACAATCTTTAGCTGATGCATCAACAACCATAGTTCTACAAACACTGCCATTGTCTCCACAGGGTATCATAGATGCTAATGTCACTGTTTGGGCCATGTTTACTGAATATGTACAGAGACTGCTGCCTTCATTTTCATCAACAGTTTTTACCATTGACACAACCCAGGCCCACCTGTGAAGTGATAGTGCTACTACTTGCAGTGCTGATGACCAGAATTTGGGAGCAAGCTTGGGACATTGAAGAGTCAGCCAGGGAGAGGAGGACTGGGCATCCAATGGACTGCTTTCCTTCTTCTGGGAGGAGAGAAGTGGTGCTCAGCACAAGCCTGTCCCCTAATGGTGGCTGAGGGCAAGGAAGACAAGGACTGCAAAGCTGGGAATGGAGGAGTGGTGGCCATCAACATCTTGCATGCAGGAGTGTGCACAGTGAGTCTTGGATGTAACTGCATTTCCGCACCTCCAGGGAAGAAAACAAGTGAGAAAACTCTGCCTAATGGGACGGTAAAGGTCGGACCCTCTGCAGGCCCTGCAACCAGTGAGGTGGCCCTCCCCCCAGCTGAGGATCTGTTCTGCTGCCATCAGGCCCCTCAACTATATTGGAAAAGTCATGTGGAAGGCAATGGTTGTATGGTATGACCACAAGATGTTGAGGTGATGGAGCTGGGAGGGTTGCACCTGAGAGGGGCCCAGCCTGACAAAAGGAGAAATAAAACATAAAAGAAAACATTGACACATCTCCTCCCTCACTCTTGGTAATGCAGCCAGAACCTAGTAGGAATATTGCTGCTTCCCCTCCTACACACCAGCTTTCCAAACTGGTTCTTCTGCTTCCTCTTCCCTCTAATGTGGAAGAGGAGGATGAGTACAGTACAGTACAGATTTGCTGGGTGAGTTGGAAGATGAAAAAGTACCCATTTATCAAGGATTTTACTCTAGTTCCATTGTATGCTTTGATAGTGCCGACATTCATGTGTATGCCTAGCTTTCCGCCTGAGGACACTTCATTTCTGAACTTGCTTCATCTCACATAAGTGATGCTGAAATACTGCTGAGAAAGAGGACTGTACTAAAGAAAATAATTTATATAAATTCTTAGGTGTCTGTTGCTGCTACTGTGGTCAACCTTTCCATATACCCTGCATTGGAGGATGCCAGTATTGCTACATGGCGTTGACCCAGCGCCCTGCTGGCTATCCCTTAGAATGCTGATAAACAATATCCTGTTTCTCCTGCTAAGCCCTATTATAAATAGAATAATGGATAGTAGAGTGTGTTTTACAAGGG
This sequence comes from Neoceratodus forsteri, assembly GCA_016271365.2. Classification (NCBI taxonomy): domain Eukaryota; kingdom Metazoa; phylum Chordata; order Ceratodontiformes; family Ceratodontidae; genus Neoceratodus; species Neoceratodus forsteri. The sequence goes on along the minus strand of CM028130.1, from coordinate 272,946,061 downwards.
AGTAATACCATCAAGAGTTTTTTTTTTTTTTTTTTTATACTCAGTCTTTATACTCCCCCTTGCACCACAGCTGCCTCATTCTTCGGGGTCTCAATGCGCCCTACGTCGGGAGGATCGGAGAGCCGCTAGCTCAGATGGGCACCCCACTCCCTCAATTCAAGAGCCCTCTGTTAACCCCCAGTTGGGGTGGAGGAATCCCCCTTTCCCCTCCAAACCTCGGTGAGAGCATGCACCTTAAACCACTTCCCCCCCCCCCGGCTCCTCCTCAATCGCCGATGCTGAGGCCCATCTACAGGCGCAACTGTGGGGTGATTTTTCCTTGTTCTGGTCCCACCTCCTCTGGCTTTGGTACTCAGGGGGACCAATGAGATGGGGGCGCACCAAGATGTGCCTCTGCTCAGGTCCCCGACTGACGCCAGCCCGTCCCTTACTGCCTGCTTCCCCTACCGCACTATGGTCACCCAGGTGGTGGCAGTATAGTGGTGAGGTATGCAGACCACCCCTCCCCAGAGAGGGAGAGTGGCCCGTCGGGTGCTCGATCCCTCTTCCCCCTACCAAACCTGGGTCACTGGCATCGCAAACAGTAGCACTACTGCTGCGCTGGTGGGATGGCCATCAAGAGGTTTTTGGGGACATGGGAACCTCAAGACCGAAGCTTGAGAGGTTCCCATGTCCCCAGAACCTCGAGATGGTTTTCACTTCTTTGTAAAACACAGTCTACCATCCATTATTTTTTTGTAATATATGGATCCGATTAGAAAAATTCCTCAGATCGCAAATGGGCAGCCAAGTACTTTAATTAACACTCTCTCAAGAACGGGTGCCCGACAACTGCTCTGCACACTCCTCACTATAGCCAGGATTATTGCACTGCTCTGAAGACTCGCTCGCTCTGAGTCTTACCTTTTAGTTCAGTGTTGAGGTGAGTGAAAGCATGATCAACCATATAGTTATTTAAATGAGAAAAATAGCCGGCCCAGTAGCACTGAGGGTTGAGGCGCTGGACGCCACACCTCACACCAAGTCGGCGACCCGAGTTCGGAAACAGACTCGGGATACCGGGGGCTGGCAGGGAAAGGAGAGGAGAGGATTGAGCATCCATGGGCATGCTCTCCTCTCCTCTCCTGGGGTGGGTAGCAGGGTAGTGTCATTCGGCAGCGGCCTCGGGTGGAGACCAGGAGAACTGCATGAGCAGCACAATAGGAAACAGCCAGGAAAGTGGAAATCAATTCACGACCAGCCGGATGACAGCTGCCGGCCCAACAATGCCACTGAAGACCCTGAAGGAGCCTTGTCTGCCTCAGTAGGATGCTGGGGCCAACTAGTTGCGTTGGCCTCCCCCACTGGTGCCTTCCCCCTCGGGAGAGAGGGACCCATCCAGCGAAGGGTTACACCGGGTTACCCTGGGGGCAGCTGCTATATGAGGTCGGAGGCTCAAGAGGGTGTAGTAGGTGGGTCGGGAGACCTAGGTGGCTCGAAGGAGTGGTGGGTCATGGAGCACAGAGGAGGGGAAAATGTATAATACAAAAATTAAAAAGAGAAAAATAAAGAACAAAAAAAAAACGCTGATCGTAGCATGGAGGAAATTTCTCTCGCTAAGCGAAAGAGAGCCACCATATTTTGAAAATTGTTCTGCCCACCCACACCTGAAAAGCATCCTATTAGAAGGCATACTTTGCGAGATGTCACTTCGCCTGTGTAGGAAGAGGACTTGGCAGCATGGCAGCTGGATTTCTGTGGGAGGCAGATTTACGCTTGCACTGTTGAATTTCTCTGATAATACTATTGTTGAGAACTCCGAACAATAGTATTACAGGCTCTGAAAAGTAGTATTATCGGTTGTGAATGATGATATTATCACTTTTGGAGCAGTGGTGTTACTGGATTTCTTTTGTATGCTCTACAAGCATAGTACTGTAAAAGGATGTATCCATATATTACAACACTCTGCCTGTAGCATACTCTGTCATTATGACTGCTCATGATAGGTTTAAAGCACCTAACCATATGATCACTAAGCCTGCAGATAAAGAATATAGGCAATTGGATACCATGGGTAAACATACTTTTGCACCGTCTACCTTAAGCTGACATTTTTCCAATTACCAAGCTTATATTATCAAATATCAAAACTGCCTCTGGAAATCACTGTTTACCAGGGTGGACAAATCACCTAGTAGCTAATCCAAAACTTATGCCAGACAGTGTGTGTATTGTGGCTTTGAGCTTGGAGGCTGGCAAGCATTTATTCCATTCATCTTATGACACCTCTGATGCTTTGGCCCGTGCCACTGTTGGATATCTGCCATCATGGATACTCCTGGTTGTGGTTGCTGGATTTGCCATGGATGTGAAACTCTCAGTACTTAACTCTCCACCTACTAGTTCTAAACATTTGATCAAGATATGAAACTGACCCTCAAAGAACTGCAGCAAAAAATAAAACTACATTGGTGTTATCTTGGACACCCCATGGGCCACAGCATTTCTTCTAATCAATTGTGCCTCAGCCTTGGTCAAACAAGCTCACCTGGTAGCCTCCAGCAATTGAGTCACTGCCAAGCACCTGCTTAGACTACTGGGACTCATAGTTGCTGCCATTTTTACTGTTCCACTGGCTCGTCTCCAGATGTGGATTTCCCAGTGGACACTCTAACCACAGTGGGCCCAGGCTCGCCAAACCCCTGGACCACTTGATTCAAGCCCCTGCAGCTCTGTGAAGCAATCTTTTCTTGTGGCGGGATTGCTCTGATTTATTTCAGAGGAACCCATTCCTATGTTCCTCCCCTCAACTGGCCCTCACCATGGGATGGGTTGAGGCACCTACCTGGGATCCTTTCAGAGCCAGGGTGCCTTGTCCCTCACCAGCCCTATTCTTTACATCAACATTCTGGAGATAAGAGTTGTTTTTCTTGGACTTCAGGCTTTTATCCCACATGTCCAGTGTCATCCTGTTCTGGTGCAGGAAGACAACCACTATTTAATGCACTCCCTAAATAAGCAAGGTGATACCCACTCCTTTCCCCTATGCAGAGAAACGAGGGTTTGGGAATAGGCTTTGTCTACCCAGCTCACTTAATGTCTTGGCAGACACTCACAGCAGGTCAATTAGGCTATCACATGAGTGGGAACTCAAGCATATTTCCTACCTAAAATGGAAGTGCGCAGTCTTAAGCTGGAGGGTGGGAGGTTTAGGAGGGAGGTCAGCAAGCACTTCTTCACAGAGAGGGTGGTGGACACTTGGAATGTGTTGCCGGAAGAGGTCATCTAATTGAAGACAGTGGGCAGCTTTAAGAGGGCTGGGAAAAACGTGGGAAGGTAAGGATCATGGGTAGGGAGGGTGGGAGGAGGGGGAGGAGGGTAGGGACATTAGCTCAAGCTGTGGACCCTGCAATACGAGCAGACTTGATAGACCAAATGGTCTTCTTCTGCTGGCTTCTTCATATTATCGAATGTGCCTCTCACTCCCCAGGTCCCTATTCATGTCTGGTCCAAAATGTTTTGGATTATCCCCTGTCCACATTAGGCTCTGGCCTCCAGTACTCTTCATTGAAGATGCCCCTTTTGACAACTTCTGCCCTCCATGCCCTCATGTGGGAAGCTGCTGGCAGAGTTGGAGGTTTCATCCAGATTAATAGAAGGTCTTTTGTATCTCTGCCCCCCCCAACGTCCATCACCCAGCTCTGGTCTTGGACCTTAATTTGGTTGCCAACTCAAGATCTTTTCAAACCCACTGCCACGTGATCTTATTTTCTGTCATGGAAGAAGCTCTTTTTGGTGGCTATTTCCATGGCAAGAGGGTTTCCAATCTGGTCTGCAGGCTTTGATTACAGAGCCTCTGTACCTTGTATTTCACTGAGTTCAGGTCTCCCTTGTCCAATCACAGTTCTTTCCCAAGATAATATCTGAAAATTCAGCATGTAAAGGGAGACTGGACACAAAGGTTCACTCACTAAATGTAATTAAGCAATATTAGTTTAATTCAGACATCCATGCATACTGAAATTCCATCATTTGGGGTTTATGTACCCCTTTATCAGGGAATCTGGGATCTATTTATATAAAATTAATTAAGATAAAACGTATGGAAAAGAACTTTATGTGCACAAAACCTCTATACATGTGATCCATACTTATGTTCTTAACTAATTCACTTCTTATTTTAATACAACTGGTAAAAAATTAAAAATACAAATATATAATTAAATTAATATCTAATTCTGGAAAAAGCTTAAGTGCAGCATCACAATCAAACATCAATTTAAAAATAAAATTAAAAATAGCATCACCTTTCACATAAATGCTCCTCAAATATAGATACTAGCTAAGGGGTGCTAGCTGCACATTCGAGCAGGCTTGATAGACCTCTAGGCCTTTATCTGCTGGCAAATTTCATATGTTTGTATGTTCGTACTAGCTCACTCCTATAGGCTACTGCCAGCCAGCTCCTCAAACTTAAAGTGACAGCAACACTGTTTCTTGCCAAGCACGTTCCCTATCTAGTGTAACTGGATCTCTGCCTGCCCCTCCTGCAAGAAACAAGCGCAGCTCCTAGCCTGAGCAGGCTTCATACCAGCATGAGCACCCTGGGACCTACACTGGCTGGTTGCAGTCTTCCCACTGAGCAGCTCCACCAGCTCTCCATACCGCCATGACCTAGCTGGATTTCTGCCCGCCCCTCCCACAAGAAGCAAGTGCAGGTACGCTCCCCGGCTCCCTCGGAGCATCCAAGGATTGAAAGCCTACAATTTGATTGGACAAGTTGCACTGCAGCTGGCCACCCATGGCTGCTGCAGCCCTTCCATTTCTTTTTCATTTTTTTTTCCATTTCCGAATGTTGCTGCCTGCTAGCAGCGGCGTTCCTTCTGAGTACTTTGTCTCCCCTGTGGGTTACTTTATAATTTTGGCCGTCCCCACCCCCACCCCGACCTCTGTTAAATCCTCAAAGTTGCCCCTCTCCTTACAATCTATTCTTTGGGCACCTCAGGCTTTCCCAGCACTTTACCACACCCATAAAGTAGTCTCAAGGAAATAATTGTGGTGCATGAAAATCAGGCCACAGTTTCCCCACTGGTATTCCCGATGCTGAACATCCAGTTTCTTTCCATCTCAATTAATTTGGCAAACATGCTCGCCAGAGTGCTAGCTACAGCCTGCGTACTTCTACTGCTATCACACCTCTAGTGGGGCAGTACCTCTATATCTCAATGCCAGCTAACCAGGGACAAAGTCACATGGTCTCTTACACCTATGAGTTACAACATGGAACATGCAAACATGAACCAAGAGCCAAGACACTGAGTCCTGCTCCTTTGCATAAAACCTTATTAACAGTCTGTAGCAGCTCACTCATCCTAGCCTAGTTGTATGTGCCACTTAGTAGGCTAAGGCAGTATGCCTCTGTCCCCAGGCGTGATAGGAAATGGGGTTTGTCTAAATGCTGTACACTGGTTGCTGTCAAAATTTTTCTCCTCTCTCTGCTATTAATTTTTGGGAATATTCATCCTAACGCAGGACCTTCTACCGGCTGGTCCACAAACTGTAAAGTACAAAGTGGCTTGAAGATTGTTGCCCTGAATATCTACAGTTTGCTCCCCAAGGGAACTGCCTTCCTGGAGAGGTTGTGGGGTCTAAAACAGTGGGGGAATTCAAACATGCATGGGACAGACATAAGGCAATTATAGTGGGGAGGTTGCAGGAAGTAGGCTTTTGGTTAACTAAAATCTGCAGCTTATCCAATAGGTAGGGAAATGGGCAGACTGGGTGGGCCAAGTGGTTCTTATCTGCCGCCAAAGTCTATATTTCTGTGTTCTTTGTTTCTATGTCTCTATAGCCCAGTTCCAAGCCTGGGTTCAGCTGCACAACCCTGCTATCATTAGCCTGACTGAGTCATGGCTCACTCCAAAAGTGAAAGATACCTCAATAGCCTTGAAGGGATATGTTACTTTCAGGCTTGACAGAGTAGGAAAACAGGGAAGGGGTTGCCTTATCTACATCAAGGAATCCCTACAGGAGACAATGCTGCTGATCTCTGCCAGTAACGCTGAGTATGAGTTGCTGACCTTAATGCTCCTCATTGGTAGGCAAAGCAGGCACTCACCATTGCCTCAGTTTATCTCCCACCCACCAAGGCAAAGCCTGGACTCAGCTTGGCCCTGGAAGCATTATCTAAGCTGAAGAAGAACTCAGAAATCATCATTACTGATGATTTTAACCTAAACTGGCTTAGCAAGGATACAGAACCACAAGAAGACCAGGTAGCTGATATGTACCTTACCCAGATGGCCTCTGAGAACGCAAGACTTAATCGTAGGACCAGCAAGGGCACCCTATTGGACTGGCTCATCACGAATACCCCTTCTAGGATAAAAAATGTTACTGTGCTGGCTGACTAGGTGACCACTTGCCAGTCACTTGCCACTGGGTCTTTAAGGACAAAAAAGCTCCTCCTGTCACTATTCTAAGCTGTGTCCTTCAGCGTGGCTGTGCCCACACCTTTAAAAATGCCTCATCCCTTCTTGATTGGTCCCCTTGGAAAATCTTAATGACATAGATCAAGCACTTCAGTTCTTCTCTGACAGGTTCAATGGCATCTGTGATATTTTTGCCCCAGTGAGGAGAAGGAAGATAAGGGGATCCCCAAATGGGTGGATTACAAGAGACCTTCTGGACCAGATGAAGGACAGGAACAATCTATGGAGTATGGCCAGATGCACTAGTAATCCACTTGACTACCAGAAGTACCGGGCCACTCGTAACAAGTGTACCAACCTCACTAGACAGGCAAAAGCAAAATGCTACAAGGAACAACTGGACAGTAGCTGGGGTAATGGTAAAAGGTTCTGGGAGAATATCAAGGAACTGCTTGGTAAAAAGGATAAGAAGCACCATACCATGCTAATGATCAGTGATACCTCAACCCTTGACCCACATACCATTGCTAAATCCTTTAATTCAGCCTTCTCTGATATCAGTGCTGTCCTCCCACCTGACTACCTCAATCACTCAGGCTCACCTGTACAGAACATTAGTAGAAGCTAGCCTGAAATACCCTCGCCAAATGCTAATGTAAGCCTAAACCACCCTAATTTCTGCTTTAGAAGCATCATGCCTAAGGAAGCCAAAACCTAAATACTCAAAGTATTAGGTAAGAAAAGGCTTGGCAGTGATTACCTGGCTATGAAGCTGGTGGTAATTGCACTGAAAGAGCTCTTGGTACCAGTCACCAAACTGTTTAACAATTCATTCTCCCTAGTTATGTTCCCAGCCAAATGGAAGCTTGCAATGGTCACCTTGTGCTAAAAAGTGGAGATCAGACCAGTACATAGATACATAGATACATAGACAGTGTCGGCAGATAAGGGCCTATGGCCCACCCAGTCTGCCCATTTGAGCTTGTAAGTTCAGTTTGTTTTCCTAGAAGTCTGTTGCCCCTTACCCCTGACCTCCAGAATTCCTTTATGTCTATCCCATGCATTCTTAAATCCTGATTGTTTCAGCCCACCACTTCCTCTGGAAGGGTGTTCCAATGTCCACCACCCGCTCTGTGAAGAAATTCTTTCTCATGTTTCCTCTGAATTGTCCTCCTCCAACTTCATCCCATGCCCTCTAGTCCTGGAACATCTTTTCGCTTAAAAATAGTGTTTTCCTGCACCCTGTTCCTCCCTGTAAGATACTTGTATGTCTCTATCATATCCCTCTTCCTCCTCTCCTCCAGGGAGTACATGTTCAGTTCCTTCAACCTGTCTTCATAGGACTTGTGATGCAATCCATGCGCCATCTTTGTTGCCCTCCTCTGAACCTTCTCTACCCTGTCTATGTCCTTACGTAGGTATGGTCTCCAGAACTGTACACTGTACTCCAGGTGGGGCCTCACTAGTGTCTTGTATAGTGGAATTATGACCTCCCTTTTCCTGCTGGTGATGCCCCTGCCTATACATCCCAGCATCCCATTTGCTTTACCTGCTGCCTTGTCACACTGTTTCCCTACCTTGAGTTCATCAGAGATGATAACCCCAAGATCCCTTTCCTGCTTGGTGCATGCTATATCCTCACCCCCCAACTGATATATTGTGCCAGGGTTTTTGTGCCCCATATGCATTATCTTGCACTTCTTTGCATTGAATTTCAACTGCAAAACCCCTGACCATTCTTCAAGTTTCTGCAGGTCGCTTCTCATTCTGTCTACAGCCAACTACAGACCAATATCCATCCTCTCCCCTCTATGAAAAGCCCTTAGGAGGATAGTGGCCAATCAGATATCCGAGTACCTTCATAAATACGACCTCCTGTGCCCACAGCCGGATGGTTTTTGTAAGTGCCAGAGTACGACCATGGCATTAGTGGAATTCTCTGACTTTGTACACAAGGCTCTGGACAGTAGTAAACTAGTGGGATCTATCTTCATAGAACTCACTAAAGCCTTTGACACCGTCAACCACACCATCCTGCTACAGGAACTGGTGAACTTGGGGAACTATGACCTCCTCCCCTAGGGAAATTGCACCTGGGGTTCCCCAAGGATCCATCCTGGGCCCCCTCCTTTTCAGTTTGTTTTTAAACAAATTACTGGAGGCAAGCACAACTAAAACTATCCTGTATGCAGATGATGTGGTCATCATGAGCTGCAGTGCCCAGCTGGATCATTTGCAGCAGGAGCTGCAGTCCACTTTCTCCCTCATGAAAAACTGGTTCAGTACACAGAAACTTCTTCAACTATAAGAAGACTAAAACAATGTTGATCTCCAGCCCCACCACAAGAAATCATCCCTGGTCTTGTCCATCACGAACAACATGGACATACTCCTAAAACAGGTACAGTCTTTCAAGTACCATGGGATCACCATTGATGACACACTCTCATTGTACTCCACATCGACCAAGTTATAAAAGTGGTGAACTCTAAACTTGGTGTACTGTACAGACACAAACAATATCCTACGCCTGCTGCCCTGCACTTGTTTGTTTCCTCCTCCATCTTATCAGTCATTGACTATGGCTTGGTAGTGTATGGGGTGGCAACTGACACTGCACTCAAGTAGGTATCGATGGCCCTAAATAAGACCTGCAGACTCACCCTTGGAGCTGACAACCCAACTCACTCCTGCTCACTCTACAAGCAAACCAGAAAGCTTAGCCTCTGAAATAGAATAAAATATTAAACGTGCCTCTTGGGTAAGAAAGTTATACTAGGAAAATCCACCCCTAGCCTCAAGGAGATGCTCACAGAATTTTGCTCTAGCCACCAGACCAGAGGAAAGACAAGGTGCTTGTTGGCTGTCCCATTCATGAAGACGGCAATATATCGGTGTTCCTTTGCATACAGAGCTCCCCTCTGGCTAAATCAAATCCCTATGCATATATTCTGCAATTACTCCCTACCATTCTTCAAGGCTGAGCTGAAGATACATCTCTCTGAAGCAGCTGCCTGTAATTGCAGGTAGTTTGGGTGCTATCAGTTTGCTGAGTTGAAATTTCGATCCTCCTCCCCCCACCCCAACTCATTCTTTGCTCTTACACTGTTGTTCCTGTTGACTAGTGCCTCCAGTACTGTACTTGCATCTCCCTTGCACCTTTCCACTCCCCTTATCTCGAGGTCCCACTTGTATCAAGCATTCATCCACCCCCTGGTACCAGCTCCCTTGACCCATGCCCTTCTCTCCACTAGCATGGTCATGACCTCATTCCCCCTTCTAGTACCTTTGACTAAGCCTGACCTCCAGGTTGCTACCCTTATTTCTGCACTGTGCTCCCTTAATGCTCATCTCCTGATGGATGTCAGTAATCTGGTTGCTTTTTGTTTTTTTCTTCTACTCGCAGAATGTATTTTCACCTTTACTTAATTTGATATTGTAATCACCAGGCAATGTTGAAATATTTATAGGAGTCATGTGATTTGTCTTTGTACTAATTGTATAGTATTTGTTGTATTTTGAGTCTATTCCTGTAACTTGATCGTATGTTGTTGTACAGACATGGAACCTTTGAAAAAGAGCATTTGCTCAAAGGTGTTTTCCGAACTATTGAAATAAAGAAATAAATAAAATTTTCTCTGGAAGGAAAAGCACACAACAAACTATAACCCCCTGTGGATTACAGAATGGGTTGCCTACACACCACAGATAAGTGGCGCATAGGCAACTTTACAACAGAATGCCATGCACTGGGGTTCTGGCCGATGCCTGGTGGCATTGACAGAAGGGACAGGGTTGGGGATGGGGGGAGTGTGGTAGGACACTGCTTTTTAGAACCCATGTGTAAAGAATACCTATTGACAATGTTGAACGACACAGAAAGAAGAAATTCTATCAGACTTACCATAATTTATTTTTCTGTTAGCTTCAACATTGTCAATTGGATCACACCTGAGAGTCCTTGTTCTGTCCTAGAGAATATTGCTTGATCTATTTATTTAAGGGATGGGATACAATATATAATATAAGAATTACAGTTCATTATTATTGGCTACAAATAGGCAGGTGGCCAACCCTTTACTGTTGTCCTGTGAAACCACTTAATTATTTTCTTTGCTCAGAAACTTACTTGGAGGAAACAGCAAAGTATTTCTACTGCCTTTTCATAGTCGAATGCTGGACAGAACAATGTAACGTTGCTCAGATTACATTTCCATTCTGTAGACTATGAAGGAAATTGAATAACTTAACTGTTGGCAAGGTATAGCAGATATCTTTACTTTTGTTATGTGAAAATATTTGAGAGCCACTGAGTATCATTAATCGTAAGGAGTGTTCCGCAAAGCTAGTATTTTCTGCTGTGCAGTAGATGTTGACTGAGGAAAAGGAAACCTCGGAACACAGAGGATACCAACATTCCAGGCTGCAAGCATAGCTTCTTAAAGCTACAGCTGTGCTAGTAAACCCTGGTCAGGGTGAATGTATACCCATGTGTAAGGATTACCCACTGACAGTGATTGAGCTAACAGAAAAAGAAATTATGTAAGCCTGATAGAATTTCTTCTATCTAATGCCACCTCAGACTTTCATGTGATTGTTGTTACTGGTGAGTAATTGGTCATAATACTAGCCAAGTCTGAATTTTTGGTTTTGTTCCAGAGTAGTTAGTGTAGAATAGTAGTTAGACTGGCAGTTATTTTGTTCTTTTGAACCATTCAGTGTACTGTATCTCTTTTTATAGGGTTCAACTATGGTTAAGGAGACCCTTTTACATTTTGCATTACATTGGGGTGTGTTTGTTGTACACATTGTGGAATTTTGGTATAAGAAACTAGTCAGGCACCTTCAATGTGTTATGAGCAGAAATGATTATATCCACTGATGAATTCTAAAAAGGATCAAATGTGTCTTTAGCTAGCTGTTCCAGCTTTTGCAAATTGTTTGTGAGGCAGTACACCACCTTACAGGCCTGATGAAAGCCCAGCCAGCCTCATGGTAATATGCAGATATTGTAAAGGAGGAGATGACCTGTTGTTTACTAAGAAATTCAAATCATTAAACCATCTAAAGTTGCGTCCCTTCTAATGTAGAGATTTGATAATGTAACATATACAAGTGTTCCCAAGCACAGTAGTGTGATTCATTGCAAAAGGTACTGCATAGCCAAAAAAAGGGCACTTCAAAAAATGCCAAAAGGTCTGATTTTCAAAAGTGTGCAAATGTCCCACGTGTGCAAGAAGCCCATAATTAACATGACTACTCTAGCTCTCGGTACCTTAATACCCCCTCTCACCCAGCAACCACTAAGACTTCCAGGAATCAACACAATATGAACCAGACAAAATATGTTGTGGTTCTCCTTGTTGGACTATCACTAGTATCTTCTGACATGTAAAATATAGACACACTTTATTTCTTTATAAGTAATCAAATTCCAGCCATTTGTACGTCAATATGTGTGTGTAAAGTAATATGAAAAAGTATTTGATATCATTAGTTAATATCACAAAATCTTAAGTGGTTTAAAATGTGTCTTATTTTTTTTTTCAAATGTCTTTCTGTTGATGTAGTGTATGTATATTATTAAACTGAAAAGGAAATGCGCACCCGAAGCAAGGAGACCAGGACAAAAGGCTGTCTTTTAATGTGCAGATCACAGCTCATTTATTTAAAAATTGTGCCAAAGAGTGAAAAATATTACAAACTTATGACTCCATGTGCACGCTCTATGTATTCTCAGCCGGACATACTTTGTCAACTGACATTTCACCCAAAGGCAATGGGCTGCATCAGGCCTCTACACAGCCTTTGTCCTGGCCTCCCTGCTTCAGGTGCATATTTCCTTTCTATTTCCTTTTTACCTTTCCTTGCACTTGTGCAAGAAACATTTTGCTTTGCTTCAGAGAACTGCATTTCAGAGATGTGTCACAGACTAGCCCAATGCAGTGCAATCTACATTGGGCTAGTCCCTGACAGACCAATGACCACGCAAGCAGAGTATGATAGCGGTCATAGTGTCATGGGCAGAAACTTTGTGTACTTGAAAGGACTGAAGCACTCCAATGAGAGAGCACTTCGTCCCTTTCATTTTCATAAAGCTGGCAATAATCTGCAGCCCTGGGTTTCCCGGCACTTCCTCCCACCAGCTGTTAATCTCACTCCTGTGTTTTGTAAATGATGTCTGCAATGCAACGCACTCACAGCATGCTTCCCCAGGACGATCACGCTCAGTTCCCCCCCACATGCACACACACATACACACACACACACACTACAGTCCAATGTGATGACCCCAGACTTCGTGAAAGACCCCGAACAGTGTGCGTGGTTGGAGTTAGGCAGCGAGCGATCTCTACTATTCATCAAAGTATACTCACCCATTCACAACAAAATGGAATCTCACCAGTTTTCTGTGGGTTTCTTTGTGACAGCCCTGGCAGAGCGGTGCCCTAGTTTAGGACGGTGTTGACAGCTCTGCAACAGTTTTGCTTTCCACCCTTTTTGGCTCGCTGGATGCCATGGCTGCAATTGTCTAACAAGTGGTCTGCTGATGCCAGTGACCAGCAATCACATTTGCAACCATCTGGAGAATTAACTAGTTCAAACCCAGGTAAGACACTGCTGGCTGGTCCTGGAGACATGAGACGGAGTTATCCCACCAGCATTTGGACCCAGCACTGCAGCAAGTCTGTGAGGTGTTCCCTGCCTTCTCCAGCTCTGCAGGTTATTTTTGTAATATCTTTTTGTTTAATGCAAATTTTTTGTACATGCGCTGTACTCGCAATTGGGGAACATACGAAATCCACAGATAGGAGGTGTCACAGAATCTGTAACTTTTTTTATTACAAAGTTCTCAGATGTTTCTAAGCATAGAACTTCCATTTAGATGTGGACTGGTTAGTTTTTCATATCAAATGAATTAATATGGAGGCTGCTACCCATGCTAGTGCTTGGATTGCCCATCTGACCTCAGGAACCACCAATTCTGTAGTAGTTCAGTGGGGGAGAGATGTTTAACATGAACTAACTACTGGCAGGATGTGCGGCAGTACGAGTTGTCATAGTCATGCCCTACAGACAGTACACTGCTTTGAAACTGTTTGGCCAGCTGTATGTGTTAAAACTTGACTTTTTTTTTCATACTGCCAGAAATGGGATGTCACCACTAGTATGCTACTAGGGGGTTGTCTGGCTTCCATTGTGAAGTCTGGTCCAAAGTTGGGGTCTTTGCTTCAATTGGGGAAGCTGTTATGTCCCCAGAAAGGGACTCATGGTTATGCCACCTACCCAAACAGTTATACTAACAGTATATCGGTCTGTCCAGAATTTTCCTGGACAAACCATATGTCAAATTGTGTGTCTGTAATGAGTGATGACTCATCCAATCAATCAAAAATAGGTTTATTTCAATCATCAAAAGGGAAGACAAACCATTGAGCACACCCTCATCTACAGTGGTATCCCAACCAGAATGAGTACAGAATTGTTATATGGTACACACTCAAGTTGATGCACACCATATATACAGTTGCCAGAATTTTTACATGCTTATACACAAACATAAATTTGAATTTTCCCTATCTTACATGTTCAGCATGTTATGGGGCTGCCCACACATTTGGTAAAGCCTGGTTATCAGCTGTGTAGTTGTCCAGGCCTTTTTCAGTAGCAGATCAGTGATGACTAGCCCACTGTGCAAGCTGAGCTCCAGACAGAACACGAACTGATGGAAAAAATGTTGAAAATGATGGAGACCTGTCTGGCATTGTGAAGTTTAAAGCAGCAGTGCAACGAAAAATGTTCTTCTAAAAAAGCTAGCTTCAGCTACAGTTAATAAAAATATTAGCATACCTGTCAGATGTACTTGTCTAGATACCTCCTGTGCTGTGCACCAAGAGTCTTTTTTTCATTTTTTCAGTCCTAACCCTTGCCAAGTCTACTATACTATTTCTATGCAAAATGTGGCAGCCATCTTTTTTCCTTGAGAAAAATGCAATTAAAACATCTATAAAATACTCATATTTTGGTAGAATTAGAAAATTGTACCACCAAATAAAACTGGAAGATGCTTGGAATCTTTCATAGTGAAAAAAAGGTAAGGTCAAATGCTTTGCCCAATTCCATTGCACTGCTGCTTTAAAGTAAATTGGGGGGTAGGGGTGTCATTTTGTCAGGGTCACCCTGATCCATCCAGCACTGAAATTCTTTTACATTTGTACTTGGATGATCATGGAACTCTTGGTTCAGAAACTCTGTTTAGGGCCATTGATTTTCCATTTTCAAAAATGTGCAATCCCTTTTACAAAATCTTAAAATTAATTTGTCCTTGAAAATGATTACAAATTAGCATGTTTTACACTGAAACTGTGGTACAGAATGTGGGGTTTTATGAATCTGGTGCAAACCACTTTTTCCCCCAGTATAGCTTTCTGCCCGTCGTGGTCCACCCAGGCAGGCTCATCAGTCATGTCCCTATCCCCTACTACCAGCATTCTGCCACAACATTAACCTGGACCCCTGAGACCCCCACGGATTCCCCTCATAGCAGGGCCAGGTGAAGGAGGGAGGGCCATACCCTACCCCCCAACCTGCAGACACACATGCAGTATTGGGGTTCCCAGTCTAGCAGCAGTGCCAGGTGGAGGGTCAGCAGGCAGGACTTCATAGAGCCTGAGCCGACCACTGTTTCCACTTTTCTCATCTTAGCGGTGGTGGAACAGGCTATGCCTGCATGTAGAGGTGCTCAAGTGACCCGGAACTATAGCTCCCTCTCCCCTGACTACTGTCTGCTGCTTGTACATTGGCACTACCACCAGGCCTCCACCTGGTGACAGTCAAATACTGAGTTGAGACAGCACCCCGATCTGAAAGAGGACAGCTGCCTGGTGGCCACTCAATCCACTCCCAGCCCTCCTGCTGACCCCTAGCGACTCGAGCTCATTCCCGAACTTGGGTTGCTGATATGGTAAGAGGTAAGGTGCCCAGCGCCTCAGCCCTCTACACCACCGGGCCAGTTGTTTTTTGTGGGTTTTTTGTTAATATGAAAAACTGACTCTTATATGGCATTTAAAAATGTCAAATTCCATTTTTAATCACAGTTTTTCTGTTTTTTTTGGAAGAACGTTGTTCCTGTATATTTCAGACTGAGTTTCCCTAGCAAGCACTCAGGCACAGGGAGTGAATTCAGTGTATTGTGTTACATTGCACTGGTATTTATGTAGTCCATTCTGCTCAGTATATCATTGTTCTGTACAGGGTCATGAATTTCTGGTATGGCTGGTGCATTGACTGTATACCCAGCGAATGCCAACATTGTGTGCCATGCTGCACTGTAACCCAGCAGGTGTTTGACTTGCCAGATTTATATAGATGGGAGAACTGGCACTGTTTATCAGATTTCTCAGCATCTCTTCTTATACTGGGCTAGTATTTGCCATTTCTGTTGATACTTTAGATGTTCACTGTGAGGATTACCACGGAGTCTCTGTAAGATTTTTTTTCTCTGTTTGGAGCAGCCATCTGATACTGTACTTAAACTTTCCTTGTGGAACTGGAATTGTGTAGTAGCCATGAAAATTAAAAAATGTAGTCGCAATTCCTTTGGCCAAGCCATGAACTTGATAAGCCACAAAGGGAAGACCTGGAGATCAGGTGGGAACTGAGACACATTTACTGGGGAGAAAGGGAGTCACTAAACATGCATATTATGTTGTTGGCCAGTGTTGCCTGATGTCCTTAGAAATTCTGGGCCAGCTTTTTTCCCTGCAAGAAATAGTGCTTTAAAATTGACATGAGCTATATTTGGGCCTTAGGTAGTGGCTATGCTGAAAGTAGCAGGTAGGCTGATTTTGTTTTCCTTTTTCTCCACTTTTTATGTTTCCTTGCTCGTGCACAAGAAACATTTTGTTTCAGAGAATGGCATTTTAGAGGCGTGTCACAGACTAGCCCAATGCAGAGCAATCTACATTGGGCTTGTCCCTGACAGATCAATGACCACGCAAGCAGAGTATGATGGTGGTCACAATTTTGTGGGCAGAAACTTTGTGTACTTGAAAGGACAGAAGCTCTCCAATGAGAGAGTGCTTTGTCCTTTCATTTGCATAAAGTCGTCTGGCAATAATCAGCAGCCCTGGGTCTCCAGGCACGTCCTTCCACCAGCTGTTATGCTTATTCCTGTGTTTTGTAAATGTTATCTGCCATGCATGAAGAAGGGGTACTATCGGGGGAGCATAACAAAAAATAATTTCTTCCTTGGTGTAATTCCGCAGACCAGTTCTCACTACCGTCACCATGCATGTCTCCCTATGTACACGAGCACATCCTTGCCCACCACCTTTTCCCCACAGGCCCAGCACTGAGACCCCAAAATTCCACAGCAACCTGGTAATGCTGCCCCATGGAGGCTGAGAGCCTCAGCTGAAAACCGCTCACAGCACGCTCCCCCAGGACAACTGCACTCGGTTTCCTTTTTGGTCATTAAGTAAATACTCTGCTTTAACAGACAACTCCCCACATTCCTTCCCTTCTGAAAGTACGCTGACAGTGATGTGACACATGAGGGTGCACTACTGCCCTCGCTATAGAACTGTACTATGTCACTCGCTGGTACACCTCATGATGTCACGTGGGACGGGGACATACATAAAATGAGGGCGCTCAGCCAGGATCATTAGTGCTATAGTAGGCTGGCAAACAAGTTGCTGGACTCTAGCAGGTCGGGTTGTGTATTGAGTAAGCAGGAACAGTCCTTTAGTCAAGCTGCCTTAGGAGCATCAGGAAATGTAAACCCTCCTTACCTGACAAAGAGTAATGCAGTATGAAGAAGATCAACAAGAAGTTTCAGGAGTATGCTGAAGCAGTTACTGCCCCCCCGACACAAACACACACACATACACACGCACACAAATCCTCCAGAATTTCTAGTCCCATGAAATGACTGTTTCTGCTGGGATTTGGTAAAATTCGTACCGGGACAAACCAAAACAGTGAAAATCAGATGGACTTTTTCAGTCCAGCTCGGTCCCCTCTCTCAAACTTTTGTTAATCAGATGAGGAACAGACACATTATAGAACATAAAGCTACAAGCTCAAAACACTGTGGAAACCTATTTGCTCAAACTAAGTTTAATTTTGACTAGCTTCTTAGAATGTTAAGAATGTCTGATTTAAAGTCTGAGTTAATAGCATCTCCTCTAGGTGAATACGGGTGAAAATGGACCCTTGAGAAATATGGATATATAAGCACTGTGGTTGATATTTTTTGGCCAAATGTAGCTTTTAGCTCGATTATATCGGTTCCTGCATTTAGTATCCAATGTGCTTTTTTATGTTTCCTTGCATGAGCGCAAGAAACATTTTGTTTCAGTGGTGTGTCAGGGACTAGCCTAAAGCAGAGCAATCTATATTGGGCTCATCCCTGACAGACCAATGACCACACAAGCTGAGTTTGATGGTGGTCTCAGTTTTGTTGGCAGAAGCGTCATGTACTTAAAAGGACTGAAGCATTCCAATGAGACAGCGCTTCAGTACTTTCATGTGCATAAAGCCAGCCCGCAACCAGCTGAGCAGCTTTATGTACATCACTGCACTAAGCACTAATTCCTCGATGTTGCTAATATAATGAACTCTTAAAGCAGCAGTGCATGAAAATGGGCTAAAATTTTACCTCACCTTTTTTTCTTCCTAATCGATGCCAGATGTCTTCGATTTTATTTTGGTGGTAAAAGTTTCAGTTTCCATTATCATTTAAGAATTTTATGAAAGTTTTAAACTAATTATTTCTCAAGAAAAAAAGATAGCCACCTCATTTTTGCATAGAAATAATATTGAGGACCTAAGAATCTAGACAAAAACATAATTATACAGTATACAGCTTAGAAAGCACCCAGAAAATCAAAATTAACAGTTATGCCAATATTTTTCATAATCACAACAGAAAATTAGCTTTTTGGAATTTTTTTTGGTGCACTGCTGCTTGAAGTGGTGATTCAACTAACCCCTGCCACACACACCATGCAAGAAAACATTCAGCATTGACAAATGCTTGTTAGTTTTGTACCTGTTTTACCCACACCTTATCATTGTCCTAGTGCATCTCCAGTTGTATTATTGTTTGCATAAGTATGTTATTCGTATATTGATATATTAAAAGTGTATTTCCACCACAGTATTTTGAGATACTATAACAACATGTTTCTGTCCATTTAGAGAAAATGTATTACAAATATATCAGTACAGTAAAAGTATATCTTCACTAAAAATACATCAGCATACTGTAACTAGTTCTTTCTGTCCCTATAATGGAAATGCTTTATTAATGTATTTCCACTACAGTACATCAATATACTATACTGAAATTATTTCTGTCCATATAGGGGAGATGCATTATTAGTTTTTCAATATAGAAAAAGTATATTTCCACTACAGTACATCAGTATACTGAAAGTAATTGTTTCTGTCCATAAAGTGGAAAAGCATTATTAGAACATCAATACAGTATATTTCCACTACAGTATATTGATAATATTGAAACTAATTCTTTCTGTCCATATAGTAGAACTGTAGTATTACTAGAATATCGATATAGTATATCTGTATTTCCTCTACAGTATATTCGTAACACTGAAATTGCTTCTTCCTGTCAATATACTGGAAATGGATTGTTAGTATATCGATATAGTAAAAATGTATTTCCAGTACATTGAGACATTAAAAGTGTGTCGATGTTGTGCAACTATGTTGCCCTGACTCTAAGTTTTAATAAAAAAAAAAAAAATAGTTTCTAGCACTAATGGTTCAAATGTTGGGCCTTTTTACAAAAACAGGCCTGCATTTTCAAAGAGTTGCAGAGGATGCAACAGCAAGTTGTGTCACTTTTGCATCACAAATCACAGTGGGGTCTGTATCAAAAAGGTGCACTGTCATCAGAAGATGGCTGCGCCCCAATCTGCTGCACCTGCACTTGTGTCTGGATTAGGGACCCAGAAGTGAAGCAATAGTGATGCAGTTATGATGTGGCCTACAAATATACCACAATTATTTGTTTATTTAATTTGTATTTACCAAGTAGGTGCACTAGACAAAACATGATGACTATGATGCAAGTTTAAGTATCAGTTTTAATGCAGCTATAAAAATATGGCTGTTTTATGTCGCATCTGCACAATGCAAATTTGGGTGTCTTGACACAACTGTGCCCTTTCTGAGCACTTTTGAAAATACCACCCCAATCTTTAAAAATGGTTTCACTTTAAAACCATTAGGGCTACATTTGTTTTTGTTGAAGCGAAAGCCTGGAGTCTGGTTAACATGGTTGTACCATGCTGATACACTTTCACTGTATTGGTGGACTGAAAATGCACTTTTCAAAAAAACTTTACTTTTTTTAGACACTATTTACCATTTTTGGAATTTTGGCTCATATAGAAGCAAAACAAATAACAGTAGTTCAATTTTCATTTTGAAAATGTGTTGTCAAAGCAGTATAATAACTGGGGAGTGTTTTCTCCCATAGGGAAACCTGGTTATAATTCGCCATTATAACCTGCGGGTTATAACGGTGAACATATGCTGGGTTTCCAGCGCTCCACGCATGCGCCTGCCTCCGATCTCTCTCACCAGTTACACGATGCTGGACACTTCGCCATTGTTGACACCACCAGTATCACTCGTCGGTAAGTGAAAAAACAAAAGTTGCTTCTCAGCTGCTGAGTTTTCTCACTAATTTAAACATTAGAAAAGTAAAGAAAAAATGTTTCACCAGCAGCTCGGCCGTAGACCATGCTTCATCCCTACCGGAGCGAGGCTGTTTTATTTTATATAATTGCTGTGGCAAGAAAATGCTCCCCAGCAATTTTATAAAATAAAACATGGGGTGATGTGTTTAACTCAAGATTTTACACACACCTTCAGTGTTGGATGCTTAAATAAACCGCTCGAGCTTTGCTCTCAGGGTTTGTGTAGCATTCAACACCTCGGGGTGGGGGTAAAATCTTGTTAAACACACCACCCCATGTATTATTCTATATATAATCACATTACATAAAATCCATCAAAAATGCATAATTTCCACAGCCCTTCCTAGTTTCCTGGTGTAAATCACTTCTGTTTATTGTTATCTTTTTCCTGATATTCTAGCACTATTATTACCAATCAGTCCTACAGTTCAAACTGATGATATGATAAGTGTCAATAATCTTTTTGGTTGTTTATTGTAGTGCTTTGTCTCATACACAGTACATGATATGAACTAAAATTAAATCTACACTGTTAGTACTATTAAACATGTTTCTGTTTATTACAGTTTGTCTCCAAGTGGCTCAACGCCAGTGCCTCCACGCTTACTTCAAGGTATGCAATCACTTGTGTCCCAATATCTAAATTACATCTCCAAGCAACAACTCAGAGCTGGTATGATTGTGGACTGTGTGACATCACTAGTAAACTTTTGTTGCTAGAAAGGACATTAGGAAGTATTATTTCACGAAAAGGGTGGTAGATGGGAAGAACAAACTTCCTGAGAAGGTTGGGGAGGCAAAGATAGTAGTAGGCCTCAAGAGAAAGTGGGATGTGTTTAAAGGAGCTATCAGACAAGCTGATGTGGGGGGGGAGGGGAGACTGGGAGGAAGACAGGAGACTAGAATGTCTCTATGTAGAGAAGCTTAGGACAGGATGGATGGATTGTTCAGGTCTTTTTATGCCCATCTCTTTCCTGGTTTCTCCTGACAGCTGGAAAATTGTTTAGCAGGAAAACCTATGGCTTTAAGTAGAAGAGGTTTACTGTTTGGTGTGAATGTAGAAATCTGGATCCCTTCACCTGTTCCATTTAGCTCTTGGACATTTCTGAGTTGGCACTGCAGTTCTCGTTGGTTAATTTGCATCTGTTGGCCGTCTCAGTCTTCTTTGGGATGTTTAATGGAACTCCATAGCAGAACTGCCCATTTTCATAACTGTTATTAGAGGAATCCTACACCTAAGGCCCAAATAAAGAAACCCGTAACAGACATGGATCTGACCTTAGTGCTGAGTAAACTCATGTGCCCACCACTGCATTGGCTGCCATGAATGAGCTACATATATATTTTAGGGTAAAATGAAGACCGTCGATCCATGAAGTTCCTTCTTTCCACCAGCTCAATGGGAATACCCTCCCACCCCATTTTCTTCAAAATACTTATTGAGTCTCATCTAAATGACCATTAGAGTATCAGTCGATACCATGTGCTCCGGCGGTCTATTCCAAATGTTCACTGCTTGTTCTGTGAAGTAATTGTTCCTGAAGTTCCCCTTGAATCTTTTTCCCTTCAGTGTCATTGACTGTCCCTATGTCCTTTCATCCTTGTGCATCTTAAAGAGCTGAGCTTTGTCTGATGGTATTATCCCTGAATACCATAATCCTATACCTCCTAAGTCTTCTCTTTTTCAGTGGAAAACAGCCCCAGTTCTGCCATTCACTCCTCATAGCCAATGTTCTTCAATCTGTCAATCATCTTTTTTCCTCTCCTCTATACTTTTTCGATTATATTGCTATCCTTTCTCAGATATGAAGATGAGAACTGCATACTATATTCTAGGTTAGACCTCACCCAGGACCTACAATGTCTCTTGATCTGCTTATGAAGTTTCTGAATGCATGCCATGATTGTGTACATCTAGCTAGCTGCTGCTCACACTGCTGCTAACATTTAAAGTTCAATCAGTCAATCAATCAATCAATATCTTTATTTATCCAGGTGGGCACCATTGAGCAAGCTCATTTACAAAGTGGCCCTGCGGTCCTACAGTAATAATACAGAAAGACAAGTTACAATAGTACAAACAGTAAAAATAGCTGCTATTATAGTAAAAATGCACATTTACAGGTAATATACATTGAACATAGAACTATAAGGAGTCGTAGATAATGAACTTGTGCTGGATCCAAGCCCAAAAACTGTGCATTTTGTAGTGGGAAATGTTAGGGAGAGGGTAGGCATACCAGATAGAACATATCAAGCGCATAATGTAGGGAGAGGTGGGGAATAGGGGCGCAAGCAAAGTGGACCCAATTGTTAGACCAGAGTGAGGGATTGGGAGGGCGGAGGACCGTATGAAAGGCGACAAAGCGATTTTGCCCAAAACGCGGCGACATATGGAGGAGAAAAAGCTGCTGCCAGGCCTAAGTGCAAGAGGAGGAATATAGTAGCAGGGGCATAACTGGGAGGGTCCTGGAGGTTGGGGCTGAGGGAGGTGTTGGATGGGTGAGGGACCGAATATTTTTTGGGGTGAAAGACGATAATTATCCCCAAGTGCGGTAGCATGTGCTAGAATCAGGCTGCAGCTGTTCAGAGCGTCAAGGAATAAGATATGAGAGTTCGGCAATAAATCCTGTGGATCTGTTGGTGGGCATGCTAGAGGCAGAGGCACACATTTCAGCTGGGGGCCGCCATTTGTGGGAGGGAGGTTAGTTGGTGTCTAGTAAAGCAGTTGCAAATTTCTGTAATGCCATCACGGTAAAGCGTTTTGAACAAAAGGGTACTTACTGGGGTTTTCAGCTTAAGTATTTTTTGGGTTGCTATTGATCAACATTCCCAAGTTTCTTCCTGCGTGGTTTCAATAATATCCTTGCCATTCAGGTAATATTTTGCATTTATTTTCTTTCTTCCTAGATGTTTAACCTTGCATTTATCAGCACTGATGTTCATCTGCTATTTTGCTGCACATCTCTGAGACCTGCCCAGATACTCCTGCACTTCAGAAATACAGTTCACATCTTGGTGTCATCAGAAAACGTGAAACTCCAGCTGTGATACCCACTCACCAGCTCACTTCTAAATATATTGAACAGTGTATCACCCAGATCAGACCCCTGTGAACACCCTACTGGTCACTTTGTTCAATATCGATTTTTTTGTCATTTATTATGACTCTGTTTCCTATTCTGCAAACAGTTCTGAACCCATTTCATCACACCATCATTATACTTAGGTCCTCTAGATTATCACACAGCCTTTTCTGTGGTAGATGCTTTACAGAAGTCCAGATATACATTGGTCACAGGATTTCCCACATCTTGTTCCTTGGTGACATTCTTGTAATGAGGTTTGTTTGTTATGATTTCCCCAGTATAAACTCTTTACTGGGCCACTGCATCTAGCATGTTTTTGTCTTTTTTTTACTTTCTTTTTAAATGTTTGCCTTTTTTTTTTTATGACAGTCTCCATTATCTTCCCCAGTATTGATGTCAAGGTTAGTGCCTTCTAATTCCCTGGTCCTGCCCTGGGGCCTTTTTTATAATACTGGCAACCCATGGACCACTCTTTGTTCATTTGCAGTCATCAGGCACGAGTTCAGTTCAGACAGAATCGGTGAATATAATTGCCAGCAATATAGATAATTTCTTAGCTAGTTCCTTCAGGATTTTTCAATACATTCCATCAGGCTCCATTGCTTTCCTAACACTGACCAGCCTTAGCATTTTCTAAGCTTCTTCAGGTATTACATATGTGCTGTATCATTTTCCTCTGTGAATCCTGAGATGAAGTATAACTGTAATTGGGCATTCTGTCATCTGATCATCATTGTAACTGCAATATGCCACTTTATTCCTAATCTTTTAGCAGATCTACAGAACTGTGCACTTTTTCTCTTCTCATCCACATATTTGAAGATTTTTTTTTTTATTATGGACTATGGCCGTGAGTGCCGTCTGTTCCTCATGCCCTTGTTTTACCAATCTCAGTCTCCATTTGCTCACACTAAGTTTGTCTATCTGGTTCTGTTGGCTTTCACAGATTCCTTTACTTTACTCTTCTTGTATCCCACCTTTTTCCTCCACATTGCTTCAGATATTTCCTTAACATCTGCAATGGCCTACACCTTTTGCTGTTGTATTTTCATCTGTGAGGTCCAGTATACATTATTGCTTTAAGCAGTCCAAATGTTTTTTAAGGATGTCACTTTGTTTCTAAATGCTGATGCCCATGAGCTTAGTTTCTCCAAGGTCCATGTGCTTAAAATTACCCTTGTGTAGGAGCATGGTATAGATTATTCCCCTAGAGTTTTCCATGTTTTTTCCAGTAGTAGCATAGTACATGGTTATGTACTGTACAGTCATAAGCAACTCTAGTTCAGTTAAGTCTGCCGCCCCCCACACACACTTCATAAGCAGGGACCAATAAGTATACTGTGCAAGCAAGTATTAATTTATAGTGATTCCTACCCACCCTACTGTACAGGGCACCCCATGAGTCCTTAAAAGCAAACATTTGTTCAGGTTTACCTTGAATCCTGCACCAATGTTATTATATCAACTGTCTCAAGGTTGTTCCATAGCTTCGCCACCCACTGGGAGAAGTGCTTGACTCTACCCCTAAACATATCACTTTCAACATCTGGGCATGCCCATACATCCTGCCAGAGCACACCACATCATATAGCTCCATCTCGTTGATAGCTTTGAGTTTGTGGAAAAGGGAGATTATGACCTTCCTCAGCATCCATTTTTTTTAGGATGAACATGTTGATGGAGAACTGTACTGAACCTTTTCCACAGTAGAAAATGTGTTTTTTAGTAGAAGTGGTTCAAATCCTGCTATTTTTGTATCTGTACTGACTTTTTCATTATCCCTGTGGGTCCTTCAGGTTTCTACACTGCTGACAAGGACCATTTTAGAACTCTGTGATGCACTGTATGTCCTTGTTAATCTCCTAAATTTGTTGTCACAGTACATCTGTGTTCTTCTACAGAACTATGTGGTTAGGAGGGACATAAACTACATAATACAGTTGCATAGTGTACATCAGAAACACACACTGAAGGACTGCATAGATGGAGCAGTAACAAACAAAATGGAACCAATACTTCAGAAAATAAAGACCTCCAATCTGTTTTCATACCCTTTGTCTGCCATGCACTCAATCATTTTGGTTGTACTTTGTTGCACCCTCTTGAGTACCCCATGTCCTTTTGTACTGGGGAACCTAAAACTAGACATAGTGCTGCAGGAAGGACCTGATCAGCATATTGACAGTGGTCACTCCTTGCCCTGCTCCAGCACTTTGTCTATTATGGCCCTGAGGTCCTTTCATCGTTGACTGCAACAAAAAGAGCTCCACACAGTGTATAGGTTCTACCCCCATCATCCCCAAATATGGAACCTTGCATTTGGTTACATGGGATCTAAGGCTTCAGGAGTCAGACTGTGGCAGTCTCCTTTCTTCAACTACATATTGTATATACAGTTATTTTCTGTTATGGACTTTGTTGTTTTCTTTGTTCACTCCTGTGTGCATGCTGCAAAACCTTTTTTTCAAGTAAGGGTGCTGTTTACGATGCAAAACCCCAAACTGCACATGGTCCAGCTTGGAATGGGAGGGTCATTACCTAATGTCGTGGAGCTTTAGCAAACACACTCCAGTGGCTCCAGTACTGGGTCATGAATGAACAGGCTAGTTTGGGAGACTAAGAGTTTACTCTGCTTTTATTCCAATATGAAAGGAATGAAAGGTAACCTGCTGTTCTTTGGTTTTAAGTTACTCCATGGTTGTAAGGGTGCTGCTGCTGGGACAGAAGAGCCCAGTCATTTTTCATATAACAAGGGATGGCACACAGAAAGGTGGGTGAGGTACAGCTTTTTGCAGTGTAGGTATGAAGCAGGCTTCATCCTGACATGCTTATCCAAACACTTAAAAGTGGAATTCTGACTCAAACTCTGGTGGGAATCCTTCCGTGAACAGAATCCTGCATGCAAAGTATATCTACCAGAAAAGACCAGTGAAGAGAGAATTTAGACTTACTTCAGTTAGTGTCTTCCTGTTTATACTTCTTCTGTTTCAAACCAGTTTTATTTAGATTTTCCTAATGTGTTTTATATTCCACATTTGCTGTATGTGAAGTTTGTATTAAATATATTATATTTAATATATCTGTGACTATGAAGTGTTTAAAAAGGTACCGGTAGTCATTTTATTGTCTATTCCGTGACCTGCCTTTGAAGGGCACATATCAAACTGAAATATTAATGCTTCTACTGCAGAAGCAGAGTGACAGAGTGTCTGGAGTGAACTGGGGAATCCAAGGTCCAGAGGCCGTGTACTGTGTGTGCAGAGGCCTAAAGGGGAATGAGAAAGGAATAGTCCCATTTGAATTCATAACCAGGCTGGTGTCTACAGTGTATTAAACTAGTTGTCATCAGGTCCATTGGCACATTGGTAGTGCTACCTCTCATGACACAGGTGACCTGAGTTCAGGAATGAGCTTGGCTTGTTGGGGGCCAGCCAGGGGTTGGGGAGGATTGAGTGTCCCAAAGAACTCCATGCTCTATTGTGAGACTGCCACCTAGGTGACCACAGGTGGCAGTGCAGTTGGAAATGGACTTGGGGGGGTGTCGTAGCTGTCAGCGTGGGGATACAAGCACAGCTTGCCTGTGCACACCTGGATGACCTTGCATGTGACATCTCGGGGGAGGCACTTACAAGACAAAAGACGATGACCCCAGCGCCTCCATGACAGTTACGGCCCTGGTATATCCAGGGTCCCCAATCTTGCTAGTGTGTGCCCTGCCTGACAAGACCTGAATGTCTGGGTGCATTGTCCCACCCTGACCTTGCCTGGGGGCAAAGTCAAGGCTTGATGGAAGTAAGAGGCTACAACTGGGAGGTAGGAGGGGATCAGGAGGTGCCCGGAGGTCCCAACAACAAGCAGAGGGGGCTGGAGAGTACAGGGCATAAATAGAAAGTAAAAAAAAAAGCACTTGTCATACAGGGGCTCTGTGACACCAACCAATCACCCAAGTTGTACAGGTTTTCCTGAAGGTAGTCCCAATCCTCAATGGAGTCCACAACACTGGCAAGTTCAGTAAACTTAAACAGCCTGCTTAAGATCCCCAACTTCCATATTGCTCATACAAATGTTGTTCAACAGTAGTTGTTCCAGCACTGATCCCTGAAGGACATTGCTGTTCACCTCTCTCCACACAGACAAGTGCTTATCCATCACAACCTCTGCTTTCTTCCCCCCAAGACAGTTAGCAATCCACTTGTGTATGCTTCATGTATAACACACTGGTGAACTTGGCCCCCAAAACTTGTCATGTTTCTCAATGTTAAAGGTCTTACTGATGTCCATTTAGACTATGCCTGTGACCCTGCCCCTGTCCACATCACTGAACACCCCTTAAAGAAGGTGATCAGCCAGCCCAGTGGCGCAGAGGGCTGAGGCACTGGACGCCACACCTTGAACCATGCCGGTGACCTAGGTTCAGGAACGGACTCGGGATGCTAGGGGCTGGCAGGGGAAGGAGAAGATTGAGCATACAGAGGACTGCTCTCCTCTCCTGGGGTGGGTCGGGTGAGAAGCCTTACTAAAGTAGCGGCCCCCTGTGGAGACCGGGGGCACTACAAGCAGCAATGCAGGAGGGACAACCAGGAAACCGGAAAAACAACTTCAGCAGCCACTGAATGATGGCCCCCGTACTCTCCACACTGCCGGAACCTCCAGGATCCTACTCCTCCATAGCAGCATTCTGAGTTAGTAAGGAAAATAGAGTGCTGGGTTTCTCCCGCCCCAGTGCCTTCCCCCCTCGGAGGAGGGGGACCCGCTAAGTGATTGGATATGCTGGGACAACTCAGAGGGTCGGCTGGAATATGTGGCAGGAGAGTAGAGCTCGGGAAGAGGATGGCCATGTGGAGTGGAGGTACTAGGAGGCCTGAAGAAGAGGGGGGACACCAGAGTGTCATAGGAGGTAAAAAAGATTACACACAAAAAAAAAAAAGAAGGTGAGCAAGTTGGTTTGGGATGATCATCCCCTCACAGTGTCATGCTTAATGGGGAGAAAAACCTGGCCTCAACCAAGTGCCTTATTATTCTGCCCTTGATAATGGCTTTCAGGGCCAGGACCAACACTGATGACAAGCTGACCAGCCTGGAGTTGTAGGGGTTCAACCTTGTACTCATCATGAAGATGGGGACCATGTTGTCTTACTTCCAGTCCTCTGGCATCACACCTGTCCAAAAAGACTCCTGAAAGATCACTGCAAGCAACCCCACCATTTGTTCCCTTAACTCCAGTATGATCCTATGGTATATACTGCCCGCATCCTGGGATCTGTACCAGGGAGTCTGCTACCAGGGTGGGTGTGATGTGAACAAGCTGCATCATGCTACTCCTGATGTTGTTGTCCATCCCAATGATCCCACTCCCTTCCCTGTACATATTCAGGCAGCCAAGAAAATGCAACACAGGGTCAGCAAAATGAGTATAATGGATAAAAGCTTTGAGGGGAGGCTGGTAGCCCATAACAGGTTCCCACAGGAAAACAAGCTGACTGATGGGACATAATCTCAGTTTTCTGCATACTCAAAAGTAACAACACAAACAAACAAAGATGCTTGATCTGGCATCTCCAAGCAGACACCCGGACATGACCTGAAGCTCAGCATACTGGGTGAAAATAGCAATTCCACAATAGCATTGTCAGAATTGCACTTCCACAATAGCATGTGCCTAAATAGCTACAGGGATAGCACAGAACAAGGCAGTTACCACTACCCTGGAACTGTCTAGGCACACTGCTGGAGGAGAGAGGACGAGAGGAGAGGAGAGGAGAGGGGAGGAGAGGGAGGAGAGGGAGGAGAGGGAGGAGAGGGAGAGGAGAAGAGGAGAGGAGAGAGAAGTATCCATCAGTGTGGTGGTCTGCCGAGCTGCTTCTGTAGTGGAGGGGCTAGCTGGTGTGTAGTGAGGGCGGAGTATAGTCAGGACTGGGGTTCTGTTCCTGATCTCCCAGTTGTTACCTTTCCATCCCCACCAAGCTACATTTTTTATATCGTGCTCCCCAAGTTTTATTTTATTTATTCTTTCCCTATTAATGTAATCTTCCCTCCACAAGTTTTTCCCTGTGCCCGCAATCTCCCCCCCCCCCCATGGAATTGATCATATAAATATCGGGGGATGCAGGGGGCAGAGCCACCCATGAAAAAACAGGAAGTGCTGTATTTATTTTAGCCATGGTAGTGGTCTTCTGTGTGCTTTTGGACTGCTACCATTGACATTGTTTTTGCTGATGCTGTTTTGGTTGGGCGCTCTTTCTGGCGGCACAATTTTTGCTGCGTAGTTGTTGATCACGCTGTTGGGGTTTTGGGCATTCTGAACTAGTGCCGAAGCTCGGAGGCAGTAAAATTCAGAGGTAACATTAGGAATCACTTCTTCTCCCAGTGGATGAGCTATCTATTAAACAGCCTACAAGCTGAGACCGTGGGCATGATGACAGTACAAGACTTCAAGGTAATCCTTTAAAAAATGTTTGCTTACCAAGAAAATACTGAATAGCCTGGTTAGTAAAGTAAATAGGGAATGCCTTTAAAATAGTATATGTATGTACTGCATTTTTATTCATACTCACTTATAAAGCAATGGGGTTGGACATGATAGACCAAGAGTCTCTTCCAATGTTAAATTAATATTTTATGTTACTATGTTACATCGCTAAATGTTCGTTTTCAGGCTGAGTTATTCAGTTCTGTCATTCTGCAGTCTTGATAATGTTCTTCTCTGTTTTCTAAAGCCTCAAATGTCAACAGATCTGTATCAAGAGGATCCAATGACGCCAGACCGCCTATTCCACTTTCAAACAAACAGCGATTTGCATTACCCACACCAGGAGATGAGGTAAGGATTTAAAGTCAAATAATTGTATCAAGTTTATAGCTTTTTCTAGTTTAATAAACTGCCATATTGTTATGGGATGAATTTTCAGTGGGGATGTTGCTGATAGGAGGAACAATTTTTAACTTTGTCAGTGTCCTCCCCTTTGTACAAAAACTGGGGTACTTTATTTTCAAAGACACATGACTTCTTGCAGTCTGTGGTAGCTTACATAAAAAGAAAATGATGCATGCAGGTTTTTTTGAAGTAAATGGAGTCATGGTTGCCAGAAATCACTGGAACTGTGCCCTAAAGCAAGCCCACTTTATAGATGACCTAACATTTGGGTGCCATTTCTAAAGTTTTATCCAAAGGGTGCCAGACATTGGCATATAGATAGCTAGATAGGTAGCTAGCTAGATAGCTATAGATAGATAGATAGATAGATAGATAGATAGATAGATAGATAGATAGATAGATAGATAGATCGATAGACAGACAGACAGCTTTGAAAATCCTAATGCCACATTTCCCTGTGTTTGTGGTTTTATCTCTAACTAGAATATTAATGCAGGTTTTTGCTATTTATTTCCTTACTTTTTGAGATAGTATACTTGTATCCTTATTTGCCTGCGGGGGCACAAGGCCCTCTGGGCCCTGTACTTTCATCCCTCCATAGATGCATATATGTATGTAGAGTTACAAGCATGCGTAGCGAGATTGCAACCAATGCTCATAACTTTGGAATTGTTACATATTTTGACCCCAGATTGTCAGCATAGCTATGTTATTACCCACCTCATGTATCCAGCACAGAAAATGTTTGAATCCCCGCCAAAACATAATTCTGCACAACTGCAACGCCATTTCGCACCACCGGTATGAAAACACATTTTGGGCAGATTTGAAAAATGACAGCTGTGACATACATGAGGTGGGGTAATAAGAAGGATATTTTAAAAATCTGGGGTCACAATATTTAAAATTTCCAAAGTTACGAGCGGGCAAAGCGAAATTGTAATGAATGTTCATAACTTTGGAATTTTTTCATATTTTGACTCCAAATGTTCAACATAGTCTCCTTATGACCTCACCTCATAAACCCCTTAGGTGAAAATTTTCAAAGCTGTACCAAAATGCCATTCTGCATCACAGGTGTGAAAACACGTTTCAGATAGGATGTGAAAAATGACAGCTATACTGTTCATGAGATGGTGTGAAAAAATGGCTATGTTGAAAATTTGGAGTAAAAATATTGAAAATTACTTAAGTTACGTGCATGCATAGAACATTTTCAATGAACGTGCATAGCTCGGCCATTTTTAGTAATTTTTTCACCAAATTTTCAACATGGCCTTTTTTGGACTCCACCTCATGAACACTGGCAGTGAAATTTTGTTATTGTTGCCCAAAACTTGCAGAGGACATGTGTCATGTCCCAAGGTAGTGCATTTGATTCAGTAAGTACCTCTGATTTACACACCGGCAGTAAGAACCATTTTAGAACTCTGAGATATAGTCTATGTCCTTGCTATGCGTATACTGTACATCCTTGTCACAATGCATCAGTGTTCTACTATAAAACTCTGTGGCAGAGATGGACATAGGCTACATCATGTACTTCTAAAATTGTACGTACCACTAGAGTGGTAACCAGAAATACCCACTGAGGTTACTAAAAGACCTGTATAGATGGAACAGTAAGAGAACTGACCCAGCTGTCAATTAAATCAGACGTTGCCACTAGCAAAGTTGGGGTTCAATTAGGAATCCTGTTCTACCTATGTATGCACACAGTTCCCGCTGTCTCTCTCGATCTGTTGATCTGCCCATTTATTGAGATCCCTTCAGTTCACCTAAGTTGCACTGTTGTCCTGATCAATTCACCTCTGCTATGCTGTGCCCCAGTGCTGAGAAAACTTATGGACTGCACCACTCTGTAGTTCTTCACGTCTGATATGGCCACTTACCACATTACTAAATAAACTGAGAACCCAGACAGGAAGCAGGATACTAACATACAGTAATAACATACTAAGTTGCCAGCAGATTAGGCCAAATGGTCTATCTCATCTGCACGAGATGCAGCTCACAGTAATATCACTGTTGCTGTCCCCCTCACCTTTGGATTGTCCTGCTCTCAGGTTCCTTCTGTATGGCTCCCCTGTTGTTCACTTCAAACCCTACTTGTACCTTGCCCATTTACCGGTCCCAACCCATCTTGAATCCTACCACTGAATCCATTGTCATCAACTCCTCTGGAAGTGTGTTCCAAGGTGCAACCACCCTCTCCGTGAAGTAGTGTCTCCTCACTTATCTTCTTCAATTTCCCCCTACTAGTTTGAGGCTATGGTCCCTCGTAGACCCATCCCTCTTCAGTTTGAGAACACCCTCTATGTTTACCCTATTGATCCCCTTAAAATATTTAAAAATCTCTATCAAATCCCTCCCCGTTCCTTCTGTCTTCAAAGGAGGACATGTTCAGCTCCCTAAATCTCTCTTCATAGGACCTTTCCCCCAGACCATGGATCATACTCGATGTGCTCCTCTGGATCCTCTCTAGAGGTATGATGTCCTTCTTTAGGTGAGAGCACCAGAACTGCACACAGTACTCCAGGTGTGACCTTACCAACAAGTTGTACAGTGGCAAAAGAACCTCCCTTCTCCTTGACATTATTTCCCTAGCAATACACCCAAGCATGCTGTTAGCCTTTGCACTATTCACTGAAGTATACCTGTGCCAGAGAAAATCAGGTTGCTAGATCCACAGCTGCCAGACTGACTTTGATTTGTCTGTTGGAAGCTGAGAACCTTTCTATACTGCAAAGAACAAACTATAAATCCATTTAGGACCTGGAAACCTGGTAAGGCATAATATTGTTGGGGACTTGTTAAGAAGGGGAGCTATGCTTTCCACAAACAGTTTCATTTTTTTCCCTTATTGGCATTAAGCAGAGAATTGCAAGATTCCATTAAGAATGTAGTAATTTTATAACCAGAGGGAGTGAGATACAACTGAATTTGTTTGATTGCTGGGGTTGAGACCTAGGATTTGGAAGGATATTTTTGCAACATTTTAAAAGTGTCCTGCTGGCTGAGAAGTTAAGTTTTTATCCCTGGTATCACTGAACGGTTTTGTGTATTGGAATGAGACATAGCAGAATGCCTACATTGAAAGGCCTGCTTACATCACAGGTGTTATTAGTCAATCAATTGACTCTGGGTGGGGTTACATCACTGTGCTGTCTTAGGCATCCTTCACAGTTAGAAGCCAGTCAGACTGACTTTGATTTGTCTGTTGGAAGTTGAGAACCTTGCTACACTGCAAAGAACAAACTATAACTCCATTTAGGACCTGGAAACCTGGTAAGGAATAATACTGTTGGGAACTTGTTAAGAAGGGGAGCTACGCTTTCTACAAAAAGTTTCATTTTTTTTCCTTATTGGCATTAAGCAGAGAATTGCAAGGTTCCATTAAAAGTGTAGTAATTTTATAACCAGAGGAAGTGAGATACAACTGAATTTGCTTGATTGCTGGGGTTGAAACCTAGGATTTGGAAGGATATTTTTGCAACATGTTAAAAGTGTCCTGCTGGCTGAGGAGTAAGTTCATTTTTATCCCTGGACTCAGTAGAGTAGTTTGTGTAGGAGCAGTGGTCTAGTAAATTGTGATGTTAGTTGAATTACTATAAAGGGCAGTACTCACCAGGGTGGTGGAGCAGTTGTGTATTTGAGTGTTTCTAACAGTCACCAGTGGCTGTGGACTATACCCCCCCCCACCCTTCCTCACACCCCACCACCCAGGCGTGGCATTTCCTTTATAGCCAAAGTTCTGACATCACTTCCTCAACAGGTCTTGGGGCAGAACTGTCATATTCTTAATAACCCAGCACAGTGCATAGAGGGTAGGTACACGCCACAAATAATAATAAAAAAAAAAAATATATATATATATATGTTACATATTGTATATTATAAGGGAGAGGGACATGTGGGGAGTGGTGCAATGCACTGGCTGTGGAGCAGCAGTTTTCCTGGAGACATTCTGGAAACTGCATTGCTGTCCTATTTGCAGGCAACTGTCAGCTCTGAGGGAGGAGGTTTCCCACCTCCAGTCTGAACTAGCAAGGACTAAGGAGGCCTCCCCCTCCCAAAAAGCACCACTGCCACAACCACTGCCTCAGAGGCGGGTTCTGGGAGAGTGCGGGTGGTGGACAGAGGTGAAGCCCCCTAGTTGTACCTCTACACAAATCATATGCCATTCTGGCAGAGCAAGGTTCCTCTATGATGGCACCCTCAGTGGAGACCCAGAAGAATGCTGAGGACATCCACAAGGGAGACCCACAAAAGGGTGGCAAGGGACACCACAGGGGAAGGAAACAGCTTCTGATAGGGGACTCAATTGTTAGGGGGTAAAACTAGGGAAGGGAGAGGAGAAGGAAGTAAGGTGCCTGCCTGGTGCCATGGCTTGGAGGGACAGGAAGTGAATCCTCAGGATTACAGAAGCAGCATCACAGGAGAGGGAACTAGATATCATTGTCCACCTTGGGATAAATGACCTAGCTAGGCATGGGATCAGTGCAGTGCAGAATGAATTTATGGAGTTGGGGAGGGGCCTCAGATGGGTAGCAAGCACGATAACCTTCTCAGAGGTGCTGCCAGTCCATGGCAGGAGTGAGGTTAGGGTACTGCACACCATGCAGTTTAATGAATGGTTGCAAAACTGGTGCAGAGCACAGGGCTTTGGCTTCATTGGGGACTGGGGGTCCACCTGGAGAGATAAAGGTATATACTGGCATGATGGTCTGTATCTGTCCATGAAGGGAACCAAGCTCCTAGGTGACAGGTTTAAATGCTCCCTTGGCAAGCTTTTAAACTAGCCAAGGGGGAGGTGCTGATAAAAGGCATGAAATTTCAAGCCTCCCCCCACAAAACATGGCAGGTAGTAAGGTAAACACTGAGGTACAGAGCTCAACACAGAGCAGGACAGGGGTAAATGGAACAATAGACAAAGGCAATAAGAGCAGGGATGGGGGAAAGGATATAGCCGACATTAAATGGAGGGCAATGAGTACCAATGCCTGTAGTCTGGGAAACAAGCTTCCTGAGCTAGTAGCCCTGATGGAAGATGAACAATTGGATATTGTGGCAGTCACGGAAACATGGTACACAGAGAACCATGACTGGGATGTCAACATACCAGGGTACACAATCTACAGAAGGGACAGGGAAGGTAAAAGAGGAGGTGGAGTAGCTCTGTACATAAGGGAAGGGATCAAAGCTACAGAACTAAAAAGTAAAGGGGGAGGACAAGAGGCACTCTGGGTCACCTTGGAGACAGGGAATGGCATCACAATCTGCACAGGCGTTGTATACAGACCCCCGTCTCAAGGGAAGGAAATGGACAAGAAAATGATAGAGGACATTCTCAAAATGGCTGAAAAAGGGGAGATACTGTTGATGGGGGACCTGAATATGCCAAATGTTAACTGGATGACATGTACTGCTGCCACATCCAAGAGCAGGGTCATTCTTGATGCCCTGCAGGGGGCAGGCCTTAAACAGCTAGTGTTGGAACCCACTCGGGAGGGAGCAATACTAGACCTGGTTCTCTCAAATGGAGAGAGGATCACAAATTTAGAAGTCAGTAGACATCTGGGAACAAGCGACCACTGCACAGTGTGCTTCACAATGAGCACAACCATGGAGATATGCCATACAAAAACAAGGATACTGGACTTTAGAAGGGCTGACTTTGGCAAAATGGGTGAATACCTGAAGAATGCACTAGCAAATGGCCAAAAAGGAGGGCTGGAAGAACAATGGAGAAAAATCGTAAACTGCCGTCATAGAGGCAACAAGCCTTTGTGTGAAACAAATAAAGAAAACAAAGCAGAGTAAAAAACCACTATGGTTCTCAAAAGAGGTGGCAGGGAGGGTTAAGGAGAAAAAGGCTGCATTCAAAAAGTATAAGGAATCACAGAAGGAGCACGACAGGGAACTGTATCAATTAAAGCAGAAAGAAGTGGGGAAAGCAGACAGAATAGAAAAGGCCCAAACCGAGGGAAAAATAGCCAACTCAGTTAAGAAGGGAGATAAAACCTTTCATAGGTACATTGGAGAGCATAGAAAGGTTAAGAGAGGGATAGTGAAGATTAATAAAGGAGAGGGGAGGTGGGCAGAGGGAGACAGTGAAAAGGCAGAGATACTGAATGAATACTTTTGCTCAGTATTCACAAAAGAAGATGAGGAGGAGTTATCTAAACCAGACAATAGAAGCACTCTGCATAGGGGGGTTGACACCAGTCACCAGAAGAAAGAGTCCTGAAATAACTCCTAAAACTCAAGGTGGACAAAGCAATGGGGCCTGACGGGATTCACCCCAGAATCCTAAAACAACTAAGGGAGGACCTAGTGACACCACTGACCACGCTTTTTAACAAATCATGGCAGGATAGGGCGATACCTGAGGACTGGAGGAGGGCAGATGTGATTCCCCTTTCACAAAAGTGGGAGCAAGGCAGAAGCAGGAAACTACAGACCTGTAAGTTTGACCTCAGTGGTAGGGAAAATTATGGAATCACTTCTGAGAGAAAGAATTGTTGAGTACCTAGAGGCCAGCGGGGCATAGGACCCAAAGCAGCTTGGATTTACAGCAGGAAGATCATGTCAGAAGAATCTAATTGATTTCTTTGACTGGGTGACCAAAGTAATAGACCAGGGAGGGGCTGTGGATATGGCCTACCTAGACTTTAGCAAGGCATTTGACACAGTCCCGCACAAAAGATTCATAATCAAGTTAGCCAGCCTGGGAGTGGGTCCCAGGGTGGTAGCCTGGGGGTAGCAAACTGGCTGCACAACAGGACACAGAAGGTAATAGTGAATGGAACACATTCTAAAGAAAGGGTGGTTACTAGTGGAGTACCTCAGGGCTCAGTACTAGGTCCAGTCCTCTTTAACATCTTTATAGGTGACGTTACAGAGGGTCTGGAGGGAAAGGTATGCCTCTTTGCAGATGACACAAAGATCTGCAACAGAGTTGATGCACAAGAGGGGGTAGAAAGGATGAGAAGGGACTTGGCAAGGTTGGAGGAATGGTCAGACATATGGCAACTTAGATTCAATGCAAAGAAGTGCAAAATAATGCACCTGGGAAACAAAAACCCAGGAGAAGAGTACACAATAGCAGGGGAGGTACTAACAACAACACAAATGGAAAGGGACCTGGGGGTAGTCATATCAGATGACCTAAAGGTGGGTAAGCAATGTGAAAAGTCGGTAAGGAGAGCCAGGGGGATACTGGGATGTATAGGAAGGGGCATCACAAGTATAAAAAGGGAAGTGGTTATCCCTCTGTACAGACAGTTGGTGAGACCCCATCTGGAGTACTGTGTGCAGTTTTGGAGACCTCATCTACGCAAGGACATAGACAGGATGGAAGCAGTCCAGAGGAGGGCAACTAAAATGGTGCAGGGTCTGCAGCAGAAACCATATGAAGAGAGACTGAGAGAGCTTAATATGTATACTCTTGATGAAAGGAGAGACAGGGGACATGATAAAACTTTCGAGTACCTCAAGGGAATCAACAAAGTCCAGGAGGGTAGCATCTTTCAGAAAAAGAGATGTGTAAGAACAAGGGGAAAAATTTAAAGATAGAGGGGGGACGGCTCAGGGGTAATGTGAGGAAATTTTTTTTCACGGAGAGAGTGGTAGATACATGGAACCGCCTTCCTGAGGAGGTTGTTGGGTCTAAAACAGTGGGGGAATTCAAACATGCATGGGATAGACATAAGGCAATTATAGTGGGGGGTTGCACAAAGTAGGCTGTTGGTTAACTAGAATCTGCAGCTTATCCAGTAGGTAGGGAAATGGCCAGACTGGGTGGGCCAAGTGGTCCTTATCTGCTGTCAAAGTCTATGTTTCTATTTATCAAAGAGATATTTCAAAATAGGAACAGTGCTCCAACAGACCAACACGAAATTCATGTAAAGTTCTTGGATTTTATTTTCCAACTATGTATGACATCACACGCCACACTGCCCCAGCGCTCCGGCTACTTCGGTAAATGAACTTTACTTGACAATTTACTTGAATTTTGTGTTGGTCTGTTGGAGCACTGTTCCTATTTTGAAATATCTGTTAGTCTTTGCAGCAGCTCACCTACACTGCTCTGAGTTGTTCATTTTGGCATCTATCACCACTCCCAGTTCCATTTCCTTTTTGGAAACCTTAAGCTGTTCCTCCCCCAAATGGTATTCATACCCAGGATTCCTAACACTCAAATCAAGTACACTACACTTCCAAACATTAAACTTCAGCTGTCACATGTGTGACCAACTTTTGAGCTTCTCCAAGTCTCCCTGGAGTCCCCTCCATGTTGTCCACCACCGCTCCTAGGTTGGAGTCATTGGTGAACAGATTTATTTTGCTCCTGACTCCCTCCCCAATATCTGCTATGAACACATTAAACAGGAGTATGCCCAACAGTGATCCCTGAGGAAACCCACTAATGACCCTTCTGGGTGTCGAGACCTCCCCCCAACCACCACTTACTGCTGCCAGTTGCTTAACCAGCTACCAATCCAGCCCACTATTGGTGTGTGGCCACTAGTATTGATTTGCAGCTGCCCTTAATTAGAAGCCATGGATATTAATCAGGGGCAGCCTCTATTAGCAATTTAATTTTAAGCTGTGGGTACTATTTAAGGCAGCTTCTAACTGCTAGAGGAGAAGGAGAAAGGGCCTCTGGCTGCTGAGTGTGTTTGTAAGTTGATTTAAAGTAGTTTTTTAGCTGCCATTTCTGTGTGTTGGAAATTGTATTTGAGGTCTGTTCCTAACTGCCTTTTTTTTGTGCTTTTAAATTTGGTTTGGGCAGGGTTAACGGATTCTAGCAGAGAAATTGGTCATTGTGTTTAAATGTTGCTGTCTGGCCTGTAAGTGCAGGTATCATATTACAGGGATTAGTGCTGTTAGAATGTGATGGTTAACTGCCATCTCAGTCAGTCTTTAGCTAGAGGAGATGGAGAAAGGGCCTTTAGCTGCTGAGTGTGTTTGTACGTTGATTTAAAGTAGTTTTTTAGCTGCCATTTCTGTGCGTTGGAAATTGTATTTGAGGTCTGTTCCTAACTGCCTTTTTTTGTGTGCTTTCAAATTTGGTTTGGACAGGGTTAAGGGATTCTAGCAGATAAACTGGTGATAGTGTTTAAATGCTGCTCTCTGGCCTGTAAGTGCAGGCATCATATTACAGGGATTAGTGCTGTTAGAATGTGATGGTTCACTGCCATCTCAGTCAGTCTTCAGCTCAAGGAGAGGGAGAAAGGGCTTTTAGCTGCTGAGTGTGTTTGTAAGTTGATTTAAAGTAGTTTTTTAGCTACCATTTCTGTGTGTTGGAAATTGTATTTGAGGTCTGTTAACTGCAGAAGCAGTTGGGGTCTGGCAGAGGTTGTCTGAACCTTTTTTGCTGAGTAGTTGGGGAAAGGATTTAGTGGCTGGATAAGCATTACATTCTTTTTCAGTCTGTGGACTTTAGGGCAGTAGTGCGACTTGTTTAATACAGTGTTTGTGTTTGGCCTTCCTCCAGAGGAAGTTGCAGTGCTTGGAGGTGCAGTGAAGGGCAGACACAGGGCTGATGCACTCTTGTGAGAGTCAGGTGTGGGCCCTAATTCCACCCTCCTCCACCCCTCTCTCCCCAGATCACAGCTCATTTATAGGGGAACACCTGCCCTGCAATTAGAGGAATGGGCTTCAGGTGTAACTCATTTACTTCTATCCAATAATGCAGCCACAGGGCAGGGAAAAAGCATAGGTAGGTCTCAAATAGGAGTACAGCTTCCACAGTGAGTTGCTGATAGTGTGATAGGTGGATATTGTGGGGGGCCTTCAACTGGAATATGACAGGTATTTCTGTTAGAGGCTGTGCTAGGATTACTTAATTATACTTGCTGTAGGGATAGTTAATGTGCAGAGGCTATATAGGTAGTGTGGACCATGGGTACGATTCTTGGGTGCAATGGTTGTGGGGCATAAGTGCAGGTGAATATATTGTGGAGGCTGGGAGGATGCCCAATATGCCACAGGCTAAGGAGGCATGAGGAAGAGGTTCAGTGGCTGGGCAGAGAGCTGGGAAGGTTGAGGGATGAGGGGAGGATTTCATTGTAGGAGGGCTGACATCTGAGAGTATTGTGGGGGCACCAGGGAGAAGAAACAGTGGGTCAAGGGAGGGGGGAGGGGACAAACTAGATAGGAAGCCAGCTGATGAAAGGTGAACTCTAGTAGAACCTAGAAAAAGAGGAGCAGCAGTAGGCAGGAGGGAGGAGAAAGCACATAGTAAGGCAATGGGGATAGGGAACATGTTTACTTTGCTAGAAACACAAGGAAAATAGGATGCAGGAGGTAATTGCACCCACAAAGAAGAGGGTGTGAGAGGCATTGCTAGTAGAGAGATTGAGCATGGTGTGACAGGGGGAGGGATAATACTCGGAGAGGTGAGGAGGGAGAGGGAGGTTGGCAGTCAAATGGGAGGAGAGGAAGGGGTCTTAATTGGGAGGGACAGGGG
Source organism: Neoceratodus forsteri (assembly GCA_016271365.2). NCBI lineage: Eukaryota > Metazoa > Chordata > Ceratodontiformes > Ceratodontidae > Neoceratodus > Neoceratodus forsteri. The sequence continues at coordinate 272,905,472 of CM028130.1, read as the reverse complement.
GGAAGACACTGGGGCACATGGTAAAAACACAGTCTTGAGTGGCTCCAAAAATGAGAACCTGGGTGGGGGGTTGGCGATGGGTACAAGGAAAGAGGGGTGTGTACTGGTGTTGGGGGACTCCATACTCAAGGGGATCAGATGGGGTGGCAAGGGGGAGAGGCACAGTCAGATATGGGTGGAGTCCATACCAGGATTAAAGGCAGACATGGCAGGACAGGCAATCCTAAGGTGCGTAAAGAGGGGTAGAAGGAAACCACACATTGTGGTACATGTGGGGACAAATGACCTAGCAGGGGAAACAGTGGAGGTAACAAGGGAGAGGATTGAGGAAGTGGGAAGCTGTGTGAGGAGACTGGGGAGTCTGTGGCCTTCTCTGAAGTGCTCCCAGTACCCTGCGCAAGCACAGTGAGAAAGGGGAGGATTAGAAAGTTGAACACATGGTTGGTAGGATGGTGTTGAACTAAGGGGTATGGGGTTGTGGGCAGCTGGGGCAGTACCTGGGATAATAACAATCTGTTTGCAAGAGATAGGCTACACTTGAGTGGGATGGGGAAGGAGGTATTAAAGCAAAGACTGGAGAGGTATATTGCGATAAGGGTGGATTTAAACTAGATGGGGGGTGGCAAGTGGGCAGCAAATAGGCAGGGATCTGATAGAGTGGAGTCACAGCCTACCCCCAGGCTATCAGGGAAGCCAAAAATTATACAGGAAGGACCGTAAGGAGGGAAGGGGGGGGTGGGGTGGCAGTCTATGTGAGGGACGGGATCAAATGCACTAGGGACGAGGGAGAAGAAAGGAGAACAGAGGCAATCTGGCTGCAGCTCCTAGACTCAAGGGGTAGGAAACTAAGGTCTGGGGTGGTATATCCCAGTCTGCCATCCCAGTCTGAGGAGCTTGACAGGGAGCTAGCGGGACAAATCAAAAAGGTATGTAGAAAAGGGAACGTGGTCATCGTGGGGGATTTCAACTTGCTGGGGGTTGACTGGAGCATTCTGGTCACCTTCAGTGCTAGGGAGCAAGTGCTTCTGAATGTGATCTAGGAGGATCTCCTGACATAGTTGGTTACTGTACCTACTAGGCTAAAGAACACTTTAGCTCTGGTATTGTCGAATGGGGAGGCAGTGAGGCAAATAAAGGTAGATGACCCACTATCTGACAGTGATCACCAAACAGTGTGGTTTAATATCACGATGTGTGGGGAGCCAGAGAAATCAGTTACTCAGGTGGTAAACTTCAGGGGGGGTGGACTTTAGAAGGATGCAGAAAGTACTGAAAGAGAAACTGGAGGGCACAAGACATGAGATGGATGTGGAGCTGAAATGATATATTATTAAATGGGGGTTACAGAGGCAACAGAAGCCTGCACCAAGGCACAGAATAAGAGAAGCAGAGCAAGAAAACCATGCTGGTTGAACACCAAGGTTGTAGAGGTGGTGAGGGCAAAACAAGTGGCTCACCAGAGGTTTAGGAGGACAGGGAAGAAAGTGGACAGGGAAGAATATGCAAGATGTTCCAGGGAGGTGACCAGAAAAGTGAGAGAAGCCAAAGCCCAGGGGGAGCTGAGATTAGCACAGGGAATTAATGGGGGGAGAAAGACTTCTTCGGATACATCAGGGAGAAAAGAAAGAACGTGCAAGGAGACAACAGTGAGGATTAAAAGGGGTGGGGAGTGGACGGAAAAGGGGGAGGAGCAGGCAAAATCACTGAATGAATTCTTTTGTTCCATGTTCACAGAAGAAAAAGGGGGACCACTACCAGCATGGGCTGGGAAGGTGGGGACAGGAGGAGAGGATGCTTCAGCTAGAAGAATTGAGGCAAGTAGAGTCCTAGAGGGACTGAGGGCACTGAAGGTAGACAAGGCACCACGGCCAGATGGTATCCACCCCAGGGTGCTGAGGGAGATGGCAGAGGTGTTGGCAGAACCACTGGCGGAACTGTACAGCACCTCACTGAAGTCAGGATAAGTGTCACTGGACTGGAGGATGGCACATGTAGTGCCATTACACAAGAGCGGGCCAAGGGATGAACCGGGTAATTATCATCCGGTAAGTCTCACATCCATAGCGTGCAAACTCATGGAAACGATACTAAAGAAAAGATTGGTGTCGTACCTGGAGGACAATGGCCTCCAGGATGTGAGGCAGCATGGGTTTGTTTCAGGGAAGTCGTGTCAAACCAACCTGATACAATATTATGACTGGGTGACAGGTGAACTGGATAAGAGTCATGCGGTGGATGTTCCTTACTTGGACTTCAGCAAGGCCTTCAATTCGGTGCCTCATGGGTGGCTTAGGAGGAAGCTAACTGGTGTAGGAGTAGGGCCAAAAATGATGAACTGGATTACAAGCTGGCTGAGTGGGAGGCTGCAACGGGTGGTGGTGAGAGGGGAGCTATCAACTCCAAGGCTGGTGATGAGTGGGGTGCCACAGGGCTCTGGGTTGGGGCCAGTATTGTTTGGGCTCTTCATATCAGACATTGGACATAGGGTGGTGAGCAAGGTAAGTCTGTTTGCTGACGACACCAAAATTGGAGCAGTGGTGGATGGAGAGGAGGGGTGGAAACAGCTGCAGGGGGACCTAAGCAAGCTAGAGGAGTGGTCAGAGAGGGGGGGCAACTGGGGTTCAATGCAAAGAAGAGTAAGGTTATGCACTTTAGGGTGAAGAACCCAAGGAGAGAATACTGGCTGGGGGGGTTAAGCTGGGGATCACTGAGGAAGAAAAAACCTTGGGGTAATGATAACGGGGACCATGAACAACACTGCCCAGTGCAGGAGAGTGGCTGCAAAAGCGAACAAAATGCTGGGGTACATAGTGAGGCTTTTTCATCCAGGTGAAGTGAGGTGATCTTGCTCCTCTACAGATCACTGGTAAGGCCACACTTAGAGTACTGTGTGCAGTTTTGGAGGCCATACCTAAAGCATGATCTCAGGCTGCTGGAGGGGTGCAGAAGAGGGCAACAAACATGATATGTGGAATGAAGGAGAGAGAGACTATGACAGCAGGCTGGAAGACCTCAACATGTACACCCTGGAGGATAGAAGGGACAGAAGGGACATGATAGAGACATTTAAGTATCTGAGGGGAATCAATAAGGATGGGGCAGATGGGATCTTTAAGTTAAGGAGGGGAGGGTCACTAGGGGGCATGGGATAAGAATAGAGGGGGGAAGATTTAGGAAGGAAATGAAGAGACACTATTTCACAGAGAGGGTGGTAGCAAAATGGAACACCCTAACAGAATGGGTGGTATCATGTAAATCTGTGAACAGTTTCAAAAGGGCATGGGACAGGGAACAGGGGAGAGTGAAGGTGGGGGGGGTGGCAGTGTGATGACAAAAGGGAGGGGGGTTGGGGCAGCTGCAAACTAGGGATGTTGGTTGCACACACGAGCAGACTTAGGTAGACCAGGTAGTCTGCTTCTGCTAGCGCATGTTCGTATGACAGCAAATTCAAATCAATGACATAGAGTATTTGTATTTACTATAATACTTGAATAATTGTATGAATTGTTGGGCAGTCCTCACCAAACCAATGTAGAAGGTTAGCAGTGGTCACATCCAATTTGTGGTACACTGACATAAACACGTGGAGGGGAGGTAGGAGACTTAAGCCAGGTAGGGTGGTCTGGAACCTTAGAGGAAGAGGATTTTGACAATAGTGGTATCAAGTTTGAGGTGTTAGTCTCTGTCTAGGGCATGCTGATTAAAACATTCAAAACAAGTGATTCAGCAATTAGGGGTGAAGTCTGGGAAGAAATAATAAAACCAAGAAAGGGTAGAAATACACAAGGGAAGAAGGATGCAGATTTGTGGGGAGCCAGTAAGCTGTAGGGGTTGCTGGACAGCCTTCTTCATGAGGATGCTTATGGGAGTTGGTTGCTTCCCGGTATGTAGCAGACTGACAGCACTCCTTGGGGAGCTAGCTGCAACATGTGCAGAGATATGACTGCAGCTGTGTAGATCTACTGTACGTAGGTACTGGGAGTGCCAAATATAGCCCCTCTCCCTCAAAGACCCATAAGCTTCCATATTGGGGAAGGGGGGTTGTAATGTTGTGGGCAAGGGGGAAATGGCAGAATGGTGTCCTTTCGAGGAGGAGGAGGAGGAGAGGAGGAGGAAACCAAATTATTAAGACAGAACTGTTTTACCATTGAGTGAGGGGTTCACATGACCACAAAAATCTGCAAAACAATGCATAGCACTCACTCACAGAATGGATTTTCAGTCACCTGTTAAAGTACTTAACCATTTTATTCATCCTTAGTACACGACAAAGAGTGCAAAGTTCAGCAATAGCTCAGCAGTGCAAAAAAACCCTCAGTGTTTCACTCTCTGTAAAGCTTGGTGATGTTGTAAGATTCTGCAGGGGATAACCTGACAGTAAAATGCCAGCAACACAGATGTGCAGAAAATCTGTTTATTTCTTCCTGGTAATAGTACAAAAGACAGAAGCATAAGATAAATATTACCAACTGGAACATAGAAACAGTCATAAACCAGGTGTGGAAGCTGGGTGCTCCAAGGGATCCCAAAGGGGGTTGTCCGTGTACTAAGATTATATACTGCTGATAACAACATCCTGTTGCCATAGCAACAGACTCATATACATCAGTACACTGCTGTACTTGGTGTTCCATTGGACAATACATGGGTGTCTCACACCCAGGATGATACTTTTTGTGGCATCTTCAGCAATGTGCTAATGACCTAATAAATCAGAACAATAGACTGCTTCTCATATAATTTGCTAACTAAGCATTCTGACTTTGGAACATAGGTGGCACTGCAGCCCACAAAATATATCATGTAAATATATAATTATATCATGTTAGGCTGCTAATATTACATTTGTCAGTAGATGTCACCTAAACCACAAAATGCATATTTCTGTCTAATAATAATGTCTTTGGGCTGGCAGTATAGCCTAGAGGTTAGAGGAATAAATTATGTATGAGCTTGATACATCCAGCAGACCAGACCTGAGTTTGATTCTCACAACCTCCACTTGCATACTGTTGGACTCTGAGCAAGTCACTTAACCATCCAGTGCTCCTAGGTCACCCCTGAAAACAGGCACTTGTGCCTAGTGGGCCTTACCCAGTTACCAAAGACTAAAATAAAATAAAATAAAAATAATACAGTGAATGTCTGGCTAAACAGGAGATTCCTGCATAGGCCCCAATAGAACAAAACTGTCAGTGCAATAGTAAACTGTTAGTATACAATATTATAGTATTATAATAACTGGCTTTCCCTTTTTTCCATAGGGAAACCGTGGCATAATTTGCCGTTATAAAGGAGTGTTTATAACGGCAAACACGCGCACAATTTCCCTTGCTTGTGCGCATGCTCAGGCAGCAGCGCACGACCAGTCCAGACCACTCAATGCTTCCATCTCGCACCAAACAGAACCGCCAGAAGAATGTGGCGATATGTTATTTTCTTTTTCTCCCCCCCCCACATACACTGTAACACATACAAAGACCTGCTCAAAGGAAGAAAAATTAGTTTAAAATACGACAAATCTCGGCACCGCTAAAACTAAACCGAACTGAGGACACACCTCAAGCTCTCTATTTTATATAATTGCTGAGGCAAAAAAGGGAAACCCAGCAATTATATTAAATAAAAAATGGGTCGGGGTGTTAAACTCGATTTTACACACACCCTCGTTGTGGGATGCTTTTCACAAACCCTTCGGGCTTCGCCCTCGGGATTTATGTAGCATCCCACAACTCGGGTGTGTGTAAAATCTCATTACACACCCCGACCCATACTTTATTCTATATATACCTTGTCTGTTATGATAGCAGTGTTTGGTCCTCATGTGGGCCGGCAGGTCAGGCAGGTCTAACATATTCCTCCTCTTGTTGCCTGGATACAGAGGCAACACTAACTCAGGGTGGTAGGTACGTTATCCGGTTACAGAATGAGTTTCATAGAGAAATTTCAAATGAGCATGGAATTGTTTCAAAGTTTTGTACAAACAGAGCAAGGTAATGACAAGAAAAATAATGAGAAACACGTTAATAACAACAAAACCTTTGAATGTGAGCTTCAACCATGTGTTGGATAGTGTAGTGCTGACGTCACCATCATGAAATAGAGTATTTAATGAGTTCCCTGCCTTGGTGACATTGTTACTTATGTGAACTAAATGTGTTTCCTTTCTCTCTAGTAGAGACTTGAAATTCAGAGTAAGTGGATCAATATGCACATTAAATACTGGTAAATACTGGGCTAGAGCATACAGATAGTCAGGGTCACTATCTATATAATCACGTTCCGGCATGGGAACTGGGATGATAACCGTATGGCCTATGATACAGTGTTCCTGGGGCATGAAGCAGAAGTTTGGAAAGGGTATGTCAAAAGTTAAAGTTCCACAGTACAAAGTCTGATGATTGGTCACAACACAGTATTGTCCATCTGAGTTGTAGGTCACATGAACTTGAGGAAGGCGCCACTTCATGAGCTGGACAGGGCAGGTGATGGAAGTATTCATGGCGCTGCTGGTGTGGATGTTGTTCTGAGAAGCATTTCTGGAAGCTGTGCTAGAGGCATTGAAGCTGGGTTGCGCTTGACTCGAAGATGGTCTGTCATGATCCATAGAAGACACTGCAAAAGCTTAAGATAGTTCATTTAGGTCATCATTAAACTTCAATGACCAGTCCACTGTATCAGAGGAGTAACCACAAAGTGACGCGGTTACGTCAAAGACATCACATCAGCATAGATAATGATATCCCTTTTCAGTACAACAGTCTGTATGCAGAGCAACCCAGATGTTGAGGCGAGGATGAAACACCAGCAGACAGGGTAGATTAATTCATTCTCTGTAGGTACTGCCCTCAAGATGGCCCACGGAGTGGATAATGGCAAGTTTGTCAAAAACTGAAGAATTCTTGTCAAAAACTGGAAGAGATACTATAAATTTATTTGATTTATTTAGTTTTTGTTGACCGGGTAAGTGCACTAGATAAATCCTGCCTATTTTCAGGCACGACCCGGGGGAGGGGGATACTGATGAATGCCAACTGACCTAGAACCAGATTAAGCTGTTGGTGGTATTTTTAGTGAATGAGGGAAATTTGGCCAGGACTCCAGGAAAATTTCCCTACTCTTTTTAATAAGTGCCATGGGATCTTTAACATCCAGCTGAACTACCACCAATCCAGGCAGATGGGACTTCAGTTTAACGTCTCAGCCGAAAGACGGCACCTCAGAAGTGCAGCACCCCTTTCATGCTGCACTACAGTGTCAGTACTGGGATATTAACCCAAGTGCCAGATATGGGAACTGAACCCACAGCCCTCTGATCTCCCAGCCTCAGAGGCGAGTGTGCTACCTACTGAGCCACTGACACTGCACCATGACATACATGGTGTCCTTAATGCTACGATTGGCTGTGTAGCAAGGTCCTTGATTTGGGTGTGGTGTAATGTAATCCAAATTTCATTCAGTAGCCAGGGAAAAGGATACAGTCTTATCCATACACTTCACAGTACAGGAAAGGGAATTGCAGTGGGGGCAATACCATTTTGCAATTAGCTTATCTTGGATCAAATCTGGGATCCACCCTGATTCCAGATCCGGAAGAGTGTTAACTGCAAAATTACCATAGGCTGAACATATTATTTCCCTACCTATGAGTTGTTCCCTAAGTTCTTTATTATTTAATGCAGTTGATTCATTCATTTTATCATGAGTTTCATCAAACAATCTAGCAATATCATGCATATTTAAACAGTAAACCTTTCTTCTTGTGAGAGTCCTTCTATACCGTGTAGCATGAGTGTTACCACATTATCCGCTGATTTAGAATTGAAGAGATTGTTATGTCTGAATTTTGGCTAAATCAGCATGGTTCCAAATTGACATTCCTGATCCAAGCAAACTTGTTACAGTGCCAGTTATTCCAGTCACTACACTCAATGATCAACGATGACGTTGAGGCCAGAACACTCCACGGTGTTCCATTGTGTGGTGCCCTGCTACAGGGTCTTGAGCCCTAACTTGATATGCTGCCATTAAGTCCAATAACATCATAGAATGAAAATTAGATACATTGGTAGAAACACATGGTCCAAACTCCACCATGTTCCAGTGGGTTAGGTTCAGTACCACTGGCACATGCATGCATTGCACATTATGGATCAAAGTTCCAGGTACAGATGTTGCTGCCAGGCCACTCTCTGGGCCAGGCTCCAAGGTGGGACACTGAAAAGGGGTATCTTTATTAACGGGAGTCACTGTAAGGAAAAGAGCATGGAAGCAACTGTGTGGTTTAAACATATCTTTCATTCGGTTATATTATGAAAACATGTGCAAAAGTCTTTATTAATCATTGCTGTGAGGTTATAAAGTCCTGTGTTTTGTAGTGTAATTTGGCGAATGCACAAAGTTCCATTATGGCAAATACGGGTATTGGGCCAGTCTTTAAAAGTTCCTTTTGCAAGGCTGGAAACTGGAAGTTGCTGTCCATCAAGATTATCTGTTTCTAGTCAATTTTTAAAGTAGACAATGGTGGTGCAATAACAAGAGTACTGAGGTATGCATCCTGACCTGCTTGAACAGAAATATGAGTACAGGGTAAATCAATGGTTATGCCTATACCGGGGGGGGGGTAAAATCTGGAAGAGGGGAGTAGACCGGGTCATTGGGGTTTGTGGCATGATGAAAGGCATGGATATGGGTCTGGTATACCTTTGTGTGCTGGAGCTTCTTGTGGTAGGCCTCACTCTGCAGGAGCATCTGGTGAGGGGTCAAATGGATGGATGCCAGGTCTCCTGGCCATAAATCTAGGAATGAAAGGAACATCAGGAACCTCAGTCAGGATGGTCCCGTCTTGGAATACCAAAGTCTTGTGTGTTTCAGTTTACTGGAGCTAAGAAAAGGAAGAGAAGAAGGGAAAACAAAAGTATTGTTAGTAAATGGTGCTCCTTCCTCTGGGGGCAGAGGAAGGAGTGTCTTCACATCAGCTACTCTCCACCATTGGTCATTTGATCTTCCAGGCCAGTCAACATTTCAGTTTATTGGAACTGTTCAGCAGCTGAGAACAAAAAGCAAAAGAGACAGTTAAGCACACAAGGTGCTCCTTCCCTCTGATGCTAGAGCAAGGAGCATTTATACTGCATTTTGCTGTATGGGACTAATCACCTTTGTAGAGCTTCAGCTGGTTTGCATGATACCACTTATCAATTGGCTTTCTTCTGCTATCAATGATTCAGACTTGGTACACAGCTGGACTCAATTTATTGACAATATCAAATGGACCTGACCATTTTTACAAAGGCATGTGCTGTAGAGGCAAATTTCCAAATCATGACTCTGTCACCTACTTCCCAGTCGACTTCTTTGATGTGTTTATCAAAATACTTCTTGGGCTGCAGTTGGGCTTGGCCCAAGTTGTTTGCAGCAAACAAGTGGGTTTTAGCAAGATTGTTTTTCAGTTGGGTGACATCGTTGTCTACTGACCCTCCGTCCACTGTAGAAGCACTGAGGTCAATCACCAAATGTTATGGTAATTGCATTTGTCTACCAGTCATTACCTCAAAACGGGTACATCGAGTAGATGCTGATGAGGAAGCTCTAATTGCCATTAGGAGTAAGGGCAACAGGGTATCCCAAATCTTTCCAGTTTTAGTAGCAAACTGACATAACATTGCTTATATGTATCTGTTTGCTCCCTCTACCTGTCCTGATGACTGAGGGTGGTAAGCTATGTGAGATTTTTGACTAGCTCACAATAACTTAATTGTTTCCTGCATGAATTCACCTGTGAAAGTTGAACCTTTGTCTGAATCTACCTTGAGAAGTAGGCCCCACCTAATAAATACTTGCTCGACCAGGATTCTGGCAGTGGCTTTCACTGTAGCAGCCTTAACTGGAATGGCCTTGATCCATTTCGAGATCATAAGGGCAAACTTGTTGTTTCTGACAGTCAGAGGCAACGGTCCAGAGAAATCAATTTGGATATTGTTCCAGGGACCAGAGTGTCTCTGAGGCAAAAGTTTGGCATTTTTCTTGCCTGGAGTTCTGTTATTCTGTGCACAGGTGAGACAGTTGCCCACATAATGTTGGACATCTGGTGTTATACCAGGCCACCAGCCCATGGGTTTCACTCTTTGGACTGTTTTGTCCACCCCTTGGTGTTCACCTCTAGGGGTATCATGGACCTGATAGATGACTTCAGAGACTTTGGAGAGATGCTGGTACACTTCCTTTATCTCTGGGTCAGCTAGCTGTAGCTCAGTGAGGTCCAAAGGAACCTCTTTGGATCTTTTATTTGCAGCCACCATAGGTGTTGCACTGAAAAGAGGCATGGTCCATATCTCACCCCTTGAGCTCCCTCTTTGGCCAAGGAGTCAGCTCGGTCATTGTAGTGATGGAAGGGTTCTGTTTTAGAGTGGGCTTTCACTTTGTGAATAAACAGTTTGAACACACATTGCTCAGTCAGGCTGACAATGTAGATGAGCAAATCTTTGTACTTGATGGGGGTACCTTCAGATGAGGCAAAATCATGGGCCTTCCAAAAGGGTAGGGATTCTGTCAAAGAATTGCTCAACCAAGATGAGTCAGAAAAAATGATGGTATCTTCATTGCCTTCCCCATCTATTACTTCTAAGGCACAGGCCACAGCTGCAAGTTCTGCATACTGTGATGATTTATCACTTGCACCTCAGTGATGTCACCTGTAGGAACTAGAACCAAGACCCCAAAACCTGTGATTTGCACCCCCCATCATAAGAAGAGGAGCCATCTGTGAAGATACAACATATGGTAGTGTCGCTTAGAGCTTTTTCTGTTGCTGGGCGAAATGCACCTGGTTCAGGTAGCACTGGTGGTTCTATGCCACATTCATGTGGTTCTCCTTATAGGAGACCATGTGCCAAGATGGAGGGCATTTTGGTGGGAAGTACAGTGATGTCTCTATCCTGAAGTAATAGAGACCAATATGTGAGTCTGGTGTTAGACACATTGCCATCTTTGATTCTGCCTGTCAACAGGAAGTTGGTGGGGGTGTGGTTGATGCGTAACATAATGGAACAAAATTCTATTATATAAGTAAAGTGTTTGATAGCCCAAAAGGTTGCCAGAAGGTTCCTCTCACACAGGGAATACTTCAGCTCTGCCATGGAAAGCATTTGGGAAGCATAGGCAATGGGCCTCAAGGTGCCATTTGCCTTTTGAGCAAGGACTGCTGACATACCTTCCTCAGAGGTGGCAGTTTCCAAATGGAATGGCAGTTCTGGGTTTGGGTTGACCGATCCTGGAGCAGAGGCTAGGGCCTTCTTCAGAAAGTGGACAGCATCAGTGTGCACAGGGCCCCATTGCCATGGGACATCCTTCTTCAGGAGTTCATACAGAGGAGCAGCCTTCTGCTCAAAATTGCAAATAAAGTCCCTGGAGTAGTTGACCATACCCAGGAAGTGTCTGAGGGTTGTTACACTGGTGGGTAATGGCATATCCTATAGATCCTGAATCTTGTTTGCCGCAGGGCTCCTCCCCACTCCAGTTATGTGCAGGCCCAGAAATATCACTTCTGGTTGGCATAACTGTACCTTTGCAGGATTGCACTTGAGTCCTGCTTTCTGTAACAGTGTCAAGAGCTCATCTACGAGTTCCAGGTGTTTTTACTCATCCACAGTGGCTAGCATTAGGTCATCCATGTACTGTAGGAGGCATCCAGGTGTGGAGAAACCCCTGATTGCATCCTTCATGTGTTTGTGAAACAGGGAGGGGCTATTATGGAACCCCTGTTGGAGGCAGTTCCACGTGTGCTGGTGTCCTTCAAATGTGAAGGCAAATTTGTATTGGCTCTCTTGGGCCAGGTGTAGGGACCAAAAACCATTGGAAATGTCCAATGTACTGAACCACTGGTGTTCAGGTTTGAGACGTTTCAGCACATTTGGTGCAGATGCCACAGTTAGGGCACAGCTGGGGTGACTTGATTGAGTCTACGAAAATCAACGTCCCATGTGTAATTCTAGTTGGGGGGTTAGGAGGAAGTAGGCTGTTGGTTAACTAGGATCCACAGCCTATCCAATAGGTAGGGAAATGGACAGACTGGGTGGGCCAAATGATCCTCATCTGTCGTCGGAGTCTATGTTTCTATGTTTCAGTGGTTAGTCTCCAATTATTGTTGGGTTTCTTCACAGGCCAGATGGCTGAGTTGACTGTTGACACACAAGAACTCATGACTCCTTGTTGGACAAGTGCATCAGTTGTGGCCCTCAGTGAGGGTATTGCTTCTGTAGGGAATGGGGATTGCTTTCAGTAAGGTGGGTCTACCCCAGTGACCTGGATGAGGGTATCTATCCTTCCACAGTAATGTTCACTTCTGGTAAAGGCCTCTTGGTGCCTTTCCAGAATTGGTTGGATTTGAGGTAGCAGCATGTGATGTTGTTGCATGATGATGATGTCATACTCTTTGTCATTGATGGCCACTGCTGCTATCACATGTGAGTCAGGGATGAGTACCATGTGAAGTTGGCCTCCTATATGGAGTAATAGCCTGTTGGCTAAATCTGCAATGCATCCATGTTGTGACAAAAAGTCTATTCCTATGATACTTTGGTGATGATGTAAGACCATGAGGTCAAAACGGTCTTCCATCTCCAAGGTACCAATGGTGACTGGTATGGGTTTGGACAGGTAGGTGATGACCATCGTCCCCTCAAAGGTTTGGGCAGAGGTAACTCTCCCTGTGGACCATCGACATAATTTTGGGTCCTCCTGATGTAACACTGAGACAGCTGCTCCCGTGTCTAGAAGCAATTCCTGTTGGTGGCCCCCTTACCAATGCTTCTATACACGGTCATCCAGTTTCGTCCATCATCAGGGTTGAGATGATGCATACTGAGACCTGACACTGTCATTCTGAATCCTCCCTTTCTGAATGGGACCAGGCCTGTGTTTCTTGGACCATCTGGATGCATTCTTGGTATGGGGACACCTGGGCCTCCTCTGCCGGCAGCTCTTCCTGGTAGGGAGGGGCTGAAAGAGTATCTCCAGGGTCTAGGGCTACAATTGACTTTTGTGGGAGAGTATCAGTCTTGGATTTCACCTGGGCCTTAAACTCTCGGAGTTGACTGCATTTCTTCCTTGTAGCTAGGGCCTGGTCATTTCAGGCTTTGACCCTGGTAGTATGAGTTTTGGTTCTGTTTCTCATCTCATGTCTGGTTACCCTGTTTCTTGGGGCAGTAGGCCTGGGCCTGTTTTTAACCTTCCACCACATACTGCATAGTCAGTCCAGCGTCAAACTGCATCGTGGCCAGCTTGGCCTTCTGTTCAGAACCCTGATTTCTCACATACAGCTGGTATGCACATTCAGTTTTTTGCATAATCTCTGCAAAAAGGTCTTCCCTTGGAAAAACTGAAGCCTCTGTCTTTTCATGGACAACTGGCAACATGTTCTTCAAAAACAAATTCTTGCATGCTATTCAGTTTCTGTTTGCTGGTTCGCTTGACAGTTCCTTTCTGGTCTGGTATGCCATCCACAGATGGCTGTCATACTGGGCAGGGGTTTCCCTGGCAAACAACTTAATTTGGTAGGCCATGGACATGCCCACTAGGTTGAGATTGTGCACAGCCATCAGGCCTTCTGCGATTGCATTGAACCCCACCCTGGCATCATGATGTACTGCATCTGGTAATTTGGCCCAGAGCCTAGGGTCCACTGTCTGTTTCAAAACCGTACTCTTTGCTTAATGGCAGGCTAAGCATTTTGCACTGATATTTCATTTTCTATATGACAGCTCAAACTGTCATTAGGCCCCATTCAGCCTACCAGTGTTGCAAGGTTAGAGATGGCTTGAGTGGACTGAAGGATGTGGGGGTCCGCTCTGGTTGGGCCTGCATGGTTCTCACCACTGCCTTGGCTGTAGCTGAAGCCACACCCTGGATGAGGCTGTTCTGGCCCACTTTGGTCTGGATCATATCCGCCATGCCCTGGTGAGCCATTGGAATGCCAGACCTTTCAATCACTTGATCAGCTATGTCCACAACCTTTTCCCAGTTGCTTTCCACAAGACAGCTATCGGAGGTGGCTAAGCCGCTGCCCTCCAGAGTCCCAAGGACTGCCATCTTGGGTTTCCTCATTGTCATCCCCTACGTCATCAGGTGGTGATATCAGGTCAATGGATGGGGTGTAAGGCAACGCTTTCATGTGACCCTTCAGGATATCAAATTGCTGATGTAACTGTGCATACTTCTGCCTACATCTGACATGTTTTACTTTTGCATCTACATGCTATCCTGTACTAAGATACTTATGTAAAACCCTGTATGCAGCACATACTTGTCGATTTTCACTGATCTCCCTGTCCAGCTCCTGCTGACAGTTACTCATGTCTTCTAACAGTTCTTCATTTGCATCTTTCCAGGCATCATTTGCATCTGTTAGAATATCATTCATCTGCAACGTCTGCTTCTTATCCTGATACATTCTCTCACAATCCTCTTTCAACCTAGCAATCTCTCTGTCTTTCTCTAGCAGAGTGTTACACAATTCAGTATGCGTCACGTCTGTGACTTTCCATCTACTTCTCCCAAACCTTCTGTTGCTTGCCTTTCTCTCATACCATGGATTTCAGCTCTCTTTCCAGAGCCGACACCCTTGCTGCAACTGCCTGTAAAGCAGCATACAATGTAGCAACCATTGCTCCCTTATGGTTATACTTTTTAACAGTTAGTTTTGTTTCTGAGTACAGCGAACATGCATACTGTACTGGGTGATCTTCAGATGCTGAACTTCATGCAAAATCACCCCAACCTCCATGGGAGGCTAAAATGTTTGCGACATCTAGATTTAACTCAGTATTGATTGGCATTTTGACTATTCTGCCGCCTTTCTGTTGAAGCTGAGAAGCCCAGAATGGTCCAGAACACCCTGTACTTTCCCTGCTAAACAGTTACACTTTTGGAGTCACAGAGCCCCTCGGACAAAGCCTTAGGGTTATTCCATGAAAATAAATGAACGGTAGGGCTCAAGGGTTTTAACACTCGATCACCAAAGGCTTAACATGTAAAGCAGAAGCAAGGCATTGCCAGTCTTCACAAAGTACACTTGCAAAAGAGGGGTTAAATATTGCCTTGGCTGTAGCCCACCCCCTTATTGCAAAGAATTTCTGTGAGCTGTTTTTCACAGCTGCTGGCTGTCCTTGAAGAAAAGCAGAAGCAGGCAACTGCCAATCTCTGCTGTGAACACTCCTTTGGTTGAAACAATGTCTCTGCCCTTGAAAACCTCTTTATCTCCCATTCCCAAAATCCACACACACCTTTATATTACTCAGGTGGCTATTATTCTATCACAATCAGGTCCTGCCACACAGTCGCCACTTGTAACATTCTGCAGGAGATAACCTGACAGTAAAACGCCACCAACACAGATGTGCAGAAAATCAGTGTATTTCTCCCTAGTAATAGAACAAAAGACAAAAGCATAAGATAAATCTTACCAACTGGAACACAGAAACAGTCATACACCAGGTGTGGAAGCTGGGTACTCCTAGGGATCCCAAAGGAGTTTGACCATGTATTAAGATTATACACTGCTGATAACAGCGTCCTGTTGCTGGAGCAACAGGCTCATATAAGTCAGTGTGCACTGCTGTACTCGGTGTTCCATTAGACAATACATGGGCTTCTTGCACCCAGGATGATACTTTTTGTAGCATCTTCAGCAATGTGCTGACAAACTATTAAATCAGAACAATAGACTGCTTCTCATATGATTCTATAACTAAGCATTTGGAACATAGGTTGCACTGCAGACCACAACATATATCATCTGTATCTCTCTGTATCTGTATCTCTCATCTACTCCCTTCCCCCACCATCCTGAAGGGATCTCTCTGGGACACTCCCTTATCCCCTTCTCTCTGGTCCCACCAGTCCCCTTGCAGGGTTCCTCACATCCTAAAGGGGTCTCCAAGGACATAACTTTTCCCTTCCCCCACCTCACCTCTGCCTCTCTTTTCCCCTTTTTCTTTCATGTAAGCACCTGCTTACTTATTAACCCACCACTTATTATTGTCCACTCTTTCTACCTATCATGCGCAACGCTGTTGTAACACTGTTTATAACACCTGCATTACAACTGCATGTTAATGCCTGAACTTATAACTTGAATGCTTAATGTCTCATTCCTATTGTACCCCTTCCCCCCAGGTCACACCGGGAGACGAGCGACTTGTCGCTCAGTGTGCCTTCCTGGTGAAACATTTCAATAAATAATTAAATATCATGTAAATATATAATTATATCGTTAGATTGCTAATATCACATTTGTCAGTAGATGTCACTGTAAACCTCAAAATACATATTTATGTCTAGCACAATGAGTGTCTGGCTCAACAGGAGATTCCTGCATAGGCCCTGATAGAACAAAACTGTCAGTGCATTAGTAAACCTATAGTATACAGTATTATAGCATTATCCCTTGTCTGTTATGATAGCAATGTGTGGTCCTCAAGTCAGGGCAGGTCAGGCAGGCCTAACAATGGGTGGGTGATCCCTTTTGCCCTCAAACCTTATATACACTTCATAGCCCTGTGCAATTACAGAATTTAAAGAGACAGCTTAGATTACCTGAACAGAGATCATAGTTTTATGAAAAATTACTTACTGAGAGAAGTGGTCTGTTTGTATTTCTGATATGTTCCTAGTTGCAGGATTACACAACACACTTGAGAAAGGAATGTGTGGATTTAAGGAAGTTCCTCAGGCACTCTGAGCATGTGAGCCTTTAGCTTAATGGTTAGAGCGTTGGAACGGCATACCAGAGGTCTGAGGTTCAATTCCCAGTGGACCATACTTTTCCTTTCTCATTTCTATCCTTGATTTAAAATATGCCTTGCAGGGGCTAAACTGCACTGAGAGAAGTGGTCTGTTTGTATTTCTGATATGTTCTTAGTTGCAGGATTATGCAGCACACTTGAGAAAGGAATGTGTGGATTTAAGGAAGTTCCTCTGGCACTCTGACCATGTGAGCCTGTAGCTTAATGGTTAGAGTGCTAGAACGGCATACCAGAGGTCTGAGGTTCAATTCCCAGTGGGCCACACTTTTCCTTTCTCATTTCCATCCTTGATTTAAAATATGCCTTGCAGAGGCTAAACTGCACTGAGAGAAGTGGTCTGCTTGTATTTTTTTATAAAAAAGAGAGATTCTACTATCATCAAATCTGTATTAGCAATGGTAATCTCGAAGACAGCTTATGTAGTAGTAGTAGTAACATTTTATTCAACTGAGAAAAACAGTGAATAGGTACAACTTGACTGAGGCAAGCTCATTTCCAGCGAGGCCCAAAGTTACATCCAAGTTAAGTTAAATTCAATATAGTTGCAATATGAAAAACATCAAATACATTAGACATCAATAACAATACCATACAACATACATAATAGCACATAATATCCCAATATCATACAGTATTGCTGAAATATATAGACAATTTAAAACATTAAAATTCAGATGCCTAAAAAAATATATACCTGGGGAATTGATATTAATTTGCTTATATCAAGACATTCCCTCTCCAGTTTTCCTAGTGGCCTCACATTGAAACCAAGATTTAATCTCACCCGGGTGTACAATAATTTTTAACAATCTAAAATAGGATGGTAAAGTGTTCCACGTTTGGGGATCCCTATAGTAGAAATATGTTTGACCAAGTTCTGTCCTCATATTTGGTTGACTATATTCAATACCAGCTGCAGAACGTAATCCAGATTTAATTTCTCTAACTTGTAATTCTTCCAAAATGTATTCAGGGACCTCCCTCTTGTGACACTTCACCATATAATTCAATACATGAGACAGTCTTCTATCTTTTGGGTAAATCCAACCCAATGACTCTTATAAATGCCATCTGTGTGTCATCCTAGGGGCATCTAAAATGAATCTGGCTCATTGAGATGTGCATATTGTACAGCTCAAAATGTAGCAATGCCAGTGTAATTTATAATAGAAAATGCACCAAATAGTCCTATTACAATCCAGATGGTGCGTAGTACACACTGTTCCCCTGAAAATAGATGGAGGAACAATGACTCCTCAAATGGGTTATTACATTCTATGGCCTGTGTGTAACAGTAGCTCCCAGGATTTAGTAGACAAGGCTCTAAGCAGAGAGAAAAAGAGACGCACAATTTGTGAGAACATAGAAGATCCAAATCAAATTCATGTTAGATTATATACATTCCTTTCCTCATATATAGAAAAAAGAGGGGGAATGTGGCACAAGTCCACATATAAAGACAGGGTGAGAGACTGCTGGCAAAAGAGGAGAGACAAAGACTACAGGACAGGAGTACACAGAAATTGTGAAAGTTGGGGGGGATTTATTTTCTTCTCTGGGAAAAAGAACACCAAATAAAAAAATCATTCAAGAAAAAAGGGGATTTTTTTTGGGGGGGGGCTTAAATTGGTGGAAATAATTTGTGTAATTTGAAATATATGTGTATGTTCCAAGATACTGCACACACTGTTACCCATCCACAAGAAAAGGGGCCAGTTCCAGATGGTCATTCAAACCCGGGCACACTACAAGCTCCCAGAATGAATATCCAAAAGTTCTCTCTTCTAGATAGCTATAGATCTCTATCTCCACCTCTGGGACCCATCCTGACTTGTTCAATCCCTGTGAATTTTATCTTGTGGGCATCTGGTATGCCTGTGGCATGCAAATATAGTCCATATTCTAATGAAGTGAAATGGTTTTTGTCTGGGTTTTATTTGCAGTGCTGAGTTATTGCTGAACTTTGCACTTTTCTTTGTGTACTAAGCATGAATAAAATGTTTATGCCCTTTAACAAGTTACTGGAAATCCATTCTGCTGGAAATGCTGTGCAGTGTTTTGCTGACTTTTGTGTTCCGGTTTCTGCACTGGCACCAGAGCACCGGAGTGCCTTTTCTATTTATGTACTTGTGGGTTCACATGTTCACTGCAGTTATAGAGGCCCTGTCAATTGCAAAGATGCCCCCAAAAGGCTGCAGATTTTGTGAAGTACAGTATGCGGCTGGGGGAGCTCCATATAAAGTAAACCAGCAAGGAAAACTCTGGTGGTGGGAGACTCAGTAGTATACCTCTCAACCTCCTGCCTCATAAATCAGGGACAAGGCTTAAAAAAATCAGGGACAAAGGTCTAAAATCAGGGTCACATCTTCAAAATTGGTGATATCCACTCAGGAAGCTGGTAGAATAAGGGGTTTAGTGTAACATGCATTTTCTAAGGAAGAACAAGTCTGTAACTTTAATGTTTGACATTATTTTGTGCTTACAACTCCCACTGATTGTTCATGGAAACACAATTTTTAGGAGGGACAGAGTAAAATTTTGAGGCAAAATCAGGGATGTCCATGAAAATCAGGGACAGTTGAGAGGTATGCAAGTAGTGAGTGGGATGGAAGGTTTATTTATTTATTTATTTATTGAAGATATCGGATAACACACCTTTGCATCAAATACTCCTTTACAAAGGTTCCACATCACTGAAAACAGAGACATCAGGGACAATAGCAACAACTAGACACAATAGTTACAGAAATGGTTACAAAATGGTTACAGATAACACAGTAAAGCAGCTGGCGATACAGAGTTACAGAGTGGTGCCAAACATAGGTACATAGTGCAAATGGTAGCAGGTAACAAAGCATACACTGCAGGGCGGTGGCACTGGCCATGCCCTGGTGGTTATTTGCAGGCCTAGGCTGGACTGAGGTGTCCATTGTCAAAATATAGGCATGCCCAGGGGTGGCTGGACCAGAGTGTAGAGTTAGTGGGAAGGGGGGACTTGTGGATTGCATACCCTATAAGGCAGAGGGAATGGGAAAGAGAACTGAGGACAGGTAATAGGGCAGGGTCCCAAACTAGAATTTGGATATAACAGAGGGGCAGTGGGACTAGTGTCATGAGGATAGGGGGAGGATGGATAGATAGAAGTAGAGGGAACAATGGTGAGTACGGGGGAGAAGTTGGTGGCAATGCAAAAAAAAGAGTTGCAGAAGATGTCTAGTCTGGCAAGAAAAGAGGAATGGGTGCTGCTGTAGACAACATCTGCATAGCTGAAAACTAGAAGCACCATTTTTGGTAACAAGCTCCCAGTGGACCTGAGGAGACAAGCAGTCTTTGTTACAGTGCAAGGCACCGAATTTGGGGTGTAGCTTGGAGTAGATGATCAATGTGGGCGGAGAAGTGAAGCTTACTATCTAGCCATATACAGAGATACTTAAAAAAAGAAACCACCTCGAGTGGGGAGCCAGGAAGAGGGAGAGCCTAGTTCATTTCTGGCTGGTGCAAAAGGTCATGGACATTGTTTTTTTTAGTGCTGACCAGGAGGTGGTTGGAGTGGAACCAGCACAGGATGTGGAAGTGTTACTGGAGAAAGCCTTCCAAAGCTATGATGGAAGGGCTAGAGATGTAGGTAACTGCATGATCCACATACACGTGAACATGCAAGTTGGCACAGGCAGAGAGGATGTTATTCAGAAAAGTGAAGAAGAGCATGGAACCCAGGATGGAGCCCAGTGGGACCCCAACCTGAGTGGACAGGGGAGGTGAAAGGACACCTCCTATTTGTACTGATTGTTGATGAACCATGAAGTTGGAACAGAACCACTCAACAGCAGGAGCTGAGAGGACAGCAGAACTCAACTTGTCCAGGAGTGGATATGGATATTGGAGTAGGACCCTTCCCAGAGATA
Organism: Neoceratodus forsteri; assembly: GCA_016271365.2. Taxonomy (NCBI): domain Eukaryota; kingdom Metazoa; phylum Chordata; order Ceratodontiformes; family Ceratodontidae; genus Neoceratodus; species Neoceratodus forsteri. The sequence goes on along the minus strand of CM028130.1, from coordinate 272,884,768 downwards.
TAATTTTGAACCTCTTTTACCTTATGAACACATTTAGTTGACTGAGACTGAGAATGGGCACATGTCACCAGTCTATTTTATTTTCTATTTCTGGCAGTTTCCCCACTGCCTTGCTCTGCAGGAGACCAACAACTTCCACAGGTGGCAGGTCTTCCATATACCCTATCAGCATGCACTACTTCCCTAACAGGTGATCCAGAGGGGGCTCTAACAGCTTAAAGGAGTACTGTTCCTGAATACTTTTCAGGACCCACTTGTCTGTAGTGATGGTTTCCCACTGCTGATAGAACATGTCTAATGCCCTCTTACCAGAGAGGGGTGATTTACCTCAGGCAGCTAAGGAGGGCACTGGACCAGCCTCCCATAAAACAGAGGCTGTGTTTGCTTTTGTTGCTTGCTCCTTCTGCAGCTGCCTTTTTGCTGTTAATGCTGCTGTAAGGGCTATGTGCATTGGTTAGATTCATCACATAATGGCTGCTGTTTATGGTAACCAAGGCACCTACCTCTCTGAGAACTGGCCTGGTTAGACCTATGCCAGTGCAACCCCCTACAAATGGGGGTTCCCTAAAAGTCTTTTATGAGCTGGTCTAAATGCTCACTGCCAGGCTGGTGTCCTGCATCCTAATTGTTTCATGGTAATGCTGTAGTGTACTGTCTCTTTAAGAGCTGCCTGTTTGTAGTTATAATTGATCTGGGAGGGGTCTGAGTGTTTCCCTGCTTGAGTCCTGCCCAAGCTTCCTGATAATCGCTCCATTTCTGCCATCGCTAATTGCGCAGAGGGAGCTCTGTTACAAGATGTGCTTGCTGACAGATTATTTATTAGAGCAGTAATAATATTGTAGTTTGTTTTAACCTGCTTTCTTTGTAGTGAGGGATGTTCTGCCTGTCTGCACCATCTTGATTCCGAACTGCCAAATTGACCAATCAGTACTTTGGGACTCTAAAATGGAGCCTGTTTTTAGGGGCTGTGTGGAATATCAAATGGTGGGAATTGTAGTTCTGGGGTGCTGGCGCCTTTTTTGCACCTACAGGGGGAGTTTTGTTGTGACTGACAGCTGAACTGACCAACCGAACCCCTTGGATCTTGGAAAACCCCCTGAGCTGCTTGCTGTCTACACAGATCTAAGTGGGAAGCTGAAGAAGCAACAGCTCGAGACAGTCGAGCAGCCGTTTTATGTAGTTCACGCGGGAGAATTGTAGAAATGCTAGAGTTTCGGCCTGCATGTCTGCCTGCTGCCCTTAGAGGGCACGGACAGATATTTTTGGACTAAATCTGATTAGAGCCACTGATTGGTAACCAGGCTTCTACCTGAGGGAGACCAAAGATTTTGCTGAGTGCGATCGGCTGTCCAGAAGTCCAGCCGGTATTCTGAACATCCAATTTGTGCAGAGAGCTGTGTGACTGTGACAGGAGAAAGATTGCCTGGTACTGTAGAATTTCATACATATAAATGTGCTGTGAATTGAAAGTGGGTCGTGATTTGGTTCCCCACTGTGTGAACTGTGTTCTGCTTGTTGGAAGCTGTATCCAGCCCATTCAGACTGAATCCACGGTTATCTCCATGCAGTTGGGCCTTGCCACGAGGGCCCTGCCAGACTACCCCACAGCACAGAGAAAGCCATCGACGAGAGACCTGCCTGGGGATCAGCTCCCTGCTCCACGCTCTAACAGGAATGATGCCTCTGTGAATCATGTGGGCCCTGCTTCTCCTGGCACTCCAGATCAACCACCTGCTGTCTCGATTTTCATCCAGTCTGTGTCCAGCCTTGGGTATCGTGAGTCACCATCAGGGTAGCTCCCTGCAATAACAGTTTAATCTAAGTGTGTCATCTGATTTCTTTGTTGTTTCTCTTTCTCCACGAACTGAGCCATCAGGCTCCGGATTACAAATAGTGTGTATTGTGCATCTGTTTTTTTCCATCACAGGGCCCCAACCAGCTGCAACGCTGGCCTATCTCGGGCAATGGTCCTGGCTAGCCCACCTTTTCTCCACCTGGGTACCCAGAGGGTGTGACTGGTTTAGGGACTCTGAATGCATGCATAACTGTTTGATTTATAGAGCATTTAAGCAAATCAACTTGATTACGCCCCTCCCTTGTTCAAGTCCCCTGAATAAATCAGATCTAACTTTTTCTGCATTCAACCTGACTGTGGTTCCAGTTTGTACTTGAAGTACTGTACTATTGCTATTTGCTCTGTCTAACCTTGTTTTACAGGGGGTCTCCAAGGTCAAACCAGAGGAACCAGCCCTGGTGGTAAGTGCAAACAGCGTGGGTACTTGCAAGGTGTATCAGGGGTATTGTGAAAGTAATTATTGTGTACTGTTTCAGCCACTAGCAGGGAAAGAGGGGGATACAGTGTCCCAGAGGGCTGTGTCCAGGCTAGTTTGATGACCACCAACCCTGACCTCTGGGTGGAGACACCCATTTCAGAACTCAGGCCCCCCAACCTGCTACTAGCCAAGCAGGCAGGGGTAGTAGCCCTGGGGATAGTGCCACCTAGGGGTTACATCTTGGAGGCACCACTGGGCTTAGTGTCCTCTAGTGGCTAAAGGAGGGAATTACCCCTAATATGTCCAGATTTGGTGAGAAAATGGAGGAGCTTGCTACGCCTAAGCTCAAAATCACCCGCCATAAGCTGTTAGTGCACCGAATGATGGGGTGGATTGAGGCTGATGGGTTAGAGCCCCAACAGACCCTCCTGTTACTGGATGTCCCATTAGGGACCACAAATGCTGTTATTGTAGAAGCTGTGGAACATGTGAAAGGTTTGGGCAAAACTGAAGTGAAGGGGAGGATTCAGACATGTTTGAGCAGACCATGATGGTTTTACTCTCCTGCAGTTTTCCCATAGATCCAGAGAAGGTACCCCCTGTTATTCTGCCAGAAGGGGTGGAGGGTCATTCACCTGCATAGTGATCCGGCTCCCCCAGGTGGATTCCCCAGTATAGAGGGGTTTAAGGACAAGCTGCTCAATTTATTAGTGTCTGAAGGGCAAACCGCCCAAGAGGGTAACCCATGAAGTAGGTGCATGAGGAAGGGCACGTCTGTTACGGCGACATCTTCCCCACGCAATCCACTCACAGTGACCAACAGGTAGGCTGACCGGATGAGGAGGTGGGTGAACTAGGCGACAGGATGTCACTATAGGTACGCTCGGGGGGAGTTGGAGCAAGCACGGCGATCGTGGGCTGGGAGGGGGTGGAGAGGCTGTAGGGAGTGGCGCTGCAGTTGTCAGTCAAGCTGCGTCATGGCATCGGGGATTGGTTAATGTCTAGGGTGGCTGAGGTACCAGGTTTGGGTCCAGGCGCTGGTGCAATTTTTGAACCTTTTTATTTTTACTACTTTCACCCCGACATGCACCCCCTGGAGTTGAGAATCTTAAGTAGGGGTGCAGATGAATGACCCTCCACCCCCCCTCTGGAACCCTTCTGGCAGAATAACAGGGAGTAAAAATATGTCCTGACGCCATTGTGCTGGTGTGCCAGGGTTGTCAGAGTGCCGAAAATGTGTTCGGCACTCTGACTGAGTGATAACAGTGATCGGCTTTAGGCATTCACCGTTATCACATGATCTGCCGAAGAGTTAGTAAAGGTGCTAGATCTTTCTGAAGAACACACGCCATTGCAGTCACCAGCCACTTATCCTGCTTCCCCTAAGAGTTCCCCTGTAGTCCCTTCCCCCATAATAATTCCATCTGTGCATTTGGACTCTTACCCTAAACTCAGACTTTTCTTGGGCACCGTCCCAGTGCCTACGGGGGAGGATGACCTTGAAACATGGATGGACTATGCTACCCCCTTGGTACAAGAGTGGCAGTGCTCTGAGGGGTAGAAAGGAAAGAGATTCATGTAAAGCTTGAGGGGCCCTGTACTAGAGGCTATCCACTTCCTACGGGCCACTAGCCCAGAGGCTACTGCAGCTGAATACCTCTCTGCATTGGAAGGAGTGTTTGGAAGCACTGAGTCAGGGGACGATTTGCTGTGGAAATACAAGTCTGCCAAGCAATGGAAGAACGAGAAGTTGTCTGTGTTTGTTACTAGAATTACATAGATACATAGATACATAGACAGTGTCGGCAGATAAGGGCCTATGGCCCACCCAGTCTGCCCATTTGAGCTTGTAAGTTCAGTTTGTTTTCCTAGAAGTCTGTTGCACCTTACCCCTGACCTCCAGAATTCCTTTATGTCTATCCCATGCATTCTTAAATCCCGTGATTGTTTAGCCCCACCACTTCCTCTGGCAGGGTGTTCCACTTTCCACCACCCGTTCTGTGAAGAAATTTTTCTCATGTTTCATCTAAATCGTCCTCCTCCAACTTCATCCCATGCCCTCTAGTCCTGGAACATCTTTTTCACTTAAAATAGTGTTTTCCTGCACCCTGTTCCTCCTGTAAGATACTTGTATGTCTCTATCATCCCTCTCTCCCTCCTCTCCTCCAGGGAGTACATGTTCAGTTCCTTCAATCTGTCTTCATAGGACTTGTGATGCAATCCATGCACCATCTTTGTTGCCCTCCTCTGAACCTTCTTTACCCTGTCTATGTCCTTACGTAGGTATGGTCTCCAGAACTGTACACTGTACTCCAGGTGGGGCCTCACTAGTGTCTTTTATAGCGGAATTATGACCTCCCTTTTCCTGCTGGTAATGCCCCTGCCTATACATCCCAGCATCCTATTTGCTTTACCTGCTGCCTTTTCACACTGTTTCCCTACCTTGAGGTCATCAGAGATGATAACCCCAAGATCCCTTTCCTGCTTGGTGCATGCTATATCCTCACCCCCCAACTGATATATTGTGCCAGGGTTTTTGTGCCCCATATGCATTATCTTGCACTTCTTGAGAGAATTGAGAGAGTTCTGCAGAGGGCCCACAGAAAAGGAGGGGTGCCGGCTTAGGAACTGAACCAAGTCAGATTGGACCATATTCTAAAGTCAGCCAGGTAATCCAGTGTGATGATGTTAAAACTTAAGTTGCAAGACAGGAAGGCTAATCTTCCCGAGTACTGTCATCTTATGAAAGAGATTCATGAAGCTGTGAATGATGAAGAGGGCTGGAAACCCTATTCTGGGATTGCTGGTACCTGCCAGACACCTGAGAGAAGTGATGCAGATGAAGTGCAGCAGCTGAGAGAGCTGATTAAAGAGTTGACAGAGGTGGCCAGAGAACTTGACCTTTATCAGGTACCCCCTGAGGCAAAAAGTGGGGTGGGGGTGCATGTTGTTTCTTCAGAAACCTGGACTGAGGGTAACCTATTGGAAGAAGTACGAGATTTGAGAGCCCTGGTGGGGGACCTACTACGATCCACCACACAAACCCCCAAATTTGGTGGAAGTCCAGAGGATCAAGAGCACAAGTCATAAGTCAAAGAACTGCGAAGTGCCCCTGATGTACCCAAACCGGGAGATGGCCCATGGCCCCCCAGAAACCCTAGAGAAACCACATTTTGCTACCATTGCAGAGAGGATGGACGCACCGGTTTCTTTTGTCACTCGCCAGAGTATCTGAGGAAGGTCACCACTAGACTACTAGCCTTGATTTGATGGAACAACAACCGTCCATCATGTGGAGCTGCTCAAAAACATTACTCTTTAAAGGCCACTGCCAAATAAACCTCTAAGTCCGCCCCACCTGAATGGTCCGAGTCGGTGGGTCCTTCAATGGAAACCACAGTAAAAATGAACGGGGTGTTCACCTGGGCTGCGTTTGACAGTGGGTCTCAGGTGACTATAATGTTTCAAGACTGGTATCAGAAGTACCTGTCTGATGTGCCCCTACAACAATTGGAAGGCTTGCATGTCTGGGGTTGAGTGAGAAGTCATATCCATACTCAGGGTATATTCAGATCTGGCTGTCTTTTCCTACCTCGGTGGCTGGAATGGTGGAGTAAGTCGAGACCCTGGCCTTAGTGTGTCCCCCCACTGGACTGTATGATGGGGTTCCCCTGCTAATTGGGACCAACGCTTATATGTTTGGAAGACTGGCACAACTCTGCTATGAGAAACAGGGGCACTGGACTGGGAGAGCTCTAAGAATTCCCACCCTGATCAAGAGGGCCTATGATTTGCAACAGAATCCTGAGAAAGTAGACCAGGATGAACCAGCAGGGGTCGTGTGGAAGAAGGATCCCGATTCAATGGTGCTGGCTCCTAATGAACAGTGTACCATTCAAGGGGAGGTCCGTCTACGGAAAGATGTCAAGAATAGAATACTGATGTTGGATGTGCTAGGCGATGGGAAATTGCCAGAAGAATTATTGGTCAATCCCAGCATCTTGCCAGCTCGTGCTTATGCCTGTGCATGACAAGTGATGGTTCAGATTCACAATGTGTCAGATTGAGAGATACGGGTGAACAGAGGCTGCACCCTAGCTTCAGTACACTGTGCAAACACTGCAGTGTTGCCCAGCAACAAGAACCCTGGTAAGACAGATAGAGTGACTCCAGACTTGTTTGACTTTGGTGACTACCCATTGTCAGCTGAATGGAAGACTAGAATTAGCAAGAAACTTGCCCAGAGAGACCTAGTGTTTTTACTGAAGGACTGGGACGTGGGATGTGTCCAAGGTGCAGAGCATCACATACGCCTGCATGATAAATGGCCCTTTCGAAAGAGGTCTCGACACCTAGCTCCAACAGACATAGATGATGTGAGAAGACACCTGCAGGAAATGCTTGTGGCTGTTGTGATACAAGAATCCAAGAGCCCATATGCTTCACCCATTGTGGTTGTGCGTAAGACGAATGGGTCTGTGAGAATGTGTGTTGATTATCGAACCCTGAACTGGTGGACCATCCCCGATCAATACACTATGCCCCATATACAAGATGCTGTGGACTGTCTGAATGGGAGCAAATGGTTCTCGGTGTTGGATCTTCGCAGTGGATAATACCAGATTCCGATGGCCCCAGAGGACCGTGAAAAGACGGCTTTCATTTGTCCCTTGGGGTTCTATGAATTCCTGAGAATGCCACAGGGGATATGAGGCACCCTGGCCACCTTTCAGCCACTGATGGAACGTGCAGTGGGAGATATGAATTAGCTGGAATGTCTGGTGTACTTGGACAATGTCATTGTGTTCAGGAGCTCCTTAGAGGAGCATGAGAGTCAACTGTTTAAAGTCCTAGACTGACTGGAAGATTTTGGCCTTAAGCTGTCCATTGACAAATGCCAGTTTTTCCAAATCTCCGTGAAGTATGTGGGGCACATAGTATCCACAGAGGGGATAGAGACTGATCCCAGTAAAGTTGAGGCTCTAACCACCTGGCCCCAGCCCCACAATCTGAAAGAACTACAACGCTTCCTGGGGTTCTGTGGCTACTACCGCAGGTTCATAAAAGATTATTCCAAGGTGATTCGCCCACTTTTGAATCTTATCCAGGGTTACCCTCCCACCAATTGTAAATACAAAAAAGGGGCCACTCCAGGACCAGAAAGAGTATACTGCCGCCCAGGTGAACTTTTCGGTCCCTGCTGGATGCCTGACTGTGAGGCAGCCTTCCATGAAATCATATACCAGCTCACCCATGCCCCCATCCTCGCCTATGCTGATCCCACCAAACCTGATGTGCTGCATACTGATGCTAGTCTACAGGGTTTGGGAGCTGTGCTGTATCAAGAACATGAGGATGATTGGAGACCAGTGGCTTTCGCTAGTAGGAGTCTGACCCTGTCCAAGCAAAACTACCCTGTGCATAAGTTGGAGTTTCTGGCGCTAAAGTGGGCCATCATTGATCAGTTCCATGAATACCTCTATGGGGCAAAGATATTGGTGAAGACTGACAATAATCCATTGACCTATGTGCAGACTTCAGCTAAGTTAGATGCTACAGGGCATCGGTGGCTTTCTGCGTTATCTACCTATGATTATGCTGTCGAGTACAGGTCGAGCCTGAATCATATTAATGCTGACGCCCTATCCCGAAGGCCCACTTCCAAGAGTGACAGGGTCAGGCTGTCTGAACCTGACATCCAAGCATTGTGCCAAAAGTTCGATGGAGATGAACAGATATCTGCGGACACAGTGGACTGTTTAGTAGATTGTTTGGGTCCTTCTGATACCTGCATACTGGCTGCGTACTGTCACTTCTGTGCTCTAGATATTAGTGAACTACCTCAAGTCGACAATGACAGCATTCAGTGGGCTTAATCCCGAGATCTTATGATTCAGCCAGCACTTGATGCACTTTGTGCAGGGAAAGATGTGTCCAAGTTGCGTTCCTCTGACTTGCGAACTGCTTTATTGTTTAAAGAAGCCCCCAGGTTGAAGCTGCTTAATCAGTTGTTGTATAGAGAGACAGTAGATTGGGGTGGCCAAGTAGACAAGCAGCAACTGGTCCTACCCACAGCCTTCAAAGATTTGGTACTGAGGTCCCTCCACAATCATATGGGCCACCTTGGTATCGACCGGACTCTTGACCTAGTACGCTCTCAATTCTACTGGTCCAAGATGGGGGCTGATGTTGAGCACCATGTAAGAACTTGTAGTTGCTGTCTGCAGAGAAAGACCCTGCCTCAGAGCGCTGCCCCCCCCGTCAACATTACTATCTGCACCCAATGGAAGTAGTCTGCATAGACTTCTTGAGTTTAGAGCCTGATCAGCGAAACATTGGCAATGTGTTAGTGGTTATGGATCATTTCACATTAGACAAAGAACCTCTGTGCGCAAACACTGAGGCAAGGGTTACCCCAAAGGGCATTTGGCTGGGAAGCCAAGTTTCAAGAAAATACAAAATCACACATGCCCCCACAATGCAAAGCATCATGGGCTGCATATGCAAATCACCACAGAATGTTATGCTAGTCCAACTTTAAGCAGAATTGCATGGTGCACGAAAGGCCTCTCCACACAGTTTGCAAAGGGTGCTAACAGAAGACATGAACGTGTTCCATCCTACCAGGACTCATCAGTATGCCTCGTCTGTTTGACACCCCAGTGGAATGGACCAGCTACCCTAGAGGCAGTGTGCCTTGGATATATTAGGTGAACCCATTAAAATAAAAACTATTTAAAGACAAGAACCTCTGTGCACAAACACTGAGGCAAGGTTACCCAAAGGGCATTTGGCTGGGAAGCCAAGTTTCAAGAAAATACAAAATCACACATGCCCCCACAATGCAAAGCATTTGACACCATGCAATTCTGCTTAAGTTGGACTAGCATAACATTCTGTAGTGATTTGCATATACAGCCATGATGCTTTGTTGACCAGTATAACATCTCTGTGGTGATTTGCATATGGGTTCATGATGCTTTGCATTGTGGGGGCATTGTGATTTGTATTTTCTTGAAACTTGGCTTCCCAGCCAAATGCCCTTTGGGTAACTCCTTGCCTCAGTGTTTGCGCACAGAGGTTCTTGTCTTTTAAATAGTTTTTATTTTAATGGGTTCACCATAATATATCCAAGGCACACTGCCTCTAGGGTAGCTGGTCCATTCCACTGGGGTGTCAAACAGACGAGGCATACTGATGAGTCCTGGTAGGATGAAACACGTGTTCATGTCTTCTGTTAGCACCCTTGCAAACTGTGTGAGAGGCCTCGGCACCATGCAATTCTGCTTAAAGTTGGACTAGCATAACATTCTGTGGTGATTTGCATATGCAGCCCATGATGCTTTGCATTGTGGGGACATGTGTGATTTTGTATTTTCTGAAACTTGGCTTCCCAGCCAAATGCCCTTTGGGTAACCCCTGCTCAGTGTTTACACAGAGGTTCTTTGTCTTTAAATAGTTTTTATTTTAATGGGTTCACCACAATATATCCAAGGCACACTGCCTCTAGGGTAGCTGGTCCATTCCACTGGGGTGTCAAACAGACGAGGCATACTGATGAGTCCTGGTAGGATGAAACACGTGTCTATGTCTTCTGTTAGCACCCTTTGCAACTGTGTGAGAGGCCTTTCGGCACCATGCAATTCTGCTTAAAGTTGGACTAGCATAACATTCTGTGGTGATTTGCATATGCAGCCCATGATGCTTTGCATTGTGGGGGCATGTGTGATTTTGTATTTCACATTAGAATGCTCAAGCTTTTCCCACCAAAGATCAAAAGGCATCTACCGTGGCCAAGGTGCTAGTGGAAAATTTCTTCGTCCACTATGGTGCTCCCTAGCGGATTCATTCTGATCAATGCAGAGACTTTGAGAGTTGGCTAATCAAAGAAATGCTCTCTCTATGGGGGGTGTGAATGTCCAGAACCACCCCCTATCACCCACAAGGGGATCCTCAACCAGAACACTTTAACCGCACCCTACTAGACATGCTAGGCACCCTTTACCAAAGAGACAAGCATAAATGGAGCCAGCAGATTAGCACCTTGGTACACACATACAATTGCACGAAAAATGATGCTACCAGGTTCTCTCCCTACCACCTCATGTTCAGGAGAGAGCCCCGGCTGCCTGTGGATGTCTGTTTTGGGGTCTCTCCTGATGGGGTCCAAGCTGAAAATTACCTGCAATATGTACAAAAACTGAAAGCTCTATTGAATCATGCCTACCAACTGGCCCAGACAATGGCTGCCGAGAGAAATTTAGCCAACAAAGAGAGGCATGATAGAAAAGTAAAGGCTCAAGAGCTTTGACCTGGAGATGATATGTTGTTGTGAAATTTGGGACTGCATGGTAAACATAAAATTGCTGACCAATAGTACCATCTTCCCCATGTAGTAGTAGGAAAGTTGGATTATTTACCAGTGTACAAAGTGACACCCTGAGAACAACTCCATAGCCGTCAAGACCATGCACTGTAACCACTTGCTACCTATCGGCCAAGTCATGACTGAGACCAAACCCTCAGAGATTGCTCCTCCCTGAACCAGTGACTTGTACTGCTACATGAAAGAGACAGAGTCAACCTACCCCAGTGGTCACAGATTTAAGGTTTTCTCCGCAGCAGGCCCAGAATGATAGTGACTGTCAGTCCACTTCTGACGAAAGTGAATACGACCATGCCTCTTATGAACTGAGTCAGCTGTTTCAAGGTAACCCCCTGATACATTGTAGGGATGAAGCTGGGCCTTCCAAACTGCCTAACCCTCTAGCTTCATCCTTGGAGCCAATGCTCCCTGAAAGTGAAGTGCAAAGTATCACGTCTGAAGATGCTGAGTCTCTGTGTATGGTGGAACTGTATGATTTGCCTGGGGAAGGGGCTGATGGTATGAGTTTTTTTGGTGACATGCCAGAACTTGAAGAACGCTATGAGAGTGCTGACAATTCCCCTTCAGTGCCTGAGTGTCTTCAAAATGAGCAAAGTGTTGTAGAAACAGAGCTTACAGAGCAAGGGTCTGATGGTGCTCCTAGTTTGGACATTCCTACCCAGGCAGAAGCACCTCTCACAAGTGATGAAAGTCCCAGGACCAGTGCTGAGAGTAAAGAGACTGTGGTTGTTCCCCCCAGAAGGACTGGGCGAGCTGTCAAGCCAGTAGTACGCTTCAGTTATGATTCTCCCGGGAGGCCAGTGGATTTGCCTCTCAACGTGGTCCACAAAGGGGTTTATGTTTCCCAGAACTCACTGCCCAAACTGAGTCTAAGTACCAATTTCAGGTTGATTGTTCTGCCTTCTAGGTATGGTGCCCCAGCCCAGTCTAGCCCCAAGTTAGCTGATAGGGAAGGCCCCCCCTCTTACATTGTTCAATGTACAAGAAGTTATTACATGAGTTCGTATAGCAGAGTGTAAATTACTTGTGTGAAATATGCATGATGTAATTCAGAATGGATATAGTATTGTGAAATGTAGAGAATATGTAATGTAAAAGTTAAGTTACATTGACTGATGTATCAGATGTTTCTTGCATAGCATGCCAATGGTACAAATGTATAGTGTAATTTGCATCTGCAAATATTGTGATGGTACTGACTTGACACGGATGCCAAGTTTTCACCAGGCAGGGAAGGGTGTAACCCCCCTACAAATGGGGGTTCCCTAAAAGTTTTCCTTGAGTTGGTCTAAATGCTCGCTGCCAGGCTGGTGTCCTGTGTCCTAATTGTTTCATGGTAATGCTCTAGAGTGCCTGTAAAGCCTTTGTGTACTGTCTCTTTAAAAGCTGCCTGTTTACAGTTATAATTGATCTGGGAGAGGGCTGAGTATTTCCCTGCTCAAATCCCGCCCAAGCTGCCTGATAATCTCTCCATTTCTGCCATCGCTAATTGCACAGAGGGAGCTCTGTTAGAAGATGTGCTTGCTGACAGATTATTTATTAGAGCAGTAATAATATTGTAGTTTGTTCTAACCTGCTTTCTTTGCAGTGAGGGGTGTTCTGCCTATCTCCACCATCTTGGTCCTGAACTGCCGAATTGGACCAATCAATACTTTGGGACTCTAAAATGGATCCTGTTTTTAGGGGCTGTGTGGAGTAAAAATGGTGGGAATTGTAGTTCTGGGGTGTTGGCACCTTTTTTGCACCTACAGGATTTTTTTTGTTGTGACTGACAACTGAACCGACCCTCCGAATCCCTTGGATCTTGGAAAAAACCAAGCTGCCTGCTGTCTACACAGATCTAAGTGGGAAGCTGAAGAAACAACAGCTCGAGACAGTCGAGCAGCCGTTTTATGTAGTTCACGCAGGAGAACTGTGGAAAGGCTAGAGTTTCGGCCTGCATGTCTGCCTGCTGCCCTTAAAGGGAACGGAGAGTTATTTTTGGACTCAATCCGATTAATGAGACACTGATTAGTAACCAGGCTTCTACCTGAGGAAGACCAAAGATTTTGCTGAGTGCGATCGGCTGTCCAGAAGTCCAGCCACATTCTGAACTTCCAATTTGTGCAGAGAGCTGTGTGACTGTGACAGGAGAAAGACTGCCTGGTACTGTAGAATTTCATGCATATAAATGTGCTGTGAATTGAAAGTGGGTCATGATTTGGTTCCCCACTGTGTGAACTGTGTTTTGCTTGCTGGAAGCTGTATCCAGCCCATTTGGACTGAATCTGTGGTTATCTCCATGCAGCTGGGCCTTGCCATGAGGGCCCTGCCAGACTACCCCACTGCTCAGAGAAAGCCATCAATGACAGACCTGCCTGGGGATCAGCCCCCTACTCCACGCTCAAACAGGAACAATGCCTCGGAGAATCATGTGGGCCCTGCTTCTCCTGGCACTCCAGATCAACCACCTACTTGATTTTCGTCCAGCCTATGTCCAGTTTTGGGCATTGTGAGTAACCATCAGGGTAGCTCCCTGCAACAACAGTTTAATCTAAGTGTGTCATCTGATTTCTTTGTTGTTTCTCTTTCTTCATGAACTGAGCCATCAGGCTCCGGATTACAAATAGTGTGTATTGTGCATCTGTTTTTTTCCATCACAGGGCCCCAACCAGCTGCAACACTGGCCTACCCCGGGCAACGGTCCTGGCCAGCCCACCTTTTCTCCACCTGGGTACCCAGAGGGTGTGACTGGTTTAGGGACTCTGAATGCATGCATAACTGTTTGATTTATAGAGCATTTAAGCAAATCAACTTGATTACGCCCCTTCCTCGTTCAAGTCCCCTGAATAAATCAGATATAACTTTTTCTGCATTCAACCTGACTGTGGTTCCAGTTTGTACTCGAAGTACTGTACTGTTGCTATTTGCTCTATCTAACCTTGTTTTACAGGGGGTCTCCAAGGCCAAACCAGAGGAACCAGCCCTGGTGGTGCAAACAGCATGGGTACTTGCAAGGTGTATCAGGGTATTGTGAAAGTAATTATTGTGTACTGTTCCGGCCACTAGCAGGGAAAGAGAGGGGTTCCAGTGTCCTGGAGGGCTGTGCCCAGGCTAGTTTGACAACCACCAAACCTGACCTCCAGGTAGAGGCACCTGTTTCAGAACTCGGGCCCCTTAACCTGCTACTAGCCAAGCAGGCAGGGGTAGTAGCCCTGGGGATAGTGCCACCTAGCAGTTACACCTGTGCAGGTCCTGTTCTTTTCATTAGTTTCCTCTACATGTTGACCAAAGAGATAAGCCCCATTAAAAGGGACATTCATTATTTGCTGTTAAACATTGGAAGCAGAACTAGCAGTCTGCAGTCAGGATGCCTTCAGGTACAGTTCCCTGCAGCTGCTGGATATGGCTGCCCCCTCTCTCCAGTTTTATTTGTTTTGTGTCTTGGGTCACTTCTTTCAACGTTGAGAACTGACCCACGAATTAAGGGAATAAAAGTCAGAAATTGCTAAATTAAATTAAGCATTTTTGCTGACAACACCTTGATATTGTTTCAAAATTTGAAGCCCTCAATCCCCACCTTTTTAGGAGAATATTCACAATTTTTTCCCAATTTGCTGGTTACTAAATGAACCAAAATAAATCAGTCATTTTAGTAATTTCCCAGAGAGACAAGGACAAAGATTATTTAGGAATTAATAATCTCTCTGAGGCAGATTACACTAAATATCTTGGAGTGATTTTAACTAACAAAGTGGATGCCAACATCAGGCTAAATTATGCCATTGCAAAAGAGAACATTGCAAACAAATTGAAGAATTGGATAAATTTACCTTTGTCTCTCTGGGGAACAGCTGAAGTAAAACAATTATGGTTCTTCCTCATTTAATCTTTACAGTGCAATCAGTCTTGGGGGGGCAACTCTGAAGTAGTTTTCTGACATTAAACAATTCTGTGGTGAGGGGGCAAGCCCCATCTAGCTTGGTCCCATATGATTGCTCCTAGAAGATTGGGAGAATTTGGTTGTCCAGATCCTCATATCTATTTTTTAAGCAAGTACTATCTAGTCTATGGAAGTGGCCCTTTGTCCTTTTCTTTCAAACCAGATCACAATGTTTGACAAAATATTTCAAATAAAAATAGTAAGGATCTTGATATACAAAAAGTATTATTTATGTCCAACTATAAAAGACTGGAACACAAGAAATTGTTTACATACTATGCTAAACATGTTCATCAAGCCAACGCTAAAATTGGACTTAATAATATCCTTTGCTTGCATGGGAAGTTATTCTTAACTTGTGGTGATACCAAGAGCTCAAATAAATTTCTGCATTACTTTGAAAGTAGAGTTATAAATAAATGGATTGATTTGTTGGTTGGGGGACATTTATATCCTATAATGATCTTATAGAGAGATTAGGAGAAGGGTCTAAGATTAATTTGATAAATTATTCAACATTATTTAAACATTTCAAAACTTTAATTCAACTTAAGAATGTTAGAAGAGTGGATATGTTGAGTGAAATCCTGAAAGAAAAAAAATGATTGGTCCCTCAGGAGGCAGTATAGCGCAGAGGTTTAGGGCTCTGAGCTGCAAACCTGGAGACCTGGGTTTGAATCCCACAGCCCCCAGTTGCATACTGTGTGACCCTGAGCAAGTCATTTAACTTCCTTGTGCTCCCAGGTCGCACCTGGAAACAAGCTTCCGCTTAGTGTGCCTTTCCTGGTTAAATAATTTCCCCTTTCCCTTTCCTTTCCCCTTAAGAAGGCCATATCAATAATGTGTTCAAAATTAATGTGTTCTCATTTGGATGTTCGCACTGTACTTCTATTAACAAAAGCTGGGAACATGAGATGGGTATCAATCTGACTATCAATGGCAAAAAAATTAAAATCCAGGTTAATAAAAATATTATTTCTCTTAAGAACAAATCTGTTCAAGTTAAAATTATAAATAGAGCCTACACACCACTAAGCCTTTTAAAGAGCACCTTTTTCTATGTTTTTGAATTATAAAAACATTAAACAGAGAGCTCCCTTACCTCATGAGAAGCGCCTCCAGGCTGTTTTCATTTTATTTTCTTTAGCCGTCAAGGAAGGGAAGGGATCATAGTTTGCCCCTGAGGGGCTGGCTGCACAACTTTTCCACTTCCTGACCTCCGATTCGCCCCCCATGCTCCAAATATTTTGTAATGTCATTATAGGTCGAGCGTAGGGTGAGCTCCAATCACATGATTGGAGTGTCTTTTTATTTATCAGTTTTGTATCAGGATTTGATACTTATTGATGCCAGGGTTCAACTAACAAGGCTCTTGTTAGTTAAACCCTGGCATCAATATGTACCAAAACCCGATATAAAATCATGAAATCACATTTTAAAAAGACGCTCCATTCAAGTGAATGGAGTGTGCCCCAGCACTTGACCTATAAGAATGTCACAAAATGTCAGAGTGCAGGGATGAATCAGATAGTCAGGAAGTGGAACAGGATCATGCGGCCAGCCCCATGGGGGCAAATTATGATCCCTTCCCTTCCCTTCATTGGGGGGGGGCTAAAAAAATAAAATGAAAAGTGAGGAGCTCCCCATGAGGTAAGGGAGTTCCCTGTTTAATATTCTGTTGCTTGAAAATGGTGCTCCTTAAATAAAATTAACCCTGAATATGACCCTAGATGCTGGCAGCAATGTGGGATGGTTGCTAACTTTCTTCATTGCATTTAGAAGTGCCCATGAATATTGAAATGGGGGAATTAACTACCAAATGAATATTTTTCTTTTTATAGTTCCTATCCCATGTACATCTTTTCTATTCAATGAAATAGAGACCTTAACTTTATCCAAGTATCAAGCTACGCCCTTGTTCTTAAGTGCTATGGCTACTAAAAGACTTATTTTAGAATATTGAATCAACCAGACCTCTCAGTTGTGTTTGAGCAAAAATGGTGGTATACACTTAAAGAAACATTCATATTTGAAAAACTGTGGCATTGTTGTGAAAATCAAGATGACTTAAGAGGATCCTCAGGAAAGAATTCATGAAATTATTCCCTCCATTAATGAAATGCTAATTTAATTCCTTCCTAGCTGCGGGGGATGTGGGGTGAGAATGACAAAAGTTATATTTTGTATTTTTTGTTATGATATATTGCATCTTTATATAAATGCTTCAAAAAAAATTTCTAAAAATATCTGCAGCTCATACAGCTGCATCAAAGGAATCCATAGCAGCCCTCAGCTGAGGGTTATTAAACTTAAAGCTTTCAGCAATTATTATCAGAAGTTCTTGCTTTGAGTGGGACTCTGGCAAGATTGACACTCAGTTGTTTGTTCTATATTTAAGGAGAACACATATCTTGAAATGTGGGCTTCGTAGCTTGCAATACAAAAGCCTAAGTGGCTAAGTAGTATACACATATAGCCATAATTCCAATCTTTTTTTACCCATATTTTACTGAATTTACTATCAAGATTACATTGATCATTCATGGTCACCTGCAATGTATTCACACTATTTCAAAAAAGAAGATTCTCATAAAAATAGAATAGAAATAGAATAAAAAATAGAATAGAAAAAATAGAATAGAATAGAATAGAAAAATAGAATGTGATTGCACTAGATAAAGACTACTACTCCTCATGTTCTTCCTCACATCCAAGGCCTCTCTCCTTGTCAAATGAGCCCTCAGGTGCCACTACTATTTCCTGTCTGCCACCCAACTCACTCTCCCCCCCTTCTGTCCCCTCTCACTTACTCTACTGTCCACCACCTTTCCCTCCTTTCTTGCCTCCCTTTGGTTCCCAATGATCACCCTCTCCCTGGAAGTTTCTTTATCTTCCAAATTGTCTACTCCCTTGAAACTGTTAAAAGCATGTTTATTATGAAACTTCTAAATGTTACTGCCTTAAACTGTTAATAGCAAATTTATTATGTAACTTTTCCGTCTGGTATTACTTGTAATGTGTATTGTGTTTGTTAGATGTTCTTTGTGACATGGAACCTTTGTAAAAGAGCTCTGGCTCAAAGGTATTAATTCCTAGACTAATAAACTAAGCTAAACTAAAACATATGCAGTAAAAATAAGTAATTAATAATGGTGTAGTCAAAGTCCTTATTTATGAAGCAGGGGGCAATTCATAGAGATCATTGTTGAAATAATCAAAATAATTCATTATAAAACCTCTACTTCTGGAGGCTGACAACTAGAAAGTACTTCAGCTAGTAAGTTAATTTAAACTCAGTCATATTATTAGCTGAAAGATAATAATTTAGCAACATGTCATGCTACATCTATTACAGAGAAGCAGAAAACTAACCACTCTATGAGTGACATTGACTAATACATGAACATCATGTCTAGTCTCTTAACCCCCTTGGACTCTTTCACTCACATGAATATAATATTGGTATGTTTTTAAATTGAAGCCTGAACACTCTGGGCAACTTACATAGCAAAAATGGGTCATCATAAAAAGCCACATGATTTAGACATGGCTCTTGTTTAACCTTCTTGTACACAGTTAGGGAAATTGTAGATTGCAAGGCTATAGCAAAAGTAAATTATGAGAAATGAAATGAGTAATAAGTAAGTTCAATTCTCTTTTCCCATAGCCATTTCTCGTAGACACATAATACTAAAAATAGAAATCAGATTAGTCTCATATTTTTCATATATGCAGTTGATAGTCATGTTGTGCACAAAAGTCAACTTTTATATAAAAAAACAAATTTCTATGAAACAGCTGTGATGTCTGAGAGCAAAACTGATTTTATATCACATTACTTTTTATACAGTATACTTGAGAATTCACAAGCTAGGTTAGTCACCTCCATTTGGAAATCTGGGGTACATCAATATAGGAGTCACCATCCATAGAAGAATCAGATTTTTTTGTCTTCGTGGGTCAGTTGCTCAGACTGCAGAAATGACTGCAGCTGATCTGGAGTGTAAAAGATGTACTTAACTTCATTAAGAACAACCCTGGCTTTACACGAGTAAAACAGGGAAAACTTGCCTTTGGGTTCAGTCTCCTTGGATCTGTACTGAAGAAACTTCCACTGCCTTGCCTGTGTTTATGGAGTAATATCCAGGTAGAGATAGAGTTTTGCACCTCTGAAGTTTAAGGCTCCCTACTTCCTAGCTTTTTTGATGACAAAATCTTGGTCACTCTGTAGCGAACTGTATGAGAACCATAGCAAGCTTTGAAGGGGCCATATTGATATCAGATACCTGTTCAGAGACCATAGGAACTGTAGAAAGAGGGTGAGTTTTACTTCTGGTCATTATTGGCAGTCAGAGCACCTTAACAAGAGGGGATAAATTGCCTTTACTAAAACCCAAAGTTTCAATTTATAGCTCCCTGATCAGGTCCCATGTAATAACTTCAGGGCTTTCAAGATTTGGCAAGCCCTCTGATCTCAAGTTATTTTTATGCCTGCATTCTTCAACACTTCTATTTCTCCAGCTTGCTGGATATTGTCCATTAACAAGGCAGAGAACAATGCAGTGTTTGAGTCTACCTTTACATCCGTGGCAGCTAGCTTTTTATTGAGACTGGCAATTGACTTTTTCATTTCTAACATCTTGGATTCTGTGGCTTCACTTTTTGATGCTACCTTCTCCAACTTGGCATCCAGCTTAGCTATCATGTTCAACAATATGGTGTAAAACAAAGTGATTGCTTCCAGAGAGTCCAGCTTTCCATGATGTTTTTACTTTATTCTGCTGATTCTGTAGTTGCAGCTAAAACTAATGACAACTCAGCTTTTGATACAGGACATAGACCAGCAGATTACACTGCAGCCACAGAACCCACTACCCCAAGACTACTTAAGTGTATGCCTAGGTAGTGATCTAATGGGCCTGTGCATTCTCAGCCTTGTGAGACTCCTTGTCAGGAGGCTGACCAGTAACCTCTTTTGGGGTGACTGACTTGAAATTACTAGCTACAGTCACAATAGCATCTGCTATAGGCCAAAAGTAGTACCAAGGTTTAGTCCTGGGAATCAAGCACTTCATGCCTGGAAGTCAAGGGACCACTGTAATAGGAGCCAGCCAGCTTTAGACCACCTCCATGAGAGTTTCTAGAGTAGGCAGGATTGGAGGTGTGATGGACACAGGCTTGGTAGGCATGCTTAAATAGTCCTACTGAAGGTCTGCCCACTGACGCTGAGGATTGAGGTGCTGAACACCACACCTTGCACTACTCCGGTGACCTGGGTTAGGGAATGACCTTGGGTTTCTGGGGTGCTAGCACGGGGGGAGATGGGAACAGGATCAAGCATTGGCTCTCCTCTCCTGGGTAGGGTGGGGACACCCACCCATAGTCCCGTCATCACCGAATGGAGGTTCGGTGCTGGCGCAGGCAGTCAACAGCATGACTGAAAGGGGGGCATCCTGAACGGCATGCATGCCTCCACACACATGTGCTACATCGGGGACGTGTGGGTATAGGGGCTGGGAGAAAACCTGCAAAAATCCAGAAACTACATATTAAAAAATATATATATTCCAACTGAAGCCTCCTAATGTTATTAGTAACCCTTGTCTCAAAATGTAGGGCCTTTTATAGGTTTTTGAGCAGAGCTTGAAAGAAAGGCTCCTGCTGGGGAGCTCTGACTTGTGGATCTGGTGCAGGTTCTGCTGGGTTCAGGGCATAATCCTCCTCCAGTATCAGTTATATCCAATATGAAATTTGTACTATACTCCTCATGACTGGAGTTTGCTAAACTGCTGGGAAGAAAACATACTCATATTTGGGAACTGTGCGCCTGGAAAAATGCATAATATTGCTTGGGACCTGTGAGGAAGGTGAGGAAGGATTGCAATACTTTTATATTGTCACTTATATTTTTGCTTGTTTGAATCAAGAAGTACTGGGTGTTCTTTTCCTTTTTTTAAATCCAGAGGGAGTGAAATGCTACTGAAATTGCTTTTCCCTGTGAACAGCTAGCTGGTGTAGTGAGCTAGGATTTTTACTGACAATTTGCAACATTTAGGTTGTACTGGTGGCTGAGGATTGATTTAATTTTAATTCTCAAGTTCAGTGGAGTGTTTGATGTCAATGGAGTGGTCTGTTTAAATTGTCATGCCGGTTCGTCTTACTGAAAGAAAGGGCAGCACTCACTGGAGTGGTGGGTAAAAGGTGTAGTTGATTGTTTTCTGAAGGTCACAGGCTTGGTGCCACCCACCCCCTTCCTCACACCCCACCCACCCCAGGCATGTCATTTCCTTTATACCAAAGGTTCTGACATCACTTCCCCAAGAGGTCAGAGGGCATACATTTGTCATATCTTAATAACCTAGCACACTGCATAGAGGATAAGTGGTAAGCACACATACACACTAACAAAAAGACAAAAAAAAAAGGTTGTGTATAGATATTAATCAGGAAGGGAGACAGACATGTGGGGAGTGGTGCAATGCACTGGATGTGGGGCAGCAGTTTTCTGGGAGACATTCTGGAGGCTGCGTCGCTGCCTTATTTGCAGGCAACTCTCTGCTCTGAAGGAAGAGGTTGCCTGTCTCCAGGCCGAAATGGCAAGGAGTAGGGAAGCCTCCCCCACCCAAGGAATGCCGGTGGAGCCACCGCTGCCTCAGAGGTTGCCAAGAAAGAGGAGCGGTTGGACTATGGTGGGCTCAGGGAGAGTGACAGTGGTGGAACAGAGGCACATCCCTCCAGTTGTATCTCTCCACAATTCATATACAATTCTGGTGCAGCATGGTTCTTCTATGGAGGCACCCACAGTGGTGACCAAGGAGAATGCTGGGAACCTTCAAAAGGGAGACCCTCAGGAGGGAGGTGAGGGACACCACAGGGGAAGGAAGCAGCTCCTGGTGGGGGACTCTGTTGTTAAGGGGGTAGAGCTGGGGGAGGGAGGGGAGAGGGAGGTAAGGTGCCTGCCCGGTGCCATGGCTTGGAGGGACAGGAAGTGAATCCTTAGGACTGTGGAAGCAGCAGCACAGGAGAAGGAGCTAGACTTCATTGTCCACCTTGGGACAAATTATCTAGCTGAGCATGGGATCAGAGCAGTGCAGGAGGAGTTTGTGGAGTTGGGGGGCCTTAGACAGGTAGCACACATGGTAATTTTCTCTGAGGTGCTGCCTGTCTATAGCATGGGTGAGGCTAGGGTACTCTGCACCATGCAGTTCAACGAATGGTTGAAAAACTGGTGCCGAGCACAGGGTTTTGGCTTCTTTGGGGACTGGGGATGCACCTGGCACCTATACTGACACGATACAATTTCATTTCATTTATTCTTTCTTAACCGGGTAAGGACAGTGGACCAAAGGTCCCTTTTCAGGTCCATTCCAAGCAAGAAACAACAACAGTACAAGACAGAAACAACATCAACAATTTGACAAGTTACAAATAACAGTTACAAACAGATTTTAACAATAAATAATGCTTTAACTTTGATTTAAAATTAGGTACAGAAAAAGCATGTCTGACACTGACTGGGAGAGCATTCCAGTAGATAGAGGCAGCCACTGAAAATGCTCTTAGGCTAGTTTTGAGCCTATGTTGTGGGACTTTATATAAAAGGACCATTTGCTGACTACAAGCAAGACAGCAACTCTCTTCTAGAGACTAAATTAGAGAGAGGAAATAAAGATTCAAAATGCAAACTCTTGAACATCAGACACCCCACTGAATACTCAATCCGACAGCTGGGTGATAACCAACCCGGTTGTGAATAGAGACTGCAGTGATGTGTACGACGGAAAGTCCCAAGAACAAATCTACAAATGTTATTATACATAACAGACAAAGCGTTCATTTCTTTTGACCCAATATTAAGATAGATACCCGATACATAGTCAAAGTGGGAAAGAAGTGATCCAACAGCAATCTCTTTCCTAGTCTCAGATTTAGAGTAAGCCTTAACTTTATACAATAATCCTATTCTCTGATTGATCTTTTTAGTGATAGACTTACCTGAAGAGAAAAAGTTAAACATGGATCCAGGGATACGCCAAGATATCTAAATTGTGAAACTTGTTCCAACAAAAGACCCTGGTCATCAAACACAACTAACCTCAGATTGTCCTCCAGCATTGATGGCATACCAAAAAGTATGACTTTAGTTTTACTTGAGTTTAACACCATGGGCATCAGTAGTCAGCCAGGAACAAACATCCCAAAAATCCTTATCCAGAGTACAGGAAAGTTCCAACACTGACTTAGACTGGGCAAAAATTATAAGATCATCCGCATACAATAAGGAACCTCTATGTTTGCAAACCTGAGGTAATTGATTGACAAAAATAGAAAAAAATAAAGGGCCTAATATGGACCCTTGAGGTACCCCACAATGAATGGAGGACACATCCAAGATGACAGCGCCAATTTGAACATATTGGCATCCGTTATTCAGATAATTACCAACCCGATGGCCTGCATCTGTCCAGGGGGGAACCAGGCTCCTAGGTGATAGGTTTAAATACTTTATTGGCAAGCTTTTAAACTAGCCAAGGGGAGAGGCACTGATATGAAGCAGGAAATTCCCAGCCTTCCCCCACAAAACAGGGTAGTTTCCGAGGAAAACACCAAGGTACAGGGGTCATTAGGGAGTAGGACAGGGGTAAATGGAGAAAAAGGGAAATGCATAAAGGGCAGGGATGGAGCAAAATAGGGTAAGGCCATCATAAAATGGAGAGCAATGAGTACCGATGCCCGTAGTTTGGGTAAAAGCTTCCTGAGCTAGTGGCCTTGATGGAAGAGGGACACCTGGATATTGTGGCAGTGACAGAAACATAGTACACAGAGAACTATGACTGGGATATCAACACACCAGGGTACACAATCTAAAGGAGGGACAGGGAGGGTAGAAGAGGAGGAGAAGTAGCTCTCTACATAAGAGAAGGGATCAAAGCAACGGAACTAAAGGGTAAACAGGGACGATGGGAGGCACTGTGGCTCACCTTGGAGACAGGTAGTGGCACCACAATCTGCACAGGAGTTGTATACAGACCCCCATCTCAGGGGGAGGAAATCAACAAGGAAATGATAAAAGACATCCTCAGAATGGCAGAAAAAGGGGAGATATTGTTAATGGGGTACCTGAATATGCCGGATATTAACTGGAGCGCATTTACTGCAGCCGCATCCAAGAGTAGGGTCATCCTCGATGCCCTACAGGTGGCATTCCTCAGACAGCTAATGTTGGAAGCCACTCGAGAGGGAGCAATCTTGGACCTGGTATTCTCAAATGGGGACGGAGAAAGGATCACTAATTTGGACGTCAGTAGCCATCTGGGAACAAGCGACCACCACACAGTGTGGTTCACGATAAACACAGCCATGGAGTCAAGCCATACAAAAGCGAGGGTACTGGACATGATAAGGGCTGACTTTGGCAAAATGGAAGAATGCTGAAGGAATGCACTAGCAAATGGGCAGGAAGAAGGGGTAGAAGAACAATGGGGAAAACTCAAAACTGCCATCATATAGGCAACAAGCCATTGTGTGAAACAAATAAAGAAAACAAAACAAAGTAGAAAACCACTATGGTTCTCAAAAGAGGTGGCAAGGAAAGTTAGGGAGAAAAAGACAGCATTCAGGAAGTATAAGGAATCACAGAGGAGCAGGACAGAGACCTGTATCAGTTAATGCAGGGGGAAGAGGGGAAGGCAACCAGGAGAGCAAAGGCCCAAACAGAGGAAAAGATAGCCAGCTCAGTTAAGAAAGGGGATAAAACCTTTCATAGAGACATTAGGGAGTGAAGAAAGACCAAGGGAAGGATAGTGAGGCTTAATAAAGATTGTGGGGGGGGGGGGCATAGAGTGATAGTGAGAAGGCGTAGATACTGAACGAATACTTTTGCTCAGTATTCACTAAAGAAGAAGAAGGGGAGATACCTAAACCAAACAAGAGAAACACTCTGGGCAGGGGGCGTTGATACCAGTCCATTCACAGAAGAAAGGGTCCTGAATGAACTCTCAAGACTTAAGGTGGATAAGGCAATGGGACCTGACAGGATTCACCCCAGAATTCTAAAAGAACTAAGGGGAGACCTAGTGGCATCACTGACTACCCATTTTAACAAATCATGGGAGGGTGGTGTGGTACCTGAGGAATGGAGGAGGGTGGATGTGATCCCCCTTCACAAAGGTGGGAGCAAGGCAGAGGCTAGAAACTACAGACCTGTTAGTTTGACCTCAGTGGTAGGGAAAATGATGGAATCATTTCTGAAAAGAAGAATTGTCGAGTACCTAGAGGCCAGCGGAGCAGAGGACTCAAGGCAGTATGGATTCACAGCAGGAAGGTCATGTCAGACGAATCTAATCGATTTCTTTGACTGGGTGACCAAAGTAGTAGACCAAGGATGGGCTGTAGATATGGCCTACTTACACTTTAGCAAGGCATTTGACACCGTACCACACAAAAGGTTAATAAACAAGTTAGCCAGCCTGGGAGTAGGTCCCAGGGTGGTAGCCTGGGTAACAAATTGGCTGGACAACAGGACACAGAGGGTAATAATAAACGGAGCACACTCAGGAGAAAGGTGAGTTACTAGTGGGGTAACCATAGGGTTCAGAACTGGGACCGGTACTCTTTAATGTCTTTGTAAGTGACATTGCAGAGGGACTGGATGGAAAAGTATGCCTCTTTGCAGATGACACAAAGATCTGCAACAGGGTTGCTACACAAGGGGGGGTGGCAAGGATGAGAAGGGACATGGCAAGGTTGGAGCAACGGTCAAGAGTATGGCAGCTTAATTTCAATGCAAAGAAGTGCAAAGTAATGCACCTGGGAAACAAACCCCAGGGGAAGAGTACACAATGGTGGGGGGTACTAACAACAATAAAAGTGGAAAGAGACCTGGGGGTACTCATATCAGACGACCTTAAGATAGGTAAGCAATGTAAGAAGGCAGTAAGGAGGGCTGTGGGGATTCTGGGATGCATAGGGAGAGGCATCACCAGTAGAAAGCAGGAAGTTGTTATCCCTCTGTACAGACAACTGGTGAGACCCCATCTGGAGTACTGCATGCAGTTCTGGAGACCCCATCTCCGCAAGGACATAGACAGGTAGGAGGCAGTACAGAGGAGGGCAACCAAAATGGTGCAGGGTCTGCACCAGAAGCCATATGAAGAGAGACTAAGAGATTAATATGTGTATCCTTGAGGAAAGGAGGGAGAGGGGGAACATGATAGAAACTTCCAAGTATCTCAAGGGAATCAACAAAGTCCAAGAGGGTAGGATATTTCAGAAAAAGAGATGTGCAAGAACAAGGGGGCACAATTTGAAAATAGAGGGGGGATGGCTCAGGGGCAACATGAGAAAGTATTTTTTCATGGAGAGGGTGGTGGATGCATGGAACAGCCTTCCTGAGGAGGTGGTGGGGTCAAAAACAGTGGGGGAATTCAAGAATGCATGTGACCGACATATAACAATTATAGTGGGGGTTTGGAGGAAGTAGGCTGCTGGTTATCTAGAATCTGCAGCTTATCCAATAGGTAGGGAAATGGGCAGACTAGGTGGGCCAAGCGGTCCTTATCTGCTGACAAAGTCTATGTTTCTATGAAGTGGTTCATGAGATGGAGAAAGTGCTATAAAATGTGGTGTCAAAGCCATTAGCTCTGGCCTCGGCGCCCGGCCTGAACACTATAGTTGGCTGTGAGATCAGCACCGACACTGGTACCAAATGCAGTACTGACTGTGCCACTATCACTGACACAGAGACTGACAACAGCACTGATGATAGCCAAAGGCCTCAGCACTAACACTGGAGACGGTGCCTCTGATGTCCATGTAACCGAAGGAGACACCAACAGTGGTGCTGATGACACTGGGGTTGACAGAACCAAAGCTGGCACCTCCAGCAGAACCATGGATGTCAAAAGTGCAATGAATCCACTGCTCCATAAGTGGCAGAATGACAAAACTGCTAATGTGAAGGATCTCCAGCAGGCAGGGAGGTAACTGGAGATGGAGGAGTTGGCCTCAGGCAATCTTGTGTCATTAAGTCAGACAGTAGGGAAACTTGAGATCCTGTGCCCACTGGTGACAAGTGCCTCAATTCACAGTGGTGAGAACCCTACCTCGATCTGTGTCTTCTCTTTGCTTTGTATTTTCTATGAGAAAAAGCCAAGGTTGAAGAGTCCCTTAAACCAAACACAGAGCATAAGCAGAGCCCAGATCATTCATTTTTGCAACTCTGGAAAGGTTTCCTTCACTCCTGGTTATAGTTCCCAGTACCAGAACACTCGCACAGAGAGGAGTGATGATCAGACACAACCTTACTGCTGAAGCAACTTGCCTGTTCAGGCACCCTACTTGCCATAATGGCCACTGAACATCATTGAAGGTGGTAGGGCTATGAGGAATCTTTTTACAAAATCAATAAGAAACTGCAGAAATAATAAAACATTAGCTTAATACTGGAAGTATTAATGTGACAAACTAGAATAGAATGTCATTTGAAAGCAATTTAAAAGTTTTGGTCCCTGATGATGAAAGTGAAAGCATTGTACTTTGATGGCAGGAAAAAAGGAACTGAGGTGGTTGGGATCAGTGCTGCCATACACCAGGGGGAGTACTGTATGGCAGCATGCAGACATGGGTGCCTGCACCGGTGCTGCCGACAGCAGATGTTCTGGTTCCCACAAGATCCTGTCATCTATGTTTCTAAGACCAAAAATTTGATCTCTATGGAGAAGATTAATTCTTGCAAGATTCATTTAGTCCGTTTATTCCCTTGGTAAGCAGAAATTTGTCCAGGCTTACCTTGAAGTACTGTACTATCCTCATGTCCACCATCTCTGCTGGTAGGTTGCTTTATTGGTTCACCGTCCATAGTGAGTACTGCCTCCTAAAAATACCCTGGATTTATTGCCTATGAGTTTAGGGTGTGTCCTTGCATCCCGCTAGAGGACATAATATCAAACATTTCTGTCTGTAGAATCTTATCAATATCCTTGAGTATGTTGATGTATGGGACCATGTCCCCTCAGCCTCCATTTCTCCATGAAAAACTTGTTAAGAGCCATCAGTCTCTTCTTACAGCTCTTGTCCTCTAAACTCCTGATCATTTTGCTGGCCCTGCACTGCATCCCCTTGACCACTTTAATATCCTTTTTGTATTGAGGAGCTCAAAACTACAAGCAGTAATCCAAGTGGGGTCTGACTAGGGCCCTGTAAAGTACTTCCCCTGCCCTGCTGTTCAACCCCTTTTAATGCAACACAGCAGTCTGCTTTCTTTCTTGACAGCAGTCATACACTGCTTGTCATGCTTCAGCCCCCTTGTCTATTTTGACTTCCAGGTCATTTTCCTTCTCTACTGCAATCAGGTGAGCCACTCTCAATGTATAGGATCTATCCCTATTCTCTCCTCCCAGTGTAGCAGCATGCATTCGGCCACATTAAGTCCAAGACTTCAGGTGTCCAACCAATTGGCTAGCTTGTTCAGGTCCTCACAAAGCTTGTCCTCATCTTCAAGGAAGTGCATCACCCTGGCCAGATTAGTGCCATCAGCGAAGTTAAGCAGTCAGCTGGAGATGAAAATATTGAATATCACTGGCTCCGGTACTGCAGCTTTGGCTCAAATCAATGAATATGGCTGCTATTTAGCAGTTTTAAACAATCTCTTCCATAATGGCTACTTTCTGACCTTACACACTTGATTGATACTGTGGATTTATTAAGATGATGCTAGCCATGTCTTGTTCATCACAGCAGCACACAAAGGTGTGTAATTGTTCCAGAGAGCATGAACTTTAAAAGTTTCAAAACTACATATCTAAGTTCAGGAATAAAATGAAATGTATTGCTAGAAATGCATCATACAGGAAGACAAATGGTACTGGCCTTTCCTGGTAAGCCTGGGTGAATTTCTGTTTACCAAAGGAATCATAGGGCACTCCAGCTATTAGGGTGGGTGGGGAATCCCAATAAAGGTTAGGGAATCTCAATATATTATTGGTTCTTGCTTTTATGAAGCATGGGGGGGGGGACAACATGACAGACCTAAAGTCTATTCTGAAAATAAATACTATGGGCTTGATTTTCAAAGCCCAGGGAATGATACAAGGTGCCAGCATGAAACATAAATGACACAAGTGGCACCTTGCGTCGAAAGATGTGGCAGCTCCAATTTTCGAACATGGTCTGCATCCAAAAGGGGTGCCACTGCACCAAAGTGGCACTGCACCAACCTTGCAACCCAGATCGGGTTGTGCCAGGTCACAAGGGGGATTGCGCCATGGCATGGCTATAACATTCACTTTTTTGAGATTTTGTAAGCCCTACCATGGACACAGCAAGGGGCTCCATCAAGATCAGTCAGGAGGTGGTCTAAGGGATGTGCATCAGTGCCACACACTGTGGCGAAGGGGGACAGGGTCTGGAACTGGGCTGCCAGGGCAGAAAGGGCATGGAGGTGGCATTGGGGGATTTGGG
This sequence comes from Neoceratodus forsteri, assembly GCA_016271365.2. Classification (NCBI taxonomy): domain Eukaryota; kingdom Metazoa; phylum Chordata; order Ceratodontiformes; family Ceratodontidae; genus Neoceratodus; species Neoceratodus forsteri. The sequence goes on along the minus strand of CM028130.1, from coordinate 272,855,727 downwards.
GTGACAGCTGGGCATGTAAGAAAGTGAGGTAGCACCCGGCAGGGTGCGTTTGCTTTTGTATTTATGTTGGTAATGTCAATCAATTTGCAGAACTATACTGTAAAAAACTGTACCTATGAATGATACTGTAAACACACAAACTGATCAAATCCAACCCATCCATGGAGGGGCAAGTGATAAGTCTGAATAACACAGGATCTTAATGAAACATAACTTAGCAAAACTTCAGTTATACAGACTGCAACAGTATGATTGTTACAGTCTGTATAACGTAACAGTTTTGAGGTCTGCTGAGTTACATTTCAATATGATCCCGTGTTATTCGGACTTATCACTTGCCCCTCCATGGATGGGTTGGATTTGATCAGTTTATGTATTTGCAGTATCATTCATAGGGACAGTATTCTGTAGTACAATACTACGAATTAATTGACATTAACAACATAAATACAAAAGCAAACGCAACCCGCTGGGTGCCACCTCACTCCTTTACATGTCCAGCTGTTACTCTGACTCCCCCTATGCCACCTCCCATGCCCCTTCTGCCCCTGGTCCTCTCCAGGCAAGCAGTTGCACCCCCAACCATCCCAGCCCCTTTGTGTAGCACTGGGGGTGGGTGGGGAGGTCCCTGCAGATACTCCTGCAGGTGGCCCAACTGCTTGGCCCAGCTGTTGGCTTGTGGCAAACCCAGGGAGTTTGGCGTCGGGACCCTGATATTAATAAAATCGTGCACAGGGTCCCTGGTGCACCCGGAGTTTGCCGCAGCCCTGGAGTGATGCAACTTGCATTGCTCTAAAAGTTCTTTGAAAATAGAGCCCTATGTTACTACACTATGCTAAAAACTATGTGACAAAATCTTTTGCCAGCTAATGAGTACTGCTTTAACTTCCTCCACAGAAGTGTCAATAAGGGTCTTAAGTTTAGTATTTCACAGGGCCAAGAAAAGATATATTGCTCTGCATTGACACCTAGTGGTCCCACACCGCACCACCCTCATTGGTCAGACTGGGTTCACCTACCACGTTCCTAAAATCTGGAACCCCTCCCCCCCGAAATACAACACTCCTCTTCCACCTATTCCCTAACCATCGCCCTCCACAATTGCCTCTCCCCTAGCTGTTCCTGCTTTAACTTTACTTAACTACCTTATTCCAAGCTCCAGCCTACTGCCCTAACCCCTCTGGCAGGTTTTTCAGCATCTTGAAGGGGGAATCAGGGCTTGGCTACCCCACCATTCATTCTTGCCTCCCCTCCTTTGCCCTTCCTTCTGCCCTTCCTCTTGCCTCCCTTCTGCCCTTCCTCTTGCCTCCCCTTGCACTTATTAGTTACCCCCCTCCTTCTCCTCCTACAGCTCTAGTGTACTACCTTGAGCCTACTCTTGGTACATTATCGCACTATAAATAGTTGTGTCGTATTATTGTTTAGTATGTTATACTGTACTATATTATGTGTTCCTCTATTGCTGTATAATCTTACAAGTTGTAATTGTCTGTAGTGCCCCAACATAATTTATACTGTTCATCCATCCATTAATTGTATAATCTTTGTTTTCTTAACCCTATGTAACCCCCGTACCCGTGAGACAAGCAACTTGTTCAGTGTGCCCTCCTGGTGAAACATTTCAATAAATAAATAAAATAAATAAAAAATTGACATTACCCTTCTCACTTAATTAGGGCTAAGTCAACTATCAAAGGACAATCTGAGCTCCTTAGAAATATTTTGAATGGAGGATAGCACAATACAGTGTATGTTGATTGACGACAATGACCACTTCTTATCTACCAGTGCGTAGGATTCTGACTACTCTACATTCTAAAAGCTACAGTGATGCATTTGTGCTCTGTACTGTCTGTATATAAGGTAAACAACTGGTCAATAAAGCAAGACTTTAGAGTCTGACTTGATATCAGAATATGTTCTGCTCCCATTTTTGTGACCCAGGTTCACTGTGCAAACTGGCTCACCAGCTTCAAGCTGTTGGAGTCGCGGCAGTGCAGCATGGACAGCACTGTTAGACTCCGGGAGAGAGTATCCAGCTCCCAGTGTACTTATGCCACCTAAGGACAGTGTGTGGGGGGGCTAGACATCATGGTGAACTCAGTGGGAGAGGGACATCAATATCAGGGGTGTTGGGAAGGATAAGATAAGGAATAAAATACCAGTGCCCCCATATCTGCTACCTCAGCTCCATCTTCCCTTTCTTTTAGACTCCCAGTGAAATACAGCCATACTCAAGGGTCCACCTCCTCAACCAACTCACACTTTGCTTTGGAGGAGTCCCTGCGGGGAGTCAGTGTCTGGCTCTAGAAAGTGGCAGAGTAGGACCAGTGGTAGGATGGGAGCAAGTGGAGTGGTAGTTGCCAGACAGGTGTGGGAAAGTGGGCCTGGGGTGCAAGGAATAAAAGTGTGAAATTAGAAGAAAGCAAGATTTTACATAATGTGTTTTAAATAGATAAGTAAAAAGCTTCTAATTGTAGTAATTACTGCCATCCTTAAGGCTTTTAAAGCATTTCCTCAAGCTGTTCTATTATTAATGTTTATATTAACAAAAAGAGTCAACTTCATTTTGTCAAAAATAACATTTCTTAAAATGTTGCAGGGTTCTCTGGACTCGGAGTGGTATGTAGGCCAAATTAACCGAGTAGAAGCAGAATCAGCTCTTAAGAGGATAAACCAGGTACTTTTATGCTAATTTTTAAAAATAGATATCGACATGTTTTACATGCACAACTTTGTCCTTCCTCTTGGTTCGGAACAAGTGTGCATACCGTAAGGGCTGGCACATGAGTTCACTACTAGGCTATGCTGTACCTTTGGAGTGGGCCATACTTCAGATGAGATGTTAAACCATGGTCCCTTCTGCCCATCTCTGGTGCTGACCTGGCCTGTGTCCAGGGGGAAGAAAAACAACACAAGGCATTTTTCACAAGAATATGGATTTCCCCAATGTCCTGGCCAACATGCCTCTTCCCATAACACTGGCTGAGGTAATTGTCCAAGACTGTGTGTGGGAGCTGATGTGTGAAATGGCTGCCACTACACATTGACAGCCATTTCACCAACAGTCTCTTACTGCTTGTAAAGCGCTTTGGGATACAGTGTGTGTGAAAATCACTACATAAATTTAAATTTTTCTTATTAATATTCTTGCAGTATAGGCTTGGCTACCCACTTTTGCTGTAAGACCAGGCAAACAATAAGGAGGACGTTGTGTATGTAAAACATAGTTATATTTATTTTTGATATTATCCTTTATTAATGACTATTAAATACCTTTTTCTCCTCCATCAGCCTCATCAGTGTATGGCTAAGCCTTGGCTTTCTTCAAATCAAAGTTCACCTCTAAAATCTGGCCAGTATTCATGAAGCACTTCTGTGAGATTAGAACTTTTTCCTCACTATTTAAGAAATTTTTCAGTATCATGGTTACTTTTTTACATTTTCTTTTTTTAGTTCACTCATGAAGAAGCACTGCCTTTTTATATGTGGAATAACAAAAAGAGCACCAGGCAAACTAGTTGTGGTAAAATAAAGGTAAAATGACCAAGTGCTCCAGGATTTTAACTTCATGAATACAATATCTCTATATCTGATGTCCTTCTTGACAGGCAAAGACTACTCAAGCAACATCTGTTTTCTCCCATAAGTTAGAATTAATTGGCCCCTATGTATGAATGGGGTGGAGGTATGGGTGAAATGTGCATACCCTGCCCGTGTGGGTCCATACCCGTGGACAGGTGTGCACTGGCCGGTATGCACTACCAGCCACCACCTGTCCATGGCCCCACCCCCAGGGCGCAGGACTCCACAGGGCAGCCAGGGGTGGAGTCGCAGTCCCGAGCGGGCATCCAATGGGATGCTCGACCTAGGCCCAGAGCGTATCCCTCATGCCCCAGGGGCATTAGGGCATGTGCCATGCATATGCATGGCACGGCACTCATGGCACCATTGGCTGGGCGCACTCCTGGACAGCTGCCCCTGCCCCCACGCTTTGGCCCTATAGGCAGGGGTGGCTCTGGGGGGGTTGGGTCCCTATCCCACCGTGACCAGCAGGGGATGTCCATGGGTGTGTGCACCTGGTTACGTCAGAGTCCCAGCTGCCATAACCTGCACTCTCACGCCTGGCACCACTCGCTGTTGTGAATGGCACTTACCGTAGCCACATCCCTGACACACCCCCACCCACTCCTAGGGCATGGCTGTCTGCGTGGCTAGGGGATCGGGCACATTACAGCAGCGCATCCGCTCTGTGAATGCCATGCAGGATCCGCAGGACCCCATTCCATGGCATTCAGTCATAGTGATGCCAACATGCCCAGTTTCTGCGGCGCATTGTCATCATGCATAGGGCCTAATATGTGCTGTACTTCCTCTTAACCCGTGGACTGTGCAATGGAGATCACAGTCTCTTTGAATTTACTTTCACATCCCAGGCAAATCCATTTGTAAAATGTACAGCTTCCATCTTTATAATTTATCTACCACACAATTATAGACGAAAGTATGACTTGAGGAAACTCAAAAAACTAAAATTCCAGGTGTTGGACCTTTGCTGAACCAAACTTTTGAGGGAACGTTTGAGCCCATGTAACCTCTTGAACCCAGCTGAATTTTGAGCTACGCTCAAACTGTCTACCCTGTCCCCTTATTTAAAATAAAACACAATAAAGAGGGCCTACCTGTCCACATGCCTCTTAGTGCTGGGAGGACCCACTGGACCCCCAAGTCTGTTTGCTCCTGATGCTGCCTACCCTGCCAAGGGGGGGCATCTCGACTGAGCAGGCCTCACTTAGTGGCCTGCTGCTGCCTGTCGTGGCAGGGTTATTTAGTCTTTACAACTTGGAAGGTGGATTATCAAGTGGCTCCAAGTACTGGCTTGACCTGCCACTGCCTCACTTAGTAGGATGGCTCCCAGTCTCAGAAACATGGGGGGGGAAGGGGACACTCACAGAAAAGATGATTTTCAGACTGGTATTCCAAATTTCTTAATAATTCACTTTATCCTAAAATTCTCTCAAATACCTGACAGAGTGTGGAGTTGGCCATATAGCCTTTGACTTAAAAACTGTTTCTAGTTTTGCATCCTCTTATTAGGCTTCAGCTTGAGTTTTGTCCTGCAAACATTTTTTATATTGTAAATTTCTACCTCCATGTAGTCATGGCTCCACCCACTAGGTGTGGATGGGAGGGGGGAACCATCAGATGGCATAGTGGGAGGTGGCACAAAGTCCAGATCTATAGGAGTGTGTGAGTGCACCATCTGCTGCTAGGGCCATTTTTCTCCCAGACCCTACGACATCTACATATAACAGGCTCAGTGTGGCAGCATACATGTAAGTATGCTGATCACCAACCCAGCAAATGCCCTCTCTCCCATGATGTCTCTGCTGCACTTTCACCTGTTGTCTCCCAGGTGGCAGAACTGCAGCAGAGATAGGAGCTCTCCCTCCCCAGAAGAGTGTCCTGTGGGATGTTCAGTCCTGCTCCCTCGACTGGCCCCTAATAGTGCTGTGCAGAATGCAGAATTCTGCCTGCGAAATTAGTGCGGAGTGATCATTCCGTCAGAATTTCACTGTTTTTTCTGTGGAAGTCCGCCTCCTGCGATTTGTGGAATAATATTCTGCAGAACAGCATTTTTCCGTGGAAAATCATTCAGCAACCAGTTCTGTGGAAAATATTGAGATTTGTGGAATACAATTCTGTGGAAATGTTGTGGAAAAACACATTCTGCATTTTTCTGCTGTGGAATTCTGCCATTCCATTTCTGGTGGAATTTCAGCAGAATTTTCGTTCCGCTGGAATTTGAAAATTCTGTACAGCACTAGCCCCTAATGATCCTGGCTTGTTTTGAAACCCAAGTCATTGGCATCACGAGCAGTAGCTCTACAGCTGCACCAACAGCAAAGCCCCAGTTCCAAATCATTTATTACCAGGAGGGACTCATTGAGTAGTGCTCATTAGAGATATAAGAAGTCGGGAATCTTTGCTTCACTAAATACTCCACTAAGTTTCCTGACTTTTCAAAGTGTGATGTGCAAAAATGCTTAGTACTTCATCAGCAAAATCTACACATAGTGTCACTTTGCCGGTGAAACTTGCTGGCAAAGTGCCACTACACGAAGATTTTGTGAAGAACTATGCAAAGTGGCATTTCCACAAAATTGTTGGCTCAGAGAATAAAGGAACACACCCCACTCTCTGGGTCATACTTGCCCCCCACCACACTACATGATTTAAAATAATATCCACCACCCATCTTCTTCCAAGGACCCCACTTCCCTCCTCCTCCCCCACCATGTACCCAGTGAAGTTGTGAAAAGCATAAGTAATGATTAATAAATCCCTTTCCTTCACCTGCAATAGCAAGCTCTTCCAAGAATCAATCTTCACGGCTGATTCCCACTCATGGGTCTGGCTGAATGTACTAGACCCCATGGGAGCAAAGCTTTTGCCAGGGCTGGCCATGCCTACCAGGCATGGTACCTGCATATCCCCCACCCCACATGATGCCATATGTCAGCCAGTAACCACTGCCGGCTCCCTCACTAACCTCAGTTCTGGTTGTCAGAAGAGCAACAAGAGGGGAAAAACTAAGAGAAGGCTAAGAATTGTCCTAGCCCAAAGGGATAGGGGAAGGATATAGAAAATATAAGTAAACAAAATAAAACCCGACTACTAACCTTTGAATAAAGGAGAAAGGGCACACTAGGTGGCTTAAAAGGGGTAGTTAGATACAGAATCAGAGCCTCACACCACTAGCTGGACAGGAGATGGATAGCAATCTAAAAGGCAGCAGCCCTGAATCATGTGGCTCTGGTAGAAAAGCAAGAAGGGAGGCCTAGAATTGGGACCCCCATTGCAATTCAGATAGCACAATGTACTAAAATAGGAATGAATTACAAAGACTTCTGGAAGAAAAAAAAAATACTCAAGCTATATTACAGATGACTGACTGATAAGCTAGTCAAAGTATGCCCCCTCTTCCCTATCAGAGAAAAGGAGGGAATATCGGGTGCATGTGGAGCTGTAGGGCGGAACAGCCCAAAGGAGTCAAGATGTGTACATCTCCCCAGGCACCCCTTAATGTAGTGGGCTAACAGCCCAGCTGGAACAAGAGAAGAAGAAGATGAGCATACCCACCAAAAAGGATAGTCTGGCACAGTCAGAAGAAAAGAAAACATCAGATAATGGATTCACGTAATTTCCTCAGTAATAAATAATGTGGGAAGAGAACTCTATAGAATTTATATGAAATGCAAGCTGACTTGTACCTAATATTATGCTTTTTAAAGTTTTCTTTGGGGTGTCAATAGCTCTTTAAACTCAGAATGCTTCGCATTACGAAATTGTAAATAAAAAAACACACAAGGTCAACAAATACAATTATTAACAATAAATACATAAAATAAGGTTGCAAAACAAAACAGAAGACCTATCGTCAGATAAGATTACTTTATACTGGGCTGGGGACAGCAGCACTGAAAAGTTACTTCATTGCTTCTGCTTTGAAGTGGCTTAATCCAGCCCACCTCCCGATGCAGGACAAGAGGAAGTTCCAGAGAACAGGAGCAACCACTCACAATGCCATGCCCCCCCCCCAACCCCACTGATTTAAAATATGAACAGCAGACATTCAATAGCCACTATTCTATGGAGGGAAGTGCCCTATTGGGACAGTTGCGAGTCAGCAGATCATGGAGGAAAGTGGGACCCTATCCATTTAGGACCTTAAATGTCAGAGTAAGAACAATGTAGTCAAATCTTTGTCTTATAGGTAGCCAGCCCAGATCACGCAGCACTGGAGTCATACGGTTACATTGCCTAGTAACCCCCCCCCAATATCTCCCTTTCTCAAACAAGACATACACTAAATCTTGGAGGAAATGGCCGCAGCCATGTGTTTATTGATTTACAGCATATCATCCTGAGCATAGGCGCTGCTGGAAGGATGCGCCCCTGATCCCTGAGAAAAAGGTCATATGGCCAAGGAGCTAGTGGCCACCCCCTCCCCCCCATCTGGCACAGCCTGATGAGGCCAGACTGCGACCCCCACCTGGGTCATAATCTTGCAGTCCCCCGGCCTCATGCCGACTGGGAATGAGTCCTTCTTGAGAATTGGTCTCGTCCCCATGTTAGAAACATATAATTTGACAGCAGATAAGGACCACTTGGCCCGCCCAGTCTGCCCATTTCCCTACCTGATGGATAAGCTGCAGATTCTAGTTAATCAACAGCCTGCTTCCTCCTAACCTCCACTAGAATTGCCTTAATAGAAACATAGAATACCTCAGGTCTGCACTCCTCCCAAGCCACCTCACATGGCTGAGACAGTTCTATGCAGGCACAACAACCTCATCTGTTGAACCACACTACCCTTGCCTCTGTCAGCTAACTAAGATAACATCCCTTTGGAGGAGGTGAAAAACCTGGCAAACCCTTATGTTAAGCGGGAAAAACCAGTAAAAGTCACTCCCAATCCCTAATGCAGTTACCATCGAGAGTCAAAGGGTTCCTACATCTCCCTAGCCCCGACCCTGCTTTTACGAGGGCGGGTGGGTGGGGATCCATTTGAAGGAGGAGAGAAGGGGAAGCTGTGCTAGGAAGCCCCTTAAATGTCTCGCCTGTCTCCTCCCTCCAGCTATGCCATCCTTCCCTAAGGGCGGCTGGATGGGGACCTCCTCCTCCTGGGTATTGCCAGGCCTAGTGTTCCCCCAAGAGGAGGCCGCCCTAATCCTAACCAGGTCTGGGAGGGCCAGGCAAACAGCCAGCTGCTATGACTGGCTGGCAGCCTCTATGTTGCCTGGTACCCCCACCCCCATATCTCCCTTTCGCAAAGAAGACACATACACCAAATCTTGGAGGAAATGGCCGCAGCTATGTGTTTACTGATATACAGCACATCATCCTGAGCATAGGCACTGCTGGGAGGATGAGCCCCTGATCCCTGTGGGAAAGGTCATATGGCCAAGGCACTGGTGGCCACCCCCCATCCGCTGCCTGTAACCCTTGCAGTGACCTGATGAGGCTGGACTGTGACCCCCAACTGGGTCATAATTTAGTAGTCCCCGAGCCTCGTGCCGACCGAGGACAACAAGTCCTTCATGAGAATTGGGCTCATCCCCCATGTTCCACCGATACCTCAGGTCTGCGTTCCTCCCAAGTTGCCACAGGCTGGACCCTGTCCAATCCCCCAAGCCTATTGCTCAAGATGATCCTCCATGATTTCCTTAATAGTTACCAACATCCTATTCAAGTCTACTGCCTGCACTTGCCTGTCCTCCCCCACTGAAATGGGCCGGCGGGAGGCACATATGTCCCCATATCTAAAAATTGTACCCCCCATGGAATCCATGACAGCTGTCATCCCTCGATTTACTGTGATGTATGCCCAATTAAGAGCCCCCAACTGCCTGGCATGTTTCCAACATTATCTTTGCAGCAGGTGGGACCAGAAGAGAGCCGTATGGGGTCATTAGTCTCAAATGGCACGCAGATCTTCCCTCATCGCTATCAGGAGGTTCACGGTCTTGCGAAGGCCCAAGTCTTCTCCTCCCAAGTGAATCAGCAGGATATCTGGGATGCCCCACCAGCCAACCTCTTCTCGCAACAATGGGAGCAACACCCCCCCCCTCCAGTGCAACCCTTCCTTGCCAAGTCAAACAATCTGTGCTTATTCCAGTGGAATGCCTAGGCTGCCCCCCCCCCCGGTTGGCCGTCCACTTGCTTCGCCGCCCAATAGACGAAGGAATGCCCACACACTCATACATTCCTGGGACCTTCTGAGGGACCTGCAACAAAGAGAAAAAGGGAGATTATTGCAAGTGAGGATGTTGGTAATGCAAGAATGCCCATGGCCTCCAGCACCCCAGCGCTTGGAACTCTTGATCTGACAACCCTTGGCCCTAAGCATTCGTTGCAGCTCCAATCCGAAAGGAATGAGTACTGAAGTCCCATGACTCCAAACCAATCTGCTGCACAGCTTGCTTCAGAATGTATCAAAATTGATAAGCTGACACAGGCTTCCCGTCCTCATGATGGAAGAATGCCTTCCCCCGTGCCTGGCAGGCTTGCATGTATGCCTGTACCTTGTCTTTCACTGGCCACAACACTTCAGGGGGAGACGCTAGCCTGTACCATCAGCCAACCCTTGTCTGCTCCATCTTGGCCCTCTGGAGATGGACATAGATTTCTTCTGACATAACTACCACATCCTCCGCCAGCAAACCTGGTGACCCTCGAGCCTGTGCCAGCTGCATCAACTCCGATACCCTGAAAGCCCCACAACAGGCCACCAAAAACATGGTCTGAAACAGTCTAGCTTCATAGGCATTCCAACACACCAACAGAAATACTTCCTAAATCTGAACTAGGATCACTGGGGTAATAGGCCACCTGTCATCAGTCCTGGTCCCCAGCAACCTTCTCCATCCTTCCAGTACTTTATGCACCTTAAAGGCCCTGGTGTTGTCAATCATGTCCATGACCCTAGCCAACCAAGAGAGTCCTGCAAGATGCCGACCCACTGAACCCAGTAACATACCCTGCTCCTTAGCCTTCACAATGTAACTACAGAGCTGATCCACCAGGATAGGCCAGGCATCCGACCACCCAGCTGCCCCCTGTACCTGTAGGTAATGCCATACTCCTTTGCAGTAAGCTGCCTTTGTCCTGGGTGCAATGGAGTTACCTATACAGCACCAAGCTTCATCGTCACCACCTCCCAGAGGAAAGAAGGAACCTCCTGTGGCTGATGCTCTGCCATCGGGGCCAGCTCCTGAAACCTTTGCCACTGGGAATGAGATAAAGCATCCACAATGCCATTATCCACCCTGGGTACTTGCACGGCCTGAAATTGAATGTTGAACAGTAAGCATTTTAACACAAAAACCCACATGATGTCTCCCACAGGTCCTTTCAGACTGAGCTGTCTGTTAATGCTGTACACGTCCCCCATGATGTCTGATTGAAAAACGGATCCTCTTGTCCCTTAACCTTGGGCCCCAAATGCACAGTGCCACTACCACCAGAAAGAATTCCAAAAGGGTGATCTGACAGCCCAGTCCCGCTTCAAACCACTCTGGTGGCCACTGATCGGCATACCACTCACCCCAGAAGTATGCCCCGAAGCCCAAGACCCCGGCTGCATCTGTGAACAGTCCCAAGGATGCCTCATCCACTGGTTCCTGCCACAGGGCTTCTCCATTGAAGTGATCCAGGAAGGTTCTCCAGACCTGGATGTCCTCACGGAATTCTGCCGTCACCCGAATCCAGTGATGCTGCTTTCTGCAACCACGGCCCAGATTGGCCAAGCGCTGCAAAAAGGCCCTCCCCATGGGAATAACCCTGCATGCAAAATTAAGATGCCCCACCAGCTGCTGTAACTCCCGCAGCGTAACCTTCCTGGTTGACTTCACCTTTCGAAGCAACCCCTTAAGAGACTCCAGTTTGTCAGTGGGCAGCCAGCAATGCTGAAGCTCAGTGTCAATCTCCATGCCAAGAAACATAATGACTGTGGTCGGCCACGCGACCTTCCCCAGGGCCAAGGGAACCCTGAAGGCCTGGCACGTATAGACGAAGACCTCTAGGGTTGCCTCACACTGCCAAGTTTCAGCCGGTCCCACAAGCAGGAAATCATTGAGGTACTGCATGACTGCCTCATTTCCCACTCTCTGCACAGTCACCCAGTGCAGAAAAGTGCTGAATTGCTCAAATACTGCACAGGCCACCGTGCACCCCATCAGCATGGAGTCATCAACATAGTATTCCCCTTCAAATTTCATGCCTAACAGAACTCTGTCATCAGGGTGAACCGGCCATAGCCGAAACACCGACTCAGTATCCGCCTTAGCCAATAAGGCTCCCGGGCCTGCAGCCTTACCCATGTCAAGTGGCCCCCATTGAATGGTGCATAATGCACTGATGTAAAGGCTGAATCAATGTGGGCATTCATGGACTCTTCTTCTGGGTAGGAAAGATGGTTGATCATACGATATTCACCCGTCGCTTTCTTAGGTACCAGGCTAATGGGCAGCACCTTCAAACTGGGCCAAGGAGGGACTGAAATGAGCCACTGATCTGCCCCAACTACCTTTCTTTTTTCAGTTTGTCCTGGACCACCTGCAGGCGATCACATATGGACTTCAGATTCTTGGCCTCAAAGCCTCGCGTAGGGCCAAAGTAACACAGTCTGAAGCCCACAGTGAATCACTCTTCGAACAAGGCAGTGGCTGGTCTGTCTGGGTACTGGTCCAGCCAAGGTTTAAGCCTTACCACCTGCACCAGGGTTGGAAGGCTTCTCCACGAGGCTTTAGGGTTCTGCCCCTCCCATCCAGGAATCCTCCCTGGGAGGGCTAGCGGCCCGGACACTGTATGAATGGGTGCTGCCTGCCCCATGCTATGCATGCATTATGAAACCGGCAAGACACCCCGGTGCAGTTCCCTTGATTAAAGACATAGCACAGCTATCCGGGCCCACTCTCAGCCCACTGGGGACAGGACACCCTCAGTGCCAAGTCACTGTCTGTACGCAACACCCCACCTCCTTGCATTGCATCCACCAACAAAGGCATGTCAAGGTGACCCCACCCCCAGCAAGAGTCCGCCTGCCACTGCAGTTGAAATTCCTCATCATACTCCAGCCAGGCCAACACACCTTTTCGCCGGTGCATCATGGTAATTTGATGCATGTAACTGAACAATTCTAACCCTTGAGACGCATCTCCTTGAAGGGCAGCCATGGCGAACACTGGGATGCCACAATCCAATTGTCAAAAGTTTGCTGGACCTTAACCCTGTCTCCCTTGTCCTTTTTACCTTCCTCCTGCTCAGTTTCCTGATTCAACAGGGAGAACATGTCAATGTACTCCCGATTCTGAATCTGCTGGTGAACTTGATCAGACAGGTGCGTCCCTACCGGCATGTCCAGTCCCACAAAGGAGCTGGCTGGCTGCCGTTGGGGTAAGGTGGGGGGCTCCGGGGGGCCCAGCAGTGAGGTGATAACCTTAGCTGCGAGCACCGCTACCTTCTCTCCCAGCTTCATCAGGCTGTCACACAAGTCCCCCTACTGTGACTACCTGGCTAGCTCTAATGTCATCCGAGGACCCTCTGGGACCCTGCCTACCCTGGGGGCACTTTCTCCCTCATTGACTGCCTCCACCTTGCTATCCGAGCTTTCCCTGCGAATGGTCTCCAACACCTCCCTTACTGTCTGGGCCCTTAACTGAAGCCCCCCAGTCCTTCCTTACCTGCTGCTCTGGAAATCTTTGCCAGAGGCATGTCATCCTTCCTCACTGCACCCTCTCCAGTTGTGGTCCTCTTCTTCGAAGTCGAGTCTCCTGATGCCGATGGGCTGTCCAACCCATCCAGGCATGCCTCAAGCCAGGCCACCCCTTTCTTATATAGCTGCTGCACCTGTTCTTCAATGGCTGCCTGCCTCTTCGCCATAGGCATCTTCTGATGAGAAGCCATAGTCCTGAAACAACAACTAAGCCCCCCCACCCATCCCCACACTTCATTAGTAAGGGGTCTTCTGACTTACCACAAATTATTATTTATTTATTTTTATTTGAGTGGGGGGGTGGGCAAAGTGGAAGAGGCATTTATTTCTTCTTCTTCTTTTTTTTTTTTTTTTAAAACAAAGACCACAAACACAGAGACCTGTCTTCAGGGCAGCCCGATATCACTGGGGATTGGAAGTGACTTGCCAAGGCACAGCAGGTGCCATGACTGAGCCTGAAGGGGGTTGGGGGAAGGTAGGATGAACAACCAGGAGAAGCTATGTTCTGGGTTCCCAGAACTGCCGGAGTCTACACTGGGGTGGCGAAAACCACCCCCTGGCTTGCCTGAATTCCATTAAAAGAAATCACTTCCTCTCCATTTACGTGGACTGCCCGAGAGAATTGGGTAATTATATCCCTTCTCCCTTTCTTTCTTCTTTTTTTTTTTGGTACCTAGTATGTTAATTTATTGTACCTACCAAGGAAGAGAGGGAAAAAGGAGGAGGTTAAGGGACTGGAGATGTGGGAGTCAAACCCAGGTCTGGTGGATCTACCTGGTTCCTTTACAGCTCATTACTCCAACCTAAGCTGTACTGCCAACCTTCCAGCAGAAACCTAGCTGATTCCAAGTCCAGACACTCCAATCTGTGCTGGGGAAAAACTGAGGTCAGGATAAACCGCAACCTATAATGCCACAAGCTTCAGCTGTTGACAGTCTCTGCAATAAGATAGCGACCCCCACGGGCAGTGCCATCTTGCCGTAGTGCCACTGCTCCCTATGTGAAAGTATGAGGGGTGGGAGAGGTGGGGGGAGGGCGCTGGCCCACAGAGCACACCAAGATGCCCAGATCCCCGTGGCAGCTCAAAGATCGCCCTCCAAAATAGCCACTCCTGGGCCTGTCGGCCACCTGCCATTACCAAGATGGTCGATGAGATTCCCATTCCATGCGAGAGATGCCATCTCGCAAGGACTCGCGAGAGCCAGGAGGAATGTGGGGGAAGCACACTGAAGGAACATGCTGCAACTCCCCCACATGATGGCTGAAAGCACATCGGTACTCTGCCGCAGCCTCCTCCGGATGGCATCCCGCCTGGTGACCCGGGAACCCTCACAAACTGCTCTTAAGGCACGGAAGAGTTACCATGGGACTTGATCCCACTCCTACTTCCCACAGTAGCACACAAACAGTTACCTTAACCTCTGTGCTATGCTGCCAGCACCCCAATGCTGCCAAAATTGCTGGCTTACAAGGGAATCCTCCTACCCTGGCCGTCCGGGCCCCACTGCTGAGGATCGCTCTACCCAACGGACCGGGACTGTTAGCTGCAGGCTGAATGCTCCCCAGAGGCCACCAGAGAGGGAGGTAAGGAAAGAAAAAGAAGAGGGGAATCAGTGCAGGAGTTGCCCAGCCGGTTGTAAGAGCCGACCATTCACTATGGAATTTACAGCCATTGCGGAGATTGTCCTTCATGGGCGCACCCGCAGGGCCCGAGGAATGAGAGGTAGAGATACACCAGGAGCTGGGTGCTCCCTGCTGGGCTGAATGAGCTAGACACTTGAGCTCTGGGGGAGAATAACAACCTAAGCCAAATGCAACAAAATGGGAGAACAACTCTAAGGTCACCTCTCCTCCTAAACAAAAGGCTGACTAGGCCCTTACCTCCAACTGTGGAAGGTGACTGCTGTGAATGCTGATCCACTGGAAGGAGGAGAGAGGAGGAAGCTGTGCTGGGAAACCCCTTAAATGTCTCCCCTGTCTCTTCCCTCCAGCTATGCCATCCCACCCTAAGGGCGGCCGGCTGCGGACCTCCTCCTGGGCGTTGCCAGACCCAGTGTTCCCCCAAGAGGAGGCCCCCCTTATCTTAACCAGGTCCAGGGAGGAGGAGGCCCAGGCAAATGGCTAGCTGTTACGACTGGCTGACAGCCCTCTAATCCGTGACAAGTAAAACTGTACTATACAGTATATCTAGATATAGCACAGGAAGTCCCATTGAAATTGGAATTTCATAGTGATACGTCATGATATATTGCTATAGTACATATCACTGGCTGTAGCTGAGCTACGTTTTGGGGCAAAAAACAAGATCCAAGCTGTTGTGTTTTGTATCAGCTGCAGCTGCTGAATCTGGTCAGAGTGTAGGGTCATACAGAACAAAGTACAGTAATTAAGATGAGATGAGATGATCATCTGTACCAGTGTCCTCAGATCTACAGGTTCTTGGAATGGGTACAATTTGAAGATATTCTTAAGGCTAAAAAAATACCTCCTGATGGCAGCTGATAACTGGGATTCCATTGTCAGCTGTTCATCCAGAGCCATTCCCACGTTCAAAAAACACATGCCTGCCTCCAAATGAACCCCAACCAGGAATGGGAGTCTAAGGCAACCTTTGAAGGTAGACACCTGCTTTTCTAGTCCCACTAGTAGCAGTTCAGTCTTACTGGAATTCTGAGCCAGCCTTCTGGAAGCCATCCAAATCCTGATCTCCACCAGCCATTGCTAGGGAATACTCACAGAGTGATCACCCAGGATCTGACCCGGGGTGAAGGATATATACTGCAGGGTATCATCCACTTAGCACTGATGCCTCACACTGTACTTTCTAATGATTTCACTGAGTGAACTCATATACACTGCAAAGAGCACAGAGAGAACAGAGGCTTGTGGAACTCCACAGCCTATGACCACTTGCATGGACATATGCAGGGCCATGGTCACAGACAGCTCAAGATCTGAAGGAATGGTCAAAACTATGACAACACAGTCCTATCCATTCCAGTGATAGTGGAGAATGCCGGACCTATGCAATTAGCGTAGAATTCAAGTTACGCTACTCTGTCAAAACTACATTTCAGTTATTTTGTATTAGCATTTGTATTTGTAATTTGAGTTGAGTTTAAAAAAAAAATAAAAAGGGGGGATGTGGAGAGTGAAGCCCCACAATTCAAACAAACTGAAACTGCCCATGCTGTATTCACAAAAGCTTTACGCTAAGCAAGTAGCAGAAGTCCGGTATTCTCCACTATCGCCTTCATTCCTAAGTTCTGTTTACTAAAACCCTGTGATCCACAGTGTGACAGGCTATGAGAGATCAAGTAGGATCAGCACAGAATCCTAAGTTTGCCTGTGAAGCTAACATAAAAAAATGACCAAAAACGTAAAAAAAAAAAAAAAAAAAATCAGGTTGCTCCTGCGACCGCCTTTAGACTGCATCGACGGTGTTACATCTGCAAATCAGGACCATTTCATCATTTACAGTAACCGGGGGCAGAAAAATCATCATATAAAAAGTGTTACATTGCCTCTTAAAGTATGCTTCTTTTATGAAAAAGTTTGACTCTTCATAATAAATTAATACATATAGTTGGGGCTGGTTCTTACAGTATATGAATGTTATCTTGTGCTGTTTGGCTAACAGAACCGCCCAGCCTCGCTTCTTGGTCCTCTTGCCCAAACACCATGAGATAATGTTCTTATGCTGTAAGAAACAGCCCCAACTGTACATATTAATATATATCACAGGTGCGGCTTCAGCCTGTGAAGCCTGACCATGTCAGATCAGCACATCACATTCTGGCATCTATTCCCTGCTGTGCTGTGACAACTCCCGGCTGTGGTGCTGACTGGATGACTCCCCAGACACAGAGCTGCTTTCTGTTGCAGATTGGTGCTGCAATGCAGCAAAAATGTCTCTGAGCACCTGGAGAGTAATCGAGGGTAAGCTTAGTCTTACTAACTCCTTCCCTGACATCCTTCGTTACCCTCTCTCCACACTGAGCATGCACAGGATTACCTTCACTACTGTGGTTGAAGAAAACCTGCTTGCTCTGGTAGATGCATAGTATGTCTCCTTCAGACATCAGCTGCAGTTCACCTCAGTCTGATTCCCTCAGCAGCCACATGCAGACTGACAAAGGTCTGGAACAATCGCTGTCGTTCACTGGGGAACCATAGCTCTCAGTAGGTCAATTCAGCTATCAATCATTCTAAGCAGTGCTGGAGGTCCATCACTTGACAAACAAATAGCCACAACATTCTCAACTATATTAATTGAGACCTGTATCCCAAGAGCTCTTCTGGATCTCTTTATTTTATTTATTTATTGAAATGTTTCACCAGGAGGGCACACTGAACAACAAGTTGCTCGTCTCACGGTGCGACCTGAACACAGGTTACAGGTTTTGGAGCCTGGTTGGTGGTTGTAAAGACCCCCGACTCCACTGCTACAGAGCCTGGGGGTCAGGGTGGACAATGATGGCTGTTGCCTTTGTAGTCTTAGTGGCACTAACCCAAATATCATATTTTCAATGGTTCCTGGCCTTAAGGCATATATCTGTGACCGCTCAGTGTTTTGCACATTTGCTCTTAGTGTCCAGTCCATTCAGGGTGGTCAGTGGGAAAATCCCCTGAGCGAGAGATGGTGAGGGTGGCCTTTGCTTGGTAGGTCCCCCCCCATCTCCACCGTTGCCGCTGCTCGAGAAGTGCCGTATTCATCTGAGGGTTGAGGTGCCAACTTGGTAATGGGAGTCGGACTGTCCTCCCCTGCATGCTAAAGCTCTCACTGTTTTTTTGAATTTGCTGCAACTAAGGTCTGGTGCCCCTGCTGCATAGCAGGAGATTCTTTGGACTGGGAGGGGTAAAGAAAAGGCACAACGAGGAACAGTATTTTGAACTGGTGTTCCTGCAGCTGCCTGTGTTCCGGGGGGAGATTGTAGCTGCTGTCAGAAAGGAGCGGTGGCTGCTGCCGATCCGATGGGGGTTTAATTCCTGTGGGACATTGTTAGTTTGCTGTCTCTGGACTGATGTTCCCTGTCCTGAAATTGACTTGGCGCCTTTTTTATTCAAATGAACTGCCGTTGCGCTTATTGGAGCCTGCCTGCTGTGACGTCACTCTGCCTGCTAAAAGGCAAGAGGCTGGTCCTTCTGGCTCTGAAGGGACTATCTCTTGCAAGGTTTGAGCTTGGGGGAGATTAGACCTGTCTTCACATCCCTAGGTGGCTGTTTATTACCCTGTTGTTTTTTCACACCTACTGTGTGGTCTGATCCTTTGGGGGTGCAGAACTTTACAGCAGGACTATCCCTGGCCATCAGCTGTGGATTAGAAAGTTTGTGTCAATTGTGGGTATTAGCCACTGTGTATTGTGAATATCTTAATGTCTGCCATTGCTTTTTCTGTCTTGCTGCCTTACTAGGGGCTACTGATAGTTTATACTTCAGGATCTGTCTTGCTGTAGTTTGCTTGAAAATTACTGTGTTGCGGGGCATCTACTGTGGAAACAGGTAACCCTACGGTACTCTGTTCCTAGTGGGTGTGATGGCAGAAGGTCTAGCTGTCCTAGTTACCTGCTCCTCTGTGCCCTCCGGGTAGCCTAGGGGGGTCTGGATGGCCTTATCTCCTGCTATTCTGTTGGGCCATTGCAGTAAACAGGTCTGACTCAGGTGAGGGTGTGCATATCATGGGGGCTCCTAAGCGTCGCTTGAGGGGAGCTGAGTCCTTCCCCTTCTCTAACGTCTTCACCATCTGGCTGCTCACGGCAATGTTCCTCCCTCTTCTCATTTTGGACTGTGCTCCCCCATGGGTCAATCTAGGTTCTCACCGAGACTACTTGATGAGAAGGACTTTATCTTCTCTAACTTAATAGCCTGTGACAGACAGTCTCCCTGGCCCATCTGCTGCCTTAACCTGCGGAGTTTCCTGTATCCTGTCATAGTGGTCAAGCATCCTGGTCGCAGGCTGTCCACTAGGGTTGGCGCTCCCTCTTTGAGGCATCTCCTCTGGCTCCTTTTGGTGACACTAGTCCTGGCGGGGGACAGGAGTTGAACCCAGGTCCTCCATGCCGAGCCATCTCCTCTCCTATGGGCTGGCTGTCTGGCAATGGGCTGAAAACAGCTCATATTAATGTCCGTAGCCTTCTGCCCAACTTGGCCAAACTCCTTGCCTGGGTTACCCATTACAAGCCTGACATCCTTGGGATAACTGAATCTTGGCTTAAACCCTCGATCCCAGACTCTGCCTGTGCACTCCCTGGCTTTGACCTTGTCAGGCAAGACTGTCCAGGGAAAAAGGGGGGGGGGTATTCTGGTCTACTACTGGAGCCACCTTAGCCTGTCGGTGCTGGCCTGCCTACAGCCTGAGCAGTCTTCCTGTGAGCTGCTGCATACTGTGCTGCTCCTTGGGAACACAAAGAAGCTACACATTGTGTGTGCCTGCAATCCCCCCACTGGTGGTGTATTGGGTTTATCCTCCCTTCTAGACTCTGTTGGTTCTAGGACTGGGAATTATGAGGTAATGATCCTAGAGGATCTTAACTTAAACTGGTTTGGAGGCAATATCAAGCAGTATGAGACTCTGCTATCAGGCTTCTCAATGTCCCAACTCATTCAGGATCCCACCAGGTGGTCGTCGACTGGTGGTAACAGCTATGTCCTGGACTGGGTCCTGACCAATAGGCCTGAGAAGATTAGCTACTCTGATACCCTCCCTTACTCCGTCTCCGACCATGCCCCTGTGTACTGCATATGGAAGGTCTCTGCCCCAAAGATCCCTCCTAAAATCATCCAGGTCAGGGACTTCTCCAGGTTTGACCTAGGGACTTTCCAGGAGGATCTTATGCTCACAGACTGGTCTGCAGTGATGGATGCCCAGAATGCTTCCTCGGCAGTCTGTCATTTCCTTAGTATCTTTGGGGTGGTACAGGACAAGCATGCCCCTCGTGTCAGACGGAGGGTAAGGGGGGCTGCCACGAAATGGTTGCATGGGGGCCTCCTTGCTCTCATGGGGGCTAGAGACAAATGTTGGGCCAACTTCAAGGTCTCGATGGACCAGGCCATATTCCAGCAATACAGGAGGCTCAGGAACGAATGCAAAAAGGCTATCAGGGCTGCCAAAAGTGAATTTTGTAAAGCTGCCTTACGGACTTCAGCTAAGGACCCTAGGAACTTCTGGAGGAATATTAAAAACATAGTGAGTGGCTCCTCCTCCTTTGAGGCTCTGGACATGCTCATTGATGGTGCTAGCTGTAATAATCCGCTAACCATCGCCAATGCATTTAACTCACATTTTTCGGACCTGTCCGCCTTCACCTCTCTATTCTCCTCCATTGGTCGTGATAGTCCTGTCCAGGTCCCTCTGCCTCAACTGGCACCTTCCCCCCCCCCGTCCTTTTTTCTGCTTCAAGGCTGTGACGGCAAAAGAGATGCAGAGACTGCTCTCTGGTCTCTCCCCCTTTTCTAGTGCTGGCCTTGATGGTATGGAACCAAAGCTTCTCCGCCTTGCTGCTGCCTCCATTGCCTCCCCTCTGACCCATATCATCAACCTACCCTTAGCCTCTGGGGTTATCCCTGACCTATGGAAGGTGGCGAGGGTTGTCCCTGTACTCAAACAGTGCAACCCTAGGATCCTTGACAACTATCATCCGATTGCCATCTTGTCTGTTATCAGTAAGCTTCTTGAGAAAGTTGTGGCGGGGCAACTCACGGATTATATTTAGGCTCATGAGCTACTGTCTCCATCGCAGCATGACTTTCGAAAAGGGCACAGTGCCACCACTGCCCTGGTCACTGTCACTTCTGGGATAAGGGCTGCTATGGACCAGGGCAGGCTCTCTGGGGCCATCTTTATTGATCTCTCTAAAGCCTTTGACCTTGTTGACCATGCCCTACTATGCACTCAACTTAGGTCCTTGGGCCTGTCCCCTCCTGCACTCAGTTGGTTCTCCAATTGCCTTTAGGACAGGCAGCAACTTACCAAATATAGTAAGGTGCTCTCAGACGCTACCCCTGTGTCCTCAGGGGTTCCCCAGAGGTCAGTCCTTGGGCTTGGGCATATTCGTCAATGATCTTCCCTCCTCAGCTGCCTCCTGCAGGACTATCCTGTAAACTGATGACCTAGTCATTCTCACTCATTCCTGGGATATTGGGGTCATTATCCACCAACTGAGTGAGGATTTCAGGAGTATCCAATCCTGGATATCATCCCACAAGCTGATCCTAAATCTTAGAAAGACTCATGCCATGCTGTTTGGATCCCTGGCTAAGTTAAAGGCCTCCCCTGTTCCTCTATGCATCTCGGGTATTGATGGTGCTCCCATTCTCATCACCAACTCTGTCAAATACCTTGGGGTGACACTTGACCCTCAGCTCGACCTTGGTCACCACATCTACAATGTGTGTTGAGCTGTTAACTGGAAATTGGGTCTGGCTTACAGGGCGAAGAACAATCTTACTCTGGCTGCTTGCCTAACACTGGCCAGAGGTGTATTTCTACCATCTGTCTGTTATGGGCTCCTTTTGTTTGCTCGTACTTCCAAGGTCCACCTCACTAGGTGGACCATAGCCTACAATAACATCTGCCATTTTGCTCTTGCAGCCCCTCGTCTCACTCACCATTATGATCTATATAGTAGGCTTAACTGGCTCTCCCCGCCCAACTACAGTACATGAATTTTGTTATGGGCTGCTTCACGGGTAAAGTTCTGGGTACAGGCACCCCCCCATGGATTGGTGGAGCTCCTTGTGCCTGCTTTCTCCACTACCTACTTCCTAAGGTCACTGGGCCCCGCTATCCTTAAGGTTCCTGCCACATGTACCCAAATGGGGAACAGGGACTTTGTGTCATGTGCCCCTAGATTATGGAACTCCTTTCCTGTCCATGTCCGTTCCTCCCCTTCCCAGGCATGCCTATGCACCTCCCTGTGGAACCAGTTGAAGCTCTCCTTAGTATGTGACTGTCTTAAACATCCCTGATTACCCTGGTCCCCAGCACCATATTTAAGCATATCATCTCCGGTACCTTGCTCAGGTCCTGCTGTGGTTGCCCTGTGTAAAATGTGTAAATTCTGTACATATCTGTATATATTAGTGACACTGTACTTTATTACATTTGACTGTGTCCACTGTTGTAACCTGAGTTATCTTACTATGCATGTTATGCTTCTCCTGACTTCAGTGTATCTGCCTTACTTGCCTCAGTTTGTACTCTATGTTCTTTTGATTTCCTGTACTCTCCTGGGTAGTACCTGAAAATAGGCATATGTTTTATCTAGTGTACTTACCTGGTTAACAAAAGCTAAATAAATAAGTAGCCATCTTTGATGCATGTCAGGAGCTGTTTCTATGGCAGGATGTGCCTAAGACTGCAGCTGCTCCCACTTACACTCCTAGTCCCTGCTGCTTGTCCTGAGGGATTGGACAGCAAGAGTGCTGGTGGCTGGTGCCATGGGTCGAGCTCAGTGGAACCAGTCAGGTAAGCCCCCAGACCTGAGGGGAGAGACATTTCACTGATATATGTCATGAACATTATTTTTTATAACCATGGCTTACTACCTTGCCTTTTAATGATAAAAATGTTTTGCTGCTTTTCAAACAGTTCAGCCTAGTCCCACTCCCTAGCCATTATCTGTATGTACCCAATACCAAACGTGTGAATCCCTCACTTAGTCCAGAACACTGGGTCATTCTGTTGTGGGCAGTTTTTTAAGACAATACTGAAAATAAATAATGTATTACATAACTCAAGGAAGTATCTTTTTTTTTGGGGGGGGGCTCAAACCTAGTTCAATCAGGCTGAACGTGTAGAACTTTTTAAGGTTTTGTGACTGAAGTTCCAAAAGTCAAACTTTGACAGGTTTACATAACTCTAGTTATAGATGACATAAACCCAAGAAACTACAGTATTTCTTTTTAAAACTCCTTAGGCTAGATATTCAAAGGGCCTGTGCCAGCGCAACCCCAGAAATGTGCCCCGGAGCAAAATTGAAAAGATGGAATTGCGCTGCGCAATTCCCGATGCGCCAGGGCACAAAGATAATATATGTGGCACATCTCCAGGGGGCGTGCCCATGCATATGCAGCACATCCTGATATTCAGCCTGGGATGTACAGCGCATATGCTAGCACAACCCTGAGATGCACCACATACCGGGGCACAAAGTTGAGCCTGAAAAATAAGGCACAAATGGTAGCCACCCACAGGCGAGCTGCTGTACTGCAAGGCGCAGCACAGCAGCCACCTGCCACGGGTGGCTCCCCCCCAACACTGTACAGAAGCACCCATTAATGTCCCTGATGGTCCAGTGGTGTCCCCCTCCCTGCCCATTACCCCGATCGCCCGAAATAAATGAATATAACTCTAGTAGTCTAGTGGTATCGCCCTCCCAACCCGTAGCCCTGATCACCCAACATACAGCTCTGTATGATCTCTGGTAGTCTAATGGTAACCCCCACCCCTCCCATAACTCCAGTCACCGAATAGAATATACTAATAAATCTCTGGTAGTCTAGTGGCAACCCCCCCCCCATCTGTAACCCTGATTGCCCATAAACTGTATGGAAATAAATCCCTAGTGGTCAGTGGCACCCCACCCCACAGGACCCCTGCCCACACGCTCCCCTCATTGGTGGGCAACAGCAACCACCCGCGTGCCTCCGTGGCTGCCCGCAAATGACAGCTTAAGTATAAGCTGCAAGGGCCATTGGACCACACTGTGTACCAATGGGCTTGCAGTACACTAGCAACAGTCATTCACAAATATGTGACTGAAGTCATTCATTCACATGTTGGCAGAATGATAACCAATAACACTACAAGCCTATTGGTCCACTGTGGATAATAACCGCTACATATTCTATAGCTGTCATTGATGAGCAGTATGGAAAAACATACTAATGGTGCTGCTGCCACTGGCCGAGAGGCCTGGGTGGACGAAGTCCTGATAGTGAGAAGTACTCCACCTGAAATTCTGCACAGTTGCAATTGAGATGGGGAAGCGAGGCGGGGTGGTTACCACTAGACTGCCAGGGATTTATTACTGTGTTATATTTGGCAGCCAGAGCTATGGGAGGGTGGGGTACCAGTAGACTACCAGGGATCATGCAGAGCTGTATATCAGGCGATCAAGGCTACAGGGTGGGGGGGGTACCACTAGACTACCAGGGATTTGACAAGCTTTCCTGTTGGGTATACAGAGGTACGGGATGGGGAAGGGGGTGCCACTAGACATTCTCTGACAGTACCGCATGCTGTGCAGGGCACCAGGTGCATTTCGCTGGCCCGCCCTGCTCAACCCATTCAAATGGGGCCATAATGACATGCAAATGCCCCATTTGCACCTTGCATGTATTATGGTCCATTTGCATATTGCTGGCCGAATATCAGGAATTTTTGCACAGCATAACTCTGTTGCGCTGGCGCAGTTTCCATTCTGGGTATTCAGCCCTGTCTGGGGGGATGCACCAGTGTACCATATTTGTGCAGTGAGCATTACCTGATATATTCAGAGGGGATGCGCCATGGCTCATCTCTTTTGAATATATCCCTTAGTTGCACCAGCGCAACTCAGTTGCACTGCGCCACCACATGCGCCATTGCCAGGTGCAATTCTGAATGTCGGGGCCCTTGTATTTTTCAAAATGCATTAGAGATATTTAAATATCACTATGAAACAGATGAAAGAAAAAAATACTAGGGTTGTGCACTAGCCGTTGTCAGTGATGGCCGCTTAAATTCAGGGAGGAGCGAGTCGTGGTATTAAAATCCATCATTTACCCTATTTAACCCAGCTAACAGCTGGCAGAAACTAGTAAATTAAATGTTGTAAGGTCAGCAGAACATAGAGGTGAAGTTTCGGGAAGATCGCTTGGTGACAAATTAATAATTTTACACAGTGAGTCTTTCAGAATTCATTATGCCCATTTCTCCTGCACCAGAATGATGTCAGCAAGTCTCAAAGGGCTGTCCAATTCAAATAACACTGGCAATGACAATATTAAGGAGATGTTAAATCGTATTACATTAAATCAAACGGAAATAAAAAGAGACATTGCTGGCCTTAAAGTGGTTGTAGATATTATTAGGTCAAACTCTGATAAATATAATGAGAGGCTATCAGAAACGGAGGAAAGGGTGGCTGCAGTAGAGGATTCTGTATCTAAGTTGGACTGTGATTCTGATTATTTACACCAGTAATTTAAACTTCTCTGGCAAAAAAGTGGATGACCTCGAGAATAGAGGTTGGAGAAATAATATTCGAATCATGGGAGTGCCAGAGGGAGCTGAAGGCCCAAATATGACTAGGGTTTTTACAAGATTTTATTCCAAATATTCTACAGTATAGGTGGGGCTGCCCTCTAGAAATTGAGAGAGCACACAGAACACTCTCCCTTAAACCAAAAGCAGGAGCCCCCCACCCCACCCCCCGACCTATTGTGGCATACTTTTTACATTTTGCTGTGAAGGAGGAGATCCTAAATTTAGCAAGGGAAATGAGATCTATATCCCGGAATGGAAATCGAATCTCTTTCTATCAGGATTATTCAGTGGAGGTGGTCTCTCAGAGGAAAGCATTTACAGAAACCAGACAGAATCTACAAAAACTTGGACTTCCTTATAGGATTAAATATCCTGCCTCTTTGGTAATTTCTGCTAATGGGGTATCTCACACTCACCAGATGCTGCAGGGGACTTCATAAACAAATAGAAAAAAGGTCGTGGCAGTTTCTTACAGACGGGCAAGAAATTTGAAATCCCCCCAACATTGTGAAGCAAAACAGGCATGAGATGCTGGACCTGCACCAGCTCCACTAGAACCTCATCGTCCACAAAGTTCTAAAAAAGCTTCTAGCCCTAAAATTCCATCGGTCCTTCCAGAATCCTCCCAAGCTAGCTGGCAGAGTGTCAATAGGAAGTGCAAGGGCCTTACCAGAGACCGCTGTACTTCAACTCGTTTTGTGACAAGAAGCAGTCCAGGCAGACAAGGGTTCCTCAATTTGGGCTCTCCTACTAATCGCTTTTCCCCGCTAGTTATGGGCACAGAAGATATGGAAGAGGAAGCAGAAGTTGAAGAGCACTCGACAGGGGAAGGTGACGGTGTCAGCCAATCAGGATGCTTCAAATTGGATGGAAACTCGGATGTCCCAGGATGCCCCACTTCACCAGATCACCCGGAAGCTCCTTGATATTTAAATAGAAGTGTATGCTGCGCGTTGTAATTGTTGGTGAACTCATGCTAAATTTTTGTTTGTTTTTTGTGCAATTTCTATTGCTTTTATCTGATGCCTAGATTATTGTCTTACTTGCATTGGATTATTCAAGGCATCAAGTTGTACGACTGCCATCGTATGCTGACAACCTTTCTACAGAGACCACGGGTGGCTGCAGTACTATTGGTCAGTGTTGTTCTGGAATATGGAGAAATGAAAGGTAGTACATTCCCAAAATGGATTTAAACACTTCAACAGTATTAGGCTATTTTTTTAAGACTACTGTAGATGCTAATTATTAAATTAATTTCCTATGTGTCTCACTATTTCTCCCTAAAACAGCATCTGCAGATAGGGCAGGCCTTTAAGTCAAGCAAACCAGACAGCCACAGTTAATAGTTCTCACAGAGAAACTAAATATTAGATGCTGTGTTACTGGTTGTAAGATAACATTTGTAACTATCAGTTAAACAGCATATGTATGTTGTAAGGAACAAGGCACTGGCCCTTATCAGGTTAACTTAGTGGGATGTGGGGTTTTATCCTATTTTCACCTGGCTCTGGAATCATGCTTCTGTAGTAATGCTTTTGCTTCTGGTACTTATTGACTTAAGCTGGGATTACTGGCAAGTTCATTGTAGTAAAGGGGGCCTATTCTGTGCCAGGATGAGAAATCTGTCACCCATTCCTTTTGTTTTGTCTCATATTCCTTATTCCTTATAATACATACTGTTTGCCTTTTACTAGGAAATTCCATCTGTTGTTTATTATACCCTATTGATGACTCAAGTTGTGTCTTTCTCTTAGCTCTACACCTCTCCTTTTCACCCCTCTCTCTCTCTCTCTCTCATTGGTGTTTGGATATACATAGGCCAGTTAAATACTGGCAACACTTGCTCTGTGGCAATTGAGGAGAACAGCTGCCAAACTATAGATCAATGTGCTTAGCCTTGATTAGAACTGTGCTTGTTTTGCACTTAATATTATGGGCTTGCACATCTCTAAATAGCCCAAGCTAATGGGGCTAATGGGGCTATTGTGCTGTGTAGCTGAGAACTGAAAAAAAAATGCTGTTGTTAAGCAGTCCTGAACTCTTTAAATAATACTGCTGTTGTCTCAAGGTCGGGGCTTGGAGCTACAGACAAGTGTAAGGCCATATAACGTGGTGGAACACCATCTCTTTAAATCTCTCTTGCTTTTCTTATGTGCGCTATATATTACTCCTCTTGATATGCTCTGTCCTACCCTAACTCTCTGTGCCACCCCCCATTACTGTGTGTCTGGTCTAATATGTCAATAATCTGATCCTGGGTTGGATGGCGGATGCTTACTGCTTGATGCTGCCAAGGGGTTTTTGTTTTTTCTCTCCTTAATGCCACTCTTGCTTCATTTGGAGAAAAGTTTTTGCTTTAGTTTCAGGTTTATTGTTCTGTTTTTTTTTTTCTCGTGGCTGTGCGACAGGAACCTACAACCCAAGGTCCTTGGGAACCCCTGACTATTGGATTGAAGTTTCATGATGATTATAGGTTATAGGAATTATTCTTCACTATTGCATGTGTTGTTTTTTTATAAAAATTGTTATGTTTATAAATCACAACTTATCCAAGTCAATTAAGAATGTTTCGATATGTTGTTTAGCTTTGGTATATAAAGATGAGTTAAGTTTTGGGGCTTATTCTAAATATGGTGAATTTGGTTTGTAGTACACAAATTCAGTAGTAAGTGCTAGAGTTTTAATGTCTGAATGCCGTCTCCCAGTTGGGTTACATTGGCAAGGCAAGGCAAATTTATTTAAAAAGACACCCATCCCAGAGGCTCTGGGTGCCGAACATATTAAAATTTCATACAAAACGCAAAATCACTATAAATACATAAACAACGCACTATTAAACATACATGTACAATATTACAGCAATTAAAGTAAAATTTCTTATCCTGGGTAATGATACTTGTCTTCCAGGTATTCAGGCTTATAGGATGTTCTTATTTCGTTCTAAATGGGTACAGCTATAATACAAAAAGTTTCCTTAGCAGAAGAGATCTCAGCTTTTCCTCTACCTTAATATCTATAACATATTGTTTAATATAATCTGGTTAATTAATAAAAATGGGGGATAGTAGCGTGAGTACAAAATGTGTGTCTTGGAATGTAAAGGGGTTAAGATCTCCTATAAAAAGAAAAAGCACAATCTTATTTTTATAAGCTAAAGATGGATGTAGCTCCATTGCAAGAGACCCACTTATTACCCAAAGAGACTGAGAAGCTTAAAAGACCATGCACAGGGGAAGTATTTCATAATTCTGTCAGTAAACAACATAAAGGGTTGGCCATACTTATTAAGAAAACAATTAATTTTGTTGCTTCATCCCATCAAGTGGATCCTAATGGAAGATGGCAGATATTAAGAGGGCTCTATCGACGGGATAGACATTGCCATACGCAATATCTGTGCACCTAATGGAGAATGTGGTTTGTTTCAGGGATTTTTTTGCAGAGGCTAGTAAAATTTCTGGTAAAAATATTTTGGTGGGGGGGACTTTTATGTGGTCATGGATCACAGACTAGTTAGAAGTGGTTCATCTAGTAATGCAACAAACTCAAGGGCCAGAAAGATCATAGTAGATAGGATGAAAGACTTCGGATTTCCGATGCATGGAGTCTGATGTATCCAGATAAAAGGGATTATTCCTTCGATTCAAATTGACATAGGACTTACAGTAGGATAGATATGATTTTGATATCCTGTAACCTGATAAATAGTATGATGAAAGCTGACATAGACACAATTTCGATTTCGGACCATGCCCCAGTTTCAGTCATTTTGCATTTAGACCCTGAAGCTATGAAACCTTTTCACTGGAGATTTAATTGCTCTTTGCTAAAAGATGCTAATTTTCAGTCATGGGTTTGAAATGAAACAAAACAGTTCTTTGATATTAATGATAAACAGTTCTTTGATATTAATGATAACAGGGAGACTTCTTATGCTATGGTATGGGAGGCTTATAAGGCCTATATTTGGGGCAGAATTTTGAGTTACACATCCTTTAGAAAGAAAGAAAGAAAGAAAGAAAGAAAGAAAGAAAGAAAGAAAGAAAGAGAAATCCCTAACACATAAGGAGAAAAAACTGGTTGAACTGGAGAAGTTAACGCAAATCTCATAAGGGGAACAGCTGGAGTATTCTAAGGAGAATAATATTGCTTAGATATGCGATTAGTAAAATATATATGAGTGAAGCTGAATTAGCTCTGTTTAGGACACAGCAAACTAACTGGGAATCTGGGGAAAAAGCCGACAGACTTTTGGTCTTCCGGTTTAAACAGGTCCAAAATAGGAATAATATACAGAGCATAATGGATGGAACCAAGAATACATATACCAAAACTAAGGACTTTAATTATGTATTTTTACAGTTTCACAGTCATCTATACAAAACTCAGTGTGGCAAGGATTTGGACCTAATTGGAAAATGTTTATCCAGGGCAAAACTACCTGCGATCTCTGAGACAGAGCGGCAGATCCTGGACAAGACTATCTCAGTTGATGAGATTAATAGAGTGGCTTTAGATATGCCCAACAATAAAGCCCCTGGGTCGGATGGTCTGCTAGCTGAATTTTGTACACTCTTGAAAGATACAGTCATCCCAATACTTCATAAAGTATTCGCAGAGGCAGAGGATAGTGACGCCCTACCACCTACAATATTGGAAGCAGTGATTACAGTCCTACTGAAAATAGGAAAGGACCCCCTAGACCCAGCCAGCTTTCACCCAATTTCCCTACTTAATATCGACTATAAAGTGTGGGCTAAAATTCTGGCAAATGGATTGTAGTGTATTCTTAGTACACACATACATGGAGATCAAGTGGCCTTTATTAAGGAAAGGGCAGGTTTGAAAATGTCAGAAGAGTCCTTTCTTCTATATGGATGGCCCCTCAGGTGCAAGACAATTTTATTTTGTTGTCAGTGGATGCTCATAAAGCGTTCAACTCTATAGAATGTGAATCCCCTTGTGAGGTACTAAGGGCCTTTGGGATGGAAGAATTTTACATCTAGGGTGACTGCAATGTACCAATTCACCACAGCAAGGATTTGCACTAGTAAGTTACTATCAGAGAAATTTACTCTGGAAAGAGGGACAAGGCAAGGTTGCCCCCTCTCCCTTTTACTTTTTATCCTTGCCATGTAACCCCTCATTTGCCTAGTTAGGCAGAATAATATTATTTCAGGGATTAAAATAGGTAAAATGGAGCATAATGTTGTTGCCTACGTGGGTGATATACTACTTTCCCTACCTAATCCACATAGGTCCCTTAATCTCATAATGGAACTTTTGGAAGAGTTCAGATTACTGTCTGGCCTTTCAATTAACTGGTCAAAATTGGAGATGCTACCCTTAAAGGATAATAAAGAAAGCCAAAAAAACTATGTATAGAGAATAATCTGAAGCGGCAAGAGGAATTTATTACATATTTACGAGTCAGGGTTCCCAATAAATTGGAACCCTGGTTCAAATTAATATGAAACCCTTGCTAGAAGAAATGAAAATACACTTGGAGAAGTGGGCCAAATTAAAAATGTATTGCTATGGGGCAAAATTAATGCTCTGAAAATGATGCTGGCACCTAGGCTCTTATACTTATTTAATGTTACACCAATATATATTTGCCCCTTCTGGTTTAAAAAAATTGATTTTCTAATCAGGTCCTTTCTATGGGAAGGAAAGAAGGCTAAGATTAGCCTGCCAAAGCTAAGGAAACATTGGCAACAAGGTGGTATGGGCTTACCCAACTTTAAACAATATCAACAAGCCTTCCTATTTAGACAGATATGCCACTGGTTCAAACCGATTAAAATCAGTCCCAGATGGGTACAATATGAACAGTCTTGTGTCTACTCCTATTTACTTTATCATATTGTCATTGGTATTCACCTAAAGTCCACTAACTTTCACCCTTTCTTGAAATCTTTGGCCAATTCTATACGTCATTAAACTAACTTACTCTTAGACCACTTAGCTATGTTTAAATACACTCCATTATGGAGAAACCCAGACATTACATTTGGTAATAAAATATTAACTAATGACACATGGGAAAAAAGGTTTCTTTTTACTACTAAAAGATATAACAGACCCTCACACGGGCATCCTCAGATCCTTCGCCGATTTAAAAGAGAAATTTTGATTATCCTATACACAGTTTCACTCCTACCTTCGAGTCTGAGTTGCAATAAAGGATATCTTGGACAATAATCTGGCCATCCCTGTTTCTAATGATTTTGAGGATCTACTTGTAACTGCTAGCAGTAAAGGAGGAGCTGATAAGTTGTATAAACTTCTTAATAAAGCAGGGCTGGACCTCACAGAGTCATCTAAATGTAGGTGGGAAAAGAGCTTAGGCTATTAAATCTCTCCCTAATCTTGGGAGTCAATCTGGCGCAATGCCTATATATCTAGTATGGACCTACAGGGATGACTAATTCAGTTTAAATTACTCCATAACTGGTATTATACTCCAGAAAAAAATTTATAGGTTAGGTATCTCTTCGGATAGCAAATGCTGGAGATGTAGCCCTCAAGAAGCCAACCTGCTCCACATGATGCGGAGTTGTCCAACACTGAGGCATGCTTGGCTTACTGTCTGGGAAGCTTGGCAGCAGATTCTACAACAAAACTTCCACTTTCACTCAGGAATATTTATACTGGGTGATTACACTTTACTACTAACCATGTCTCCAAATGAAAAAAAATGGACTACAATAGCCTCTCTATGCTTTAAAAGATCGATACAGTACTTAGTCACTGGAAAGATAAACATGCCCCTGTGTTAGATGAATGGGTTAGAGCTCTAGCCAAAGTAGCTGTAAATGAGTATGTTAGCCATTGCTGTGCTAGAACTATAGATAAATATAATGTAATATGGGATCCCTTTTTCTCTTGGCTAGATTCTCCTTAGAAATTGATTGGTTCTAATCATTAGGCATTGCTTGACTGAAACATAGGTATAATATATAGGTCAAGAGTGGTTGATGGGCACTTGTTTATATCTTAGTTGTAAGATATTTACATTTTACCTATAGTGGCTTAAGAAAAAATGTATTTATTTATTTATTTTTCCTTTTGACTCATATAGGAGGGCAGGTATATGTCTGTATATGTATTTCAATATATATATATATGTATGTATTTATGTGTTTACGTATATATTTATGCATGATTGACTCTAATACTGATGTATGTATTGATGTACATTACTCCCTTCACTGAGATGTTCATGATGCATTTAATGTGGAAAACTTAATAAAGATTGTTTGGAAAAAGAAATTATTTACAAGAAGTAATCTTGTTTCTTCCAAGGGAACCTGTACTGTATTCTGACATATGCAGTTAGCCTTCACCATTCAACTGCCCAGAGAGAAATGAGTTAATAGAACCTATGGTAACAGTGGAATGTTGATAGGCTCGAGCTTGGTTTTCAAACTACTGTCCCTGGTACATTCTATGCAACCGTCAGATTCTTATGAAGCATGCATGAAAAAATACTAACTATACTATCCTAAAGAAACAAATTCACCCACCAACAAATAACCCCTCTTTTAACAATGGTGACATCTCCAAGACTCAAGTCACAGATGCCTAAGAGCAACCAGTTCAAACAGGTTTCATCAACAACATGGACAACTAGAATGTGGTGCCCACTAGGTTCAAGTAGGGGAGGTAGGGTGGGAGCTCAGAATACAACAGAGATTCCCTTGAAAGAAACAAGATTACTGTGGTAAGTAATTCTTTCTTCAAGCCCCAGGAAATCTTTACTGTATTCTGACATATGCAGACTACACAAGCAGTACTTTGGAGGCATACATAGGACCTATTTAGGAAACAGCCTCTGCAGTACTGCTGATCCAAATCTGGCATCACTTCTAGCTTGAGTGTCCAGGCAACAGTGCTTAGTGAATGTGTGGACAGTTTTCCAAGCAGCTGCTTTGCAGATTTTTAACAAGGGAATGTCTCTGGCATAGATACATAGACAGTGTCGGCAGATAAGGGCCTATGGCCCACCCAGTCTGCCCATTTGAGCTTGTAAGTTCAGTTTGTTTTCCTAGAAGTCTGTTTCCCCTTACCCCTGACCTCTATAATTCCTTTATGTCTATCCCATGCATTCTTAAATCCCGTGATTGTTTCTGCCCCCACCACTTCCTCTGGCAGGGTGTTCCACTTATCCACCACCCGTTCTGTGAAGAAATCCTTTCTCATGTTTCCTCTGAATCGTCCTCCTCCAACTTCATCCCATGCCCTCTAGTCCTAGAACATCTTTTCTTAAAAATTGTGTTTTCCTGCACCCTGTTCCTCCCTGTAAGATACTTGTATGTCTCTATCATATCCTCTCTCCTCCTCTCCTCCAGGAGTACAAGTTCAGTTCCTTCAACCTGTCTTCATAGGACTTGTGATGCAATCCATGCACCATCTTTGTTGCCCTCCTCTGAACCTTCTCTACCCTGTCTATGTCCTTACGTAGGTATGGTCTCAGAACTGTACACTGTACTCCAGGTGGGGCCTCACTAGTGTCTTGTGGAGGAATTATGACTTCCCTTTCCTGCTGGTGATGCCTGCCTTACATCCCAGCATCCTATTTGTTTTACCTGCTGCCTTGTCACACTGTTTCCCTACCTTGAGGTCATCAGAGATGACAACCCCAAGATCCCTTTCCTGCTTGGTGCATGCTATATCCTCACCCCACAACTGATATATTGTGCCAGGGTTTTTGTGCCCCATATGCATTATCTTGCACTTCTTTGCATTGAATTTCAACTGCCAAATCACTGACCATTCTTCAAGTTTCTGCAGGTCGCTTCTCATTCTGTCTACACCCTCTGGTGTGTCTGCTCTGTTACAGAGCTTTGTGTCATCAGCGAACAGTGAAATTCTGCCTTCTAGATCCTCGCCAATGTCACTGATGAAGATGTTGAATAGGACGGTCCAGCACTGATCCCTGTGGTACCCACTGGTCACTCTTCCCTCTGTGGAGTGACAGCCATTTACCACCACCCTCTGTGTTCTGCCACCCAGCCAGTTACCTACCCACCACACTACTGTCCTGCCCACACCCATATTCCCCAGTTTGTGTAATAGTCTTCTGTGGCACAGTGTCAAAGGCCTTGCTGAAGTCCAGATAGGCCATGTCCACTGCCCTCCCTGATCCACCTCCTAGTCACCCAGTCAAAAAAATTCAATGAGGTTGGTCTGACATGACCTTCCCTGGTGAAACCATGCTGCCTTGGGTCCTGTAGTCCATTGACAACCAGATGTTCCACCAATCTCTCCTTCAGTAGTGCTTCTATGATCTTCCCACTACCGAGGTGAGGCTGACTGGTCTGTAGTTCCCTGCTTCCTCTTTGTTCCCACTTTTGTATAAGGGACTACATCTGCTGTCCTCAGTCTTTGGGTACCTCCCTGTTTCCAGTGATCGGCTAAACAGGATAGCCAGAGGTTCAGCCACCACCTCTCTTAGTTCTTTAAGGACCCTGGGTGCACCCGTCTGGCCCCATTGCTTTATCAACTCTTGTACTTCCAGTTCCTTCAGGGACCCTTTCTCGTGTAAAAGGACTTGTGTCCATTCTGCACCATTCACACCCTTGTACTCCTTCAGACCCATTAGCCCCTCTTCCTCAGTAAAGACTGAGCAGAAATACCTGTTCAATATGTCAGCTTTACTGTTGTCATCCTCCATGCGCTCCCATCCTCCCCTTCAGTCTCACTATCCCTCCCTTTGTCTTTCTTTTTTCACTATGTACCTGTAAAGGTTTTGTCCCTTTACCCACTGATTTTGCAATGTGTTCTTCTGTCTGACTTTGGCTTCCTTACTGACCTCCCTGCCTCCTTTGCTTCTCTCGGTACTTCTCCCTATCCCCTTCTGCCTGTGTCTTTTGTATTGCCTGAATGCAATCTTTTTGCTTTCACTTTCTTTGATACCTCTTTGGAAAACCATAATGGTCTCCTCTTCCTTTTCCTCTTGCTAACCTGCTTTAATGCATAATTCTGTTGTTCTTGTAATCCCCATTTTAAATACTGCCCACTGTTCCTCAACCCTGATTCCTGTCCCATTCCCCTTAATGCCTCTTTCAAGTATCTCCCATTTTCCCAAAGTCTGCCCCTAAAATCCAGGATACATGTTTTTGTGTGGTTTGGTTCTGCTCTTTCTGTGATTTCAAACCACAATGACTGAGTGGTCACTGTTACCCAGGTGCTCCCCCACTGTTACCCCATCACACTGTCCCTGTTTGTGAGCACAAGGTCCAGTATTGCCTTCTGCCGAGTTGGTTCCATGACCAGTTGCTTGAGGAAGGCACCTGAAGGAGGCCAGGATAAATCTGCTCCTAGTTGATGCTGCTGCTGGGATGCTCCAGTCCACATTTGGAATATTGAAGTCTCCAACCAGTACTACCTCACCCTTGTCTGCCATCCTTTGGAAGGCTAGCATCAACTCCTATCTGTTTCTTCCTCCTGGGCTGGTGGTCTATAGACCACACCTATCTGAGATAAGCTGGCCCCATTTTCCTTTCAGCTTAACCCACAGTGTCTCTCCCCCATTTGTTCCTCCTGGATCTCTGTGGCCCTTATGTCATTTTCACATAAGTGCCACTCCTCCTCCTTCCTGCCTGCTCTGTCTCTTCTGAATATGTTGTAGCCAGGTATGGCCATCTCCCAGTCATGGTTATCATTACACCAGGTTTCAGTGATGACCGCAATGTCCAGGTCTGACTGTACCATGATAGCCTCAGATCTTCCATCTTGTTGCTAAGGCTCCTGGCATTTGCACACATGGCTTTCCATGATTTGACCTCCTAGACTGCTTCACTGTTCTACTCCAGCCCCTTCCTTGGTTGTCATTTATCCCTGGTTCTCCTTGCTGTCTGCCCTTCTGCTGAATTTTGCCCCTTTTCTGCTTATCCACCTCTTGGGTACTAATCTCCATCTTTTGCACACTGCTTTGCAGAGATAGCCACTCCTCTGGTTCACTGGTTCCACTGCTAGCTGTGGGGGGTGAGCAAGTAGGTACCCTCCTTGCTGGCCTGCCACCCCCTTTGCTAGTTTAAATACTTGTCAATGTAGCATTTAAACTTATCATTGAGTGCTTGGATTCCCCTCCAGGATGGATGCAGGCCGTCAGGCTTGAACAAACCTCCATCCCTCCAGGTGGGTCCCCAGTCACCAATGAATCCAAACCCTTCCTCACAGCACCAGTTCTTCAACCATGAGTTAAAGTTCCTGGTGCATGCACTCCTATGCTCTCCCTTGCCTCTCACAGGTAGTACTTCTGAGAAAGTGACAGAAGTAGCTACTTGCTTGAGACCCCTCCCCAGTTTCCTAAACTCTTCCTGAACTTCCTTTGGCTCCCCATTTGCCAGGTCATTAGTACCTAGGTGGATAATGACATCCAGCTCACCCTCCCGACTTGCCTTCCCAGTGATCCCCAGGATCTTCTTTCCATCCCTCCATGCCGTGGCACCTGGTAGGCACCTCACCTCCCTGTCCTCCCCCTCCTGTGTTCCTAGCTGGATCCCTCTTATGATGGAGTCCCCCACCAGGATTCACTTCCTCCTCCTCTGGGGTCCACTGCTTTCCCGCTGAGGTCACCTCCTTGCTAACCTCCACATCCTTTCCTTCCACTTCTCTGGGTACCTCTATTTGGTTGTCTCGTTTGCCAGTGTGGCATATGAGTTCTTGAGTGGAATAGGATCTGGGATGTGCCTCTGCCTGACTGCTCTAACCCTCCCTGAGCCCACTGTCATCCAAGTGCTCCTCGTTCTTGGCATCTTTTGAGGCAGCTGCATTGGACTGGGTGGTCCCTGAAT
The DNA here is from genome assembly GCA_016271365.2 of Neoceratodus forsteri. Taxonomy (NCBI): domain Eukaryota; kingdom Metazoa; phylum Chordata; order Ceratodontiformes; family Ceratodontidae; genus Neoceratodus; species Neoceratodus forsteri. Next base: position 272,818,391 of record CM028130.1, on the reverse strand, counting down.
AGGGGTGATGGTACTCCTGACCCAGTTTACTTCCACTCTGAGTCTGGCTACCTCATCCTGCAGTCCAGAGAGATGCATGCAGATAGGGCAGCACCTCAGTGTCCAGAAGGTCTGCCTGAATATGGCTGCCCCACTGCCACTGCATTGCACCACTCCCCACATTATACTGCAATTCCACTACTTGTCTGCTACTGAAGCTCTCCTAGTTCTCTTTTTATTAATTTACTGTACTAAAAATCCTGTCACTGATCCTCAGATAATTTTTTTTTTAAGGAAAAAGAAACCAATAAATAAATTACTCAAAACACTTGTCGTGCTGAGGGTGGGCTTCCTCCCCTTATGCCTCTACTTCACCCCTTACTATACCTGTGTTTAGCTCCTGTCAATCAGATTTATCAGGGTATATAATTAAGAGTTGGGGAAGGGAGGGGGAAAATTGCAGCAATTAAAGACAGCACAGAATTACACCACCACTATGTTTTAAATATTCAACAGCCCAAAAACAATTATAAGTAAAGACAACAAAGAAAGTATAGTGTCACTACAAGCCCACAATCTAAGTTTAAAAGGAAAATAGCAATTACCAGTTACTCTAAAGCACTGAATTGAATATATGTTTCCTTCCCCTTCTGGCTTCTTCTGAGAAAATAAACCTCTGCTTGCTACTTTAACTCTGACTAAGCCCCACCTCCAGTTATCACGTAGCTGAGGTCAGAGGCCAGACAATTAACACCCTTCACCCAACTACAGGGCAGTCAGACAAGCCAAGATAAAATTTGCAGCAATTAAAGACAGCACAGAATTACACCACCACTATGTTTTAAATTTTCAACAGCCAAAAACAATTATAAGTAAAGACAACAAAGAAAGTATAGTGTCACTACAAGCCCACAATCTAAGTTTAAAAGAAAAATAGCAATTACCAGTTACTCTAAAGCACTGAATTGAATATGTTTCCTTCCTTCCCTTCTGGCTTCTTCAGAGAAAATAAACCTCTGCTTGCTACTTTAACTCTGACTAAGCCCCACCTCCAGTTATCACGTAGCTGAGGTCAGAGGCCAGACAATTAACACCCTTCACCCAACTACAGGGCAGTCAGACAAGCCAAGATAAAATTTGCAGTAATTAAAGACAGCACAGCATTACACAACCACTATGTTTTAAATATTCAACAGCCCAAAAACAATTATAAGTAAAGACAACAAAGAAAGTATAGTGTCACTAAAAGCCCACAATCTAAGTTTAAAAAAATAGCAATTACCAGTTACTCTAAAGCACTGAATTGAATATATGTTTCCTTCCTTCCCCTTCTGGCTTCTTCTGAGAAAATAAACCTCTGCTTGGTACTTTAACTCTGACTAAGCCCCACCTCCAGTTATCACGTAGCTGAGGTCAGAGGCCAGACAATTAACACCCTTCACCCAACTACAGGGCAGTCAGACAAGCCAAGATAAAATTTGCAGTAATTAAAGACAACACAGCATTACACAACCACTATGTTTTAAATATTCAACAGCCCAAAAACAATTATAAGTAAAGACAACAAAGAAAGTATAGTGTCACTAAAAGCCCACAATCTAAGTTTAAAAGAAAAACAGCAATTACCAGTTACTCTAAAGCACTGAATTGAATATATGTTTCCTTCCCCTTCTGGCTTCTTCTGAGAAAATAAACCTCTGCTTGCTACTTTAACTCTGACTAAGCCCCACCTCCAGTTATCACGTAGCTGAGGTCAGAGGCCAGACAATTAACACCCTTCACCCAACTACAGGGCAGTCAGAAAAGCCAGGATAAAATTTACAGCAATTAAAGACAGCACAGAATTACACCACCACTATGTTTTAAATATTCAACAGCCCAAAAACAATTATAAGTAAAGACAACAAAGAAAGTATAGTGTCACTACAAGCCCACAATCTAAGTTTAAAAGAAAAATAGCAATTACCAGTTACTCTAAAGCACTGAATTGAATATATGTTTCCTTCCCCTTCTGGCTTCTTCTGAGAAAATAAACCTCTGTTTGCTACTTTAACTCTGACTAAGCCCCACCTCCAGTTATCACGTAGCTGAGGTCAGAGGCCAGACAATTAACACCCTTCACCCAACTACAGGGCAGTCAGACAAGCCAAGATAAAATTTGCAGCAATTAAAGACAGCACAGAATTACACCACCACTATGTTTTAAATATTCAACAGCCCAAAAACAATTATAAGTAAAGACAACAAAGAAAGTATAGTGTCACTACAAGCCCACAATCTAAGTTTAAAAGAAAAATAGCAATTACCAGTTACTCTAAAGCACTGAATTGAATATATTTCCTTTCTTCCCCTTCTGGCTTCTTCTGAGAAAATAAACCTCTGCTTGGTACTTTAACTCTGACTAAGCCCCACCTCCAGTTATCACGTAGCTGAGATCAGAGGCCAGACAATTAACACCCTTCACCCAACTACAGGGCAGTGAGACAAGCCAAGATAAAATTTGCAGCAATTAAAGACAGCACAGAATTACACCACCACTATGTTTTAAATTTTCAACAGCCCAAAAACAATTATAAGTAAAGACAACAAAGAAAGTATAGTGTCACTACAAGCCCACAATCTAAGTTTAAAAGAAAAATAGCAATTACCAGTTACTCTAAAGCACTGAATTGAATATATGTTTCCTTCCTTCCCCTTCTGGCTTCTTCTGAGAAAATAAACCTCTGCTTGCTACTTTAACTCTGACTAAGCCCCACCTCCAGTTATCACATAGCTGAGGTCAGAGGCCAGACAATTAACACCCTTCACCCAACTACAGGGCAGTGAGACAAGCCAAGATAAAATTTGCAGCAATTAAAGACAGCACAGATTTACACCACCACTATGTTTTAAATATTCAACAGCCCAAAAACAATTATAAGTAAAGACAACAAAGAAAGTATAGTGTCACTACAAGCCCACAATCTAAGTTTAAAAAAAAATAGCAATTACCAGTTACTCTAAAGCACTGAATTGAATATGTTTCCTTCCTTCCCCTTCTGGCTTCTATAGAAGCAACTGTACCCCTGGTGGAATGAGCCCTAAGGCCCACCAGGGACTCCTTGCCCACTTTACTGTAGCAAAACTGAATACAGGCAAGAATCCAGCATGCAATAGTCTTTTTTGTCTCTGGTTTTCCCTTCCCCACTTCTCCATAGGTCAGAAAGAGCTGATTGGTTCCCTGCCTATGGCCTTTTGTGTGATCCAAATAGTAGCTCATAGGCCTCTTGACATCAAGGCTATACTTATTTTTATTTATTTATTTAGTTCTAGGACTACAATTACCTTTGAGCCAAGGCTCTTTTACAAAGGTTCCACATCAGAGACAAGTAAGTACAGAGGATAAAAATGAAAATACAACAATCAATGGTAATACAACAAGGAGTAACTACAGACAAATTTGGTTAAAGGTTAAGGTGAATACACTTGCAGGATGGTACAAATACGTAGCAAGAGACCAAGATAAGGCCTTGGTTTAGCAACACCAGGAGAAGGTACAGTGACAAGGGGGGAGAGCAGGGTGGGGGGACTAGGATGCAGCTGGAGGCATTTGTCAAACAATGGTACGGGAGAAGTGCTGGTAACAGAGAGGGGTCGTGAGGGGGGAAGGGAGGGATGGTGGAATGGGGGCGGTGGTAGAGATCAGGGGAGGAGGGGATGCTAGGAGATAGGACTTAATGGGATAGAGCAGAATGTGGCAGAAGAGAATGGGCAGATAGGAAATAAGTGCATCAATGGGATACAGAGCGGCTGAAGGGGTGGAGGGTGGTACTGGAGTGGTGAGAGGCAATTACAGGCACTGGAGGAGATGGCGGCCAAGATTAGGTGAGGCAATCACAGGAGCTGGAGGCAGTAAGATGGAGCCGGAGTCTTGTTTTAAAGATCCCAAGAGTTGGAGCTGTAGAGATGGTGGGGCTGAGGCTATTCAGACAAAGTGGAGCTTTGTAGGTGAAGGAACATAGACCCTGTGTGGTGCGACAGCTGGGGACTTGCAGGAATTGCATTTTTGATCTCCTGGTGATCTGTGAGTTGTTGTTGTTGTTGTGAAGCAGGGCTGTGACACCAGGGGGTGCAAAGCTCAGGCTAATTTTCTTTGCCATGGTGCAGGTGAGATACTTAATGCGGTTGAAAGCTGGAGCCAACCGGATTTAGCATAAAGGTCGCAGGTATGGGTGAGACAGTGGGCCCCAGTGAAAAGTCGACATGCCTTGTTGAGGGCTGTTGATATACGTCTGAGGGTAGTTGATGTGGCTGAGCCATAGATGATGATACCATAGTTGATAATCGAGACCACAGAACTCTGGACGGCAATCTTCAATGCATCAGGGGTGAGATGTTCTCTGTGTTTGTAGAGTAGACCAAGGTGAATATTAGCAGCTTTGGCCACATTGTCGACATGTGCCCCGTAGAAAAGATTGGGGTCAAGCAGTATCCCAAGATATTTGAAGGAAATAACCTGTTCGAGGGTATTCCCTTGTGAGGTGGAGATAGCCAAGGGGTGTAGCTTATGCTGATTGTGAGAGCTGCAGAAAAGCGTAGACTGTTTTTTTGTGGTTAAGGACAAGTTTGTGATTAGAAAACCATGACTCAACAGCACTGAAACCAAGTTGGAGATTGAGTTGTAATGACATGGGATCTTTGTGAGAGGAGAAAACAACTGCGTCATCGACATATAGGATGATTTGCTCCGGGCAAAATTGCAGTAGGGAATTTAGAAAGAGGCTGAACAGGAGCGGGCCCAGTATCGAACCCTGGGGGACACCAGAGTGAACTGGCAAGTTATCAGAAAGAGCATTGGCAATTTTCACTCTTTGCGAGCGGTTTTCATGGTAGCTTTTGAACCATAGAGCAGAGTCAGGAGAGAGACTGGTGTTCAATAGTTGGTCAACCAGCAGCCGATGGTGGATAGCATCAAATGCCTTGGAGAGGTTGATAAAGACTGCCCCAGTAAGTAGGCCCTTGAGAGAACTATGCCCAGCTCCGGTGAATTCGAGGAGAGCAGAGGAGGTGCTGTGACCTTTTCTGAAACCGTGCTGTTGTGCGCACAGTAAATTGTATTTGTCCAGATAGTCAGTCAGTTGGTCTGCTATGATGCGCTCAAGTGCCTTGGAGAGCGGTGGCAGTATAGAGATCGGACGATAGTTTGAGTGGCTGGTCTTGTCACCACTTTTGTGGACTGGAGTCACGGTGGCAATTTTCCATCTGTCCGAGAATTGACTGGAGCTGAGAGAGAGGTTCAGAATTTTAGTTAAGGGACAAAGAACATCTTCAAGAGTAAGTGACAGTATCTTAAGGTCCAAGGTGTCACCACTAGTTCTGGATTTAGAGATGGCAGCAGTAATATAATGGCGCGCTTCATTTATCTTGACCTCCCGAAAGTAGAAATGAGGGTGATTAGCCTAAGCATGGTGGGTGTTAGAGGAGGTGATGTTTTCTTCAAAAAAATTGGGGGGTTGGGGAGAACAGCACGAAGGTTGGTAAAAGCTGTATTAAAGGTGTTAACAATGACCATTGGGTCAAGGGTAGTGATCCCATCAATTATTAGCGTGGCCAGAGAGTTTTTAGGCTGTTTCCCTGTGATTTCCTTGATATTATCCCAGAAGGCTCATCCATTTCCCCAGGTGTTGGTGAGTGCATCCTTGTAAAAGGAGCTTTTTGTGAGCCGGATAGCTTTTGTACAGGCATTATGGGCTTGTTTGTATTTTTGTATGTCAGATTGCTTGCTTGTAGCTTTAGCCACCGCCCAGGGATGGTCCCTTGATTTCAGCTGAGAAAGGAGCTCAGCATTGATCCAGGGGTTACAGAGTGTTTTAGTGTTGCGCTTTTTAACAGGGGCAAAGAGGTCACAGGCCCTGAGGAAAGTGGTGATGAAGAAGTCAAGGGCCATGTTAACATTCATCGCTTTGTGAATAGGTAGCCAGTCTTACAGTTTCAGGTAGTGTTTAAGATGGTTAAGTTGTCCACGAGGGAAGACTCTGCTATAGATGATTTTGGGGGCTTGAGAAATGTGTTGAACCATTCACAAATGATTGGGGAGTGGTCGCTGAGGGAATCCGGGAGACGGTACTTCGAGAGATCCTGGAGGGGGTGGCTGGTAAGTACCCAGTCCAGAAGGGTACTAGTGCTGGACTTATAGTTTGTCCTAGTAGGGGTGGCAACCATCTGTGTGAGGTTGGCAGCAGCTATGGATTTTTTATGCGCTCCTAGATCTGACACTAGCCAGTTTATGTTGAAGTCTCCTAGCAGGATAAGTTCAGAGCCAGGATGTTGGGAGTTGATGAAGTTGAGAACATCACTGAGACCATTGACCTGATCCCTGGGTGGGATGTATACGGAGACTATTGTGAGGGCTTTATGATTGGGTCTGAGTAGAATTTTTATAGGTAGGATCCGGGCCGAGGAGTCAGGTGTCAGAGTTGCAATGGGGTGCCCCATAAGAGTGTCTTTGATATAGATGGCACAGCCTCCTCCTTTCTTAGAGACACGATCCAATCTGAAAACATTGTAGCCCTGTAAGGTTATTGCCAGATCAGGAACTTTTGGCGTCAGCCATGTTTCGACAACTGCTAGGACATCAGGGTTATGTTGTCTTATGAAGGATTGAAGAGCATCAAACTTAGGCAGCAGGCTGCAGATGTTAAGGGTTGCGAGAAGAAGAGCACCGGCAGTTAACTTGTAGCTTGGGCTGCATGGGCCAGGGTTTGGGTGGACATTGCCTAAAATCAGTAGGAGGAGTAGAAGTTTTATAGAGCATAAGCCCTTTTATGTAGGAGCAGTAGGCAGGTTCCAGGCGGCAGCCACAGTGAGATGCAATGTGATGCAGAGTGGATAAACTGGCCCACAGACCAGGCTTAGTGGCTTTTAGAAGCATCCATGTATTGACAAAAGGTGGTCCATGAGGAGGACTCGGCGAGTAGTGGAGAGTTCCCTGGGAGCAGCAGGTTATGACTAAGTAGCTGGTGGGGAGGGAGAGGGCAGGGGTGGCAGGGGCCAGGGAGGGAGAAAAGGGGCAGCAGAGCAAGGAGGGAGAGGAGAGTTATTAGCAGGGAGGAGAGAGCCCGCGTGGCAGGCATTGGTGCACAAGTGGCAAGGGGGATAGCTGTGGACCGGGACAGAAAGTGAGTAGTCTGGAGAACAGAGGGAGGATGCTTTAAGGAGTTAGAGGAGAGAGAGCTGACTTTAGGCAGGCACTGTATGAGATGAGAAAGAGGTGGGAAGAAAGCGTGTAGGGCCCAATTCAGGGCTAGTAAGGGCGGAGAGTGAACAGGGGGCGGGGTTTAGGTGTATTTAATTAAGGTGGGGTGGGGGTGTGCGGAAAATGTTGGCAAAGTCATTGAATTTCAATGAGCACAGAGCACGGCGAGCAGAGCAAAGGCAGAGAGATACAGGGAGCCAATCAGGAGCAGCACAGGCAGCGGGAGTCCAATCGGGGAGCGAGGCAGCGAGCGCTAGTCCAATGGTAGCTGCCCACGGCTTCCCCGACCCCAGGCAGTATTCTTACCCGGTGGTGCTGGAACTCAGAGGCAGGCAGGAGTGGCGGGCTTGTGCGGCTGGCTTCAGGAGCTGCGGCCATGCTGAAAAATGGACCTTGGCGGCCCGGTCAGGGGCTGGATCTAAGGGGGACAAATGAGAAGAGGAAATTAGCTTAAGAGCAGAGCAGGACAAAGGCAGATGACGCCTGAGAAAAATAAATCGGGAGGGCGTGGAGTGAGAGAAAGGTTGAGAGCAATTACTTAGTTAAAGCGGGAGGTGGGGCAGCCGAGGTCAGAAACAATGGATTTTCCAGGACCTGGCGCCAGGAAGAGAAAGGCGATAGACACAGGGGCTAGTGGAACAGGACAATTTACACAGTTTCCAGAATTAGGGGGCAGGGAAAAATGGTGAAAGGACAGAGAAGAAATAGCAGCAGAGAGAAAGTTACAAATACAGTCCCAGTTAATCAACAGATAAATTGGCTATAATCACAATTCGGCAAACATTGAAACTTAAACAGGGTTTACAAGCAAAACAATTTCAGCAAAGCCAATGAATTTCGATGGGCGCAGAGCCCGCAAGAGCAGAGATACAGGAGCCAATCAGAGCAGCGCAGGCAGCGGAAGTCCAATGAGGAGCAAGACAGCGGTGCCTATTCCAATGGTAGCTGCCCATGGCTGCCCTGACCCTGGCAGTATTCTTACCTGGTGGAGCTGGAACTCAGAAGCGGGCGGGAGTGGCGGCGTGTGCGGCTGGCTTCAGGAGCCACAGCCACACCGAAAAATGGACCCAGTGGCCCAGTCAGGGGCTGGATCTGGTGGAGCTGGAACTCAGAGGCGGGCAGTGGCGGCTTGTGCGGCTGGCTTCAGGAGCCACGGTCATACCGAAAAATGGACCTGGCGGCCCAGTCAGGGGCTGGATCCAGTGGAGCTGGAACTCAGAGGCGGGCGGGAGTGGCAGCTTGTGTGGCTGGCTTCAGGAGCCATGGCCATGCCAAAAAATGGACCCAGCGGCCCAGTCAGGGGCTGGATCCGGTGGAGCTGGAACTCGGAGGTGGGCGGGAGTGGCAGCTTGTGCGGCTGGCTTCAGGAGCCACAGCCATGCTGAAAAATGGACCCGGCGGCCCGGTCAGGGGCTGGATCTAAGGGGGAGAAATGAGAAGAGGAAATTAGCAGCCTGTGTTCCCCTGAACTGGAATGATCTGTGAAGAAGACAGGCAGGGTAATGGACTGGTTGAGGTGGAAGTCAGATACCACTTTGGGGAGAAACTTCCTATTGTTCCTAAGAACTACCTTGTCCCTATGGACTGAAATGTAGTTAGGTTCTGTGGACAAAGCCTGGAGTTCACTAATCCTCCTAGCTGAAGTGACTGCCACCAGGAATACTGTTTTCAAGGTCACATACTTGAGCTCTGCCGAGGACATGGGCTCAAAAGGGGGTTGCATTAGCTGTACAACGCATATATTCGGATCCCACAAGGGGGTTGTTTCCCTATGCAGGGGGTGCAAATGTAGCAGGCCCTTGAAAAACTTTCTGAAAATCAGATTAGAAGCCAAGGAAGAGCCTTTCCCAGCCAAGAGATAGGCAGAAACAGCTGCCAAGTGTACCTTGAGGGTAGATGGCCTCAGGTCCAGGAAATGGAGGTGGGCCAAACAGTCCAACAGTACTGGCAAGCCAGCCTGGTGAGGAGCTATGTCCTGCTGCTGACACCAGATGGAGAATCTCCTCCACTTGGAAGTGTAAGTCTTCCTGGAAGAGGGCTTTCTAGAAACTCTAAGAACCTCCAAGACCCCTTCAGAGAGGTGTAAGTTAGCATACTCTAAGTCCTCAACAGCCAGGCCCTGAGGCTGGGGTACAGGAACCTGCCCTGGGAGGATGTCAGTAGGTTGTGCCTCATGGGGAGGCAAATCAGGCTGGATATTGACAGGGACATGAGTAGGGAGTACCTGCGCTGCCTGGCCCAGTCTGGAGTTATGAGGATCATTGTTGCTGGCTGAGTCCTGAGCTTGTTCAGTACTCTGGGTAGTACAGGAAATGTAAGGAAGGCGTACAGGAATTTGCCTGTCCGATCCAGTAGCAGTGCATCCAGTGGCACTGTGCCCACTGCCGGAGGTCTGCAACAGAACTGAGGCAACTGGTGATTGTCTGGGGCTGAGAAGAGGTCCTCCTCTGGAGTGCCCCACTTCCTGAAAACAGCTTGCAGAACCCGTCTGTTCAGGGACCACTTGTGGTGGTGTTGGTTGATCCTGCTCAGGACATCTGCTAGGACACTGTCCTTTCCTGGAAGATGGATTGCTGAGAGAGAAATTCTGAGGGAGTAAGCCAGGCTCCAGATTTTCATGGCCTCTGCAAAGCAAGGTTGACCTTGTGTCTCCTTGCTTGTTTATTTTGTACATGGTGTTTATATTGTCTGTTCTGACCTGCACCACCTTTCCCTGGAGCATTGTGCTGAAGGGTTGAAGGCCCAGAAAAACTGCTCTGAGTTCCAGCAGGTTTATGTGCAGTAATGACTCCTGCTGGAGCCATGTACCGTGTGCTCCTCCAGGTAGGCACCCCACCCCAGGAGGAAGGCATTGGTTGTCAGCACTACTGAGGGGGACTGCTGCAGGAATGGCACACCTTCTCTGAGGTTGTTCCTTTCCTGCCACCAATGAAGTGCTTGAAGGAGAGTTCCTATAACTGGCACTAGTTTTGACAAGGAGTCCTTTTTCTGGGACCAATTAGACCTTAGGTAAAACTGAATGTCTCTCATTTGGAACCTGGCTCCTGGCACTGTTGCTGTAGAGGTTGCCATGTGACCCAAGAGTTGCAGGAAATGTCTTGCTGGTCTGGGAGTATGCAGCTAGGAGGAGCTTGCTAGCTGAACCAGACTGTCCACACTTCCCTGAGGGAGGAATACTTTTCCCTGTAGTGTGTCCAGCTCTGCCCCAATGAACTTCAGAAGTTGGACCGGTTGCAAGACTGACTTTTTCAGGTTCTCCAGGAACCACAAAAACTGCAGGGTAACCTCTGTGAGAGCTAGGGCATCCCTTACCTGTTGAGGGGACTCTCCCACGACTAGCCAGACATCTAGGTAAGGGAACACTGGCACCCCCTGCCTTCTCAAGTGTGCCACTACTACTGACAGGCACTTTGTGAACACTCTTGGAGCAGAGGTCAAGCTGAAGGGCAGGGCTCTGAACTGGTAATGACCTGATGGCATTCTGAATCTGAGATACTTTCTGTGGGATTGCTTGATAGGAATGTGAAAGTATGCATCTTTGAGATTTAGTGATGCCAACCAGTCTCCCTGCCTGAGTGTGGGGAGAATAGTTACCAGAGTGACCATCTTGAACATTGGCTTTGCAAGCTGTCTATTCAAGTGTCTGAGATTTAGTATGGGTCAACACTCACCAGTTTTCTTTAGTGTTAAGAAGTACCTTGAGTACAGACCTTTTCCACTCTGAGCTAGGGGAACAGGCTCTACTGCCTTCTCTAGCAGAAGGTTGGAGACTTCTGATTCTAGCAATACCTTTTCTGTTTGGGTAACAGGTCTGAATCATCTTGCCCTCAACCTTGGCACAACCTTGAAGCTGAGTGCTTACTACCTCCAGGACCCTCTTGTCTGTGGCGATGGCTTGCCATGCCTGGAAGTAGTGAGCTAGTCTGCAGCCTACTGAGACCGGGACTGGGGAGACGACCCTGACAAGCATATCAGGGATTCTGCTTTGCTTGTGCAATGGACTGGGGACTGGAACCAGCCTGGCCACTGCTCCTTCTACCCCTGCCCCTAAAGTACCCTCTCTGCTGCTGGTATGCTGGGAAAGCCTGTGTCTGGTAAAAAGGACTAGAAAAATACTTTCCCCTACCTCCCCTACTCTGGTGCTTCTGGGGGGTGAATGCGATTTCCTTTGCAGTAGCACTCTTGTACGCCATCTTGTATTCATCCGTCTTCTTCATGTAGGCCTCTGTCTGTTCACCAAACAAGGAGGCTGGCTCACAAGAAGAATCCAGTGCCTTGGTCTGCGTGTCCTGAGTCAGGTTCATGGCCCTGAACTGGGCAAACCTCCTCAGAGACACTGAGGTTGCCATTACCCTGGCAACAATGTCATTAGAATCCACTGCCATGTGGAACTGGTACTTGTAGGCCTCAATACCATATTTTGCAGTTTCCATCAGGTCAGCTGCCAGTGGGGAAGGAGCTGACTTAACCATCTCTACCACAGAGTTCCAGAGGTTCTTCTGACATCTTGAAACACAAACCATATAAGGAGCTTGTCTGATAGCCAAGGAAGCTCCCAAATAGGCCTTCTTGGCCATTGAGTCCATACTTCTGGAGTCTTTATCAGGAGGATGGGATGACAGGGGTGACCAAGGAGGAATTCAGCTCCCCCACTGGCCACCTGGTATTTCCTTTCCATCTTTTTCTCCGAACAGAAGTGGGGTTCTGCTGAATCTTGGTGGTTTGCCTTTTCAGTGACTTGTGGATAGGAAGAAGCAACCTCTTTGTTGCTGGCACATCCATCATCTCCATGTAATCTGACTCCTCCTCCTCCTCCTCAGTAGTCTCTTGAGTGGGGAGGTCTACAGTGTCTGCCACTTTTTCATAAAAGAAAAATGGAAGGAATAATCTTCAGGGTGTTTAGGAGGAGACTCAAACTCTTCTCTGTCTGGAGAAACATATGGTTCGATGAGTTCACCAAATTCCTCTTCTTCTTCCTCCTCCTCCTCCTCCTCCTCCTCTTCCTAATAATAGGGATCCCATTCAAATGAACTGGGAACTGCAAAAATATCTGGTGCTTGAACTGTGGCTGCTGCGGCACTTGTTGAGGAACCTGGACCAGAGCGTTGTGCTGCAGCAGCTGAATAATTCTAATCGTGTTCATGATCTCCTCAGTGGTCAGAACAGAAGCTACCTTCAGTTGTGGTTCCTGCACTGCATGCTTTTCCTTCTTTTTCCTCTTGGAAGCCACGGCTGGATCAGTGGCCAGTTCTGTGCTGTTTTGTTCCTGAGGAAGTGTCGCCCTTGTCAGAGGACTTACCTCTGGTTTCTTCAGTTCATCTTTGTTAGGAAGAGGAACCCCATGTCCAGAACCCAGGTCAGCAGCTTTATTGGACATTTATTCTCTCGGTTGGTTTAATCGCCTAGCAAGCATAGACTGAGGGAAATTCTTACAAATTTCACACTCTGTGTTCAGGTAGTCAAACTCCAAACAGAGTACACAAATTAAGTGTGGGTTGTCCTTGGCAAACGGCTCACCACACTTCATGCAGTGCTGGAAACCAGTAGGACCAGTTCTCTTATTAAGCTTCTGTGACATAACCTAAAACCCCATAATATTGTGGGTTGTGAGAGCAAATACACACTTAAATACAAATTAACCAGAGTTCTCTGTTCTTTTTTTTTTTTCGGTCAGTTCAGCGACCAGTAAGAAAACCGAGAAAACCCCCAGGTTAACCCCACAGAACTGTGAGGAGTACAGAGAACCGAGTTAAATTTAGCCAAAAACTAGACTTTACCTCAGAAAAACAAAGTAAGGTCGGTTCCTTCCTGGTTGTGAGGAACTGGCAAGGAACCGCAAAACGTACCAAAATAACGCTAATCTAGACTATTCTACCTGTAAACCAAGGACAGTGTTTCGAAAACTAAACAAAACTAATTGATAACTACATAAACCAAGAAAAAAATAAATATCTTCAAGAAAGCTGAAGGAGAAGTCTCTGAGGCATCTTACTAGGCAGGCAGAGTAAAGAATCTGATGGCTGCATAGAATACACCAGGGACAGCGGTTTGAAAACAGAGCTCGAGTCTATCAACGTTCCACTATTAGCATAGGTTCTATTAACTAATTTCTCTCCGGGGCAGTTGAATGGTGAAGGCTAACTGCATATGTCAGAATACAGTTAAGATTTCCTGGGGCTTGAACAAAAATATTACACTGCATTTCTCAATATAATGGCTATCTTTAACTTTTACATCTGCCATACATAATTCCTAAAATATTACATTGCATAAGTTTCCTGTTTCCCTTATGATTTTTCAACTTTCCAGTTAGGAAGCCTTATTCCAAGCATCTCCAAAGAGGGGTAAGAGACTGTGCAGATTCCCAGTGAAGGAGACATTATCGTGTCCACATTCTTTGTAATGTATATATTGTAGTGTAGTAACATAAACTCTGGGAAAAGAAGCAGAGAGAGCAAGAGAGGTAGCCTTCTTGGAGGTACTACCACTGCCATACCTGAACCATAGGGAACAGTTCTGCATATTCCCATTCAATACATTGCTAAAGGGTTGGTGTAGAGAGGAGAGATTTTGGTTCTTTGGGGACTGGGGCCCAACGTGAAGGGTTGGAGGCTGGCCAAAAGGGATGTCTTGCACCCCAGCAAGGAGGGCACTGGGAGAAAGGTGGGCATGACACATAGCTAGTTTAAACTAATATGGGAGAGTCAGGGAGGCACGGCACACAAAAATGTCACAAATGGGGGGGTCTTTCTGACCTTCCCCTTCTGAACTCAGCAGGATCGAATAAACTTGTGGAAAAAGGAGGTTAAGGGAAAATGTTGGAAAATGGTATGCACCAATGCTAAAAGTTGCTTTACTTCAACACAATACTAGGGTTCAGAAGCAGCTTACTTTGGCAAAGCAAAAACAAAACATAATACTTTCAGTTTAGCATGAGTCAGCATTCCTGTTCGCAGAGTGGTGTTCTCGCTCTTTCTCAAGCCCCCAAATTCTGCCTCTGTCTAGTTTCCTTTTTATGCATCCCAGGTGAGGCTTATCCGTATATAGCTCGATGTAGATTTTTTCCCCTCAGCATTGACCTGAGGGCAGTGCTGCACCTGAGCAGTGTGCTCATTCCACCCTCTCTCCATGCCAACTGGATGCAGCAGATCACTCAGCTTGTCTTTTCATTGGTTCATAAGTGCCTAAATGCTACTGGCCAGTTGTTTGCAGCTCTGCAGCGCCACCCCATGGACACAAGGGGCTGTCCACCCATGAATGCCAAAATCAAGTGACATAATTGCTGAGTGTTCTGTCACAGTAATTTTATTTTTAAGTGTAAGCACGCTATTCCCCCTATTGATTCTCCAGTTTTCCCTATCACACCAGTGGTGTTCTGGCTGCTGTTCTCCTTCTCTCCCTGACTGTCATAACAGACTAGTATTACAGTACAACCTCAGAGATACGAACTTCAGTAATACCGACTGTTCAGTCAACCGAACGGGTATTCCCCCTCCCCCCTCCACCACCATCACAATTAGCTAACCACTAACACCTGTAACACCTCAGCACACAGTATAAAATGCATTAATGCGTTAGTGAATCAATAGTGGTAACGGGGTGTTACAAGCATGGCAGGCAAAAGAAAATGAGTAACGCTGTCTATTGATACTAAAGATGCTGTTTACCTGAGTGCAATGGCTTGGGGGGAGATCAGCTATGAATCCCTTCGTTGTTCTTGGAATACGCTGTGGCAAGTTCAGGAAGTGGATCAGGAGCGTGACGACATCACACTAGCCGAGAGCCAGGTGCACTTTATTGAAGAGCGAGCAGCACTTCAGCTCACAGAAGAAGAACAAGAGGAACGGCTGAGAGCAGATTCCAAAGAAACGGGGCATGAAATCCTTTCAGACACTCAGATAATAGACCTGGCCATAGTGAGTTCAAAACCTGAGAGTTTGAGTGACAGTGAGGGGGACGAGGTCGCTGTTAAAATTTCTCATAGCCAAGCTGAGGACTGTTTTGCTGTGTATGTTCAGTGGATGGAGCAGCAGTCCGAAGCAAACCCTACGAACCTGATGCTGCTTCAGTAGCTAAGAAATATGGCTGCTAAAAAGCACTTCAGTGGGCTGAAGTAGATCGCTATGACAAACCTTTTTAAAACTTCCGAATCTTAATAGTACTGCACAATAATAAAGCACTTTTTATACGCTTGATAAATAAAAATGATTTTTAGAGTCTAAAACGTGATATATTTGCAGTTTTGGGGAAACTTGGTACTGTTTCAAAGATATAGATTTTTCAGAGATATGAACACCATTGATTCCCATGGTGTCTGTATCTCCGAGGTTGTACTGTACAAATATTAATATTTTTAATTATATACATTATATTATTGTGCATTTAATAAGTGTGATTGCCACTGCTGATCCTGCAGGTGACTTTGGTTCAGCATTTGCTTGGTTTTCTGTTTGTGCTGCACCCCATCCCTAGTTTGCATAGGTGCTTGGCCTGGGGTACTGGTTGCCCACTTGGCACAGCGTACTGCCCTTCTGGCACTCGATGGACATGTCTAAGGAGTTTCTGCCCTCAAGGCAAATGCCTGTCATTTGTTACTGCTCTGAGGTATGTGGTTTCCTATTGATACGCCCCAAAGGCATCAATAGTGCAAACTGCACAAACCCCAAGAGCAACATGTAGTGACAACTTAACAACAAGTTCTCCACAGGCAGCGTGTATTGTAAACAGGCAACAGAATAGACAACACAGTGTCTACCCTTGGAGTATCTGTTGTCCAGTTTTTATTAGGTGATGCCCTGGGGGTTATTACTTGTGGCTTGATACCCTAGGGATAGATGTTATGTTGTTGTTGGATGTGTGTGCAGCCCTTGGGGTACCACTTCTATGATGTTCAGTCAGTTCTGCCCTGTAGTAGAGCATATTCATTGGCTTCCGTCCTGTTTATTCTGTTGCCTGTTGAAATTATGCTTGTGCAGTTTGCACTATGCAGTGTCCTTGGGGTGTATATGGGGCTATTATGGCAATCAGGAGAGAAGACGAATAGCATCCAGAACAGCACAGGTGTGACAGGGGAAACCAGAGGACCAATGAGGGGAACAGCATGCTTAATATAAAAATAGAATTACTATGAATAATCACTCAGCAATCATGTCACTTGATTTTGGCATTCAGGACAGATGGACCCCCAGCCCACGGGAAATGCTGCAGAGCTGTTAAGTCACTGACCAATAGCATTTTGGCATTCATGGGCCAATGAAAAGATGAGCTGAACAAGTTGCTACAATTAGCATGAAAAGGGAGCAGAATAAACACACTGCCCATGGGGCAGTGCTGCCCTCAGCTCAACACGGAGGGAAACAAAAGTCTGCCTCAAGCACCTGAATACAGCCAGTGCATATGACCTTTATGGGCAAGAAATTAGCAGGACTGGGTTTCAATTCACCCTGTTCTAATGCTAGTATCTTAGTGGAGAGGTGGTCCCTGATGATAATTGTATACAGTAGTCTGGGGGCAGGAAATTTGAAACCCTTTGGATACTAGAAGCAATAGGGAAGGGAAAAATGATCTGGGTCGGGGTGGTCTACAATCCACCGAACCAGGTTCCAGAGATGGACAGGTCACTGTGAGAGACACTTAACAGTGCAGCAATTATAGGGGAAGTAGTAGTAGGTGGGGATTTCAACATGATTCCAATCACAGCTAGAACTAAGAAGCAGTTTCTGGTGGATGCCTGTCAGGAGGCATTTCTAGAGCCATTAGTTCAGGGCCCAACAACGGAGGCCCTGTTGGATCTTGGGCTTACCAATGGTAAGAGGATTCAGAATGTAGATGTCCTGGAACTACTTGGTTCCAGTGGTCACAGGATAGTAGTGTAACCCCTAGGTGGCGCTATCCCAAGGGCTACTACCGCTGCCTGCTTGGCTAGTAGCAGGTTGAGGGGCCTAGGTTCTGTGACGGGTGCCTCCACCCAGATGTCAGGGTTGGCAGTGGTCAAACTAACCTGGGCACAGCCCTCCGGGACACTGTAACCCCCTCTGTCCCTTCTAGTGGCCTGAACAGTACATGAATATCACTTTCACAATACCCCTTGTACACCATACAAGTACCCACACTGTTTGCACTTACCCCCAGGGCTGGTTCCTCTTGCTCGACCCTGTGGACCCCCTGTAACACAAGGTTATGCAAAGCAAATAGCAGCAGTACAGTACTTTTGGCACAAACTGGAACCACAGTCAAGTTAAATGCAGAAAAAGTTAGATCTGATTTATTCAGGGGATTGGAACAGGGGAGGGGTGTAATCAGGTTAATTGGCTTAAAGGCTATAACAAACAAACAGTAATGAATGCGCTTTAAGTCCCCACACAGTCACACTTCTGGGTACCCAGGTAGGAAGCAATGGGCTAGCCAGGAACGCTGCAGCTGGTTGGGGCCCTGTGATGGAAGAAAGCAACATGCACAACACACACTACTTGTAATCCGGAGCCGGAGGGCTCAGTTCATGAAAGAGAATGCAACAAGACAATCAGATGACAACACTTTAGATTTAGCAGTTGTTGCAGGGAGCTACCCTGATGTTTACTCATGATGCCCAATACTGGACACAGGCAGAACGAAATCGATACTGCAGGTTGTTGAGCTGGAGTGCCTGGGGAAGCGGGGCCCACACGAATCATCGAAGCATCATTCCTGTTCAAGTGTTGAGCAGGGGGCTGATCCCCAGGCAGGTCTCTCGTCGATGGCTTTCTCTGTGCAGCGAGTAGTCGGGCTGAGCCAGTGTGGCAAGGCCCAGGCCCAATGAAGATGATTCTGGATTCAGTTTGTGGGGCTAGATGCAGCTTCCAGCAAGCAGAATACAATTTAAACCACAGTGGGGAACCAAATCATGACCCACTATAGGCACACAGCACATTTACACGTAAGGAAATTCTAATGCAGCTTCCAGCAAGCAGAATACAATTCAAACCACAGTGGGGAACCAAATCATGACCCACTATAAGCACACAACACATTCCCATGTAAGGAAATTCCACTGTACCAGGCAAAAAGCTCTTCGATCGCAATCACAGAGTCTCTGCACAATCCGGGAGTTCAGAGGTGGCTGGAAGTCCAGACAGGCCAATCGCATTCAACAAATCTTCTGTCTTCTTCAGGTTAAAGCCTGGTCACAGTCCAGTGGCTTAAATAGTCCTCACAACTAGGATTCAGTCCAAATAAACTCTGTTTTCCATCTCAATGACAGCAGGCAGAAAGGCAGGCCAAAACTCAGCCCTTTCACAGTTCTCCCATGCAAAAACTACACAGAACTGCTGCTCAAAATCACTTGATCTGTTCCTTCTTCACTTCTCAGCTCAAAACTGAAACTAGGTGCAAGCAGCCTGGGAAATTCCCCAAGATCCAAAAGGTTTGGTTGGCTGATCTGTCTGTCAGTCACAACAAGAGCTCCCCCTTCAGTTCATTTAGGCGCCAAAAGCCCAAAACTACAATCCCTACAAGTTTTGACACCACCAAGCCCCTGCAGGCAAGCTCCATTTTAGAGTCCCAACAGTACTGATTGGCCCATTTTGACAGTCCTTGCTGCAAAGAAAACAGGTTAGAACAAACTGCAATATTATCACTCTAATAGATAATCAGCAAATAAGCACATCTTGTAACAGAGCTCCCTCTGCGCAAATAGTGATGGCAGAATGGAGCAATTATCTGGCAGCCCGGGCAGGACTCGAGCATAGAAACACTCAGTCCCCCCAACCCCCAGATTAATTATAACTGCAATCCAGGCAGCTCTTAAAGAGACAGTACACAGAGGCTATACAGGCACTCTCTGGCAATACATTTAAATAGCTAAAATGCAAGACACCAGCCTGGCAGTGAGCATTTAGGCAAGCTCAAGAAAGACTTTTTGGGAACCCCCATTTGTAGGGGGGTTACACCCTTCCCTGCCTGGAGAAAAATTGGCATCCGCGTCAAGTCTGTACTATCACAATATCAAAAATGCAATATAAATGAGACATATATATATATATATATATATATATATATATATATATATATATATATATATATATATATATAATATATATATATATATATATATATATCATTAACATTACATTACTATACCTTTCAATATATATTCTACATCCATATTGACAATACTTATGCATGTTTCATACAAGTAATACTGATTCATTTAATAACTTCTTGTACATTAAACAATGTAAGAGGGGCCCTTCCCTATCAGCTAACTTGGGGCTGGATGGGGCAGGGGTGCCATGGTGAGAGGGAAGAACAAGTAACCTGGAGTTGGTCGTCAAGCTCAATTTGGGCAGTGAGCTTGGCGAAACATAAACCCCATTGTGAACCCCATTGAGAGGCAAATCCACTGGCCTCCCAGGGGAATCATAACTAAAGCGTAGCACTGGTTTAACAGCTCAGCCAGTCTTTCTGGGGGGAGCAGCCACAGTCTCTGTACTTTCAGCACTAACTTTGGAGCTTTCGTCACTTGTGTGGGGTGCCTCTGCATGGATGGGAATATCCAAACTTGGAGCACTGTCAGCTCCTTGATCTGTAGGCTCTGTTTCCACAACACTTTGCTCATTATCTTCTGATGGAGGCCCAAGTTGCTCATTTTGAGGAGGCTCTGGCACAGTTAGGCTTTGTGGCACTGAAGGGGGACTGTCAACACTCACATATTGTTCTTCAAGTTCTGGTGTGTCACCAGAGAGACTCAGACCATCAGCCCCTTCTTCGGGTAATTCACACAGTTCCACAAAACACAGAGAGTCCGCAACCTCAGATGTAATCCTTTGCACTTCACTTTCAGGGATCATTGGCTCCAAGGACAAAGCTGGGGGGTTAGGCAGTCCAGAAGGCCCAGCTTCATCCCCACAATTAGTCATAGGGTTACCTTGAAACAGCTGACTCAATTCATAGGAGGGGTAATAGGCATTGTCACACTCACTTTCGTCAAAGGTGAACTGACAGTCACTATCATTCTGGGCCTGCTCCGGGGGAAACCTTAAGTCTGTAACTACTGGGGTAGGTTGACTCTGTCTCTTTTTGCAGCAGCATGAGTCACCAGCCAAGGGGAATCAATCTCTGATGGTTCAACCTCAGTTATGACTTGGCCAATAGGTAGCAAGTGGTTACTAAGCATGGTCTTGACAGCTTTGGAGTTATTCTCTGGGCGCACCTTGTACACTGGTAAATCTTTCAACTTTCCAACTACTACATGGGGAAGATGGTGCCACCTATCACCAATTTTGTGTTTGCCATGCAGTCCCAAATTGCATAACAACACATGGTCTCCAGGCTGAAGCTCTTGAGCCTTTACTTTTTTATCATGCCTCTCTTTGTTGGCGAGATTTCTTTCGGTGGCCATTGTCTGGGCCAGTTGATGGGCATGGTTCAACTGAGCTTTCAGTTTCTGTACATACTGTAGGTAATTTTCAGCTCGGACCCCATCTGGAGAGACCCCAAAGCAGACATTAATGGGCAGTCAGGCCTCCCTCCCGAACATGAGGCAGTAGGGGAAGAACCCAGTAGCATCATTTTGGTGCAACTGTATGCATGGACCAAGGTGCTAATCTGCTGGCTCCACTTTGGCTTGTCTTTGGGATGGAGGGTGCCCAGCATGTCTAGAAGGGTGCAGTTAAAACTTTCTGGTTGAGGGTCCCCCTGTGGGTGATAAGGGGTGGTTCTTGACTTCCGCACCCCCCACAGAGACAGCATTTCTTTGATTAGCTGACTTTCAAAATCTCTGCCTTGGCCAGGTGGATCTGCTGGTGTTGGGCACCATAGTGGACGAAGAAATTTTCCACTAGCACCTTCGCCACGGTGGAGGCCTTTTGATCTTTAGTTGGAAAAGCTTGCACATACCTTGTGAAATGAGCCATAACCACTAACACATTGCCAATATTCCGCTGATCAGGTTCTAAACACAAAAAGTCTATGCAGACCAGTTCCATGAGGGAGCTGGTAGTAACATTGACAAGGAGGGCAGCTCTCTGAGGCAGGGCTTTCCTTTGCAGGTAATGACTGCAGGTCTTTACATGGTGCTCAACATCGGCCCCTATCTTGGGCCAGAAGAATCGAGATCCTACCAGGTTGTGAGTTCTGTCAATACCGAGGTGCCCCATTTGATTGTGGAGGGACCTCAGTACCAAATCTTTAAAGGCAGTGGGCAGGACCAATTGTTGCTTGTCTAGTTGACCACTGCGATCTTCTGTCTCTCTGTATAACAACTGATTGAGTAACTTCAACCTGGGGCCTTCTTTAAACAACAGAGCAGTTCGCAAGTCAGAAGAATGTAACTTAGACACTTCTTTCCCCGCACGCAGGGCATCAAATGCGGGTCAAATCATGGGATCTTGGGATTGAGCCCACTGAATACTGTCGTTATCAAGTTGAGGTAGCGCACTAATATCTAGCACAGAGAAATGGCAATAGGCAGCCGGGATGCAGGCATCAGGCGGGCCCAAGCAATCTACTAAACAGTCCACTGTGTCCGCAGACATCTCTTCATCTCTGTCAAACTTTTGGCACAATGCTCGGATGTCAGGTTCAGACAGCCTGACCCAATCACTCTTGGGAACTGGCCTTCGTGACAAGGCGTCAGCATTAATATGGTTCAGTCGTGGTCTGTATTCAACAGCATAATCATAGGTTGACAAGGCAGAAAGCCACCGGTGCCCAGTGGCATCTAACTAAGCTGAAGTCTGTACATAGGTTAACGGGTTATTGTTGGTCTTCACCAATATCTTTGCCCCATAGAGGTATTCATGAAACTGGTTGACGATGGCCCATTTTAGGGCAAGAAACTCTAGCTTGTGCACAGGGTAATTTCGCTCTGATGGGGTCAGGCTCCTACTGGCGAAAGCCACTGGTCTCAAACCATCCTCATGGTCTTGATACAGCACAGCTCCTAGACCCTGCAGACTAGCGTCCGTATGCAGCACATAGGGTTTGGTGGGGTCAGCACAGGTGAGGATAGGGGCATGGGTCAGCTGGTATATAACTTCGAGGAAGGCTGCTTCACAGTTGGGCACCCAGTGGGGCCTGAAAAGTTCACCTGTGTGGAAGTATACTTTCTCTGGCTCTTTGACAGACCCTTTTTTGTATTTGCAATTGGTAGGAGGGTAACCCTGGGTGAATTCAAGACTGGCGAATCACCTTTGAATAGTCTTTTATGAATCTGCGGTAGTAGCCACAGAACCTCAGGAAACATTGTAGTTCTTTCAAATTTTGGGACTGGGGCCAAGTAGTCAGTGATTCAACCTTACTGGGATCAGTCTCTATTCCTTCTGCAGATACTATGTGCCCCACATACTTCACGGAGGTTTGAAAAAACTGCCACTTGTCAATGGACAGCTTGAGGCCGAAGTCTTCCAATCGGTCTAGGACATTAAACAGTCGGGTCTCATGCTCCTCTAATGTACACCCAAACACAATCACATTGTCTAGGTACACTAGACATTCCAGCAAGTTCATATCTCACACCACTCATTCTATCAGTCGCTGAAAGGTGGCCGGGGCACCTGAAATCCCCAGTGGCATTCTCAGGAATTCGTAGAACCCCAAAGGACAGAAGAAGGCTGTTTTCTCACGGTCCTCTGGGGCCATCAGAATCTGGTAATATCCACTGCAAAGATCCAATACTGAGAACCATTTGCTCCCATTCAAACAGTGCAGGGCATCTTGTATTTGGGGCATGGTGTACTGATCGTGGATGGTCCGCCCGGTTCAGAGTTTGATAATCAACACACATTCTCACAGACCCATTCTTCTTATACACCACCACAATGGGAGAGGCATATGGGCTCCTTGATCCCTGTATCATGACAGCAGCGAGCATTTCCTGCAGGTGTCTCCTCACATCATCTGTGTCCGCTGGGGCGAGGCATCAGGATCTCTCTCAAAATGGCCAGTCGTTATGCAGGCATATGTGATGCTCTGCACCCTGGACACACCCCACATCCCATTCTTTTAACGAAAACACTTGGTCTCTCTGTGCGAGTTTCTTGCTAATTCTAACCTTCCATTCAGCTGGCAATGGGGAATCACCAAAGTCAAATAAGTCCAGGGTCACTCTTTCCTTTACATCAGAGTACTTATTGCTGGGTAATACAGCAGTGTCTGCACCGTGTACTGTAGCTAGGATGCACCCTCTGTTCAACCAGACCTCCCGATCTGACACATTCCAAATCTGGACCATCACTCATCATGCATAGGTGTGGGCATAGGCAGGCAAAATGCTGGGCTTAACCAATAATCCCTCTGGTAGCTTTCCATCACCCAGTGCATCCAACATTAATATTTTATTTTTCACTTCCTTCCTTTCTAATAAGCACATTTCACTGAATGGTGTACTGAGCATTGGGAGGGAGTACCAGAGAATCAGGATCTTTCTCCACACTATCCCCACCGGCTCATCTCCCGTCAGCTCGGTAGTCCGTTTTTGCAGATCATAGGCTCTTTTTACCAGGGCGGGGATTTTCAGTGCCCGCCCAGTCCATTTCCCTTGTTTTTCATGACATAATTGCGGTAGTCTTCCAAACATGTGGGCGTCGGTTCCAATGAGCAAGGGAATCCCATCATACAATCCCGTAGGAGGGCACACCAGGGCTAGTGTCTCTACTTGTTCATCTACACCAGTTACAGTCACAGAGAAAGACAACCAGAGCCGGACATGTCCTGGATAGGGATAAGACTTGTTGCTCAGGCCCCACACATGCAAACCTTCCAGAGATTGTAGTGGCACATCAGATAAGTGTTTGTCATACCAGTCCTGGAATACAGTGGTCACTTGTGACCCACTATAGAGCACAGCCGGAGCATGCATACCATTGACAGTCACAGGAGTCTCCATCGAAGGCCCAGTATTCTGGACCAGTCTGAAGAGGCAGTAGCAGAGGCCTGGACAGATAATTTAGCTACAAGAAATTTGAGTTAGTATTTCTTGAACCTCACTGCAGTCATTTCAGGCACTCCTCGCAATGATTTCTGGAACTCCCTTGGAGTCTGTTTGCCTCCTTTCTAAGTCTTTCTGAGACTGGCATTCTCTCTTCATATGGCCATCCTTCCCACAGTTGAGACAAATGATAGACTCCTGGGTCATCCTTGGAGAACATTGCATGAGGGACTGGAAGCAGTAGCAGAGGATCGGGTCCAGTATCTGCTTGCAGTGGTGAGAGTGGTGCAACATGTCTTAACAGTTCCTTTAGGGTGGCAGTCAATTCTTTGATTTCAGCCTGGGAGCTACCGCCTTAGGATGCACTCCCACCCCCATGGCAGTCACGTCCTGAGAGGAACCAGAATCTTGTTCCATGAGGGGGGGAACCCTTGCAGAGGTGCCCTCCTTCAACCCCTAGACTTCCTTTAATAGCTCGACTTTCAAAAACTGGACCCAGGGCGGGAAGTCCTTTCATTCTCAGAGAGCTTGTTGGGTGCCACTTTTGCCCTAGAACCCCTTACTGATCACTCTCTATCACTTAACGGCAGCAGCAGATATTAAGTGCAATTTCCCCTGGTGTCACCTTTGCTACAGCTCCCAAGGAATTTCTTTCATTAGCTCATCAGAGGAGGCGATTCAGTGGGTGGCCAGAGCACAGCTAGAAGCAGTAACAATTCCAAAAATGGAGCCAACTTTGAAGTAGGAGTGGACGGATCCTTATCCAATTCATTCCCCAAACTACCCCTAGTAAGCCACACTTGTCTCACCTTTTCAAGTCAAGGTACATACACAAGACAATGGCTCCTGGGTACTCGCTGAGCATTTCACTCTCCACCAGGTCCCATCTGAATCCGGGGCTCCCCATAACATTCTCCAATGCATCAAGATGAGTCCTGTGCATGTTTGCTGATTATTGTCCGCTTAGCACAGATGGTAGCCAGGGCAGGACCTCAGAGCTCTCACTCAACCTCTTTCATTTCTCTGCTTCTGGCATTACCATTCAAGTACTAGAGGCAACATAGTCTATCAGGTCGAAGGTGGGAGGAGCCCGATAAGATTCTCAGCCCCGGTAGGGAGTCATTGACTAATGTACGGGTACAGATATAGGGGCCAGCATTGGCACAGGCACAGAAGGCGGGGCAGTAACAGGTGCTGGAGGGAGGTTTGGGAAGGACACACCCCGGTGGCAGGAATAGTTTCTTAAAGTCCCTACAGTTATCCCTTCCTCCAGCAACAACTTAGCAAATTTCTCTTCAAAAGTCTCAGATAACGGGGACTAATCCTCTAAGGGATCCTTGCTATCTTTGGTTTTCACCTCCAGGTGGCTGGGAACCCCTTCTGGAGTGATAGTCTGGGGCACCTTTGAATTGTCCAGGGGTCGTTACCCTCACCAAGGCCATGAAGGTTTGGGTGGTCAAATCAGTATCAGCCACACACCACAGCGTTTGTTAAACATTCAACTTTGGAAAGTACTCCTTCTACAGTGTCTTTGCACTGAGTGCTCAAGGGAATATACAATATAAGCAGGGCATTGTGAGGTCAATCTCCTGCCCTATACACCACCCACCAACTGGTGCACAGCCGCTTCTGTTGGGGTAGCGATTTATGTTTGACAATAATTCGTAATTTTGGCCACTAGAGGCACAAAATCAGCGGTGAGCCTCAAGATATATACCTAGGTGGCGCTATCCCAGGGCTACTACCCCTGCCTATTTGGCTGAGTAGCAGGTTGAGGCCTAGATTCTGTGATGGGTGCCTCCACCTGGAGGTCAGGGGTTGGTAGTGGTCAAACCAACCTGGGCACAGCCCCTCCAGGACACTGTGACCCCTTTTAGCTTCTAGTGGCCAGAACAATACACGAATATCACTACGTACCCCTATGTACACCATACAAGTACCACACTGTTTGCACTTACCACCAGGGCTGGTTCCTCTTGCTCGACCCTGAGGGACCCCGCAGTGAAACAAGGTTACGTACCAAGCAAATAGCAGCAGTAAAGTACTTTAGCGCAAAACTGGAACCACAGTCAAGTTAAATGCAGGAAAAGTTAGATCTGATTTATTCAGTGGATTTGAACAGGGAGGGGCATAATCAGGTTAATTGGCTTAAAGGCTATAACAATCAAACAGTACTGGGGTCCACAGTGCACTTCTGGGTACCAGGTAGGAAGCGATGGGCTAGCCAGGAGCGTTGCAGCTGGTTGGGGCCTGTGATGGAAGAAAGCAACATGCACAACATACACAGTTGTAATCTGGAGCCGGATGGCTCAGTTCGTGAAGAAAGCAACAAGACAATCAGATGACAACACTTTATATTTAGCAGTTGTTGCAGAGAGCTACCCTGATGTTTACTCATGATACCTGATGCTGGACACAAGCAGAACAAAATCGGACTGCAGATCGTCGAGCTGGAGTGCCTGGAGAAGCGGGGCCCATCAGATCACTGAGCATCGTTCCTGTTCAGAAGTGTTGAGCAGGGCTGATCCCAAGGAGGTCTCTCGTTGATGTCTTTCTCTGTGCAGCGGGTAGTTGGACTGGGCCAGTGGCAGGCCCAGGCCCAATGGAGATGATTTGGATACAGTCCATGGGGCTAGATGCAGCTTCACAAAGCAGAATACAATTTAAACCACAGTGGGAACCAAATCGCGACCCACTATAGGCACACACACATTTACATCA
The DNA here is from genome assembly GCA_016271365.2 of Neoceratodus forsteri. Lineage (NCBI taxonomy): Eukaryota > Metazoa > Chordata > Ceratodontiformes > Ceratodontidae > Neoceratodus > Neoceratodus forsteri. Next base: position 272,791,551 of record CM028130.1, on the reverse strand, counting down.
CGTAAGAGTTCTAATGCAGCTTCCAGCAAGCAGAATACAATTCAAACCACAGTGGGGAACCAAATCATGACCCACTATAAGCACACACACACATTCCCATGTAAGGAAATTCACTGTATGAACAAAAAGCTCTTAGTCGCAATCAGGAGTCTGCACAATCCGGGAGTTCAGAGGTGGCTGGAAATTCAGACCAGGCCAATCGCATTCAACAAATCTTCTGTCTTCTTCAGGTTAAAGCCTGGTCACAGTCCAGTGGCTAAATAGTCCTCACAACTAGATTCAGTCCAAATAAACTCTGTTTTCCATCTCAATGACAGCAGGCAGAAAGGCAGGCCAAAACTCAGCCCTTTCACAGTTCTCCCATGCAAAAAACACAGAACTGCTGCTCAAAATCACTTGATCTGTTCCTTCTTCACTTCTCAGCTCAAAACTGAAACTAGGTGCAAGCGACTGGGAAATTCCCCAAGATCAAAAGGTTTGGTTGGCTGATCTGTCTGTCAGTCACAACAAGAGCTCCCCATTAGTTCATTTAAGAGGCGCCAAAGCCCAAACTACAGATTCCTACAGTTTGACACCACCAAGCCCTGAAATCAAGCTCCATTTTAAGTCCCAACAATTCTCGTTGGCCCATTTTGACAGTCCTTGCTGCATAGAAAACAGGTTAGAACAAACTGCAATATTATCACTCTAATAGATAATCAGCAAATAAGCACATCTTGTAACAGAGCTCCCTCTGAGCAAATAGTGATGGCAGAATGGAGCAATTATCTGGCAGCCCGGGCAGGACTCGAGCATAGAAACACTCAGTCCCCCCACCCCCCAGATTAATTATAACTGCAATCCAGGCAGCTCTTAAAGAGACAGTACACAGAGGCTATACAGGCACTCTCTGGCAATACATTTAAATAGCTAAAATGCAAGACACCAGCCTGGCAGTGAGCATTTAGGCAAGCTCAGAAAGACTTTTGGGAACCCCCCATTTGAGAGTTACCTTCCTGCCTGGAGAAAAATTGGCATCCGCGTCAAGTCTGTACTATCACAATATCAAAATGCAATATAAATGAGACATATATATATATATATATATATATATATATATGCATATATAAATATATATATATATATATATCATTAACATGTTACATTACTATACCTTTCAATATACTTCACATTCTACATCCATATTGACAATACTTATGCATGTTTCACTACAAGTAATACTGATTCATTTAATAACTTTGTACATTAAACAATGTATGAGAGGGCCCTTCCCTATCAGCTAACTTGGGGCTGGATGGGGCGAGGTGGTGCCATAGTGAAGGGAAGAACAAGTAACCTGGGTTGGTCGTCAAGCTCAATTTGGGCAGTGAGCTTGGCGAAACATAAACCCATGTAACCCCGTTGAGAGGCAAATCCACTGGCCTCCCAGGGAATCATAACTAAAAGCGTAGCACTGGTTTAACAACTCAGCCAGTCTTTCTGGGGGTGCAGCCACAGTCTCTGTACTTTCAGCTACTTACTTGGAGCTTTACGTCACTTGTGTGGGGTGCCTCACACATGGATAGGAATATCCAAACTTGGAGCACTGTCAGCTCCTTGATCTGTAGGCTCTGTTTCCACAACACTTTGCTCATTATCTTCTGATGGAGGCCCAAGTTGCTCATTTTGAGGAGGCTCTGGCACAGTTAGGCTTTGTGGCACTGAAGGGGGACTGTCAACACTCACATATTGTTCTTCAAGTTCTGGTGTGTCACCAGAGAGACTCAGACCATCAGCCCCTTCTTCGGGTAATTCACACAGTTCCACAAAACACAGAGAGTCCATAACCTCAGATGTAATCCTTGCACTTCACTTTCCCAGGGATCATTGGCTCCAAGGACAAAGCTGGGGGGTTAGGCGGTCCAGAGGCTCACTTCATCCCACAATTAGTCATAGGGTTACCTTGAAACAGCTGACTCAATTCATAGGAGGAATAGGCATTGTCACTCTCACTTCGTCAAAGGTGAACTGACAGTCACTATCATTCTGGGCCTGCTGCGGAAACCAAGTCTGTAACTACTGGGGTGGGTTGGCTCTGTCTCTTTTGCAGCAGCATGAGTCACCAACCAAGGGAATCAATCTCTGATGGTTCAACCTCAGTTATGACTTGGCCAATAGGTAGCAAGTGGTTACTAAGCATGGTCTTGACAGCTTTGGAGTTATTCTCTGGGCACCTTGTACACTGGTAAATCTTTCAACTTTCCAACTACTACATGGGAAGATGGTGCCACCTATCACAATTTTGTGTTTGCCATGCAGTCCCAAATTGCATAACAACACATGGTCTCAGGCTAAACTCTTGAGCCTTTACTTTTTTATCATGCCTCTCTTTGTTGGTGAGATTTCTTTCAGTGGCCATTGTCTGGGCCAGTTGATGGGCATGGTTCAACTGAGCTTTCAGTTTCTGTACATACTGTAGGTAATTTTCAGCTCGGACCCATCTGGAGAGACCCCAAAGCAGACATTAATGGGCAGTCAGGCCTCCTCCGAACATGGGGCAGTGGGGGAAGAACCCAGTAGCATCATTTTGGTGCAACTGTATGCATGGACCAAGGTGCTAATCTGCTGGCTCCACTTTGGCTTGTCTTTGGGATGGAGGGTGCCCAGCATGTCTAGAAGGGTGCAGTTAAAACATTCTGGTTGAGGGTCCCCCTGTGGGTGATAAGGGGTGGTTCTTGACTTTCGCACCCCCCACAGAGACAGCATTTCTTTGATTAGCTGACTTTCAAAATCTCTGCCTTGGCCAGAGTGGATCTGCTGGTGGGCACCATAGTGGACGAAGAAATTTTCCACTAGCACCTTCGCCACGGTGGAGGCCTTTTGATCTTTAGTTGGAAAAGCTTGCACATACCTTGTGAAATGAGCCATAACCACTAACACATTGCCAATATTCCGCTGATCAGGTTCTAAACACAAAAAGTCTATGCAGACCAGTTCCATGAGGGAGCTGGTAGTAACATTGACAAGGAGGGCAGCTCTCTGAGGCAGGGCTTTCCTTTGCAGGTATGTCGCAGGTCTTTACATGGTGCTCAACATCGGCCCCATATGGGCCAGAAGAATCGAGATCCTACCAGGTTGTGAGTTCTGTCAATACCGGGGTGCCCCATTTGATTGTGGAGGGACCTCAGTACCAAATCTTTAAAAGGCAGTGGGCAGGACCAATTGTTGCTTGTCTAGTTGACCACCGCGATCTTCTGTCTCTCTGTATAACAACTGATTGAGTAACTTCAACCTGGGGCCTTCTTTAAACAACAGAGCAGTTATGAGTCAGAAGAATGTAACGAACACTTCTTTCCCCGCACGCAGGGCATCAAATACAGAATAAATCCTATGGGATCTTGGGGATTGAACCCCACTGAATACTGTCGTTATCAAGTTGAGGTAGCGCACTAATATCTAGCACAGAGAAATGGCAATAGGCAGCCGGGATGCAGGCATCAGGCGGGCCCAAGCAATCTACTAAACAGTCCACTGTGTCCGCAGACATCTCTTCATCTCTGTCAAACTTTTGGCACAATGCTCGGATGTCAGGTTCAGACAGCCTGACCCAATCACTCTTGGGAACTGGCCTTCGTGACAAGGCGTCAGCATTAATATGGTTCAGTCGTGGTCTGTATTCAACACAGCATAATCACTTGGGTTGACAAGGCAGAAAGCCACGGTGCCCAGTGGCATCTAACTAAGCTGAAGTCTGTACATGAGTTAACGGGTTGTTGTTGGTCTTCTGTATCTTTTTGCCCCATAGAGGTATTCATGAAACTGATTGACATTAGCCCATTTGGGCAAGAAACTCTAACTTGTGCACAGGGTAATTTCGCTCTGATGGGGTCAGGCTCCTACTGGCGAAGCCACTGGTCTCAAACCATCCTCATGGTCTTGATACAGCACAGCTCCTAGACCCTGCAGACTAGCGTCCGTATGCAGCACATAGGGTTTGGTGGGGTCAGCACAGGTGAGGATAGGGGCATGGGTCAGCTGGTATATAACTTCGAGGAAGGCTGCTTCACAGTTGGGCATCCAGTGGGGCCTGAAAAGTTCACCTGTGTGGAAGTATACTTTCTCTGGCTCTTTGACAGACCCTTTTTTGTATTTGCAATTGGTAGGAGGGTAACCCTGGGTAAGATTCAAGACTGGGCGAATCACCTTTGAATAGTCTTTTATGAATCTGCGGTAGTAGCCACAGAACCTCAGGAAACATTGTAGTTCTTTCAAATTTTGGGACTGGGGCCAAGTAGTCAGTGATTCAACCTTACTGGGATCAGTCTCTATTCCTTCTGCAGATACTATGTGCCCCACATACTTCACGGAGGTTTGAAAAAACTGCCACTTGTCAATGGACAGCTTGAGGCCGAGTCTTCCAATCGGTCTAGGACATTAAACAGTCCCGGTCTCATGCTCCTCTAATGTACACCCAAACACAATCACATTGTCTAGGTACACTAGACATTCCAGCAAGTTCATATCTCACCACTCATTCTATCAGTCGCTGAAAGGTGGCGGGGCACCTGAAATCCCAGTGGCATTCTCTCAGAGATTCGTAGAACCCCAAAGGACAGAAGAGGCTGTTTTCTCCACGGTCCTCTAGAGCCATCAGAAGTCTAGTAACATCACTGCAAAGATCAATACTGAGAACCATTTGCTCCCATTCAAACAGTGCAGGGCATCTTGTATTTGGGGCATGGTGTAACTGATCGTGGATGGTCCGCGGTTCAGAGTTTGATAATCAACACATTCTCACAGACCCATTCTTCTTATACACCACCACAATGGGAGAGGCATATGGGCTCCTTGATCCCTGTATCATGACAGCAGCGAGCATTTCCTGCAGGTGTCTCCTCACATCATCTGTGTCCGCTGGGGCGAGGCATCAGGATCTCTCTCAAAATGGCCAGTCGTTATGCAGGCATATGTGATGCTCTGCACCCTGGACACACCCCACATCCCATTCTTTTAACGAAAACACTTGGTCTCTCTGTGCGAGTTTCTTGCTAATTCTAACCTTCCATTCAGCTGGCAATGGGGAATCACCAAAGTCAAATAAGTCCAGGGTCACTCTTTCCTTTACATCAGAGTACTTATTGCTGGGTAATACAGCAGTGTCTGCACCGTGTACTGTAGCTAGGATGCACCCTCTGTTCAACCAGACCTCCCGATCTGACACATTCCAAATCTGGACCATCACTCATCATGCATAGGTGTGGGCATAGGCAGGCAAAATGCTGGGCTTAACCAATAATCCCTCTGGTAGCTTTCCATCACCCAGTGCATCCAACATTAATATTTTATTTTTCACTTCCTTCCTTTCTAATAAGCACATTTCACTGAATGGTGTACTGAGCATTGGGAGGGAGTACCAGAGAATCAGGATCTTTCTCCACACTATCCCCACCGGCTCATCTCCGTCAGCTCGGTAGTCCGTTTTTGCAGATCATAGGCTCTTTTTACCAGGGCGGGGATTTTCAGTGCCCGCCCAGTCCATTTCCCTTGTTTTTCATGACATAATTGCGGTAGTCTTCCAAACATGTGGGCGTCGGTTCCAATGAGCAAGGGAATCCCATCATACAATCCCGTAGGAGGGCACACCAGGGCTAGTGTCTCTACTTGTTCATCTACACCAGTTACAGTCACAGAGAAAGACAACCAGAGCCGGACATGTCCTGGATAGGGATAAGACTTGTTGCTCAGGCCCCACACATGCAAACCTTCCAGAGATTGTAGTGGCACATCAGATAAGTGTTTGTCATACCAGTCCTGGAATACAGTGGTCACTTGTGACCCACTATAGAGCACAGCCGGAGCATGCATACCATTGACAGTCACAGGAGTCTCCATCGAAGGGCCCAGTATTCTGGACCAGTCTGAAGAGGCAGTAGCAGAGGCCTGGACAGATAATTTAGCCACAAAGAAATTTGAGTTAGTATTTCTTGAACCCTCACTGCAGTCATTTCAGGCACTCCTCGCCCAATGATTTGCTTTTCGGAACTCCCCTTGGAGTCTGTTTGCTACCTTTTCTAAGTCTTTCTGAGACTGGCATTCTCTCTTCATATGGCCATCCTTCCCACAGTTGAGACAAATGATAGACTCCTGGGTCATCCTTGGAGAGAACATTGCATGAGGGACTGAAGCAGTAGCAAGGGATCGGGGTCCAGTATCTGCTTGCAGTGGTGAGAGTGGTGCAACATGTCTTAACAGTTCCTTTAGGGTGGCAGTCAATTCTTTGATTTCAGCCTGGGAGCTACCGCCTTAGGATGCACTCCCACCCCCATGGCAGTCACGTCCTGAGAGGAACCAGAATCTTGTTCCATGAGGGGGGGAACCCTTGCAGAGGTGCCCTCCTTCAACCCCTAGACTTCCTTTAATAGCTCGACTTTCAAAAACTGGACCCAGGGCGGGAAGTCCTTTGCATTCTCAGAGAGCTTGTTAGGTGCCGACTTTTGCCCCTGAACCCCACTTGGCTGATCACTCTCTATCACTTGCGCAGCAGCAGCAGATATTGGTGCAATTCCCCCCTGGTGTCACCTTTGCTCAACTCCCAAAATTTCTTTCATTAGCTCATCAGAGGAGGGGGGCGATTCCAGTCGGGTGGCGAGGCACAACTGAAGCAGTAACAATTCCAAAAATGGAGCCAACTTTGAATTAGGCTGGACCGGATCCTTATCTAATTCATTTACGCTAAACTACCCTTTATGAGGCACTCTTGTCTCACCTTTTCAAGTCAAGGTACATACACAGACAATGGCTCCCCTGGGTACTGCTGAGCATTTCTTACTCTCCACCACAGGTCCTCATCTGAATCCGGGCTCCCATACACATTCTCCAATGCATCAAGATAGTCCTGTGCAGTTGCTTCGGGGTTATTGTCCCGCTTGGCACAGATGGTAGCCAGGGCAGGACCTCAGAGGCTCTCACTCAACCTCTTTCATTTCTCTGCTTCTGAGCATTACCATTCAAGTACTAGAGGGGCAACATAGTCTATCCAGGTCGGGGTTGGGAGGGAGCCCGATAAGATTCTCAGCCTTCGGTAGGAGTCATGACTAATGGCGGGTACAGATATAGGGGCCAGCATTGGCACAGGCACAGAAGGCGGGGCAGTAACAGGTGCTGGAGTGGGAGGGGGTGTTGGGGAAGGAACACCCCCCCCCCCGGTGGCAGGAATAGTTTCTTAAAGTCCTCTAGGGTTATCCCTTCCTCCAGCAACAACTTAGCAAATTTCTCTTCAAAAGTCTCAGATAACGGTGGGGACTAATCCTCTAAGGGATCCTTGCTATCTTTGGTTTTCACCCTCCAGGTGGCTGGGAACCCTTCTGGAGTGATAGTCTGGGGCACCTTTGAATTGTCCAGGGGGTCTTTACACTCCACCAAGGCCATGAAGGTTTGGGTGGTCAAATCAGCCTGTCGCCCCACCACCACAGCGTTTGTTAAACATTCAACTTTGGAAAGTACTCCTTCTACAGTGTCTTTGCTAGTGCTCAAGGGAATATACAATATAAGCAGGGCATTGTGAGGGTCAATCTCCTGCCCTGTACACCACCCCACCAACTGGTGCACAGCCGCTTCTGTTGGGGTAGCGATTTATGTTTGACAATAATTCGTAATTTTTGGCCACTAGAAGGCACAAAATCCAAGCGGTGAGCCTCCAAGATATATCCCCTAGGTGGCGCTATCCCAAGGGCTACTACCCCTGCCTATTTGGCTAGTAGCAGGTTGAGGGGCCTAGATTCTGTGATGGGTGCCTCCACCTGGAGGTCAGGGTTGGTAGTGGTCAAACTAACCTGGGCACAGCCCTCCAGGACACTGTGACCCCCTTTTTCGCTTCTAGTGGCCAGAACAATACACGAATATCACTTTCACAGTACCCCTTGTACACCATACAAGTACCCACACTGTTTGCACTTACCACCAGGGCTGGTTCCTCTTGCTCGACCCTGGGGACCCCCGTGAAACAAGGTTATGCAAAGCAAATAGCAGCAGTAAAGTACTTTTGGCACAAACTGGAACCACAGTCAAGTTAAATGCAGGAAAAGTTAGATCTGATTTATTCAGTGGATTTGAACAGGGGAGGGGCATAATCAGGTTAATTGGCTTAAAGGCTATAACAATCAAACAGTACTGCATGCACTTTAAGTCCCCACACAGTCACACTTCTGGGTACCCAGGTAGGAAGCGATGGGCTAGCCAGGAACGTTGCAGCTGGTTGGGGCCCTGTGATGGAAGAAAGCAACATGCACAACACACACTAGTTGTAATCTGGAGCCGGATGGCTCAGTTCGTGAAAGAGAAAGCAACAAGACAATCAGATGACAACACTTTATATTTAGCAGTTGTTGCAGGGAGCTACCCTGATGTTTACTCATGATACCTGATGCTGGACACAAGCAGAACAAAATCGAGACTGCAGGTTGTTGAGCTGGAGTGCCTGGAGAAGCGGGGCCCACATGAATCACTGAGGCATCGTTCCTGTTCAAGTGTTGAGCAGGGGGCTGATCCCCAAGGAGGTCTCTCGTTGATGTCTTTCTCTGTGCAGCGGGTAGTTGGACTGGGCCAGTGTGGCAAGGCCCAGGCCCAATGGAGATGATTTTGGATACAGTCCATGGGGCTAGATGCAGCTTCCTGCAAGCAGAATACAATTCAAACCACAGTGGGGAGCCAAATCACGACCCACTTTAAGCACACAGCACATTTACACGTAAGGAAATTCTAATGCAGCTTCCAGCAAGCAGAATACAATTCAGACCACAGTGGGGAACCAAATCATGACCCACTATAAACACAAGACACATTCACATGTAAGGAAATTCCACTGTACCAGGCAAATGGCTCTCTGGTCGCAGTCACAGAGTCTCTGCACAATCCGGGAGTTCAGAGGTGGCTGGAAGTCCAGACAGGCCAATCGCATTCAGCAAATCTTCGGTCTTCTTCAGGTTAAAGCCTGGTCACAGTCCAGTGGCTTAAATAGTCCTCACAACTTGGATTCAGTCCGAATAAACTCTATTTTCCCTCTCAGGGACTGCAGGCAGACAGGCAGGCCAAGACTCAACCCTGTCACAGTTCTCCCATGCAAAAACTACACAGAAATGCTGCTCAAAATCACTTGAGCTGTTCCTTCTTCACTTCTCAGCTCAAAACTGAAACTAACTGCAAGCAGCCTGGGAAATTCCCAAAGATCCAAAAGGTTCGGTTGGCTGATCTGTCTGTCTGTCAGTCACAACAAGAGCTCCCCCTTCAGTTCATTTAGGCGCTGAAAGTCCAAAACTACAATTCCTACAAGTTTTGACACCACCAAGCCCCTGTAGGCAGGCTCCATTTTAGAGTTCCAACAGTACTGATTGGCCTATTCTGACAGTTCTTGCTGCAAAGAAAACAGGTTAGAACAAACTGCAATATTATTATCACTCTAATAGATAATCAGCAAATAAGCATATCTTATAACAGAGCTCCCTCTGTGCAAATAGCGATGGCAGAATGGAGCAATTATCTGGCAGCCGGGCGGGACTCGAGCATAGAAACACTCAGTCCCCCGATTAATTATAACTGCAATCCAGGCAGCTCTTAAAAAGGCAGTACACAGAGGCTATTAAGGCACTTTCTGGCAATACATTTAAATGGCTAAAACACAAGACACCAGCCTGGCAGTGAACATTTAGGCTAGTTCAAGGAAGACTTTTTGGAAACCACCATTTGTAGGGGGGTTACAGTAGCATTGAAGGTCCAGGTGGAGACAGGCAGAGGGACAAAAGGAATAAGGGTATACGATTTTAAAATAGAGGACTTTGGTAAAATGAGGGAAAAATTGGAGAACAGCATGAAGGACATAGTGATAGTAGGAGAGGCTGAAGAAAAGTGGCCTGCATTTAAAAAGGCAACAATAGAAGTGGCAGGTAGCACAATTCCAAAGGTATCCAAGGGTAAAAGGGATAAGGAGTCCATATGGTTCACAGCCAAGGTAAAGGCAGCAGTAAGAACCAAAAGTAGGGTATTTTCAGCCAGTCCAGTGGTGCTGAGGGTTAAGGCGCTGGAAGTCACACCTTGTGTCACACCAGCGACCCGTGTTCGGGAGCAAGCGCGGGCTGCTGGGGGTTGGCAGAGGAGGAGAAGGATCGAGCATCCTAGAGACTGCTCTTCTTCTCTGGAGAGGGGGGTGAGCAGTTGTCGGTGCATGCTTGGCCCCTATCGGAGGCTGAAGGTGGCACACCGATGCTGCCGACTTGGGGTCAGAGGCGGGGCAGATGCTTGACAGGACGCACACAGGAGTATGCATGCTACCATTGCTGGTGTCATTGCATGCTTCACCCCTAATGGGGTGGAAAAAACTGGAGGAGGAAAAAAGAGCTCCCAGCTGGGTGATGGAGGGCTCTGCAGTCCTGCCCCAAATAGCCACAGCGCTGACCACACTGAATCTTCAGGGGGTTTGGAATGCTCTGCCAGCCCCACCAGGGGGGTTAACCCTGGGGGTAACGGCCGGCGTCGGCTGGTTGACATCAGGGGATGGGACTGGGGCTCCCTCCTAATCGAGGGCCATGGAACAGGAGCATAAAATAACAGCAAAAAAAAAAAAAGTAGGGTATTTTCCAAGTTTAAGGGTAATCAAAGGGAGGAAGACATGGTGAAATATCTGGACACAATAAGAGAAACAATCAGGAAGATGAGGGAGGCCAAAGCACAGACGGAGCTCCAGTTGACAATAAGGGTGGAAAAAGGGGATAAGGTGTTCTTCTGGTACATACAGGAGAAATGCAAGGTCAAAGGAGGTATAGTGAGACTTAAGAGCAATGTGGGATGGGAGGAGGGGGATAAGGGGAAAGATACTGCACAATTATTTTGGTTTGGTATTTACTAAGGATAAGGATGTGCCACTCCCAGATTGTGGGGTTATGAAGAGAGGGAGCAAAGATGCTGAGGTAATAGTCCAGATAATGGAGAAAAGGATAATAGAAAAGCTAGCAGGGCTGAAAGTAGAGAAATCTATGGGACCTGACAACTTACACACAAGGATGCTAAGGAAGTAGCAGGGTTTATGGAAGGGCCACAAGTAGACATTTTCAATAGCTCATTAGCTATGGGGTGGTCCCTAGGGACTGGAGGCCAGGGGGTGTGGTTCTGCTACACAAGAGTGGGAAGAGGGATGTGCCAGGGAAGTATAGGTCAGTCAGATTTACATCTATAGAGGGGAAGATCATGGAGACTGTACTGAGGGATGACCTGGTGGATTTCCTAGAAGTGAATGAGCTACAGGACCCAAGACAGCATAGGTTCACAAGGGGAAGGTCTTTCCAGATGATTCTGATTAAGTTTTTCATATGGGTTACCATAGCAGTAGACAAGTGGAAGGCAGTTGATATAATATACATTGACTTCAGGAAGGCCTTTGCCTCGGTCACCCACAGGAGGCTGGTCAAAAATATTAGGGACTTTGGAGTACAGGAGAAGATGGCTAATTGGGTAGAGAGCTGTTTGAGGAGTAGAACACAGAGGGTTGTAATCAGTGGGGAGTTTCCAGAGGCAAGAGAAGTGACCATCCGGGTACCTCAGGGGTTAGCACTATGACCGGTCTTCTTCAGTATGTTCATCTGTGACATCAGTGAAGGTATCAGCGGTAAGATCTGCCTCTTTGCAGAAAAAACAAAGATCTATGTAAGGGTAGACATGGAGGAAGGGAAAACAGAACTTAGGAAAGATCTGGGCAGATTGGAGAGCAGGTCAAAGATTAGGCAGCTGAACTTTAATGCTAAAAAATGTAAAATAATGTATATTGGGAAAAGGAACCCAAGAGTACAATAATAAATGGGAGGGGATTGTGCTTGGTAGCACTCCAGAAGAAAAGGATTTAGGGGTGGCAATATCAGAGACCCTAAAAATGTCTGCATACTACAACAGAGTAGTGAGCAATGCAATCACAATTCTGGGATGTTAAAGGAGGGGGATATGCAGTAGAGGTGGGAAGTGAACCTCCCTCTGTACAGGTCACTGATGCAGCCATACCTGGAATACCACACAAGGTACAGGAGCCCACACCTGAGGAAAGACTTCAACAAGGTGGAGGCAGTACAGCATAAGGCTACTAAAATGGTGCATGGGCTTGGGGATTTGACATAGGAGGAAAGGCTGCAGGACTTCAACATGTACACCCTGGAGAAAAGAAGGGAAAGGGGTGACATGTTTGAGACATACAGTTACCTGCATGGGATAAATAGATGTCATGGAACCATTCTCAAGTTCAAACACAGGGACAAGAGAAAATTCACTAAAGCTTGCAGGGGAGAGTCAAGAAGGACAACTGGAAACATTTCTTCTTGGAAAGGGTGGTGGATAAGTGGAATAAGCTACCAGAAATTGTACAGGCCAAGTCAATCAGCAACTTCAAGCAGGGATGTGACAGGCAGGTGAGTTTAGTTAGAAAAAGGGGGGGGGGGGACAACAAAAAATGGGAAGAATTTCTATCTACCAGGGCAAGGCAGAACCTAGGTAGGGTGGGCAGACTGGACAGACCAAGAGCCTTTTTCTGCCATCAGTGTCTATGCATCTATAAACTGTCATGTTTCCAGTCCAACAAAGCCAAATGAATCAGCTTTAAATCCAGATATGTAAAGTTTGTTGTTTTCATTTATTCTGTACCTCACCTGTGATACCCTTTTATAACTTGAAATTGCAGCCCTTACTGGGGATCATTTGGGCAAATTATTTGAATTATTTGGCCTTCTCATGATCAACTGACTCTGAGATAGGCACACCACTGGCCAACTGCTGTGTAAACCAGAGCTGAATGGCCTGATCGACCTCTGGCTCCTTCCCCAGCTGCAGCTTCTTTCTTTTCAGGGCATCTGTTGCTGAATACTCCCGCCCAAGTTCCTGTAAATCCCCTTCCTGCTTATTCTGTGTGCTAATGGTTGATTTGGAGTACCTGTTTTACCTGGATATTTAAGTGAGGCTTTCCCCTATTTGAGTCTCTCCAGCACTGCAAGATTTCTGTCTTCAGCATATCCTAAATGTTTCATGAATGCAGTAAGCTCAATCACTAAAATGGTGAACTAGTACTCTAATCAGATGGAGCCAAATAAGCAGGAGTCATACAGGGTATTTGTTATAACTGATAGTTTGCAATAGTGAGATTCTGTACTTAATGTGTTTAGAATGTTAATTAATTAAAGCAATTGGAATAATACTGTTTTCCCTCATATTTTGTCTATCAAATTCATTAACGGTAACCATGTGGAGATATACTTCTCTCTCTGCAACTGTAGATCTGCTGTAATGGATTCCATTTGCTTTAACACACTAAGGAAAATAATATTCTTCTGCTGACATACCTAGGAAGGCTTTATCCCATTTAGAAATGTGCTAGCCTTTTTCCATCGTGTCCTTTCAACTTTTAACGCAGCATTTTCTAACTTACTGTGGCTTCAAGGCCAGCTTTAATACTGTTCCATATCTTATGTTGCGAAAATAATGGAAAATATTGAACTCTAAAATGTATGCTAATAACTCCATTATACAACATAGACAGTAAATCCAGTCTTATTGGCTGGGACCTGTGTGAATATCACACAGTATTTACAAGTTGTGCGGTCTACTGCTTTGTGATGCTGTGGCACACACACAGGTGAAGAAGGTGGGTGGGATTTTCATAGGTCTGGATGCAACGCTTGCATCCGTATTTCTGATGCATGCTGCAGTCACGCAGATGCGTCCTGATGTCTGCATCCTACTCATAGACACCTGGATGTATTTGCAACATTTCCTGCTGTTTACAGTAATTTTTGCCATAACTGCAGGATTCACATCTGTTTTTCCAACACGAGTGCAGAAATCTGTCCAGAAAGTTAAACCAACTTTTTTTGGACTAACTTCTCAGGTGGATTTCAACACCCGCATCTGAAAAATGGATGCTGGGCTTTGAAAATGCCACCCAGTAAATTTTAAAATTAAAAAGTGAAGTGAAAATGCTATACCAAATTATAATAGAGGTAAGGCAACTCCAGAGAGTGGGTTATTAAGTACCACCTCATGGGTCTGGTGTATGGAAACTGGGGCTACATAATGGAAACCCACCGTGGTTGTTTATACAGCTTAACAGCAACATTGTATGCATTTATGATAAGAGAATGATGGAAAGTAATAGAGTAATTTGGTGCAGCAAGCAAATCGGCAGTTTAGCTTTACAAAGTATATAAACGTTACATTATTTTTCTGTTCTAATTAACAGCTCTCTTTTTCCCTAAACTTCTATAGGATGGTACTTTTCTGGTGAGAGACAGTTCAAAGAAAACCCTTGAACACCCATATGTACTTGTGGTATTATACAATAACAAAGTATACAATGTTCAGATTCGTTATCATGCCAAAGACAACTCATACTTGCTTGGAACTGGACTTAGAGGAAGAGAGGTCAGTTTACTTATTTTTTCTTTATATTTCATTGTGCAGTTTATTTATCTACCCAGGACAGCCCAGCTGAGATCAACCTTGTTTTCAGTGGGGCCCTACTTCAACCAGTTTACACATCTGCGTGGACTGGAGTACTCAGAGGTTCGGTAACTTGCTTAGGGTCACACAGTGAGCAGCTGTCTCTAATAGGGTTTGAACCTGTGATCTCCCTGTTCCCAAGCAAGTACTCTAACCACTAGACCACACAGCCTCAACATCTTTCACTTAATCATCTGACGATCATAAAATGTGCGTTAGAAATATGTGGAACAAATTTAGTCTATTCTGGTGTAACTAATCATTCTGAACTGCTTTATACTACATCACATATGATTTTATTTTTATTTATTTAAAAGTTTTAGCTTCGAAAGGCATACTGATCTTAAAACAACTCATTTCCAAGAACGTCTTGGTAACCAGATGATATTAATATGCATAACTGCAAAGTAAATAATTTTTTAAATCCAGTTTAATGAACTATCCTCCTCGGATCTGTTCAACAGGGTTGCCAACTCCAATACTAGAGGACATGAGTGGAAGTTGGGGGGGCTTCAGGAGGGAGCTTAGGAAACAATATTTTATGGAAAGGGTTGTGGAACCATGGAATAGTCTGCCCACTGAGGTGGTGGAAGCAAAGACCATGACATTATTCAAGCAAGGGTGAAATAGAGCAAATGCTCAAATAAAATCCATGGGAGCAGTAGGAGGCATTAATCAATATGGGGGAGGGGGGGCTAGGTCCTGGAATCTAAGAAGATCTTGGGAACTTATGGGCAGACAAAATGGACCCTTGGTCTCCTTCTGCCTCATTCTTCTAGGTTTCTAACTAAAAATCAGAGCTAGAGTAATCAATCTAGCATAACATATGTGAAAGTGCTAACTACTGAGCAGGTAAAAGTACTGAGCTCATGGTATAAAGGGTTATATAATGGGTTGTACTGTGATAAGCATATTTACTGTATCTCTGCATAGAAGGATAATGCCTTCAGCTCATGAGTTATGAAGCCAAAGATATATTATAAGGTTTCATTCAATGCTCAAGAAAGCTAGAACTCAAAACAACAAATAATCCTTGGCTGGCCCCTTTTTACTTAGGTTCTAGAACGGGAGATAAGAAAGGGATTGTAAGACTCACTACTGGACACCTTAGAAGAAATATTATTGCTAAAGGGAGTCATTGTTAATAACAGGAATCCAAAAGTAGTGTTATATAATTTGCAGACTTCATTGCAATACCTTGGGTGGCTGTGAAATCTGCAACCTATTTAGGAAAAAGGTTCTGTATGACTGCAGTCCCAAAGTTAGCATCCCTTCTATAGTGGATGCCCTAACAATAATGTTTTGTAAGGTGTTTTAAAAATTTCTTGAAGGGGAATAATACCCATTAAAGCTGCCACAGAGGCAGAAGTAGCTCTTGTGGAATGGACCAGTAGTCCCCTGGATGGCTACCTACCAGCCTTCTCAAAACCAGACACGAGAGATGTATCCCTCAAGAAACAGTCTTTTTAGCTGCTAGCTTTACCTTTTCCAACCTCAACATAAGTGACACACATCTGTGTGCTGTTAGTTCTGGTGTTCTTTGTCTTGTCAAGATAATACCCCAGTGTCCTTTTAACATCAAGGCATCCAAATGACTATAAACTGTGTTATTATTGCGTGTAAATGGGTAGAAAAATGAAGGTGTCTCCAGTTTTGGGGGAGATAAGGTCTTTAGAATTAGTAAATATGAAAAGAAGTTCTTGCTGGTATGTCTGTAATAGTGAGTCACATAGTGTGGCTATTGCCAACTTTGCACAGTCATAAAAAAGGTATACTTGTACTGGTAAATGACTTATTGATTAATTTATTAACTCTGCTCTGTGCTACGCTGAAATTACTCTTTTGTTAACGAGTTCCGTTTACTCTGTGCTCAAGGATATGTTTTTAATCTTTAAATGTCGTACTGTTTATTTAATGTATGTTATAACTGTGATTTTACATACTTTATGTGGACAATGAACTTGAACTATTAAGGCAATGCAGCTTCTGTTCTCCTGTGCTAGAATGATTAGCAAAAATCACCGACAGGGATACAGATTAATTTCAGTGGAATTCCAACACCACTTTGGGGAGGAAGTTCCTGTGTGTTGTAAGCACAATCTTGTCTCTATGTGAGATATATAGAATAAAGTATGGGTCGGTGTGTGTGATGAGAAGTTTACACACACCCAAGGGGTTAGATGCGACATAAACCCCGAGAGTGAAGCGGAGAGCAGTCAAGAAGTGGAAAACATGGGCGGGCGCATGTGCAGAGTGAGGGAAACCATGTGTGTGTTTGCTGTAATAAACATTCCTTTATTATGACAAATTACACCGCGGTTTCCCTACAAGAAAAAGGGAAACCCAGTTATTGTAATTTAGCTCTGTACATACAGCTTGCAGTTCACTGACTCTTCTAGAAGACGTCATCACTACTGTACAAGGAATACTGTTTTCCATGAAACATATTTGAGATCTGCTGAGGCCATTGGATTGAAAGGAGGCTCCATCAGCTGCGCCAGGTAATGTTCAAATCCCCTGGTTGGAGTGGTTCCCTCACTGGGGGATGCAGGTGAATTAGACCTTTGAAAAACCTTTTGAACACTGGTTGTGAAGCCAAAGATTTTTCTTCACTGCTGGCATGCAGGCCAACACAACTGCCAACATTACTTTGAGTGGAGGGCCTGAGACCAAGATACTGTGAGTGCACCAAGTAGTCCAGAAGCAAAGGCAATCTTGCCTGTAAAGGTGAGACATTTTTAGTGGTATGCCATATGGAGAATCGTTTCCATTTTGAGGAATAGCCTTTCCTAATACTTGGTTTTCAAGATAGTTTATGAATCTTGAGTACCTTGTTCGAGGGGTTCATTCCACAGTACTCTAGTTCTTCAAGAACCACGCCTTAAATTACAATATTCTGAGATCTGGATAAGTCACCCTGCCCTATGACAGTGACAAGAGATTAAGTCTCAAGAGCAGTGGAATGGGGTTTCTGAAAGATAGGGAGAGCAGCGGAGTACCAAGCCTGTCTGGCCAAATCTGGAACTATGAGAATCATTGTTGCTGACTCCTTTCTCAGCTTCAGCAATTCCCTCTGTATCAGAGGAAATGTAGAGATAGCATAGAGAGAGTTGCTCTCTCAGCAGAAGGACAATGTATCTTCTGGCATAGTCCCCTTGGAGGATGGTCTGCAACAACACATGGATAGCTTCCTGTTCTCCCAGAAGGCAAACAGGTCTATCTCTGGAACACCCATCTTCTGAACACTGTGTTCAGCATTTGCTGATCTAGAGACCATTCATGATTTCCCCAACTCATTCTACTCAGGGAGTCTGCCAGGACATTGTCTTTTCCTGGGAGAAAACTACAGTTATCTTGACACCCAGAAAATATGCCAGGCTCCATATCCACATTGCCTCTGTGCAGACCTCAGTGGATTTGGTACCTGCCTGTTTGTTTTTATAATACATTGTTGTATTGTCTGTCCCAATTTGAACTGTTTGACCTTGTAACAAGAAAGAGAAGGACTGCTTTGACAGGAACACATGCTCATCGCTCTATCAGGTTTATGTGCTCTGGACCCCATTCATTGTTTTGTCCTACAGATGCCTTCCCCAACCTAGGAGGGAGGCATTTGTATTGAATACTTGAGTTGGAGTCTGTTGATGGAAGGGAATAACTTCCCCTGAGGTTGTTTCTGTCTTTCCACCACTCCAGGACATGGAACAGTTTTTGTGAAATTGGCACTGTATAATCCAGAGGGTGTGCTTTCTGGTGCCAGTATCTTCTCAAGAGATACTACACATCTCTCAACTGCAAATGACCCAGGGCACTACAGTTGTTCCTGCTGCCATGTGGCCTAGGAGCTGCAGAAATTCTCTTGCAGGCTTTTTGCATTATACTAGGAATGAATTTGCACATTAAACAAAGATGTCTACCCTGCTTTGAAGGATGAAAGCCTTTAACTGTAGTGTGTCCAGGTCTGCACCTATGAACTCCAGTACTGACTGGGTTCTAGCTGTGACTTTTGCAGGTTTAGGAGGAAGCCCAACACTCCCAAGATGCTCATTACCATGGGTATGTAGCAAACTGCTTCCTCCTTTTTTTTCCTGTGATGAGCCAATTGTCCAGGTAAGGAAAACACACTACACCTTTCCTTTGCAGGTATGCTGCCACCACAGCAAGGCACTTTGTAAGCAGCCTTGGTGCTGAGGTCAATTGGGAACGGCAGGGCTGCAAACTGGTATTGACAAGTTTGTGAAGAGAAAAAGGGACTGCACTTGGGAACGAGTAGTGCTAGGTTCAAAAGAATACAATGAAATGAAGAAAAAGGAACCTGCACTTGTTCAAAAGTACACACAATGTGTTCGCTCCAAAATTACACCAGCCAAAAGCTTGTAATTGTGAACAAAGCTTTATTACATGTGCAAAATCTCTAAAAAAGGACTCACGTTTTGAATGTACAGCTCAGAATCCAAATGTAAAATCCAACAAAGTACATTAGAGTCCATCATGTATGTCCATAAAAAACCTCAAGCCATAAACAGGCGGCTGGTACGATACTTTAGCAGCAAGAGCAAAGGCTGAGGGTCGCTCCCTCGTGACGTCACCTGACGCGTTTCACACATTGCTTTTTCAAAGTCTGAATCTTAGCTATTTTCTGTGAGAGGGTCTTATTGGGATATGGGAGTTTCATCTTTCAGATCCATAGATCATACCCATTCTCCTTTTCATAAGGATGGATCACAGTGGCCAGTGTCACCATTTGGAACTTTTCTTGTTTGATGTGCCTGTTCCGGCATTTTATCTCCAGAATAGGTTGCCATTACCCATTTTCTTTTGGGTCAGGAAGTACTTGGAAAAGAGGTGTCTTGGGATGAAAGGACCTTTTCCACAGCTTTGACTGTTAACAGTTTTAATACTTCCCATTCCAGAAGGATTTTCTCTTCTGGTTTGTGTGCTGAAAAATTTGTTGGGGTTTTCAGTTTTGGAAGTTTTACAGACTGGAATGCTAGATCCGGACTTACTACTTGCAGGACCCACTTGTCTGTGGTAATGCTTTGCCACTCCTGGAAGTAGTGGGTGAGCTGCCTTCCTACTGGCCATGAGTCTGTGGTGACCTGGATAGAATCTTCAGAGGTTCTGTTTCTCCTGTGTCTTAGAGGCTGGAGCTTGCCTTTCCTTGCCACCTCTACTGCATCTAATCCTGGCCATGCTTCTTTGCACTAGGTACTCATAGTATGAGCAGATCCTTTAGTAACAGACCCTACAGTACCCCTACTTCCCCTTCCATAAGGCCTATAAGATGTTTAGGCCTTTTCTTTCTGGGTTTGACTTTCTAAGTAGATTTTTTCTTATCCACTTTCTTCATATATGCTTGTTTTGTCACCAAAAAGTGAGGGACCTTCAAAGTGGAAGTCAGTTGCCTTGGCCTGAGTGTCCTGAGTCAGGATGGTAGCCCTTAGCCAAGCAAACCTTCTTAAAGCCATCGAGTGTGTTATGACTCTGGAATCAGTATACTGTCATCCACTGCCATGTGCAACTGATATTTTGTAGCCTCTAGTGCTGCTGTGGCTATAGCTACCAAATCATTACCCTCTTCACCTTCAGCCTTTTCACTCGGTGTTATGACTGTATTACACAGCACCTTCTGATACTGGGCTGTGTATGGTATACAAGTTGCCTGCCTCAGTTGCAAGACTGCCATTTTGTAAACTTTCCTTGCCATATAATATGGTTTTCTGCAGTCTTTTTTCAGGGGGTTGTGCACATAGGGGCATTTAAGCCCTTTTGCAGGCAACAGCTTGTACAACTCCGTCATGTTCTGGGTGAGCATACAAACACTTGACCCCTTGAACGTTCACCTGATAATTTTCCTCTTTTTACTTGTGCTCAGAGCAGAAAATGGAGCTGCCAAAATGCTGTCTGTGGCCTTTCTGAGGGATTTATGAATGTGTATGGACAGCTTTCTTGCCAGGCACCACATACTCATCATAAGCTCAGTATACTCTGTATCTTCCTGTGTCTCAGTAGAGGGGATAATGAGGGTATCTACCATCTACCACACAAATGAGGAATACAAGGTGAAATACTCATTAACTCTTGAAGCGGAACCAAAGTCCTGTTTTAGCGTGACCTCAGGTTTAATCAGTTTCCCTTCTTCCTGCTCCTCATCCAACTCCTCCAGGACAGGTTTTGGCTGCATGATCTGGGCCTGGGGAAGGCAGCAGCAGTGACAAAGCTCCCCATATTCTGAAAGAACTGCCATATCTTAGTAATGGCCTCAGCAGACGGCATAGCTATTGTTTCTATTGTCTGCTCCTGGCCCCTTACGGGAGGAGCAGCAGTTACATGAAATTCTTTTGTTTTATATAGAAGTTTTTCTCCCTGGCCACCTACGTCTTCAGGGAAATACCTTCATCCCAAAGATATATGCTGTTCAGGCCTGCAAACCCCAACCTCTTGGGTCCCCAAAACTCTCTCATATTACCCCTACGGTTTACCCTCTGTGGCAGGGATTCCAGGGGGAAGGCTGTCCTCCCCTTTGAGGCAGTTGACTGTGTGCACTAGGATCCAGTGCCGGCAGGAACTAGTGTAGAGAGGAGTCTCAAAGACCCCATACTGTCATGTAAACGAAAGTGTTTTTTTCTCCCATTTTTGGTCCCTCCTACCTGCCCTGGTGTGAGCACTGAGCATAGCCTTCTTGTGTGGCCTTGCATGCACACAGCTGACCTTGCAGTGGGAGCAAGCTCTCTGGGTCTGTCACAGGAGTCTCTGTGCTGTCGGAACTTGCTGCTGATTCTCCCTTGCCAAAGTGTGCTGCCAGAGCCCAGCCTGCCTCCTATTAAGGAGACCCAAGCTGCTCCAAAATTTGGGCCATCAGCATGGCAGCACAACACATTAACACTAGACCATCAGGGCAGCCCTTTTTTGCTTTTCTTGTCAGACACTGAGATTACCGGCTGGTCTGAAACTCTGATCCTTTCTGCCATCAGCAGCATCAGATGCCCTGTGCTCCTTATTGAGATCCAAGGATGGTTTAGCAGTTTTTTCAGTCTACTTTTGCAGAGTCTGCTGCTTGCCACATTTTTCAACCACCTTTGAAGTGGACCTATGTGATACCGGCAATCGCCAATGAGTGATCACCGTTAGGGTGATGTATTCCCCGGCGCACAGCAAAATGGCACTGGGAAGTTGGATTTTTTCATTTTATGTGCGGGGCTGTGCCTCCCACACACCCCCAAGGGGGGGCCTTGCCCCCTGCACCACCCTACTTAAAGAATCTCAACTCGGGAGGTGCATAATAAAGTGCAAACACGTGGAACAAACAAATACTTGGGCTGGTGCAACAAAGTACTTGCGCTGACCTGAACCCAGCACCATTCCCTCCGCAGCCCTGTACCCCTCACCATGCCAGGAAGCTTGGCTCGGCAGCTCACGCGCCACCCCCTACACCCCTCCATATCTTCTCACCCCACGCTCGCGTGCTGCACTCCCCACCCAAACATAGGCATGTAGTGACAGGATGTCACTAAAATCGCACCCTATCACAGTTCCCACCTTCCTCAGTCGGCCCGATGACAGGTGCCACAATTAAGTTGCCCTTTAGGTAGGCACCCAATCGCTGTCGCCAAAGTCATGGGATACCCTTTGAAGTCAATGACCACAATAAAGGTGATGAGCTTGCTGATGCATATATTCCAACATCAGTGGTAACTACCTCCATTTTAGAGCTTTTCATAGGAGAGCTTTGAGGTGATACAGTAGCAGACTGGGGAGCTGAAAAAGCTTCCCTTCATTTAGTCAGTTTTTTGTGTTTTAGGGAAAAATGTTTACATAAATCATATAATTTTCAAAATCCTTATCAAGACCCAGACACTTAAAGTACAGCTCATGGCGGCATACTTTTGCCATATGGTTCTTTGTTCTAAACAAATTCTATGTTTTTGACAGGATTTACAATTCTTAAATCCTGTAGGTCCTGATTTCTTTTTTTGACTATTAGTCACCTACTAAAGAAAAGCTCCTGTGACTGCACTTGTTAATTGCTCCTTATCCCCCTAACTCCTTACCATGGTCGCATTTCGTCACCTCCTACTTGTGTTTCTCCTACCCCACAGTTCCCGTGGGTCCTGCAATACCTACCACTTTCCTCCTCCCATCTCCACCTGACTAGTAATCATGCCCCCCACCCCCCACACTGCCCCCTACTCTCCTTCTGGATGCCTGTTTACCATCTTTTACCTGAAAATGCCGTCTAGGCTGCTCCTATTACTTAAATAATCATTGTGTTAAAATCCTCTCTGTTTCCAATTCACAGCTATTTTGCATATGTATAATTCACCTAGCTAGATACTCCTAAACCCACAGTGTACGTATTCCCACACTTACAACGTGGAACCTTTGTAAAAGAGCAGTCTTCTGCTCAAAGGTATTGTAATCTAAGACTGAATAAATAAGTTATGCTGATCGACTGAAAATGCAACAAACACCAGAAATTCAGTTCCTAATATAGCTGCAGCCATAATTCCTGAAAAGCATAGACGTTTAAAATATAAAAACACTTTAAAAATGTTCTAATTAGTTTTCTACTGTAGGTGAGAAGTTTGAACCACACTGAACCGCGGCTTCACCAGTTCCTGGAACTGACATAGAACTGAAGAAAGATGCAATTTATCAACAAAATAAAACAAAACTGATCAAAACTAACTTGGTTTCAAAAACTAGCTAGATATTTTAAGAACTTTAAACTTAATGAAATAACAAACTTAGCTGGTAGAAATGGGACAGGACTCTGGGGCATCTGCTCTCTTCAGTGGAGAAAACACATTGTTTTGTTTTTAAACTTGTAGTTTACTGAAAGTTTTGCAATTATGGTGGTAAAGATTCTTATTCAGTAAATTAAATATACTGTACCTGCAGAGTCAGTGTTACATTATTACCAAAGAGATCCAACTTAGAGGCCACGTGCTGAGCATACATCTTAAAGTGAAAGGTCATAGCATATATAAAGCAACTTTTTTTTTTTAACTTCCGCTGTTTTATTCATATCCTTATCAGTATTACATCCATTTCCATATGACATCTTATTAAGAACATGTATACATTAATTACATTCCATTCTTATTCATTCTTTTCTATACTCTAATCTTCTATCATTCTAACTTTTATATATTTAATATATAGTAACATTTTCTCATATCCGATAGTAGAATCAAATTATGGGTACACATTATCAAGCCTTAGGCTCTTAGTTGGTAATTTCAGTTCCTCATAATGTGGCCCATACAAATGTCCCAGTTCTGGTTTCAAATCTTCTCTTCCTCCATCTTAATGTTTTCATTTCCTTCCTGGGAATTCTACTTCCTCGATTAACTACATATTTTATCATGTTTACATTACTTTTAATCTAACCTTTTAATCAAAACATTTATAACCAAATCAACTTCATTATTTCCAACCAATGCACTGTAATTGGTGTTTTAGTTCTATATTAAAAATGTACCTATACATATACATGTGTGTGCCCCCATCCCTATTTCCCAGGAAGACCTTCCTATCCCAATATCTCATTACCCTCCAGCTATTCGCCTCTCCCTTCAGCTTTTGTGTCATCCCTCTTTCCTCTCCTCTGTGATTTATCCTTCCTCCTCCCCTCTTATGTCTCCATCTCCTATCCCCATATCCTCACCCAACCCATCTTCCCAGCGATACCAAGGTCCCCAGATTTCTAGAAATTTGTCCTTCCTTAGCTGGATAGTGTAAGTTATGTTTTCTAATCTTTCCATTTCCTCCACTTTGGAGGTCCATTGCTGAAAGATTGGTGGTTCCTATTTTAACCATTTAATGGTAATGCATTTTAGTGCTGCGAGCCATAGTATCTGGTATAGCTCCACACTTCTCCTTTTTTGAGAAGAAAGGGTTGGCAATCCCAGGACTAAGTCCTGAAATGTGTGTGGTATGGTCAGTCCCCCCACTTGGGTCATAACCCCCTTGGATCTGAGACCAAAATCTCTGTATTTTTGCGCAGCCCCAGAATATATGGTAACGCATACTTTGTGTTTCCCCGCATGTATGCCAACAGGTCGATGATGCCTGGGGATTATAGTATTTGGTAATCATTGGGGAGCAGAAGTAGTGGGTCAGAATTTTCCAGTTAAATTCATGCCATGTCATGGCTGAGGTTACCTGCCATCCTCTCTGTAAGCGACATTCCCAGTCTCCCTTATGAATTGTCCCCCTAGATTCTATCTCATACTTCTTTCTAATTTCTTCTAACACCGGGGTTTCCTTCTTTTCCATGAGTATCCTATACAGGATGGAGAGGTAGGGTAATTTATGTTTAATTCTTCTAGAATCCCACCAGAATTCCTCAAGGGGAGTTAAGGCCCTAGTAATTTTTTGGAGGTTTTCTCCTGTATTAATAAAGTGCCGGGTCTGAAGATATCTGTAAAAATCTTCCCTACATAATGTAAAGCGTTCCTGAAGCATGGCATATGCTAAACATGACCCTCTATCTACCAGTTGTCTGAAGGTGGTTAAGCCCTTATGCTCCCAGAAGACATATCCTTGATCCAACCTCGGAGGAACAAAGTTTGAAGTATGTCTGATTAAAGACAAGGGGCCCAGGGTGTTCGGGGTGTTTGTTTTTTTCCTAAGTTTAAGGAGAGTATATAAGGATTGTTTTACGCAAGGAATAGAAATTAACCGCCAATTATGTGGGCCAACCCGGCAGGTTGGGTATGTCCATATTTTGCTGTTAGGGATTGATTCATTTTCAATTAGATACCACCCAGACCCAGTACGTTGCTTAGCCCATGTGACTAGCTGTGCTCCCTGTGCAGCCAGGTAATAATGATACATGTGCGGCAGACCTAAACCTCCCATCTCATTTGGTTTCATCAAGGTAACAAATGCTATCCTTGGACGTGCCCCTCCCCATATAAATTTAGAGATTTATTTTGTAAGTTGAGTCCAAAACTGTGATGGTATGGGGATAGGGAGTGTCTGGGCAGAATATTCATTTTGATAATCTGTATTTTGCCATAAAGAGAGTGGGGCAGGAGTTTCCATCTGGCAAAATCTGATTTCAGGACCTGAAGCAATTTAAGAAGATTGTTACGGTATAACTTGGAAGTGTCCACCGAAACCTGTATTCCCAAATATTTAAATGTGTTTTTCTTGGCCCAAGTAAATGGGAAAGTTTCTCGTAACTGTCTATTAAGGTTGCCACTCACCACCACCCCCTCTGATTTAGTTAGGTTAATCTTATATCCTGCTAGGGAGCCGAATTTTTCTAAAGCTTCCAGAAGATGTGGCAGGGAGCTCTGTGGATCCTGCAAGAAAAAAAGGGAGTCATCTGCATAGAGCGCTGTTTTATACCCCACTTCCCCTGCCCAAATACCCTTGATATGTGGGTTGCCCCGTATCCAGATTGCCAATGGTTCCAATACAGCTGTCATTTTTCACATCCTGCCTGAAATATGTTTTCACACATCTGGAGAGCAATGGCGTGGTCGCTGTGGGAAATCAACGTTCGGGGCAGATTAAGAAAATCGCAGTGACACTGTTCGTGAGTGGAGATCCCAAAATGCCTATGTTGAAAATTTAGTGAAAAATTTCCACCAAATGACTGTGTTACGAGTATGCGTTGCACAGTTTCCATGCACGCTCATAACTGCAAGAATGTTTAATATTTTCACTCCAGATTTTCAACACTGCCATTTCTTCATACCTCCTTATGAACGGTACAGCTGTCATTTTTCACATCCTGCCCGAAATGTGTTTTCCCACATCTGGTGCAGAATGGTGCGGTCACTGTGGGAAATCAACGTTCAGGACAGATTAACAAAATCACAGTGCCACTGTTCATGAGAGGGAGGTCCCAAATGCTTTCATGAGGTACATAGATACATAGACAGTGTCGGCAGATAAGGGCCTATGGCCCACCCAGTCTGCCCATTTGAGCTTGTAAGTTCAGTTTGTTTTCCTAGAAGTCTGTTGCACCTTACCCCTGACCTCCAGAATTCCTTTATGTCTATCCCATGCATCCTTAAATCCCGTGATTGTTTCAGCCCCACCACTTCCTCTGGCAGGGTGTTCCCTTGTCCACCACCGTTCTGTGAAGAAATTCTTTCTCATGTTTCCTCTGATCGTCCTCCCTCCAACTTCATCCCATGCCGTCTAGTCCTAGAACATCTTTTTCGCTTAAAAATAGTGTTTTCCTGCACCCTGTTCCTCCCTGTAAGATACTTGTATGTCTCTATCATATCCCCTCTCTCCCTCCTCTCCTCCAGGGAGTACATGTTCAGTTCCTTCAACCTGTCTTCATAGGACTTGTGATGCAATCCATGCACCATCTTTGTTGCCCTCCTCTGAACTTTCTCTACCCTGTCTATGTCCTTACGTAGGTATGGTCTCCAGAACTGTACACTGTACTCCAAGTGGGGCCTCACTAGTGTCTTGTATAGCGGAATTATGACCTCCCTTTTCCTGCTGGTAATGCCCCTGCCTATACATCCCAGCATCCTATTTGCTTTACCTGCTGCCTTGTCACACTGTTTCCCTACCTTGAGGTCATCAGAGGTGGTGTCACAAAAAGCCCATGATGAAAATTTGGAGTGCAAATACCAACCAACGCCCAGGGCGTTAGGGTTTCTAACCATAATGTTCCACCCTGTAGAGACTGCCAGGCATCAGGGGTGTGACTTTAGATTGTGGGCTGTAATGCTCATGCCATTCCACCCCCACCCTCACCCTCACCCTGCAGCCAGTGACAGGCATCAAGGTGTGCTTTGGACTCTTCAGCCCCAAAGTTCACCCCATTCTCCTATACTGCACCCATCTCAATGTATTTCCTTATGGAATGGGGGGAGTGTAAGGCCCAACAACCCCAAGGCACAACACAACACTTGTAGGAGTCTGCAGACTAGTTCGAGGTGAAATGGCATGAGCGTTATGGCAGATGACCCAAAGGCACACTCAAAGCCTGTCAGTCTCTGCAGGGTGGGGTTGGGTTGGCGTCAGTTCCATACTTCACTGCCATTCCTATTATGCATCTCTCTAACTCCTGCACTACCAGCGCCAATGCCAGCAAGACAGCATTCGGCATTGACAAATGCTTGTTTTGAACTGTGTATGCTTTTTTATTTATTTTATTTATTTATTTGCATAATCGAATTTACAACGTTTGAGCCAGAGGCTCGTTTACAAAGGTACCTCATCACAGAGAGGATATACAGAGTCAACATAGGTACACAATACTGTCATACAGAGTAACATAGTTTTACATAGTTGCTTGAACATAAACAGTAATTAGAAAACATTTCAGACTTGACAGGTTGGTACCAGCTGGTACTGGCAGAGGAGATGGAGGCCAAGTGGGGAGTGGGGTGAAGGGTGGTTTGGCCTAGGGGGCTAAGTCAATAGTGTTAGAGAGCAGCAGAGCATCTCTTAGCGACAGGTGCAGCTGCAGGTGTTGAACAATTGGTTCCGTAGGGCAGTTTTGAAGGGGGCAGTTTTGGTGGTGTTGGAAATGGCTGCAGGGAGCGAGTTGAACCAGGACTCTGTAGCTGAATGACCTCTGTGCCAGGGTGGTCCTAGTTCTGGGTACCAGTAGGGTGACCTTGTCAGTGGTTCGGGCAGTGACTCTGGAAGGTGTAAGTTGGATGGAGGCAGAAACCCCAGGGGGCGAGAGCCCGAGAAGAATCTTCTTAGTAAATAGGCAAGTTTGGTAGCGGAGGCATTCATCGAGGCTAAGGAGTTTGGCCATGTCATACAGCTGACAGGTGTGGGTGAGCCTAGAGGCACTGGTCACTAGTCTGCAAGCCTTGTTTAGGGTGAGTCGAATCTTGTTGAGGGCTGTGGAGTCAGCAGCACCATAGACTGGAAGGCCATAATTGAAAAGGGACATTACAGAGGACCTAACGGTAAGTCTGAGGGCATCAGGTGTGAGGCAGTCCTTGTGACAGTAGAGGATGCAAAGACGAGCATTAGCGGCGGAAGTGAGGGCAATAATGAGGGCATGAAAGGTGAAGGTTGAGTCAAAGGTGATCCCAAGATATTTGTATGAGTAAACTTGTTCAAGTGGTTGATGAGTGCTGGGGAGGATTTGGAGGTGGGTGTTGCTGGCTCTGTTCTGGTGGTGGGCAAAGAGCATTGCCTTCATTTTTTTGAGGTTAATGACTAGTCTGCTCTCCTTAAACCAGTTCTCAGCATCATTGAAGGAGTGTTGGAGGGAGTTTTGGAGAGAGGTGGGATTTCTGTGGGTGGCATAAGTAACGGCGTCATCGGCGTACAGGAGAATATTGCCAGAACAGGCACTGGGCAGGGTGTTTAGATAGAGGCTAAAGAGTAGTGGGCCCAAGATAGAGCCCTGGGGAACCCCTGAGCGGATGGGAAGGGTTTCTGAGAACATTCCATTGTTTTTGACATGATGGGAGTGGGCTGATAGGTAACTCGTGTGCCAGGCAATGGGACCAGCAGAGAAACCTGTGTGGTTGAGGGCATTTGGTAGGAGGGGGTGGGAGACAGTGTCAAAGGCCTTAGAGAGGTCAATGAACACTGCTCCAGCTAGGGAACCGGAGTGCAGGGAGGAGTGCAGGAAGTTGGAGAACTCCATTAACGCTGTACTTGTACTGTGACCAGCATGGAAGCCATGCTGTTCCAGGCAAAGAATGTTGTATTTTGCTAGATATTCGGTGAGTTGAGTGGCCACCACTTTTTCTAAGGCTTTGGAGAGTAGGGGAAGGATGGAGATTGGACGATAGTTGCTGGGAGTGGACCTGTCACCTCCTTTGTGAATAGGTGTGACTATAGCTGTTTTCCATGCTGTGGAGAATTGCCCCAGGCAGAGAGACCGGTTTAGTAGGTCAGTGAGTGGGACCAGGACATCATCCAGGACCAGCCGGAGTATTTTTGGATCCAGGGAGTCGCTGCTAGGACTGTTGCTGTTTAGCGCTTTAAGCAGGAGTGGTCTGGCTTCCTGGACAGATACTTTGCGTAGTTAGAACTGGGGGTGCCAAGGATCTGAGGGTGGTGGGTTGGGGGTTGGGTCAAAAAAGTTACTCAGGAGGACAGGGCTAAGATCTGTAAAGGAGGAGTTAAGGCAGTTGGCAATGTCAGTTGGGTCAGTATAGGTGGAGCCACTGATCGTAAGTTGGGCTGGGGGGGGGAGCGTGATTTCCCATTTATTTCTTTTACATTGTCCCAGAAATTCCGGGCACACCCCCATGAGGAGGTGAGGGTGACCTGGTAGTTGTCTGCCTTGGCTTTTCGGATGGCCCACGTGCACCTGTTATGTACGGTGTTATATGCTTGTCTGTCAGCCATCTGGCCAGTCTCAGTGGCTACTTGCCAGAGGTTATCCCTGTCCCTGAGCAGTTGGAGTAGGGCAGGGGTGACCCAAGGTGTGTTTTGCCTTTTGGAGAGGATCATGGTGAAGGGAGCAAAAAGATCACAGGCCTTGTTAAAGGCTTGTGAGAAGAGGTCGAGGGCAGCGTCAATGTTGGTTGCATGGCGGATGGGAGACCAATCAATGAGAGCGAGGAACTGTTTGAGTTTTCTCAGTCCACCTGGGTGGAGATGCCCGCAGTGGGTGGCTTGGGCTATATGCTTGGGGGCAGACCAGAGGAATAGGAGAGGGGAGTGGGCTCTTAAGGAGTCCAGGAGGACCTGAATTTCCTGAAACTTTTGGGGGCGGTTGGAGACAATGGCATCTAGGAGGGTGCAAGTCCCTGTAGTTTGGTTACATCTAGTGGGTTGGGAGACAAGTTGGGTCAGGTCTAATGCAGCAAAGGTGTCTCTTATTGGTGAGGCAGAGGGACTGAGCCAGTTCACATTGAGGTCTCCGACTAGGACTTGTTGTACTTTACTGGGGACGGAGGAGAGAGATTCAGTGAGAGACGATATAGCTGGGGTCTGGTTCCTTGGGGTATGTAGGAGACTGTGAGATAGAGCAGGCTCTTGGATGGGTCTGGGGTAAATTTGAGGGTAGAGGCCTGGGCACTATCTGCTAGCTTGAGGGCAGGGAGGGCGTGGCCAATGATTGTGTCACGAGCGTAAAATGCACAACCACCACCACGTTTACCTGCTCGATCCTCGTAATATAGGGTGTAGACTGGAAAGGAGACAAAGGAGCCTGGGGTGGACTTAGTTAGCCAGGTTTCTACTAGGGCTATGATGTCTGGTTGGTGTTGTATGACCCAGCATTGAATGGCTCCGAATTTTTTCAGCAGGCTGCAAATGTTCATAGAGGCAATGCGGAGTCCATTGGACCTGGTTGGTGGACTGGTGGTGGCAGGGCCTGGGTTGGGGTGGATATCACCAGAGAGGAGTAATAGAATGACCAACGTTCTAGCCCTGGGGTGGCAGTTGGTTAACTTTTTGGGAGTATGCTGAGAGGCAGGGCAGGCAGTAGGGGAGCAAGGGGTCGGCAGGGTTTGGAGGGTCAGGAAGACACAAAGGTAGTGGAGCCAAGGGGAGCCAGGGTGGGTGGCGGAGTTGGGGGGAGGGCAGCTGGGGGTGGATGCAGGGGTCCAGGATGCATTGACATGGTTGGGGGTGAGGGGCTTACACTGGTGAGGTATATGGGTGCAGTCAACAAAGGGCAGTGGGTAAGGTCTGGCTGGTGGGAGGTGAGCCTTAGGATGCTTATGAAGATGAGACACATAAGGTGGAGGTGAGCATTCATGGTGCCAGGTAGCCTTGGAGGCAGAACAGAGTGGCTGGGGGTTGGGGAGACAAAGCTTTAGGAGCTTCAAGACCCAAGAGAAGATTATCTTGGCTTAGTGATAAGGCTGCTGTCTTTGGTTGCAAAAGTACTGGGTTTGAGATCTGTGGTGGGATACAAGGAGTGTTTTCAGTCGATTATGGAACCAAAAGCTTTAGGGTTTTAAAAACCCAGAAGAAATTTGTCTTTGCTTGCTGGCCTAGAGGTAGAGCTGCTGACTCTGGTGTCAAGTATACAGGGTTTGAGACCTGTGGCGGAACAGTAGAAAGCATTTTTAGTCAATTGTGGAACCAGGAAGCTTTAAGAGCTTTAAAAACCAAGAGAAACCTATCTTGGCTTGCGGCCTAAAGGTAGAGCTGCTGACTTTGGTTCTGAATATACAGCATTTAAGACCTGCAGTGAGATACCAGAAAACTGTTTTTTTAGCTGTCTATAGAGCAAGAAGCTTGAAGAACTGTGGAACAGAGAGAATAAACGGGTTGGCTTGATGGTAGAGTTGGGGACTATGGGGGCAGTGGTACAGGGTTTGAGACCCACAGGGGACTGTAGCAGATATTTTATTTATTTAGTTAAACATCAGTTTAGAAACCTTTGAGCCAGAGGTACCTCATCACAAAGAGGACATCAGAACAGTAGTACAAGGGATACAGTACTTACAAACAAAAAAGTTACAGTTCAATTACAATTTTGTTACAATAGAATACAATCTCCAACGAAGCAAAAGATAACAAAAGGTGCAAAACTTATGGTCGAGGGAGAGCTGGTGGGAGTAGAAGGGAGGGAGATAGGGGAGGAGGAATTAGTAGGGAAAGGAAGGGGGCCGCTCAGTGAGCATTGTCAAACAGAGTATATATATATTTTTTTTTTACACTAGGCTAGCGGCAGTTGCATTTGCAAGAGCTAAGCAGGAAGTTTCTGAGCCTGGGCTTAAAGCAAGCTAAGGTTAGTGAGTTTGAGACACTGGCAGGGAGGGAGTTATACCAGTGGAGTGCACGGTAGATAAGGAGAGGAGTAGAGATTAGGAGGGATGCAGAGTGGGGAAAACAGGCTAGGAGGATGCTATAGTGACTCCTAGTGGCCAGAAACCAGTAATAACAAATAGGGAGTGGAGATGAGGAAAGTGAACAGAGTGGTAGCGGGAAGGGCACAGCAGCAATCCTTAGTGGTCAGAGAGTATAAGCTGCAAATGGAAAAGTGGACACTTTGGGGGGGAGAGGTCATGTGAACAGGGCTGGTTCAGCTCCCCCACGGTTGGCTGGCACCCAGCCAGCCACCGACCAAGACCAGGACACCCGCCTGCAGCTCCTTGGAAGGTACAGGACAGCACAGCCAATCGGAACACAGGCACTTCCAGCAAACCTGCTCTGACTGGCCAGGACTTTTCCCCTGCTTCTTTCACTTTTTACAAATAGATTTTAGATAGAACTAAGCACATTTCAAGTGTGTAATAGAAGTTTTTTGGGTTTTTTTTTTGGCTAGTTTTCCATTAGCAGGTTATACAGCCCTGCCACTAGAGGGATTCTTGGTCTTTCATTAGAAAAAAAAATTATATCCCCTGAAAGACACAGTCACTGGCTGCCTGGCCTTCCTGGCTGTATCCTCACTTCCCACTGATCCAGCTACTGCTCTTCCATCCCCTTCTCCGAGCCCTGCCCTGCCAGCCTGTCTTAACCCCCTCCCTCCGCCTACCCCGAATCCTACCTTAATTATGCGCCTCCACCATTCTCTACCCCCTATTATATTTCTTGCCTGTCTTCCTCCCCTTCTGCACGCCCCAAAAGCCTGCTTTCCCTCCCTCCCCCACAGCTTCCACATTCCTACATCCTTCCTCCACTTAGGCACGCTGCACACTGGTCACTGCCCCTTGCCCAGGGTCCATTCTACCGCCATGAAACTGTCCTACACCCACACTGTCCTAGCCCTCCACTCTGGTCCCCCCTGTCTACGCCTACCCTCACCCTCTATCATCGATGCTCGGCAATTTCCCGAGATGCTAGCAGGCTAAAGCATTCCCTTAAAGAAATACGCTGCAGCTCCTTGAGGCTAGTCCTCCTCCTCCTAATGCTGTCAGGCAACATGCACCCAAACCCTGGCCCATTCTGCTCTAAAGCCATTAATCTGAGCAAGCCTTCGGGTGCCCTCTCATTCATATCAATTAACATCTGCAGCCTCCTTCCTAAAATGGATGCCCTACAGGCCTTCACCAGCCAGCACAACCCTGACATCCTGGCGGTTGTCGAAACCTGGCTCATGCCATCAGTACCAGACCATGCAACAGCCTTCCTGGCTACAACATCTTTAGGCTGGATCGCCTCTCCAAAAGAGCTGGGGGCTGCGCTCTCTACCTAAAAGACTCCATACAGGGGCATCACATCATTACCTCACTCCAACCCACAACTGCTCAGATACTGCCAGTGAGAATCCTCCCCGGAGCCCAAAACAAAACCCTCACTGTTGCCACCATCTACATCCCTCCCAAAGAACAGGGAACTGGTCTAACAGCTGTTCTTGACTTTGTAAAGTCACTCCCACCGGACACCGAATTCATCCTCCTAGGTGACTTCAACATCAACTGGCCTGCGGCCGATGCTGGTGCACACAGGGATACCATTGCTGTGGCGAACCTCACACAAATGGTTGACTCACCAACCAGGAAAAATTACAGGACTGGCACCAGCACATTCTTGGATTGGATCCTTACCAGTCACCCATCATGGGTATCTAACACTAATGTCCTCCCTAACTCTCTCAGTGACCACTCCCCTGTTAGCTGCACCTGGTCAAATAAATTCATCAAACAACCACCAAAAACTATCACCAGCAGGGTTCTACCCAGTGGTCACCTTCCTCAACTCAAATTCCACCTCCTCCATCAAGACTGGTCCTCTATCTTCAATGCAACCAATGTAACCACTGCCCTTGACCACTTCATAAACATCTTCACTGTGGCCTGTGACATATATGCTCCTATTAAGAAACGCAAAGTCAAATCACTCAGTAACCCTTGGCTCACAGGTGACCTCCTCAGGATGCTAAAAACAAGAGACCACCTATGGGAGCTGGCCAGAAACTCTGGAAGGCAAAACGACATCCAAATCTACAAACGCGTCTGCAATGACTGCACCAAAACCATCCGCAAATGAAGTCCACTATAAGCATGCCCTCACAAACTCCTGGGCAATGGTCGGAATTTGGAAGAACATAAAG
Source organism: Neoceratodus forsteri (assembly GCA_016271365.2). Lineage (NCBI taxonomy): Eukaryota > Metazoa > Chordata > Ceratodontiformes > Ceratodontidae > Neoceratodus > Neoceratodus forsteri. The sequence goes on along the minus strand of CM028130.1, from coordinate 272,757,137 downwards.
AACTCACCAGGAATCCACCCAAAACTCCCCCCATCAATACTCAACATCAACGGAACCACAACCCTCAACCCAAAAACCATTGCAGATACCTTTAACAAAGCCTTTACCGACCTCAGTGCTGTCCTACCCCAGGACTACTTCAAAGATGGTGAAGCCCGTCTGTCTGCAATGAACACTACTCCCACCAGCTTCCCCCGCTTCTACTTCAAAGCAGTCAAGGCTCACCAAGTACGTAAATATGTAACCAAAGCCCTTGGTAAATCAAGATTCAGTAATGACTCCTCGATCTCAAAATCCTGTCTCTCACACTTGATGAAGTGCTTAGTCCTCTGACCAGAATTTTCAACCTCTCCCTCAGCCTTAGCCAGTTCCTGGACAGATGGAAATCTGCCACTGTCACCCCAATCCATAAAAGTGGTGACAAAACTGCCCACTATACCTACAGACCTATCTCCCTACTACCCCCATTCTCCAAGGCACTAGAATGCATCATCTCGGACCAGCTCACAGAATACCTGGATATGTATAACATCCTGTGCAAGCAACAACACAGGCTCCGCAAAGGTCACAGCACCTCCACAGCCCTACTTGAATTCACCGGCGCAATCCACAATGCACTTGACTCCGGTGAACTACTAGGCTCAATCTACATTGACTTAACTAAAGCCTTCGACACCGTCAATCACCACCTCCTGCTTGTCCAGCTTCAGAACACTGGGCTGTCAACCGACTCCATTGGCTGGTTTAAGAGCTACCTTGAAGAACGGTCCCAAACAGTAAGAATCGCTGATACACTCTCAGACTCTAGACTGGTCCTCTCAGGAGTCCCCCAGGGCTCCATTCTGGGACCCCTCCTCTTCAGCCTATTCTTAAATGCACTACCCGACAGCTGCCCAGAACAAATAATTCTCTACACCGACGATGCTGTGATCCTCACCTCGGACCCTGATCCAATCCAATTACAATATAAACTTCAGCAGGCCTTCTCCTCCATCCAATCCTGGTTTCTAAATCATAAACTGCTTCTCAATCAGAAAAAAACAAGTCTATGGTCTTCTGTAGCCCCCACAACAAAAACAAACAACTCCACCTCTCCATTGCAACCAAACAAGGAGCCATCCTAGAGCAAATACAATTGTTCAAGTACCTCGGCATCACCCTTGATCCCCACCTCTCATACGCTGTCCATATCAGCAATGTTGCAAAGTCTGCCAATGCAAGGTTAGGCATATTATTCCGGCACAGGAAACACCTAACCCCAGAAGCACTGGCAGTGGCCGTCCAAAGCTCCATCGTCAGCATCATAGACTATGGTCTTATCATATATGGGTCTGCAACTACCTCTGCTCTCAAACGTATTGCAACCTCCCTGAATAAAGCCTGTCGTCTCATCACTGGCTCACATCACCGTACCCACACATGTGACCTTTATTCCCAATCTGGATGGCTTCAACTGGACAAATGCATAAAATACCAAACCTGCATCATGGCCTAGAAAATTATAATGGGTCTGACCCCACCTGGTGTCTGTGCCCTCCTTAAGCCTAGACATAGGAACATCACTACAAGGAGATCCAATTCCCACCTACCACATATCCCACAATGTCGCACGACCCAAGGACAAAGATCATTCGCCTATTGGGCATCCAACTGGCTCAACTCTCTTGGCAGCGACATAGCGACTGCTCCAACACTTGGCCTCTTCAAGTCCAAGCTGTGCCTCTCACTGCTTGTATCCTGCGATTCCCCATCTTAACATTTCCACCGTTCCAGCTGCAAATGCCCCAGCAAGCACTTACAATCAGTCTTTGCACCCTAGCACCTTACCTGTCATGTTCACTCGACAAGGCCCCCTGGCAGCACTGTCTCCCACTCTCACCCACCTCCCCCGTATCTTCCTCCTGCCCGCCCCCAACCACCTCCATACTCCCCTACCCCTGTACCTCCTCTCCCCCTCGATCTCCTACCTCACTTCCCACCACCATGCCCCCTTCCTTGTCTTGCTCATAGCTCAAGTCTTTGTACTGGTTATTACATGTCTGTAAGTCAATGACTATATGTTTGTAACTAAAAATGATGACTGTTGCACACGCTGACATGGAACCTTTGTAAAAGAGCCTCGGCTCAAAGGTATTGTATTCCTAGATTGAAATAAATAAATAAATAAATGTCATGTGACCTGTAATCAGCAATAAATGTAGAGCTGACCCTGGGCAGGTGGGGCAGTTGGGGCACAGTGCTGACAGAGTAATAGCTCTCCACATGTAGGCTGGAAAGAAAGAGGCTTTACCTCTTAAGGCTCTCTGCAGTCCCTTGTTACAGGCTCCTCAGCTGGGCAGTCTTCTATTTTCTTGCCACTCAGGACTGTCTTTAGCAAAACCCACTGTACAACTTTAGGCATGTCTGGAGAAGTATCTTCTCTTATTATTCTGGTGATTGCATCCTGTAGTAATTCTTTATATTCTGTATCCATCACCAAGGCCACATTTTATATTTTAATTCTTTTTCCCTCCGGTCACTGGCCCCACCAGGATCTCCGTTGGATGTGGCTTCTAGCACTTAGTCTATCTCCCGCCCGAGACCCTCCCAAATCAGGCCCCCCTCTGGAGCTCCAACCAACATTTGAGCCTGTCCACCCCCGAGCTTGCATACTCCCCCCCCCCGAGGTGGGGCCACTGCTCCTTATCTTGGCATCCTTTCTCTAAATCTAGTCAGCAGGCTGAGGGTGGAGGAGGAATCAGAGGCCTTGAAGTGGGCAGGGTCCGGTGGTGGGCATGAGGGGCCAACTGCAGGGCTTGTTATCATCCTCCTGGGGGCCGGAGAGTTTCCCTGTTCTGGCACCCCCAGAGATGCGGTCATGCAATGAGGTCAATGTGTGGCGGCACACTCCCGCACACGGGACATCTGCTGTCACCTCCACCCCAAGCATGAGTGTCCCCCAGTTGCAGCACTGCCAGTCTCCACTGGGAGCCGCTATGTGTCGGGGATCCACAGCCCACCCTCTCCAGGAGAGCAGTCCTCTGGATGCACAATCCTCTCCTGCTTGGCCGACCCCCGGCGCCCCGAGTCCACTCCCAAACCTGGGTCGCCGGCATGGCATGAGGTAAGGCAGATGCCTCAGCACCAACGGGCTGGTTTTTACAAGGCCACATTAAATCTCCATTGTACAGATCTTCATTCTTGCCCCAGTGCTAACAACAATGTGATTGGGGCGTGATCAGCGAGAAAAATTGTCTCTGTAGTGGCAAAGTCCACTAGATCTAGGTGTTCTCCACTGGTAAAGAAGTAATCCAGGTGAGAGTACTGGAAATGTGAATGGGAGAAACATAGAAACATAGACTTTGATGGCAGATAAGGACCGGTTGGCCCATCTAATCTGCCCATTTCACTATCTACAGGATAGGCCGCAGATCCTAGTTAACCAACAGCCTATTTCTTCCTACCCCCCACAAGAATTGCCCTATGTCTGTCCCATGCATTCTTGAATTCTCCCACAGTTTTAGACCCCACAGCCTCCTCAGGAAGGCTGTTCCATGCATCCACTACTCTCTCTGTGAAAAATACTTCCTCACATTGCCTGAACCACCCCCATCTTTAAATTGTGTCCTCTTGTTCTTGCACATCTCTTTTTCTGAAAGATGCTACCCTCTTGGACTTCGTTGATTCCACTGAGGTACTTAAAAGTTTCTATCATGTCCCTCTCTCTCCCTTCTTTCCTCAAGGTATACATATTAAGCTCCTTTAGTCTCTCCTTGTATGGCTTCTCTTGCAGACCCTGCACCATTTTAGTTGCCCTCCTCTGGACTGCCTCTATCCTGTCTATGTCCTTGCGGAGATGGGGTCTCCAGAACTGGATGCAGTACTCCAGATGGGGTCTCACCAACTGTCTGCACAGAGGGATAACAACTTCCTGTTTTCTGCTGGTGACGCCTCTCCCTATGCATCCCAGTATACCCCAGCCCTCCCTACTGCCTTCTCACATTGCTTGCTAACCTTAAGGTCATCTGATGTGATTACCCTCAGGTCCCTTTCCTTTTTTGTTGTTGTTACTACCCCCCCCATTGTGTATTCTTCCCCTGGGTTCTTGTTTCCCAGGTGCATTATTTTGCACTTCTTTGCATTGAATCCTAGCTGCCATACTTCTGACCATTCCTCCAACCTTGCCAAGTCCCTTCTCATCCTTTCCACGCCTTCTTGTGTATCAACCCTGTTGCAGATTTTGTGTCATCTGCAAAGGGCATACTTTTCCTTCAGTCCTTCTGCAATGTCCTTATAAAACATTAAAAGGACTGGACCCAGTCTGAACCCTGCGGTACACCACTAGTAACCCCTCTTTCTTCAGAGTGGACTCCATTTACAATTACCTTCTGTGTCCTGTTGTCCAGCCAATGTTTTACCCAGGCTACTACCCTGGACCCACTCCCAGGCTGGTTAATTTGACTATTAATCTTTTGTGTGGGACTGTGTCAAATGCCTTGCTAAAGTCTAGGTAGGCCATGTCCACAGCCCCTCCCTGGTCTACTACTTTGGTCATCCAGTCAAAGAAATCAATTAGATTTGTCTGACATGACTTTCTTGCTGTGAATCCATATTGCCTTGGGTCCTGTGCCCCACTGGCCTCTAAGTACTCAACAATTATTTCCTTCAGAAGCGATTCCATCATTTTCCCTACCACTGAGGACAAACTGACAGGTCTATAGTTTCCTGCCTCTGTCTTGCTCCCACTTTTGTGAAGGGGAATCACATCTGCCCTCCTCCTGTCCTCAGGTACCACACCATCGTCCCATGATTTATTAAAAAGGCTAGTCAGTGGTGTTACTAGTTCTTCCCTTAGTTCTTTTAGATGCTGGGGTGAATCCCATCAGGCCCTATTGCTTTATCCACCTTCTGTTTTAAGAGTTCTTTCAGAACCCTTTCTTCTGTGAAAGGACTAATATCACCCCCCCCCCCATCTAGAGTGCTTCTATTCTTTGATTTAGGTATCTCCCCCTGCTTTTCCATTGTGAATACTGAGCAGAAGTATTCATTCAGTATCCCTGCTTTTTCACTGTCACTCTCTGCCCAACCACCTTCCTCTTTATTCAGCCTCAGTATCCCTGCCTTAGTCTTTCGTTGCTCCCTAATGTACCTATAAAAGGTTTTATCCCCCTTCTTAACCGAGTTTGCTATCTTTTCCTCAGTTTGGGCCTTTGCTATTCTGATTGCTTTGCCCGCTTCCTTCTGCTTTAACTGGTACAGTTCTCTGTCCTGCTCCTTCTGTGTTTCCTTATACTTCCTGAATGCTATCTTCTTCTCCCAAACCTTCCCTGCCACTTCTTTTAAGAACCACAGCATTTTTTTCTTTAATTTTGATTTGTTTATTTGCTCCACACAAAGGCTTGTTGCCTGTGATGGTGGTTTTGATGTTTCCCCATTGTTGCTCCACCCCACCTTCTTGCCTGTTTGCTAGTGCTTTTCTGAGGCACTCTCCCATTTTGACAAAATCAGCCCTCCTGAAGTCCAGTACCTTCACTTTTGTATGGCATGACTCTACAGCTAAGTTTATCGTGAACCAGACTGTTTGGTGGTCGCTTGTTCCCAGATGGCTAGCAACTTCAAGATTGGAGATCCTCTCTCCATCCCCATTTGAGAGTACGAGGTCTAAGATGGCTCCCTTCTGAGTGGGTTCCAAAACTAACTGTCTGAGGCATGCCCCCTGTAGGGCATCGAGAATGGCCTTGCTCTTGGATGTGACTGCAGCAAAGGTGCAACATCTGGCATATTAAGGTCCCCCATCAGCAATATTTCCAATTTCTCTGCCATCCTAAAGATGCCTTCTATCATTTCCTTGTTTATTTCCTCCCCCTGAGATGGGGGTCTGTATACAACCCCTGTGCAGATTGTGGTCCCATTTCCAGTCTCCAGGGTGATACACAGTGCCTCCTCTCCTCCTTGTTTACCCTTTAGTTCTGTTGCTTTGATCCCTTCCCTTACATAGACAGATAATCCTCCTCCTCTTCGTCCCTCCCTGTCCCTCCTATAGATTGTGTACCCTGGTGTGTTGACATCCCAGTCATGGTTCTCTGTGTACCATGTTTCTATGACTGCCACACTATCCAAGCATCCCTCTTCCATCAAGGCCACCATTTTGGGGAGCTTTTTGCCTAGACTATGGGCATTGGTACTCATTACCCTCCATTTTTTTATGGCTTTATTTATTTTTGCCCCATCCCTGTCCTTATTTCCTTTGTCTTTTTCTCCATTTACCCCTGCCCTTCTCCCTAGTGACTGCTCTATCTTGGTGTTTACCTCACTAACTACCCTGATTTTTTTTTGGATCGGGGGCTAGGATTTCCCTTCTCCTTTTCAGTGCCTCCCCCATGACTAGTTTAAATGCTTGCCAATGAAGCATTTAAACCTATCATCTAGGATCCTGGTTCCCCTCCTGGATAGATGCAGACCATCGCACTAGTATAGGCCTGTATCCCTCCAGGTGGAGCCCCAGTCCACAATGAAGCCAAAGCCCTGAGCTCTGCACCAGTTTTTCAACCAGTCATTGAATCTCATGGTGCAGAGTACCCTAGTCTCATCCATGCCATAGACAGGTAGCACTTCCGAGAAAGTTACTGTGTGTGCTAATTGTCTAAGGTCCCTCCCCAACTCCACAAATTCCTGCTGCACTGCTCTGATCCCATTCTCAGCCAGGTCTTTTGTCCCTAGGTGGATAATGACATCCAGCTCACTCCCCCTTGCAGCTGCTCCCCCGATCCTGAGCATTCGTTTCCTGTTCCTCCAAACCATGGCACTGGGCAGGCACCTTACCTCCCTTTCCCCTTCCTCCCCAAGTTCTACCCCCCAACAACTGAGTCCCCCACCAGGAATCGTTTTCTTCCCCTGTAGGGTCCTGTGCCACCCTCCTGTGGGTCTCCATTGTGGAGGTTCCCAGCATCCTCCTTGGTCTCCACTGCGGGTGCCTCCATAGAGGAACCATGTTCTGCCAGAGTGGTGAATGAATTATGGAGAGGCACAACTGGAGGAATGTGCCTCTGTTCCACTACCCTCACCCTCCCTGAGCCTACTCCTCTTTCTTGGCAACCTCTGCGGTAGTGGCTGTGGCTGGGGGGAGGTCCCTGGGTGGAGGAGCAGGTTTCCCGAATCCTTGCCAGGTCAGCATGGAGACGAACAACCTCCTCCATCAGACCAGAGAGGTGCCTGCAAATAGGTCAGCAACGCAGTCTCCAGAATGTCTCCTGGAAGACTACGGCTCCACAGCCAGTGCATTGCACCACTCCCCACATGTCTGTGTCCCTTCCTGTTACAGATGCTTTTTTTTTGTTCTTGTTTTAGTGTGTTCTTGTGAGTGTCTCTACCCCCTATTCAGTGTGCTGTGCCTTTAAGATATGAACATGTGTATGTACATGTTTCAATATAAGTAAATAGTGGGACAAGAGGACATATTATGAGATTAGAGGGAAGCCGATTAAGGGGTAATATGAGGAAGTTCTTTTTCACAGTAAGGGTGGTGGATGCATGCAATGGCCTACCTCAGGAAGTGGTGGATATGAATACAGTGCAGGGCTTCAAACAGGCATGGGATAGGCATAAGGGAGCAATACAAATGAGTATGAATAGATAGGCCATTGACAGAGTAAAGGCCTATGGCACATTCATAAGTTAGAAAAAATGGGCAGACTTGATGGGCCTTGCGGTCCTTATCTGCCGTCAACTTCTATGTTTCTGTGTTTCTATGACTTGACACCCTCTCCTGTGGGAGAAAAGCTTTTCCCTGAACAGTATCCAGTTCTGCTCCAATGCACTCCAGTAACTAAACTGGCTCCATCTGAGACTTTTGAGCATTGATAAGGAAACCCAGTGACTCCAGGGTACTTTGGGTCACCCTGATGTAATCCTTCGAACTTTCTACAACTAGACAGTCATCCAGGTAAGGAAATACAGGTTACTCACCTGTAACAGGAGTTCTAGGAATGGTATATGTTGTTCATCCACACTTACTGGCAGGTTCCTTGCCACTTTAAATCTTGCCAGAAGGTCTTCAAGCTGGCTCCTCCCACCCACCCGGGTGATAAAACTCTTGGCTCCGCCCCATGACGCCAGATCTAGCCCGCTGGAAGCCAGGTTGTGCGTCGAAGCCGGGGAGGTCAGGTGGGTTGTGTGGATGAACAACATACAGTATACCATTCCTAGAACTCCTGTTACAGGTGAGTAACCTGTATTTCTAGGGACATGGATACGTTGTTCAATCCACACTTACTGGCAGACTCCTAGCAGTTTTCCAGGAGGAGGGAGGCAAGGCGCACACCCCCTACTTGGGAAATAAGGACTGGAAAACCGGGATCCCAAAACCAGCATCCCGGTGTGACTCAAGGTCGATGCGGTAGTGGACAATGAAGGTGTGTGCTGACTTCCAGGTAGCAGCCCTGCAGATTTCCTGGATAGGGACGTCCCTGGAAGCAGCCACTGAAGCAGCGGTATGGCGGGTAGAATGAGCTCTTATCCCTTTGGGAGGCTCCATGCCCGCCAACCTATAGCAGACATCTATGCAGGAGGTGACCCACCTGCCTATCTTCTGCTTGGCTGCAGGTCTGCCAGGTGCGGCTTCAGCGTAGGTGACAAACAGCTGGTGAACCTCTCCCCAAACTTCAGCCATCCGCTCCTTGTAATAAGAGAGCGCTCTTCTAGGGTCCAGAGTATGCAGCCTATATTCGGCCTCCGAGGTGTTATTGGGGTAGAACACCGGCAGAGTCAACACCTGGTTAAGGTGAAACTCCGACACCACCTTCAGAAGGAATTTCGGGTGGAGGCGCAGGACAACTTTGTCCCTGTGGAAGACCAGATAAGGAGACTCGATGGAAAGTGCCTGGAGCTCTCCCATCCTTCTGGCTGATGTGATAGCCACCAAGAAGGCAGCCTTCCACAACAGGTGAGAGATGTCACACCTGTGCATCGGTTCGAATGGCTTGCCCATGAGCTTAGCCAATACCAGCAGTAGATCTCACGGAGGTGAAGGTTCTCATCGAGGATATGTGATCAAGGCCTTGAAAAGCGCCCGACCACCTTCTCTCAGTGACCAACTGCTTCCCGCCCACGCCCGTAAGCAGAGATGGGTCATGATGCACCTTAAGGGTCATCGACCGAAGCCCTAGCTGAGAAAGGGACCACAGGTAGTCCAGAATGCTAGCCAAAGAACAGGAGGAAGGGTCCAACCCCTTATTCTGACACCAAATGCAGAATCTCTTCCATTTGAAGGCATAGCATTTTCTGGTCGACTCCTTACAGGATGCCTCAACAACGTTGAGGACCTCGTCGGAAAGACCCAAGGCCTGGAACCCTAGCCGCTCAGGAACCAGGCCATCAGGTGCAGGGATTGAAGGTCCAGGTGGAGAACCTTCCCCTGGTTGACTGAAATCAGGTCAGGTGGGCTGGAAGCCGCCTCGGGAGCCTGGAGCTGAGGCTGAGGAGATCTGGATACCAGAACTGGCGGGGCCAGTCTGGGGCTACCAGAATCACCTGCGCCTTGACCCTCCTTGCCTTGAGAAGCACCTTGTGGATCAAGGGAAATGGGGAAAAGGCGTAAAAGAGGCCCGGGGTCCACGGCCTCGAGAAGGCATCCCCCTGCAGCAAGTCCTGCTGAGGGGGGCGGGCATGAAACAGCCTCAGCTTCGCATTCTCCCTGGAGGCAAACAGGTCCATCTGAGGTGTGCCCCAGTGGGAGAACAGAGCTGTACTACCTCTGGCAGGAGAGACCACTCGTGAGATGCAGCACCTATCCGGCTTAGGGCATCGGCCAGAGTGTTGGAGGCTCCTGCCACATAGATGGCTAGGAGATCCACCTCCAGTCTGCTCACGGGAGACCAAGTGCGGAGAGCTTCCTTGCACAGAGGCAAGGAGTGCATCCTGCCCTGGTGGTTTAGGTAGTACATGGTCGTGGTGTTGTCCGTCTGGACCTGGACCACTGGACCTCATACAAATGGAGCGAAGGCGGTGAGGGCTAGTCGGACTGTTTGAAGCTCCAGCAGGTTGATGTGGCATTGAGACTCCTGAGGGGACCAGAGGCCATGCGCTCTGAGCTCCCCCAGATGGGCACCCCAACCCATCAGAGAGGCGTCAGTCGTTAGAGTGACCTTCGGCTCTAGGCGGACAAATGGGGTATCCTCCTGCAGATGAGCCGGAACGATCCACCACTGGACAGCATTCTCCATCTCCTGGGTCACTATCACTGGCTGGTCCAGAGGACCGGAGCACTGTGACCACTGGCGGGCCAGCCCCCACTGAAGGGGACACATGTGCCAGCGGGCCCAATGGACCACACTGGTGCAGGCCGCCATGAGGCCCAGGTGGCGCAAGAAGTCCCAGGCAAGGTGCAATTGCCCGATCAGAAATGATTGGGCAAAGGAGGAAAGAACCTCAGCCCTGTCCACCAGGAGCCATGCTCTGGCTCGAAGAGAGCCGAGCTCTGCCCCGATGAATTGAATCACCTGCGTTGGCACGAGTTCTGATTTGGCCTCGTTGATGAGGAGACCAATCTGAGGGCAGACCTGGAGGGCCAGATCCCTGGACCGATCCACCTCCAGTCTGGAGGGGGCTGCAATCAGCCAGTCATCCAGGTAAGGGTACACCCGGACCCTTCAGTGCCACAGGAATGCTGTCACCACTGCCATGCATTTGGTGAAGACCCTGGGAGCTGGAGAGAGGCTGAAGGGCGTGGCCCAGAACCCGTAAAGGGACCCCTCCGCCCTGAAGTGGAGGAATCGCTGGTGGGACGGAATGGGACGTGAAAGAACGCGTCCTGGAGGTCTACAGAACAGAACCACACACCTCGTTCCAAGGATGGAATGATCTGAGCCAGAGTGACCATCCTGAAGATTCGAAACCTTAGGAACTTGTTCAGGTCGTGTAGGTCTAGAATGGGCACAAAACCTGGGTCTGGTGGAGGATCCGCCACCTCCTGATCACCTCCTTCTGGAGGAGCAGAGCAATGTCAGCTCAATGAGCCAACAGAGAGGCTGTGGACCCCGTAGCCCCCCATGAGGCGATGGTTCGATAAGGTGGGGCCTGCTCGAATTCCAGAGGCAGACCCTTTCCTTCCACTTCCAGCACCCAGCGGTCCGTGGTGATATCGGACCAGGTGGAAAGGAAGTGACGGAGACGTCCCCCCATGGGGGGAACCCAAGGAGGAGTGACAAGGTTCAGGGTGACACCCCTCAACCCATCACTGGGCAGGCTTGGAGGAAGGACCGGCCGAGGGCCTTCTGGACCTTTCCCTCCTGGCTTGCTGCTGGAGGAAGCTGCAGGCTTGGCTTTGGGGTGCCAAGTGCGAGCTTACTGGCCCTGATGCTGGTGTTGCTGGGCCGGACGTGCCGCAGGGGCAGAAGGCCGAAAGGGCTTACGCTGCTGCTGGCGGCCTTTGTCCTTCTGGGCAGACATGACTGAGTCCAAGGTGGCATTGGACTTCTCGATCCTCTGCAGATGACCCTCCACCCCGGGACCGAACAAGTCGGTAGCCAGGAAGAGTATGTTTGCCAGCTTGTGCTGGGTATCCGCTGTGAAAGTGGAGATCCGCAGCCAAGCTCTGTGGCGCATGGCCACTGTGGCCGCTACTGACCCGGGCACAAGAGTCTCCAATGTCTAAGGCAGTTTGGAGCTGTTGCTTAGCCACCGCCCTTCCCTGATCCTGCACCTGCTTGACCGTAGTCTGGAGGCCAGCCGGGAGATGAGGAATCACCTCATCCAGGGAGCCCAAAAGGGCGTGCGAAAAGTGTGCCATCAGAACAGCCGAACTGGTCTGACAAAGGCCTAAGAAGGACGCAGCATAGACTTTACGCCCAGAGTAGTCCAGTTTCTTGGACTCTTTATTGGGTGGCTTGTCCACGTCCCGAGCGTTTCCGGAGCGCCGGAAAACACTGTCGGTCACATACCCTCCGCGGAGGGGTGCTCCGAGAATCCAGAGAGTGAACCAGTGGGAATGGCATACTTTTGGGCCATCCTGGCCGAAAATGCTGGACAAGAAGCTGGCCACTGCCGTAGCTCCAGAGTCACAATGGCTTGCCAACGGAAGGCCTCCGTGGGGAATCCCCTCGGTCCAGTAACTTCATGAGGGGATACTTGGCCCACTTTGAAACAGGTTCAAGCTTCATCCCAGTAGACTCTGAGATGAGCCAAAGCATTCCCAGGAACGAGGATGGGCTCTCGTCCACCGATTGACCCCCAGTGGACTCCAGGTCGAGGGGCCTGGAGAACAGTGAGGAATCATTGTCAGACTCCGAGGAGTCTGCAAACAGCTGCCGAGGGCCTGAGCCACCCTCCACTTGTCGAGGTCGATCGGGAGTGAGAGTGACCGAGAACCAATGGGGCAAACCCTGACCCGACTGAGAATCCTTGGTCGGTGCCCCAGTTTTAGGTTGTGGAGGCGGGGGTTCCACCACAATGGGTGGCGCAGCTGGTTTCAGCCGAACAACCGGTGCCGGCTTCGACTCCTCGATAACGAGGGGTTGTTTCGGCCGCTCTGATGACAGCCACTTAATGGCTGGGGAAGGCGACAGAGTCGGCTTGTTCCCAGTCAAAAGGAGCTGCTGCCACATCAGATCCTCGTAGCGCCGATGCAATTTACGCCGGAGCCTATCCTCCGAAGAGGACAAAGACAAGGATGAGCGGTGCCGCCACTTTCCTCGGTGCTGAGACCAAGACCGCCGATGATGGCGGGATCGACTGGACCGAGAAGAGGTCCGAGACCGAGACCGTCGGGGTTTCCGAGGGTGGGTCTGAGAGGGAGTGGGGGAAGCCCGCTCCTCCCTCGGTTCGGGGACCTTAACCGGGACTCCGCACAGGAGGCACAGGCAAGTCCTTGGTTTCCACCGGGGAACCGGTGAAGAAGAAGGTTGTTGGCTTCTCCAGTCGAGCAGCCCGTCCGAGATCGAGAAAAATCTTGACTGCATCGACGGGTGTCTCGGCTGGCTGACCTGACAGGGACACCGTGAAGCCAGCGGCCTTAGCCGCAACCTCGACCGAAGTCGAGTGTCGACTATCTGGGGAAGGGGACCTCTCCCACTCCCATGAACGTCGACGGTGGGACTAACCCTTGGAGTTCTTCTTGTTGGACCGAGAGGAATGTCCCGAAGGGCCCTCTCCCTTGGTGGAGAGGGACTGACAAAGCTCCTTGAATGAAGCTGTGTAGGAGGAGCCCAAAGAGAGCGGGATAAATGCCGCGACCGAGGATGAAGATGATGCGGCCTGGGCGACCTCCTCCTCGAGGGCAATCATCTGTTCAAGCTGTTCAGCCAAGCCCGCCGCTGCAGACACCGCCCGATGGGCCTCCTTCGACTTTACCAGAGGATAACGTTTTTCGGGGCGCCCAAGTTGCAATCTAGCAGCGCGATCCTCAAGAACCATGGCCGAGAAGGACTTGCACAAGTCGCAGGCCTGCGAATCATGCTCGAGCCCAAGGCAGTAAATGCACGTGGAGTGCGGATCGGTCCGGGACATCTTCTGCCCACAGGGGCACTGCCGAAACCAGGAGTCAACTTGTCCATCACAGCCGCGAAGGAAGAAAAAGACCGAAGTCTTGTAAATTTTAAGGTAAGTTTTGGGTTAACCGAAGAGTTTGGATCCAGGCCTAAAACACAGAGTGCAAAGGAGGGAACCTGAGCTTCCCAGCGGTAAGGAAGATCTGGAGTCATGGGGCGGAGCTGAGAGTTTTATCACCCAGGTGGGTGGGAGGAGCCAGCTTGAAGACCTTCCAGCAAGATTTAAAGTGGCAAGAAACCTGCCATTAAGTGTGGATTGAACAACATATCCATGTCCCTAGAAATACACTGATTCCCTGCCTTCTGAGGTAAGCTTCCACCACTGACAGACACTTTGTGAATACCTGTGGGGCAGAAATGAGCCTAAAGGGAAGTGCTGAGAACTAGTAATGACCTGAGGGAAGAGAGAGCTTTAGATACTTTCTGTGGCATTGTCTGATTGGAATGTGAAAGTAAGCATCTTTCAGATCCAGAGATGCCAGCCAGTTTCCTGTCCTTAGAGAAGGAATAACTATGACCAGTGTTACCATTTTGAACTGGACTTTGCCAGGTGTCTGTTTAGGTATCTGAGATCCAGGATTGGCCACCAATCTCCATGTAACGCCAACCCCCCCTTTTTTGTGCTCAGACAAGGCAATGACCACAGTTGGCAGAAAAGGTATCAACCCTGGCATTAGGGAAACACTTGGCTTGGGCATCTCAGCGGTCAGGGGCCCACTCTATATCACAGTCTCCTACGTGCCTCCTAGGGATCCAAAACCCGGCCATCCTGTCACTCACCGAGTATCTCTCAACTCTCCCCCACAAAGCTGACCAAGTCTTATTAGGGGACCTCAATGTCAATTGGCTTGGCACCTCAGCTTCACAAGCGAAGGATTCACTTGCTGCCCTTGACATGACCCAACTAGTCACCCAACCCACAAGACTCAACCCCTCCAGAGGAACCAGCACCCTCCTGGACGTCATAGTCTCCAACCGCCCCCCAAATGATCCGGGATATTACAATTCTTGCAGACTTCTTAAGTGACCACTCCCCTATCTTCTTCCTCTGGTCCTCCACCACCCCCAAACCAGTCACCCAATCCACTCTTCGTAGGCACCTCTGCCCGGGTGACCTTAAAAAACTCAGGTGCTATCTGGCCCAGATTGATTGGTCTCCCATAAACCATGCCCCAAGCATTGACACCGCACTCAACCGCTTCACACAGGCTTTCAACAAGGCATGTGATCTCTATGCCCCACTCACCAGGCACCGCTCAAAAAAACAAACTGCACCATGAATCACCCCATCCCTGCTTCAAAAACTCTGGATGAGGGATAACCTCTGGCACATTGCTGCAGAGTCAGGCAAAGTGTCGTATAGGCAAGCCTACAATGCTGCATGCAACCAGTGCACATGGGCTATCCACAAGACCAAAGCGGATCACTACCAGACCTCCCCCACCTCATCATGGGGCTCAGCCCGGACCTTCTGGGATAACATAAAAGAGCTGAATGGGAAAACACATTCCCCTCCCCATCCCAGCTATCTGTTGACGGCTCTATTACCATGGACCCCCTTAGCATAGCTAACTGTCTTAACACCACCTTCACTGATCTAAGCTCTGCCCTCCCAAGTAGTTTCTTCAACCCCGTGCCAGAATCTCAACTACCTGTCCTACAATGCCCTCACTTCTACTTACACAAGATTTCCACCCAAGAGGCCAGACCATACCTGCAAAAAGCCCTTGGCAGCAATAGCCCCAGCAATGACACTCTGGACACCAGGATTCTGTGCATAGTCCTTGATGTTGTCCTTGTCCCGCTGACTAACTTGCTGAATCGATCCCTCTGTCTAGGTCAGTTTCCCAGTGTCTGGAAAATGGCTATCATCACACCCATACACAAAAGTGGTGATAGGTCCTCCCCCAAACAACTATAGGCCAATATCCATACTCCCTCCCTCTCTCCAAAGCCATAGAAAAAGTGGTGGCCACCCAGCTCACTGATTACCTGACCAAGTATGAAATTCTATGCCCTGAGCAGCACGGTTTCCGCTCAGGACATAGCACTACCACAGCCCTCCTTGAATTCTCCAACTATCTGCACTCCTTCTTAAGACTCTGGTAAGCTTGCTTGTGCTGTGTTCATAGACCTTGCCAAGGCCTTTGACACTGTCTGCCATACCCTCCTGCTTAACTCCCTCCACCAACTCGGTTTGTCCACTGGTCCTCTTGTCTGGTGCTCCAGCTACTTCTCAGCTCGCTCCCAGTGCGTAAAAATTAATGGAACCTTATCCTGCACCTGACCTGTTCACTCTGGAATCCCCCAGGGCTCTATCCTGGGGCCCCTACTGTTCAGTCTCTACCTCAACATCCTGCCCAGTGCCTGCTCCGGCAAAATTCTTCTTCGATATGCAGATGATGCCGTTCTCTTTGCCTCTCACCATAAACTTGCCTCACTCCAGGACTCTCTCCAGCTCATCTTTAACCAAACTGAAAAATGGTTCAAGGATCATAGACTTGTTATCAACCTAAAAAAGACCAAGTCAATGCTTTTCACCCACCAAAACAAATCCAGAAATGCGCCCCTCCTAATCCTCCCCAGCACACAGCAGCCCTTAGAGCAAGTGTCCACCTATAAATACCTAGGGATTACCTTTGACTCTGCTCTCACCTTCCACCACCACATAAATGCCCTCTCAGCAGCCATCAACTCTCGGCTAAGCCTTCTGTACCGGCACAAGGACTGCCTCCCTCCCCATATGCTCAGACTGGCCATCACATCCTCTGTCCTGTCCCTAGTGGATTATGGCCTGCCTATATACAGTGTAGCTGTTAACACTGCTATCAGTAAAATCCAATTCTCTATAAACAAGGCCTGCAGGCTCCGGACCGGGGCACCCAGACTCACCCATACCTGCCTACTCTATGCAGAGTTTTAAATAGCCGGTATCGCATTGCAATTTGCGATACGAACCAGCTGCTCGGGTGAGCCGTTCTGATTTTTACATCGCAGAAAACTGCGATGCATTCCGCAACCCTTCCCCCGCCCATCTCAGCCCCACCACCCTCCCCACCCTTGTCCCTGCAGACACTCCACCCACATAAAGTAATTCAGAGTAACTCCCAGTCTCACCGTCGCGGCCCCAGAAATAAATCCGGCGAGTCGCTCCGCAGATGCAGTGCGCATAGTAATCCTGACTTGTAACAGTGCTGCCCATGGTATCTCTCAATCTCACGCTATGGGCCCGAATGCGACAATAGCTCCCAGTAGTGCTGGCAAAGCACTACTGGGAGCGATTGCAAGCATTTGGGCCTGCGGCGGTGAGATTGAGGATACCATGGGTGGCACTGTTAAGCAAGTCAGGATTACCTATGCACTGCGCTGCGGGAGCAACTGCCGGGATTTATTTTGGGGCCATGGCGGTGAGACTGGGAGGTACTCTGAATTGCATTATGTGGGTGAGTGTCTACGGGGACATGGGTGGCGAGGGTGGTGGGACTGAGATGGGCTGGGGGAGCATTCTGGCATAAGTGGGATCGGGGCTACTCATACCTGTCAACTGACCCCGATTTTATGAAGGATGTCCCTCTCTTCATGCCTCAAAATTATTCTGTCCCTCCTTTGTCCTTCACAGAAAAGATGCTGCCAACACAGGGTAAGGTACTGTAAATTTAGACTTTAAAGCAGAAAGATAAAACTCTGTATAAAGGCAATGGTTGCAACAGTGTTGTGAGCCTACAGATAAAGGCAGCAGTATATTTGTTAGTGGGCAGTAAATGTTATAATGGTTGAGAGCTATGGTGGGAGAGGGTTGTGGCAGGTGAATCAGCTCAAGCTTTAGTTTTTGGCAAAGCAGTCATGTCTGGGGAGGCTGATATGGGCATTTTGGCATGTACCCTATGGGTGGGGGTGAGGTGGGTGGTTGGCCACCGAGATGGATGGGAAGAGGGTTTTTGTGGTACTGGCAAAGGGGACAAGGGTGGGGAGGTAGTGGTACTGAGGTAGGTGTGTGTGTGTGGTTACTGAAACAGATGAAACCAAGACAGAATCGATTTTAATAACACATTTTATTTAGATTACAATATTTAAGTATTTTTTAATTTTGCTAATCAAATCGAGGCATATGCTATTCATTTTCACACTTGATTAGCACTTTCACGTGTGAAACTACTAATCAATTTTCCGAGCTTATTTAAAACCCTGCTATGCCACTGCAAACTTCCTTAACCTAGAAGAAAGACTCTACTACCAAACCTGCCTACTATCCAAGAAAATTCTTCTTGGGCTCTCTCCCCCCCCCCCCCAGGGCTGACTGTGTCCCTCCAACTCGCCATCCCAACTGTGGCCACCCATAGCACAGATAGGGCTACCCTACTGGTGCCCAAGACCAGGACCTCCCTAGCTCAGCAATCCTTCTGCTACAGGGCTCCTGCCTGGTTCAACTCCCTCCCAGTTAACGTCGCCAATATTCTCAAAACTGGTCCCTTTAAAATCGCTCTTCGCAACCACCTTTTCAACATGCGTTGCTGTAAATGTAACTAACTAAAATCCTTCCCTCTCCTTCAGGCCTCCGAAGACTCAAGCCAACTAGCACACTCAAACCTCGACGAAGTCCTCCAGACTGCCCCCCCTTCTCCCTTAGCGCTCCTACCTGAAATTATTGTCTTTCTCTACCCTCATTGTAATTGCACTGCATGGGGCTTATATCTCCTATTTCTATTGCATGTTACGTATGTAAATTGACTATACATATGCTCTGTATCACTGTAATAATGATTTCATCACTGGAACCTATGTATTTTATGTATCACTGTCTATATTTAGAATGTTGTATTATTGTTTTGTCCTCATTGTGACAAGGTGCCTTTGTAAACGAGTCTCTGACTCAAAGGTTGCAAATCTGACTGTACTAATAAATAAAAATAAATACGGTCACGGAACAACATTTCTATTTCTACCCAGGTCCAGGGGAGAGGTGCCAGGGCTATGGTGTGTATCCTATCTGTGAGGCCCAACAAAACTCACACTGGTTGCTCAGGAATGGAATATCCACAACCAGAAATTGGGATTTTACTGTATGGCTTTGTTCCTGACAGAATGTTAACAGAAAACAGTGGTGCCCCCAGGGCTTGTAGCTGTAAGAACAGATGGCACACTTATAGCAGGCAAAAACATTTCACAGATCTTTCTGGCAGTACTGAGACTTCCCACAAGAACACTTCCCATGGGCGTCCATCCCTTTGTTTAGGGATCTCTGGACTTTACCAATGCATTTATAGTGGTTGTTGCCACAGCACTAAATTCAACCACTAGGTGAAATAAGTTAACACCTTCGACCCTTCCCTGTAACCAGGTAGGTCCCTTGAAATCTGGAGTGAGGGGTCAGCTCACTCTTGCCAAAGCTAGACTCTCTCTGCCATTATATTTTAGGAAAACCAGGATTCTCCAGCCACACAGGAGCCAGAAGAGACATCCTTACTCAATCAATCAATCAATCACTTTATTTAACCAGGCATGAACACCATTGAGCAAGCTCATTTTCAAGGTGGTCATGGGCATAAATACAATACAGTACACTTCATAAGATTACAATTATGGTGGACAATGGTGCAAAAAAAAAAAAAAGATAAAACATTGTTTTGTGCATTCTTTGTGCAAGGGTTCCAAGAGCCTGCATCTTAACCTTGTTTTTCTTTTTTGTCAGAAAGTACCTGAAGTACATGCTGCTTCCCCTTTGGGTAAGCGGGACTAACTCCATTGCCCTGTCTTCGGGACACTGGGGTCGGCAGGGGGAGGAGAGGTTTGAGCGTCGAGAAGACTGCTCTCCTCTCCTTGGGTAGGTTCCGGGGAATCACCACCTTGTAGCGGCTCCCAGTGGAGACCGAGAGCACTACATCCAAGCGGGGATGTGATCGGGGGAGGCGGTGGTGGTCATCTCTAGGAGGGGGTGGGTGCACACCCTCCACGTGATGATGTCAGTGCACGCCCACACCTCAGGGGGGAAACACAAAACAAGATGGAAAACCCTGGCTACCAGGAGGACGACAATGGTCCCAGGGAGCGGCACACACATCCACTTCTGGTCTCTACCCGGCTGACTCTTTTGGGTGCTTTCCTTCAAGGAGGAGCAGTTGGAGAGGAACCAGTCTCTGATTCCTTGGCCGGGAGGGATTCAGGCTGGGTCATAGGGCCGCTTGAGTATGTCTCGCCCGTGGGGCACCCTGGTAGCCAGTCATGGAAGTAAAGAGAGTTAAAAAAAAAATTCCAGCAGAATAGTCTCTGCTGGAGTTGAAGACCAGAAAACCCTGCAACCCTGGAATTTTGGAAACTGTGTGAACTGTAAACAGAGACCCGGCTCACTACCTCTAGTACCCAGTTGTCTGAGGTAATGTTTCCCCAGTGCTGGAAATAGTGAGACAACCTATCCCCTACTGGAGGGGGGGCACCTGATCTGTGCAGCCAGGGAATCTGTCCGGATTGTGGTCTAGGAGCTGAAGCTGGGCTGGCTCACCTAGCAGACTTCCTGCCCCTGTAATGCCCTCTGATCTGTGTGTACTCTACAGGCATAGAGTATGTGGCATGTGACCTGGGGTGGTACCCCTGACCCCTACCTCCCCTTCCTGTGGACCTAAAAGAAGTGGAGGCCTTCTCTCTAGAGGAGTTACTCCTGTAGGCGGTTTTGTACTCTGCCACCTTTTTCAAATACGCCTCAGTTTTGTCACCAAAAAGGGAATTGTTTTCACAAGGGAAATCCATAGCCTTTAACTGAGTGTCTGGTGCAAGACTGGTTGCTCTGAGCCAAGCAAACCTTCTTAAAGAAACTGACAGGGCCAGCATTCTGGATGCAGTGTCATTTGCATCCACAGTCATATGAAATTTGTACTTGTGGCATCCAAAGCCATTCTGGCAATATCTGCCATATCGTGTCCCATATCACCTGGAAATTCATCAATTAAAGCCAGCATAGAATTCCATAGGCCTTTCTGGTACTGTGCAGCATAGGCCATGTAAGCTGCCTATCAAAGGAGAAGAGAAGAGCCCTAATAACCTTTCTTCCCCATAGTGTCAATTTGTCTGGAATCTTTGTCTGGTGGATGAGATGCCTGGGTTACTTTTGCTTTATCACAGGATGCAGCCTATATCACACCCTCATGATCTGGATGGGTATACAAATAATCAGCAGGAGCCCTATCCAGCTGGTATTTCTTCTTCACCTTCTCGTCCACTCCAAGGACAGAGAAAGGTGTCTGCAGGATTTTAAAAGTAGCCTTTTTAAATGACTTATGGTTAGGGAGGCCCACCTTTTTCATGGGAGCCAAACCCATCATATCTAAAAAATCTGCCTCTTCCTCATCATCCATAGATTCCTTTGAGGTGAGGCCCAGGGTGTCAGCCATTTGCCTGATAAATGAAAAATGAGATGAAAAATCATCTTGCCCATAAGAAGAGGAACCAAACTCCTGGTCTGGGGATACCTCTGGTTCAATGGGTTCCCCTAAATCCGGTTCCTCTTCTTCCTGCTCAATGTACACTTCCAGGCCTTGGTCACTGGGAACCAGTGACAGGATTTGAACTGGTGAACCCAATATGGAGTCTGTAGTCTGTAAAGCCTGAATGACTTGAAGGGCTCTGGCGATTTTCTCCGCAGATGGTATTTTATCTTTGTCTGCTGGGAGCTCCTTAACTTTTTCAGCAGGAGACACAACAACATGTTTCTCTTTATATTTCTTTTTGGCAGGCACAGACTCAGGAGCCTGCTCAGTAGTTCTTTTGTGCTTAGTATCCTCAGACCCCTTTTCAGGAATGTTGGGGTCTGAGAACTCTTTAGAGGATCTCTCCTTTTGTTTTGGAGTTGGAAGAAGGACTCTCTTCAGTTTGATTTGGTGACACTGAGGTAGGCGCATAAGCCATTTGCTCTAATCTTTTGGCTCTCTTTTTAATAGTTTTTGAACAAAAAGTACTGCATACTTCAGAGTTAGAGAAAATATGACTGGGAGCCTAGCGCTCTGTACACAAATCATGGCAGTCAGCCTTAGCAAAAATTTGGAACTAGTTAATGCAATTTTTAAAGCTTGTGGGTCCCGTTCTCCTTTTAGGTCTGTCTGACATGCCAAACTGTCAGTAGACTATAAAAAACTTCCCCAGAATGGGTTTTAAAGCAAATCACAGTTGGTTCCTTGTGTTAAAACAGAACTGCGATTTAATACAGATTTCTTTGTTTTAAACCAAATGCAATTGGTTCCTAGATAGAAACGGGAACCAATCACCAAGCAAAACTTAATACTTTATAAAGTATATACAAATACAAAATGCAATCTGTTCCTTGCTAAGAATGGAAACCAATCACAAGTAAAAACAAAGTTGTTTAAAAATTTAAATAGAATAAAACTTTAAACCAAAGCAGTAGTGGTAAGAACTGCAACAAACACTGGTTTAAACTGAGAAACTCAGTTCCTGGGAACCGCTAAAATGAGTAACTAATACCCACTTAAAATAAACTTTAGCAAAAAAACTACTAGAGCAGAGTATGAATAAAATAGTGTAAAATACCACTTTTTGAATAAAATAAACAGTCTTGCAGTGAAGCTGCTGTGCAGCTCTTGAAGGAAAGCCTTGCTGTCTGAATGGAAAAACTGAATCTGGCAGTTAGATGGAGCAACACCCATCTAGAGGCAGCAGGTTTGAATGTTGCATTACAAATTCTCTAATTTGCATACATTCCACCTCAGAGTTCTGGAGTCGTCAGGGATTCTGAGTTTACTGTAGATTGTCTTATACTACTAGGAGATTCCTAGGGCTTGAATAACAAAATATGGTGAGCTTATTGAAAAGCCAGGTGGATGCTAATAAACAGATGCCTCAGCGCTTTGACCATGTGGGTCTTCCTCAGGGGCGTGTCAGTTTCTATCAGGGAGAACTGCCTAGGCACTACCAGTGCTAGACCAGTGGGAATACGGAAGGGACAGGCAGACACAACGGATCACAGATCTTTTGTTAGCTACTAAATGCTATGTAATAAAAAAATAGCATAGATATTTCCACCCTCTTTTATCGCTTCTAGAGAGAGAGAGAGAGGCCCTAAATCTGCAAAGCTCCGCATGTGCAAATATCAAAATAATTTTTTGGTGTAACTTCTTGTTCATACTTTTACAGCAACAGATACTAACAAGTAATTATATTTCCACAGAATTTTCGTTCAGTGTCTGACATTATTGAGCACTTTAAAAGGACACCACTTCATCTGATTGATGGGAAGGATCAAGATTCAAGAACCCAATGCACCTTAACATTTTCAGCTGCACGAACAGGATATTAGTACATCAGGAATCAACCATCAACCAGCAATATCAGTATACAACAGCTACCTTACAACAGTTTTCAGTTTGGCATTCAGAAAAACTTTCATCTGGAACAAGGAACATACTGTACAGGAGAAAAATAACAGTGACACATTTATATTGGAATATTTGTGCTTTTATTTCGATGTCCATAAACAAACTTTGTGAGAAATCCACATTCAAAATGAACAGTAATAATGTCCTAGTTTTCAATTCCATTCTTCAGAAGATGTAGAGATCTAACCTGGGAAGGTTGTACAATTTTCTTTTTAATAAATTCTGAGCTAAACATTAAGAAGCAAAGCAATTTTGTGGGTATTTCATATTAAACTTCTGCAGTATGTACATACATACACACACACAGATTTCCTTGTGTTTTACATACCATATTGTATGCATCTGCTATTAATACTTTTTTCCCCTTGACTGTACATCTCCAGTCTGTTTAGAATACACTGTAAATGGCAAACTGGATTGTAATAAACACACAGATTATGGTAGGGAATTTTATCAACATTGTTTGTTATAGCACAATAAACACTTAGAAAATTGACAATAATTGATTCTTGTGATATGATGTTTCTGTTGTATAACCATAGTGCTATAGAATTGGTTTACTACACAAAAAGTTACACTTTTTTTGTTGGTCAAGTATTTCTTTGAACTACAATTGTACTGTTGAATGTCCCGCTCACTGGAACTTTTACAGTACTTGTGAAGTTTGGTGAAAAGTTCTGTCAGAGAAAATATATTGCACTGGTATTTTCAAATTACTTTGCCCTTCTACATAATATATCAAACTGTTTAGTTCAGGTCTACTCTTCTGAAAATACTCAAATGGCACCCAACAAATAACTTCACATCTCCCCTTGTAGGAAAGTTTTATGAGTGAAAATATAAAAAGGGCTAAAATACATGTAGGCAAATATCTTCTTAGAATGACTGTCTTTATAAAACCTTTAATCATAAACATCTATTCAGATTGGCTGAAACAGTGTTATGTGATCACACTGGGGCTTTTAATTGTTGCTCGCTACATTCCCCACAGCAACAGGCAATCCTTTGGACTATTGCCTGCCTACTTACTAACTGCATGCTGTCTCACTCTGTGTATCATTTACAAAAAATGCCAACAACTCCCAATACTGAGTGTGCTGCTGCTCCTTCCTGCTTCCAATTTATAAAAAAATGTTCTTAGTAGTTCAGTTGTCCATGCCTCCCGATCATCACCTGCCTGCTCCCCCAGTTCCTGAAATGGGGGCCAATATTTATGCTCTGCTCACCTCACCTCTCCTACTGGTCTCTGTCTCATACAAGTACAATCACTTGTGTTATCCAAGTGATTCTGTCAATGCTGTACTCATGCAAGTACAATATTGGCAAAGTCACTTAGATAACACAAGTGATTTTACTTGTGTGCTGGCCTAGTGGTGTGGAGGACTTAGGTGCCAAGTGCCTCACCTGCCACCACTCTGGCGACCCAGGTTCAAGATTGAACCTGGGACACTGGGAATTGGCTGGGGCGGGAGAGGACAGAATGTCCAGAGGATTGCTTTCCTCTCCTGGAGAGGGATGGTTACAGTGCCTGGCACTAGCCTGGCCCCGAGTGTCAGCCGGGGGTATGGCAGCCAGGGACTGTCTGGATGGGGACAGATTGGTGGCTGCCGACTCCACACATGCGGTAGCGTGCATGGAGATGCCTGGACAGCATTGAATGTCAACTCTGCAAGGGGGAAAAATGGGAAAAATGGATTCCTTGGCAGCCCCACCACCCAGTAGCCCAACATCTGACAGATGTCCAGGCCACATTGCCTTTGTGTGACAGTAACTCTTGGTGGAAAACCGCAGAGACAGGACTGGGGTGACTGGCATCCAGAGGACTGCTTGGAGCCAGAGGAGAAAAAGAACTAAGTATAACTGGCAGCAAAGGCGATGACCAGCACTGGGAATGGTGGTGGGCCACTGGACTACCAGGGGAAATTTTATAGGCAACCAGGAATGGGAGGGTAACTACAGGCACCAATTTTTTTTTTTTTAACAAGGGTATCAAGAATGTGTTTGTGGGTCACCATAGGCACCTGGAATTTTTTTTTACATGACAGAGAGCCTAAGAATACAGTTAAATTTAGTCTATGGGTAGGCAAGGGGCCATTGCAAATCAGGCAAGGTTTAATAAAACAGATATTGACTGGAATTGTTTAGTAAAATATTTTTTAGTAAATTTCCGCCTTGGGATATTTTATTAATCTGTAGTCATACTGGCCTTCTGCTTCAGGTAATTAAGGCATATCTATCTATCTATCTATCTATCTATCTATTTAACCGGTATTGCGGTGTGACGCAGTTTCAGTAAAAAAAAAAAAGCATGGTATAACACACTTGTGGTAACAAAAAAAAAATAAAGCTGTTATTCAAAGCTTTTTTTCCACAAATGCGTTATTCCATGGTGTTTTTTGTTGTTGTTTTGTATGTTTTTTATTACTGCACCCATGCCATACTGCAATACCAATAAACGTTTCTATAAGTACCACTGTAAGGCAAAGAATGTAGCAACATTTAAACAAAAACACAAGTACTATACAAGTGTGGGCTGGAACTAATTCCAAAATGAGCTTACAATAATATTTTCAATTTCTTAAACATTTGTATTTCAGATTTTCTGACAATCACATGTTTTGATCCATTCTTAAGTATATTTAAAACTGCTGTACAGCAATAAAAATGCATGTAAAACTCAGAATGAGTGTCATGTCATTACAGGAAAAAAAACATGAGAAAAATAACATGTAACAAGAAACAAGTAAAATAAAAACATGTTTTCTTACAAATGATCAGTTTTCTGTGAAATGAACAAGATAAATTATTTAACTTATTTCTTACGAGCCTCGCTGTTTCCAAATAGGCCTTTACTGAATGTCAGGACATTTTGTCTCACTGACGGCATGAAACTCAACTAGTGTAAATGGTTTGCCAGCAACAATCAACATGCCTTTCACATGTCTGTTTCATACTATCTTATTACAGAAACAGATATGCAGAGGATACATAAACTAGCTTTTTAACTTTATTCAGTCTGTTTACTATTATACTGTTGCATATTTGCTTACTGCATGTCATCACATCTACTGCAAGTACTGGCCTGTGGAGAAACATTCTATAAGAGTAAAAGGATAACGATCAAAATGCAGGATTACTTTGAGAAACAGGATGTCTGGTAAGGAGTGTAGATTTCTTCCACATTCTTTATGACTTGTAGCTTGCTGGGTTGACTAAACTGAATAGTAAGGTCACATAAATTTTGTTGTGTTCTCACTGAAAATAAGAGTAAGAAATTATTCTATGATATTTGTACAGAGCCATGTCTTACTAATACCAGTACAGTATCTAGAGGGGATACACAATGGCAGGACATGCAATTTATCTCCAAGTGTGATGGAGCAAAATCATAATTGCCGAGTAGTGAATCCACAAGACAGTTATGAAAGTTCAGTCCCTTCACAAGCTGTGACCTTTTCTCTTTGAGTTCAGCAGTTGACTTCAGATTGAATAGAACTGTCATGATGTCATCAGCACTGTGAAATCTGATCTCTGATTAGATCTTATTGTATGTTGAGGATGTTGACATTTCTAACCTGTAGGTAAATGTTTATCTATAGGTTAGATGGTGTGATACCATGGGAGTGCTAATACGTTTTACAAATAAAAAGTGTTATCTTGACCCAACATAGCAAAATACATTAAGCTGATCACTGAGCATGCTCAGAAATTTATCTTCATTATATTGATTTTGGCCACACTAAGCATGCTAAGAAATTAATTCTCACATGTGAGATTTAACATATCTTTTGATTGAGCTAATTGATTATATTGATCTTCTTCAAGAGTATCACTTTCATCAAGCCACACCTGTGGAACTATAAGCCACCAGGCACTAGGACCACACAGAAACCTTTTGCAAGCAGTCAACTAGGGGCCACCCATGATGACGTCAGATGTCGGCTCTCACAAATAAATGCAGGTGGCCCCTTTCCTCCTCGGTTCTTTTCCCGCTGTTGGCTATACTCGCCAGACCATGCACAGAAAGAAAAAATTACTTACCATTGTAATCTTGTTTCTTCTAGGGGATGCTCCAATATTCATAACTGTTATGCAGTATGCCTTTAAGCCAGATCTGCTCGGAGATGGAACGTTATGCTAATGATGGAACACCATTGGTACATGTCACTTTTCAAATGCTGCCACCTATCAACTGCCTACCTTCTAACCTTCAGATTTCATGGACACCTGATAAGACAGGGCCCGAGAATAATTTAATGATTATCTATGATAATAATAAAAAACACCTCCAACTGGAGGGAAAAACATTAACAAAACACCTCCAATGTCAGAATCACCTGAAGAGGGGAAAAAGCATTGAAACACAGTTACAATACAAGAGTCAGAGTGTGGCACACATACCCCTAGTATTACAGCATGGAGTGCAGAGGCCACTGGTTTTAGCAGGGGAGGCAGGGTGGGAGAGTTAGGAATATTGGAGTATCCCCTGGAAGAAACAAGATTGCTGTGGTAAGTAATTTTTTCTTCTCACCCCAGAAATACTCCAATATTCCTAACTCTTATGCAGACTAAGAAGCAGTACCTTTGGAGGTGGGCACAGAACCTATTTTGGAAATAGGCTCTGCAGGATAGCTGTGCCAAACCTGGCATCAACCCTAGCCTGTGTACTCAGGCTATAATGCTCAGTAAAGGTGTGCACTGTTCTCCAGGTAGCTGCTTTACAGATGTCCACCAACGGAACACCCCTGGAAGCTGCTATAGTAGCAGCTGTACCCCTTGTGGAATGGGCTCTCAGCCCTGCTGGGGCCTCCTTCCCAGCTTTTGAATGGCAAAACTGAATACGCTGGACTATCCAGTGAGAAATGGACCTCTTGGATACTGGATTTCCTTTTCCCACATTCCCATAAGTCAGGAACAGTTGCTTCCTGTCCTGTCTATGGGCCTTTGTGACTTTCCTGTAGTAGCTAAGAGCTCTCTTAACATCCAGATTGTGCAGTCTATACTCACCAAAGTGTGAATGCTCAATAAAGAAAACAGGTAAGGTGATGGACTCGTTCAAATGAAAGTCCAAGACCACCTTTGGAAGAAATTTTCTGTTAGTTTGCAGGACCACTTTCTCCCTGTGAAATGAAATGTGATCCTGCTCCACACACAGAGCCTGGAGCTCACTGATCCTTCTAGTAGAAGTGATTGCCACTAGGAAAACTGTTTTCCATGTGACACATTTCAAAGGCGCTAAAGACATGGGCTCAAAAGGAGAGCCTATGAACTTGTCAGTACACACATTTAAGTCCCAAGCAGGTACCGGTTCCTTGTTAGGAGGGCTGAGATGGGCCAGACCTTTAAAGAACCTTTTAAAGATAGAATCTGATGCCATGAGACATTCTTTCCAGCTGAAGTGTAAGTAGACACTGAAGCTAGATGAACTTTTAGAGTAGTGGGCTGCAGGCCCAATGAATGTAAATGAGTAAGATAATCCAGCACAGCCGGAACCCCTGCCTGAGTTGGCACCATATTCCTGGTGGAACACCAGACAGAAAACCTCTTCCATTTGGAGGCGTAGGTTTTCCTGGAGGATGGTTTCCTGTACCCCTTTGGAATATCCAGGACACCGTCAGAGTGATGCAAACCTGCATACTCTAGGTCCTCAAGATCCATGCTTTGAATCTGAGTTACTTGAGGTTCGGGTACAGGAGTCTAACTTGGTTGGAGGTTAGCAGGTTGTGCCTCCGAGGAAGGTGTACTGGTTCGGCCACAGACATGGAGAGCAGCAGAGAGTACCATGGTTACCTGGCCCAGTCTAGAGCTATTAAGATCATTGTGGCTGACTGCGAACTGAGTTTAAGTAGCACCCTGTACACCAGAGGGAATGGAGGGAATGCGTACAGGTACCTTCCTGACCAGTCCAGGATCAGATCATCCAGGAGAACTGTTCCCTGAGCTGGGTGTCTGCAACAATACTCTGGCAGGTGGTGACTTTAGTAGGAGGCAAAGAGATCTATCTCTAGTGTGCCCCACCTTCTGAAAATCACTTCCACCACCTGTCTGTTTAAGGAAAATTCATGGTGGGCCTGATTGATCCAACTCAGGGCATCTGAGGGGGGATTGTCCTTGCCTGGCAGATGAATGGCCTAAAGAGAAGCTCCTAGGGAGTAGACCAGAGTCCAAATTCACATAGCTTCTGTGTAGAGAGGATCCAAACTTGTTCCTCCTTGCTTGTTTATGTAATACATAGTAGTGGTGTTGTCTGTTCTGACCTGTACCACCTTTTCCTGAACTAGTGGTGTGAAGGCTTGGAGTGCCAGGAACACTGCCCTGAGCTCCAGAAGGTTTATGTGCTGGAGCGACTCTGCGCTGAACCAAGTGCCCTGAGTAGTGTGGTCCCCTAGGTGGGCACCCCACCCTAGTAGTGAGGCATCTGTTGTGAGAATCACAGACAGAGGCTACTTTTGAAAGGGAACCCCCTCTCTGAGGCTGGCTTCCTCTTTCCACCACTGAAGGGCCAAGAATAACGTTTTTGTTACTGGGACCAGTTTTGAGAGAGACTCCCTTTTTTGACACCAATGAGCTCTTAGGTGGAATTGGATGTCTCTCATCTGAAACCTGGAACCTAAAACTGTGCCAGTGACAGCTGCCATGTGGCCCAGTAACTGTAAAAACTATCTTGCAGTTTTTGGTTTGTTCAGGCTGAAAGAGCCTGCCATCTGCAGAATGCTGTTTACCCTGTCCTGAGGTAGGTAAGCCCTGCCATGCTGGGTATTTAACTCTGCTAAGAACTGCAGCACTTGTGCAGGGAGAAGGACTGATTTTTTGAGATTTACCAGGAAACCCAGAGACTCTAAGAGCTTTTGGGTTAGATGCAGATGCTCCTCTACCTGTTGTGGTGATTTTCCCACCATTAACCCGTCGTCCAGATAGGCGAACACTGTGATACCTTGCCTTCACAGGTGTGCCACAACCACTGCCAGGCACTTTGTGAATACTCTTGGAGCTGAAGTGAGACCAAATGGCAGGGCTGAAAACTGGTAATGACCTGACAGGAGTCTGAACCTGAGGTACTTTCTGTGAGACTCCCTTATGGGGATGTGGAAATAAGCATCTTGTAGGACCAGGGATGCCAGCCAGTCTTCTTTCTGGAGAGCTGGCAGAATTAGTGACAAGGTTACCATTTTGAACCTTGGCTTTAGTAGGTGCTGGTTCAGCACCCACAAATCTACAACAGGCCACCACTCCCCATTCTTTTTTGTTGTGAGGAAGTATCTTGAATAAAACCCTTTTCCCTTTTGCTGTGAAGGAACAGGTTCCACTGCTTTTTACAGCAATAGGTTTTGAACCTCCTTTTTCAACAACTTTCTTTCTGTATTGTAAGCTGGCTTGAACACTCTGGTTCTTAGAGAGGGGAAGGATTTGAAGCTTAGGGACAAACTCTGACTCACTACTTCCAGAACCCACTTGTCTGTGGTGGTCTGTTTCCAAACCTGGAAATAGTGAGTCAGCCTGCCCCCTACTGATAGTGGGGAGGCAGCCTGGAAAACCATGTCAGGGGTCTTGCTTTGCCTGAGGCTGAGACTGGGAACCATGCCTGGAACCCCTTCTGCCCTGCCCCTGAAGTACCCATGCTGGGGGTACTGCTGAACTTGGGGTACGGCCATGGCCCGATAAAAAAGCCTGGTGTGAAAATGTCTGTCCTTGCCTCCCCTTCCATAAGGTCTAGGGGACATGGAAGCCCTTTCCTTGGCAGAATTGCTTCTGTAGGTGGCCTTGTACTCGTCCACCTTTTTCATGTAAGCCTCTGTGTGGGTTCCAAAGAGGGAACTACCCTCAACAGGAAAATCCAAACCTTGTTCTGCATATCCTAAATAAAGTTTGTGGCTCTTAACCAGGCAAACCTCCTCTGAGCAATAGTATTAGCTATCCACCTGGCAGCAGTGTCAATGGCGTCTGCTGCCATTTGAAACTGGTATTTGTCTGCTTCCAAGCCAAACCTAGCAGTACATAAGTACATAAACAGTGTCGGTAGATAAGGGCCTACCCAATCTGCCCATTTGAGCTTGTAAGGTCAGTTTATGTTTTCCTAGAAGTCTGTTGCCCCCTCACCCCTGACCTCCAGATTTCCTTTATGTCTATCCCATGCATTCTTTAATCCTGTGATTGTTACAGCTTCCACCACTTCCTCTGGCAGGGTGTTCCACTTGTCCACCACCCGGTTCTGTGAAGAAATTCTTCCTCACATTTCTTCTGAATCGCGCTCCCTCCAACCTCATCCCATGCCCTCTAGCCCTGGAACATCTTTATTGCTTAAAAATAGTTTAGTCCTGCACCCTGTTCCTCCCTGTAAGATACTTGTATGTCTCTATCATATCCCCTCTCTCCCACCTCTCCTCTAGGGAGTACATATTCAAGTCCTTCAACCTGTCCTCATAGGACTTGTGATGCAATCCAGGTACCATCTTTGTTGCCCTCCTCTGAACCTTCTCTACCCTATGTCCTTATATAGGTAAGGTCTCTAGAACTGTACACTGTACTCCAGGTGGGGCTTCACTAGTGTTTTGTATGGTGGAATTATGACCTCCCTTTTCCTGCTGGTGATGCCCCTGCCTATGCATCCCAGCATCCTATTTGCTTTACCTGCTGCCTTGTCACACTGTTTTCCTACCTTGAGGTCATCAGAAATGATAACCCCAAGTTCCCTTTCCTGCTTGGTGCATGCTGTATCCTCACCTCCCAATTGATATACTGTGCCAGGGTTTTTGTGCCCCATATGCATTATCTTGCACTTCTTTGCATTGAATTTCAACTGCCAAACCCCTGACCATTTTTCAAGTTTCTGCAGGTCCCTTCTCATTCTGTCTACACCCTCTGGTGTGTCCAGTCTGTTACAGAGCTTTGTGTCATCAGTGAACAGGGAAATTCTGCCTTCTAGGTCCTACGCAATGTCGTTGATGAAGATGTTGAATAGGACCGGTCCCAGCACTGAGCCCTGTGGTACCCCATAGGTCACTCTTCCCTCTGTGGAATGAAAGCCATTTACCACCACCCTCTATGTCCTGCCACCCAGCCAGTTACCTACCCACCACACTACTGTCCTGCCCACACCCATAGCAGTCTCAGCTAAGTCAGCTGAGAGACCAGAAGGAGCTTTGTCTGCCATAGCCATGACAGATTGCCAGAGAGATTTCTGATACTGGGCTGCATAAGCCTTGAAATTAGCTTGCCTGATGGCCAAGAAAGCTGACAGGTAGCCCTTCTTGGCCATGCTATCAATTTTTCTGGGGGGTGAGATGCCAGAGGAACTTTTGCCTTGTCACAGGCTGCAGCTTGTACCACCCCCTGGTGGTCAGGGTGAGAGAATAAGAATTCATTCCCTTCCCAGTCCAGCTGATACTTCTTGTCCAGCCTTTTGTCTAAAAGGGGGACAGGCCCAGGTGTCTGGAGGATCTTGAATATGTCTTTTTTCATACTAAGGTTCATATTAAGGTTGGAAAGGAAGCTAGAGAGCCATAAGGCCCATATATGCTTCCTTGAGTTAATAATAACTAAGAGTAAAATCAGATTATATTAACCTACCCAAACAAGATTTAAATAGTTGCTTAGTACTACTACAGATAATTTCCACGGGTAAAGCATTCCAAGGTTTTATAATTCGTAATGTGTAAAAGTATTTCCTTGACAACAAGTTAAATTTCTTAAATTTTAATTGAAGTGGGTGACCCTTGAGATTAAAGATATTGGCCCAGATATTCAAACTGCGCCAGGCTGTGGTGCAAGCTTGGGCGCAGCTCAACTTAGCTGCGCAGGGGTTTGGACTGGGCAATATTCAACGGAACTGCGCCATGGCTCAGCAGCGTTGAATATCGCACCCTGGCCACCCCCAGTGTGTATGGCGCAGTGGCACTGTGCCAGCGCAGGTGGCCAGAGTGGAGCATGGAGATGTGCTACCGCAAGTTCCATTGCACCATGCACAGCAACCGCAATATTCAAAAGTTGACATGCAAATGGGGCCATAATGTATGCAAGACGCATATGGGGCCATTTGCATGTCATTATGGCCCCATTTGCATGCAGGTGCGCCTAATCCTCGACGACTGCACCTGGCGCTCTGCCAGGCAGCAGCTGTCGGGGACCGACACCCCCTGCACCCCGATCGCGGGCATTTGTAGTAAAAAAACTATTACGCCCAATATCCCTGGTGGTCCAGTGACGCTGTCTGCCCGATCGCGGGCATCTGTATAAAAGAAATCCAATATCCCTGGTGGTCCAGTGGGCAATATCTGTAATAAGCGGGCATGTGGCAAAAAAAAGCTATTCTGTCCAATATCCCTGGTGGTCAGTGGACCGCTATCTGCCCGATCACGGGCACGTGTAAAAAAGAAGCTATTCCGTCCAATATCCCTGGTGGTCCAGTGGACCGCTATCTGCCATCTGCGCCATGCGCAACCCTTTTGAATATCTGGGCCACTATCTTTAAACATTAATCCAAGATTAGCTAGTAAATATAGATCTTTCATAATGTTGAACATAAGAACAAGATCCCCTCTTAACCTTCTTGTACTGAGAGGCATCAGATTTAATGTAACCAGTCTAGGTTCATATGGGACATGTTGCAACCCCTTTATACATTTGGTGTAACATCTTTGCACTTTCTCAAGGTGAGAGATGTCATATTTCTTGAAAGGACACCATAAAGGGGAACAAAAGTCCAGATGCGGACGAACATATGCTCTATACAATGGCAACAACACATTTTTATCTCTGGATTTAATATTTCTAAGACTAGACCAGATGATCCTATTTGCTTTTAATATTACAGCATTAATCTGAGAATCGGGCCGGAAATCATCTGTAACTATCACCCCCAGGTCTTTTTCTGTACAAGTGTTATTCACCACCTTGTTATCCAAGCTATAAGGATGGAATGTATTAGCCAACCCAAAATGAATGGCCTTACATTTATTGTGATTTAGTTTCATACCCCAACGAGTAATCCAATTGGAGATGGAATCCAGATCAGTTTGAATAGTAGCAATCTGCTCAGGCATAGAACATAACCCACCAATTTTAATGTCATCTGCATATTTGATGGTATTAGATATACAATTAACTGAAATGTCAGATATAAACATTTGAAAGAGGACAGGCCCTAAAACCGAGCCTTGCAGTACGCCACTTGTGACATATCCTAATCTCAATAGCTGTCCATTAATCAAGACTTGTTGGGTTCTGCCAGTCAACCAGCTAGATATCCATTGAACAATAGCTGGGACCATATTTGTGAGACAAGTTTTTCCAATACTGCCCAATGGGGAAGGAGGTCAAACGCCTTACTGAAATCAATATAAATTACATCATACGAAAATCGATTATCAAGCTGTAAATTAACAACCTCATAAAAACAAAGTAAATTTGTTAAGCAGCTACGTCCCTTTTTAAAACTGTGTTCTGCATCTAGTGAAATTAAAGTAGGGGAAATAATGTCCTTGATTAGGCTTTCCAAGACTTTCCACGAAGGGGCAGTCAAACTGATTGATGTATAGTTTTCCCAACAATTTGTAGGTCCTTGTTTATGAATAGAGATTACATAAGCTGTTCTCCATAAATGAGGCACAAAGTTGTGATTAATACAATATTCGAAGAGTAATTTAAGGAGAAATGCTAAACTATCTGCCAATAAGTATGAAAGGTGACCTGGCATACCGCTAGGCATTATACTAAACTTCCCTTTAAGAGAAATTAATTTAGCATGTACATCAGCTACAGGAACAGTAATATTTCCTACCACAGAAG
Source organism: Neoceratodus forsteri (assembly GCA_016271365.2). Classification (NCBI taxonomy): domain Eukaryota; kingdom Metazoa; phylum Chordata; order Ceratodontiformes; family Ceratodontidae; genus Neoceratodus; species Neoceratodus forsteri. The sequence continues at coordinate 272,722,453 of CM028130.1, read as the reverse complement.
CTACATCAGTATTGACTGTCTGATCATCAGAAAGAAATTTACAGAAATTATCATTAAATATATTTGCCATTTCCAAGGGATCTTGAACTAATGTATTATTATACTGAATGGGTCCTACTTGACAGGTAGGATTCTTAAGTGAATTAATATATGAAAAAAAAGATTTACTATTGTCTTTACTAGCATTGACTGCCAATTTTAATTCCCATGTTTTTTTGACTTTCCTAATGCATTTCTTACATTTCTTCTGAATATCAAGACATTTACACCAATTTGAAGGATTTCGTAATTTCAAATATACAGCATAACATTTATTTTTTCTTTTTTAATAATGCTCTAATGGAATTATTCATCCATATAGGTACATGTTGTTTAAAGCACCTTTTAAATTTAGTTGGAATATGTGAGTCTCTATGTTCAGAGATTTTATTGTGAAAAAAGGAGAAATAATTGCTAATGCCAACTGTATTTAGTATAGAAGCCCAATCAGCACTATCCAAATTGGTTTTAATGCTGGAAATATCCGCCTTGCCATACAAATATAATATGGAGTTATTTTTAATGGAACAACCATATGTTCAAATTGAAACCTAATGGAACAATGGTTACTATTTCCAATAGGTGTAGTCACATTTAGATTTTTTGGTGCCAAATTTGCACTATAAAGCACTAAATCCAAAATGTTCATGCATCTGGTGGGCTGTTTTACACCCTGGGTGAGGCTGCACTGCTGACAGACATTAATTTTCTGCCAGAATTTGAGGTAGCAGTTTGCTTGACCCACTCAATTTCTCCTAGATTAAAATCCCCTGTCAAAATAATATCCCCCATAGAAGAGGCAATTTCAATTTCAGAAACGAAACTGCCAAGGTATTCAGTGGATGCATCAGGGGGACGATAACAAACACCCAAAATAAAGTATTTATGTTTATGTAAAACTAGTTTAATCCATAGTGATTCAGTGGGACAATCAGGAGACTTGATCTTATTAGAAATATTAACTGACATTAGTGATTCCTTAAGGAAATTTGCAACCCCACCACCTTTTCTACTTTGTCTATTATAATTATTGGTTGTGTATCCAGACAAAAAGGGGCCCTAGCTGATATTCTCATCTCCCCATTTTAAAGCATTTATTCAGAGTGAGCAGTAACTTCTTAGCGGGTGTTAACCCCATCATTTCTAGATATTCTGCTTCCTCTTCATACTCTATCACATCAGTGTTAGTGATGTCATGGGGCAGCAACCATTTTTCTAATGAATGTAAAATGTGATGAATAATCCTCTGAGGCCCTGGGTGGTGAGTCAAACTCCTGTTCAGGGGAGACTTTAGGCTCTATAGGCTCTCCATCTTCTTCCTCATACTCTCCACAGTCTTCTCTATCATCATGGAAGGAAGACTGTGTAGATTTAGCAGGGGTCTGAACTGTTGACTGCTGTCCAGCTGGCAGCATCCCCTATAAGGCCTGCAAGGCCTTAAACGCCTGTGCAATATCCAGTGGAGAAGGCATATTTCCAGTCACACTAGAAGTCCCCAAACTCTGATCAGCAGAGGGTTCTGTGTGCTTAGTCTTTTTGGTTTTCATCAATGGAACTGAAGAGCTAGCTGGTTCAGCAGGCCTTTTTACAATGACCTTTGTACCCGTATCAGGGGTAGAAGTAGTGGTTTCTGTGGTTTCACCCACAGCCACTAAGGGTGTCGGCTGGTCAGAGCCTGAGGGACCCTTAGGTAGAGGCAACTTCTTTTTGAGCCTTTCCAAACACTTTTCAAGCTTTTTTTCAGGAAAGGTCTTGCAGATCTCACAATCTGATTTTAAATGGTCATAGCCAAGGCAGACCACACAAGAAGTGTGCATATCTGCCTTGGCAAAAACTTCTCTACACTCAGAACAGTTTTTAAAACCGGGTTCACCGTTTTCTCTCTTAGGCTTTTCTGACATTTTAGTCAAATCAACAGAAAAACACCAACCACAATAAGATTTTAACTTTTGAAACTAAAGTTCGCGGTTGCGGTCGGTTCAGGAACCTATCAGGGAACCGATCCGAACCGAGAACCAATAAGAAAGGAATCGGGTTTAGCGGTTCAGTAACCGGTATTAGTGGTTATACAAAACAAATTTATTTAAACAAAATACGCTAAAATAAAAGAGTTTCTGCCACAAAATTCCGCTTAAACTCCATTATGTATTCAAAACCTACTCCGACTGAATCCTGGCTCACGACCCTCCACCAGATCCGAACGCCAACCTTTCCTGGTTCCGAGATGCCGGACTGCACAGGGACAAAGATCTTTCGCATACAGGGCCCCGACATGGTTCAATGCGCTTAGTCCACCTACTCTATCCTCAACCTCGCTTGAAGCTTTCAAATCCATGCTCTATGCCCACCTCACCACCACTAGCAACTGTGACTGCGCTAGATAAAGACTACTACTCCTCATGTCCATCCTCACATCTGAGGCCTCTTCCTCCCTGACTAATGAACCCTCTGGTACCTCTACTACTTCCTGTCTCCCACCCAAACTCACTCCCCCTTTTTCCTGTCCCCTCTCACTTACTCTCCCGCTCACCATCTTTCCCTCCTCTCTAGCCTCCTTTTGGCGCCTAATGATCACCCTCTCCCTGGAAATTTCCTTAACCTCGAAATTGTCTACTCGCTTGAACCTGTTATAGCTTGTTTTTCTATGAAACTTAAAAACGTTACTGCCTTAAACTGTTAATAGCAAATTTATGATGTAACCTTCCTGTCTGGTTTTACCTGTAATGTGTATCGTGCTTTGTTAAATGTTCTTTGTGACGTGAAACCTTTGTAACAGAGCCCTGGCTCAAAGGTATTAATTCCTAGACTAATAAACTAAACTAAAACTAAACTAAACTAAAAAATTCCCAGTTCCCTTCCGGTTATATCAAACCAGGAGAAACCAAGAAAAATCACAATTTTAACTAAAATAACCTAGCGGTTACTCTAAAAAACAAAAGATAAGGTAGCAAATTAAAATATAAGGAATACTTATATATATTTATAAGTTTTCATGACGAGATGTTGTGGAGAGGATCTCCAAGCGTCTAGTCTTGACAGGTGGAGAGTGAAATTTGAAGGTTAGAATGTAGGCAGTTTATGGGGGGGCAGCATTTGAAAAGTGGCACTTGCAAATAGTGTTCCATCATTAGCATAACATTCCAATATCTGGGCAGATCTGGCTTAAAGGCATACTGCAAAAGAGTTAGGAATATTGGAGTATTTCTGGGGTGAGTACAACGCTGTTACAGTCACCGATTTTCTTTTTTCTCACCATAGTAAGCAATCATTTTCATAAGTGATTTTCAGTGGCATGTATGTCGACTAAGGAGCTGTTGAAACTGTTCTATTATTGGGAATGCAGTGAAAAGATATACACTGGAGATTCACATGATGTCTGCTTGTATTGCCTCAGCACGGAACATAACCTGCAGCATGACCGATTTGCAGAGGGTTCAACACTGCCACCTTGCGACATTGAAAGGGTGCTGTGGAAAAGCACCGCTTAAAGCAGCAGGTAGACCGAATGGAGAAGGAGCTCCAGCAAAACAGCTCCGCTGCATCGCCAGCTCATTCTTCTGGGTCCAAGTCTTACAAATCCCAAGAGAAACTGTCTGGGTCCCAGAAGCATAAACACTGGGACAGGGAGCGAGAAAAAGAGGAAACCTCCCGCTAAGCTCTAGGTCGCACTTTCACACAGGCATGACCAATTCAGCACCGTTGACTGCTCCGGCGGTGATGCTGTCCACTGCCCAGACCATCAACCTCATTTCTAGGTCTGGGGAGGCTGTAGATTTCACCAGGCCTAGTACAGCTGGTGCATCACTGTCGATGCCAGGGGCCTTGCCTCCTCCGTGGACCTCTACCGGTGTTCTCATCAATTACACAGGCACCGACATCCAGGTAGTACTCTCATCCTTTATGGACATGCTGAAGCATCTATTACTTCTTCTTCCTGTACCGGGAACTCCATCGCCAGGGTCTCTAATCCAAACCCCTGTGCCGATGCATACTAGGGCTGTGTCTCAGCCCTCTTCTTGAGCACCAATGCTCTCACCAACATTCTCCCTCCAAGCCATCAACTAGACTGACAACAAGCTTGAGTACAATCCTGACCTTATGACGCAGAATGATGAGGAAGAGGTTTAAGATTATGTGGAAAGTCCTTATGAAAGGACAAGTTCTGCTGTGTCCACTTGCACTGAAGACTTGGTGGTTTACACCACAAGGTCCTCCTCAGAGGACCCGTCTTTTATCACCATGATGCAGCAGTTACAGGCTGCCTTGGGATTTCATCTGTAGGAGCAGGACACAACCAAGAAAATCCTTATTGATTTCTTGGAATTGCTTGACTCCCCTCCTATTGTAATTCCACCTCTCCTCCCTGCCCTGGAGGACGCCACCTTTGCTGCCTGGCACAGGCCCAACGTGATTCCTGCCATACCTCGAAAAGCACATAAGATGTACATGGCCTCCTTAGGAAAAACTTTTTTTTTGCAGGTCAACCTGAGGTGAACTCTGTGGTAATAAATGCTGTCCACAATTGATCCAGGACACCAAAACACCTTAGATCTCTTCCTCCTTAAAAGGAATCCAGGAAGTTAAAATAACCTATGCCTCAGCTTCACTGGTCCTCAGAATTGCAAATTACCAGGCCCATATGGTCAAATACCAGCATACACTCTGGAGAACAGCTACAGAAGCTGCTCAAGCTCCACCAGAAGGTACCTCTAAACAGGAGCTTCTCAATTCTCAAACTGCTAAAGTCAATGTAGGAGAATGCCTACTACGTATGGCCTATGACATAGCTGATGCTTCGGCTAGAGCAGGGGCCTCAAGAATATGCCTCAGGAGGTACTTCTGACTCAGGGTGGCAGGCTTTGCAAAAGACGTCCAACGGTCCATTCTCAGTGCCCCCTTTAGAGGATACAAGCTGTCTGGTGCCGATGTTCAGGATATCCTCTCTAATCTCCACGTCTCAGGTAGGACCTTGAAATCAGTACACTCCCTCTATCACACTAGTCAAGGAGTAGACAGTGCGTGCTTTTTCGTCCAGTCAGTACTAGACACACCACTACCACCAGACAACAAGGTAAGGGCAAGGGAGAAGGAGCCTTGTCTACTCCAGGAACCACCCCAGGTGCCCACTCAAAAGCCCCTAGAGGTGGTGATGTGGCAGGAAACACCACAACTGGCTCTGCCTGACTCCTCTACACCCCCCAACTACCACTACCTCCAGGGGTGGCTGTTGGGGGTCCTCTCTCCCTCCATCAAAATCAGCGGAAGAGGGTGACCTCAGATTCCTGGGTTCTGGAAACAGTAGCACAAGGTTATGCTCTGGAACTTTTAGAACTACCTCCAGACCATCCACCAGTGCCTACATATTATCCTCCAGATCATATTCTTTTGCTTCTGGAGGAAGTCCACACTTTGCTTCAGAAGAGGGCAATAGGTGGAACAGAGAAACACACGGTTCAACTCTCGATATTTCCTAGTTCCAAAATGGACAGGAGATCTTAAGCCTATTCTGGATCTCAGGGGCCTGAAATTTTTATAGAGCACAAAAAGTTCAAATGGTTACACTACAGGGCCTACTCACACTACTGCAGATAGGGGACTGGATCTGTTCCCTTGACATAAAGAATACCTATCTTCATATAGAAATGAGCAAACCACATAGGAAATACAGTACTTGAGGTTCCTGTTTCAAGGGGAACACTACCATTTCAGAGTATTACCCATGGGCTTGTCATCTGCACCACAGGTCTTTACCAAATGTCTGGCAGTGGTAGCAGTAGCCTCTGCTGGGAAGGCCTCTACGTATTTCCCTAGCTGGACGACTGACTACTGAAAGCTCACTCAATGGAGCAACTTCTAGCTTGAATGAGACAGCTGTTTGATACCCTAGAGGTTACTGACAATGTACGCAAGTCTATTTTGACACCGTGCCAGCATCTGCAGTATATAGGGTCAGTTTTGGACACAGCCCAAGGCTCAGCCTTCCTGCCTCTGGACAGAACCAAACATCTGACTGCACATGCACAAATGGTCCACGACAGCTGCTATGTTACTGCCAGAACACCTCTCTGGCTTCTGGGCCTGATGGCAGCAGCCATTGTAATGGTACCTCTGGCCAGAATACACATGAAAATCCCCCAGTGAACCCTAAGAGTCCAGTGGGACCAGCTCACAGATGATCTAGAAGAAAAAATTACTCACCTTAGTAATGTTGTTTTTTCTAATGGAGTCTTGCTGTATTCTGACTATTGCAGTTAGGTCCTGCCTTTCAACTGCCCCGGAGAACAAAGAGTTAACTTTCCAAGGCCAGCATGGAACGTTCAGCGTGAGCTCGGTTGAAGCCTCTGTCTGCTGTTGTTTAAACTCCAACCGTCAGATCTTTACGAGCAATACTCACTAGAAGTTCTGTGTGGAAACTGTAAAACTCACACTAGCAACTGGTAACTAAATTTTATTAAAAAAGGTTTTTTTTGGTTTCAAAGCAAAGACTCAAGTCAGGAAACCCAAAAAACAAAACACAACACACACCCAAAGTAAAGGAGGGTGAAAAGGGGGCACCCCTAGGGTGCTAACACTGCTCCTGCCCACCCACATCCCAAAAAACAGGTTCTGAGAGGGGAGGCATGGGGAGAGGTCAGAATACAGCAAGACTCCATTAGAAGAAACAACATTACTAAGGTGAGTAATTTTTTCTTCAAACAACATGAAGTCTTGCTGTATTCTGACTATTGCAGACTACCAAGCAGTACCTCCATGGAGGAGGGACAGAACCTACTTTGGGAATAGGCTCTGAAGTACTGCTGTGCCAAACTGAGCATCACTCCTAGCCTGGATATCCAGAGAGTAATGCTTGGTGAATGTATGGACTGTTTTCCAGGTGGCTGCTTGACAAATTTCTAAGATAGGAATATCCCTGGCAGCAGCCAGGGAAGCAGCTGTACATCTAGTAGAGTGAGCCCTCAGGCCTGAGGGTGGGGTTCTACCCAGTTTTTCATAGCAGAATTGTATACAAGAGACAATCCACCTGGCAACAGATCTTTTAGTGGCAGGTTTGCCCTTACCGACCTCTCCACATGTGAGGAACAACTGGAGGGACTCAAACCTGTGACCCTTGGTGTGCTGTATGTAGTAGCTGAGGGCCCTTTTAGCATCCAAGCTGTGCAGCCTTCTCTCTCCAGAAGAGGAATGGTCAGTGAAGAAAACAGGGAGAGACACAAACTGATTAGGGTGGAAATCTGAAACCACCTTAGGCAAAATCTTCCTGTTAGTTCTGAGGACCACTTTATCTCTATGAAAAGAGATGAAATCAGGCTCCACTGACAGGGCTTGCAATTCACTGATATGCCTGGCAGAGGTAACAGCTACCAAAAACACAGTTTTCAAAGTCAAGTACTTAAGCTCTGCAGAGGACAAAGGCTCAAAGGGTGGTTACATAAGCTGAGCAATGCAAACATTAAGGTCCCAAGCAGGAGCAGGATCCCTAAAGTGGGGATTGGTGTGCAGCAATCCCTTGAAGAACTTACAAAACACAGGAAGGGCTGACAGAGGAGAGGGCTTGCCTACTGACAATAAGGCAGAAACAGCTGCCAGATGCACTTTAAGCGTAGCTGGCCTAAGTCCCAAGCCATTAAGATGAACCATATAGTCCAGGACTGTAGGCAACCCAGCAGATTCTGGAGAAATGTGCTTATTAGAGCACAAAATAGTGAACCTTTTCCATTTGGAGTTGTAAGTCTTTCTGGTGGAAGGCTTTTGAGAAGCCTTAAGGATATTCAGAACCTCTTGAGAAATGTGTAGATCAGCAAACTCTAACTCTTCAAGAGCCATGCCTTGAGATTGAGAGATTTGAGGTTCGGATACCAAATCCTCCCCTGAGAGGATGTCAACAGGTTGTAATTCCTGGGAAGAGACAGGGGAAGGTGGACTGTTAAGGACAGCAACAGTGGGTACCAGGGCTGTCTGGCCCAGTCTGGAGCAATCAGAATCACTTTGCATGGCTGAGACCTGATCTTGACTAGCACTTTGAACAGGAGAGGAAGGGGAAAGCATACAGGATTCCTTCAATTCAGAATCAGAGCATCCAGGGGACTGAGCCCAAGACTGGGGGTCTGCAACAAAGAGAAAGTTGGTGATTGTCTGGGGCTGCAAAAGATCTATCTGTGTGCCCCATCTCAAGAAAATCACTTCCAAAACTAGGGGATCTAGGGTTCATTCGTGATGGCCCTGGATATCCTACTGAGAGCATCTAGGACATTTTCCTTCCCTGGGAGGTGAACTGCCTATCAGAGGTTTGCAGGAATAGGCCAGAGACCACAACTGCATTGCTTCTGTGCACAAGGCTGTAGACCCAGTGCCTCCTTGCTTGTTGATGTACCACATTGTGGTGGTATTGTCTGTTCTGATCTGGACCACCTTGTTCTGTACAGATTTGGAAAAGGATTGCAGTGCCAGAAACACTGCTCTGAGTTCCAATAGATTGATGTGAAGCAGAGATTCTTGAGGTGACCACAGCCCTTGGGTGGTAAGATCCTTCAAGTGGGCTCCCCAGCCCAGCAGGGAGGCATCTGTGGTGAGTATCACTGAATGAGACTGAGTGACAAAAGGAACTCCCTGTCTCAAATTGTCCTGATCCTGCCACCACTGCAAAGCCTGGATCAGGGTTGAGTCACTGGACTAGTTTGGTAAGGAATCCTTTCTTTGGGACCAGAAGGCTCTTAAGTGGAACTGAATGTCCCTCATCTGGAATCTTGCCCCCTGGACCACTGCTGTAGAGGCTGCCATGTGGCCCAGGAACTGCAGGAAATGCCTTGCTGGTCGAGACACCTGAAGGGTGAATGAAGAGGCCAGTTCTATAAGGGTCCTTGCCCTGTCCAGGGGAAGGAAGGCTTTTGCCCTTATTGTATCCAGATCTGCCCCTATAAAGGTGAGGAGCTATACTGGCATGAGAACTGACTTTGGAAGGTTGAGGAGGAATCCTAAGGAAGTGAGCACTTGCTGAGTTATTTGCAGATGTGACTTGACTTGGTCTGGAGACTGACCCACTATGAGCCAGTTGTCCAAGTATGGAAAGATGGAGATCTTTTTTCTCCTTAGGAAAGCAACCGCTACTGCCAGGCACTTTGTAAACACCCTTGGGGCTGATGTTAGGCCAAAGGGCATTGCTCTGAATTGATAGTGGCCTGAGGGCAACTCGAACCTGAGGTACTTTCTGTGGGAGCACCTGCTGGGAATGTGAAAATAGGCATCTCTGAGGTCCTGGGAGGCTAGCCAGTCCCCTGGCCTTAGAGAGGGCAGAATTATTCTCATAGTCACTATTTTGAATTTTGGTTTTAAAAGGTGCTTGTTCAGATATCTTAGATCCAGGATGGGCCGCCATTCTCCAGTCTTTTGGGGGGTTAGGAAGTACCTGGAGTACAATCCTTTGCCCCTGTGTAGGGTAGGAACCCTTTCTATTGCTCTGAGAGCCAGGAGGGAAGAAACCTCTGCCTCTAGGGCAAGGGTCTCTGATGGATTTGCAGGTGGAAAGGATCTGGTTCTCATGTTGGGAAATTTTCTGAAGCTGAGAACCAGTCCCTGGCTTACTACTTCCAGGACCCACTTGTCTGATGTCAAAGACTTCCAGTCCTGGACAAAGTAAGCCAGCCTGCCCCCTACAGATATTGGAGAATCGGCCCGGGCAGACCCATCAGGGTGTCTGCTTGGCAGGGGCTTTAGGCTGAGGGGTGGAAGCAGGCCTGCTCATTCCCTGTCTGCCTCTCCCTCTGAAGATCCCCCTCCGAGCATAAGCAGAAAAGGAGGCCTGGACTTGGTAAAAAGGCCTTTGAAAGGGCCTGCCCATGCCCCTGGAATGCTGTCTCTGAGGAGTGGCTTGCCTTTCTTTGGCCTGAGCACTCCTGTAGGTGGTCCTGTACTCGTCCATCTTCTTCAATGTAGTTCTCTGTCTGCTCCCCAAACAGAGAATTACCAATGACAGGGAAATCCATGGCCTTAGCCTGGATATCCTGTGACAGGCTAGTACATCTGAGCCAAGCCATCCTCCGAAGGGCCATAGATGTAGCCATGACTCTAGATGAAACATCACTGGAGTCCATAGCAGCATGAAATTGCACCTTGGATGCCTCAATCCTATCCGCAGCCACCTGCTCCAGCTCCTTGGCAAGCTGGTCAGGAGCCTGTTTAGCCAGAGCCAGCACAGTGTCCCACCTGGACTTCTGGTATCTAGCTGTGTAGGCCATATAGTTAGCCTGCCTGAGTCCCAAAGATGCTGCCATGTACTGCTTCTTTGCCATGGCATCAATCCTCCTGGAGTCCTTATCTGGTGGGTGTGATGCCAAGGGAATATTTGCCTTATCACAGGCAGCAGCCTGCACTACCCCAACATGGCTGCATTGCTGGGAAAGGAACTCCATGTCCGAGCCTGAAAGGGTATATCTCTTGTCCATTCTTCTGTCCACAGAAGGTATGGAATTAGGAGTCTTTAGAATTTTAAATGTCTGTTTCTCAAAAGATTTATGGAGGGGAATAAACAATCTCCTGGACTCTGGGATGTCCATCATCTCAACAAAATCAGGCTCCTCCTGATCCTCTACTGCTTCTTCCATTGGAAGCTGGAGGGTTTCAGCCACTTTCTTATAAAACATAAAGTGGGAAGAGGACTCAGAAAGCCTAGGAGGAGAAACAACTGAAGGTCTGTCTGGGGAGATGTCTGGGTCAATAGGCACATCCAGACTTTCATAATCACCATCATCATCATTATCCTCATACTCTCCCTCCTCCTCCTCCTCCGGTTCATAAAATTCTTCTAAAGCATAATCCGGAACAGGGGGAAACGACCGAACCGAGCAAACTATCCTTATTGTTTTGGCTATTTCATCAGCGGTCGGAGGAAGAATTTGTGGATCTGAACCGGATGATTTTTCTCTTCTCTTTCTTTTAACCGGAACCGACTCCTCAGAATCGGCTCTCCTTTTGCCCGAAGAAGTTTCACCCTGGTCAGAGGGCACTCCTTCTGGTTTGGTCGGAACCAAACCGGGCTGGCCATCCAGGTCAGCGGACTTCTCGGCCTCCCTTTCCTCAGTCTACCTACTCTCTTATCCAGGGTAGCTTTGGGAAAACATTTACAAATTTGGCAGTCTGAATCGAGGTGGTCAAACCCCAGACAATAAACGCAAGTGGTGTGGGGGATTAGCCTTAGCAAAGGCTTCCCCACACACACTACAGTGTTGAAACCCAGTGGGCCCGGTTTTTTTCTTGGGTTTCTCAGACATGGCTAATCCTATCCAAAACTTACCCTTTTTTCGGCAATCCGCCAGGCAAGACACCCCTATTGGTTCCTGACCGTGTTATGGGTCTTGGAAAAAGCGTAATTAAATCCGTTTTTAGAACCGTCTGGACCGGTTACCACACTCTAATAAATCCAAAGTTTTTAAAACCAATCTGATCAGTTCAAACCGAACGATCAATGTTTACAAGTTCCACACGGAAACTAAATGCAAAGCCTATCTAGTACTCACGGTACCGCAGAGACTTAAACCAACAGGTTCAGTAGCAGAAATTCGGTAGAAACCGAGCAAAAAAAAAATGACACTTTAACCGACTTTTTTGAACCGAACAAAGGAGAAATCTCGGAGCGACTGTTCAGTGAGGCGGAGTAAAGAATTTGACGGTTGGAGTTTAAACAACAGCAGACAGAGGCTTCAACCGAGCTCGCGATGAACGTTCCATGCTGGCCATGGAAAGTTAACTCTTTGTTCTCCGGGGCAGTTGAAAGGCAGGACCTAACTGCAATAGTCAGAATACAGCAAGACTTCATGTTGTTTGAACAGAGGGTTCTAGTAATCTCTCCTGTACACAAGGTGCTCCAGTGGCAGATGGAACCCAGCAACCTGTTAAAGGGGGTTCCTTTCCTGATCCCCTCCCCTCAACAGATTTTAACTACAGATGCCTTCAGGATGGGATGGGGGCACATCTGGGGCCCTATCAGATGCAGGGTACATGGACCACAGTGGAGAGCACCCTGCATATAAATGTCTAGATATAAAAAATGTTCTGTAAGGTCTACAGTCCTTTCAGACTCACCTGTCCCTCGATCCTATTAGTACAGACAGACAATGTCAGTGTGATGCATTGTATCAATAGGCAAGGGGAAACTCATTCTTACCACCTGTACAGGGAAGCAATGAGAGTCTGGTAATGAGCCCTAGAACACAGTCTAGAACTGTCAGCGGTATGTGTCCCAGGCATCCAAAATGTCTTGGCAGATAGGCTAACCATGTCACAGTCCAAAATGCACGAATAGAAATTGCTCACCTCAGTGGTGGAAGATCTATTCGACAGACAAGATCATTCAGAGTTGTGAGAGCAGAAGTTAAGGTCTGCACCAGGGTCCTGTGCTCAGCATTAAGCAGATGTAAATAAACGAAAATTAGTTTGCCAGCACCAGGTAAAACTAACAGAGTGCTTTGTCCAAGCCTGCCAAATAAGGCTGTATGCTTACTGCCAAGTGAGATTATGTGCTAAAGTATGCACCGAAGGGAATCCACACCATGCCACATGTGCTTTCAAATCCAGCATTCTATGTGGAGTAATGGAGGAGGTTGGCAGCCTGTAAGCCTGCAGTTTGTAAGGAGCCTGTGAAGAGTGGGAGCACTTGTACCTCATATGTTGTGTGAAAAAATAAAGAACGCTGGATTTGAAAGCACATGTGGCATGGTGTGGATTCCCTTCGGTGCATACTTTAGCACATAATCTCACTTGGCAGTAAGCATACAGCCTTATTTGGCAGGCTTGGACAAAGCACTCTGTTAGTTTTACCTGGTACTGGCAAACTAAACATTCAGAGTTGTACCTTTTTGTGTCCTGACACAACGTAAAAGTGCCACTTTACTGCTCACTTGTTCCAGGGCCTGGAGTTTTCTGGTGAGAAGCGTAGTCCCTCTCTTGGAAGGGGGGGGGGTTCCTGTGCATTTTCCCCTTCCTTCTATCTCATTCAGAGGGTGATACTCAAGCACCAGATGGAGGGGGTAACTCTAATTCTCATTGCTCACCTATGGCCTCAACAGATCTGGTTTCCTCCACTGCAACAACTGGCAATGGAATCACTAGTACCCTTGCCCTTATGCCAGGGCCTAATGTCACCAGGACAGTGAATTCTGGTCCATCCAGACCTCAAGTCACTTCATCTCCATGCATGGCTCCTGAAAACATAGCCATTGCTAGATCTGGAGTTTCCCAAAAGGTGGCTGATGTCCTGGTGGCTGCAGAAAGCCTTTCACCAGGGTCATCTATTCTATGAAGTGGAAGCGGTTTGCTATATGGGCTGCTTCTCATCACTTAGATCCATTTACTTGTCCAGTGAATCAGGTTCTTGAGTATCTGCTGTCCTTTTCAGATGCAGATCCACAATACTCCTTTATCAAAGTGCACCTGGCTGCATTTCCGCTTTTCATGTGCCAAGTGAGGGTCATATGGTTGCCTTTCTGAAGGTGGCCCATAGGTTCTTTTTTTTTCTATACAGATTTATCCTCCCTTGGTAGGTACAAGCGGCTGCATCAGCCCCATCCCCGGCAGCTGCATCCGTCCCGATTCTTCTCTGGTGTCCAGGACCATTAATCCAGCATGGATTGCCCCCCGCAGCAGGTCTGAGAAGGGAGGACCATCCTCTCCCACCTGGAACACAAGTCCGGACTGGTCCAGACACCGAGAGATCAGGGGGACCAATGCTGTGACGGGCAGGGCTTCATGTAGCCTGTGACAGGGATGAATAGGGCCATGTCCCAGTTGTTCTGGAGAAAGAGTTTAAATGCAAGAATCTGTTCTATTCTTTCCTTTTCTGTCTTCTCTGTCTGGTTGCGCAACCAAATTTTTTCGTGAGACCTAGGATTTGATCACCATGATGGTCTTGCAATTCTCTGCCTCTCACTATCTCTCTACCCTTACTTGCTCTCCTGTCTTTTCTCCCCCCTTGCATATCTACTGGTATAAAAATAATATGAATCATTATGTGGAAGTGTAACTGATACTGGGATCCCTTTGTTTAGAAATGTATATAGTTATACTACTGAAATGATTGCAAAGCTATTTGGAACTCAAGGGGTTAACCTGAGATGCACTGTTTAAGCCTTTTGCAGAAGATGTAAACAAGAGGTCAGTTCTGGGTCACAATGTTCTTTTTGCTGCACCTGCTGAAACTGACAAGAACATTGGAAACAGACAAGAACACTGTGAGAAGCATGCTATTTTCTTAACGAGCTCTTGCACAGACTTATAACATGCATGTGTCAATGCCGAATGTTTGCTTGTTGGTATTAGCATTGGAAATGCAGGAGTGAGACAGATGCAGCATAGGAATGGCAGTGAAGTATTGAACTTCACGCCAACCCCACCTCCATCCTGTAGAGACAGACAGGCATTGGTATAAGTGTTTGGGTCATTGCCCATGACGGTCATGCCATGTCACCTCACCCTATTCTGCAGACACCGACACATGTTGAGGTGTGCCTTGGGGTGTTTGGCTTTAAAATCACCCCATTCCATAAGGACATACTCTGAAATGGGTGCAGCATAGGAGAATGGGGTGAAGTCTGGGGCCAAAGAGTCCAAGGTATACCTCGATGCCTGTCAGTGGCTGGGGCTGGGGGTGGGGCTGGGATGGCATGAGCAGTACAGTCAGCAATCCAAAGGCACACCCCAATGCCTGTCAGTCTGTGCAGAGTGAAACGTTACGGTTAGAAACCCTAACACCCCGGGAGTTTATTGGTATTTATGCTACAAATTTTCAACATGGCCTTTTTGTGACCCCACCTCATGAAAGCATTTGGGATCTCTTCTCATGAAGAGTGGCAGTGTGATTTGTCAATGTGTCCCAAACTTTGAGTTCCAACAGCGACCGTGCCATTCTGCGCCACATGTACAAAAACACAGATCGGGCAGGATGTGAAAAATGACAGCTGTACTGTTCATAAGGAGGTGTTGAAAAATGGCAATGTTGAAAATCTGGAGTGAAAATATTACAAATTTGCGACGTTACGAGCGTGCAAACACAGTCATTTTATGGACTTTCATCACCAAATTTTCAACATAGGCATTTTAGGACCTCTGCTCATGAACAGTGTCACTGTGATTTTCTTAATGTCCCGAACACTGATTTCCCACAGCAACCACGCAATTCTGCGCCAGAAGTACGAAAACACATTTTGTCCACGATGTGAAAAATGACACTGTACTGTTCATAGGAGGTGCAGAAAAATGGCAATGTTGAAATTCTGGGTAGAAAATATTGCGATTAGCAAAATTCTGACGTGCGTAGCAACTGCACAATGCGCTCGTCAAAACAGTCATTTCTTGATTTTTCCACCAAATTTGCAACATAGACTTTTAGAGCCCATCTCCATGAACACTGGCACTGTCATGTCGTTAATCAGTCCGAAAAGGTGATTCCACGCAGTGAACACGAAATCACCTTTCGGGACTGAATAACACCATGACAGTGGCTGAATTCATGAGGAGGGATCCCAATAACCCCATGTTGAAAATTTGGTGCCAAAAGTCCCCAAAATGCCTGAGATATGCACCAAAGTTGAAAAAACCCTATTTATGCCATTATACAGCTTACCGGCATTTCTTCAGTTCGTGGTCGGCTTTGAAGAGTGCAGACATGTTCCCGGTCTACCGAAGATCGTCGTGCTGGGCTCCGGAGGTAAGTATGGGGTGAGGAGAGGTGTGGTGAGGCAGGGGACACAGAGGGTGGGCACAGGTTGGGAGTGGAGCCACCGGACTCGACGAGGGACCGTTTTCTGATTTACAGGGAAAGAAAAAACACTGCGGGACCATTTTTGTTTAACAGGGACATTTGGCACACTGGGGTGGGCTCCTAGCGTGCCACCAGAGTGTTTTTTTTGGTGGGGGCTGTAGTCGACAGGGGATTGGGCACCCTTCTCAGCAGAAACCATCATTTTCTTGGGGGGGGACATTATGTTGTGAAGTTGGGCCCCTGTCAGCAAACAAACACTGTTTTTGGGGGGGTGCATGATGCCGAGGGGGGACTGGGCACCCCCTCGGCAGTGGGAGCTCTAGAACATTGTTTGTGAACATGGCAGTGGCTTACCACCGTGTTCACAAACAATATTACAGTACACAACGTTCCGCCCTGCCATGACGGGTGGCTCCCTCATTACAGCAGAATGGCTGATGCTGCAATGATGAGGTGGCCCTTGATTGCAGCAGTGAAAACTTTACAACTTGGTGGTGGAAGCCAGTGTCATCAGCACACTGTGCCTCCATTGGTCCACCAGTGCCAAACCCCCAAATGCAGTGCCTCCGTTGGCTGCCATAGTGCTACGCCTCCACACCCTTCTTCTCTCCTAAGCTGCCACATGTTTCTTGCGCATGCACGCAAGCAAACATAAAAAGGAGCTGCAATGTTTTGCAAAAGAGAGAGACCGAGACTGAGATTGGAAATTGAGAAGAAAAACTCAGAAGGACTCTGTTTTCTATGTTTCCACTGCCATTGTAAATAGTTATTCTGAACAATTTTTATTTTACTGTTATTAATAATAAAATCCTTGTTGCAAATTTTACAGCTGCTTCTGGTTTTCCTATGCATCCTGACCTGTGCTTTGACAACAGATGGTGTCAGCCTAAGTGGGATTTACGCTATGCATACTCTAAGCCAGGAGTTGTGTGTGTGGATACTAGACCTAGTACCAGGAAAGCATAGAAGAAAGGTATGGATTCTGCAGCAGCAAGCCCAGGAGTGGTTACCAGGAGAATGGCAGCCAAACTAGCAGAGACAGAAGTCCAAGCTGAGACTGTACAGCTAGCACCAGTTATAGAAAAAGGAGTAATGCAACAACTTGAGCAGCAGAGGAGAGGAGAGGAGATGCAGCGACAGAAGCAGCAGAGGAGAGAGGAGATGCAGCGACTGGAGCAGCAGAGGAGAGAAGAGATGCAGCGACAGGAACAGTGGTGGCTGGATGCCTTGTAGGCTATTAAAGGCAGAGGATCTGGCACAGTTCCAGATGAGCAACAGGACACAGACAACTTGAAATACATTAAACTTACAAAGTTGTGTCCTTCCATTGATATCGAAGAATACCTGACAACTTTTGAAAGGGTTGCCACAGCCTGCCAGTGGCCAAAGCAGCAATGGACAATAAGACTGGTACCTTACCTGACAGGGGAAAGCCCAACTTGCCTACAGCAGTATGGACACTACACAGTCAGAAAACTATGACCTCGTAAAAAACAAAATCCAGAAAAGGTATGACATCGCAGGAGAGACCAACCAGCAGAGATTTCAGTCTCTGAAGTACAACTCATTTGACAATCCTCGGAGAAGCCTTCACCCAACTCGGAGAACTCCTGATAAAATGGCTCCAACCAGAGAGCAAAACAGTCCCACAGATCATCGACTCATTTGCAATGGAGCAATTCATCAACATCCTGCCTACAGATGTGCAACTTTGGATAAAGGAACACCGACCAGAAAGTGGAGAAAAGGCTGTTTCTTTGGCAGAAGACTACCAAATGGCCAGACAAACACCAGAGCAGCAAGGTAACAGCCAAGCATAGGTAAGACACTCTTTTTCCAATTTAAACTCCAAGTCTGATAAGAACTCTGGTGGGGGAAACAAATCTGCACCCAAATAATTTATTTGCTATAACTGTAATAAGCCAGGTCTTATTGCAAGAAATTGCCGTAGTAAGAAGAGTGACTCTGGAGCAGATTTGTCCTTAGCAAATTGGGGCAATTACATAACAGATGTGAAGATGGGAGATAGACTGTGAAGGGACTTAGAGATTCATGAAGCAGACAGACCCTAGTGCATATTGAAGTGTTGGGAAAACAATGTCCAAAATGACCAGGTACTGTACAGGTGTCATCTGCATTCACTGGGACACTCAATACTATCCCACCAGCCAAGTGACTCTCACTATTAATGGAGTGTCACACCAAATGAAAGTGGGGGTAGTACCTAAGTTACTTGTACCTATGATTATTGGAAATGACTTTCCAGGATTTACTGAGTTAAAAAGATGGAGTAAATCCTGATGTTTCAGCAGCTTTGGTGACAAGAGCTAAGGCAAAGAAAATCTCAGATGGTGTGGACTCTTTTTCTTTTCACGGATTTTGATTTGGACTTGTTTGAGCACAGCGCCAAGATCAGGAAGTCCAGGAAAGAAAGACACCTGAAGAAACAGCGGCAACAAAAAACTGATATACATAAGGGGTTAACATATGAAAATGATGAAACTAGACTGATCACTGATTGTGATTTTCTTTCAGAACAAGAAATTCAACATTTAGAAGCACAGAGAAAAGAAAATGTTTTTGATCCAGGTGAAAAGGTCTTGCTACTGTTACCCACCACAGAAAACAAACTGTTAATGGAGTGGCAAGCACCTTATAAGGTTCCTAGACATACTGGCACAGTTATTAACTATGAGATTGAGACCCCTCTGTGAGGTAGGGCAGGAGCCCAGTCAGATTTATTTCAAAGTTGGAAGGGGCAAAACAAGACTCCCAAGAATGAACTATGACAACAGGGACTAAAACTATTCAAAAACCATGTTTTAAGAAGGAAAAACCACATACAGTGAGAAAAGCTTTACATTCGATATACAGAAACAGTTAAATATTTGGCAAGAAAAGACAATGCAGAGCCGTCCCCCATCAAGTTATGTAGGGGAGGATGGGTGGGAGGTCAAGCATACTAAAGGACACCAAGAAACAGTATTACTACGGTGAGTAATTTTTCTTCTTCTCACCCCAGGGGTCCTTTAGTATGCTTGACAATAGCAGACTACAAAGCAGTGCAGTTGGGAGGCAGGCACAGAATCTTCTTTGGAAAAAGGGTCTGCAGCACCACTGTGCCAAATCTGGCATCTGATCTGGACTGTACCACAAAGAAGTAATGCTTTGTGAATGTATGTACAGTCTTCCATTTGGCTGCTTTGCGGACATCAAGCAAGGGGATATCCCTTGCAGCTGCCACTGTGGCAGCAGTGTCCCTAGTGGAATGGGCCCTTAGGCAAAGAGGGGGCTATTTGCCAGCTTTGCTGTAGCAGAACTGAGTGCAAGAGACTATCCAGCAGGATATAGTCCTCTTGGTAGCTGGCCTTCCTCTGCCTGCCTCCCCATAGGTGAGGAAAAGCTGAGTATGGGAATCTTTGAACTGCTTGGTATGCTTGATTCATCTTCACATTCAAGCTATGTAGCATACGTTCACCTGGTGTGGATTTTTCTGTGAAAAAGACAGGAAATGTGAAAGCTTGATTAAGGTGGAAGTCAAAGACCACTTCGAGCAAAAACTTTCTGTTTGTCCTAAGGATTACTTTGTCCCTGTGGGCAATGATGTAGTTAAGTTCAGTACACAGGGCCTGCGGCTCTGAAAACCTTCTAGCAGAGGTGATGGCAGTCAGGAAGATTGTCTTCCAAGTGATATACTTCACATCAGAAGTAACCATGGGCTCAAAGAGTGGCTCCATAAGCTTGGCTATACAGAGGTTCAAATCCCAAGGAGGGACAGGCTTCCCAAGTGGGGTTGAAGATGTAGCAGGCTTCTGAAAAACATTTTGAAGATAGACTGAGAAATGACAGATTTCTCTTTTCCAGTGGAAAGATAAGCCGAAATGGCTGCTAGATGTACTTTTAGGGATGAGGTCTTACGGCCTGCTACCTGAAGATGTACCAAATAGTCCAGAAGGGTAGGGTAGCCCTAAGAGGGTCTAGCTCCTTGTCCTTACACCGTAGGGAACAACTCTTCCACTTAGAAGCACAAGTCTTCTTAGTGCTAAGTATTTCAGCCATACAAAGGATCTTTGGGATCTGTTGAGAGTACTGAGAATCAGGGAACTCTAACTCTTCAAGTACCAGGCCTTGAGGTGAAGAGACTGTGGACTGGGGTATGCTACCCCAGTGTGAGGAAGAGTCAGGAGACTGTGGTTCACCAGTAGGTGAATGGGCTTCTTGATTGACAAGGCAAGGAGCAGTGAGTACCATGGCTGCCTTGCCAAGTCCGGAGCCACCAGGATCATGGTGGCTGGCTGTTCCTTGTGTTTGAAAAGAAGTCTGTGTATCAGAAGAAGGAAGGAAAGGCATACAGAAATCTCTCTGTCCAATCAAGGTTAGAGCATCTACTGGAATGATCCCCAGAGCTAGGGCTTGCAGTATTAGTGTGTAAGTTGGTGATTGAGGCTGGACACAAAGAGATGCACTTCTGGATCACCCCACCTTCTGAAAACTGTAGCTAGGACAATCTCGTTCCGGGTCCATTCGTGACGGCCCTGACTGATGTGACTAGGGAATCTGCCAAGGTGTTGTCCTTGCCCTGGAGAGCAATGGCCGCCAGATTCATGTCCAAGTAGTAGGCCAGAGACCAAATTCTCATTGCCTCTGTGCATAGATTGGTGGACCTTGTGCCACCCTGCTTATTGATGTAGAACAAAGCAATTGTATTGTCTGTTCTAAATTAACTCGAAAGGCTCCTGAGCTGTGGGGCAAAAGCCTTGATGGCTAGGTACAAAGCCTTAAGTTCAAGCAGGTTGATGCGATGAGTGGACTCTTTGGGGGCCATGTAATACTATAGTTATAGACTGATCCTGCTGATAAGCTCCCCACCGTAGGAGGGAGGCACAAGCTGTAAGGACCCTGGAAGGTTGTTTTAGTTAAACCAAAAACTGCTTCACTGAGGATTTCCCTGTCCTTCCACCAGTCCAGAGCCTGAAGAAGTGTTCTGGTGACTGGTAGTAGCTTTGGGAAAGAGAGAAAGTCTTCTCTTTTTCTTTTTAACCAGTCAGCTCTGAGGTGATACTGTATGTTCCTCATTTAAAACCTGGTATCTGGGACTGCTGCTGTGATGGATGCCAAGTGACCCAATAGTGTGTATAAATGCCTTGCCAGCCTTGGTTGGCTCAGGACAAAGGAATTTAGTAAGTTCAAGAAAATATTTTGCACCCTGTCCATAGGGAGGGAAGCCTCCCTTGCAGGGTGTTAGCTCTGTTTCAATGTAGACCAGTAACTAAACTGGTGCAAAATAGGAGTTTACCTTGATGTTGATGAACCCCAGGGACTCTAGAGTACTTTGTGTAAGGCTGAGAGCATCCCTGAAGCATTCCGTGTCTCTGATTCCACTGTTTTGAGACTTAAGAGAAGTACAGTTTTTTTCTTTAATCACATAAAATTGAAAAGTGATTTTGTATTCCTCCACCTTTTCATTAAAATGAACTGTCTTGCCCCTAAAAAGAGGATTACTCCCTCAAGGGAAAACCATGGCTTGGTTCGAGTGTCATGCAGAAGAGAAGTGGAACTTGGCTAAGCATAGTGTTTTGGGGAGATGGCATGGGCTATATTCCTTACAGCAGAGTCAATAGTGTTTACAGCCATATAGACTGGTCTAGGGCTGTTTGCACAGTTTAGAAACATCTTGAACAATTCCGTCTGGGCCCTGTTAATGCTTGAGTAGGATAGGGTTCCAGAGAGCTCATTTTATGCTGGGCTAAAAGGCCAGTTATATAGAAAGGCGAAGCAGCAAGGGGCTGTAACGTAAAACTGCTTCTTTTTTTTTTTGTAAACCCCTTCTTCAGGAGTTTGAAAAGAAGAGAGGACTTAGGCTTTGACAGAAGCTTCGGCCTGTACCCCTCCCTCATAATTAAGGTACTCATAAAGAAAGGCAGCATCTTAAGGCTGATCTCTTCTCGTGTTATTTTTTAACATTCTCATCGTTGCCCCTTTATTTATTTATTAAATACAACGGGGCAAGAGCAGTTTGTTTGAGTAAGGGAGACCCAGAATTCTTTAAAAAAGGTTTTCTTTCTCTCCAAGATTAGCTGTCTCCTGAGAAGTACGTCCGGGATGCCCGCATATACTGCAGCAAAGTACAACAAGAGTAAAGTCCTCCTGGCCATAGATGGGTATCAGCTCTTGGTCTGGAGATGCCTCTGAAATTATATATTTCCCTCTACTTCATTTCTTTTATCATAATAGTTCCTCTGGGTAAACCCAGGGTCAGAAAAGGGTAAGTAACATTGAGGTGAGATGAAGGTGTCGCCCCTAGTCTGTAAAATTTATGCCAAGCTTCAGCAGGTATATCAGTTTTCAAGTCACTGGCGTCTCCCTTTGCCTTTCAGAGGGAAGGGCAGTGGTGTATATACATATTTTTTTCTGCAGGTACTGAACAGAAACCTGAACATTTGTTTCTTTTTTCTTTTTTGCTTGGCACTAGCTGATTATTTACACAGATTTTTTTGGAAGGGGTCCGAATAGGACCTACTGTATATTAATATTATATCAAAAGGAAAAAAAAAAACCTCTGAAGAACTCCAACTAGAGGGGAAGACAGACTGAATAAAGAAAAGCAAGGTCCAAATAAAAACTGGATCTAGCAAATCAGCAGTATCGTGGCTGTCTGCCTTGGCCACAACTTAAGAAACGATACCATTGGCATACTAAAAAAGGTGCTTCTGAACTGCTGACAAGCCAAGAAGAGTAGCAGAACTGTCGCACAGAAACAGATGTCCCTCTCTCTCGGCGTGAAACCGCAGTTAAACAGCTCCCGAGACCAAAATTTGAGTTTAAGTACAAGGAAAAGCAGTTCCACAGGAAAAATGGGAACCACTAAATGTTAAAAACAAAAGGCACACTGTAATTTCTTGAAGCACGTCAGGTTTTACCTCAGGGATATAGTGGGGAGCGCTGAGAGAAACTGTTAACTAAAAACAAAATTCATGGCACCCAAAACCATGAAAAAGGCAGCAAAAAACTTTAAAATGCCTCACAAAAAATGTAAAACAGCACCAAAAAAAAGAAAAAATTTCAATAAAGAACAGCTTTCTTTGAACGACGTGAGAGAGTGAGAGCTCCGGGGCAGTGTAGTTCAGTCAGTGGAGAAATAATTCTGACTGGGCTCCTGCCCTGCTTCACACAGCAAAGCCTCCATCTCTCTCCTCATTGGCTAATTCCTACACTAATTATCACTGACTCCACCTCCGGGGCAATTGGACCCAGCTGGCATACTGCTATTGTCAAGCATACTAAAGGACCCCTGGGATGAGAAGAAAAAATTACCCACCTTAGTAATTATGCTTCTTCTATTGGAGTCTTGCTGTATTCTGACAAATGCAGTTAGCCCCAGCCTTTAAACTGCCCCAGAGAACAAACGGTTAACTTTCTATGCAGAGCATAGAATGCTGAGCTCGAGCTCGGTTGATGTCTCTGTCTGGAGCCCTTTGAAATCCAACCGTCAGATTCTTACGACCAAAACTCACTAACTATCCTATGTGGAAATCGTAACATTTTTACTAGCCAACTGGCAACAAAAAGTTTTGGATTCTCAAAGGAAGACTCCAGTCAGTAAACCCAAAACCCAAAAACCAATCCAAATAAGAATAATAATAAAACAAATACCCAAATAAAAAGAAGAGAGTATACAAGGAGCACCTCTGAGGTGCAACACTGCGCCTGCCCACCCACTTCCCAAAACCAGGTTCTGAGAGGGGAGGCAGGGAGGGAGGTCAGAATACAGCAAGACTCCAATAGAAGAAACATAATTACTAAGGTGAGTAATTTTTTCTTCAAACAACTTGAAGTCTTGCTGTATTCTGACAATTGCAGACTACCAAGCAGTACCTCCATGGAGGAGGGACAGAACCTACTTTGGGAATAAGCAATGAAGTACTGCTGTGCCAAATTGAGCATCACTCCTAGCCTGGATATCCAGGGAGTAATGCTTGGTAAAGGTATGGACTGTTTTCCAGGTGGCTGCTTGACAAATTTCTAAGAGAGGGATGTCCCTGGCAGCAGCCGTACCTCTTGTAGAGTGAGCCCTCAGGCCTGAGGGTGAAATCTTTCCCAGTTTCTCATAGCAGAATTGTATACAAGACACAATCCACCTGGCAATAGTTCTCTTGGTGGCAGGTTTGCCCTTTTCCACTTCTCCATAAGTGAGGAACAACTGGAGGGAATCAAACCTGTGACCCTTGGTACGCTGTATGTAGTAGCTAAGGGCTCTTTTAACATCTAAACTGTGTAGCCTCCTCTCTCCTGAGGAAGAATGATCAGTGAAGAAAACAGGAAGAGACACAGACTGATTCAAGTGGAAATCTGAAACCAATTTGGGCAAGAACCTTCTATTGGTTCTAAGGACCACTTTATCCCTGTGAAAGGAGATAAAATCAGGTTCCACTGACAGGGCTTGCAATTCACTGATACGTCTGGCAGAGGTAATGGCTACTAAAAACACAGTTTTCCAAGTCAAGTACTTAAGCTCTGCTGAGGACATAGGTTCAAAGGGAGGTTGCATAAGTTAAGCAATGCAAATATTTAAATCCCAGGCAGGGGTAGGGTCTCTAAAGGGAGGATTGGTATGAAGCAATCCTTTAAAAAAATTTACAGAACACAGGGTGAGATGATAGTGAGGAAGACTTCCCCACTGACAGAAAAGCAGAAACAGCTGACAAGTGAACCTTGAGAGTAGCTGGTCT
The DNA here is from genome assembly GCA_016271365.2 of Neoceratodus forsteri. Taxonomy (NCBI): domain Eukaryota; kingdom Metazoa; phylum Chordata; order Ceratodontiformes; family Ceratodontidae; genus Neoceratodus; species Neoceratodus forsteri. The sequence goes on along the minus strand of CM028130.1, from coordinate 272,697,937 downwards.
GAGCCCTAGGCCATTAAGATGGACCATATAATCAAGAACTGTAGGCAGTTCAGCAGTATCTGGAGAAACATGCTTCCTGGAACACCAAATGCTGAATCTCTTCCATTTGGAGTTATAAGTCTTTCTGGTGGAGGGCTTTCGAGAAGCTTTGAGAATATCCAGAACCCCCTGAGACAGATGCAAGTCTGCAAGCTCTAACTCTTCAAGAGCCATGCCTTGAGATTGAGAGACTGAAGATTGGGGTACCAAATCCTCCCCTGAGAAGAGGTCAACAGGTTGTAATTCCTGGGAAGAGACAGGGGAAGATGGACTGCTAGGGACAGCAACAGGGGGTACCAAGGCTGTCTGACCCAGTCTGGAGCAATCAGAATCACTTTGCAAGGTTGTGACCTTATCTTGACTAAAACTTTGAACAGAAGAGGGAAGGCATACAGAAATGTCCCTTCCCAGTTCAGAATCAGAGCATCCAGGGGGACTGAGCCCAAGACTCCGGGTGTGCAACAAAAGAGAGGAAGTTGGTGATTGTCTGGGGCTGCAAAAAGATCTATCTCTGGAGTGCCCCACCTTGAAAAAATCACCTTCAATACCAGAGGGTCCAGGGACCATTCGTGATGGCCTGTGAGATCCTGCTCAGTGCATCTGCTAGCATATTGTCCTTCCCTGGAAGGTGAATTGCTATCAGAGAGGTTTTCAGGGAATAAGCCAGGGACCACAACTTCATGGCTTCTGTGCACAAAGCCATAGACCGAGTGCCTCCCTGCTTGTTGATGTACCACATGGTGGTGGTGTTGTCTGTTCTGACTTGAACCACCTTGTTCTGCACTGACAGAGAGAAAGCTTGCAGGGCCAGAAGAACTGCCCTGAGCTCTAGGAGATTGATATGGAGAAGGGACTCCTGAGGGGACCACAGTCCCTGGGCAGCGAGGGCCCCCAGATGGGTTCTCCAGCCTAGAAGGGAAGCATCCGTGGTAAGGACCACTGAATGAGACTGAGTGGCAAATGGGACCCCTTGCCTTAAATTGTCCTGATCCTGCCACCATTGAAGGGCTTGGATCAAGGTCCAATTCACTGGAATCAGTTTGGTAAGGGAATCCTTCCTCTGGGACCAAAAGGCCCTCAGATGGAACTGAATGTCCCTCATCTGGAATCTTGCCCCTTGGACCACTGCTGTAGAGGCTGCCATGTGGCCCAAGTGCTAGAGGAAATGCCTTGCTGGTCGAGACACCTGAAGGCTAAAGGAAGAAGCTAGTTCTATAAGAACTCTTGCCCTTTCCAGGGGAAGAAAGGCTCTTGCTTTGACCGTATCCAGCTCGGCCCCTATAAAGGTAAGAAGCTGGACTGGCTCGAGAACTGACTTGGGAAGGTTGAGAAGAAATCCTAGAGAAGTGAGCACTTGCTGGGTCACTTGCAGGTCTGACTTGACTTGGGCTGGAGACTGGCCCACTATTAGCCAATCATCCAGATATGGAAAAATGGAAATCTTTTGCCTACTTAGAAAAGCAGCTACTACTGCCAGGCACTTTGTGAAAACCCTTGGGGCTGAGGTTAGACCAAAGGGCATAGCTCTGAACTGATAGTGGCCTGAGGGCAACTCGAACCTGAGGTACTTTCTGTGGGAGCACCTGATGAGAATGTGAAAAAAGGCATCTTTGAGGTCCAGGGAGGCTAGCCAGTCCCCTGGCCTTAGAGAGGGAAGGATAATTCCCAGAGTTACCATCTTGAACTTTGGTTTCAAAAGATGTTTGTTTAGATATCTTATGTTTAGGATGGGTCACCACTCCCCTGTCTTTTTTTGGGTAAGGAAGTACCTGGAGTACAGACCTTTGCCCCAGTGTAGGGTAGGCACACTCTATATGGCTCTTAAAGCCAGAAGAGATTAAACCTCTGCAGGTGGAAATGATCTGGCTCTCGTCTTCGGAAATTTTCTGAAGCTGAGAACCAGTCCCTGGCTTACTACTTCCAGGACCCACTTGTCTGAGGTAACAGACATCCAGTCCTGGATGAAGTAAGCCAGCCTGCCCCCTACTGGAATAGGAGAGTCGACCCAGGCAGGCCCATCAGGGTGTCTGCTTGGCAAGGGCCTTAGGCTGAGGAGTGGATGCAGCCCTGCTCATCCCTCTTCTGCCTCTCCCTCTGAAGAACCCCCTCTGTGAAAAGGGAGAAGAGGCCTGTGCATGGTAAAAAGGCTTATGAAAAGGCCTGCCCCTGCCCCTAGACTGCTGCCTTTGAGGAGTTGCCTGCCTCTCCTTGGCCTGAGCACTCCTGTAAGTGGTCCTGTACTCATCCATTTTCTTCATGTAATTCTCTGTCTGCTCCCCAAACAGAGAATTACCCACTACAGGAAAATCCATGGCCTTAGCCTGGGTATCCTGCGAGAGGCTAGTACATCTGAGCCAAGCCATTCTCCAAAGAGCCACAGATGTAGCCATGACTCTTGATGACACATCATTGGAGTCCACAGCAGCATGAAACTGTACTTTTGATACCTTAATCCCATCTACAGCCACCTCCTCCAGCTCCTTGGCTAGCTGAGGGGAGGCCTGTTTAGCCAGTGCCAGTACAGTGTCCCACCTGGACTTCTGGTACCTGGCCATATAGATCACATAATTCGCCTGCCTGAGTCCCAAGGAAGATGCCATGTACTGTTTTTTTGCCATGGTATCAATCTTCCTGGAGTCTCTGTCTGGGGGGTGTGAAGCCAAGGGAATGTTTGCCTTATCACAGGCAGCAGCCTGCACAACCCCAACATGGCTGCATTGCTGGTATAAAAACTCTGTATCTGAGCCTGATAGTGTACACCTCTTGTCCATTTTTCCATCAACAGGAGGTATAGAATTGGGAGACTTTAGGATTTTTTTGTCTGCTTCCCAAAAGATTTGTGAAGGGGAATAAACAGTCTCCTGGACTCTGGGATGTCCATCATTTCCACATAATCAGGCTCCTCTTGATCCTCCATTGCCTCCTCCATAGGAAGCTGGAGGGTTTCAGCCACTTTTCTGTAAAACATAAAGTGGGAAGGGGACTCAGAAAGCCTAGGAGGGGATACACCCGAAGGTCTGTCTGGGTAGATGTCCGGTTCCACAGGCACATCCAGACTTTCACCATCACCATCATCATCTTCAAACTCCCCCTCCTCCTCAAACTCCGGTTCATAAAATTCTTCAGGGGTATAATCGTGAACCAGGGGAACCAACCGAATCGAACCCCTACCAAAAGGTGCCGGATCAGTCAGAACCGGGCCAAGAGATTCCACAATCTGAATCGCTCTGGCTATTTCCTCGGCGGTCGGAACATGAACTTCTGGATCCGAACTGGTTGATTTCTCATTGCGTTTTCTTTTTGTCGGAACCGATCCCTCAGGATCGGCTCTCCTTTTGCATGAAGAAGTATCGCCCTGATCAGAGGGCACTCCTTCTGGTTCGGTCGGAACCGAACCGGGCTGGCCATCCGGGTCAGCGGACTTCTTGGCCTCCTTTTCCCTCAGTCTACCTAATCTCTTTTGAAGGGTAGATTTGGGAAATTTTTTACATATTTGGCAGTCTGTATCGAGATGTTCAAACCCCAGACAATCAACACAGGTGGTGTGGGGATCGGCCTTAGCAAAGACCTCCCCACACTCACTGCAGTGTTGAAACCCAGTGGGCCCGTTTCTTTTCTTGGGTTTCTCAGACATGGCCAACCTAACCAACTTACTCTTTTTATGGCAACCGCCAGGCAAGACTCCCTTATCGGTTCCTAACTGTGTCATAGGTATTGGAAAAAAAAGCACAAAACATTTTTTTTTAGAACCAATAAGGACCGGTAACCACACACTAAAGAAAGATACAAGTATTCACCACAAATGATCGGTTCAGCCGAACCGATCTACACTTTCACAAGTTCCACACAGAAAATCAGCACAAAACCTATCTAGTACTCACGGCACCACAGACAGAAACTGAACCGACTATGCAGAAATAAATTTCAGTTAAAAAACGACGCTTAACCGACACTTTAACCGACTTTCGAACCGAGCTGCAGGAGAAATCTCCGGAGCGACTGTTCAGTGAGGCGGAGTAAAGAATCTGACGGTTGGATTTCAAAGGGATCCAGACAGAGACATCAACCGAGCCCGAGCTCAGCACTCTATGCTCTGCATTGAAAGTTAACCCTTTGTTCTCCGGGGCAGTTTAAAGGCTGGGGCTAACTGCATTTGTCAGAATGCAGCAAGATTTCATGTTGTTTGAAGAAAACATTACTTACCATAGTAATCTTGTTTCTTCTAAGGGAATCTTATGGTATTCTGACAATTGCAGTATGGTCTCACCATAGGACTGCCCTGGAGCCAAAATGGTTAATAGAATCTATGCTAATAATGGAATGTTAGGCTCGACCTCAGTTTTCAAACCACTGTCCCTGTTTGCACTTCCTGCAATTGTCAGATTTTTACCAAGCATGCAGAAGCTAAAAATACTAAGCTAACTTAACTAATCCAAAATACCCTGACTAGGGTAGGAAAACACCTTCAAATAACAAAGGGCATTACTAAGACTCAAGTCAACAGATGCCCAAGAAACTAATAGGTACCCACAGGCTTCCAACATCAGTAACAGGCAGTGTGCAGTGCACTGTAGGTCCTAGCAGGGGAGGAAGGTTGGGAGCTCAGAATACAGTAAGATTCCCTTAGAAGAAACAAGATTACTATGGTAAGTAATGTTTTTTCAAACCCCAGGAAATCTTATTGTATTCTGACAATTGCAGACTACCCAAGCAGTGCCTTTGGAGGCGGGCAGAGGACCTATTTAGGAAACAAGATCTGCAAAACTGCTGTGCCAAACCTGGCATCACTCCTGGCCAGGGAATACAAACAATAATGCTTAGTGAATGTGTGGACTGTTTTCCAGGTAGCTGCTTTACAGATTTCCAATAGAGGCATATCTCTTGAAGCTGCTATAGATGCAGGTGTCCCCCCTGTAGAATGGGCCCTGAGCCCTTGAGGGGGCTGTTTGCCCATTTTGACATAATAGGACGGGATACATGCCACAATCCATCTTGCTATGGATCTCTTAGTGGCAGGTTTGCCTTTTCCCACTTCCCCATGAGTCAAAAAGGGTTGGGTTTTATCCCCTCTATGACTTTTTGTATGTTCCAGGTAGTAGCTGATAGCTCTTTTACCATCCAAGCTATGCAGTCTACGTTCACCTTAAGTAGAATGGTCAGTAAAGAAGAATGGAAGTGTGATGGACTGATTAATGTGAAAATCTGAAACCGCCTTTGGGAGGAATTTATTTGTTCTAAGGACCACTTTGTCTCTATGGAATGCCACATAATCAGGCTCCATGGACAAGGCCTGGAGTTCACTGATCCTCCAGGCAGAGGTAATGGCAACCAGGAACACAGTCTTCCAAGTCACATACTTGAGATCAGTTGTTGCCATGGGGTCAAAGGGTGGTTGCATAAGCTGTGCTATGCAAATATTAAGATCCCATACTGGAGTGGGAATTCTGTGAGGTGGGTGCAAGTGCATCAGTCCCTTAAAGAATCTCCTGAACACAGGGTTTGAAGCCAAGGATGATGTCTTACCTGTTGACAGGTAAGCAGAAACTGCAGCCAAATACACCTTCAATGTGGAGAGAATTAAGCCTAGAGAGTGAAGATGGGTAAGGTAATCCAAAACCACAGGCAATCCTGCTTGATTATGGTTCAGGTTTTTATTCTGACACCAAATAGAAAGTCTTTTCCACTTGGAAGAATAAATCTTTCTGGTAGAGGGTTTTCTAGAAAACCTGAGGGCCCTCATGACACTTTCTGAGAGATGCAGATTGGCATACTCTAGGTTCTCAAGAGCCAGGCCTTGAGCCTGAGGGACTGAAGGTTTGGAGACAGGATCCTTACCTGGGATAAAGTCAGTGGGTTGTGCCTCATGGGAAGGCTTGGCTATTGACAGATCTAGTGCCATGGAGTACTAAGGTTGCCTGGCCCAATCTGAAGCAATTAGGATCACTGAGGTAGACTGGGATCTGAGCTTGATCAGAACCCTTAGTAACAAGGGGAACAAAGGGAAGGCATATAGAAACTTCCCTGTCCAGTCCAGAACTAGTGCATTCAGTGGCACTGAACTTGTCACTGGTGGCCTGCAGCAATATCTTGGGAGCTGGTGGTTGTCTGGTGAGGCAAAGAGGTCTATCTCTGGAGTCCCCCACCTTTTGAATACCACTTGTAGTACATGACTGTTCAGAGACCATTCGTGGTGGCTCTGATGTATTCTGCTAAATGCATCTGTCAAGACATTGTCTTTGCCCGGCAGAGGAACAGCTGCCAACTGGATATTTAGTGAATAAGCCAGGTTCCATATTCTCATGGCCTCTGTGCACAGAGGAGTGGACCTTGTGCCTCCTTGTTTGTTGATGTAGTACATTGTGGTTGTGTCTGTTCTGACCTGTACCACATTCCCCTATAGCATGCTGGCAAATGCCTACAATGCTAACAAGGCTGCCCTGAGTTCCACCAGATTGATGTGAAGCAGGGACTCTTGCTTGGACCATGAACTGTGAACAGTATGCTCCTCTAGGTGTGCTCCCCACCCTAGGAGGGATGCATCTGTGGCAAGCACCCTGGAGGGTTGTACTTGTAGGAAGGGAACTCCCTGTCTGAAGTTCTCTTCTTCTAGCCACTACTGCACAGCCTGCATGAAGGTTTGGGTTACTGGGACCAGCTTTGACAGTGGGTCTTTCTTCTGGAACCAGTATTGTCTTAGATGATACTGAATATCTCTCATCTGAAACCTTGTGCCTAGCACTGTAGCTGCTGATGCTGCCATGTGGCCCAACAATTGTAGGAAGTGCCTGGCAGGCCTGAGACTGTAAGGTTTGAAAGAGCTTGTCAACTGTACCAAGTTGCTTACCCCTTTCCTGCAGAAGAAAAGATTTTCCTTTCACTGAATCCAGTTGACCCCCTATGAATTCTAGGAGCTGCACTGGTTGCAGTACTGTCTTTTTCTTATTCATCAGCAACCCCACAGACTGCAAGAGATCCTGTGTGAGTACCAGAGACTGCTTGACCTGTTGAGGAGTTTGCCCTACAACTAACCAGTCATCTAGGTAGGGAAATACTGCCACTCCTTGTCTCCTTAGGCGTGCCACAGCTACAGCCAGACATTTGGTGAACACCCTTGGAGCAGAAGTGAGACTGAAAGGCATTGCCCTGAACTGGTAATGACCTGAGGGCAGTCTGAACCTGAGAAATTTTTTTGTGTGACTGTCTCACTGGGATGTGGAAGTATGCATCCTTGAGGTCTAGGGATGCCAACCAATCACCTTGCTTTAAAATGGGCAGAATTGTAGACAGAGTGACCAATTTTGGTTTCAGTAAATGCTTGTTTAGATGTCTGAGATCCAATATGGGTCACCACTCCCCTGTTTTCTTGATCGTGAGGAAGTACCTTGAATAGAGGCCTTTCCCCCTCTGCTGCAGGGGAACTGGCTCAATTGCCCCTAGGGATAGGAGATTTAATACTTCCTTCTTTAGCAATAATAATAATAATAATACATTTTATTTAATATAGCGCCTTTCAAAAATCAAGGCTCTGAACAACATAAATACAAAATCAGCAGATACAATACATATCAATAAAGTCAACGCAATTCAGAATAAGTTTTTCCCCAAAAAAAGTCTTCAAAGCTTGTTTAAAGCACCCCACTGTCTTGCACTCCCGTAGCTGATGGGGCAGAGAATTCCAGAGGGTAGGGGCAACAAACCCGAAGGCACGGGCCCCAGATGACTTTAAACTAACCCTTGGAATCTCCAGCAACCCCTCGTCAGCCGAGCGGAGCTGTTGCAGTGGGGTGTAAGGAACCAGGAGCTCTTTCAAGCAGTCGGGACCCAGTCCATGTAGGGCTCTGTACGTAATAAACCTACCTTAAAGGTGATCCGCCACTGAACAGGCAGCCAGTGCAGATTGTGCAGCACAGGGGTAATGTGAGATCTCCTAGATACCCCAGTCAACAGACATGCAGCAGCGTTCAGCACTAGCTGCAAGCGGCGGATATCAACCCCAGGAAGCCCTAGATAAAGGGAGTTACAGTAGTCAAGGCGTGAAGTCACAAGTGCGTGGACTAAAACAGGCAGATTGCTAGACGGAATGAGATGCTTGATCCTGGCAATGTTCCTAACATGGTAAAAGGCCAGCTTGACGACTGCCGACACCTGATGATGGAGGATCAGCCCATCATCAAGCACCACTCCCAGGTCACGCACCGACTCAGAGGTAAGGATCTGAGCCCCCCCCCGGACTAGACCAGAGGGGAGATCTGTCTTCAACCCCTCTATCCTGCAACCTGGATCCACCACCAGAACCTCAGTCTTTCCTGCGTTCAACTTTAAACCGCTGGAACTCATCCAATCTTGGATTTCCATGAGACAACAGTTCAAGACTGAGATAGCACTAACCTGGTCGGGGGCCAAAGACAGGTACAGCTGGGTATCATCAGCATAGCAGTGAAACCTCAGCCCATACCATCTTACAATGTCTCCAAGCGGCAGCATGTACACTGCAAATAACATGGGAGACAGCACCGAGCCCTGAGGTACCTTGCAAGGCAGAGAGAAAGACTCGGAAGAAAACATTTGCGAGACGACTCTCTGAGTTCTACTGGCGAGGAAAGATGAAAACCATCTGAGAACTGTCCCTGACAGCCCACAGATGCACCTCAGGTGCTCAAGCAGAGCCCCATGATCCACAGTATCAAATGCTGATGACAAATCAAGGAGTACCAAAATGGAACGGTTTCTCTGATATCTCGCCATCAGGAGATTATTGGGCACTCAAACCAGTGCAGTCTCAGTACTATGCCTCTTACGGAAACCCGATTGGAGAGGTTCGTATAGATTATGGATGGTTAAATGGTTCTCCAGTTGAGCCGCCACAACTTTCTCAATAACCTTTCCCATAAAAGGAAGGTTAGAGATACGGCTGTAGTTCGCTAGATTCTCCAGGTCCAGACAAGCTTTCTTCAGGAGGGGTGTCACCACCGCCTCCTTCAGGGAGCTAGGAAACTCACCCATTTCCAAAGAGCACTGGACAATCTGAGCTAAGACCGGACTGATAATATCACTACAACCCAAAATCAGGGAAGTAGGGCCCGGATCTAAACTACAGCAAGTGGGACGCACCCCCTGGACAATTATCATGATGTCAACGAACTCCGGTAGATCAAAGGTACTCCAGGAAACTCTGGACTCCGTGACTAAGCACAGACCAACAGCATCTCCCATAGGGCGAGTCTGATGGAGCTCTTGTCTGATGTCGGCCACCTTATTCACAAAGAAACAAGCAATCTCGTCACATTAAATTTGTGAAAAAACTCGACGGAGCTGCAGACAGGCTGGGTTGCACAACCTGTCCACAATTCGGAATAGTTGAGCCAGTCGGTTCTGTGCGACAGAGATTTCTCTGGACAGGAATTCTGCATTCTTACGAGAGATTTCTGATTAGTAGAGTTTATAATGCTCTAACAAAATAAGATGGTCGGCATCCAAGACAGACCTCCGACAACGATGCTCTAACCTACGCCCCAACCTACGCAATTCCCTCAGGGACCCATCAAACCATGGGGCCCTGGGGTGGAGCGGAAGGGGGCGAATGCGGATGGGAGCAATCAGGTTGAGAGCTGAAGAAATGGCTGTATTATAGGCCGTGACTAACACCTCCGGATCTGTGCTGGTTTCGCCAAACATCGAGACATCAATCACCGCAGCCAGGTCTTCAGGGACTATATCCCACAAAGGGCGATAACTGACCATCTCCACAGGGGCCTACCTACCCAGAGGGGGCAGAAAAATTGAACCTAACGGTGCAGTGATCAGACCAACCAACAAGTTCCACCACCAAATTGGAGGCCTCAATCTCCAGGAGGAAGACCAAGTCAAGAGAGTGACTGCCATTATGAGTAACTGAGGAAACAACCTGTGTGAAGCCCAGTGATGTCATCACCTGGAGGAAGTGTCCAAAATGCGAGAATGCGTTGTCGACCCAAGCACTGAAGTTGCCCAGAACCATCAGTCTAGGTGACTCCAATGCCATGTCGGCGGCAAAGTCCGCTACTTCCTGCAGGAACAGCTTCTCATCACCTGGTGGTAAGTGAGCGCTATCCTGCACCCCACACCAGTTACCACGGTACACTCAAATGATATGGCCTCAACTGGAACCCCAGTTAGGCCCAATTTGGTCTTGAAACAGACCGCAACCCCCCCCCCCGCGATCCAATCTCGGGCGATGTGTAACCGAGTACTCCGAGGGAATAGCTGCTCTCTGATTGGGGCAGCATTCGTATCCAACCAGAGGTCTCGTAATGCAAGCCAGATCCACTGATTCAACAAGATCTGCAATAAGAGCAGTCTTGTTCCTAATGGATCTGGCACTGCACAACAATGCCCGAGTTGGACAGTGTTGGTGGGCCGTCCCAGCTACTTGCCCTCTCAAAAAGGAGGTGCCCTTGGGTATGGGAACCAGGCAAGAATCACCACGTTCCTGGCATCATTTCGCCCCAGGGCATCTTCTGGTCCTAACCACCCTGATGAGAGAGCGCCACTCATTCGGATTTCGCTGTTCACGCCCCCCATCCCCAACCCCCTTCTTCGAGCAATCCCCAGCGCCCTACAGCACCGGCAGATATAAACAGGAAGGGGGGGAAGAGAACTCGCGGAGGGCGTGGAGAACAGAGGCCAAATAGCACAGGACGGGGAGGGCAGACAAGCACATTCCACCAAACTATTATAAAATAAGGGAAAAAACACAACACTTAATTTCTTAATACAATCCAAAACAGAGCTGCGATTAAATTTAAAAACGTACAAAAAAAAAAACACAAAACCCCCAAAAACCCAAAATAACAAATAATAAGGTACTCTCACTACCAAAAATAAAACAAAAAAATAATAATAACTAAACAATCAAATATCGAGTATGGCATCTTGCTGACAGGAAGGCACTCATCGCAGCGGTAGGTCAGAGCTTTTAGCTGATTGTTTCATGAGGGCACAGTTTAGGCCCAAACCCTTCCCTCCCCTAACCCCACCTACCCCTGGAAATAGTTCCTTTATACCTGGGGTTCTGACATCATTTCCTCAAGAGGGCAAGGTGCATATCACTGTCATATCCTCTCTAGCACACTACATTGACAATATAAGCATACACATTATATAAATACGTATATTTCTATATAACACACCAATCACACACACACACACACACACACACACAAAAAAACTAAACAAGGTAGACAGTTATGTGGGGAGTAGTACAATGTAATGGCTGTGGGGCAGCAGAGTCTTCTGGGAGTCTTTCTGGAGGCTGAGATGCTGCACTGTTTGCAGACAACTATCTGTCCTGAGGGAGGAAGCTGCCCGTCTTCAGTCCGTCACTGGACAGTAGCAAGGAACCTCCCCATCCAGGGAGCACAGAGTCACCACCACTACCTCAGAGGTTCTTGAAAAGCACAGCAGTTGGACCACAGTGGGCTCAGGGAGGGTAAGGGTGGTGGAACAGAGGCACACCAGTCAGTTATTCCACTCACAATCCATACACCATTCTGGGGAGCATAGTTCCCTCATGGATGCACCTAGAGAGGAGACTAAGGAGGTGCAGACAACTGTCTGAAGGAAGGCCCTCAGGAAGGAGGCAGAGGGCACCACAGGGAAAGGAAGCAGCTCCTGGTGGGGACTCAATTTTAGGGATAAAACTGGGGGGAGCAGGGAAAACTGAAGTAAGATGCCTGCCTGGTGGGACAGGAAGGGCATCCTTAGGATCATGAGAACAGTTGCACAGGAGTCTGAGCTGGATGTCATTGTCCACCTAGGGACAAATGACTTGGCTCATCCTGAGATTAGAGCAGTGCAGGACTTTGTAGAGTTGGGGAGGGGCTTAAGACAAGTAGCACACACAGTATCCTTCTCAGAGGTGCTGCCTGTCAGTGGCATGGGTGAGGCAAGGGTACTGCACCCATGTAGTTTAACCAATGGTTGAAAAATGGTGTGAGCACAGGGTTTGGCTTCATTAGACTGGGGTTCCACCTGGAAGGACACCAGCCTATACTGGCAGGATGGTCTGCATCTGTCCAGGAAGGGAACAAGTCTTTGGGCCAATCGGTTTAAATGCTTCATTGGCAAGCTTTTAAACCAGTCAAGGGGAGGCACTGATACAGCAGGAAATTCCCAGCCCCCTACAAAAACAGGGCACTAAATGAGAAAAGACCAAAGTAGAAAGGTCAGTGGGGATGCTACAGAAGGTAAAGCCATCAAAAATGAAGAGCAATGAGTACCAATGCCCGTAGTCTGGGTAACAAGCTTCCCAAATTAGTGGCCTTGATGAGAAGGAACATCTGGATATTGTGGCAGTCACAGAAACATGGTACACACAGAACCATGACTGGGACGTAAACATACTCAGGACACATCAGGAGGACAGGAGGTAAAGAGGAGGAGGAGTAGCTCTCTACATAAGAGAAGGAATCAAAGCAACAGAACAAAGGGTAAACAGGGAGGAGAAGAAGCACTGTGGGTCAATTTGAGGCAGGCAATGGCACCACAATCCGCACAGGGGTTGTATACAAACCACCCTCTCAGGGGGAGGAAATGGACAAGAAATGATAGAAAGTATACTTAGAATGGCAGATAAAGGGAGATATTGCTGATGGGTGATCTGAATATGCCAGATGTTAACTGGAGTGCAGTTTCAGCAGCCACTTCTAAGAGTGGGGTTATTCCAGATGCCCACAGGGGCATGCCTAGACAACTAGTATGGAACCCACTCGAGAGGGAGCAATCTTAGACCTGGTCCTTCAAATGGAGATGGAGGAGGATCACAGATGTAGAAGTGGGTAGCCATCTGGGAACTAGCGACCATCGAACAGTATGGTTCAAATAAACACAGCAATAGAGTCCAAGCCATACAAAGGCAAAAGTACTGGACTGGGGGCAGACTTTGCCAAAATGGGTGAGTGCCACAAGAATGCACTAGCAAATGGGCAGGAAGGAGGGTGGAAGAACAATGGGAATAATAAAACTGCCATCACAGAGGTTACAAACCTTTGTGAAGCCAATAAACAAAACAAAACGATGTGAAAACCACTATGGTTCTCCAAGGAGGTGGCAGTGAAGGTTCAAGAGAAAAAGAAAACCAGACAGTACAAGGAATCGCAGAAGGAGCAGGACAGAGAATTGTATCAGTTAAAGCAAAGGAAGCTGGAAGGCAGTCAGAACAGCAAAGGCCCGAACTGAGGAAAAGATAGCCAACTCAGTTAAGAAGGAATAAAACCTTTTTAGGTACATCAGGAGCGAAGGAAGACTAAGGAGGATAGCTTAATAAAGGGGAGGGAGGTGGGCAGAGGTGACTGTGAAAGAGCAGAATACTAAGCAAATATTTTGCTCAGTATTTACAAATGAAGAGGGAAGGTACCTAAAACAAAACAATAGAAACACTCTGGATTCAGAAGTTGATACTAGCCCATTTAAGAAGAAAGGGTTCTGAAAGAAAGTACAGTTACGTAAGAACTTACCGTAACAGTAGATCTTCAAGAACAGCTCTTGCAGCAGGTTACACCATTAGGACTGAAGCTGGCAGGCGTCAGGACCCCACGGAAATCTTCTAGCTAGCAGTCTTCAGCGGGGACCGCCTCCGACGTTGGTCCCGACAGAATCCCCAGTTCTCCCGCTGGAGACTTCCGGCCGCTGGATGACATCAGAAGTGGAGACCGAGGATCCGCCATCAGAAGAACAAAGGAGGGTAAGCTCCTGCCGAAGCCTAGTTAGGCCAAACCTCCTCCAAGGGGGAATGGTGGGCGGGAAGGTACCTGCTGCAAGAGCTGTTCTCGAAGATCTACTGTTACAGTAAGTTCTTACGTAACTGTACTATCTTACTTCGAGATACAGCTCTTGCAGCAGGTTACACCATTAGGACTGATTCCCAAGCAATAGTGCCTCTAGACACTCTGGGAGGAGGCATAATGGAGAGATCTTAAAAATCCTGACTCTAGGACAGGAGACCCTGTAGAACAGCGAGGCCAAAACCTGCTCTCCGCCATGAGGCGATGTCCAGGCTGTAATGCCTGATGAAGGTGTGCACTGAGCTCCATGTAGCTGCGGCACAAATGGCTGAGGTGGAGATGTTTCGCAGCACTATGAAGGAAGTAGCCACCCCCCTAGTCGAGTGGCCCCGGACCGTGCCCGGAAGGGGCTTCTGTTTGTTGTTGTGGCAAAACGAAATGCACTGGACAAGCCAGCGGGAAAGGGTCTGTTTTGAGACTGGTTGGCCCAACATCCTCTCAGCGAAGGAGATAAACAGTTGCTCGGACTTACAATGCTGTTTGGTCCTGGTCATAGTATCTTAAGGAGCGGTGAACATAGGGTGTGAAGCAATGCCTCTCCTCTATTGGTGTACCTGGGGAAGTACACCGGCAGATCGATGTCCTGATTAAGGGTAAGGGCTGAGACCACCTTAGGCAGGAATTTAGGATTCGTCCTCAGAGACACTCTGTCCTGGTGGAAAATTAAATAAGGTTCCTTACACATAAGAGCGTGTAGCTCAGAAATTCTCCTTGCTGACGTGACAGCAACCAAAAATAACATTTTCCACGACAGAAAACGCAGCTCGCAATCTGCGGCAGGTTCAAAAGGGGGCAGCGTGAGCTGCTCCAGGACAAAGAGTAGGTCCCAAGGAGGGACGGGATCCTTGATGGGTAGCCTAAGGTGTAACACCCCCCTCAGGAAATCACGAGAGGCATCGAGTTGTGCCACTGTGCGTTGACCCATCGGGTAGTGGTAGGCCGAAATCGCACAGAGGTGAACTTTAATCGAGGAGTAGGCAAGGCCTGAGTGGAAGAGGGAAAGCAGGTATTCCAGAACTGATTTCTCTGGGCAATCTAAAGGGGAGAGGCCGCATGACTGAGACCACAGGCAAAACCGGCGCCATTTCATGGTGTACGTCGCGTGTGTTGCCGGCTTTCTGGCCGCAGAAAGGACTTCCGCTACCTCTTGCGAGACCCCGTGTCGCATAATGGCTATGTCTCGTGGAGCCAGGCATGCAGGTTCAGTGAGCGTAAGTCCGGATGGACTAACGAACCCTCCTCTTGAGACAGCAGGTGGGAGCTGATGGGCAATGGTTCCCGGGATAGCTGTACTGGCAGAGGGAACCAGATCTGTCTGGGCCAGAAAGGCACTACCAGGATCATTGTTGCTTGCTCCCAGCGAAGTTTGAGAAGGACTCTCTGGATCAACGGGAAGGGAGGGAAAGCGTAGAGGAATCTGTCCGCCCAGGAGAGGGACAACGCGTCTCGCCAAAAACACCAGGCCCTGGATCTAGCGAGCAAAAATTGGGCAGTTTTGCATTGGATGGGGAAACAAACAAGTCCAATTCTGGAGTGCCCCATTGAAGAAACAGATCCTCTGCTACCTCCTGAAGAAGTTCCCACTCGTGGACTCTGGCCTGGGATCGACTCAGGCTGTCTGCGATTGTGTTGTCCACTCCAGGAACGTGAACTGCAATCAGGCTTGCGCCGTGTCGAATTACCCATTCCCACACTCTCATAGCTTCCCTGCAAAGGGGGTAAGAGTGTGTGCCTCCTTGTTTGTTGAGTAATACATCACCGCCGTAGTGTCTGTTTGAAGCAGAAGAGTACTCGGCAGGATTTCTGACTGGAAGGCCTGCAGGGCATAAAGGACCGCCCTCATCTCCAGAATGTTGATATGGAGGTCAGCTTCCTGAGGGGTCCACGTTCCCTGGGACCTCACCCCATTCAGGTGTGCTCCCCACCCCAGCCCTGAGGCGTCTGTGGAGAGGATTACCTCCGGGGACGGCGCTGCAAATGGAACACCCACAGAGAGTGTCCCTGAGTCTAGCCACCATTGCCAGTCCCAAATCACGGCCTTTGTGATTCTGACCGGCTGCTGCATGTGGTCTTGCCTTTGATCCCATTGCACTTTTAGCATCCACCCGCATGTGAAGCCTTGCCATCAGGACGGTTAGAATGGCCACAGCCATGTGTCTGAGCAGGTGAAGGACCAGTCTGGCGGGGACAGTCTTCTTCGCTGACAGGTCCTTGATGAGGGACCTGATGCGCTCCACTCTGTCCTCGGGAAGAAAAGCTTTCCCTTGGATGGTGTCCAGAACTGCGCCTATGAACTGCAGCTTCTGGGATGGTACCAGGAGAGACTTCTCGTAGTTGATAAGAATACCCAGTGACTGAAAAAGAGCTTGGGTGTTCTGGATGGCCAACAACAGCGCCTCTCTGGAGGCGGCCATGAGAAGTCAGTCGTCCAGGTACAGGAACACATAGTGGCCCTGTCTCCTTATAGACGCTGCCACGACTGCCATACACTTGGTAAAGACCCTGGAGGCCAATGACAGTCCGAAAGGAAGTGCCCGGAACTGAAAGTGGTGGCCAAGGAACTCAAAGTGCAGGAACCTCCTGTGCGCTTGAGCAATGGGGATGTGCAGGTAGGCTGTCCTGCATGTCCAGTGACACTAGAAAGCGTCCTTCTTAGCATGGGAATGAGTCCTTGGAGGGTCACCATGCAAAACCGTTTGTAGGCAACCGACATATTGAGGTCACTGGGGTCCAATATTGGACAGAGGTCCCCTGTTTTCTTTGGAACCAGAAAGAAGTGGGAATAGTAGCCTGCTCCTCTCTGGTTCTCCACCACTCCTTTTTGTAGAAGTGCGAGTACTTCTTGCCTGATAAGCGATCTGTGCTGACCCGAGTAACGGGAGAGCAGAGGAGGCCTTGTGGTTGGCTTGTCCACGAATTCTATAAAGTGGCCTTGTTTGACCATTGAAGAACCCACCTGTCGGTGGTAATAGACTCCCACCCTGGCAGGTGGTCCGCAATACGACCCCCGACCTTGGTGTCCCATTGATCCTGAGGGGCGGGGGCTGGGAAGGAGTCATGCTGTGGCGGCTGAGGATTCTGCAGGCTGGGCCAACTTGGCAGGGCGTTGGCCTCGGCCTGCGGACGACTTCCCCTGGGCTCTTCGGGAGAAGGAGCCCCTCTGTTGCGGACCAGAACGGGACTGTTGTCTCTGCATCCGGCCGCGAAAACCGCTCTGGTTCCTACGAAAGGAACTGGGCTTGGGTCTGTACATGGCTTGGACAGACCGCATGGCCTTCCTGGCCTCTTGAAGCTTGGTGAGAACCTTCTCCGACGACTCACCAAAGAGAACTTCGCCATGGAACGAGGTGTCCAGAATGTTCTTCTGGACGTCCGGGGGTGAATCCGGAGACACA
The DNA here is from genome assembly GCA_016271365.2 of Neoceratodus forsteri. NCBI lineage: Eukaryota > Metazoa > Chordata > Ceratodontiformes > Ceratodontidae > Neoceratodus > Neoceratodus forsteri. The sequence goes on along the minus strand of CM028130.1, from coordinate 272,680,683 downwards.
AAGCCATGAGTGTCTCCGGAGGCATACGCTTGAGGCGGCCGCTCTGGCCGAGGAGTCCGCGGAGTCATACACGGCTCGAAGCACCTGGGTTGCCACGTCTGAACCTGTGCGGAGGAGGTGAAACAGCTCTTCCTTCTGCTCACCTTCTGGCACCTTTTCTGCCAGGTCTAGTCCCTGCTCCCACAAGGCATTCTGAAACTGGACCATGTGAATAAGATAGTTGAGGGACCTAATGGCGCAGGTTGCAGCTGCGTACGTGCGCCTGCCCATCGCATCCAATTGCTTGGACTCTGGGTCCGGTGGCAGGGTGCTCAGATGTTGCGGCCTCTGGGACCGGTCATGTGAGGCTGTAATGACCAGGGAATCGGCCAGAGGATGAGATGCCCAAGTACTGGTCCTCCCTAGGGGCCTTGTACAGGCGGTCAGCCTTATTCGGCATCGCCGGGAGCGAGTGTGGACATTTCCATGCTGCCTTGGTGACGTCCATGAAGGTGTCCACCAAGGGTGGTACCACCACAGGCTTTGGGTCCTTTTACCGAAGATAACGTGCAAGGCGTAGCCTCTCGGGGTCAAGTTCATCTGCGTCCCAGCCCATATTCTCTTGAATATGCCTCATAATCTCAGAGAACGATGGGTCATCTGGAGGAGATCTTGGGAGCTCACGTGGGTCCGGAGAGGGGACGTTGATGGGAGAAAGGGATCTGGATCCGTCTGAGAAGTCCAATCCCGAGTCCTCCATCGAAGGCGAGTGGCGGCGTCTTCTGGGTCTCTTTGGGGCTGGTGACCCTGAAGAAGATCTGGACGGAGGTCTCTCTTGTCTGGTCTGCCCAGGAGATTCCTGCAGGCTTCTGGGGGAAGGTACTGGCCTGCTGCCCCGGATGGGGTGGCGGGCGCTGGGGCTGGTGGAGTCACGGGTGGAGGAGGAGGAGGAGGTGTGGGAACCACGTCCTTCTTCATGGTATCCCACCAAAAGGTGAATAGCTCCTTGACCTCAGAAAATTTGAGGCCCGACGACGGACCGGGCGCTGGTGGTCGGTCGTCGGGTTCCGGCGTCGGCTCCCCAGGGGTTTCTGGTTCAGGAGTGGGTTCCCTTGGGGGTTCAACAGGACCGGGTTCGCCCGCCTGGTCCTCGGGCTGAGTCAACTCCTCCTCCTCCGTAGCACCTCCCTGGCCGACATCGGTAGGTGGCGTAGGGGTTCCTCTCTACTGGTCAAGCGCCGGTCCCCTGGCCGGCATCCATGGTGGAGAAGGCCTGACCGCGACAGTCATCTGGCAGTCGCCGGTCCCGGACCGTGGTGCTTGGCCGACATCGGGTGGGCCGGCGTCAGGTCCGACGCCTCCTTGAGCAATGTCAGCCTTGGTTTTCCGCTGGGGTGGAGGGGGCAAGGAGATCAATCGACATCGGACGTCGAGTGGCGGGAGCTGGACTTGTGATGATGGCAGTCCCCTGACCTCAGCGAGGCCTTGGAAGAAGATGAAGAAGGCCTGGAGGTGACTTGACCGGGGGAGGCTGACAGTGGGCCTGGGAAGGTGAGCGGTCGGACCGGGAGCCGGAGCTACGGGAGTTGGAAGCCCTAGAAGGGGATTTGATCTCACCTTCTCCTTGTGCTTTTTGAGGTGCCAGCGGGCTTTCTCGAATGATTCCCCCTTGGAGGCAGAATCCATGGACTTCAATTTCTTCTAGAAGGTAAGTTAGGGCCTTTCTGGCGACGGATCCGGTCCAACTGTTAAATCCTTAACAGAAGGAACAGGCCCGGGTGTCATGGTCTGGCCTAGGCACCGACGCAGGCCTAATGTGGGTCTTTAAAGGAATTTGCATCCCACAGGCTTACTCTTTGATGAATGGCCCTCTGCGGATGTTGGAAAGGACATCAGATGTGCAGACGATTCGATTGAGAAAGAGTTTCCAATGAGAAACGGAAAAAAAACTTTCCAGGCATCACGCGCCTAGATACTGACCGAAGGGCTTAGACATGCAAGTTTGACCAGCGGAAAGAAACGGGGGATTCTGGCGGACCGCCTTATGTACCACGCCTGACGCCGGGCGGACCGACGCCGGAGGCGGTCCCCGCTGAAGACTGCTAGCTAGAAGATTTTTGTGGGGTCCTGACGCCTGCCGGCTTCAGTCCTAATGGTGTAACCTGCTGCAAGAGCTGTACCTCGAAGTAAGATCTCTTAAAACTGAAGGTGGACAAAGCAATGGGGCCTAATGGGATTCATCCCAGAATTCTAAAAGAACTAAGGGTAGAACTAGTGACACCACTGACTACCCTCTTTAACAAATCATGGGAGGATGGGGTGGTACCTGAGGACTGGAGGAGGGCCGATGTGATTCCCCTTCACAAAAGTGGGAGCAGGGCAGAAGCGGGAAACTACAGACCAGTTAGTTTAACCTCAGTGATAGGGAAAATGATGGAATCACTTCTGAAGGAAAGAATTGTCGAGTACCTAGAGGCCAGAGGGGCACAGGACCCAAGGCAGCATGGATTCACAGCAGGAAGGTCATGCCAGATGAATCTAATAGATTTCTTTGACTGGGTGACCAAAGTAGTAGATCAGGGAGGGGCTGTGGACATGGCCTACCTAGACTTTAGCAAGGCATTTGACTCAGTCCCACACAAAAGATTAATATACAAGTTAGCCAGCCTGGGAGTGGGTCCCAAGATGACAGCCTGGGTAAAGAACTGGCTGGAGAATAGGACACAGAGGGTAACAGTAAATGGAGTCCACTCTGAAGAAAGGGGGGTTACTAGTTGGGTGCCGCAGGGTTCAGTATTAGGACCGGTCCCTTCAATGTCTTTGTAAGCGACATTGCAGAGGGACTGGAAGGAAAAGTATGTCTTTGCAGATGACACAAAGATCTGCAACAGAGTTGATGCACAAGGTGGGGTGGAAAGGATGAGAAGGGACTTGGCAAGGTTAGAGGAATGGTCAAATGTATGGCAGCTTAGATTTAGTGCTAAGAGTGCAAGGTAATGCACTGGGAAACAAAAACCCAGGGAAGAGTACACAACGAGGGTGAGATACTAACAGCAACAAAATGGAAAGGGACCTAGGGCAGTCATATCAGATGACTTAAAGGAGGAAGCAATGTGAGAGGGCAGTAAGTAGGGTTGGGGATACTGGATGCATAGGGAGAGGCATCACCAGTAGAAAACAGGAAGTTGTTATCCCTCTGTACAGACAGCTGATGAGACCCCATCTGGAGTACTGTGTGCAGTTCTGGAGACCCAATCTCCGCAAGGACATAGACAAGATGGAAGCTGTCCAGAGGAGGGCAACTAAAATGGTGCAGGGTCTGCACCAGAAGGCATATGAAGAGAGGCTAAAGGGCTTAATATGTATAGCCTCGAGAAAGGAGGAAGAGGGGACATGATAGAAACGTTCAAGTACCTCAAGGGAATCAACAAAGTCCAAGAGGGTAGCATCTTTCAAAAAAAGAGGTGTGCAAGAACAAGGGGGCACAATTTGAAGATAGAGGGGGCGGCTCAGAGGTAATGTAAGGAAGTATTTTTTCACAGAGAGGGTTGTGGATGCATGGAATGGCCTTCCGGAGGAGGTTGTGGAGTTAAAAATAGTGATTGAATTCAAGCATGCATGGGACAGCCATAAGGCAATTCTGGGGGTTGGGGTAGAAAGAAGTAGGCTGCTGGTTAACTAGGATCTGCAGCTTATCCATTAGGTAGGGAAATGGGCAGACTGGGTGGGCCAAGCAGTCCTTATCTGCCGTCAAATTCAAATTCTACGTTTAATTAAAAATATATATAAAAAAATCAAACAGGCAACTTTTAAAACTGTAGATAAAACCAGTCACTTGAAATCTTTCAAGTGAAAACTATAGTTCGTGGAGCTCAATCTGTTCAGTCTCTCTCAAAGGCAGATGATACCATACACTTAATGTAAAAAAAATAATTAACCAAATACTCTGAATACCTAAAGAAGTACAGAGAGACCAAAAACAATCCACCTGCACAACCTCTCACATAGGCAGGAAGAGACTGAAAACATGTTTAGCAAATAACTGTTTAAACTGTTTAGGAGATGATTGACTAGGTACTCTCACTACCTGCTGAATTAAAAAACAGATGTGGTTCTGTCTGACCTACCTCCCACATAGACAGGCAGAACCACAAGTATTATAAACAAAATAGCATAAGTACTTTTACTGCTTTCCAAATTAACATAAAAGTATCAGATAAAGGAGGTCTGACCACATCCAAAGTCCGGTTCATGCAGAGTTGGAGAAATCTTCTTTGAAAATTCCAGGGTCTTAAACCACCTGAGAGCTGGCAGGGGGCCCAAAAAACTCTGCTCCAGAGGAACCCCTACCGGAGTTATTCCTCTCCTGCAGCTACGGCCCGCAGTTACAGCTAGGCCCACCAGCCAACTCCCCAAAAACCTAGGAGCCCCAGGGCAGACTCAGCCGTACCTCCGGCTGACACAAACCCCAACTCCTGCACAGTTAGGAATCCGGCAGAAAAGCTCCACGAGCAACGCTGGACCCCCCAACGCCAACACTGAGACCCACAGGCAACCGAACCCAAATTGGCAGTACCTCCCGTTCTCCGCAACAAGAAGAATTCAACTAAGTCTCGTAATCTTCACAAAACAGAAGTCCAGCAAGTAATCCAAAGAGTAAAAAGAACAAACAAGGTCAGTCAGAGAACAATACAACACAGCACGGCACTTCAAATACGGGGCTTCTCCAGTACAATTCTCCAAGCGAAAGCTTTCAACTCCCTTTAGCACAAGGCACCCACTTCAGAACGCTACTCCACCAAAACGAGCCCAAAATCAAAAAGGAGACCAAGTAATCCAATTCACATGGATAAACAGGTCCTGTTTGACTGGTAATAAAAGCAATTTGCACCGCTCCAGAACGCTCCAATAGTAAGGTAGCAGAGTCCCAGAAAAGCGCACTGATCGCTTACTACAAGAACTGTGGTGTCCCTAACTGACTATTCTACATTACATTACACAAGCATTAATTCCGGCCAGTTCCAAATATCACAAAACATATAAAAGCTAAGATAAAACAATAAAGATATGCTGCAAATAGACACAAATTACAGCAGAAACACGCAGCTCACAACACAGAGCTCACGGCTCACCCAGCCTGGCAGCCATCTCCGTTCAATGAATGAGTTCAGCGCCTCTGCTGGGGAGGAATGTGAAAACTTTTGCCTCAGCCTTGATTTTAATTTGAAACTGAGAGTAGATCTTGGCCCACTACCTCCAGGACCCACTTGTCTGTGGTAATGGATTTCCATTCCTGGAGTGGTTGGCCAATCTGCCTCCTACATGTACTGGTGAGGCGTAACTGAGCAGATCTCTCAGGGTGCCTGCTTAGGTTGGGAGCTGGCTGAATGCTAGGGGTTATCTCAGTTGCCATTCCTTCTGCCCCTGCCTCTAAAGTAGCCGCTCTGCTGCTGGTACTGTTGGTAAGCTTGGGGCTGAAAGAATGGCCTATAAGACCTGCCTCTGTGACCCCTGGCTTGCTGCTTATGGGGTGTAGATGGCTTCTCTTTAGCAGCAGCACTTTGATAAGCTGTTTTGTACTCATCCATTTTCTTCATATGCCTCTGTCTGCTCACCAAAAAGAGACAGAGGGCCCACAGGGAAGTCCATTGCTTTGGACTGGGTGTCCTGAGTCAGGTTAGTTGTCCTGAGCCAGGCAAACCTTCTTAAAGATATGGAAGAGGCCATTTGGCAACAGTGTAATTACTGTTCACTGCCCTATGAAACAGAATTTTAGATGCCTCAATGCCCCTTTTTGCAGCTTCTCCTAAATCTGCTGCCATCGGGTCTGGAACAGACTTTGTGTTTTCCATCACAGTGTCCCACAAAATCCTCTGATACCTCGCAACATAGGCCATATAAGAGGCCTGCCTTATTGCAAGAGAAGACCCCAAATATTGTTTCTTAGCCTTGGAGTCTATTCTCCTGGAGTCTTTATCAGAAGGGTGTGATGACAAGGGGATGCCAGCCTTATAACAGGCTGCAGCCTGTACCACTCCCTCATGGCTAGGGTGCCCAAACAAGAACTCTGCTACACCCTTAGCCACCCAGTACTTCTTTATCCACTTTTCTTTCCAGGAGTGGAATGGAAGTGGAGGTATGCAGTCCTTCAGGGCCTGTTTCTTTAGGATTTATGGATGGGCAACAAAACCCTTTTAGAGGTTTGCACATCCATCACCTCTTTGTAATCTTGTTCTTCCTCCTCATCAGTGGATTCTTAAGTGGGAAGATCCAAGGACTGAGCAACCTGTCTGATAATTTAGAAATGAGGTGTAAAGTCTTCGGTTCCCTTATCAGGGGAATCAGGTCTGTGAGGATCTGGGGAGATATTCGGTTCAATGGGCTCCCCAATGTCCTCTTCATCATCATCAGCTTCCTCCTCATATTCCTCTCCATAAGCGTCTAATTCAGGTTCCACTAAACCAGGAACCGAAGTAGAACTTGTGGTAGACAGACGCGGTCATTTCTCAACCGAAACCGGGCTGCCCTGAAGAGTTTGAATTATACGAATAGCATTCGCTATTTCCTCAGCATTGGAACCAATGTCTTCGGTTGCAGTTCAACCACTGAGTGTTGTTCTTCTTTTTCCTTTGTCGGAAAGTATCAGGTTAGCGTCCGGTTCGCAGGTCTCTTTTGTAGCTGAGGAGTCACCCTTGTCAGAGGGCTGGTCTCCCGTTCCTTTTGAGTGTCTGCTACCTGTTCAGTGGTTTTCCTAGACATTTTTTTCTCCTGCAGTCGGTTAAGTCCTTATCAAGCGTCAGACTGGAGAGAAATGTTCATAAATTTCACAGTCCTCCTTGAGGTGGTGAAACCCCAAACAAATATCACAAATTAAATGAGGATATGCTTAAGCTTAATGGTTCCCACACACTGTACAATGTTGGAAACCTGTGGGGCCTGCTTGCTTCTTAGGCTGTGACATTTATCAGTTGGTTAGAACTGAAGTAAACCGAAATTATCTTGGTAAAAAATCTTTTTAACATTTTAGTAAGCTTTATTGAGTTTACCAAACAAAAACAATGTATAAAGGCATTATATAACATGACATGATACACCACGGCAGTAATTTAAACTATGGTGCTGGTCAAAGCTTATGGTGTTTCAAGACAACCTGTCAAAAAAAATTAAAGAAAAAGAGAAAGGTAAAAAAGGAACCAATATACAATATACAAATAAACCATCCCCCCTTCCTCCTGCCCCTACACCTCCCCCCCACCCTCCATACCCCTTGCCATCAGGAGAGGGATAAAAGAAAAGAGGAGAAAAAAAGAAAAAGGAGACAAAAGCCAAGGGAGGGTAGCAGGAAACCAGTGAGAACAATCACCTACTACTGATTTTTTCCAGATATTTTAAGGTAAGTTCCCCACACCAATACAAGGAGTTTTATTTACATAGCAAGGTATGCAGTGGGGCCCAGATCCTCTGATATTTTTTACCATTTCTAGCATAGCTTGCTATGGTATATTCTGCTTGCAGAGCAAAGAGAATTTCTTGATGCCATTCAGCATATGTGGGAGCCTGTTGACCTAGCCAGTGACGCAATATCACCTTCTTAACACATAAGGAAATTAACATCATATGTTTCCTTTGGATACCAGTAAGGATATTATTTGAATCTCCCAAAATGCAAATTTCTGGTTGAAAAGCATTTTGCAAACCCTAGCAATGGGCTAAGTCTAGAACTAATACTCTCCAGAGAGGAAAGCTTTGTCACATTCCCATAAAATGTGGAATAATGTTCCCATGTTTCCACATCTAGTGCAACAGGTCTGCCTGGAGCTTACCCATTTTACAAAGTTTTACAGGAGTGTAGTATAAGTCCTGTATTATCTGAAATTGTAGCAATCTATAACGATCCCACCCAACATCCTTATACAACCTTTTCCAGATTTGTGACCACTGGCGGGGACCTTCGGTGGTTGGGGGGAGGGAGTTATCCCATACATAATGGGGAGTGCCGTCTAGCCCTGTAACTATTTTCTGTAGCTCTTTATAGTAGAATGAAATTAAATGAGAGTTAGGTATATATGTAACCGATACTAAGTATGGGTCCAAACAAATAATGCTCCGTAACCCACTACCGAAATACCTTAAGAGGACATAGGGAAATTTGGAATCATTACGAAACAAAAAGATACAGGCACCTTTGTATTTAGCCTTTATGTCCGAAAAGGTTAATAACCTATAGTTTTCTGTTAGGTCTATGACCTTTCCCTACTCCCTCCGGTCCAAAACCTTTGAGTAATGGTCTTCCCCCAATTTTAAAGTTCAGGTTGCCCAGAATATACTGTGAGGTGTCTTTCCATGGTATCCTTTACAGTATAATTCAACTGTTTGTGGATGTGAAGGTTCTCATAATGGGGAGTTTTTTAAGCTGTCCTGGGACCTTAGTAAGCGGAAGGTATGGCAAAGTCCTTATATCAGTTCCAGCAGAGGCACAGAATGATTTTCTATCTGCAGCCACAGTGGGACATAAGTTTCCAAACTAGGAGTCGAACTGAGGTCAGCAACATTGGGACAACTAAGCAGTTAGTGGCGCAGGTAATAATGATATATGTTAGGGATTTGTAAGCCCCCTAGTTCTTTGGCCTCTGTAATTTGGATAACGCCCTCACTGGAGATTTATGCTCCAGATGAAGTTGGATATAATAACGCACGCCACCAAAACAAGTCTCTTGGGTAAATATTGATGACATAACTGAAGGGGTATAATAGCCAGGCAAAATATTCATTTTAATAATGTTGATTCACCCCAAAGGAAATAGGAAGCATTGCCCAGCGGTTCAGGTCAATTTTAATGCGAACTACTAACTGATCTAAATTATACTGCTTCATTTTAGAATTAGACAATGATAGATAAATACCCAGATATTTCAATTTATCTTTAACCCAAGTAAGCCCAAGGTGTTGAACGTCAGTTAGTTTTTAAGGTCCAGTTGTTTAAAGGCATAACCTCAGTCTTGGACAGATTTAACTTATAATTGGATAACCGACCAAAGTCCTGGATGATATCCAATGCCGCCAGTATAGATTTCGATGGATGTGTTATATGGAGCAAAATGTCATCAGCATATACTGATATTTTATATTGAAGATGATTGATAGTAATACTGTGTACCTGAGGCAGAAGTGTTCAATTTTCTGATAAGAGGTTCTAAAACAAGTTAACAAATAAGGAGAGAGCGGGCAACCTTGGCGGGTACCCTGCTGCAATATAAAGGAGCAAGACTCCTTATCGGGTCCTAACTGTATCACGGTATTGGAAAAAAAGCACAAAACATTTTTTAGAACCAAAGAACAGTAACCCACATAAAGAAGATACAGTATTCACCTGATCGGTTCAGCGAACAGTCTACACTCACAATTCCACACAGAGAAAATCAGCACAAAACCTATCTAGTACTCCGGCACCACAGACGAAACTGAACCGACTATGCAGAAATAAATTTCAGTTAAAAAGCCAAACCTTTAACGACTTCGAACCGAGCTGGGAGAATCTCCGGGCCGACTGTTCAATGTAGAGAAAAGAATCTGACGGTTAGTTCAAAGGATCGAACAGAACATCACCAGCCAGAATAGCCTCTATACTCACCATTGAAATTAACCTTTGTTCTCCGGGGCGGTTTAAAGGCTGGGGCTAACTGCATTTGTCAGAATGCAGCAAGATTTCATGTTGTTTGAAAACATTGCCACCATAGTAATCTTGTTTCTTCTAAGAATCTTATGGTATTCTGACAATTGCAGTATAGATCTCACCATGGGACTGCCCTGGAGCCAAAATAGTTAATAGAATCTATGCTAATAATAGAATGTTGAGCAAGCCTCAGTTTTCAAACCACTGTCCCTGTTTGCACTTCCTGCAATTGTCGAATTTACCAAGCATGCAAGCTAAAATACTAAGCTAACCAACTAATCAAAATACCTGACTGGGGTAGGAAAACACCCAAATAACAAGGACATTACTGAGACTCAGGTCAACAGATGCCCAAAAACTAATAAAGCCACTACAGAACTGCCATCATCAGTAACAGGCAGTGTGCAGTGCTGTAGGTCCTAACACAGGAGAAGGTTGGGAGCTCAGAAGCAGTAAGATTCCTTAGAAAACAAAATTACTATGAGTAGTAATGTTTTTCAAACCCAAAAATCTGTTGTATTCTGACAATGACTGAACTACCCAAGCAGTGCCTTTGGAGGCGGGCAGAGGACCTATTTAAGGAAACAAGATCTCAAAACTGCTGTGCCAACCGGATCCTCCTGGTCGGGAATACAAACAATAATGCTTAGTAAGATGTGGACTGTTTCCAGGTAGCTGCTTCCACAGATTTCAATAGAGGCATATCTTGAAGCTGCTATAGATGCATCATCCCCTGTAGAATGGGCCTGAGCCCTTGAGAGGGCTGTTTGCCATTTTGACATAATAGGACGGGATACATGCACAATCCATCTTGCTATGGATCTCTTAGTGGCAGGTTGCCACTTCCCCATGAGTCAAAAGGTTGGGTTTATCCCTCATGACTTTTATGTGGTTCAGGTAGTAGCTGATAGCTCTTTTACCATCAAGCTATGCAGTCTCGTTCACCTTAAATAGAATGGTCAGTAAAGAGAATGGAAGTGTGATGGACTGATTAATGTGAAAATCTGAAACCGCCTTTAGGAGAATTTATTTGTTCTAGGACCGCTGTCTCTATGGAATGCCACTAATCAGGCTCCATGGACAAGGCCTGGAGTTCACTGATCCTCCAGGCAGAGAATGGCAACCAGGAACACAGTCTTCCAAGTCACATACTTGAGATCAGTTGTTGCCATGGGGTCAAAGGGTGGTTGCATAAGCTGTGCTATGCAAATATTAAGATCCCATACTGGGTGGGAATTCTGTGAGGTGGGTGCAAGTGCATCAGTCCTTAAGAATCTCCTGAACACAGGGTTTGAAGCCAAGGATGATGTCTTACCTGTTGACAGTAAGCAGAAACTACAACAAATACACCTTCAATGTGGAAGAATTAAGCCTAGAAGTGAAGATGGGTAGGTAATCCAAAACACAGGCAATCACTTGATTATGGTTCAGGTTTTTATTCTGACACCAAATGAAATCTTTTCACTTGGAGAATAAATCTTTCTGGTAGAGGTTTTCTAGAAACCTGAGGCCCTCATGACACTTTCTAGAGAAATGCAGATTGGCATACTCTAGGTTCTCAAGAGCAGGCCTTGGCCTGAGGACTGAAGGTTTGGAGACAGGATCCTTACCTGGGATAAAGTCAGTGGGTTGTGCCTCATGGGAAGGCTTGGCTATTGACAGATCTGGTGCTGTGGAGTACTAGGGTTGCATGGCCAATCTGAAGCAATTAGGATCACTGAGGTAGACTGGGATCTGGGCTTGATCAGAACCACTTAGTAACAAAGGGAACAAAGGAAGGCATAGAAACTTCCTGTCCAGTCACAAACTAGTGCATTCAGTGGCACTAGACTTGTCACTGGTGGCCTGCAGCAATATCTTGGGGCTGGTGGTTGTCTGGTGAGGCAAGGGTCTATCTCAGAGTCCCCACCTTTTGAATACCACTTGTAGTACATGACTGTTCAGAGACCATTAAGTGGTGGCCAGATGTATTCTGCTAAATGCATCTGTCAAGACATTGTCTTTGTGACAGAGAGAACAGCTGCCAACTGGATATTTAGTGAATAAGCCAGGTTCCATATTCTCATGGCCTCTGTGCACAGAGGTGGACCTTAATGCCTCCTTGTTTGTTGATGATAGTACATTGTGGTTGTGTCTGTTCATGCCACTACATTCCTACAACATGCTGGCAAATACCTACAATGCTAACAAACTGCCCTGAGTTCCACCAGATTGATGTAAGCAGGGACTCTTGCTTGGACCATGAACTGTGAACAGTATGCTCCTCTAGTGTGCTCCCCACCTAGGAGGATGCATCTATGTGAAAGCTTACCCTGGAGGTTGTACTTGTGGAAGGAACTCCCTGTCTGAAGTTCTCTTCTTCTACCACTACTGCACAGCCTGCATGAAGGTTTGGGTTACTGGGACCAGCTTTGACTGTGGGTCTTTCTTCTGGAACCAGTATTGTCTTAGATGATACTGAATATCTCTCATCAGAAACCTTGTGCCTAGCACTGTAACTGCTGATCGTGCCACATGTGGCCAACAATTGTAGGAAGTGCCTGAGCCTGAGACTGTAAGGTTTGAAAGAGCTTGTCCAACTGTACCAGTTGCTTGCCCCTTTCCTGCAGAGAAAGATTTTCCTTTCACTAGATCAGTTGACCCTATGAATTCTAGGAGCTGCACTGGTTGCAGTACTGTCTTTCTTATTCATCAGCAACCCCACAGACTGCAAGAGATCATGTGAGTACCAGAGACTGCTTGACCTGTTGAGGAGTTGCCCTACAACTAACCAGTCATCTAGGTAGGGAAATACTGCCACTCCTTGTACTCCTTAGGCGTGCCACAGCTACAGCCAGACATTTGGTGAACACCCTTGGAGCAGAGTGAGACTGAAAGGCATTGCCCTGAACTGGTAATGACCTGAAGCAGTCTGAACCTGAGAAATTTTTTGTGTGACTGTCTCACTCGGATGTGGAAGTATGCATCCTTAGGTCAGGGATGCCAAATCACCTTGCTTTAAATGAGCAGAATTGAGAACAAAGGACCAATTTTGGTTTCAGTAAATGCTTGTTTAGATGTCAGATCAATATGGGTCACCACCCTATTTCTTGATCGTGAGGAAGTACCTTGAATAGAGGCCTTTCCCCTCTGCTGCAGGGGACAAGTAATTGCCCCTAGGGATAGGAGATTTAATACTTCCTTCTTTAGCAATAATAATAATAATAATACATTTATTTAATATAGCGCCTTTCAAAATCAAGGCTCTGAACAACATAAATACAAAATCAGCAGATACAACTACATATCAATAAAGTCAACATAATTCAGAATAAGTTTTCCCCAAAAAAAGTCTTCAAAGCTTGTTTAAAAGCACCCACTGTCTTGCACTCCCGTAGCTGATGGGGCAGAGAATTCCAGAGGGTAGGGGCAACAAACCCGAGACACGGGCCCAGATGACTTAAACAACCCATAGAGTCTCAAGCAACCCCTCGTCAGCCGAGAGGAGCTGTTGCAGTGGGGTGTAAGGAACCAGGAGCTCTTTCAAGCAGTCGGGACCCAGTCCATGTGAGGGCTCTATACTAATAAACCTACCTTAAAGGTGATCCGCCACTGAACAGGCAGCCAGTGCAGATTGTGCAGCAGGGGTAATGTGAGATCTCCTAGATACCCCAGTCAACAGACATGCAGCAGCGTTCAGCACTAGCTGCAAGCGGCGGATATCAACCCAGGAAGCCCTAGATAAAGGGAGTTACAGTAGTCAAGGCGATGAAGTCACAAGTGCGTGGACTAAAACAGGCAGATTGCTGGAAGCGGAATGAGATGCTTGATCCTGTGATATTTCCTATACGGTAAAGGCCAACATGCGACTGCGACACCTGATGATGGAGGATCAGCCCATCATCAGCACCACTCCCAAGTCGCACCGACTCAGAGGTAAGGATCTGAGCCCCGGACTAGACCAGAGAGGGAGATCTGTCTTCAACCCCTCTATCCTGCAACCTGGATCACCACAGAACCTCAGTCTTTCCTGCGTTCAACTTTAAACCGCTGGAACTCATCCAATCTTGGTTCCATGAGACAACAGTTCAAGACTGAGATAGCACTAACCTGGTCGGGGCAAAGACAGGGTACAGCTGGAGTATCATCAGCATACAGTGAAACCTCAGCCCATACCATCTTCACAATGTCTCCAAGCGCAGCATGTACACTGCAAATAACATGGAGACAGCACTGAGCCTTGAGGCACTTGCAAGGCAGAGAGAAAGACTCGGAAGAAAACATTTTAAGTAGACGACTTCTCTTCGAACTACCATGAGGAAGATGAAAACTCATCTGAGAACTATCCTGACAGCCAACAGATGCACCTCAGGTGCTCAAGCAGAACCCCATGATCCACAGTATCAAATGCTGATGACAAATCAAGAGTACCAAAATGGAACGGTTTCTCTGATATCTCGCCATCAGGAGATTATTGGGCACTCAAAACCAGTGCAGTCTCAGTACTATCCTCTTACGGAAACCCGATTGGAGAGGTTCATAGATTATGGATGGTTAAATGGTTCTCCAGTTGAGCCGCCACAACTTCTCAATAACCTTTCCCATAAAAGGAGGTTAGAGATACGACTGTAGTTATAGATTCTCCAGGTCAGACAAGCTTTCTTCGGAGAGGTGTCACCACCGACTCCTTCAGGGAGCTAGAAACTCACCATTTCAAAGAGCACTGGACAATCTGAGCTAAGACCCGGACTGATAATATCACTACAACCCAAAATCGGGAAGTAGAGGCCGGATCTAAACTACAGCAAGTGGGACGCACCCCTGGACAATTATCATGATATCAACGAACTCGTAGATCAAAGGTACTCCAGGAAACTCTGACTCCATGATCTAAGCACAGACCAACAGCATCTCCCATAGGCGAGTCTGATGGAGCTCTTGTCTGATGTCGGCCACCTTATTCACAAAACAAACAATCTCGATCACATTAAATTTGTGAAAAAACTTCGTGAACTGCAGACAGGCTGGGTTACAACCTGTCCACAAGTCGGAATAGTTGAGCCAGTCGGTTCTGTGCGACAGAGATTTCTCTGGACAGGAATTCTGCATTCCTACGAGAGATTTCTGATTAGTAGAGTTTATAATGCTCTAACAAAATAAGATGGTCGGCATCCAAGACAGACCTCCGCCAACGATGCTCTAACCTACGCCCCAACCTACGCAATTCCCTCAGGGACCCATCAAACCATGGGGCCCTGGGGTGGAGCGGAAGGGGGCGAATGCGGATGGGAGCAATCAGGTTGAGAGCTGAAGAAATGGCTGTATTATAGGCCGTGACTAACACCTCCGGATCTGTGCTGGTTTCGCCAAACATCGAGACATCAATCACCGCAGCCAGGTCTTCAGGGACTATATCCCACAAAGGCGATATACGACCATCTCACAGGGGCCTACCTACCCAGAGGGGCAGAAAAATTGAAACCTAACGGGTGCAGTGATCAGACCAACCAACAAGTTCCACCACCAAATTGGAGGCCTCAATCTCCAGGAGGAAGACCAAGTCAAGAGAGTGACTGCCATTATGAGTAACTGAGGAAACAACCTGTATGAAGCCCAGTGATGTCATCACCTGGAGGAAGTGTCCAAAATGCGAGAATGCTTATCGAGCCAAGCACGAAGTTGCCCAGAACCATCAGTCCCTGGGTGACTCCACGCTGTCGCGTGCAAGTCCGCTATTTCCTGCAGGAACAGCTTTCATCACCTGGTGGTAAGTGAGCGCTTATCCTGCACTCCCACACAGTTACCACGGTACTCAAATGATATGGCCTCAACTGGAACCCCAGTTAGGCCCAATTTGGTCTTGAAACAGACTAACTTGTCGATCCAATCTCGGGGTATAACCAGAACCCGGAGGGAATAGCTGCCTCTAAGATTGGGGCAGCATTCGTATCCAACCAGGTCTCGGTAATGCAAGCCAGATCCACTGATTCAACAAGATCTGCAATAAGAGCAGTCTTGTTCCTAATGGATCTGGCACTGCACAACAATGCCCGAGTTGGACAGTGTTGGTGGGCCGTCCCAGCTACTTGCCCTCTCAAAAAGGAGGTGCCCTTGGGTATGGGAACCAGGCAAGAATCACCACGTTCCTGGCATCATTTCGCCCCAGGGCATCTTCTGGTCCTAACCACCCTGATGAGAGAGCGCCACTCATTCGGATTTCGCTGTTCACGCCCCCCATCCCCAACCCCCTTCTTCGAGCAATCCCCAGCGCCCTACAGCACCGGCAGATATAAACAGGAAGGGGGGGAAGAGAACTGCCGGAGGGCGTGGAGAACAGAGGCCAAATAGCACAGGACGGGGAGGGCAGACAAGCACATTCCACCAAACTATTATAAAATAAGGGAAAAAACACAACACTTAATTTCTTAATACAATCCAAAACAGAGCTGCGATTAAATTTAAAAACGTACAAAAAAAAAAACACAAAACCCCAAAACCCAAAATAACAAATAATAAGGTCTCTCACTACCAAAATAAAAAAAAAAAATAATAATAACTAAACAATCAATATCATTATGGCATCTTGCTGACAGGAAGGCACTCATGCGCATGCGGTAGGTCAGAGCTTTTAGCTGATTGTTTCATGAGGCTGGTTTAGGCTCAAACCCTTCCTCCCTAACCCACCTACCCCTGGAAATAGTTCCTTTATACCTGGGGTTCTGACATCATTTCCTCAAGAGGCAAGGTGCATACTCACTGTCATCCTCTCTAGCACACTACATTGACAATATAAGCATACACATTATATAAAACGAATATTTCTATATAACACAATCAATCACACACACACACAATAACACACACAAAAAAACTAAACAAGGTAGACAGTTATGTGGGAGTAGTACAATGTAATGGCTGTGGGGCAGCAAGTCTTCTGGGAGTCTTTCTGGAGGCTGAGATGCTGCACTGTTTGCAGACAACTATCTGTCCTGAGGAGGAAGCTGCCGTCTTCAGTCCGCACTGGACAGTAGCAAGGAACCTCCCCATCCAGGGAGCACAGAGTCACCACCATACCTCAGAGGTTCTTGAAAAGCACAGCAGTTGGACCACAGTGGGCTCAGGGAGGGTAGGGTGGTGGAACAGAGCACACCCAGTCAGTTATTCCACTCACAATCCATACACCATTCTGGGGAGCATAGTTTCCCTATGGATGCACCCATGAGAGGAGACTAAGAGGTGCAGACAACTGTCTGAGAAGGCCCTCAGGAAGGAGGCAGAGGGCACCACAGGGAAAGGAAGCAGCTCCTGGTGGGGGACTCAATTATTAGGGGGATAAAACTGGGGGGAGCAGGGAAAACTGAAGTAAGATGCCTGCCTGGTGGGACAGGAAGCGCATCCTTAGGATCATGAGAACAGTTGCACAGGAGTCTGAGCTGGATGTCATTGTCCACCTAGGGACAAATGACTTGGCTCATCCTGAGATTAGAGCAGTGCAGGACTTTGTAGAGTTGGGAAGGGGCTTAAGACAAGTAGCACACAGTATCCTTCTCAGAGGTGCTGCCTGTCAGTGGCATGGGTGAGGCAAGGTACTTTGCACCATGTAGTTTAACGAATGGTTGAAAAAATGGTGTGGAGCACAGGGTTTTGGCTTCATTGGGGACTGGGGTTCCACCTGGAAGGACACCAGCCTATACTGGCAGATGATCTGCATCTGTCCAGGAAGGGAACAAGTCTTTTAGGCAATCGGTTTAAATGCTTCATTGGCAAGCTTTAAACTAGTCAAGGGGAGGCATGATACAGCAGGAAATTCCCAGCCCCCTACAAAAACAGGGTACTAAATGAGAAAAGACCAAAGTAGAAAGGTCAGTGGAGGATGCTACAGAAGGTAAAGCCATCAAAAATGAAGAGCAATGAGTACCAATGCCCGTAGTCTGGGTAACAAGCTTCCCAAATTAGTGGCCTTGATGGAAAGGAACATCTGGATATTGTAAGTCACAGAAACATGTACACAGAACCATGACTGGGACGTAAACAACTCGGATACACTATCCACAGGAGGGACAGGAGGTAAAGAGGAGGAGGAGTAGCTCTCTACATAAGAGAAGGAATCAAAGCAACAGAACAAAGGGTAAACAGGGAGGAGAAGAAGCACTGTGGGTCAATTTGGAGGCAGGCAATGGCACCACAATCCCACAGGGGTTGTATACAACCCACCCTCTCAGGGGGAGGAAATGGACAAGAATGATAGAAAGTATACTTAGAATGGCAGATAAAGGGGAGATATTGCTGATGGGTGATCTGAATATGCCAGATGTTAACTGGAGTGCAGTTTCAGCAGCCACTTCTAAGAGTGGGGTTATTCTAGATGCCCTACAGGGGGCATGCCTTAGACAACTAGTATTGGAACCCACTCGAGAGGGAGCAATCTTAGACCTGGTCCTCTCAAATGGAGATGGAGGGAGGATCACAGGATGTAGAAGTGGGTAGCCATCTGGGAACTAGCGACCATCGAACAGTATGGTTCTCATAAACACAGCAATAAGTCAGAAGCCATACAAAGGCAAAAGTACTGGACTAGGGAGACGGGCTTTGCCAAAATGGTGAGTGCCACAAGGAATGCACTAGCAAATGGGCAGGGAAGGAGGGTGGAAGAACAATGAGGAATAATAAAACTGCCATCACAGAGGTTACAAACCCTTGTGAAGCCAATAAAAAAACAAAACGATGTGAAAAACCACTATGGTTCTCCAAGGAGGTGGCAGTGAAGGTTCAAGAGAAAAAGAAAGCATTCAGACAGTACAAGGAATCGCAGAAGGAGCAGGACAGAGAATTGTATCAGTTAAAGCAAAAGGAAGCTGGGAAGGCAGTCAGAACAGCAAAGGCCCGAACTGAGGAAAAGATAGCCAACTCAGTTAAGAAGGAATAAAACCTTTTTAGGTACATCAGGGGGCGAAGGAAGACTAAGGAGGGATAGCTTAATAAAGGGGAGGGAGGTGGGCAGAGGTGACTGTGAAAGAGCAGAATACTAAGCAAATATTTTGCTCAGTATTTACAAATGAAGAGGGGAAGGTACCTAAAACAAACAATAGAAACACTCTGGATTCAGAAGTTGATACTAGCCCATTTACAGAAGAAAGGGTTCTGAAAGAAAGTACAGTTACGTAAGAACTTACCGTAACAGTAGATCTTCAAGAACAGCTCTTGCAGCAGGTTACACCATTAGGACTGAAGCTGGCAGGCGTCAGGACCCCACGGAAATCTTCTAGCTAGCAGTCTTCAGCGGGGACCGCCTCCGACGTTGGTCCCGTCAGAATCCCCAGTTCTCCCGCTGGAGACTTCCGCCGCTGGATGACATCCAGAGTGGAGACCGAGATCCGCCATCAGAAGAACAAAGAAGGTAAGCTCCTGCAGAAGCCTGGTTAGGCCTAACCTCCTCCAAGGGGGAATGGTGGGCGGGAAGGTACCTGCTGCAAGAGCTGTTCTCGAAGATCTACTGTTACAGTAAGTTCTTACGTAACTGTACTATCTTACTTCGAGATACAGCTCTTGCAGCAGGTTACACCATTAGGACTGATTCCCAAGCAATAGTGCCTCTAGACACTCTGGGAGGAGGCATAATGGAGAGATCTTAAAAATCCTGACTCTAGGACAGGAGACCCTGTAGAACAGCGAGGCCAAAACCTGCTCTCCGCCATGAGGCGATGTCCAGGCTGTAATGCCTGATGAAGGTGTGCACTGAGCTCCATGTAGCTGCGGCACAAATGGCCGAGGTGGAGACGTTCCGCAGCGCTGCGAAGGAAGTAGCCACCCCTAGTCGAGTGGCCCCGGACCGTGCCCGGAAGGGGCTTCTGTTTGTTGTTGTGGCAAGCAGAAATGCACTGGACAAGCCAGCGGGAAAGGTCTGTTTTTGAGACTGGTTGCCCAACATCCTCTCAGCGAGGAGATAAACAGTTGCTCGGACTTACAATGCTGTTTGGTCCTGGTCAAGTAGTATCTTAAGGAGCGGTGAACATGTAGGGTGTGAAGCAATGCCTCTCCTCTATTGGTGTACCTGGGGAAGTACACCGGCAGATCGATGTCCTGATTAAGGGTAAGGGCTGAGACCACCTTAGGCAGGAATTTAGGATTCGTCCTCAGAGACACTCTGTCCTGGTGGAAAATTAAATAAGGTTCCTTACACATAAGAGCGTGTAGCTCAGAAATTCTCCTTGCTGACGTGACAGCAACCAAAAATAACATTTTCCACGACAGAAAACACAGCTCTGATCTCACGGCAGGTTCAAAGGGGCAGCGGAGCTGCTCCAGGACAAAGAGTAGGTCCAAGGAGGGACGGGATCCTGATGGGTAGCCTGGGTGTAACACCCCTCAGGAAATCACAGAGGCATCGAGTTGTGCCACTGTCGTTGACCCATCGGGTAGTGGTAGGCGAAATCGCACAGAGGTGAACTTTAATCGAGGAGTAGGCAAGGCCTGAGTGGAAGAGGGAAGCAGGTATTCCAGAACTGATTTCTCTGGGCAATCTAAAGGGAGGCCGCATGACTGAGAACCACAGGCAAAACACGCGCCATTTCATGGTGTACGTCAGCGTGTGTTGCCGGCTTTCTGGGGGCAGAAAGGACTTCCGCTACCTCTTGCGAGACCCCGTGTCGCATAATGGCTATGTCTCGTGGAGCCAGGCATGCAGGTTCAGTGAGCGTAAGTCCGGATGGACTAACGAACCCTCCTCTTGAGACAGCAGGTGGGAGCTGATGGGCAATGGTTCCCGGGATAGCTGTACTGGCAGAGGGAACCAGATCTGTCTGGGCCAGAAAGGCACTACCAGGATCATTGTTGCTTGCTCCCAGCGAAGTTTGAGAAGGACTCTCTGGATCAACGGGAAGGGAGGGAAAGCGTAGAGGAATCTGTCCGCCCAGGAGAGGGACAACGCGTCTCGCCAAAAAACACCAGGCCCTGGATCTAGCGAGCAAAAATTGGGCAGTTTTGCATTGGATGGGGAAACAAACAAGTCCAATTCTGGAGTGCCCCATTGAAGAAACAGATCCTCTGCTACCTCCTGAAGAAGTTCCCACTCGTGGACTCTGGCCTGGGATCGACTCAGGCTGTCTGCGATTGTGTTGTCCACTCCAGGAACGTGAACTGCAATCAGGCTTGCGCCGTGTCGAATTACCCATTCCCACACTCTCATAGCTTCCTGCAAAGGGGAAGTGAGTGTGTGCCTCCTTGTTTGTTGAGTGATACATCACCGCCGTAGTGTCTGTTTGAAGCAGAAGAGTACTCGGCAGGATTTCTGACTGGAAGGCCTGCAGGGCATAAAGGACCGCCCTCATCTCCAGAATGTTGATATGGAGGTCAGCTTCCTGAGGGGTCCACGTTCCCTGGGACCTCACCCCATTCAGGTGTGCTCCCCACCCCAGCCCTGAGGCGTCTGTGGAGAGGATTACCTCCGGGGACGGCGCTGCAAATGGAACACCCACAGAGAGTCTCCCTGAGTCCAGCCACCATTGCCAGTCCCAAATCACGCCTCTTGTGATTCTGACCGGCTGCTGCATGGTGCTTGCCTTTGATCCCATTGCACTTTTAGCATCCACCGCATGTGAAGCCTTGCCATCAGGACGGTTAGAATGGCCACAGCCATGTGTCTGAGCAGGTGAAGGACCAGTCTGCGGGACAGTCTTCGCTGACAGGTCCTTGATGAGGGACCTGATGCACTCCCACTCTGTCCTCGGAAGAAAAGCTTTCCCTTGGATGGTGTCCAGAACTCGCCTATGATCTGCAGCTTCTGGGATGGTACCAGGAGAGACCTTGAGTTGATAAGAATACCCAGTGACTGAAAAAGAGCTTGGGGTTCTGGATGGCCAACAACAGCGCCTCTCTGGAGGCGGCCATGAGAAGTCAGTCGTCCAGGTACAGGAACACATAGTGGCCCTGTCTCCTTATAGACGCTGCCACGACTGCCATACACTTGGTAAAGACCCTGGAGGCCAATGACAGTCCGAAAGGAAGTGCCCGGAACTGAAAGTGGTGGCCAAGGAACTCAAAGTGCAGGAACCTCCTGTGCGCTTGAGCAATGGGGATGTGCAGGTAGGCGTCCTGCATGTCCAGTGACACTAGAAAGGCGTCCTTCTTTAGCATGGGAATGAGTCCTTGGAGGGTCACCATGCAAAACCGCTTGTAGGCAAACCGACATATTGAGGTCACTGGGGTCCAATATTGGACAGAGGTCCCCTGTTTTCTTTGGAACCAGAAAGAAGTGGGAATAGTAGCCTGCTCCTCTCTGGTTCTCCACCACTCCTTTTGTGAAGTGCGAGTACTTTGCCTGATAAGCTGATCTGAGTGACCCGAGTAACGGAGAGCAGAGGAGGCCTTGTGGTTGGTTTGTCCACTAATTCTATAAAGTGGCCTTGTTTTGACAATTGAGAACCCACCTGTCGGTGGTAATAGACCACACCCTGGCAGGTGGTCCTATCACGCACCCCGACCTTGGTGTCCCATTGATCCTGAGGGGCGGGGCTGGGAAGGAGTCATGCTGTGGCGGTTGAGGATTCTGCAGGCTGGGCCAACTTGGCAGGGCGCTGGCCTCCGGCCTGCGGACTGACTTCCCTGGGCTCTTCGAGAAGGAGCCCTCTGTTGCGGACCAGAACGGGACTGTTGTCTCTGCATCCGCCGCGAACGCTCTGGTTCCTAGGCGAAAGGAACTGGGCTTTGGCCTGTACATGGCTTGGACAGACCGCATGGCCTTCCTGGCCTCTTGAAGCTTGGTGAGAACCTTCTCCCACGACTCACCAAAGAGAACTTCACATGGAACGAGGTGTCCAGAATGTTCTTCTGGACGTCCGTGAGATCCGGAGACACAAAGCCATGAGTGTCTCCGGAGGCATACGCTGAGGCCGCTCTGGCCGAGGAGTCTGCGAGTCATACACGGCTCGAAGCACCTGGGTTGCCACCGCCTGAACCTGTGCGGAGGAGGTGAAACAGCTCTTCCTTCTGCTCACCTTCTGCACCTTTTCTGCCAGGTCTAGTCCCTGCTCCCACAAGGCATTCTGAAACTGGACCATGTGAATAAGATAGTTGAGGACCTAATGGCGCAGGTTGCAGCTGCGTCCGAAGCGCGTCTGCCCCTCGCATCCAATTCTTGGACTCTGGGTCCGGTGGCAGGTGCTCAGATGTTGCGGCCTCTGGGACCGGTCATGTGAGGCTGTAATGACCAGGGAATCGGCCAGAGGATGATGCAAGTACTGGTCCTCCCTAGGGGGCCTTGTACAGGCGGTCAGCCTTATTCGGCATCGCCGGAGGCGAGAATGTGGACATTTCCATGCTGCCTTGGTGGCGTCCATGAAGGTGTCCACCAAAGGGTGAGCACCACCACAGGCTGGGTCCTTTTACCGAAGATAACGGTAAGGCGTAGCCTCTCGGGGTCAAGTTCATCTGCGTCCCAGCCCATATTCTCTTGAATATGCCTCATAATCTCAGAGAACGATGGGTCATCTGGAGGAGATCTTGGGAGCTCACGTGGGTCCGGAGAGGGGACGTTGATGGGAGAAAGGGATCTGGATCCGTCTGAGAAGTCCAATCCCCGAGTCCTCCATCAAGGCGAGTGGCGGGCGGCCTTTCTGGTCTCTTTGGGGCTGGGTGACCCTGAAGAAGATCTGGACGGAGGTCTCCTCTTGTCTGGTCTGCCCCTAGGAGATTCCGCAGGCTTCTGGGGGGAAGGTACTCGGCCTGCTGCCCCGGATGGGGTGGCGGGCGCTGGGGCTGGTGGAGTCACGGGTGGAGGAGGAGGAGGAGGTGTGGGAACCACGTCCTTCTTCATGGTATCCCACCAAAAGGTGAATAGCTCCTTGACCTCAGAAAATTTGAGGCCCGACGACGGACCGGGCGCTGGTGGTCGGTCGTCGGGTTCCGGCGTCGGCTCCCCAGGGGTTTCTGGTTCAGGAGTGGGTTCCCTTGGGGGTTCAACAGGACCGGGTTCGCCCGCCTGGTCCTCGGGCTGAGTCAACTCCTCCTCCTCCGTAAGCACCTCCTGGCCGACATCGGTAGGTGGCGTAGGGGTTCCTCTCTCTACTGGGTCAGGCGTCGGTCCCCTGGCCGGCATCCATGGTGGAGAAGGCCTGACCGGCGACAGTCATCTGGCAGTCGTCGGGTCCCGGGACCGGTGGTGCTTGGCCGACATCGGGTGGGCCGATGTCAGGTCCGACGTCCTCTTGAGCAATGTCAGCTCCTTGGTTTTCCGCTGGGGTGGAGGGGGCAAGGAGATCGACCGGTTGACATCACGCCGAGTGGCGGAGCTGGACTTGTGATGATGGCAGTCCCCTGACCTCAGCGAGGCCTTGGAAGAAGATGAAGAAGGCCTGGAGGTGACTTGACCGGGGGAGGCTGACAGTGGGCCTGGGAAGGTGAGCGGTCGGACCGGGAGCCGGAGCTACGGGAGTTGGAAGCCCTAGAAGGGGATTTGATCTCACCTTCTCCTTGTGCTTTTTGAGGTGCCAGCGGGCTTTCTCGAATGATTCCCCCTTGGAGGCAGAATCCATGGACTTCAATTTCTCTTCTAGAAGGTAAGCTTGTAGGGCCTTCTGGCGACGGATCCGGGTCCAACTGTTAAATCCTTAACAGAAGGAACAGGCCCGGGTGTCATGGTCTGGGCCTAGGCACCGCACGCAGGCCGAATGCGGGTCTTTAAAGGGAATTTGCATCCCACAGGCGCACTTTGATGAATGGCCCTCTGCGGATGTTGGAAAGGACATCAGATGTGCAGACGATTCGATTGAGAAAGAGTTTCCAATTCGAGAAACGGAAAAAAAACTTTCCAGGCATCACGCGCTAGATACTGACCGAAGGGTCGAGACATGCAAGTCGACTAGCGGAAAGAAACGGGGGATTCTGGCGGACCGCCTTATGTACCACGCCTGACGCCGGGCGGACCGACGCCGGAGGCGGTCCCCGCTGAAGACTGCTAGCTAGAAGATTTTTGGGGTCCTGACGCCTGCCGGCTTCAGTCCTAATGGTGTAACCTGCTGCAAGAGCTGTACCTCGAAGTAAGATTCTTAAAACTGAAGGTGGACAAAGCAATGGGGCCTAATCGGGATTCATCCCAGAATTCTAAAAGAACTAGGGTAGAACTAGTGACACCACTGGACTACCCTCTTTAACAAATCATGGGAGGATGGGTGGTACCCGAGGACTGGAGGAGGGCTGATGTGATTCCCTTCACAAAAGTGGGAGCAGGGCAGAAGCGGAAACTACAGACCAGTTAGTTTAACCTCAGTGATAGGGAAAATGATGGAATCACTTCTGAAGGAAAGAATTGTCGAAGTACCTAGAGGCCAGAGGGGCACAGGACCCAAGGCAGCATGGATTCACAGCAGGAAGGTCATGCCAGATGAATCTAATAGATTTCTTTGACTGGGTGACCAAAGTAGAAGATCAGGGAGGGCTGTGGACATGGCCTACCTAGACTTTAGCAAGGCATTTGACTCAGTCCCACACAAAGATTAATATACAAGTTAGCCAGCCTGGGAGTGGGTCCCAAGATGACAGCCTGGGTAAAGAACTGGCTGGAGAATAGGACACAGAGGGTAACAGTAAATGGAGTCCACTCTGAAGAAAGGGGGGTTACTAGTGGGGTGCCACAGGGTTCAGTATTAGGACCGGTCCTCTTCAATGTCTTTGTAAGCGACATTGCAGAGGGACTGGAAGGAAAAGTATGTCTCTTTGCAGATGACACAAAGATCTGCAACAGAGTTGATGCACAAGGTGGGGTGGAAAGGATGAGAAGGGACTTGGCAAGGTTAGAGGAATGGTCAAATGTATGGCAGCTTAGATTTAGTGCTAAGAAGTGCAAGGTAATGCACCTGGGAAACAAAAACCCAGGGGAAGAGTACACACTGGGGGGTGAGATACTAACAGCAACAAAAATGGAAAGGGACCTAGGGCAGTCATATCAGATGACTTAAAGGAGGCAGCAATGTGAGAGGGCAGTAAGTAGGGTTGGGGATACTGGATGCATAGGGAGAGGCATCACCAGTAGAAAACAGGAAGTTGTTATCCCTCTGTACAGACAGCTGATGAGACCCCATCTGGAGTACTGTGTGCAGTTCTGGAGACCCAATCTCCGCAAAGGACATAGACAAGATGGAAGCTGTCCAGAGGAGGGCAACTAAAATGGTGCAGGGTCTGCACCAGAAGGCATATGAAGAGAGGCTAAAGGAGCTTAATATGTATAGCCTCGAGGAAAGGAGGAAGAGGGGGGACATGATAGAAACGTTCAAGTACCTCAAGGGAATCAACAAAGTCCAAGAGGGTAGCATCTTTCAAAAAAAGAGGTGTGCAAGAACAAGGGGGCACAATTTGAAGATAGAGGGGGCGGCTCAGAGGTAATGTAAGGAAGTATTTTTTTCACAGAGAGGGTTGTGGATGCATGGAATGGCCTTCCGGAGGAGGTTGTGGAGTTAAAAATAGTGATTGAATTCAAGCATGCATGGGACAGCCATAAGGCAATTCTGGGGTTGGGGGTAGAAAGAAGTAGGCTGCTGGTTAACTAGGATCTGCAGCTTATCCATTAGGTAGGGAAATGGGCAGACTGGGTGGGCCAAGCAGTCCTTATCTGCCGTCAAATTCAAATTCACGCTTAATTAAAATATATATAAAAAATCAAACAGGCAACTTTTAAAACTGTAGATAAAACCAGTCACTTGAAATCTTTCAAGTGAAAACTATAGTTCGTGGAGCTCAATCTGTTCAGTCTCTCTCAAAGGCAGATGATACCATACACTTAATGTAAAAAAAATAATTAACCAAATACTCTGAATACCTAAAGAAGTACAGAGAGACCAAAAACAATCCACCTGCACAACCTCTCACATAGGCAGGAAGAGACTGAAAACATGTTTAGCAAATAACTGTTTAAACTGTTTAGGAGATGATTGACTAGGTACTCTCACTACCTGCTGAATTAAAAAACAGATGTGGTTCTGTCTGACCTACCTCCCACATAGACAGGCAGAACCACAAGTATTATAAACAAAATAGCATAAGTACTTTTACTGCTTTCCAAATTAACATAAAAGTATCAGATAAAGGAGGTCTGACCACATCCAAAGTCCGGTTCATGCAGAGTTGGAGAAATCTTCTTTGAAAATTCCAGGGTCTTAAACCACCTGAGAGCTGGCAGGGGGCCCAAAAAACTCTGCTCCAGAGGAACCCCTACCGGAGTTATTCCTCTCCTGCAGCTACGGCCCGCAGTTACAGTTGGCCCACCAGCCAACTCCCCAAAAACCTAGGAGCCCCAGGGCAGATCAGCCGACTCCCCGGCTGACACAAACCCCTAACTCCTGCACAGTTAGGAATCCGGCAGAAAAGCTCCACGGAGCAACGTTGGACCCCCCCCCCCAACGCCAACACTGAGACCCACAGGCAACCGAACCCAAATTGGCAGTACCTCCCGTTCTCCGCAACAAGAAGAATTCAACTAAGTCTCGTAATCTTCACAAAACAGAAGTCCAGCAAGTAATCCAAAGAGTAAAAAGAACAAACAAGGTCAGTCAGAGAACAATACAACACAGCACGGCACTTCAAATACGGGGGCTTCCCTCAGTACAATTCTCCAAGCGAAAGCTTTCTTCAACTCCCTTTAGCACAAGGCACCACTTCAGAACGCTACTCCACCAAAACGAGCCCAAAAATCAAAAAGGAGACCAAGTAATCCAATTCACATGGATAAACAGGTCCTGTTTGACTGGTAATAAAAAAGCAATTTGCACCGCTCCAGAACGCTCCAATAGTAAGGTAGCAGAGTCCCAGAAAAAGCGCACTGATCGCTTACTACCGCAACTGTGGTGTCCCTAACTGACTATTCTACATTACATTACACAAGCATTAATTCCGTCAGTTCCAAATATCACAAAAACATATAAAAGCTAAGATAAAAACAATAAAGATATGCTGCAAATAGACACAAATTACAGCAGAAACACGCAGCTCACAACACAGAGCTCACGGCTCACCCAGCCTGGCAGCCATCTCCGTTCAATGAATGAGTTCAGCGTCTCTGCTGGGGAGGAATGTTGAAAACCTTTTGCCTCAGCCTTGATTTTAATTTGAAACTGAGAGCCAGATCTTGGCCCACTACCTCCAGGACCCACTTGTCTGTGGTAATGGATTTCCATTCCTGGAGGTGGTTGGCCAATCTGCCTCCTACATGTACTGGTGAGGCGACCCGAGCAGATCTCTCAGGGTGCCTGCTTAGGTTGGGAAGCTGGCTGAATGCTAGGGTCTATCCAGTTGCCATTCCTTCTGCCCCTGCCTCTAAAGTAGCCGCTCTGCTGCTGGTACTGTTGGTAAGCTTGGGGCTGAAAGAATGGCCTATAAGACCTGCCTCTGTGACCCCTGGCTTGCTGCTTATGGGGTGTAGATGGCTTCTCTTTAGCAGCAGCACTTTGATAAGCTGTTTTGTACTCATCCATTTTCTTCATGTAAGCCTCTGTCTGCTCACCAAAAAGAGACAGAGGCCCACAGGGGAAGTCCATTGCTTTGGACTGGGTGTCCTGAGTCAGGTTAGTTGTCCTGAGCCAGGCAAACCTTCTTAAAGATATGGAAGAGGCCATTTGGCAACAGTGTAATTACTGTTCACTGCCCTATGAAACAGAATTTTAGATGCCTCAATGCCCCTTTTGCAGCTTCTCCTAAATCTGCTGCCATCGGGTCTGGAACAGACTTTGTGTTTTCCATCACAGTGTCCCACAAAATCCTCTGATACCGCAACATAGGCCATATAAGAGGCCTGCCTTATTGCAAGAGAAGACCCCAAATATTGTTTCTTAGCCTTGGAGTCTATTCTCCTGGAGTCTTTATCAGAAGGGTGTGATGACAAGGGGATGCCAGCCTTATAACAGGCTGCAGCCTGTACCACTCCCTCATGGCTAGGGTGCCCAAACAAGAACTCTGCTACACCCTTAGCCACCCAGTACTTCTTATCCACTTTTCTTTCCAGGAGTGGAATGGAAGTGGGGGTATGCAGTCCCTTCAGGGCCTGTTTCTTTAGGGATTTATGGATGGGCAACAAAACCCTTTTAGAGGTTTGCACATCCATCACCTCTTTGTAATCTTGTTCTTCCTCCTCATCAGTGGATTCTTAAGTGGGAAGATCCAAGGACTGAGCAACCTGTCTGATAATTTAGAAATGAGGTGTAAAGTCTTCGGTTCCCTTATCAGGGGAATCAGGTCTGTGAGGATCTGGGGAGATATTCGGTTCAATGGGCTCCCAATGTCCTCTTCATCATCATCAGCTTCCTCCTCATATCCTCTCCATAAGCGCCTAATTCAGGTTCCACTAAACCAGGAACCGAAGTAGAACTTGTGGTAGACAGACGCGGTCATTTCTCAACCGAAACCGGGCTGCCCTGAAGAGTTTGAATTATACGAATAGCATTCGCTATTTCCTCAGCGATTGGAACCAATGTCTTCGGTTGCAGTTCAACCACTGAGTGTTGTTCTTTCTTTTTCCTTTTGTCGGAATGTGCCAGGTTAGCGTCCGGTTCGGCAGGTCTCTTTTTTGTAGCTGAGGAGTCACCCTTGTCAGAGGGCTGGTCTCCCGGTTCCTTTTGAGTGTCTGCTACCTGTTCAGTGGTTTTCCTAGACATTTTTTTCTCCTGCAGTCGGTTAAGTGGCCTATCAAGCGTCGACTGAGAGAAATGTTCATAAATTTCACAGTCCTCCTTGAGGTGGTGAAACCCCAAACAAATATCACAAATTAAATGAGGATATGCTTAAGTGAATGGTTCCCCACACACTGTACAATGTTGGAAACCTGTGGGGCCCGTTCGTTTCTTAGGCTGTGACATTTATCAGTTGGTTAGAACTGAAGTAAACCGAGAATTATCTTGGTAAAAAAAATTTTTTTAACATTTAGTAAGCTTTATTGAGTTTACCAAACAAAAAACAATGTATAAAGGCATTATATAACATGACATGATACACCACGGCAGTAATTTAAACTATGGTGCTGGTCAAAGCTTATGGTGTTTCAAGACAACCTGTCAAAAAATTAAAGAAAAGAGAAAGGTAAAAGGAACCAATATACAATATACAAATAAACCATCCCCCTCCTCCTGCCCTACACTCCCCACCCTCCATACCCTTGCCATCAGGAGAGGGATAAAAGAAAGAGGAGAAAAAAAGAAAAGGAGACAAAAGCCAAGGGAGGGTGCATGGAAACCAGTGAGAACAATCACCTACTACTGATTTTTTCCAGATATTTTAAGGTAAGTTCCCCACACCAATACAAGGAGTTTTATTTACATAGCAAGGTATGCAGTGGGGCCCAGATCCTCTGATATTTTTTACCATTTCTAGCATAGCTTGCTATGGTATATTCTGCTTGCAGAGCAAAGAGAATTTCTTGATGCCATTCAGCATATGTGGGAGCCTGTTGACCTAGCCAGTGACGCAATATCACCTTCTTAACACATAAGGAAATTAACATCATATGTTTCCTTTGGATACCAGTAAGGATATTATTTGAATCTCCCAAAATGCAAATTTCTGGTTGAAAAGCATTTTGCAAACCTAGCAATGGGCTAAGTCTAGAACTAATACTCTCCCAGAGAGGAAAGCTTTGTCACATTCCCATAAAATGTGGAATAATGTTCCCGCTGTTTCCACATCTAGTGCACAGAGTCTGCCTGGAGCTTACCCATTTTACAAAGTTTTACAGGAGTGTAGTATAAGTCCTGTATTATCTGAAGTGTAGCAATCTATAACGATCCCACCCAACATCCTTATACAACCTTTTCCAGATTTGTGACCACTGGCGGGGACCTTCGGTGGTTGGGGGGAGGGAGTTATCCCATACATAATGGGGAGTGCCGTCTAGCCCTGTAACTATTTTCTGTAGCTCTTTATAGTAGAATGAAATTAAATGAGAGTTAGGCCTTATATGTAACGTACTAAGTATGGGTCCAAACAAATAATGCTCCCGTAACCCACTACCGAAATGCCTTAAGAGGACATGGGAAATTTGGAGATACGTAAAACAAAAAGATACAGGCACCTTGTATTTAGCCTTTATGTCCGAAAAGGTTAATAACCTATAGTTTTCTGTTAGGTCTATGACCCTTTTCCCTACTCCCTCCGTCCAAAACCTTTGAGTAATGGTCTTCCCCCCAATTTTAAAGTTCAGGTTGCCCAGAATATACTGTGAGGTGTCTTTCTCCATGGTATCCTTTACAGTATAATTCAACTGTTTGTGGATGTGAAGGGTTCTCATAATGGGAGTGTTTTTAAGCTGTCCTGGGACCTTAGTAAGCGGAAGGTATGGCAAAGTCCTTATATCAGTTCCAGCAGAGGCACAGAATGATTTCTCTATCTGCAGCCACAGTGGGACATAAGTTTCCAAACTAGGAGTCGGAACTGAGGTCAGCCATTGTGGGACAACTAAGCAGTTAGTGGCGAGGTAATAATGATATATGTTAGGGATTTGTAAGCCCCCTAGTTCTTTTGGCCTCTGTAATTTGGATAACGCCCTACGTGGAGATTTATGCTTCCAGATGAAGTTGGATATAATACCTTGTACGTCAGCAAAACAAGTCTTGGGTAAATATTGATGACATAACTGAAGGGGGTATAATAGCCAGGGCAAAATATTCATTTTAATAATGTTGATTCACCCCCAAAGGGAAATAGGAAGCATTGCCCAGCGGTTCAGGTCAATTTTAATGCGAACTACTAACTGATCTAAATTATACTGCTTCATTTTAGAATTAGACAATGATAGATAA
Organism: Neoceratodus forsteri; assembly: GCA_016271365.2. NCBI lineage: Eukaryota > Metazoa > Chordata > Ceratodontiformes > Ceratodontidae > Neoceratodus > Neoceratodus forsteri. Next base: position 272,649,282 of record CM028130.1, on the reverse strand, counting down.
ATACCCAGATATTTCAATTTATCTTTAACCCAAGTAAGCCCAAGGTGTTGAACGTCAGTTAGTTTTTAAGGTCCAGTTGTTTAAAGGCATAACCTCAGTCTTGGACAGATTTAACTTATAATTGGATAACCGACCAAAGTCCTGGATGATATCAATCGCCAGTATAGATTTCGATGGATGTGTTATATGGAGCAAAATGTCATCAGCATATACTGATATTTTATATTGAAGATGATTGATAGTAATACCCGTGACCGAGGCAGAAGTGTTCAATTTTCTGATAAGAGGTTCTAAAAACAAGTTAAACAAATAAGGAGAGAGCGGGCAACCTTGGCGGGTGCCCTGCTGTAATATAAAGGGAGAAGAGAACACACCATTACAAAAGATACGGGCTGATGGGGAGGAATAAAGGACTTTAATCCATCTTATAAACTGTACTGGAATGTGATACTTCGGGAGTAAATGAAATAAATAGTCCCATGACACCCGATCAGAGGCCTTCTCTGCATCCAGGGACATCAAGACTGATGGTATATCGGAGTCCCTGGATGCAGAGATAAGATGGGAAATTTTCCTTGTGTGGTCTGCCGAGAGGCGTCCGGCCACGAACCCCACTTGCTCGGGACTAAGCAAAGTTTGCCATACTTGGGCTAAACGACTAGCTAGGATTTTTGCTAGAATCTTCAAATCTACATTTATAAGAGAGATTGGGTGGTAGCTTGACATCATTATGGGGTCCTTGTCTGGCTTTAATATAACCACTATGGTAGCAGAGGTAAAATTGTGATCTGAAAGGCCATTTTCGTAGATGTAATTATAAAAATCTAGGAGTTTAGGACTTATTTGGGCTTTAAATGCTTTATAAAAATTGGATGTATAGCCATCAGGGCCTGGCGCCTTATCTGCCGGTAAGGCTTCGATGGCTTGATGGACCTCGTTTAGAGTTAGAGGGGCTTGTAAAATCGAAAATTGATTCTGAGAGAGTTGTGGGAGTACTAAGTCTTGAAGAAAGTAATCCAATAAGGTGTGATTAAGGGCCATAGGGGAGCATGAGTAGAGCTTCTGGTAATAGTCCTTAAAGGAGGAGGCAATATCCCTGGGGGACGTGTGTAGAGTGCCGGAGGTGTCTCGCACAGCTACAATAAACCTATCAGCCATCTGGGCTCTAAGTCTCATGGCGAGTAATTTCCTAGCCTTATCACCTTGGTCAAAGTATGTAATTTTAGAACGCAAAAGGAGGTGTTCAGCTTTATCACTGAGGAGGATATTATATTGGCAGCGAAGACTTTCTAACTTTTCTAAGTCCTCAGGTTTAGGATGGGGCGTAAGACTTCACTCTAGTGCTCTGATTTGTTGTAATAATAAAGAAGATTCAGAAGAGATTTTCTTTTTTCTTATTGAAGCAATACAAATAACCTCTCCTCTTAAAGAGCATTTCAAAGCTCCCCATAATATATCCAATCTTGTCATGGAAGGGGAATTAAACTCATAAAAATTATCTATAAAATTACTAAGCTGCCCCCTTAAATGGTCCGATTTAGAAGTTGGGAGTTAAATCTCCAGATTTTGTCGTGGGTCGAGAGCTAGGTAGCCTCCATTGTAATAAAATGGATGGTGATCTGAGATCACTTTTGCTAAATATTCCTAGCGTGGACCCCTGCTAAGTGCTCAGTCCCCAACAAAAGTAATCAATTCTAGAACGTTATGCGGCAAAGAGTGGAATGAAAAGTCCTTTAGTGAGGGGTGGAGAGTTCTCCATGGATCGACAAGACAAAGCGATTCCATCAACTCCTCAACGCCACCACGCTGGGGTAGGGGAGCCTCTAGAGTTGGATCTATCAACCAGATTATTAAAGACTAGGTTCCAATCTCCTCCAATAAGCATAGGAGAGTTAGACCAGGGGGCTAATTTAGTCATTAAATTTGTAAAGAATTGAGGTTCATCTCCCACTGGTCCGTAAATTGACCCCATAATCAACTCTGTTTGGAATACGATCGCCTTAATTAATATATATCTACCGTAAGGATCAATAATCGAGTCTAATAATTTAAAGGGTATCCACCGTGCAATCAATACAACTATACCTCGTTTACAGTATCAAGTCCCCCCAAAACAGTACCTACCCATGAGCGTTTAAAATTACTAATCTGCGCTGTGGGTAGGTGTGTTTCTTGAAGGAAGGCTACATCAATATTAATCTTAGAGAGGTGCAGGAGAATTTTAGCTCTTTTAGTGGGAGACTGAGCACCCTTGACATTCCATGAGCAAAACTTTAGAGGCATAGCCATAAGTAAATAAAGGAATTCACTAGGTGTCCTTCAAAGTTAACCTTCTCATATCTACCAGTATCACCAATTCCACAGATCCCAATATCCTGACCCTGTGCTGAGTAGAATTTATCCCTTTTCCCATTCCCTTCCCCTAATACAAGCTCCCAATTCCCGATGGCAACCGCCCCCCATACCCAACTGTCTCCTCTGGTTGTCCTTCTAATAATAAAAATTGCCTAACATATCTGAGCATAGAAAGGGCACAACATATTGTAAATAAACAATAGGAGACATTAAACCTTTTCCCTACTACCCTTAACCCTACCCCTAATCCCATAGTAAGGTAACCAATATATTTCTAGTTCCATATAACCACCTGGACCTTAACAGTGTATTCTCCCCAAAACGTGATACTTGCAATCCCAAGACTCCAGAGTGTGCACCACACTATGGTATCACCCCCCTCACTTGCACCAGAACATGATGCACTGAATGGATTGCAGTGGTCTCCTGACCTTGCCCCCCGCCTCGGCCCACTCTGTAAACTACATATCAGTTAAACATTTACATTATCTTGTTTACTCAGTTTAACCGTCGGGTCGCTGGAATGTCAGGATCACCAACCATTGGGAAGAAATTAAATAAGGAAAGAAGGTTAGAAGGAAAAAAAAAGGGGGGGAAGGAAGAAGGGAATAGTCTTTAAAACAAACACTGCAGTATTTAGAGACATGGAAACAAAAGCACAAGCTCTCCACAATTTCGAGCCCAGTCTAATGTCAGGTGGAGCTGGCCTTCTTTCTATATATTAAGTACGATGGATGATGACGTCTCACAGATTCTCCGTGAGGAGATGGTAAGAGGTGGTCGAGATTGCATCATAAATCCAAGGTCCATGGAGAGAACGAGGGATGGACAAGAGAAGGAAAAAAAAAAAGGGGGGGGGACTTGCCCTAACATGTAACCTCCAATCTTAAGTCCGACTTATGAAATAATCAAGATGAAACAAGGCATCTGTCCTTAGGCAGACAAGAGGCAGCTGAAATATGCTATTAGAAATAAACATTGTATCCTCATAACGGAAAGCACAGTCTTTGATGCCCTCTTGTAGTCAGTTAGGATAAGTGAACTTCTTTAAACAACAGGAACCCCAACCTTACGAAGAAGACGAGATAAAGCCAATGAAGGTACAACAGCAACAAGGCGCTCATCCAACATCCTCAGCGGAGGGTAAAGAGATTGGGGAATAAAGATTTTACTGCTGTGTTGGCCTGTTGCGCAGTCTCATAAGAAACCCATTTACCTTCTTGTAGTACAGATAACTGCTCCGGGTATTGCATTTTCAATTTGATCCCTGAAGCTATTAATCTTGAGACCAGGGGATGATATTCTGACCTCTTCTGTCTCACCGTTGCCGGCAGATCTTGAGCAAATCTAAGTGGGTGATCTTCCCACAGAACTTTTTCTAGGCTTCTGACTTGCCCTAGGATATACGATTTGTCCAGGAAGTTTAAGAACTTAATAATCATTGGCCTTGGGGGTTTATCAGCGGCAGGCTTGGGGCATAATGAACGGTGCGCCCTTTCTATAATATAAGTTGTGTTGTTAGGTGAAGGGCCAACAATTTTTGTGAAGAACTTTTGGAGGAATAAAATGGGTGTAGAGCCCTCTGCCTCTTCTGGGAGGCCAAAGATGACTAAATGTTCCTCCAACTCGACCTTCTAGATCCTCAGTTTTGCTTCAATTTTATGTAGGCTGTCTAATAGTCGTCATTTCTGGCTCCATCCTATCCTTCCAACTTTCAAAGGGATGTAGTGCGGGTGGCTACGTCTGAGATGGCTCGATTCGTTTCAGCTAGTTCACCCCTGGTTGTCTTTAATTCACTAGTGATTTCTTTTAGAGCCTCCTTAAAAGACTGCATTTCGTCCATGAATTTCTGCTCGGATAGGGGTGTCTGTGCAAGTGCGGTAGTACTGGGAGCAGCAGGTTTTGGTGAAATGCCCGATGCGCCTTTTGAGCGTTTCGATCCCCTCTCCGGGATTTGCGGGAGTGTGTGTTTAGGCAATGCCTGGCGCATATCCGCTTCAATTTTTTAGCAGGCCCCAATACGGGGACAAGTACGAAATATGCCTTTACCAGAGATCGCGGTTAAACGGAATTCCCCGTCACTCCAGGTACTTTCCGATTCTCCTTCCGCCAACGACGGTTGGGACCAAAGGGCGGACAGGTAATCTAAGCGCGGTTTAGCGGAGCTGGAGCGGGAGCTCGGTCAAGGTGCTGCACTTCCTACAGAAGCATCACGTGATCTCATCTTGGTAAAATTTACCAAAAAGTTTAAAATATTTAATCACCTTACTGGACGCTACCAATGTTTAAACAAGTAAAATCAAATCAAAGTATCGATTCCTTCCCGGTTGAGAGAACCGTGGAGAAACCGATAAAACTTATCAACACTAACACTATCTAACTAATTCTACCTGTGAACCAAGGAGAGTGCTTCAAAAATCGAGAAAAATAAAGGAACTAAGATTTAAACCGAGAAAAATAACTTCTTCAGTTGAAGTGAAGGAGAGCTCTCCGGAGACGTCTTACTGAGGTTGCAGGAAGTGCAACCAGGGACAGTGGTTTGAAAACTGAGCTCGAACCTAACATTCCATCATTAGCATAGGTTCTATTAACCATTTCAGCTCCAGGGCAGTCCTATGGTGAGACCATACTGCAATTGTCAGAATACAGTAAGATTTTCTGGGGTTTGAATGAGCACGTTGGGCGAGCTCCGCCTCCGTGTTTTGTAAGCTCCACCTCCACGGAGATGCCCCCATCTTTGAATGTGACCCACCCACCCCCATCGGTGACTCGTATGCACCACCACCTGGATTTCTCCAGGCAGCAGTCGATCACTGAGTCATGACCATGAAATCCCCCCTCCCTGAGGGAAGACAGCAGTCCTACGGACGCTCAAACCTCCCTCTCCCAGCCGGCCTCCATGGGAAAAGGTAAGGCACTCATGGTGCCTCAGCCCCCTTCACTACTGGGACAGCTTGGCCCGTATATTCTTGAGAGGCATTCTGCACCTGAAGCCTCCTATCCGCAATCCAGTCCCAGCTTGGGACCTGAATTTTGTGTTGGAAAAGCTAACTTTGGCTCCTATTGAGCCAGCTGCGACTTGTGTCTTACGCTTTCTTTCTTGGAAAGTGTTGTTTTTGGTTGCCACTACTTCTGATCGAAGCATTTCAGAGCTACAGGCTCTAATGAATGAGCCTCCTTATTTGATTTTCCACAAAAACAGGGTGTCTTTCCGTACTAATCCTAAGTTTTTACCAAAGGTGGTGTCTGAGTTTACTTCAAATCAAACCATCCACCTGTCAGTTTATTTTTCTGAGCATGCCAATCCAGGGGAAACATTGCTCCATACTCTAGATGTACACAGAATATTCAGGTACTATATGCACTGCACAAAGAACTGCAGAAAGTCCAACAGAAAAAACACACAACAGGCAGCAGCTCAACAATAACAATAAAAATCTTTCAGCTCAGGGTGCACTTACCGGGGCAATATGTAGCACAAAAAACACACGCTGGAAACCAGTGTAGGGGTCAACACTCCATCAAAAGGGCGGTTGCAATAATGGAGATAGTTTTTTTAGCACAGTTCCACAGGAATATCTCAAACAACCACCTGGCACAAGTTCATTAATATAAATCCATAGTTTTAATCCAGTAAAAAGTGCAGCAGTACATATGCAAGTAAGCAGGTCAATCAGACGGAGCAGTGCAGGATGTAAATAGATATATTCAGAGCTGTGCATTCTTTTTCAGCATCCATTTTGTTTCTGAATAGGTTACGGCACAAAACTTTTCTCTGGCTACACCCCAGTACACCTGAACTCCTCACTTAGCATGCAACTAACTTTTCAACGTCACTATGACATCTTCATCAGAGTTAGTGTGTCCTAGTAACCTTGAATTACTTAAAACAGCCCATTTAAAGTGACAGTACAACTTTTAGCTTATGTTTTTGGAACTGCAGAAACTCCTCATAGCTTTTTGTTTCACTCACCCTGGGAAAGAGGACACATCCAGTTTCTAAACAGTGCCTGTCCAAATGGTTAGCCAACTGTATTACTTTTTGTTACAGGAAGTACGGTAAGGAACGTCCTGGGGTTGTTCGTGGTCATTCAACCACAGGCATGGCCACATCTGTTGCATGTTTCAAGACTGTATCCACTGTTAAAATCTGTGCAGCTGTCACCTGGAGTAATGTCCACACTTTCACTAAACACTACAGTCTGGACACAGCCTCTCGAAAAAGGGCTGGCTTTGGCCTAGCTGTGCTTCAGGGCCTGCTTCCTTTTCCTGTAGGCTCCAGCCACCCAGAATATTTATGGCCAGTACTGCTTGGTACTTGTTCCATAGGTGTGGCCTTATGAAACAGATATCCTCGAAGAAGATAGAACAGTTACATACTCACCATAACAGTAGGTTTTCAAGAGAATCTCTTTCATCAGGCCATGCTGTCCCACTCTGCTTCCCCCTATAGGATCCTGATACTCTGCTGAGTGCTGTCTCTTTCTCTATAAGGGTTTATCTGCGGTTCTCTACCTCACCTGGTCGGAAAAGCCCTGGGCTTTTTCCTGGTTCTCTACAGGGAGGTCGTTCAAGCATGATCTCCAGCATTGAACTGAGAAGGGAAGGGGCCACCCATGTCTCTAGGGGAGAGCTGACATCTGACATCGTCATGGGCAGCCCCTAGTGGACTCCTTGCAAAAGTTTCCATGTGGTCCTAGTGCCAGGCGGCTTTTAGTTCCATAGGTGTGGCCTGATGTAAAAGATTCTCTCAAAGATCAGCTGTTACAGTGAATATGTAACTGTTCTATCACTTGCTCTAATGTTGAGCAATTGAACAGAAGGGCGCAGTTTACATTTATTCTCACATATGAGATGTTACTGAACACAAAAATTAGTGTGACTAAACAGGAGTAATATTCCTAAAAAAAACATAAATGATTAAGAACACCTTGAAATCCCATGGTATACACAGAATATCTCAAGAGGCAGCTCAACATATGATTTGGAGTGGAATGTTGGCATTGTTGTTCTCTACATTCCGTAAGTAATAAGACACGATGAGGTGTGCATTGCGCTGGCACAATGCACACTCAGGGGCACAGTGAGGCATGGCGCAGTAAGTGGAGTGCCTTCAGCTGCTGGAAGTGCATTGTGCCAACATCTCAAAGTGTCTTACTGCACTTGTAAAATGGGTAAACTGGTAAACTGAAAATTAAAAAAATGCCAACTTTTTAAATTTAAACCAGTTATTTTCTTTTGTTAACAGTAAACATAGAAACATAGAATTTGTCGGCAGATAAGGACTGCTTGGCCCACCTAGTCTGCCCATTTTCCTACCTAACAGATAAGCTGCAGATCCTAGTTAATCAACAGCTTACTTCCTCTTACCCACCCCTAGGACTGCCTTATGCCTGTCCCATGCATTCTTGAAGTCCCCCACTGTTCTTGACTCCACAACCTCCTCAGGGAGGCTGTTCCATGCATCCACAACCCTCTCAGTGAAAAATACTTCCTCCACATTACCCCTGAGCCATCCCTCTATCTTTCAAATTGTGCCCCCTTGTTCTTGCATCATCTTTTTTCTGGACGGGCTACCCTCTTGGACTTTGTTAATTCCTTGAGGTACTTGAAAGTTTCTATCATGTCCCTCTCTCCTTCTTTCCTCAAAGTATACATATTAAGCTCCTTTAGTCTTTCTTCGTATGTCTTCTGGTGCAGACCCTGCACATTTTGTTGCCCTCCTCTGGACAGCCTCCACTCTGTCTATGTCTTTGTGGAGATGGGGTCTCCAGGAACTGCACACAGTACTCCAGATGGGGTCTCACCAACTGTCTGTACAGAGGGATAACAACTTCCTGTTTTCTACTATTGATGCCTCTTCCTATGCATCCCAGTATCCTCCAGCCTTCCTTACTGCCTTCTCACATTGCTTGCCCACCTTTAGGTCATCTGATATAATTACCCCCAGGTCCCTTTCTATTTTTACTGTTGTCAGTATCTCACCCCCATTGTACACTTCCCTGGTTTTGTTTCCCATGTGCATTATCTTGCACTTCTTTGCATTAAATCTGAGCTGCCATACATTTGACCATTCCTCCAACCTTGCCAAGTCCCTTCTCATCCTTTCCACTCCAGCCTGTGTATCAACCCTCTTGCAGATCTTTGTGTCATCTGCAAAGAGACATCTTTTCCTTCCAGTTCCTCTGCAATGTCACTTATAAAGACATTAAAAGGACCGTCCCAGTACTGAACCTTGCGGTACCCCGCTAGTAACCCTCCTTTCTTCACTGTGTACTCCGTTTACTACTACCCTTCGTCCTGTTGTCCTAGCCAATTTTTTTATCCAGGCTACCACCTTGGGACCCATTCCAAGGCTGGCTATCTTATGTATTAATCTTTTGTGGGGACTGTATCAAATGCCTTGCTAAAATCTAGGTAGGCCATGTCCACAGCCCCTCCCTGATCTACTACTTTGGTTACCCAGTCAAAGAAATCTATTGGATTCATCTGACACGACCTTCCCATCGTGAATCCATGTTGCCTCGGGTCCTGTGCCCCAATGGCCTCTAGGTACTCAACAATTCTTTCCTTCAGAAGTGATTCCATCATTTTCCCTACAACTGAGGTCAAACTAACTAGTCTGTAGTTTCCTGCCTCTGTCCTGCTCCCACTTTTGTGAAGAGGAATTACATCTGCCCTCCTCCAGTCCTTGGGTACCACCCCATCCTCCCATGATTTGTTAAAGAGAGTAGTCAGCAATGTCACTAGTTCTACCCTTAGTTCTTTTAGAATTCTTGGGTGAATCCCATCAGGCCCCATTGCTTTGTCCACCTTCAATTTTATTAGTTCTTTCAGAACCCTTTCTTCTGTAAATGGACTGGTATGACCCCCCATCTTCAGGTGTTTCTCTTGTTTGGTTTAGGTAACTCTCCTCCTCTTCCTTTGTGATACTGAGCAGAAATATTCATTCAGTAACCCTGCTTTTCACTGTCACCCTCTACCCATTCCCTCCCCTTTATTAAGCTTCAGTATCCCTCCTTTGGTCTTTCTTCGCTCCCTAATGTACCTATAAAAGGTCTTATCCCCCTTCTTAACAGAATTGGCTATCCTTTCTTCGGTTCGGGCCTTTGCTATTCTGACTACCTTCCCAGCCTCTTTCTGCTTTAACTGATAAAGTTCTCTGTCCTGCTCCTTCTGTGTTTCCTTATATTTCCTGAATGCTGCCCTTTTCTCCTTAACCTTCCCTGCCACCTCTTTTGTGAACCATAGCGGTTTTTTCCTTCGTTGTGTTTTATTGATTTTTTTTTTACATGAGCTTGTTGCCTCTGTGATGGCTGTTTGATCACTCCCATTGTTCCTCCACCCTCCTTCTTGCCTGTTTGCTAGTGTTTTTCTGAGGCACTCTCTCATTTTCCCAAAGTCAGCCCTCCTAAAGTCTAGTACTCTTGCTTTTGTATGGCTTGATTGTATGGCTGTGTTTATCGTGAACCACACTGTTTGGTGGTCACTTGTTCCTAGATGGCTACCCACTTCTAAATCTGAGATTCTTTCTCCATCCCCATTTGAAAGTATCAGGTCTAAGATTGCTCCCTCCCGAGTCGGTTTAACTAGTGAAAAGTAGTCCCTCCACAGCTGTCAAGCATCTGTCTAGTCACATATTCAGTAAATGGAATGTTTGTTTATCTTGGAATGCAGGAATTCAAACTTCAGGATTCAGGCAGTATCTGAAGCAGGACCAGCAGAAAAGATTTCCCTGGTAGGCAGGTAAGGATAGATTGGGATTGGGGCTCCATGGTCAGAAAAGAAGTCCCAAAAAATAAAACTGAGCAGCACTTCATCTATTTGTTATCTGCAAAGAGGGGAATATGAAAAAAAGAACATTTAATCAGTTTGTTTGTTCTTTTTATTTTGAGGGAGTTTTATTTTTAGGGCCTTGGAGATTTTCTTGATGAGTAAAGGTTGCAGCCATGTTTGTAATGGCAGTCGGGAATTCAAAAAAGGCATTGATATTGTTAGTGTGCTGTGTTCTGCCTGCCAGAACTTTTTTTTACTTGTGCATTGTGCTCTCTCAATGCACAGGTGGATGCAGTATGTTTTCTACTTGTTTAATAACTACCAAATAACAATCATACTCTGAGCAACTTCATGGGATATTCCCTATTTACACCAGGGAGGGATGAAAAACAGGGTTGAGTAAATATGGCTATTCAGCCATGTTATTCATCTCTGGGGAAAATAACATGTTATTTTTCCCTGTAGTCCATGTTACTTTGACACCCTCCCTGAAGAAAGAGCAGCAAGCTTTGAAGCGCCAGGGGTATTTCTGCATGTTTTATCAGCTATTCACCACTGTAGTATGTTTTAATGTTTAAATGAAAAGTACATTTATGTAAGAACTTACCATAACAGTAGATCTTTGAGAGAAGATCTTGCAGCAGGCCACACCAGTAGAACTAAGCTGTTAGGTACCAGGACCACACAGAAAACTTCTAGCTAACGGTCTACCATGGGGGACCACCCACCACTGACGTCAGCTGCTGACATCAGCCTATCCTATAAAAGTAGGCAGTCCCCCACACCTACCTCAGTTCTCCCGCTGGATGCCCCAAATGGGCACCAAATGGAGAACCAAGGAGGTTCTTGAGGGCCAAGAGAAAGGCAAAAGCAGTGCAAGAGGAACAAAGAGCAGCAGGGGGAAGGAGGGAGGGAAAGCAGGGCCTGCTGCAAGGGCTTCTCTCAAAGACTTACTGTTACAGTAAGTTCTTATGTAATTGTACTATCCTACTTCGAGGAAGGCTAGTAGCACTGAGTCCCAAGCAGTACCGGGTATCACCAGGAGAATAGTACTGGGTGGAGGACAGATCAGTAGCCAAGAGCTCATGAAAAAAGTCCCTGAAGTACTGCTAGGCCGAAATTAACTCTATGCCTAGAGGCAATGTCCAGACTGTAATGCTTGGTAAAAGTGTGAACAGAACTCCAGGTGGCAGCTCCACATGTCTGGAGCAGACACATTTCAGAAAGAAGCCATAGAGGCAGCAATACCCCTGGTGGAATGGCCCTTGACTACTCCCGGAAGGGCCTTGTTGTACTTGACGGTAGCAATAAAAAATGCAATTTACTAACAACTTAAACAAATGCTGTTCAGAAACTGGAATGCCCTCTCTCTTAGAGGCAAACGAAACAAACTGATCAGATTTCCGTAAAGGCTTTGTGCGGTTTGCATATTACCACATAATCCTATGTACTGTACATCTAAAGCATTAAGCAAAACCACCCCTGATTGGAATACTCAGGAAAATAAACTGGAAGGTGGATGGATTGTTTCAAAGTGAACTCCAACACCACCACTGGTAGAAACTTAGGATTAGTACGCAAAGACACCTTGTCTTTGTGAATAACCAAATAAGGCTCCTTACACATGAGAGCCTGTAGCTCAGAAATCCTTTGGGCAGAAGTAACAACAACTAAAAAGAGTGCTTTCCACAACAGAAAGTACTTCATGGCTGGTTCAAAGAGGGATAAAGTGAGCTTCTCCAACATAATGTTGAGGTCTCATGGAGGGATCGGGTCCCCAGCGGGAGGCTTCAGATGCAAGATGCCCACAGGAAGGTTTGGGACATAGAAACATAGAAGTTGGCAGATAAAAACCGCAAGACCCATCCAGTCTGCCCATTTTTTTCTACCTTATGAATGTGCCATAGGCCTTTACTCTGTCAATGGTCTATCTATTTATATTCATCTGTATTGCTCCTTTATGCCTATCTCATGCCTGTCTGAAGCCCTGCACTGTATTCATATCCACCACTTCCTGAGGTAGGCTGTTCCATGCATCCACCACCCTTTCTGTGAAAAAAACTTTCTCACATTACCTCTTAACGGCCTCCCTCTAATCTCATGCTGAGTCCTCTTGTCCTGATATTTTTCGAATATTGAAACGTTAGACTCTTTCACCATGTTAACATCCTTAAAATGTCTGAATGTTTCGATCATATCACCTCTCTCCTTCCTTTGCTCTAGGGTATACATATTGAGCTCTGTTGATCTGTCCTCATATGTTTTCTGATGCAGTCCCTGCACCATTTTGGTTGCCCTTCTCTGGACTGCCTCTATTTTGTTAATGTCCTTGTGAAGGTGCGGCCTCCAGTACTGCACGAAGTACTCCAGATGGGGCCTAACCAGTGTCTTGTAAAGAGATATTATTACCTCCCTCTTACAACATGTGATACCCCTACTAATACACCCCAACATCCCCCTACCCTTACCTACTGCTTTAGTGGTCTGCTTGGATGATTTCAGGTCATCTGTGATGATGATGATGCCCAAGTCTCTTTCTTCCATTGTGATTGCCAGCAACTCCCCTCCCAACATATAGATGGCTTCAGGTTTCTCTTCCCTATGTCCATGATCTTACACTTCTTTGCGTTAAACCCCAGTTGCCACTCTTCCGACCATTTTGTCAGTTTATCCAGATCTCTTCTCATTCTGCCCACCCCATCTGGATCATCTACTCAGTTGCAGATCTTGGTGTCATCTGCAAACAGACAAACCTTACCCTCTAGTTCATCTGCAATGTCACTGATGAAGATATTGAAGAGGACTGGCCCCAGGACTGATCCCCGAGGTACCCCACTTGTGACTTGCATCTCTTCTGACTGTATACTGTTTACCACTGGTCTCTGTTTTCTGCCTGCAAACCAGTTTGCCACCCAGTTGACCAACTTCTGACCCACACCAAGCCTATCCAGCTTATTAATTAATCTTCAATGTGGAACAGTATCGAAAGCTTTGCTGAAGTCAAGGTAGGTGACATCAACTGCACCCCCTTGGTCCATCACTCTGGTTACCCAGTCAAAGAAATCTATGAGATTAGTTTGCCAAGACCTTCCTATTGTAAAGTCATGCTGTCTTGGATCCTGTGCTCCTATGGATTCCAAGTATTGCACTATCCTTTCCTTAAGGAGTGCCTCCATAATCTTGCCCACTACTGAGGTAAGACTGACTGGTCTGTAGTTCCCTGCCTCCTCCCTGCTACCACTCTTGTGGAGTGGGATCACATGAGCCCTTCTCCAGTCTTCTGGGACCTCTGCTGTGCTCAGAGACTCATTAAACAGTTCTGATAATGGCTCTGCTAGTTACACCCTTAGCTCATTTAGTACCCTGGGATGTGTGCCATCCGGTTCCATTGCCTTGTCCACCCTGAGCTTAGCAAGCTCTTGTAGGACCCTTTTTTTTGTGAAAGGACTTGTGCACACCTCCACCCCCCGGCCCCATGTTCATAGTGCTGAGCTGTGGGCCCTACCCTACCTTCTTCTCAGTAAATACTGAGCAGAAGTATCTATTTAGGATAGATGCTTTTCCTCTGTCCTCCTCCACACACTCTTTATCCCCTTATATCTTAGCAATACCCCCTCTGGAGTTTCTCCTTTCACTGATGTATCTATAGAAAGTCTTGTCCCCTTCTTTTACTGTTTGTGCTAATGTTTCCTCAGTTTGGGCCTTTGCCTGCTTTGCTGCCTTCCCTGCTTCCCTTAGGGAAGTTTGGTATGCCTCCCTGTCTTCATCCTGCTGCGTTCCCTTATATTTCCTGAAGGCCAGCCTTTTGGCTATGACTTTGTCTGCTGCTGTTTTTGGGAACCAAAGTGGTTTCCTCCTTCTTTTGCTCTTGCTCTTCTCCCTAACACAATGGGATGTTGCTTGAAGTATTGCTTCCTTAATGCTTGCCCACTTTGCCCGTACCCCCTCACCTGTATTTCTTCTTGCCAGGGCTAGCTTAACTCTGTTGGCCATCTTATCAGTCAGATCCTCTGAAGTCCCAGATTTCTGCATTGGAATGAGGTGATTTAGTTCTAGGGGCCAAACTGAACCATACCATGTGATGGTCACTGGCCTCCAGGTGACCTTCTACCTGGAGTTCTGTGATCCTTTCCCTGTTAGTCATTACTAGATCCAGGATAGCCCTGTCTCTTGTGGGTTGTTGTACCAGTTGTTTGAGTCCCTCCCCCAGCAGGGAATCCACTATGTGTCTAGTTCCGGTGGATGTTCCTGCTGGTATTGACCAATCTGTATCTGGCATGTTGAAGTCTCCCATTATCAGAACTTCCCCTGTAGCTGTCATGTTTTGTATATCTTCTAACAGTAATGTGTCTATGTCCTCCCCCTGGTCTGGAGGCCTGTAGACAACCCCAGTTTGTATGGCTGTACCATTTCTTGTTTCTAGGGTGACCACAGTTCTTCTGACTCCTTATGTGTATTCTGAATTTCTGTAGCTTTGATATTTTCATTGACATAAAGGGCTACCCCCCACCCCCCCCACACATACCCTTTGCAGCACGGTCTCTTCTGAACAGTACATAGCCGTAATGAAGTGTCCCAAGTGTGATTACTGGTGAAGCATGTCTCGCTAATGGCTACTATGTCCAGTTTAGCCTCTGTCACCATTGCCTACAGGTCTGGGGTCTTGTTTCCCAGACTGCGGGCATTTGTGTACATGATTTTCCATTGGCCAGATTTCGGTGCGTTAGTTGTTGGGTGAGATCCGGCGTTTCCTCTGTACATCATATGGGGAGCCGGACCTTTTTCCTTACCTGGTGATGCAAATGAACTATAAACATGCTGAACTCCTGTTTAATCACTAGCTGAGGGGCGAGGGGTGTTCTTCTCATTCGATGTATCAGGTGCTGCACCCCTCTCCCCACTGGCTAGTTTAAATATTCTGCAAAGACGTAAAACTTCTGCTTCAATGCACTGACTACCTCCTTAGTTAGATGCAGTCCATCAAATTTAAAGTACTTTCACTCCTAAAACTGTTGCCAGTTACCTACAAATTTGTGTCCTTTTTCCTGGCACCAGCCCCTGAGCCACATGTTTAGCTACCCTATCTCCCCTTCTCTGATGTTCTGTCCATCTGCCCCCCTCTCCCAGACTGGCAGGATCTCAAAGAAGGAGATGCCAGATGAAATGGATGACAGTTTGTCTCCCAGCCTGATCAGGAGTTCCTTGGTCTCCACAACTGACCGGCTGGAAAGATCATTAGTCTCTATGTGCACCAGGATATCGATGTGTTCTCCTGCTTCCTGCATGATTTTAGCAATGCAGTCAGTGTTTCTCCATGCTGATGTACCTGAGACACATCTAACCATTACCCCCGGCTGGAGGTAGGTATCAACTCCCCGAATCACGGAGTCTCCTATGATCAGAAGTGTTTTGGATTTCCTTTTTTGCCTTTTTTTTTGTTTTGGTCCCTGTTTTGGGTGAATTTTGTTGTGCTAGCTCCTGTGCTGCAGTATCCTGCTTTGCAGTGTCCTCTGCCCCTTTGTTTGATTTTGGAGATGGAGGCAGATACCTGTTTGTAGTTTTTATATGGTTTGTGGAGGTGATACGTTGGAGAGCACTGAGTGATGGGGTACCCGATTTGCCCCTCTAACCACCTGCCAACTTCCCAGACCAACTACCCTCTGCGGTCGAGGAACTTCAGTTGGAAGCTGGGGAAATGGCAAGCGGTTCTTATATTTCCTCCTGAATATGCGACTTGAGGTGTGCAATCTCTGCCCATGCTGCCCGGAACTGAGCCCTTAGATCTCCAATGGTCCAGCATGTAGGACAGTGTCCTAAATCCTGTATCACTGCACTTTTGAAAAGTGTCCCACAGTGCCTGCATTTAATAATAGCCATTCCACTTGAGTTGCTGAGTTTATAACGTGGTCTGAATAATTAGAGGGAGGAAAATGAAAGCAAAAGTTAGATTTTTTTTTTTATTACTTGTTATAGCAAGTTAAAGTACCTGTGCCCCTGTAAGTGAGGTCACTGTGTGGATACCCCTCTGATCCTCCCCTTCCTGTCTTAATGTCACAAATGTGCCACTCTACAAAAGGAGTGTAGCATGGGGTGGTTGGGGATGGGGGTGGGTGGCTGGCCCTTCCCCTAATAAAAAAGAAGAACCACGGATGAAAAAAAACAAGGAGGTAAGAGCAGAAATAATCAACCAACAACAAATGCAGTAACCCTGAAAGCTTTGCCTAATGATAGATAAAACTATAAACTTTGTAAGCACCACCTGTAACAATTTCACATAATATATACCCTGCAAAAAACACTTTGCTACAGAGAAAAATAAAGCAGTAACAGAAGAGATACCTTGCAAAAAACAATTTGAATCAGAGATTACAGCAGTAACCAGTAAGCACCACCTGTAACAATTTCACAGAAGGTATACCCTGCAAAAAACACTTTGCTATAGAGAAAAATAAAGCAGTAACAGAAAGATATACCTTGCAAAAAACAATTTGAATCAGAGAAGATTGCAGCAGTAATCTGTGAGCACAAAACAGTAACAAACCTGTAGGCACACCCTGTAATAATGCAGCAGAAGGTATATCCTGCAACAGCAATTTGAATCAGAGAAGATTACAGCAGTAAAATGTAAGCAAAAAACAGTGTCAAATCTTGTGAGCACAAAAGAAAATAACACACAGTAAATCTGCCTAGCAAAAAATAAGCCTTAATCTTTTTCATTGCTTTGATAATGTTGTTCCTTGCTCTGTCCTCACAAGCAAACCTAGAAGAAAAGAGTTCAGGTAAAGCTAGATGCCTTTGGCAGCAAACCTAGTCTTCCAGCTGGGCAACAGCTTTGCCCTCGATAGGTGCATGGTACACAGAAATGGTGGAAAGATGCACCTATCAAGGGCAAAGCTGTCACCCAGCTGGAAGACTAGGTTTGCTGCCAAAGGTACCTAGCTTTACCTGAACTCTTTTCTTCTAGGTTTGCTTGTAAGGACAGGGCAAGGAACAACATTATCAAAACAAGGAAAAAGTTTAAGGCTTAGCGAGGAGTACCCCAAGCCAGAGTCTGAAAGAGAAAGAAGGTACTCCAACACTTGAGTCACCGGGCAGGTGAAAGGGTCCAATTGGAGACCAGCAGCTTAAAGGGAGAAGTTCTTCCATTTCATAGCATAAATAGCTCTGGTGGAGGGCATCCTAGCAGTCACCAGGCCATCTGCAACCCTAGGTGGCACTGCAAAGTGGACTATTGCTAGGTTTGCAGGAGCTACGCAGGGGGATGCAGGGACCTGAGGTTCAGATGGACTAGAGTGCCCTGGTCCTGGTGGATGCACAGTTGCAAGTGCAACAAAGGTTCCATTGCCATCTGCTGCAGCAAGGGGAGCCAAATCTGAGGCAGCCAGAAGGGAGCTATGAGAATCATTTTATTTATTTTTTTACTTTAGTCTTTGGTAACCAGGTAAAGCCCACTAGGCACAAGTGCCTGTTTTCAGGGGAGACCTGGGAGCTCTGGGCAGTTAAGTGACTTGCTCAGAGTCACACAGTATGCAAGTGGAGGTTGTGAGAATCAAACTCAGGTCTGGTCTTCTAGATGTATCAAGCTCGTTCACACCTCGTTCCTCTAACCTCTAGGCTATACTACCAGACTATATCTCTGCCCCTCCCACCTGGAGCTTGAACAGAACCCTCTGTAGATGCAGAAAGGGAGGAAAGGCATCCAGAAACTTTCCCTTTCAAGAAAGGGACAATGCGTCTCACCAGAAAATTCCAGGCCCATGATTGAGCAAGCAGAAAAGCAGCAGTTTTGGGTTGAGTGGATATGCAAAAAGGTCCAAGTCTAGGTGATCCCACCTGTCAAAGAGATCCTCGACCACTGAGGTCAGAAGTTTCCACTCGTGAGCCGGAGACTTGGAATGGCTGAGACTGTCAGCCAAGATGTTTTGGTCACCTGGAACATGTACGGCAGAGAGCTCCAGACCCTGCTTGATAGCCCAATACCAGACTCACACCGCCTCCAGACTCAGGGAGTAAGAATGTGTCCATCCCCCCCGCTTGTTGATGTAATACACCACACACATGTTGTCGATCTGCACCACTAGCAGACCAGTGAGGAAATGGGTCTGAAAGGTCTGCAAAGTGTAAAGGACTGCTCACATCTCCAGGACGTTGATATGGAAATCCTGTTCTATGTCCACCCAGGTACCCTGGGTCTGGTCATTGGTCAGATGAGCACCCCATCCCAGGCCAGATGCGCCTGCTGTGAAAATCTGATGGGGGTCGAGAGGTGAAAGGAGACTCCCCAGAGGAGGTTGGCCAGATTCAGCCACCATGACAGAACCCTTTGAACCAGGTCGCAAACCAGGACCAACTGGTCCAGGTCATCTGTGCATTGGTCCCACTGGACCCACAAGGTCCGCTAAGCAACTCGCATGTGCAGGAGGACCAGGGGAACCATGGCAATAGCTGCCACCATATGGCCCAGAAGACACAGAAAAACCCTGGTGGGGACCTGCTGGCTGGAGGAAACGAGATGGGCCTCCACCCTGTCCCTGGGCAAAAAGGCCTTGCCCTGGGCAGTGTCTAGGATCACTCCTATGTATTGAAGGTGCTGGCAAGGAGGGAGGCAGGACTTTTGCAGATTGACAGTGATCGCCAAGGCCTGGAATAGGTGGAAGATGTAGTCTAGAGTCTGAACCAGGCGGTCCCTGGAGGAGGCTGTTAGCAGCCATTGTCCAGTTAAGGGAACACATAGAAGCCCAGCCTCCACAGAGTTGCCTCCACAACTTCCAGGCACTTGGTAAACACCCTGGGGCCAAAGAAAGGCCAAAAGTGAGAACCCGGAATCGAAAATAGGTGCCCTGAAAATGGAAGCGGAGGAAGCGACGATGGGCGGGACAAATCTGAATATGCAGGTAAGCTTTCTGCATGTCCAGAGGGCACAGCCAATCCCCCTGGTGCAAAAGTGGTAACAGTTCCTGGAAAGCAACCATCCTGAAGCATTTGTACTCGATGAACAGATTAAGATGGCTCAAGTCTAGGATGGGCTGAAGATTCCTGATCTTTTTGGGGACAAGGAAGAAGTGGGAGTAAAACCCCCTTCCCCATTGAGCTGGGGGGACAGGCTCTATGGCTCTTTTTTGTAGGAGAGCCTGAATCTCCTCCCAGACGAAGGACAGGTGTGTCGGGGGTAAGAGGAGTGTACTGGAGGATTTCCTGCAGGCCATTCTAGAAACTCCAGTGTGTGTCCATGCTCTTTGATCTGGGCCACCCAATTGTCTGTGGTCACTCCCCACCACTCATTCAGGTGGAGGGGGCACCAACCCCCTACCACCTCCTCCAGAGTGTTGGCCAGAGAGCTCAACTAAGGAGTCAGAAGGTGGGGGTGGGCACTAGCAGGGCGGCTGCAGGTGCAGGGGTCACTGTGGCTTTCGCTCGGTCTGGCTCTTAGCAGACTGGTGTCAGGGCTGTTTATGGGAGGACTGATGAAAGGCCTGCTCTAGGCCAAATGTGGTAGAGCAAATTAGCTGACTTAAGAGCTCACCCCGACTCCTGCATGGTCAAGATGATGTCCTGGACATCCCACCAAAAAAGAACAGAACCCCAGAAGGGAGTATCCAAGATGCTGGCTTGGACATCTGAGGCAAAGTCAAAGATCTAAAGCCAAGACTGGCACTGGAGGCAGACCTCAGCAGCTACCCTGCACCCAGAGGTGTCCATGGCATCATAAACAGCCTGGAGAATGTGGTTGCCAATGTCCAAGCCTGACTTCCAGAGTTGGGCAAGCTGTGTCCTGGTGGGGTCTTCTGACAATACCTGCACCAGGTCCCTGGCCTGGTCTCAGAGGACATTCTCATATTGGACCATATGGGCCAGGTAATTAATGGCTCAGATAGCCAGAGTAGTAGAAGTGAACACGTGCTTACCCAGGTGGTCCAGTCACCAAGACTCCCTGTCAGGAGGAAGGGCACTAAGGTGCTTGAGCTTCTTGGTACAGTCATGCACAGCATTTATGATGACTGAATGGAAGCACCACTTGTGTTCAACAGAAACTTTTCCAACGTCCCACACAGCAATGGCACAAAACTGGTGTTGGTATTATGCCGTCACAAAAGAGTGTTTTTTGTGGGGAGCTATGACCCCTGCACCCCCCCATGCGTATGCCCCCCACACCCCCTGCATTTAATTATAATCAACACCAGGCTGGAGTTGTTTTGGGAGGCAGAACACCAGGAGAAGCCGCGTCAGTGAAAATAGACCATTACAGTGACTGTTGCTGTAATGGTCTTTTTTCAGCTTCATTCCCGTGGTGTCGCTCTCAAGTGGGCCACTGTACTTGAATCAGTCTTGTGGTGACTCCCTAAGAAGGGTTTAACAGCAAGGGCATGGTAAAGGTGGTCCACTTTCTTGGGAAAAGGAGGGGTTGAATGGGGTGATTCCATGCTGCTCTCATGACATCCTCATAGGAGTCAATCACGGGTTTCACCATCACAAAGAGGGTGTCCTGCTGCTTTAAATATACAGCCAGGTGATGCTGCTCAGTGTCCTGCTCCTCCGTTTCTGAGCCCATAATGGACTGGATGTTGCACATGACTTCCACAAACATCATGTTAGGGACCTCCCTATGAGGCTCCTCCGCATCTGAAGACTTCCTGGGTGAGGAGGAAGACCAGGAACAGTCCAAGTCATCCTCACTGGTCTCACTGTCTGGGTCCGATGCCGGTGGCATGTGCTCATCCCTGCGATGGCCAGAACTGACATTGGGTCAGGACCCAGAAGATCCCAATGTCCGGGGTTTACTAGGGCCAGCCCAACCCAGATCCTGAGGCAGCGGGTCCCAGGGTGGGCACTGTGGGGACATCAGAGACAGCCCTTGAGGACCGGAGGGATGCCGGGGTCTGCCTCTGGACAAAGGATCACCATGCTGAAAACAAGGCATTACAGTCCTCCAAGGGTGGAATATTATACACCAGTGGGTAGGGATAAAAGGAAATGGCAGGTATGGGTACGACAGCAGTGAGGCTGTGGTTGAACCCCCAGGGATAGGGCTGCCCAGCACTGACTGAGGATCCGGCGTTGGGCCAGCAGGTATCAGCTGTGGCATGGGTTGCGGCAGGGGTGACACCAACATTGGGCCCGCCTGCTGGGCCAGTGGCAGTACTGGTGGCAGCCCGGCGGGGTGTCGGCTGGGAGTGTCCGGGGGAAGGGTCTGCTGGTGCAGGCCTAGCTGGAGAAGCAGGCACCTGGAGTGAAGGAGAACCCCCTGGCAAAGGCAGCAGCGATGCCAGAGAATATGAGGTGGCAGTAGCCTGCTGCAGATGCTGCCTTGGCCTCAGAGGTAGGGACTGATAATGGCAGTGCTGTAGCCAGAAGTGGCTACGGTGGAGGAACTGACACCCAAGGAACACACTCCGGTCAAGCCACCTGGTTGACAGCCCATGAGAGACATGGGCCTGAGCATCAGGGGTAGGGGGGCAGGAGACAAGGTCCCCTGCCCCGAGGAGCCACTGCCCGAAACAGCACTGAGGGTGGGTGGCTGAGCCACCAGAAACATCATAGAAGAGAGGGTTGGTAGGGCTGAAGGGGCCGACCCCCTGCAGGAAGACGACCCCTGTCACAGTCGATGGTTTGTGGAGCGACTGTGAGCAGGAAGCAGACTGGTCCCTGTCCCAATGCTTGCGCTTCCCACCAGATTTGTGAGAAGAAGATGAGGTCCCAGAGAACTGTGCCAGTGAGGCCGAAGAGCTCCTGGCCTGCAGCTCCTTTTCCATCGGGACCAACTTCTGCTTCAAAAGGTGACTCTCCAGAGTTTTTAGGCAACATCTCTGAGTGGCCTGACTGAATTTCTGGCAAATCTGGGAGGCTCCCGTATCGTGGCTGGGGCCTAGGCAGATGAGACACGCAGAGTGGCCGACTTTTTCAGGAACCTGTTTGCCACTGGCACACTTATTGGAGTGGTTGGAAGATGAGACCAGTGGAGAAGACAAACTCGTCGACAAAAACACCGAAGATTTGATGTTTCACACTAAAGAAAAAGGAAAATAAAAAAGTGCTACAAGCATGGGTAATGGCAGTTGACTGTAGCTGTGGTGTCCGCTAAGGTCTGATGTACACGAGCTGATGGTGGGAGAAGAACTGAGGTAGGTGTGGGGGACTGCCCACCTTTATAGGATAGGCTGACATCAGCAGCTGACATTGGCACTGGGTGGTCCCAGTTTTCCATGTGGTCCTAGCACCTGATGGCTTAGTCCCACCAGTGTGGCCTGCTGCAAGAGTCTTCCTTGAAGTAAGATTTATGAATTCTTGATAGGTCTACCTCAGTGTGTGCAACTATTCTACTGTTGGTTGAAGCACCCCACGTTATTTTCCCTGTAGCCACATTACAATAGCATTCAGTGTTCCATGGTATGAACAGTAGCTTCCACGTTTCATCCAGATGGTAAGTTTTTTTATTCACTCTGGAATGCTGCAAACGATGCTGACCTACAACTTGGAACTCCACTTCACTGCTTGGGGCTCGATTATCAAAGGGTGATGCATGGCTTGCATCAAATCCTGCATCACACCCATTTTTTGGTGCAGCTGCACCAAACTCCTTTGACGCAACTGCACACGATTTTAGTACATTGGGCACAGTTGTGACAGTTTTCTCAATTTACAGCAGCTTGCACCAAAGATTTGGTGCAAGCCTCGTGAAAAGGGTCCCCCCAAGTTAGAACAGTTAAAAGGTGGTCTAACTTATGGCATTTGTGGGACAATGCAGCAAGCCCTGTGTGCCAAATGATCAGCACACCAGGGGCTTGCAGTATTCACGGGGCTTTGAAAATCGAGCCCCTTGTTGTTAGACAGCATTGTTAGCAACAAGCCAGAATGAATACAAAGTTCTATTTCTGCATGCCCTATGGAATATCCCTTATTTATCAGGGCAAATTTAGCACCATTAGTGTTAAATAAAAAATGATATTATACGGCTGTCTTTGTGATAACTTTATCCTCAAGAGATGGAAAATAAACAAACTCACAAGAGTCAAAGTCACAAGCGATGTATGATTCTCTCCTGAGAGGATGAATTATATTCTGATAGCAGGAGCACAATTTATTTTAAATTGCTCCAACCAGGATAGAAAACATTTTATTAGTCTTACTATAATTAATTTTTTTGTAAATTACAATGTTGTCACTGGGCATTAATTTACTGCTAGATTACACAGGCTCACCAGATAAGGGCCAACACACTCCAAAGCTGTAACATCATCATAGAACTCCTGGCTCCCCACCCCACTCTGACTCAGTTAACTAAGGTCCTGTACACACTATGCTTTTTAAAACATTTTAAGCAGTGTAAAACTTTTTAAAAAGCTGAAACACGGTATGCATCCACACATAACATGATTTGCAACTATGTTTACAAAATGTACTTAAACCCTGCAAGGGACCTAGTCTTAACACCGGTTTTAAACACGGTTTCAAACCAAAACTGTTTTATCCTGTGGTGCGGATAGGTAATCGCATGCAGTTGAATGAAAACCATGCTACAATGCCGCCGTGGAGCCATACTAAAAACCGTTACCAGCTGTGACATCTGGACGCAACTTAATCATGCTACAACACTGTGAATTGCAATGCAGATGGGTGACCTTGTTGAGTTTAAAACTGTTTCTTAAAACAGTTTCAAAAACCTTACTATAATGTGTACAGGGCTTTAGAATCTTCAGTCAAATCTTTCAGAGCCATACAGCAACATAACTAAGCCATGATTAACGTATATATTCCTTAATTTATACGATATAGCAAATTCAGTGCCCTACCTTACAGTAATGTGTAGACAGCATCAAGCTCTCCATCATTACTGGATTTCTAATTTAGTGAGACATAGTGTCTCCTACACTTCAGCCTAATCTCTGGAATGGCAGCTTCAATGCTGAACTCCCTCCAGAGTATGTCCAAGTAAAAGAACAATGTTCAAAATAATATGTGCCTGAAACATCATCTTGCTTGGTAAAAAATGTCATGAAATTCTATCAAATATTGGTTGTAAAATACTCTCAATACAGTAAAACACACTAGGATGGGTCCCAGTGACAAAGTTGGAACAGAAAAGGAAATTATTGTAAGACTGATAGAACTTCTTCTTTCTGTGTTGTTTCACATTACCACAGGGCATTCATTTACTTTTGGGATTTAATAAGCAGCCCCACCAGATTTATTCATGAGGGAGAGAATATTCTTCGAATTTTAGATGCATATAATTTTACTGCCACTTGCGACACCTTTTGTCTGAAGGCTGCATTAATGGCGGAGTGTCTAATGTGTAATATTTTGTGATATGACCAACAAAGACTGGGTTCCCGTCTTGTGCAAGTCAGTCACTAAGGCCTCTGCTGTTTCTGGTCAAGTGGCTGCCATACCCCTGGTTGAATGTGCTTTGATCAAAGACAGTGGTTGCTTGTCACTGCATAAGCCACTGATATACATGTTCTGAACAATTTAACCAGGGTCACCATGGAAGATGTTCGGCCCTTTTTAGCTGGTCCAACCAGTACAGTAGGTTATCTGCCTTCCAACACAAATACCCATATAAAGTATGGCTTAATCACTCTGCAAACATCTTGCTTGTGCAACTGCTTCTCCTCAACGTGCACAAGCTTTGGACAAAACGAAGACAGTTTACTTCTTGGCTGACATGAAACTCAGTATGAAGCTTCAGAAGAAAGGAACAGAATGTAACACTACCACATCCTGATTAAAAAAAAAGACCTCCTAAGCCAGATTGGATACCCTCTTCAACTCCGTCGCTTCACTCTGGACTCTCCTCCTCTCACCCACCACTGTCAGCGCTACCACGCCCTTGCATTTCCCTCACTAGAAAATAGATGCCTCCATCATTGTGCAAAATTTGTCTCTAAATTCTGGCTTGGATCGCTCACATTCTATGTCATCTCCTCTCTATCAGTCCTCCGTCCCTCTGCTCACTCACTTAGATCTTGCGACTCACATTCCTTGCTTGTCCCTCACCAGTCTACCACTGTAGGCCAGGCTGCTTTCTCGTATCGCACCCCAAAACTGTGGAATTCACTCCCTCACCAGATTCACCACTCCTCCTCCCCCTCTTCTATAACTTCAGCCCTTCATAATTTCCTCTCTGTGAATTGCATTGGAGAGCTCCGCCTATGGTTCAATGGACAAGCAGCCAGTCACTCCCACTTCCTGAGCTATATAAGCAGTTCCCCTCAGCCTCCTTCTGAAGCATTTTTTCTTTGCCAGCCGGAGGCTCTGTCCGTTTGCTCTCTGCAGCTGGCTGGGGCCTGCCCCCCCCCCCACCTTGCTGCTTCTTTCTGCTGGATTCTGCGTTTTGTTCTTCTGCTTCTGCTTCTGGTTTGTATTTTGCCTCCGACTGTGTGCTTCCTTTTGTTCCTTCTATGTTTGTGTCTTAGTTTTGTTTTCTTTTTGGGGGGATTTGTTTTCTCAGCTCCTACCATTTGCTTGCTCCTACCATTTGGCTCTTACAGCTTCAGCTACTTGTTTTTAGTTACTCCCATTGCTACTGTAACCAGTACCTGTGTTTTTACACAAATCAGAGCTCCTTCCAATGCTACAGGCCTAATTGTTCCCCATGCTATCAAGCCTAATTGTTTTCACCTGGGTCAAGCTCCTTCTGAACCCAGACTCCCTCTGAACCCTTGCTATGCAGCTTAATCATGTTTTCCCTGCTTAACCTACCTCCTTTATGGTCATAGCTGTTTTCACAGCATTGTGCTTCCTTCCTTCCATGCTTGTAGAACACTACCACTCATAGCTGATACTATTCCGTTTTGTATACTGCTGTTCTACTCTGAGGTAGCTAAGCTACTGCTGAAGCTGTAACCTAGTTTTAATATCTGCATGTGGTTCTTGACCGTTCCACCACTTTCTTGTTTTTCCTACAGTGGGGACTGGGAAGTGTTTGGGGGGGGTCATGGCCCCATGTGGCTAATTACTTCTGTTCTAAATCCTGCCTCCACTGATGAAAATCCTCAGAGTATCTGTCACCTTAATTTGGCTTTTTGAATGCCTGGCTGGCTTGCCCACTATCATTCTGTTGCCTCCACTTACATTCATGTCCCATCATTGCTATGTTTTGCAGACCTACGTGCCAGTCTGACTACTCCTACTGCTTACTGACCTACATGCTGGTCCAACTATTGTTACCCTGCCCCACTGCATTACCCTGCCTTACTGAACTATGTCCAGATCCACTCTTGCTCATGCCATCTTTGTGCAATGCTCCCTGCCATTTGCCCTGCAAGTTCTCAGTACTCATGCCCATTCAGCTTCATCAGTCCCCGGGGCATGCCAGCCATTCTATTCTGGCACAGGTTTTCCCCTGCAGCTGACAGTTTCATTCTGCACCTGAGTTCGCAGCTTGAGGTGGGGTCCTTTTCACCTGGCCCATAGCTGGGAATGTCCTCACTCCGGGTGGACCATCAGTTGTCAACCTTACCGATGGCACCTCAAGTTGTAGAAGTTAAAACTCAGCTATGAAGGGCTGGGGATGCTTACGGGGGCCCCTTTAGCACCCAGCAAGGAGGCACCCTTCAAGCTATTCTCCCCATGACTGCCTCTGGTTCATCTGGTTTGATGGTAGATCGGTAGGTCAGATGAGTGCCTCAGCAGTTGTTGCTCTCCTCCTCCTCCTGCCTTGGTTGTCCATTGTTGTAGAGTGGGGCTTGCAACTTTCCACGGCATTCCCGTTAGAGGGACTGAGTGAGAGCTTTCCTCCAAATTTGAATATTTTCCATGTCCCTTTAATTGGGTTTCCAAATTGCAACAGCAGAGCCATCACTAAATAAAATATCCAAAGCCTGGAAGGAAGGCGACCTAGGCCATGGATCCCCAGAGATTTCCTCCTCAAAGGTTTTTTTTCTCTCCTTCATGTCTCAGGTCATAACTGTTAGCATAGTGTTCCCTAGTTCCGTAGGCAGGATCCACTGTTGGATGGAGGGGGATGGTGTCCCTTTTGCCGTTCCCTCTCTCCTTAGGAGGTCCTCTCACTCTCTCTTGCAACCCATCAAACCCATGCCATTGTTAACCTGTGCATCCTTTAACATTATCAAGCTGTCTGATGCTTTATCTAGTACTATTCTCACAACTACTGATTGCTTATATGCTTCATACTACTACTTTATTTTTGGGGATCCTTCTTAAGGTGCCTTTAGCCAAGGGAATCGTCACGCGGCACCTCTAGGGAGGGAACCCTCTAGAGGGTTCCTTGCCTTTGGTACTCCTACAGGGTGGTAATTCCTCTGAAATAGAGAGTGCAAATGATCAAAACCTAAGAAACACAGTTGCACAAGCATAACACTATACTGGCTGCGTAGGCCATTGAACCTGCAATTAACCTACCTAGTATCCCTGACCTGCTCCCCAGCCTCTATTAATATATTAAGTAACTATTCTGAATTACAGCTCCCTTCCAGGCCCACTACTTTCTTTCCCTGCTGAGACCCTTACCTGGCCATTCCTTCAGGTTATCTATAACTACCGATATAACTATGACTTTAGGGTCCTATCAATCTACTACTATAATTATATCTATAACCTTGACTCCTATTCATCTGCTCCCCTCCCAGCATCGCCACCTTTCCACCTCTGCTGTTGCGCCCTATCCATCCCTTTCTTTCAGACTAAATGGTACCATCACCATGAATTTAAGGTGTTAGCCTAATGTAATGCACTTGACCTGTCCATTGTGACCTCTATATATAATAGTACTCTTATGCTGCACTTAATATACTCTTTCTGTTATTTGCTATTCACCGCTGCCAATATTGTTGTAATAATGTTTGCTGTTGTATGCATGTATCTATTTCCACTACCCTCTCCCCCAAGGATGCACCGTGAGATGAGCAACTTGTAGTTCAGTGTGCTTTCCTGGTAAAACGTTTCAATAAAATAAATAAATAATATGGTTCCTTGCAGGAAACTGCCACCGCTCTCCTATTCATCTAACAAATTACAACTGCAGAATATGTCTTCATAGAGAGGATGTCATCTGAAACTTGAGACAGAGACTCAAATGGAGGATCACAGAGTGTATTAAAGACAAAATGAAGATACTAAGCATGGAATGGAGATCTGCAGGCCAGATGGTTTTACTGAGAGCTCTAAAAACATAACTTACACCTTAGTGTGACCCTAGGGTGTGCTCCTTGCAAGGACAGAGCACCTGTACAACATAGAGAGGGTCAGATCTGTCCACCTCCTCCTCCTCTTAAGGGAAATCCAACATTTTGGGTAAGAATGCCTTTTAAGGTCCAGTACCTGCCTGTCTGGCCCAATGGTAAAAATTCAACCAAACTCAACCATAAGCAGCTGATATTGCTTGCTTCCTTGATGACATTAGTGTATCCACAACTCTTTCAGATAAAATTCAACTAGACTCTACCAGAAGTGGCTGATGTACTAACATACTAAAATGCCAGCAGACTAGGCCTAACGGTCTTTCGTGTCTGCTCGGTTGGTCAGCCCCAACCCTGGGTGCTGACCTTGCTGTCCCCCTCGCCTTCTCTGGCTTCTCCCCTCCCAGTTCCGGATATTCTTGCTGCATTGGATTTTGCTTCCTGAACCCTTCCCCTGTACCTGTCCCACCCCCTCTTGAACCCTCCACTGTCTCTGCCTCCACCAGCCCCTAGGTAGTGCATTCCATGGCTCCACCACCCTCTCTCAGTGAAGTAGCACCTCCTCCTTTCTCCCCTGAATCTTCCCCTCCAGCTTCCACCCATGCCCTCTAGTGGCCCTTCCTCCTTCCTTCAAGCACCCTGACTGTTCCTCCCCTATTTACCCTCTTCATGTACCTGAAGACCTCTATCATGTCCCCCGGTCCCTTCTCTCTTCCAATGTGTACATATTTAGCTCTTGAGCCTCTCCTCATAGGTTCTGTCCCCAAGCCCCAAATCATTTTGGTTGCCCTCTGGACCCTCTCCAGGAGGTTAATATCCCTCTTTAAGTGTGGCCTCCAAAACTGCACGCAGTACTCCAGGTGCGGCCTCACCAAACAGTTATACAGAGGGAGTATCACTTCCCTCCTTCTGGAGGTTATCCCCCTAGTGATGCATCCCAGCATCCTGTTGGCCTTGGCTGCTGCCCTCCTACAAGTCTCAGAGTTGTTCATCTTGACATCCACCACCACCCCCAGGTCCCTCTCAGCTTGCTTCCTTGATGACATTAGTGTATTCACAACTCTGTCAGAATATCCTAGTATGTGAAGTCTCTGCCTCTCAGAAGTCAAGCTGTCAGGTGGAGCTGAGTGGGACTGAGATGAAGAATTGGACCTTGACACAGAAGACTGTGATGCTGATGGAGCAAGAAGGGCTTTTCCACTTTTACAGTGTTAGCATCATCTCTTTTTTTATGTCTTCTTACTTGTTTATGTAAGTGATGGCCACTGCGTTGTCCAACCAGACCTTTACCAATTATTGAACTATGCTCTTAAAGTGCCTCAATGCCAATAGGACAACTTTGGTCTTTAGAATGTTTACTTGAATGTTTTTCTCCTCAAAGGACCATCCAATGGATGGGAACCTAGTCCGGCACTGCACCCTAGCCCATCAGTCTGCCATTATTAGTTACAATAAGCTGCTCCAGTAGAGCTAATAAAGACCCTTTCAACAAGTTTTAAGGTTCTCCAACCACTGCAATGACTGGTGCAGTGACTTTGGGAGACAGATCGGGACTTTGTACTGTTCTGATGTTGGTGACCAATGAGACAGCAGGAAGAGCTGTAGAGGTGTCATGTGCAGTCTGGCTCAAGGAATCATCTTTACGGTAACCACCATTAAACTTAAAATCTAAAGACACCTGTGAGCTGACACAACCTTGTGCACCCTGACTTACTGTATCTACTTAATTAGGCTGTTTATTTTGCTCTTTGAAAACCAACACTTCGCAGTTCTGTTTGAAATCATGTTCCATGGTACTCCAGAGACTGAGAAGGGTGAAGGGAGCTCTTCTCCCAGTTCACTGTCCAACTGTGTTGCTCCACAATCTATAAAGTCCTGCAAACTAAATGATAAGCTGATTGTTGTGAGTCTGCTCAGACTAGGACATTGTCCAGGTAGAGATGAATGTGGTGTCCCTCGTACTCAATGAGAGTCACCACGACTATAAGGACTTTGATACATATTCTTGGACAGAGGCTAACATGAAGTGGAGAACCTGATACTGAAAGTGTTGATCTCAGATGGCATATGTGACACATTTTTGATGCAACTGCCAAACTGGAATGTGGAGATAACTATCCAACAGTTCTAGTGACACCAGAAAAATTACCCAGCTGAATTGCTGCAATGATTGACTTCAGGGACTCCATCTTGAACTGGATGGCAGTAACAGATTGTTTCAGGTAGAAAAGATCCAGGATCAGATGGAATCTTCCCAATTTCCTGTGGACTATGAAGTACAGTAAATAAGAGTTAACTGGACTCACTGCCCCTATGCTGAGCTGATAACCTAATGTCTGGTTTACTGCTTGATATCTCCTAACAATAATTTTTAGAGACCAGGGACTGGAAAAAAGTCCCCTTTGGAGGGCACATAAGAAAACTCTGTCTCATATGATGTGGTTTGTGCCCATCTATTGTAAAACCTTTTTAGCTGTTCCCCCAGAACTTGTAGGCAAAGAAGGTCTGCAATGCCTCAAGAAAGAAATAAACCCTATTCTGCATATACATGAAGCCTGAGAAGGAAAATATATTATCTGCTTTTCTAGATGATCAGAACAGCTAGTACAACTCCTGCATCATCTCCAGATGAGGTGTGGTGCCCTGGAACTTAGATTATTTTTTTAAATGAAAACTCTCTCTCTCTGTGTTGGTCTACTGCTGCCAGAAAATGCCCAATACATCTTTTAGCTAAAGAGTTCTTCTGGAGCTGAGACCTAATTTAAAAAACAAACAACCAGGTGATTAAAAGTCAAATTTGTATAAAATGAAAAAATAATTTGCGTAACAAACAAGACACTCGAAGGTAACAGGCTATGGCACACTGAAAAGCTCAAGTTGTAGTGTCCCCAACTAAAAATGCCTTAACCTATAAAGCTATAATCCTAAAAAGGGAAGGTAAGCAAAGGCAAAGGTTGCTTGTACTAGTTCCAATCACCTACAAGAAAAGCAGACACTATGTTGAGTATCTTTTCTTTCTCAGAACTATAATCAAAACAGCTAGTGCAGCTCTTGCAGATTTCAAACAGTATCCTTGGTTGGAGGAGTTTAGGAATACTTAGGCAACATATTCTGCAGTACGGAGATGCCAATCCTGGCATCTCCTCATGCTTGGATATGTAATCTACAATATGAAATGAATGTGTGGGCTGCTGACCATGTGGCAGCCCTACATATTTCAGTCAAAGGCTAATTTCATCTGGCAGAGTGTGCCCTCATACCATCTGGTGGCATCTTGCCTGCTTTCTCATAGCAGTATACAGTTATAAACACTATCCACCGTGAAATAGTATGCTTACTGGCTGGGTGTCCCAGTGACGCTTCTATGTTCAAGTGACAAACAATTGTTTGCTGTCACTTCTAATGGGTTCTGTTCTGCCCAGGTAATAATAAAGGGCTCTTTTTTACATACAGTATGAACTGTGCAGAAGTGGCTCTCCTCTGTTTACGTGGGCTCTTAAAATACTATACAATGGAAAGTAATGGACTTGTTCAAGAGAAACTCTGAACCACTTTTTGTAGAACAATATTGTTTGTTCTGACAGTCTCCTTTTCTTTATATAATACCAAGAATTTTGGTTCTATACTTAGGGTCTGGATTTCAGGAGCGATTGCCATCAAAAACAACTTTAACTCTGCAGTACCATAGGCTCAAAAGCGTGGAACATTAGTTGTGGAGATCCATACTGCAAACACATCCTGGCACAAGATTTCTCAGTGGAAGGCATATGTGATTATGACCCCTGAAGAACTTTTAAAACACTTAGGGTGGGATACTGGAACGTTTAAATGGGCACAAATGTGGGTAGCGAGCGCTAAAACGCATTTGCACCTGTTTACTGGTCATAGTCCCATACTGGGTCTGTGGGTGTAGTAAGCACAAGTCCTTCAGCGATCGCT
Source organism: Neoceratodus forsteri (assembly GCA_016271365.2). Lineage (NCBI taxonomy): Eukaryota > Metazoa > Chordata > Ceratodontiformes > Ceratodontidae > Neoceratodus > Neoceratodus forsteri. Next base: position 272,617,075 of record CM028130.1, on the reverse strand, counting down.
AAAATCACCACATGCAACTGGCATGCAAATGAGGACCCTGGCCATGCATATCAAGCATAGTCACATATTCAAGGCATCTTGCATCCTCAAAATGTTTGTGTGCAATTGCAAATGGAATGCTCAAAAAAAGAATAATAATAATCTTTGTTTATTATACGCTTTTCAGATTCATCAAGACGCATCACATAAAATTAATAAAACAGAGAAATAAAAACTTTATATAAAATATTCAACTTAAATCTAGTAACCAACATTAATAATTAGGGTATGCTCAGTTCCATAAATAAGTCTTTAGTGCCTGTTTGAAGCCCTGGTTGTGCACTCCCGAAGCTGACAGGGTAGAGAATTCCAAAGGGCTGGGGCTGCATACATAAATGCGCGGGACCCTGAAGATTTTAAAGATAAGCTTGGAATCTCTAGCAATCCCTCATCATACGAGCGGAGCAATTGTTCAGGGCTGTAAGGGGAAGAAGCTCTTTCAGGTAGTCTGGGCCAAGCCCATATAGGGCTTTATAAGTCAGTAATCCGACTTTGAAGGTGATCTGCCACTGAATCAGCAGCTAGTGCAGTTCGTGTAGCACCGGAGTGATGCGGCATGTCCGAGGAGTCCCTGTCATCAACCGGGCTGCAGTGTTCTGCACCAGCTGCAGGAGGCAGTTATCAACCCCCGTTAGCCCAATGTAAAGGGAGGTGCAGTAATCAAGGCGCAAGGTCACAAAGGTGTGGATCAGTGTGGGCAGGTCACCTGAGGGAACAATGTTCTTGATCCTAGCGATGTTCTTCAGGTGGTAAAAGGATGACTTGACAACTGTTGACACCTGAGACCGCAGTGTCAGCCCATCATCAAGCATCACCCCTAGGTCCCGCACCAGTTCAGAGGTAAGGAGCTGGGAACCCCCTAGAAAAAGCCCCATGGGCTGATCAGCCCCCAACCCCCCTATCCAGTGACTCAGATCCACAACCATCACCTCAGTCTCTCTTGAGTTCAACTTCAGCCAGTTAGAATTCATCCAATCCTGGATTTCAGTGAGAAGCAAAGAAGAAGCAACTCAGCAGCAAATCAACAAAGAAATGCAGAACACCTGTGCAGGGCACTAGAAACAGCAGGTAGGACTATGTAAGACATACCCAGACACACACACACCATGCCCTTGCACTGTTTGCTGCTGCAGCTTACATGGCCCAGGGGTTGGCAGGCATGGGGATGGGCAGCACAGGGGATGGAACAAAAGTAATGACAGTGCACCTGCCCAGGGGCAGGCCTGGTGATGATACCACAGGCCACACCCTCCACCTCATGGATGGCAACAGTCTGCAAAACATAAGCATAACACAAATTAGTAACTGAACAGGGCACAGCACCTGTGGGAGAGGTCTGATAGTGTAAGTTGTGTTGTTGAAACCACCTTTTTTTATATATAGTTGTCTGTCACAATGCTACAGCTGCTGATCCAGACTGCAATGCAATTTACTGTGGACTGCGACCCCTGGGGGAGGACCACTGTTAAAATGAGGCAGTAATCACCACATAACATGCAAATTATATTTTGCATCTTGAATGCTACAGTAAGTTCATTTGCATGTTAACTTCCAATGTCTGGCTGTTTGCAACTGTCACTAATATATCAGCAATCGCTATTGACGGCTGTTGTTGGGGAGGTTTGTGGCACTGCCTGTAGTATGCCATTCATGCTCACACAGTAGTTCTGTTGTGTCCCTTTGTGATCACAAGAGGGGTTTGCAGGGCACACTGCGGATGTTGTAGCAGATGCACCTGCAACCACTGCTAGCACCTGCTATATTGGTAAACATTTTGTGAATGCTGTGTAAGCTTGGGATCATTCTAATATACCACTGTTTAGTGACTGGTGCAGATTTGCGACCGCTAATGGTGGTTTGCACTGCAATTAGCGACCGTTCAAATATCCCACCCTGGGTGTAACAGCAAAGGTTTTCCTTCTGTTTTGGGCCTGTAAGTAGCAATTGCTGACAAATGTACCTTCAATGATGCCGATATCAAGCCTGGAGACTATTGGTATAACAAATAATCCAGAATAAAAAATTACTCACCTTAGTAATTATGTTTCTTCTAGTGGAGTCTTGCTGTATTCTGACAATTGCAGTTAGCTCCAGCCTTTCAACTGCCCCGGAGAACATAAGGTTAACTTTTCTATGCATGGCATAGAATGTTCATCTCGAGCTCAGCTGAAGCCTCTGCCTGTTGCTATTCGAACTGCAACCATCAGATCTTTACGAGCAAAAAGAGGTGTGCAAGAACAAGGGGGCACAATTTGAAGATGGGGGGGCGGCTCAGAGGTAATTTAAGGAAGTATTTTTTCACAGAGAGGGTTGTGGATGCATGGAATGGCCTTCTGGAGGAGGTTGTGGAGTCAAAAACAGTGGTGGAATTCAAGCATGCATGGGACAGTCATAAGGCAATTCTAGGGAGTGGGGGTAGGAAGAAGTAGGCTGCTAGTTAACTAGGATCTGCAGCTTATCCATTAGGTAGGGAAATGGGCAGACTGGGTGGGCCAAGCGGTCCTTATCTGCCATCAAATTCTATGTTTCTATGTTTCTAAAAACTCACTAGGTGTTCTGTGTGGAAATTGTAAAATGTTTAACTAGCCAACTGGAAAAAATATAATGTTTTTGGTTCTCAAAGGAAGACTCAAGTCAGCAAACCCAAAAACAAAAACCAATCAAATGAAACAACATTCCACCCAAAGAAAAAAGAGGGTGTAAAAGGGGGGCACCTCTAGGGTGCCAACACTGCACCTGCCCACCCACATCCCAAAAATCTAGGTTCTGAGAGGGGAGGCGGGGGAGGTCAGAATACAGCAAGACTCAATAGAAGAAACATAATTACTAAGGTGAGTAATTTTTACTTCAAACAACATGAAGTCTTGCTGTATTGACAATTGCAGACTACCAAGCAGTACCTCCATGGAGGAGGGACAGAACCTACTTTGGAAACAGGCTCTGAAGTACTGCTGTGCCAAACCGAGCATCACTCCTAGCCTGGATATCCAGAGAGTAATGCTTGGTAAAAGTATGTACTATTTTCAGGTGGCTGCTTGACAAATTTTTAGAGAGGATATCCTGGCAGCAGCCAGGGAAGCAGCTAGTACCTCTTGTGGAATGAGCCCTCAGGCCTGAGGGTGGAGTTCTACCCAGTTTTTCATAACAGAATTGTATACAAGAAACAATCCACCTGGCAACAGATCTCTTGGTGGCAGGTTTGCCCTTACCAACTTCTCCATAAGTGAGGAACAACTGGAGGGATTCAAACCTGTGACCCTTGGTATGCTCTATGTAGTAGCTAACGGCTCTTTTAACATCCAAACTGTGTAGCCTCCTCTCTCCCGAGGAAGAATGATCAGTGAAGAAAACAGGGAGAGATACAGACTGATTGAGGTGGAAATCTGAAACCACTTTAGGAAAGAACTTTCTGTTAGTTCTAAGGACCACTTTATCTCTGTGAAAAGAGATGAAATCAGATTCCACTGACAAGGCTTGCAATTCACTGATATGTCTGGCAGAAGTAATGGCTACCAAAAACACAGTTTTTCAAGTCAAGTTCTTAAGCTCTGCTGAGGACAAAGGCTCAAAAGGGGGTTGCATAAGCTGAGCAATGCAAACATTAAGATCCCAAGTAGGAGCAGGATCCCTAAAGGGGGGATTGGTGTGAAGCAACCCCTTGAAAAACTTACAGAACACAGGATGGGATGACGGATGGGAAGACTTGCCTACAGACAGGAAGGCAGAAACAGCTGCTAAGTGTATCTTGAGAGTAGCTGGTCTGAGACCTAGGCCATTAAGATGGACCACATAATCCAGAACCGTAGGCAATTCAGCAGAGACTGGAGAAATATTCTTCTTAGAACATCAAATGCTGAATCTTTTCCATTTGGAGTTGTAGGTCGTTCTGGTGGAAGGCTTTCGAGAAGCCTTAAGGATATCCAGAACCCCTTGGGAAAGATGCAGATCTGCAAACTCTAACTCTTCAAGAGCCAAGCCTTGAGATTGAGAGACTGAAGACTGGGGTACAAAATCCTTCCCTGAGAGGATGTTAACAGGTTGTAATTCCTGGGAAGAGAGAGGGGAAGAGGGACTGCTAGGGACAGCAACAAGGGATACCATGGCTGTCTGGAGCAATCAGAATCACTTTGCATGGTTGTGACCTTATCTTGACTAGCACTTTGAACAGGAGAGGGAAGGGGGAAGAGCATACAGAAATTTCCCTTCCCAGTCCAGGATCAGAGCATCCAGGGGGACTGAGCCCAAGACTGGGGGTCTGCAACAAAACAGAGGTATTTGCTGATTGTCTGGGGCTGCAAAAAGATCTGTCTCTGGAGTGCCCCATCTTGAGAAAATCACTTTCAACACCAGAGGATCTAGGGCCCATTCGTGATGGCCCTGGGATATTCTGCTCAGTGCATCTGCTAAAACATTGTCCTTCCCTGGAAGGTGAATTGCTATCAGAGAGGTTTGCAGGGAATAGGCCAGGGACCACAACTTCATTGCTTCTGTGCACAAGGCCATAGACTGAGTGCCTCCTTGCTTGTTGATGTACCACATGGTGGTGGTGTTGTCTGTTCTGACCTGAACCACCTTGTTCTGTACAGATTTGGAAAAAGCTTGCAGTGCCAGAAACACTCCTCTGAGTTCCAAGAGATTGATGTGTAGCAGAGATTCCTGAGGCGACCACAGTCCCTGGGTGGTAAGTTCCCCCAAATGGGCTCCCCAGTCCAGCAGGGAAGCATCTGTGGTGAGGAACACTGAATGAGACTGAGTGACAAATGGAACCCCTTGCCTCAAATTGTCCTGATCCTGCCACCATTGCAGGGCTTGGATCAGAGTTCGAGTCACTGGAATTAGTTTGGTAAGGGAATCCTTTCTTTGGGGCCAAAAAGCTCTTAAGTGGAACTGAATGTCCCTCATTTGGAATCTTGCACCTTGGACCACTGCTGTAAAAGCTGCCATGTGGCCCAGGAGCTGAAGGAAATGCCTTGCTGGTCGAGACACCTGAAGGCTGAATGAAGAGGCCAGTTCCATGAGGGCCCTTGCCCTTTCCAAGGGAAGGAAGGCTCTTGCTTTTACCGTATCCAGCTCTGCCCCTATGAAGGTGAGGAGCTGCACTGGTTTGAGAACTGACTTTGGTAGGTTGAGAAGAAATCCTAAAGAAGTGAGCACTTGCTGGGTCACTTGCAGGTGTGACTTGACTTGGTCTGGAGACTGGCCCACTATGAGCCAGTCGTCCAAGTATGGAAAAATGGAAATCTTTTGTCTTCTTAGGAAGGCAACAACTACTGCCAGGCACTTTGTGAAGACCCTTGGGGCTGATGTTAGGCCAAAGGGCATTGCTCTGAACTGATAGTGGCCTGAGGGCAACTTGAACCTGAGGTACTTTCTGTGGGAGCACCTGATGGGAATGTGAAAGTAGGCATCTTTGAGGTCCAGGGAGGCTAGCCAGTCCCCTGGCCTTAGAGAGGGAAGGATAATTCCCAGAGTTATCATCTTGAACTTTGGCTTTAAAAGATGTTTGTTCAGGTATCTTAGGTCCAGGATGGGTCGCCACTCTCCTGTCTTTTTGGGGGTTAGGAAGTACCTGGAGTACAATCCTTTGCCCCAGTGTAGGGTAGGTACTCTCTCTATAGCTTTTAGAGCTAGGAGAGAAGAAACCTCTGCCTCTAGGGCAAGGGTTTCCGAGAGATTTGCAGGTGGAAAAGACCTGGTTCTCAGCTTGGGAAATTTTTTGAAGCTGAGAACCAGACCCTGGCATACTACTTCCAGGATCCACTTGTCTGATGTAAGAGACATCCAGTCCTGGACAAAGTAAGCCAGCCTGCCCCCTACTGGGATAGGAGAATCGACCCGGGCAGACCCATCAGGGTGTCTGCTTGGCAAGGGCTTTAGGCTGAGGGGTGGATGCAGGCCTGCTCATCCCCCTTCTGACTCTCCCTCTGAAGAACCCCCTCTGTGAAAAAGAAGAAGAGGCCTGTGCTTGGTAAAAAGGCCTTTGGAAAGGCCTGCCCCTGCCCCTGGACTGCTGCCTTTGAGGAGCTGCTTGCCTTTCCTTGGCCTGAGCACTCCTGTAAGTGCTCCTGTATACATCCATTTTCTTCATGTAATTCTCTGTCTGCTCCCCAGAGAATTACCCACTACAGGAAAATCCATGGCCTTAGCCTGGGTATCCTGTGAGAGGCTAGTACATCTGAGCCAAGCCATTCTCCAAAGAGCCACAGATGTAGCCATGACTCTTGATGATATATCATTGGAGTCTACAGCAGCATGAAACTGAACTTTCGGTGCCTCAATCCCATCTGCAGCCACCTCCTCCAGCTCCTTGGCAAGCTGGGGGGAAGCCTGTTTAGCCAGTGCCAGTACAGTGTCCCACCTGGACTTTTGGTACCTGGCTGCATAGACCATAGAGTCAGCCTGCCTGAGTCCTAAGGATGATGCCATGTACTGCTTTTTCTCCATGGCATCAATCTTCCTGGAGTCCTTGTCTGGGGGGTGTGATGCCAAGGGAATGCTTGCCTTATCACAGGCAGCAGCCTGTACAACCCCAACATGGCTGCATTGCTGATAAAGGAACTCCGTATCTGAGCCTGAAAGAGTATACCTCTTGTCCATTCTTCTGTCCACAGGAGGTATGGAGTTGGGAGACTTAAGAATCTTTTGTGTCTGTTTTCCAAAAGATTTGTGGAGGGGAATAGACAGTCTCCTGGACTCTGAGATGTCCATCATCTCTACATAGTCAGGCTCTTCCTGATCCTCCACTGCCTCCTCCACACGAAGATGGAGGGTATCAGCCACCTTTTTGTAAAACATGTAGTGTGAAGGGGATTCAGAAAGCCTAGGAGGGGAAACACCTGAAGGTCTGTCTGGGGAGATGTCTGGGTCAATAGGCACATCCAGAGTTTCACCATCACCATAATCATCTTCCAACTCTCCTTCCTCCTCAAACTCCGGTTCATAAATTTCTTCCAGGGTATAATCCGGAACCGACCGAACCGAGCCCCTGCCAAATGGTGCCGGATCAGTCAGAACCGATTGAAGTGATCCCACAATACGAATCGCTTTGGTTATTTCATCAGCGGTCGGAGTATGAGATTCTGGATCCGAACCGGTCGACTCATCTTTTCTTTTTGTCAGAACCGATTCCTCGGAATCGGCTCTCCTTTTGCCCAAAGAAGTATCGCCCTGGTCAGAGGGCACTCCTTCTGGTTCGGTCGGAACTGAACCGGGCTGGCCATCCGGGTCAGCGGACTTCTCGGCCTCCCTTTCCTAAGTCTACCTAATCTCTTTTCAGGGTAGATTTGGGAAAATTTTTGCAAATTTGGCAGTCTGAATCGAGGTGGTCAAACCCAGACAATAAATATAGGTGGTGTGGATCAGCCCATAAAGACCTCCCCCAACACTGCAGTGTTGAAACCCAGTGGCCCGTTTTTTCTTGGGTTTCTCAGACATGGCCAACCTAACCAAACTTAACCTTTTGACAATCTGCCAGGCAAGACTCTAGGGTTCCTGGACCGTGTCACGAGTCTTGGAAAAAGCATTAAAACTCGCTTTTTTAGAATCGATACGGACCGGTAACCACACACTAAAGTAAAGTACAAATTTTACCTCAAAATGATCGGTTCAGCCGAACCGATCCACAGCTTTACAAGTTCCACACAGAAAACAGAACAAAACCTATCTAGTACTCACGGTACCACAGACAGAGACTTGAACCGACTATGCGGAAACAACAATTTCGGAAGAAAAACCGACCGAAAACCGACACTTCAACCGACTTTGAGCCGAGCAGCAGGAGAAATCTCCGGAGCGACTGTTCAGTGAGGCAGAGTAAAGAATCTGACAGTTGCAGTTCGAATAACAACAGGCAGAGGCTTCAAACGAGCTCGAGATGAACATTCTATGCCATGCATAGAAAAGTTAACCCTATGTTCTCCGGGGCAGTTGAAAACCTGGAACTAACTGCAATTGTCAGAATACAGCAAGACTTCATGTTGTTTAAATCAGGGAAATGTCCACATGCACAGCAATTATTGATTTCCTGTTGCAGCAAACTGAAAATGTCTTTCACTCTGCAGTGTAAGTTTTCCAAGTTGAAGGCTTTCTAGCCACTTTCACCACATCGATTACCTGTGTTGACAGATTTAATTCTGAGAATTCTAAGGTCTCAGGAAACAGGCCCACAAGTGGAGGGAATCCAGATTTGGGTGAATCAACTGACCCTTTGAATGTAGGTCCCCGCAAATGGGAAGACAGCAACTCTTCCTGGACACTTGCAGGAGCAGGAAATAATCTGGGGCTGCTCTCTAGGGCAATCAGGATCATTGCAGCCCTGTCTGCCATTGCTTTTAGGAGTACTCTCTGTAATTGAGGGAAAGAATACAGGAGCCTGCCCCACCCCCCCAAAAAAAAAAGTGAAAGTTGAGGGCATTCTCTGGGAATGTGCCCTAACATGGGGCTCTGCAACAGAATAATGGTAGCTTCTTGTATGCCATGAGGTGAACAAGCCCCTCCTTGAGAAACCCCCAGTTTCGGAACAGAATTACTGAGTGTTTCAGTGGCCATTCATGGAAGCCTATTTCCATTCTGCTCAGTGTCTTTTTTTTTTTTGTTAGTTATTTAACCAGGACTAGCACACTAAGCTGAAAGCTTTTTTTACAGGTGCGACCTGGAAGCACAGGGAAGTTAAGTGACTTGCTCAGGGTCACACAGTATGCAAGTGGAAGCTCTGGGGTTCAAACCTGGGTCTGGTCTGCTGGATGTCACCAGTTTTGTAACTCAGAGCCTTAAACCACTGCACTATACTGCCTCCCTACAATCTGACAGTACTTTGTCCTTCCTTGCCACATGAACTGCTGATATCCAAACAGGGAACTGGCATGCTAAATCCCAAATTGTAGTGATTCTTCATGTATGTTTGAGGATCTTGCTCCACGCTGCCTGTTTATGTAGTCCATGGTTGTTGTATTGTCTGCCTTGCTTTGCAGGACCTGACTCCTTAGGATTTCTGAGAAGTGTTGAGAGAGGAACACTGCCCTGATTTTCTAGCAGGCTTTTGTGCTCCAAGGAATCCACTTTGCTCCACCTCACAGGTACTGTGTGTTCCGATATGCGACCCCACCCCCATACTTGCAGAGAGGCATCTGTTGTCAGAATCACATTATATATATATAATACTTTTTAGAAGTTGATTCCCATTCTTGGGTAAGCCACATTTTCCCACCATTGTAGTGAGTGTACCAATGTGTCTGTCACTGGGATCTGGATGGACAGTGGTTGTGTCAGCTGAGACTAGGTTCTCTTTATTTATTTATTTAGTTTTTGTTGACCAGGTAGGTACACTAGACAGCAAGGATGACTATTTTCAAGTACGACCCAGGAGGTTACAATACATCAAAACATATTAGACATCAGTACAGAATTTGATTGCTACAAATGAAAAAGAGATAGGTAATGAGAATACCGATACAGACAAATACAGAACAGTGCATTGGCAGTATCATAGAAACGTAGAAGTTGACGAGAGATAAGGACCGCAAGGCCCATCCAGTCTGCCCATTTCTTTTTCTACCTTATGAATGTGCCCTTGGCATTTGCTCTGTCAATGGCCTATCTATTCATACTCATCTGTATTGCTCCCTTATGTCTATCCTATGCCTGTCTGAAGCCCTGCACTATATTCATATCCACCACTTCCTGAGGTAGGCTGTTCCATGCATCCACCACCCTTTCCGTGAAAAAGAACTTTCTCACATTACCCCTTAAATCGGCCTCCCTCTAATCTCATGCTGTGTCCTCTCGTCCTGCTATTTTTCTTATATTGAAACAAGTTAGACTGTTTCACCTTGTTAATGCCCTTAAGGTGTTTGAATGTTTCGATCATATCACCTCTCTCCCTCCTTTGCTCTAGGGTATACATATTGAGCTCCATTAATCTGTCCTGATCTGTTTTCTGATGCAGTCCCTGCACCATTTTGGTTGCCCTTTTCTGGACTGCCTCAATTTGGTTAATGTCCTTGTGAAGGTGTGGCCTCCAGTACTGCACGCAGTACTCCAGATGGGGCCTAACCAGTGTCTTGTAAAGAGGGATTATAACCGCCTTCTTACAACTTGTGATACCCCTACTAATACACCCCAACATCCCCCTAGCCTTACCTACTGCTTTAGTGGTCTGCTTGGATGATTTCAGATCATCTGTGATGATGATGCCCAAGTCTCTTTCTTCCCTTGTGACTGCCAACAACTCTCCTCCCAGCCTATAGGTGGCTTCAGGGTTTCTCTTCCCTATGTGCATGATCTTACACTTCTTTGCGTTAAACCTCAAAGAAGTGCAAGGTCAAGCTATGTGATCAACTATGTCAACCATCGATACTAGTAGATGCTACTGAATTGTCCCTCATATGCTGCCTTGCCCAATGGATGACTATAGTTGTTGCTGACGTGAAGCCTGGCAATGTTAGGAAATCCTGTGCAGACATTTATGTTGCTGTTTGGAACGTGTTGCCAAACTTTATCAAAGTATTCCCCCCTTTCCATGAGCAGAAATGTTCAAGTCTATTTGGTATTTGACTCTGTCCCTTTGAATTTTGGAATCTGAAGTGGTTCCACTGATGATTTTTCTAGTTTAAGAGAGACCCCAATTGCATCATCATTTCCATTATGCTTTGTAATGATGATTTTATTTCCCCTTTTTATTTTCACACAATAAACAGTCATCTAAGTATGGACAGACTGTGATGCCAGTCCTCTTTAATGCTGCTACTACCTCAGTCCTAGATTTTATGAAGATTCTTGGGGCTAAAGTGAGCCCAAAAGGCATTGTCCTGTACTGGTACTGTTTTGTCCCTATCACGGACCAGAAATTTTCTGTGTGACTCCATCACTGGAATGTGGAAATATGTATCCTTGAGATCCAGTGAAGAGAGACAGTCCCCTCTCTGTTGTGACTGTATCACTATTTGTAAAGTGACCATACTGAATTTTTCCCTTTTTATGTGCCCATTTGTGATAGGGCTGGTCGTCCTACCTTGGAATTATTTATTTTTATTTAAAAGTTGGTAACTGGGAAAGACACACTGAGCCAAGTTTTATTTCCAGGTGTGATCCAAGGGATTCTATTCCAATTTCTTTTTCTAAAGCCTGTTGCAACAGCATTCTAACTATTCTGTACTGTACTATCCTCTCCTTGTTCTGTCAGGATGGCCACCTACAGACCCCCGCTCCTTTTTTCTTCTTTATGTTTTCTTTTCAAGTCTTTCTAAAATGCATCCTGCATGGCTCAAAGTGACCAAACAACGTAATAGCTAGCTAGCACGGTGGCACATGAAGTGGGCAAATACAAAACGGCGAGCCCAAAGGTCAGCGAGGGCATTTCTGTGAGAATGAAATGGCAACAAATGTTTTACTCCTTCCCTGAGGTACTACGACTTTGGAGTTGGTTAATTAAGAGGGTTCGAGGCGCAAAGCCCCCCACAAGGGGGTGCGGGGCACAGAGGCCCCTGCAAAAAAACATTTGTTGCAGCTTCTGTTCTCACCGACATGCCATCGCGATTATGGGCTCACTGTTTTGTATTCGCCCATTTCACATAAAACCACTAGCACAGTTTAATTTGCCAAAATTAAAACAGATGCCTGTTAATAAATACTTGCACATTTAAAATAGGAGCCATTTATTGCTGCACTGTTGTTAAGCAGCACATACAGTATAAAATATGTTTGATTGCCTAAAGTACCAGTACCTAAAACCATACATTTAGAAAGAACAGAGTTTAAAAAGAACTGGTACAGAACAAGCCAAAAATTATCAACCATAATGTTTTTTTAAGTTCTTGGAACCAAAAAAAAAAAAGACCTGAAAAAAAACAAAACAGATGTTGACTGAAAAAGACTCAGTCCTTCCAGTCTGCCTGGTGCCTATCTATGTCTTTAACTTTCTAGCAGTGGCAAGGCCTTAGGTGGATCTACCGTCCCTCAGTCCTGCATGCACTATCCCAATACTCCCATTAGCCCCATTTCTTATGCCCCATAATTTTTACTAGTCACATACCCAACCACTCTCCAAGTTTGCAACTGTCTTTTTATTGACCATGTCTTCTGGCAGATGGTTCCATTTTTCCATCACCCTTTACATGAAGAAGTGCTTCCTGAATCTTCTGCCAGTTTATAGTTGTGGCACCTTATAATGGGCCTTTTGCTAAGCTTAAACAGTTGCTGACTAACCACTATGTTTATACCCTTCAGATACCGAAGGCTTAAGTCATGTCCTCCTTCTTTCTCCAAGCCACTGGGGAGTATATATTGAGGTCAGTCCACCTATCCTCATAGGTTCTCCCCTGTTGGCAGTGAATCATTTTGGTTGCTCTCCTTTGGAGCCTTTCCAGGCGATTCTTGTACTTTATTAGGTGAAGGTTCTAGTATTGCACAGAGTACTCCAGCTGTGGCTTCCCCAAGGAGCTGTACAGGGGCAGGATCACTTTATTCCTTCCATCTACTTAAAAAAAGACTCTACCTATGTGCCTTAGCATCCTGATGGCCATACGTGCAAGCCTTGTTGCCTTGGGTAATGGTTTTGAGGCTGAGGCTTATTATAACTACCAGATCTATCTCCTCTGAGGTCTGCTGCAGTCTTACCCCCTCACCCAATATACATCCTAGGATTCCCCCTCTTCAAATACATAACCTTGCACTTCCTGAAATTATATTTTAGTTTCCACACTTAAATCCAAAATCGAATCTTAATACCAAGACACTAAATCAAAAATGTTAAACTGCTTTCTGCAGTGGAATAAGTGGCTATTAGCCCAAAATAAGTCACAAATCCCCCTGTAAAAAATGCAAGGGCTCTGGGGGAGGTGGAGAACACGTTCCACCTGGTGGACACCTATGGGCATACTCACCCCATCGGGTGAGACTACAGCTTTTTCTCATACGCTTACCACTAATATGCTAGGCTGGACAGGTTGCTGGTCAGTGCACGTCTCCTCTCCAGCATTCAAACAATTGTTCATACAGCCATCTTGATTTCCAACCATGCAAGGCTAACATGGCAGTTGTGGCCCCGCACTCAGTCCCTGTGTGCCGCCTATGGAGTCTGGACCCCATACAGTTACATGACCAAAGATTTCTACCCTTTATGTCAGATGCCATCAAGGATTTTCTCACTCATAATAAAAAAGGGGACACATTGCATGGGTGTAGACGGGAGGCGCACAAAGTGTTTATCAGAGGGCAGGCAATTGCATGCTGTCTACACAAAAAAAACTCAGTGAGGCTGAGCTTGTCCAGCTTAGACTTAAGGTGGCAGCATGTGAAGAGGCCCATATGACTAGACCATCTCTTACCCTATAGGGTAGTCCAAAAGTTAAAATGGCATTTTAATCACCTAAGCAGTTCTCATGTCGAACGTTCAATTTTCCTTACCAAAGGAGGTGCTTAGTTTGACGGTGATGAAAGAGGGGAAATACCTGGCCTGGCAGCTCAGAAAGCAGCAGGGTGAGAGGACCATAGGCAAATCAGAGACTGGTTGGGTAATCTGTCCGACGACACTGCAGTGATCAGTGCAGAGTTCGAATCCTGTTATGTATCACTCTGCACCTTGTAGGTATCCCCTTTGGCCCAGAAAATGAGCTTTTTTTTCAACAAAACCCAGCCCCTCTAGTCTCCCTTGCCCCACCCGAGACAGGTAAACACAAACTCTGACAGCAGATATGGACCACTTGGCTCACCTAGTCTGCCCATTTCCCTACCTATTCGATGAGCTGCAGATCCCAGTTAACCAACAGCCTACTTCCTCCTACCCCCCACTATAATTGCCTTATGTCTGTCCCACTCATTCTTGAATTCCCCCACTGTTTTTGACCCCATGACCTCCTCAGGAAGGCTGTTCCATGTGTCCACCACCCTCTCCGAGAAAAAATACTTTCTCACATTGCCCCTGAGCCATCCCCCCCCATCTTCAGATTGTGCCCCCTTGTTCTTGCACATCTCTTTTTTTGAAAGATGCTACCCTCTTGGACTTTGTTGATTCCCTTGAGGTACTTGAAAATTTCTATCATGTCCCCCCCTCTCTCCTTTCTTCAAGGGTATACATATGGAGACTGGACCTCATACTGTTACATGAGGGACTAGCTACATAAACGAGCAGACTTGATAGACCATGAGGCCTGTTTCTGCTGGCATTTTGTATGTTCATATATTAAGCTCCATTAGTCTCTCTTCATATGTTTTCCGGTGCAGACCCTGCACCATTTTAGTTGCCCTCCTCTGGACTGCCTCCATCCTGTCTATGTCCTTGCAGAGATGGGGTCTCCAGAACTGCACGCAGTACTCCAGATGGGGTCTCACTAACTGTCTCTACAGAGGGATGACAACTTACTGTTTTCTAATGGTGATGCCTCTCCCTGTGCATTCCAGTATCCCCCAGCCCTCCTTACTGCTTTCTCACATTGCCTGCCTACCTTTAGGCTGTCCAATATGACTACCCCCAGGTCCCTTTCCATTTCTGTTGTTTTAGTACCTCCCTCCGGGTTTTTGTTTCCCAGGTGCATTACTTTGCACTTACTGTACATTAGATGCCCCACTGTCCAGAAAGGAGGTCAGTCAGGCTACTAAAGCCCTTAGGAGTGGTAAAGCTCTGGGAGCTGATGGGCTCTCGATTGACTTCTTCAAGAGAAAGCCATCCTGTTTGGGCCTAAAACTCTTGGCCCAGACAGAAGTCTCCTGCTCCCCCTCATTGCCCCGTCTGGTGCACCCATTGAGACTGTGAGCTCCATCAAGTACCTAGCCCTGGTCCTCAACCAAGGTCCTACCTTTAAGCACATGTTGACCAGGTTACCCAAATCACTCACGAAAAGCTAGGCCTTCTTTACAGGCTGAGTGAACAACTTATCCCAGAAACCAGGATAACAGCTGCAAACAGCATACTCCTGCAGTCACTCTCAAGTGTGGAACTCAGGAGGATGCAGATACTTCTAACAAGGTGGCCCATTTGCAACTACTCCCCGGTGCCACCATTGCAGGCACTGGATTCACTACACTGGCCTTCCTTACACATCGGCTCCAGAACCCTCTCCTGTGCACAGCATACAAACTCACAAATGCCTCTCCCCCAACAGGCCTAGTCAGTTTGCTGATGCCCAAATGTCCAGGTAGACTGCTCTGTAGTGCCAACAGGAAGCTCCTGGAAGTTCCTAGGGCTAGGATGGTAACAAGTAGCAAGTCATTCTCCAACACTGCTCCAAAGCTATGGAATGCCCTACCTGACAATCCACAGACTGCCAGCTCTCTGAATGTGTTCAGGAAAGGGCTCAAAGCACATCTGATGGAAAACAGCCTCTGCACATACTCACGGCAATAGTCAACAGACACTAAGCTGTCTCGCCTGCCTGGATGAAAATGCCTCTGCCTGAATGAACCACTTTGTAAGATGAACGGTGCCAAAATGCTCCACTGGGGCCAACAGCTTGTTTCCTTATACCATAGTTGCCTATGTTAACAATCTGCCATTGTCTGTAATCACCTCCTGTCTAGTGTCATGTGTTGATAATATGTTTCAATAATGGCATGTACAGTACCTATGAAATGTAAAGCACTTCGTAAAACATTGTCTGATCCTGTAATTGCCTTGTTTCGCTGTAAGTTGCCAAAGACCCAGTACGTTTGTATGTAACTAATTCTGGGTCGCCCCTGAAAAAGGGACCATTTGGGCCCAGTGGGCTTACCTGGTTAGCAAAACTGAAATAAAATAATAAAATAAATAAAAAGGTTTGCCACTGACCTGACAGGAGAGTCTGGATCATGCTTTTTTTGGCCCCCATCCATGCGGTCAGCCACTACTACTATCCTTCCAAAAACAGGCAAGGATCCTGCATTGTGTGCTTCATATAGGCCTGGTTTTCCCATGCCGCGGTAACATCTACTTTGCCGACATCCTCGACAGCAACAGACACAATGCCGAGAGTCGGTAATTGTAACTATCAGGGATGTCAGTGTGTTTCTTCGGGGGCTGTGCCTCACGGAACCCCGGGGCTCTGCCCCCCAACCCCCCAGTCTCTAAATGTACAACTCCGAGTCTGAGTGGTCTCTGGGAGGGGGTGAAACACCAGGAGATGCACCACTGGTGTCAGCGGGGACCATCACAGCAACCCGACACTTTCAGTCGAATTCTGTTGCTGTGATGGTCTTTGCTGTGGTGGTGTCACTCTATGGTCGGTACACCTATAGGCCCATCTCTCTTTTGATGTCAGACTATAAAGTCCTAGCCAAAGTACTGGCCTCTCAAATCGAACCATCTCTTCCACTACTTATTCATTCTGATCAGGCAGATTTTGTTAAGGGTTGGCAGGGGAAGCACAACATACGTAGAACCTTAAATATTACTCACCAATGGTCTAAAAGGTCAAATCAGCACAGGGTGGCAGCTCTGGCCCTGGATGTTGAGAAGGTCTCCGACCGCATGGAGTGGCGGTATATGTTTGAGACCCTTGAAAGGTTGAGGCTGGGGTCGAGGATAATTGAATGGAAACGGGTTATGTCCTCATCTCCCACTGCTCAGGTTCTGGTCAATGGACAATTAATACCCTCCTTCACCCTGCGAAGGGGCACCTGGCAGGGGTGTCCACTGTCCCCCTTGCTGTATGTCATGTTGTTGGAGCCACTGGCGGCAGCCATTCAAGCTCATCCTGGTATTAGGGGCTTTTGAGAGGGAGAGCATGAACATAGGTCTGCACTGTTTGAGGATGACCTCCTACTCTATCTGAGAGATCCAGCCCAGGACCTACCTGCAGTGCATGCACTTTTGCATGAGTATGGTGAATTGTCAGGACACAAAATTAACTGGTCCAAAAGTGAACTCCTACTGATTGTCAGCCTTGACAAAACTCAGCTGGTGGCAAACCTGGAAGGCCTGCAACTAGTAAACCTGACTAAATACCTGGGGATAACTATCACCTGTAGACTCAGTCTTCTTTATGCTAAGAACTATAAACCCCTTCTCCGGAAACTCTCCTAGTACTGTGAGCGCTGGCAGGCACTGCTCCTATCACTTCTGGGTCACACTAACACCATAAAAATGTCTGTTCTCCCTAGATGCTTATACCTTTAACAGTTGTAACCTATACGGATCCCACTGACACATTTCAGAAAACTTAGCTCAATGATACACAAGTTTTTGTGGAGGGGGAGGGCAGTCTGCATTAAGTGGAGCGTGTTGCACCTTCCATATAAGTTGGAGGGAGCTAGTCTGCCCCACTTCCAGCACTACTACTGGGCCTCACAGCTAGCGTACCTACCGATGGGGAAGGGGACCACGCCTCCCTCCTGGATACCCATTAAAGTAGAGGAAACAGGCAGGGACCTAAAAGTTGACTGTCTCTCCAAATCCTTAGATTCACTCCTCAGCTGATATTACGAACCCATTCATGGCCTTCATGGCCACCATGGCCAAAGTGTGGGGTCACCACCCACAAATGCATCAGCCATAGGCCTATGCCCTCACCCTATACAGGTCTTATTACAGCAGTGAGGGAAAAAGGTTCCTACCCAGCACAAATCCATCAAAGATTTCTAAGGTGGGGTCACCATGGGCTGAAAACAGTGGCACAGCTACATGAGGGGGGCAATTCCGGTCATTCCCTGAACTTAAAGGGAACTGGGATCTCAACACAGCATTTTTTTTGTATATTACACCGTACAATATCAAAGGGGCCTGGCCCAGGATGGTGCCCATGGTTGGGGTGACCCTTCTCCATTTGAAGAGGAAATTCACATGCCACAACCATGTGCTAAACCCGCTTGTGGTTACCGCTTACTGCATTCTCCAAGGAAGCAACGACTCCCTGTAGTGGCCATAAAAGCTAGATGAGAACAGGACTTCTCAGTAAGCTTTGATGCTGAGATATGGAGATTAGCCACCAATCTTTTTCAGTCCTGCTCATGCAATAATAAATTGAGGCAAATACAGTTAAACTTTACGCAAAAAACATACATCACCCTGCAGAAACTGCATGTTTTTAACGCTGAGAGCTCTGCAAAGTGTCCAAAATGTGGCTCAGATGGAGCAGACTTCTCTCACATGGTCCTAACATGTCCAAAGGTCGCCCCTTTCTGGCACTCAATATATAGCATTATGACAGGAGTGCTGGGCTACTCTCCTTCTAACTCTCCACTGGAGTTTCTACTGGGGGTGGATCCCCATCAGCCTAGACAGGGTGCAAACCCTGGTTTGTGGTCCCTGGCCCTTATCATGGCTATGAAAACTATAGCCCAGAATTCTTCATTCGGCAATGGGCCATGAACATGAAATCCTGTTTGCTACTGAAGAAAACTCAATTAACCACTAATGGAACAGCAGGAATTTTCTTTAAAATCTGGGACCCCTTTGTAACCCCTAGGTGGCGCTATCCCACAGGCTACTACCCCTGCCTGTGTGGCTAATAGCAGGTTAAGGGGCCTAGGTTCTGCAACGGGTGCCTCCACCCGGAGGTCAGGGATGGTTGTGGTCAAACTAATCTTAGCACAACCCTACAGGACACTGTAACCCTCCCTCTTTCCTGTCTAGTGGCCTGAGCAATATACGATAATCACTTTCTCAGTATCCCTTGAACACCATACAAGTACCCACATTGTTTGCACTTACCTCCAGGGTTGGCTCCTCTGGCTCGACCCTGGGGACCCCACTGTAAAACAAGGTTATGCACAGCAAATAGCAACAGTACAGTACTCTTGGCACAAACTGGAACCACAGTCAGGTTAAATGTAGAAAAAGCTAGATCCAATTTATTCAGGGGACTTGAACAACTAAGGGGCATAATCGGGTTGATTGGCTTAAAGGCTATATTAATCAACCGGTTATACATGTGCTTTAAGTCCCCACACAGTCACACCTCTGAGTACCCAGGTAGGGAGACAATGGGCTAGCCAGGAACATTGCAGCCGGTTGGGGCCCTGTGATGGAAGAAGGCAACATGCACAACACACACTATTTGTAATCCGGAGCCGGAGGGCTCAGTTTGTGAAAAAAAAAAGCAACCATACAACTAGATGACAACACTTTAGATTTAGCTGTTGTCGCAGGGAGCTATCCTGATATTTACTCATGATACCCAATACTGGACACAGGCAGGACGAAATTGAGACTGTGGGTTGTTGAGCTGGAGTGCCCAGAGAAACGAGGCCCACACGAATCACCAAGGCGTCATTCCTGTTCAAGTGCTGAGCAGGGGGCTGATCCCCAGGCAGGTCTCTCATCGATGGCTTTCTCTGTGCAGCGGGTAGTCGGGCTGGGCCAGTGTGGCAAGGCCCAGGCCCAATGGAGATGATTTTGGGTTCAGTCCGTGGGGCTAGATGCAGCTTGCAGCAAGCGGAATACAGTTCAAACCACCGTTGGGAACCAAATCGTGACCCACTAGCAGCACACAGCACATTTGCACATAAGTTAATTCTAATGCAGCTTCCAGCAAGCAGAACACAATTCAAACTACAGTGGGGAACCAAATAATGACCCACTATAAGCACACAACACATTCACATGTAAAGAAATTCCACTGTACCAGGCAAAAAGCTCTCCGGTCGCAATCACAGAGTCTCTGCACAATCCGGGAATTCAGAGGTGGCTGGAACTCCAGACAGGCTGATCGCATTCAGCAAATCTTCAGTCTTCTTCAGGTCAATCAATCAAAATCTTTATTTATCCAGGTGGGCGCCATTGAGCAAGGCTCATTTGCAAGGTGGACCTGGTCATGAATATATCAAAGTACAGTACAGAAGCAGGTATACAAAAAGCAATAACATACAAGGAAGAAAAAGTATATACAGTGTATACAGTACAGTACAAGGTTGAAATAAATAAAAAAAACAGCATTATTTTACAATTGCCTGGTCACAATTCAGTGGCCTAAATCGCTCTCCAGATTCGATTCACTCCGAATAAAGCTCTCTTTTCCCTCTCAGGGACAGCAGGCAGGCATGCAGGCCAAACTCAGCCTTTCCACAGTTCTCCGCGTGAATCATACGAACATACGAAATTTGCCAGCAGGTAAAGGCCTAGAGGTCTATCAAGTCTGCTCGAATGTGCAGCTAGCACCCCTTATTCTGCAGCTGCCCCTCCCTTCCACCCTTCCCCTTCATTGACCCTCCCCCTTGTCCTGTCCCATCCCCATCTGAAGCAGTCCACTGTTCTACTGGATACCACTTCTGCAGGTAACGCATTCCACCCAGCCACCACCCTCTCTGTAAAAAAGTGTCTCCTCATCTCCCTCCTGAACTTTCCTCCCTCCAGTCTCATATCATGGTCCCTGGTGTCCCTCCCCTCCCTTACTTTTAACAGCCCCTCTGTACTTGTCTTGTTTATTCCTTTCATGTACTTATAGGTTTCAATCATGTCCCCCCGTCCCTCCTCTACTCCAGTGAGTACATGTTCAACTCCTTCAGCCTCCTCTCGTATGATAAGTTCCCCAGCCCCTTGATCATCTTTGTCGCCCTGCGCTGCACCCCCTCCAGTAACTTAATGTCCCTCTTCAGATACGGGCGCCAGTACTGCACACAGTACTCCAGGTGCAGTCTAACTAATAACCTATACAGTGGCAGAATCACCTCCTCCCTCCTCGAGGATGTACCTCTTGCAATACAACCCAGCATTCTGTTGGCCTTTGCAGCTGCCTGTCTACATTGTGGCAAGTTGTTCATTGACCCTATAATGAGCACTCCCAGATCCTTATCCTCCTCTGTCTGGGCTAGCTGCACTCCCCCCAGCTGATAACTCCTCCTTAGGTTCTTCATCCTAAAATGCAGCACCTTGCACTTTTTGGCATTAAACCCCAGTTGCCAGGTGTCTCACCAGGTTTCAAGCTTTGCCAGATCATCCTGCAACCCCTGCCATCCCCCTAGGTCATCCACCACTGCTCCTACCTTGGTATCATCAGCAAACAGACTGATCTTGCTCTTGATGTCCAATGATATGTCTGCAATGAATATCCCAAACAACACTGGTGCCTACACTGAGCCCTGTGGAACACTGCTCGTCACTAACCTTGGGTGTGAAAGCTCCCCACCCACTACCATCCTCTGTTGCCTTCCCTGAAGCCAGTTCCCTACCCATCTCACCAGCTTTGCACCTGCCCCTGTGCCTACTAACTTACTTCCCAGCCTTCCATGTGGCACCGAGTCGAATGCCTTACTGAAGTCCAGAAACAGGACATCCACTGCATAGCCCCTGTCCAGCTGCCTAGTTACCCAGTCATAGAACTCCACCAGGTTGGTTTGGTAGGATCTGCCTCATATGAAGCCATGCTGTCTGCTGTCCTGTGGTTCTTTGGATTCTAGGAGAGCCACCAGCCTTTCTTTCAGTATAGTCTCCATTAGCTTACCCACGATGGATGTGAGGCTCACTGGTCTGTAGTTTCCCGGTTCATCCTTGGAGCCACTCTTGTGGAGGGGCACCACATGAGCCATCCTCCAGTCCTGAGGTACACACCCTGAATGTAGTGAGGCATTAAATAGGTCTGCCAAAGGTCCTGCAAGGACCTCTGCCAGTTCCTTTAGTACCCTGGTGTGGATGCCATCTGGGCCTGGCGCCTTATCCACCCTCAGTGCCTTCAAACCCTCCCGAACTCTGCCCTCCATGCTTTCCCCATCTGTCACCTCCTCCCCCCGTTTCTGCCATTTCTCCCCCCTTGGGTGTCACCCCCTCTTCTCTTTAGTAAATACTGAGCAGAAGTACTCATTTAGTGCTTCTGCCTTATCGCACCCTGCTTCCATCCAACCCCCCTCCTTCCTAAGCCTTACTATGTGGTCCTTACAGCTCCTTTTCTCCCTGATGTACCTACAGAAGTCCTTCTCCCTCTTCTTAATGCCTTGTGCTAGCCTGAGTTCTGTAGATGCCTTGGCTCCCCTTACTGCCCTTGTCACCTCCTTCGATTCCATCAAGTACTCCTCCCGGTCCTCCCCTCTCCCTGTTTTCTTGTACTTTCTAAAGGCAGCTCTTTTCCTCCTTACCTTTTCCATGACCTCCTTGCTCAAACAGTTCGGTTTCTTAGCCCTAGCCTTCTTGCTGTGGGCCTTACAGCAGGTTTTGGTTGCCTCTACTATCCCCAGCTTTATGAGCTCCCACCTCTGGTTAGTGTCCATACTAGATTGAATTCTGGCCAGGTACCCTTTTACCACTTCCCCCATCCTCCCAAAGTCGGCCCTCCTGAAGTCCAGCAATCTTGTGCCAGATTCCACTCCTTCCTTGCCCATATCCAATGTGAGCTATACTGAGTGGGGGGCACTCCCCGACAGCGGTTCCTCCACTGTAAGTTCTTTCACAAAGTCCCCATTTACCAGCACAAGGTCAAGGGTATTCCCTAACCTAGTTGGTTCACTGAGTATTTGCAGCAGGAAGCTGTCCTGGAAGGCATCCAGCAGTAACTGCTCCCTTCTGTTCCTGGTTGTTGGGGTACTCCAGTCCACTCCTGGCATGTTGAAGTCCCCCACAATCACCACACTACCCTTCTCACAGGTCCTCCCGATCTGTCCTGCTAGTTTCCTGTCTAACTCCTCCGTCTGAGATGGCGGCCTGTACACCACTCCCATTCTAAGAATCCTATTCTTGGAATCCTGGATTTGGCATCCAAATTGACTCCGTACTACCCTCCTCCCCTTCCTCCCTTACACACTTCAGTCCTTCCTTCACATATAGTGCCACACCCTCTCCTTTCCCAATCACCCTGTCCCTATGAAATAACCTGTACCCTGGTACAGACAGATCCCAGTCATTGCATTGGGTGGCCCATGTTTCTGTGATGGCTGCAATGTCCACCTCTCCCTCTGCCATGAGCACCTGTAACTGCAGTTTTCCTCCCAAGGCTCCTAGCATTAAGGGTAACCACCTTCCACCCTTCCCCCCCCCATCCTGCCCTTCTTTACTAGCATTACCAATAGTACTTGTCATTTGTCCTTTGTCACTGTTATAGGGGGTAAGCTCATATGGTTTCCCAACCTGTGGTCTCTGCATGTCTCTTGCCCAACTGCCACCCCCCGCTCCTAGTTTAAATTCCCTACTTCCTCTATGTACTCCTCCATCCCCTGTTTCAACACTTTCTTTCCCTCCTCACTCAAGTGTAGTCTGTCCTTGACATAGAGACTACTGTCCACCCAGGTCCCTCCCCTCCCCCCAACAGCCCATACCCTTTAGCACAACACCAGGTTCTTAGCCATCCATTAAATTCCTCTATTCTCAGCTTTTCTTGTTGTGCTTGCCTTGGGCACTGGAAGTATCTCTGAAAAAGTTACTGATCTTCCTGCCCCCTCACATAATTGTCCTAGTTCCTCAAACCTCCTCTGGACTATATCTACTGTCTTGTCAGCCAGGTCGTTGGTCCCAAGATGTATAATTAAATGAGGCTTGTCCCTACCCCTTCTAGCATATTTCAAAACAGATTGTCCCACTCTTTCTGCTGTCATTCCTGGCATGGCCTCCACCCAAATGCAACTATGCCTCTCCCCCTTGCTACCCCACCTGACTCCTCTTAGTATTGAGTCCCCCAGCACTAAGATTCCACCACTCTTACTCCCTGCTTGCTTCCATTCATCTCCCTCTCTCATTTCCGGCTCTTCTTCCCCCTGCACATTATTTCCCCCTTTTGCCATTCTCCCAGCAGAACTTCCCCCCATTCCGGTTTGGTCCAGGCATTTATTAAATACTCCTCTAATTAAATAATTTCCCTCCTCCACCTTCTTCCCTCTAGCAGTGCAAAACTATTTTTTGAAGACCCTTCACAAATGCCCGCTCCCTCCCTCTCTCTTTATAGTAACCTGTTCTCTCCTTTCCAGTCCATGACTTTTGCCACTTCTTCGCCTCCCCTCACAAGTCCCTATCTCCTCCTTCCATTTGTCTTTTGTCTCCTGACCTGGTTTCCCCAGCAATCGTTCTTCCTGGCCTGGGCCCCCTTGTCTCTGCTTCCCTTCTTCTGACCCTCTCCTCACCACTATTGGCTTAAATCGCCCTCCCTCATCTCCCATTCTCCCTTCCTACAGTATTGGGCTAAACCCACCCCCAGTCTGCCTTGCCTGTCTTAGTTCCTCCTGCAGGCCCTCAATCTCCTTTCTGAGTTTCTCTTTGTGGTTGCACATTAAACATCCTCCTACACTCCAGGCAATTTTTAGAAAGATTGGTGCACCTCAGTTGTTGCAGCCTACCACCCTATCCATTGCTGTCATTGCCCACCAGCGATCCCCCCCACCCTTCCAGATGCAGGATACCAAACACTCCCCCAAGTCTCCCCTCTCCCCCCTCTATCAGTGCAAAACATTTTCTTTTCTTATTTTCCCTTACCCCCTTTGTTGTACACTCAGGATTGCTGCTCGAACTCTCTCTCTATAGCTGTTACTTCTTCACTTCCCAACTCAGATCCAACAAACTGCAAGCAGTTTGGGACTTTCCCCAAGATCCAAAAGGTTTGGTTGGCTGATCTGTCTGTCAGTCACAACAAGGGCTCCCCCTTCAGGTTCATTTAGGCGCCAAAATGCAAAAACTACAATTCCTACAAGTTTTGGCCCCACCAAGCCCCTGTATGCAGGCTCCATTTTAGAGTCCCCAAAGGCACTGATTGATGGAGATAGACAGAACAGTCCTTGCTGCAATGAAAACAGGTTAGAACAATCTGCAATATTATTATCACTCTAATAGATAATCAGCAAATAAGCACATCTTATAACAGAGCTCTCTCTGCGCAAATAGCGATGGCAGAATGGAGCAATTATCTGGCAGCCCGAGTGGGACTTGAGCACAGAAACACTCAGCCCCCCCACCCCAGATTAATTATAACTGCAATCCAGGCAGCTCTTAAAGAGACAGTGCACAGAGGCTATACAGGCACTCTTTGGCAATACATTTAAACTGCTAAAATGTAAGACACCAGCCTGGCAGTGAACATTTAGGCAAGCTCAAGGAAGACTTTGGGAACCCCCATTTGTAGGGGGGTTACACTCATCCCTGTCTGGAGAAAACTTGGCATCCACGTCAAGTCTGTACCATCACAATATCAAAAATACGACATAAATAAGACATCTATATAATTAGCTTGTTACATTACTATACATTTCAATATACTTCACTTTACTACATCCATATTGACAATACTTATGCATGTTTCATACAAGTAATACTGATTCATTTAATAACTTCTTGTACATTAAACAAAGTAAAAGGGGGCCCTTCCCTATCCGCTAACTTGGGGCTGGATGGAGCAGGGGCACCATGGTGACAGGGAAGAACAAGTAACCTGGAGTTGGCCGTCAAGCTCAATTTGGGCAGTGAGATTGGTGAAACATAAACCCCTTTGTAAACCAAATTGAGAGGCAAATCCACTGGCCTCCCAGGGGAATCATAACTAAAGCATAGCACTGGCTTGACAGTTTGGTCAGTCTTTCTGGGGGGAGCAGCCACCAGTCTCTGTACTTTCAGCACTAACTTTGGAGCTTTCGTCACTTGTGAGGGGTGCCTCTGCATGGATGGGAATGTCCAAACTTGGAGCACTGTCGGCTCCTTGCTCTGTAGGCTCTGTTTCCACAACACTTTGCTCATTATCTTCCAACGGAGGCTCAGGTTGCTCATTTTGAGGAGGCTCTGGCACCAGGGGCTGTCAATACTCTCACATTGTTCTTCAGGTTCTGGTGTTTCACCAGGGAGACTCAGACCATCAGCCCCTTCTTCGGGCAGTTCACACAGTTCCACAAAACACAGAGTCCGCAACCTCAGACGTAATACTTTGCACTTCACTTTCAGGGGGCACTGCCTCCAAGGACGATGCTGGAGGATTAGGCAGTCCAGAAGGCCCAGTTTCATCCCCACAATTAGTCATAGGGTTACCTTGAAACAGCTGACTCAGTTCATAGGAGGGGTAACAGGCATTGTCACACTCACTTTCGTCAGAGGTGGACTGACAGTCACTGTCATTCTGGGCCTGCTGCAGGGGAAACCTTCAGTCTGTACCTACTTTGGTAGGTTGACTCTGTCTCTTTTTTGCAGCAGCATGAGTCACCGGCCCAGGGGAATCAATCTCTGATGGTTCAGCCTCAATTATGACTTGGCCGATAGGTAGCAAGTGGTTACAGTGCATGGTCTTGACAGCTTTGGAGTTATTCTCTGGGCGCACTTTGTACACTGGTAAATCATTCAACTTTTCAACTAGTACATGGGGAAGATGGTGCCACCTGTCAGCAATTTTGTGTTTGCCATGCAGTCCCAAATTGCATAACAATACACAGTATCCAGGCCGAAACTCCTGAGCCTTTACTTTTTTATCATGCCTCTCCTTGTTGGCGAGGTTTCTTTTGGTGGCCATTGTCTGGGCCAGTTGATAGGCTCGGACCCCATCTGGAGAGACCCCAAAGCAGACATCAGCGGGCAGTCGTGCCTCCCTCCCAAACATAAGGCGGTAGGCGGAGAACCCAGTAGCATCATTTTTTGTGCAACTGTATGCATGGACCAAGCTGCTAATCTGCTGGCTCCACTTGGGCTTGTCTTTGGGATGGAGGGTTCCCAGCATATCTAGAAGGGTGCGGTTAAAACGTTCTGGTTGAATGTCCCCCTGTGGGTGATAAGGGGTGGCTCTTGATTTCCTCCCCCCTCCCCCCCACAGATGCACCCCCCATAGAGAGAGCATTTCTTTGATTAGCCGACTTTCAAAATCTCTGCCTTGGTCAGAGTGGATCCGCTGAGGGGCACCATAGTAGACAAAGAAATTTTCCACTAGCACCTTGGCCACGGTAGAGGCCTTTTGATCTTTAGCTGGAAAACCTTGTGCATGCCATGTGAAATTATCCGTAACCATTAACATATTGCCAATATTGCGTTGATCAGGTTCTAAACACAAAAAGTCTATGCAGACCAGTACCATGGGGGCGCTGGTAGTAATATTGACAAGGGTGGCAGCCCTCTGAGGCAGAGCTTTCCTTTGCAGGCAACGACTGCAGGTCTTTACATGGTGCTCAACATTGGCCCCCATCTTGGGCCAGTAGAATCGAGACCATACCAAGTCGAGAGTCCTGCCAACACCAAGGTGCCCCATGTGAATGTGGCGGGGCCTCAGTACCAAATCTTTAAAGGCCATGAGCAGGACCAATTGCTGCTTGTCTACTTGACCGCTATGATCCACTGTCTCTCTGTACAACAACTGATTGTGTAACTTCAACTTGGGGTCTTCTTTAAACAATAGGGCAGTTCGCAAGTCAGGGGAACGCAATGTGGACACATCTTTATCCACACGTAGGGCATCAAGTGCAGGATGAATCATAGGATCTTGGGATTGAGCCCACTGAATACTGTCATTATCAAATTGAGGTAGTGCACCAATATCTAGCGCAGAGAAATGGCAATAGACAACTGGGATGCAGGTATCAGGAGGGCCCAAGCAATCTAAAACAGTCCACTGTGTCCGCAGACATCTGTTCATCTCTGTCAAATTTTTGGCACAATGCTTGGATGTCAGGTTCAGACAGCCTGACCCAATCATTCTTGGGAACTGGCCTTTGTGACAAGGCATCAGCATCAATATGGTTCAGTCCTGGTCTGTATTCAACAGCATAACCATAGGTTGATAAGGCAGAAAGCCACCGGTGCCCAGTGGCGTCTAACTTAGCTGAAGTCTGTACATAGGTTAATGAGTTATTGTCGATCTTCACCAATATCTTTCCCCCATAGAGGTATTCATGAAACTGGTCGATGGTGACCCAGTTTAGGGCAAGTAACTCTAGCTTGTGCAGAGGGTAGTTTCACTCTGATGGGGTCAAGCTCCTACTGACGAAGGTCACTGGTCTCAAACCATCCTCATGGTCTTGATACAACACAGCTCCTAGACCCTGCAGACTAGCATCTGTATGCAACACATAGGGCTTGGTGGGGTCAGCATAAGCGAGGATGGGGGCATGGGTGAGCTGGTATATGACTTCATGAAAGGCAGCTTCACATTTGGGTGTCCAGCGGGGACCAAAAAGTTCACCTCTGCGGATGTACACTTTCTCTGGTTCTTTGACGGCCCCTTTTCTATATTAATGGTTAGTAGGAGGGTAACCCTGGGTAAGATTCAAGAGTGGGTGAATCACCTTTGAATAGTCTTTTATGAACCTGCGGTAGTAGCCACAGAACCCCAGGAAACGTTGTAGTTCTTTCAAATTATGGGGATGGGGCCAAGTAGTCAGTGATTCAACCTTACTGGGATCAGTCTCTATCCCTTCTGCAGATACTATGTGCCCCACATACTTCATGGAGGTTTGAAAAAACTGCCACTTGTCAATGGACAGCTTGAGGCCGAAGTCTTCCAATCGGTCTAGGACTTTAAACAGTCGGGTCTCATGCTCCTCTAATGTGCACCCAAAAACAATGACATTGTCTAGGTATACCAGACATTCCAGCAAGTTCATATCTCCCACCGCTCGTTCCATCAGTCACTGAAAGGTGGCTGGGGTGCCTGAAATCCCCTGTGGCATTCTCAGGAATCCGTAGAACCCCGAAGGACAGCTGAAGGCTGTTTTCTCACAGTCCTCTGGCGCCATCGGAATCTGGTAATATCTGCTGCGAAGATCCAATACTTAGAACCATTTGCTCCCATTCAAACAATCCAGGGCATCTTGTATTCGGGGCAAGGTGTATTGATCAGGGATGGGCCACCGGTTCAGGGTTCGATAATCAACACACATTCTCACAGACCCATTTTTCTTACGCACCACCACAATGGGAAGGGCATATGGGCTCCTTGATTCCTGTATGATGCCAGCAGCGAGCATTTCCTTCAGGTGTCTCCTCACATCATTTATGTCTGCGAGGTGTCGGGATCTCTCTCGAAATGGCCGGTCATCATGCAGGCGTATGTGATGCTCTGCACCCTGGACACACCCTACGTCCCATTCTTTTAACGAAAACACTTGGTCTCTCTGGGCGAGTTTCTTGCTAATTATAGCCTTCCATTCAGCTGGCAACAGGAAATTACCAAAGCCAAACAAGTCCGGAGTCACTCTTTCCTTTTCACCAGAGTACTTGTTGCTGGGTAATACAGCAGTGCCTGCGCAGTGTACTGTAGCTAGGATGCACCCTCTGTTCAACCGGACCTCCCAATCTGACACATTCTGAATCTGGACCATCACTCGTCATGCATAGGTGTGAGCATGGGCAGGCAAAATGCTGGGTTTAACCAATAATCCCTCTGGTAGCTTTCCATCACCCGGTGCATCTAACATTAATATTTTATTTTTCACTTCCTTTCTAATACGAACCTCTCCCTGAATGGTGTGCTGAGCATTTGGAGTGAGTACCAGAGAATCAGGATCTTTCTTCCACACTATCCCCACCGGCTTATCTCCGTCGGCTTCGGTAATCCATTTTTGCAGATCATAGGCTCTCTTTATCACAGCTGGGATTCTCAGTGACCACCCAGTCCATTTCCCTTGTTTTTCATGACACAACTGCACTAGTCTTCCAAACATGGGGGCACTGGTTCCAATGAGCAAGGGAATCCCATTATACAATCCCGTTAATAAGGCACACCAGTGCTAGTGTCTCTACTTGTTCATCTGCACCAGTTACAGTCACAGGGAAAGACAACCAGAGCCGGACATATCCTAGGTAGGGATAAGACTTGTCGCTGAGGCCCCACACATGCAAACCTTCCAGAGATTGTAGTAGCACATCAGATAAGTATTTGTCACACCGGTCCTGGAATACAATGGTCACTTGCAACCTGCTATCGAGCACAGCCCAAGCATGGACACCACTGACAGTCACAGAAGTCTCCATCAAAGGGCCCACTATTCTGGACCACTCTGGAGAGGCAGTAGCAGAGGCCTGGACAGATGATTTAGCCACAAAGAAATTTGAGTTAGGATTTCTCAATCCTGCACTGCGGTCATTTCCAGCACTCCTCGACCATGGTCTCACTTTCCAAAGCTCCCCTTGAAGTCTGTATACAACTTTATCTAGGTCTTTTGGGGACCGGCATTCTCTCTTCATGTGCCCATCCTTCCCACAATTATGACAAAATATGATTTCTGGTGTCTGGTGTGGCCAAGACATCACATTGGGAGCTGAGGCGGGGGTACTACCAACAGAAAACCTTGGTTCCACCTCTATCTGTGGTGTGGTGAGCATTTGGAGACATCTAGTCACTTCTCTCACTTCCATAGTCAAGGCATCAATTTTTGAGCTGCTGTCAGCAGGAGATGCCTGGGTGTGCACCCCCACCCCCATAGCAGATGCAGTCGGATAATGGTCAGGGCCTGTACTCCAAGGAGCGGCCTTCATAAAGACACTGTTTTTTGTTTCTCTGAACTCCCTCAGCAGTTCATCCCATGGTGGAGCATCCATAGCAGTCCCTCTCTGCCTGGGCCTCCCGGGGCTGACGTTTAGATCTCGGATTCCGTCATGTAATTGCGGTGATTCCAGGCCATCAGCGAACGACCCCACGCCTGGAGCAGGGGTTGCAGCAGCTACGACTGCGGAGGACTCTGAAAAGCCTTCTTTCTCCTCAACTTCCCGTACCTCCTTCATCAACACATGGAAGGGCAAGGGACCAGATTTCCTTTGATGCAGTTGCAATTTGAGCAACACCCAGTTGGAATGCCAGGCAGAGCAGAGTATATGATCCAGTCTTACCCAGTCCACTTCACTAGAGGCCCAGTCTCCTTTCCGAAAAATGGTTTGTAGGATTCCCTTTAATCGATCCATGTAAGCAGATAACAATTCCCCCGGCTGTTGCCTAACATCTTTAAGTTTCCATTTCAAGGCCTCAACACTAGTGGTGCCCCCAAACACATTTTTAAGGGTGACTATGTACTCCTGGGCTTTGGCGTCAGGGTCAGAGGACCTCAGGGAGCAGAAAGTACATGGGGCGGGTCCCTGGAGGCTTTCCCCCAGGTAGGCCCTTTTTTTGGCCTCTGAGCATTGCCAGTCTTGTACCGCAAGAATAGCAGAGTCTATCCAGGTCTCCAGGTAAACTTCCCCATTCGGAGTAGGGTGGATGCCAGAAAAGAAAAAATTACTCACCTTAGTAATTGCTTTTCTTCTCATGGAGTCTTGCTATATTAGGACTTATTGCAGTTAGCCCCTGGCTCTGAACTGCCCCGTAGAGGAAACAGTTAACTCCAGAGAGATCTGGAGTTCCACAGCGCTGTTCAAAGCTCTATCTGGCCAGTTTCAAATGAAACTGCCAGGTTCTTTAGGAAGCTAAACTAACATAGCAAGTCTGTGTGGAAAAGCTCTACACTAGCCATTGGCTACCTACCAGTAGTAAAACAACAAAACACAACAACAATCACAGAATAAAAACAATATTACCTATTGTTGTTAGGATCACCCCTGACAAGCACTAATAGGCCCCTCTCCCAAAGACTCAAGTCCAGAGGGGACCATCTACCACTTAACAAAAACAGAATTACCTAGTTCCTAACCCAAATGAAACAAGGGGAGGAACTAGAGAGACTAAATGGCATGACACAGTGCTTGCACTAATTTGCCAACCCTGTACCCAAGTAGGAATTCTGAGAGGGGTAGGAGGGGTTGTCCTAATATAGCAAGACTCCATGAGAAGAAAAGCAATTACTAAGGTGAGTAATTTTTTCTTCAAACACCATGAAGTCTTGCTATAATTAGGACTTATTGCAGATTATACAGCAGTACCTCCATGGAGGAGGGCCAGAACCTACTTAGGGAATAGGCTCTGAAGCACAGCTGTGCCAAAACGAGCATCTCTCCTGGACTGGACGTCCAGGGAATAATGCTTGGTGAAGGTGTGGACTGTCTTCCAGGTAGCAGCTTGGCAAATTTCCAAAATGGGAATATCTCTAGCAGCCGCTAGAGATGCAGCTGTACCCCTGGTGGAATGAGCCCTCAGTCCTGAGGGAGGTTCTCTACCTAGTTTTTGGTAACAGAACTGGATACAAGAGACAATCCACCTTGCGACTGTCCTCTTAGTGGCAGGTCTCCCTTTGCCCACTTCTCCATAGGTAAGGAAGAGTTGGAGGGATTCGAACCTATGACCCTTGGTGCGTTCCAAATAGTAGCTTAGAGCTCTTTTGACGTCCAAACTGTGCAGTCTCCTCTCCCCTGAGGAAGAGTGCTCAGTGAAAAATACTGGAAAGAGATGGATTGGTTGAGATGAAAATCTGAAACCACTTTAGGTAAAACTTTCTGTTAGTCCTGAGGACTACTTTATCTCTGTGAAAAGAAATAAAATCCTTTTCCACTGACAAGGCTTGTAATTCCTTATACGCCTAGCAGAAGTGATAGCCACTAGAAAGACAGTCTTCCAAGTTAAAACTTGAGATCTGCGAAGACAGAGGCTCAAGAGGATTGCATTAGCTGAGCAATGCAAACATTCAGATCCCAGGCCGGAGCTGGTTCCCAAAGGGAGGGTTAGTGTGAAGTAACCCCTTAAAAACTTGGAAACACAGGGTGAGAGAGGGAAACAGGATTCCTGCAGAAACAAAAACAAAAACAGCTGCTAGATGAACCTTCAAAGTAGCTGGTTTGAGGCCTAGGGAATTTAGATGGACCAAATAGTCCAATAAAATGGCCAAGTCAGCAGATTCTGGTACAATTTGCTTCTCAGAACACCAAAGGAAAACCTCTTCCACTTGGGTTGTAAGTGGCCCTAGTGGAAGGCTTCCTAGAAGCCTTCAAAATATCCAGGACACCTTGAGAAAGGTGTAAATCCAGCAAATTCTAGCTCCTCAAGAACCAGGCCTTGAGGTGGAGGGATTGAGGTCCGGTCACACACTCTCCCTGTGCACAGGTCAGCAGGTCGTGGTCCTGGGCAAGGTCAGGGAGGTTGGAATGTCAGGGACAGGAAGAGGTACCAGGGCTGCCTGGCCCAGTCTGGAGCAATCAGAATCACTTTGCAGGGCTGAGTTCTGATTTTTACTAGTACCCTGAAGAGGAGAGGGAAGGGAGGAAAGGCATACAGGAACTTCCCTTTCCAATCCAACTGAAAGGCGTCCAGGGGGACTGATCCCAGCACTGGAGGCCTGCAACAAAACAGAGGAAGTTGGTGGTTGTCTGGGGCTGCGAAAAGATCTATCTGAGGGGTGCCCCATCTGGCAAAGACTGTCCCCAGCACCAGAGGATTCAGGGCCCATTCGTGATGGCCCTGAGAAATCCTGCTGAGGGCATCCGCCAGGACATTGTCCTTCCCTGGGAGGTGAACCGCTATTAGGGAGGTGTTCAGGGAATAAGCCAGAGACCACAACTTCATTGCTTCGGTGCACAAGGCTGAAGACCGAGTGCCCCCTTGCTTGTTGATGTACCACATTGTTGTGGTGTTGTCTGTCCTGACTTGAACTACCTTGTTCTGGACAGTAGCTGAAAAACCTGGAAGAGCTAAGAGAACAGCTCTGAGTTCCAAAAGATTGATGTGGAGCAGAGATTCCTGGGGGACCACACTCCCTGAGTGGAAAGGTCAGTGAGCCCCCACCCTAACAGGGAGGCATCCGTTGGTGAGGGTGAGGGAATGAAGAACGGGTAAGAAGGGGACCCCTGAGTTGGATTGCTTTGATCCTGCCACCACTGAAGGGCTAGGATCAGGGTTTTGGTCACTGGGACTAATTTGGTAAGGGGTCCTTCCTTTGAGACCAGTAGGACCTCAAGTGGAACTGGATGTCCCTCATCTGAAATCTTGCTCCCTGCATGGCAGCTGTGGAAGCAGCCATGCCCTAGGAGTTGCAGAAAGTGCCTTGTGTTCGAGAGACCATGGGAGTAAGGAGGATGCCAGGGCAAAGATTCTGTCCACTTTCCAAGGGAAGAAATGCCCTGGCTAACTTTGTGTCAACTCTGCACCTATGAAAGTTAGTACCTGAACTGGTTCCAGAACTGACTTTGGAAAATTCAGCAGGAATCCCAGAGAAGTGAGAAGCTGCTGGGTGACTTGCAAGTGGGATTTACCTGATCTGGAGACTGACCCACTATGAGCCAGTCGTCCAGGTAGGAAACACAGCAACCCTTGCCTTCTTAAATGAGCCACTACCACAGCTAGACATTTCGTGAAAACCCTTGGAGCAGAAGTGAGGCCGAAGGGCATTGCTCTGAACTGGTAGTGGCCAGAGGGCAGTTCGAACCGGTGGTACTTTCGGTGAGAAGGCCTGATCAAGATATGAAAATAGGCATCCTTGAGGTCCAGGGAAGCTAGCCAGTCCCCTGGCCTTAGGGAAGGCAAAATCATTGCCAGAGTTAACATTTTGAACTTTGGTTTCAAAGATGCTTGTTCAGGAACCTTAAATCTAGGATGAGCCGCATTCTCCTGTCTTTTGGGGGTAAGGAAGTATCTCGAGTACAGTCCCTTGCCCTGATGGCAAGGAGGAACCCTTTCCACTGCTTTGCAGTCTAGAAGAGAAAAACCTCTGCTTCCAAAGCAAGGGCTTCTGAAGGATTTGCAGGAGGAAAATGTCTGGCTCTCATCTTTGGGAACTGCTTGAAGCTGAGAACCAGACCTTGGTTACCACCTCAGAACCCATTTGTCCGAAGTTAGGGACAACCAGTTCTGGCTGAAATAAGCCAACCTGCCCCCACGGTACAGGAGAATCGGCCCTGGACACCCCGTCAGGGTGCCTGTAGTAGCAGCTTTAGGCTGAGGAGAGGAGAGGGTCTGCCTGTGCCCGTCTACCTCTGCCTCTGAAAAAAACCCTCTGTGCAAGGCTGAAGAGGCCTGAACTTGATAAAAGGCCTGTGGTAAGGCCTGCCCCTACCTTGAGGGGCATGCCTTTGTGGAGTGGCATGCCTCTCCTTAGCTTGAGGCACTTTTGTAGGTAGTTCTGTATTCATCCATCTTTTTCATGTAATTTTCTGTTTGATCCCCAAATAGAGAATTTCCTACCACCGGAAAATCTATAGCCTTTGACTGAGTATCTTGGGACAGATTAGTGCATCTGAGCCATGCCAACCTACGGAGAGCTACAGAAGTGGCCATGACCCTAGAGGAAACATCATTAACATCAACAGCAGTATGAAATTGAACTTTAGAGGCTTCAATGCCATCAGCAGCCACTTGTTCCAACTCACTAGCCAGCTGGCCCTGGGCCTGCTTGGCCAACTGCAATATAGTGTCCCATCTAGATTTCTGATATCTAGCCACATAAGCCATATAATTAGCCTGTCTGAGTCCCAACGAAGCTGCCATATATTGTTTTTTCGCCATGGCATCAATCTTCCTGGAATCCTTATCAGGAGGATGTGAGGCCAGGGGAATATTAGCCTTGTCACAGGCTGCAGCTTGAACAACACCTACATGACTACACTGGTCAGTGAGGAAGTCTGTATCAGGGCCTGATAAAGTATACCTTCTGTCCATTTTTTTATCTACAGGAGGGACAGAATGAGGATTTTTTTAAATCTTCGTTGTTTGCTTCCTAAATGACTTATGCAAAGGAATAGACAACCTTCTAGACTCTGGAATATCCATCATTTCTACATAATCAGGCTCCTCTTGCTCATCCACAGTCTCCTCTAAAGGGAGCTGGAGGGTTTCTGCCACCTTTTTATAAAACCTAAAATGAGAAGGGGACTCAGACAGCAAAGGGAGAGATTCAAAGGGTCTGTCTGGAGAAATGTCCGGCTCAATGGGCACGTCCAGACCTTCCCAGTCACAAATGCACTGATCAAATTCCCCTTCCCCCCCCCGTGGTTCATAAAAATCCTCAACATCATAATCCTGAACCACTGGACCTGAACGAGCCACCCTTTTCCCAACTAAAGGGGGTTTGACAAGTCCCTGAGACAAAGACTGAACAATCTGTATGGCTTTTGCTATCTCTGCAGCAGTTGGAGAGACAATTTTGGACTCCAGACCTGCTGATTTCTTTGTCTTTTTTACTGGGACTGGTTCCTCTGAACCAGCCTTTCTTTTGCCCGAGGAAGTCTCGCCCTGGTCAGAGGGCACTCCCTCTGGTCCAGTGGGTGCTGGACCGGGCTGGCCATCCGGGTCAGCGGACTTTTTGGCCTCTCGTTCCCTGAGCCGGCCCAATCTCTTTTCTAGGGTGGCTGCAGGGAAATTTTTACACACCTGGCAGTCTGACAGGAGGTGGTCAGCCCCCAGACAATAGACACAAGTGGTGTGTGGGTCAGCCTTGGCAAAGGCTTCCCCACAGACATCACAGTGTTGAAACCCAGTGGGCCCGGTTTTTCTTTTGGGTTTCTCAGACATAATGCCAGCCTAACAAAACTTGCCCTTTAAACGGCTGTGCCAGGCAAGACACCCTTATCGGTTCCTAACCGTGTCACGGGTATTTGAAAAAACCCAGATAATGCTAGGTTTTTTTAGAACCGATAAGAACCGGGAACCGCACTTCTAAAAGCCCATTCAATGAATAAATTCGTTATTTTAAGCAAACCGATCGGTTCAGACTGAACCGATAATGAATTTCCACACAGACTTAAACACTAGTACTTACGGTTTACCAGATAGAGCTTTTGACCGAAAATGCGGTAAAATAGACACTTTGGCCGGTTCAAATGAACGAATAAACTCGCTTGAACATGAAATGAACCGAGCTGAAGGAGCTGATCTCCGGAGCGACTGTTCAGTGAAAGCGGAGTAAAGAATCTGGCAGTTTCATTTGAAACTGGCCAGATAGAGCTTTGAACAGCGCCCTCGCGCTGTGGAACTCCAGATCTCTCTGGAGTTAACTGTTTCCTCTCCGGGGCAGTTCAGAGCCAGGGGCTAACTGCAATAAGTCCTAATTATAGCAAGACTTCATGGTGTTTGAATACCTTGAGCTTGAGGTAAGGGCCATGACTACTTGCTGGTTCAGAGGCAAGTACAGAAGTTGGTGAAAGAACAGGTGCTGGGGCCGGTGTGGACAGTGGGGACTCCCAGGTGGCAGGAATAATTTTTTTAACTCCTCCACAGTTTTGCCCTCCTCCAGTAATAACTCGGCAAACTTCTCCTCAAAAGACTTAGATAACAGTGGGGGCTTATCCTCTAAGGGGTCCTTGCTATCTTTGGTTATCACCCTCCAGGCAGCTGGGAACTCTTCTGGAGTGATAGTCTGGGGCACCTTTGAACTGTCCAGGGGGTCGCTACACTCCATCAAGGCCATGAGAGTTTGGGCAGTTAAATCAACCTGTCAACCCACCACTAAAGCTTTTTTTCAAACATTCAACTTTAGAAAGTGCTACTTCAACAGTATCCTTACTAATGCCCATAGGTATATCCAGTATTAGCAAAGCATTATGGGGGTCAATCTCTTGCCCCATACACCACCCCACCAACTGGTGCACAGTCACTTCTGTTGGGGTAGCCATTTATGTTTGACAATAATTCGTAATTTTGGCCACTAGAAGACACAAAATCCCAGCGGTGAGCCTCCAATATGTAACTCCTAGGTGGCGCTATCCCACGGGCTACCACCCCTGCCTACTTGACTAGTAGCAGGTTAAGGGGCCTAGGTTCAGCAACGGGCGCCTCCACCCGGAGGTCAGGGTTGATTGTGGTCAAACTAACCTGGGCACAGCCCTCCGGGACACTGTAACCCCCCTCTTTCCCTTCTAGTGGCCTGAGCAATACACGATAATCACTTTCACAGTACCCCTTGTACACCATACAAGTACCCACACTGTTTGCACTTACCACCAGGGCTGGTTCCTCTGGCTTGACCCTGGGGACCCCCTGTAAAACAAGGTTATGCACAGCAAATAGCAACAGTACAGTACTCTTGGCACAAACTGGAACCACAGTCAGGTTAAATGCAGAAAAAGTCAGATCTGAGTTATTTAGGGGACTTGAACAAGGAAGGGGCGTAATCAAGTTGATTGGCTTAAAGGCTATATTAATCCGACAGTTGTGCATGTGCTTTAAGTCCCCACGCAGTCACACCTCTGGCTACCCAGGTAGGAAAACAATGGGCTAGCTAGGAACGTTGCAGCTGGTTGGAGCCCTGTGATGGAAGAAAGCAACATGCACAACACACACTATTTGTAATCCGGAGCCGGAGGGCTCAGTTCATGAAAGAAAAAGCAACCAGACAATCAGATGACAACACTTTAGATTTAGTTGTTGTTGCAAGGAGCTACCCTGATGTTTACTCATGATACCCAATACTGGACACAGGCAGGATGAAATCGAGACTGCAGGTTGTTGAGCTGGAGTGCCCGGAGAAGCGGGGCCCACACGAATCACCGAGGCGTCATTCCTGTTCAAGTGTTGAGCAGAGGGCTGATCCCCAGGCAGGTTTCTCATCGATGGCTTTCTCTGTGCAGCGGGTAGTTGGGCTGGGCCAGTGTGGCAAGGCCCAGGCCCAATGGAGATGATTTTGGATTCAGTCCATGGGGCTGGATGCAGCTACCAGCAAGCAGAATACAGTTCAAACCACAGTGGGGAACCAAATCGTGACCCACTAGCAGCACACAGCACATTTACACGTAAGGAAATTCTAATGCAGCTTCCAGCAGGCAGAACATAATTCAAACCACAGTGGGAAACCACATCACGACCCACTATAAGCACACAACACATTCACATGTAAGGAAATTCCACTGTACCAGGCAAAAAGCTCTCCGGTCGCAATCACAGAGTCTCTACACAATCCAGGAATTCAGATGTGGCTGGAAGTCCAAATAGGCCAATCACATTCAGCAAATCTTTGGTCTTCTTCAGGTAGGAGCCTGGTCACAATTCAGGGGCTTAAATCGCTCTTCAGATTCGGATTCAGTCCGAATAAAGCTCTCTTTTCCCTCTCAGGGACAGCAGGCAGGCATGCAGGCCAAACTCAGGCCTTTCCACAGTTCTCCCACGCGAATCCAATCAGGATTGCTGCTCGAACTCTCTCTATAGCTGTTACTTCTTCTCTTCCCAGCTCAGATCTAACTGAAACTGCAAGCAGTTTGGGACTTTCCCCAAGATCCAAAAGGTTCAGTTGGCTGATCTGTCTGTCAGTCACAACAAGGGCTCCCCCTTCAGGTTCATTTAGGTGCCAAAATGCAAAAACTACAATTCCTACAACTTTTGGCCCCACCAAGCCCCTGTATGCAGGTTCCATTTTAGAGTCCCTAAAGAACTGATTGATGGAGATAGACAGAACAGTCCTTGCTGAAAAGAAAACAAGTTAGAACAATATGCAATATTATTATCACTCTAATAGATAATCAGCAAATAAGCACATCTTATAACAGAGCTCCCTCTGCGGCAAATAGCAATGGCAGAATGGAGCAATTATCTGGCAGCCCGGGCGGGACTCGAGCATACAAACACTCAGCCCCCCCCCCCAGATTAATTATAACTGCAATCCAGGCAGTTCTTAAAGAGACAGTGCACAGAGGCTATACAGGCACTCTCTGGCAATACATTTAAACTGCTAAAACACAAGACACCAGCCTGGCAGTGAGAATTTAGGCAAGCTCAAGGAAGACTTTTCGAGAACCCCCATTTGTAGGGGAGTTACACCTTGATTAAGACAATTGAGAGTGACACGTTCCCCATATGACCCCTTGCCATGGGAAGGCTTGAGCAGTTGTGCAGGGGCTCTTCCCACACTATATCATTCATTTGGGCTGTGCTGGCAACAGTTTCACTGTGAGCGGCTTTGATAGTTCATGATAATGCTAATATACTTGGTTCCATTTATAATTCATGCTGTCTGTTCTTTTACTATCAATGTATCACTTGATTATGTAACCTGAAGATAACATAAATTTATTAATCACCCAGGTCACTGTGTACGTACATGTTATGTTGTATTTCTGTTCAATCAGTTCAATACAAATATTTTACAAAATAACACAAAAGCCAGGTTTTAACTGAAGCTGAAGTTGGAGCAACAAACCCCTTTTGGGGACAGAAAGACTGGAGGCAGTATGGCGCAGTGGTTTAAGGCTCTGAGCTGCAAATCTGGAGACCTGGGTTTGAATCCCACAGCCCCCACTTGCATACTGTGTGACCCTGAGCAAGTCACTTAACTTCCTCGTGCTCCCAGGTTGCACCTGCAAACAAGCTTTCAGCTTAGTGTGTCTCACCTGGTAAAATAATTGGGTAAAAAAAAAAAAAAAAAGATCTGGCGGTGAGAGGTCACAGCACAGTACACAAT
Source organism: Neoceratodus forsteri (assembly GCA_016271365.2). Taxonomy (NCBI): domain Eukaryota; kingdom Metazoa; phylum Chordata; order Ceratodontiformes; family Ceratodontidae; genus Neoceratodus; species Neoceratodus forsteri. Next base: position 272,577,019 of record CM028130.1, on the reverse strand, counting down.
CCATATTCAAAGGACCATATTTCCATTGTTTCATTTTATTTTGGAAAAGCCAGGCTTTAAACTGAGCAACAGCCCATAGGAACTCAGCTCCATTACCTCTTAAAAAACTGTATGACAGTTCTACCACCTCTGTCATATTTCTCCATTGACTGCTATCACCACCTAGAAGTCTAGATCTGAGAGCTCCCTCATGTAAACATATCCAATTTTACTACTGGAAAAAGCACACTGAGAAAATGTACCTACTTCAATCAGGAGGTCCAGTTCTTGAAATTGTTTTACAAGGCCCTGGCACAGAACAACCTGATCCCTCTCTGCATTTTCTTAACACATTCCTAATCAGTTTTCACCCGTGCTGGGCCCACAGAAGGCTCAGGGAGAGGGGTGGGGGTGCAGCAACATAGGGCAGATTAAGGCTGGACAGTGCCATTCCCATCCAATGTACTGAATGTGCTCATCAAGTGTACCAGAGAACTATGAGACAAGGTCACTCTGAATCAAGCCCTACAAACTTTATATGTAGGAATCTTTATTTCATGGACATTTCTGATCTTCTTCAAGGATATCTCTTGCAGCAGGTCACACCTTAAGAACTACAGACATCAGGCATCAGGACCACACAGAAACATTTTTGGTAGTAGTCTAACTGAGATGCCCATGGCAATGTCATCATGTCAACGTCCACCCTACATAGCAGAAGGCAGCCCCCCGCCCTCCTCAGTTCCTTTCCACCATACACCACCACACTTCGGACTCCATGGAGTACTGTCGCTTCAGGAAAACACCATTTTTCGACTTCCAGTGACATCACCCAGATGGTAGCAGCCTAGAGGAATGAGCTCCGGACTCCCCAGCAGTATTAAACTCATTTTCTACCTCATTTGACTAGGAAAGTGCTGAAGTCAACAATCGGGGGCTGTTTTAATGTCAGCTAAACAAATTAAGCCAAAAAGGTCGAGGCAAGACCAAAAAAGTAGTAAATTAAAGCAGCTTACTCTCCATAAAGGCAAGGAAGGCCTAGCGACCATGTCAAGAGTACAGTCCCCCCTCGGTATCATCGATCGACTTCGACGAGGAAGACTCCCAGCCCGAGGTACCAATGGAAATAGCAGTGGCTAAAATCCTCAAGTCTGTACAAAAAATTGAGACATCGATCGCTGATCTTAAGATGGAAGTTAAAAATATAAACAACAGGGTCGAGGGAGTAGAAAAGCGTGTAACCCAGACTTCGGAGAGACAAGATGCAATGGACAAACTGATTATACATCTCTTACACAGAGAAAGGCAAATGCATACCCGAATGGAAGATTCAGAAAATTGAGCAAGATGAAATAATTTTAGAATATATAGGATCAAGGAGGGGGAAGAGGAGGGTTATCCTACTACAGCAGACTTTATCCAACATGTGCTGACATCGCTATTAACCATACTCTTGGACTTCTCCCTCACAATCGAGAGGGCCCATAGAGCTCTGGGGCCCAAGCCGACAGACAAGAATACCAGACCACGATCCTGGGTAGTGAGAATGCTGAATTTCCAAGAAAATGATTACATACTAAAAGAAGCTTGGCGAGTTAAAAACCTCACATTTGCAGGGGGACAAGTGTTTCTGGACCAAGATTTCTCGACAGAGCTGCAGTATCGTCAGAACCAAGTCAGAACAGTCATAAAAGAATTAAAGAACAAACACCAAATCAAAGCCCAGATAAACTACCCAGCAAAATTAAAAGTATACATGGGCTCCTCATTCAAAGTATACCCAACCCTGGTGGATACGGTCCCATTTTTGAAGGAGAAATAAATAGTGATCCCGAATCTGGATTGCGACCATTTGGAGCAAAAACTGATTGAAGGGGCATGGAGCCTGGTGAATCAAGGGAAGAAAAAAAACCCTGCTTGGTCGTGGCCAAAATATTTAATACCAGATCTCACGAGGATGCTCAATGCGGTGGATAGCCAGGAATCAGAAAAATGAATGGAGGGGTGAGAAGGACATCTGCGAGGGAGAGGAGATTCGAGAGGATTCAGAGATGGAAATAGAAGAGACGGTCTGAAAGTTGGGGGAAGCGAAAGACTGGACTGGGGAGAAGCTCATGGGGGGAATAAGGGGACATAGGTTTCTACATATGAGACTTCGGACTTTTGAGTAATGGACTCAATAATGGTATGAGGTAAATGTTGGCTAGAAGGCAAATTCAGCTGGGGGGGGGGGCGCTAAGGCTGGGTTGCTGCTAACTCATTCCTGGCTGAAAATTAATTTTGGCTGGGGGCGTTAATTCTGGGGGACTGCTGCCGTTCTGTTGAACAACTAGAGCGAATCCCTATTAAGGGATAGGCGGGGCAGTGGCCCAGCGAGCCCACCCATACAGGCTACTGGGAAATTAACAACAGTAGCTGAAATGCGCAGTAGCACCTAGGAAGCATAAGAAGGGGGACTGATTTAAGAGGGGATGCAAGCTCTGAGAAGCAGCTGCCACGATGTTGAAAAGTTCTACAGAGTTGAAATATGTTAAACGATGTTTATTCAACGGTTTAGTAAGTTTACTTGTAAAAGCAGGATGGGGTTCCACGAGAAATTTACAAAGGAGGTTGAGAAGGTGGAAAGGGATAAATCAAGACAATGGTTAATCTTAAAATAATTCCATATAATGTGAAAGGAATACATGCCCCGGTTAAGCGGACGAAAATCTTAACTGAATTGAAACGAATGGGATGCGATGTGGCTCTTATTCAAGAAACACACTTAATGGAAACAGAGGGTTTGAAATTAAGATGGTCATGGGTGGGAGAGGTATATGCTTCGCCGAGTAGAGATGGGAGGAAGGATGGAGTGGCAATTCTGGTGAAAAGGGGGTGCCCCCTCATGGTCAACCGGACAGACACGGCTAAAGAGGGGAGATATGTCAGAATATCTGGTACTGTTTTGGATGTCCCTTTCCATATTTTTAATCTCTATGCTCCAAATGTTAAAGGGGGTAGTTTTTTTAAAGAAATCCTAGACAAACTGATAAGACTGCCGCAAGGACGAGTATTGGTAGGGGGGATTTTAACTGTGTGCCATGCCCATTTTTGGACAGATCGTCAGGTTGTATCCAGACAAACAGGGAAGCGACTAAATGGCTTAAGTGTTTGATAAGAAGTTTAGATTTTGTGGATGTGTGGTGAGCACGTTTCCCCAGGACACGGGGATTATACTTACTATTCGACGGTTCAGAGGTCATATTCTCGGATTGATTTATTTCTCCTTCAAAAGGCATACATGTATATGGCCTCTGGATCTCGAATACACTCGATCACTAACTCGGACTATGCTCCGGTTGAGACTGTCCTGATGGTGGAACAAGAAGAGAGACACCCTATTTGGAGACTGAATGTCTCCCTTCTGACAGACAAATCCACAATTAAAAGGATAGAGGATAGATTCAAAGAATTTTTTTTATGCAAAAGAGAATGAAGGTTGCCAACCTATAATCAGATGGGATACAGCAAAAGTAGTAGTTAGGGGTGAACTGATAAGTATTGCTTCTAGGAATAAAAAACTGGCTAGTCTTACTCAGGAAAGACTCTTATGAGAGGTTCAACAAAGGGCAATGGAACATAAACAAGATCCGAATGATGGGGAACGGTTAAAACAACTGGAATTAGCTAGAAAGAAATTAAATGAATATGAAGAGAAACAGGCAGAGAGAGATGGATAAGATGGCTGGGATATAAATATACAGAGGTGGGGCACAGGGCAGCTCATACATTGGCATTCAGGTTGAAACAACAGGAAGCAAACCACATGATTAAAAACATAATAATAGATGAGAAAACAGGAGAGAAATGAAGTAAACTGGTGGATATTGCACAGGCCTTTAGGAATTTTTACCAGACATTATATACAGAGTCGATAGTTCCAGAGCAGATGGAGGAAAAGATAAATACTTTTTTAAAGATCTTGAGTTGCAAAAACTAAGTAAAGAAGACAGGATAGGGTTAGGAGCTAAAATTACACAGAAGGAAATAATCCAGGTAATTAGAGAACTGAAACAGGGGGAAAGCACCTGGACCAGATGGGTTCAGTAGTGAGTTATACACTTAATGTTGTGGAACTGTTGCCTCCATCCTGACCGAAGTCTTCAATAACTGTTTGGAGGAACAAGCCCTTCCCCCAGCATGTACTCAGCAATTATAACAGTTATACCAAAAGAAGGGAGGCCAAGGGATAGGTGCACCTCCTACAGCCCCATCTCCCTCCTGAATCGGGAGTGTAAAATCCTGACCAAGATTCTGGCTAATAGGTTACAAAAAGTAATCACTAAACTAATTCATACAGATCAAACAGGATTTATTCCAGGGAGGAATCTGGCAGATAATATCCGGAGACTGTTGAATGTCATCACAGGGGCGAGAGAATTTAAAGACCAGGGACTAGCCATTTTTCTAGACGCCGAAAAGGCATTCGACCGCCTGAATTGGCAGTTTCTGATTGCTGTTTTGAGGGAGATGGGTCTGAGGGATGAATTCCTTAATTGGATAAAGATACTGTATAATAGACCTATGGCAAGGGTGAAAGTAAATGGGGAATATCTACGCAGATCCAGATACAAAGAGGGACTAGACAGGGTTGTTCCCTGTCTCCATTACTGTTCGCAATCAGTATTGAGCCCCTGGCTCAAGCCATAAGGAGACATCCTAAGATTACTGGTATAATGGTAGAAGGGGTAGTAAATAAAATATCACTCTATGCGGATGACTCATTAGTCTATGTGTCTAGCCCAAAGCAGGCCATACCTCATCTTCTGACCCTGATACAAAACTTTGGCAAAATGTCAGGATATAAAATAAACCAAGAGAAAACGGAAATTAAATTAATTTCAGGAGAATGGGATCAGGATTTTAAAAAAATTTCACCCTTCAAGTACACTAAAAAGCGAATAAGATATTTAGGAGTTAAAATCCCATATGATATGAAGGATTTCTATAAATTAAACCATGGGGCTTTAAAAACACAGATTAGGAAAGACCTAGACAGGTGGAAACTAATACCGTTGGGGTTTACTCAGAAAATAGACACTATCAGGATGAACATCCTGCCTCGCTGGTTGTTTCTCTTTGGCACCCTCCCGATAGATATACCCAGTAAGGATTGGAAAGATTTAGAGAAGAAGTTAGCTAGTTCCATCTGGGCAGGAAAAAAAACCCCGGATTAGGCAACAACTGTTGTCAATATCTAAAAAAGAGGGGGGAGGGGTATGCCACATCTGCGGACATACTTTTATGCAGCCCAAATGATGCCACTCTTGAAACTCTTAATACAGGACAAACCCCCAGACTGGGTGGAGATGGAAAGGAGAGCCCATATAAATCTACCAGTGCAGGTTCTCCCGTGGACCATAACGAAGGCAAACCTGACCAAGGTTAGGAATTGCTGGACAAGGCAAACTCTTGGGGTATGGCTCCAGATCAGGTAAAAGTGGGAAATGCCAGTACCGATATGGTGGAAAATTCTGCTGGAATACATACCATCTATAGTGGGCAAGAAGGGTTTTGTTTCCCCGGAAGGATGGGTTAGGAAGGGTGTATTAACGCTGGCTCATTTGGTGGAAGGGGAAGGGGTGAAATCTTTCTTGAGTGTACAACAAGAATTCCAGTTGCAACAGAAGGAATTATTTAGATTTTTCCAATGTAGAAATATAATAGTAGGGGAGATAGGAGTGGCAGAGGTGGCCCGCCCCCTAACTGATGAGGTAGTTATGATACACAGTAGAACGAAGTTAAAGGATACAAAGGGGATAGTAGCACAAATGTATGCTCTATTCTGCCAAGGAGAAGGCAGGGTTTATAGAGAAAATATACAAGCAAAATGGGAAAAGGAGATAGGGTATAACATCCAACCGGCAAGATGGGGCGGGATTTGGGAGGGTATACAGAAAACTACTAGTTTACAAAATTGGAGAGAATTTAGATGGAAAGTGAGCATCAGATTTTTTAAGGTCCCAACAATAACCAAGCACTATGGTGGACAGCATTCAGATAAATGCTGGAGAGGTTGTGGGGGAGTGGGCTCGCACTTCCATATTTGTTGGGGATGTCCAATATTAACTAAGTACTGAGCCAACTTGGAAGAAACTATAATGGAAATGTTTGAGCTGCACCGTCTTCCTCAGTTTGAAAATCTGGTCTTGGGCCTCCTCCCAGTAGATTTGATAAGGAAAGATTACAGATACTTATTTTATATCTGTGTGGCGGTGGCAACAAAAGCAGTTACACAGAAGTGGCTTACACAGACTCCACCCTCAGTAGGGATCTGGGAACATAATATGGAAAGAATTAAGCAGTTAGAAAGCATAGTAGCAAAAGTTCAGTTAAGGATAGAAAAGTTTAATGCTAGATGGCTACCCTATTACAAATACATCCAAGAAAAAACACAAACTTCGATACTGGGCCAATACTTAACGTAGAAGGGGGAAGGAGGGGAAGAGAGAAAGTGCTGGGAGGAAACAAGATTATAAAACAGAAAGAGGGAGAGTAAGACGTGAATGGTGGGGGTTGAAAAGATGGGGTATTCCGAAGGTTGATTGGAGAAGAAAGAATCACTTGTGGGCATATCCTGCTGAAGGTTACAAAGTTACAAAATAAATAGTAGTGTATTAGATAAAATGGTAATTACTAATATACTTATGTTAGAATATAAGATGTATAGACGTGGTACAAAGAAAAAAGATTTCTAAAGATGTAAGTGCGGCAAACACCAACATAGAGGTGTCGATAGGCAGAAGGGCAGAGGTAAATGGAGAAAGTGACAAAGGCAAGAAGGACAGGAATGGGGCAAAAGGGAGTAAGGCCATCAGGAAATGGAGGGTAATGAGTAGTCTGGGCAACAAGCCCCTGAGCTGGTGGCCTTGATGGAAGAGGGATGCCTGATATCATAGCAGTCACAGAAACATGGTACACAGAGAACCATGACTGGATGTTAACATACCAGGCACATAACCTACAGGAGAGACAGGGAGGGGAGAGAGGGGAGGAGTAGCTCTCATGTAAAGGAAGGATAAAAGCAACTGAACAAAAGAGTAAACAGGGAGGAGAGGAGGCACTGTGGGTCACCTTGGAGACTGGAAAGGGCACCACAATCCGCACAGGGGTTGTGTACAGACCCCCATGTCGGGGAGGGAATGGACAAGGATATGATAGAAGGCATTCTTAGAATGGCAGAGAAAGGGGAGATACTGTTGATGGGAGACCTGAATATGCCAGATGTTAACTGGAGCACATTTGCTGCAGCCACATCCAAGAGCAGGGCCATTCTTGATGCCCTACAGGTGGCAGGCATTAGACAGCTAGTTTCAGAACCCACTCGTGAGGGAGCAATCTTAGACCTCATACTCTCAAACGGGACAGTGAGAGGATCTCAGATCTAGAAGTGGGTTGCCATCTGGGGACAAGTGACCATCAAACAGTGTGGTTCACGTTAAAGTCAGCTACAGAGTCAAGCCATACAAAAGTGAGGGTACTGGACTTTAGGAGAGCTGACTTTGGCAAGATGGGAGAATGCCTCAGAAAAGCACTAGCAAACAGGCTAGAAGGAGGTGTGGAGCAACAATGGGGAATCATCAAAACTGCCATCACAGAGGCAACAAGCCTTTGTGTAAAGCAAATAAACAAATCAAACGAAAGAAAAGCCACTATGGTTCTCAAAGAGGTGGCTGTGAAAGTCAGGAAGAAAAGATAGCATTCCGGAAGTATAAGGAAACACAGAAGGAGCAGGACAGAGAGCTGTACCAGTTAAGGCAGAAGGAAGCAGGAGGAAGTCAGAATAGCAAAGGCCCACATCTGAGGAAAAGATAGCCAACTCAGTTAAGGGGGATAAAACCTTTATAGGTACATCAGCGAGCGAGAAAGAAAAGGAGGATAGTGAGGCTGAATAGAATGAATGGTGGTGGGCAGAGGGACAGTGAAAAGCAGGGATACTGAACGAATATTTCTGCTCGGTATTCACAAAAGAGGAGGGGAAGTGCCTAATCCAATTAACAGAAGCACTCTTGATAGGGGGTCGATCCCAGTCCTTTCACAGAAGAAAGGGTTCTGCAAGAACTCCTAAAACTGAAGGTGGACAAAGCAATGGGTCCTGATGGAATTCACCCCAGAATTCTAAAAGAATTAAGGGAGGAACTAGTGAAACCACTGGCTACTCTTTTTAATAAATCATGGGAGGATGGTGTAGTACCCGAGGACTGGAGGAAGGCAGATGTGATTCCCCTTCACAAAAGTGGGAGCAAGACAGAGGCAGGAAACTACAGACCTGTCAGTCTGACCTCTGTGGTAGGGAAAGTGATGGAGTCACTTCTGAAGGAAAGAATAGTTGAGTACCTAGAGGCCAGTGGAGCACAGGACCCAAGGCAGCATGGATTCACAGTGGGAAGGTCATGTCAGACAAATCTAATAGATTTCTTTGACTGGGTGACCAAAGTAGTAGACCAGGGAGGGGCTGTGGACATGGCCTACCTAGACTTTAGCAAGGCATTTGACACAGTCCCACACAAAAGATTAATAGTCAAATTAACCAGCCTGGGAGTGGGTCCCAGGGTGGTAGCCTGCGTAAAACATTGGCTGCACAACAGGACACAGAAGGTAATTGTAAATGGAGTCCACTCTGAAGAAAGAGAGGTTACTAGTGGGCACCGCAGGGTGCAGTATTGGGTCCAGTCCTTTTTAATGTCTTCATCAGTGACATTGCAGAGGGACTGGAAGGAAAAGTATGCCTTTTTGCAGATGACACAAAGATCTGCAACAGGGTTGATACACAAGGAGGCGTGGAAAGGATGAAAAGGGACTTGGCAAGGTTGGAGGAATGGTCAGAAGTACGGCAGCTAGGATTCAATGCAAAGAAGTGCAAAATAATGCACCTGGGAAACAAGAACCCAGGGGAAGAATACACAATGGGTGGGGAGGTAGTAACAACAACAAAAAAGGAAAGGGACCTGGGGGTAATCATATCAGATGACCTTAAGGTTAGCAAGCAATGTGAGAAAGCAGTAGGGAGTGGGGGGTATACTGGGATGTATAGGAGAGGCATCAGCAGCAGAAAACAGAAAGTTGTTATCCCTCTGTACAGACAGTTGGTGAGACCCCATCTGGAGTACTGTGTCCAGTTCTGGAGACCCCATCTCCGCAAGGACATGGACAGGATAGAGGTAGTCCAGAGGAGGGCAACTAAAATGGTGCAGGGTCTGCAGGAGAAGCCGTATGAGGAGAGACTAAGGAGCTTAATATGTATACCCTTGAGGAAAGAAGGGAGAGGGGGGACATGATAGAAACTTTTAAGTACCTCAGTGGAATCAACAAAGTCCAAGAGGGTAGCATCTTTCAGAAAAATAGACTTGCAAGAACAAGGGACACAATTTAAAGATAGAGGAGGCGGTTCAGGGGCAATGTGAGGAGTATTATTTCACAGAGAGGTAGTGGATGCATGGAACAGCCTTCCTGAGGAGGTTGTGGGGTCTAAAACTGTGGGAGAATTCAAGAATGCATGGGACAGACATAAGTCAATTCTTGTTGGGGGTAGGAAGAAATAGACTGTTGGTTAACTAGGATCTATGGCCTATCCTGTAGGTAGGGAAATGGGCAGACTAGATGGGCCAAGCGGTCCTTATCTGCTGTCAAAGTCTATGTTTCTATGTTTCTAAGATCCAGAGGCAGAGTAGAGAGATAGAAGGAGGAGATTAGATAATGAAAGAAAGAAAGAAAAGATAATAGGTTAAAGTGAAGGGAAGTAAAACCCTGGACTCTAAGGACTCCACTGAATTGAGTTAGAAATGAGTTAGACTGGAAGAAGGTAAATAAATTAATGTGATCTGGAAATGATATAAGAAGATTGTAATGATTATAAGGATGATTTTAGACTTCACTTTCTTATTGTCTTACGAATGAAAGATGTACCTACCTGTAACTAATAGACTATGTACCATGCTTGTGATCTTTTAAATAAAAAGACAAGTTACAAAAAAAACCTAGAATTTTTCTGGAATATTCCATTTTTTATTTTCTCACCCTAGTTTTTCAATCACTGTATTTCCTAAAGGGATTTCCCCATTTCTTTTTGTTCATGCCCCATCTGACAATCTTCTCCATCGCTGCAGCTGCAGACAGAAGATCTACAATAAAGGTGACCATGGGGCCTTTGTCTGTTGCTTCGGCACCAACCATGACGTTAAGGCCTATGAGATCTGCTGTGGCTTCAAGCAAGCTACCCAGTGTCATCGCCAAAAAAAACTAAAATCCTTCCTAATGGAGCAGACTGCCACCTTGGAAAAAGCTTCAGGCTAGGAGCTTCTCCACGTCCCTGTCCCCGTCCATGAGCACTCATGCTGCCAAGGCCCGGGACAAGTCATTGAGGAAGCATCGCCACTGGGAGAAACACAGGTCCTCCTGGGAATGTTCTCGGTTGCTGCTCCCAGCACTGACCATTATGGAGTTATTGAACCAGACTGGCAGGGATCCCTGCTGCCGCCCACACCTCCCTGCTACAGGGTTGGCCTTGGCAACCTTTCCCACCAGAGCTCCTCCACCTGGCATTGATTCATCATTGGCAGACCTTCCCCTACTCCCGCTGACAATTTCCACTAAATCCCTTTCCCTTTCTTCCATGAGGGAGGGCCGCTCTGGCAGTGTGTCCCATGGTACCTCCTCTACTAACACAGGCCCATCGTCGGGGTTTTCTTCCCCCCCCTGCTGTCTGCCCCTGCTGAGCGCCCCCCCACCTCCTCAGAAGCCTCAGTTAGGGAGTAATGCCAGCCTGGTTGTGGCCGGCAAAGGTCATGCATCGTCAGACTTCAGGCCTCTTCAAATGACATCCCTGACTGTTCCTCGGACGTCGGGGATGCAGGTCCCTCAGCTGGTACCTCAACCTGCCCCCATCTCATTGCAGCTTCAGCCTTCCCTGCCTGGGCCTCAATGCACCCCATCACTGTCACAGGGCTCTCTATCGACACCAGTGACCATCCACATCCAGGCCCTGCTTTCCTCTGTCTGGAACTTCATGCAGAGAGTTGCCCCACCTCAGAGCCCATGACAGTGGGGTCTTCTTGTCCGCTATCGGTGTCACCACCCCATGCAGCTTCGCGGCCAGCCCCTTCTTGGTCGTCAATGTCTTCAGTGCCTATTTCTGAGCAAGGGGATGATGAAGACTATTGCCCTGACTTCCTGCTGCCTGATGATGAAGATGAGGAGGATGGGGATGCCAGGACCCGGACTCCCTCTAGCACATACACTGTTTCCTCAGCAGGGGAGGACTCCTCAAAATACACTCCACGGTCCCCCCTGGACGATCCCTCCTTCATAGCAGTGATGCGGCAACTGCAGTCCACTACGGGGTTTGACGCTGCATAGCAGGACATTACTCTGCAGAACCTGGCTGATTACCTGGACCTACTTCAAGAAAATTTGTTCGGGGGGGCCCTTGGGAATCATAAACTTCACATGATATGATATAAAATTCAGTCTTTTCATTTCATCTCTCATACATTTCACTCTTGCATGGAGCTTGTTCACAGGGTTTTTAATTTTTTTTTTCTTATTTCATTCTGTTTTCAAACAAAAAATTATACTTCAGTATTTCTGTTATTTTTCTGTTTAAACAACCTTTTGTTAAAGTTTTTAGCACAATCACATATCAGTTATTAGCATACTTGCATCGCATCGCTTCATCTACGTTTCCAAAAACTTTTTTCTCTTTTTTTCTAGTCTATAGTGCTCATCCACTTTTTCTGAAATGAGATAAGACATAAAGAAATGCATATGATAGTGATGGAATGTGTGGGAACTAAGTTTCTCTTGTTTCCGCAGCTTTTGAAGTTTGACACCCCCATTACCTAATGAAGCATCCTACCTGCTGGAATACTTTTGAGTAACATGGAGGTTGGCCCTCACTGTTTGTGATTTTTTCTTTTGGCTGCAGGGAGACAACAAATTTGGTCATGTTATAACCCTAGTTCAATTTTTCAAAGTTCAGTGCTTAATTCTTTATAAGTTAGGTCTTTTAGTTTAAAAGGTTGTTTCTCTTACCTCCTCCTTAGTGCTCATGTTCCTGTATTCCTTCAATGTGATTCTGCAATTTGGGACTTACCCTTCTTGCCTCTTCAGCTCCTGTTGCCGGTTTTGTGCTGATCAGATGTCCCTCAACGGTTGCCATGCAACCATTAACTTGACCTGTTTACAGCACAAAACAGGCTTGTTCCTAGCTTCCTGTTCATTCCATCACTTTTATGTTTTTTTTTATCAGTTTGTTAGAATACATTCAATTGTAGATGAGAGTGGAGAAACATCTGTAGCGCCATGGCTCTTTTGAAAAACTTAGTGAGGTGGGAGAGCTGATTAGGGGTGGAAATGGTATAGTTTTGTGATGTATTCTGTTTACTGTTATACAAAATGATAAATAAGTCTATATAATGGTGCTTTTCATTAAGAATCTTTCAGTCTCTTTCTGACTTTTGCTCATCTGAGTCTTTAGTGGAGTGTAATATTGTAACGTCCTTTTCATGCTGTATGCTGGTGCATAGCAGGGAGGTCACTCCATGTTGACCTTTCAAATTACAATCTGCTTCTTAGTTATACATATATTCATTCTTGTTATAACTTGTCCTCTTCTCAGCTTCTAGTTGTCATAAACAGTTTGTTATTCTTTCATGCATACATAGGCACACTATACAGAGAGGTCAACTTAATTTATCGTTTTGTATAACAGTAAACAGAATACATCACAAAAATACAGGTTACTCACCTGTAACAGGAGTTCTAGGAGTGGTATATGTTGTTCATACACATTGCTTGGCAGGTACCTTGCCGCTTTAAGATAGGCCGGAAAGTCTTCAGGCTGGCTCCTCCCACCAACCCGGGTGATGAAACTCTCGGCTCTACCCCATGACGCCAGATCTAGCCCGCTGGAAGCCAGGTTGTGAGCCAAAGCCGGGGAGGCCGGGTGGGTCTGTGTGGATGAACAACATACAGTATACCACTCCTAGAACTCCTGTTACAGGTCAGCAACTTGTATTTCTAGGGGTGTGGATATGTTGTTCTATCCACACTGTCTGGCAGACTCCTAGCAGTTCTCCGGGAGGAGGGAGGCGAGGCACACACCCCCTACTTAGGGAACAGGGACTGGAGAACTACGGTCCCAAAACCAGCATCCCGGCATGACTCAAGGTCGATGGGGTAATGGGAAATGAAGGTGCAGGGTTTTAAATAATTGATTAGCAGTTTTTTTCTTGGTACAGAAAGTATTTATATAGGTTTTCTAGAAGTGTTATGTTTGTTAAACACAGTGAGGCAAGTGCTATGCATTTTCACAATGTTTTAGCACTTTTATGAGCAAAACGCTAATCAATTTTTAGAGTTAAATAAAACCCTGAGGTGTGTGCTGACTTCCAGGTAGCAGCCATGCAGATTTCCTGGATAGGGACATCCTTAGAAGCAGCATCATGAAGCGGTATGATGGATGGAATAAGCACTAAGCCCGACGGGGGGCTCCCTTCCCACCAACCTATAGCAGAGATCAATGCAGGACGTGATCCACCTGCCAATCATCTGCTTGGCTGCAGGTCTGCCAGGTGCGGCTTCAGCGTAGGTGACAAACAGCTGGCGAACCTCTCCCTGAACTTCCACCGTATGCTCTCTGTAGTAAGCGAGCACTCTTCTCGGGTCCAAACTATGGAGCCTATATTCGGCCTCCAAGATGTCAATGGGGTAGAACACCGGCAGAGTCAACACCTGGTTCAGGTGAAACTCCGACACCACCTTCGGAAGAAATTTCGTGTGGGGGCACAGAACAACCTTGTCCCTGAGGAACACCAGGTAGGGAGCTTTGATGGGAAGCACCTGGAGCTCCCCAATCCTTCTGGCTGACATGACAGCCACCAAGAAGGTGGTCTTCCACAACAGGTGAAAGATATCACACCTCTGCATCGGTTCAAATGGCTTGTCCATGAGCTTGGCCAATACCAGCAGAAAATCCCACGAAGGTGGTGGTTCACACACTGGAGGGCATATGTGATCTAGGCCCTTGAAAAAGTACCAGACCACTTTCTCCTGCACCACTGACTGCTTGCCAGCCTGTGGCCGGTAAGCAGAGATGGCTGCCAGGTGCACCTTGAGGGTTGTCGACCAAAGCCCTTGCTTGGAAAGGGATCGCAGGTAGTCCAGAATGCTAGCCAGTGGACAGGACGAGGGATCCAACCCCTTGCCCTGACACCAAATGGAGAATCTCTTCCATTTAAAGGCATAGCATTTTCTGGTCAAATCCTTGCAGGACGTCTCAACAACGTTGAGGACCTCGTCGGAAAGACCCAAGGCCTGGAATTCTAGCCGCTCAAGAACCAGGTCGTCAGGTGCAGGGATTGAAGGTCCGGATGGAGTACCTTCCCCTTGTTGATGGATAGCAGGTCCGGGCCGGCTGGAAGCCGCCTCGGGAGCCTGGAGCTGAGGCTGAGGAGATTTGGATACCAGAACTGGCACGGCCAGTCTGGGGCTACCAGGATCACCTGTGCCTTGTCCCTCCTCACCTTGAGGAGCACCTTGTGGATCAAGGGAAATGGAGGGAAGGCATAAATGAGGCCTGGGGTCCATGACCTCGACAAGGCATCCCCCTGCAGCAAGCCCTGCTGGGGGGGGGCGGCATGGTACAGCCTCCACTTGGTGTTCTCCCTGGAGGCAAACAAGTCCACCTGAGGTGTGCCCCAGTGGGAGAACAGGTCTTGTACTATCTCTGGCAGGAGAGACCACTAGTGAGATGCACTGCCTATCTGGCTGAGGGCATCGACCAGACTGTTCGAGGCTCCTGCCATATGAATGGCTAGGAGATCCGCCTCCAGGCTGAGCATGAGAGACCAAATGTGAAGAGCCTCCTTGTACAGAGGCAAGGAGTGCATCCTGCCCTGTCTGTTGAGATAGTACATGGTCATGGTGTTGTCCATCTGGACCTGTACCACTTGACCCCAAACAAATGGAGCAAAGGCGGTGAGGGCTAGCTGGACTGCTCGGAGCTCCAGCAGGCTGATGTGGCATCGGGACTCCTGAGGGGACCAGAGTCCATGGGCTGTGTGCTTCCCCAGATGGGCACCCCAACTCATCAGAGAGGCATCGGTCGTCAGGATGACCACTGGCTCAGGGCGGATGAACAAGATTCTCTCCTGCAGATGATCTGGGACGAAGCACCACTGCATGCCATCCCACATCTACTGGGTCACAGAGACCGGCTGGTCTAGATGACCTGAGTGCTGTGATCACTGGCGGGCCAGCTCCCACAGAAGGGGACACATATGCCAGCAGGCCCAACTGATCATGCTGGTGCAAGCTATCATGAGACCCAGAAGGCACAGGAAGTCCCAGGCAGAGTGCAACTGCCCAACCAGAAATGACTGGGCTATGGAGGAAAGGACCTTAGCCCTGTCTACTGGCAGCCAGGCTCTGGCTCGGAGAGAGAGATGAGCACCGCCCCGATGAACTGAATCACCTGCAAGGGCGCGAGTTCCGACTTGGCCTTGTTGATGAGGAGGCCAAGTTGAGAGCAAGCCTGGAGGGCCAGATACCTGGACCACTCCACCTCCAACCTGAAGGGAGCTGCTATCAGCCAGTCGTCCAGGTAAGGGTAGCCCAGGAGCCCTCGGCACCACAGGAATGCTGCCACCACTGCAATGCATTTTGTGAAGACCCTGGGAGCTGATGAGCGGCTGAAGGGCATGGCCCGCAACTCATAAAGGGTTCCCTCTGCCCAAAAGCAGAGGAACCACTGATGAGACAGATGGACTGGGATGTGAAAGAATGCGTCCTGGAGGTCCAGGGAGCAGAATCACACACCCTTCTCCAGGGATGGTATTATCGGAGCCAGGGTTACCATCCGAAAGGTGCGTGGCCTTAGGAATTTGTTCACGTCATGCAGATCAAGAATGGGGCATCAGCCCCCTGTCCATTTTGGAACCAGGAAGCACCTAGAAACAAACCCTGGGCATGGTAGGTAGGTAACATTTATTTTTCTACAGGTAATACATGTCATTTGGACATAATCCAGTTTACAAGACAGACCTGTGTAAATTCCTAACTAGTTACATACAAATAAGTTCCATGTTAAATACATATAAATCCCAACACCACAATATACAAACAACACAGTATACCTAAACGACTTACAATAGCTGGATTATAAAATCTCAAAATCCCAAGGAACCTTAGAGAAAAAAAAAAACATTTAACACTCACAAATGTGAGCATATAGCTCCTTTATAGTGTGAGTAAACAATGAATAATTTGGAATTTCTCTTACCTCATCAGGAAGAGAATTCCAAAAACTAGCAGCCTGATATAGCAAATACCTGTCCCAATATTTATTATAATGTTTACCTACAACTATCTTATTTAAGTGAACTGGTCTTGTCAATATCCGCTTTTGATAGTTATTCACTGTAAATAATATTAAAGAAATTGGATCATTTACAGATGAATATTTCATTTTGTGTATTAAAGATAACCAATGACACTTATGATTTATGTCTAAAGGTGACCAGTTCACTTTCTTCAACAATAAACAATGATGAATCTGATAGTGTCCTTGTAATACATACTGTATCTTGCTATGTGATAATAAGTTCTATCTATTCTAGACAATAGGGTTGTATTTGCATTTCTATATATTAATTCTCCATATCTTAGCACTGGAATAATTAACTGATCTGCCAGTTTTTTTCTATCTAAAAAAGATAAACAATTGGTACTTCTTCTTAACGCCCCTACCCTTCTATTTATTTTTTTAATCAATGCAATAATATGATTTGAAAAGGACAGATGCTCATCAAATATAATCCCTAAATAACTATATTCTTTAACTTGTTCTAATTTAGTTTGATTTCCTGTATAAATGGATAAATCATAAACAAGTTCACCACTTTTTTCAATGGGAAATTCATACACTTTGTTTTTTTTGTGTTCATTATCAGCCCTGATCTGGTGAACCACCCAATTCTTCGAAAATGGCATGGCGGAGGATCCACAACCTTGTTGACTACCCCCTTGTGGAGGAGCAGAACTATGTCATGTCTGAGAGCTGATTGGGAGGCTGCAGACCCGGTAGCCCCCTGTAGGGCACAGGCTCGAAAGGGAGGGACCTGCTCGAACTCCACAGGCAGGCCCCTGCCAACCACTTCCAGCACCCAGTGGTCCGAGGTGATTGCGGACCAGGCGGAATGGAAGTGGCTGAGCTGGCCCCCCATGGGGGGACCCAGGGGATACGAGACGAGGTTGGGGGTGGCACCCTGCAACCCATCACTGGGCAGGCTTGGAGGAGGAGGAGGGACCGGCCGAGGAGCCGCCAGGGCCCTTCCCCCCATGCTTCCTGACTGAGGAAACGACAGACTTGGCTCAAGGGTGCCAGATTTGAGCCTGCTGGCCCTGCTGCTTGGCAGGTCTTGCCACAGAAGCAGAGGGACGAAAGGGCTTATGCTGCTGATGGTGACCGTTATCCTTCTGTGCAGATGTGACTGAATCTAGGGTGGCACTGGATTTTTCAATGCGCTGGAGGTAGCCCCCCACCCCAGGCCCGAACAGGTTGGTGCTCAGAAAGGGAACATCTGCGAGCTTGTGTTGGGTGTATGCCATGAAGGTCGAGATCCACAACCAAGCCCTGCAGCGCATGGCCACTGCAGCCACTACCGAACGGCCACAAGAGTCTCCAATGCCCAGAGCCATCTGGAGCTGTTGCTTTGCCACCGTCCGTCCCTGGTCCCAAATCTGCTTGACCGTGGTCTGGAGGTTGGCCAGAAGATGAGGGAGCACCTCATCCAGGGACCCCAACAGGGCGTGAGGGAAGTGTGCCGTCATAACGGCTGAGCTGGCTGACGAAGGCCCAAAGAGGCAGCAGCATACACCTTTCTCCCAGAGTAGTCTAATTTCTTGAACTCCTTATCTGGGGGCTTGTTCACATCCCTCATATTGCCCGAGCACCTGAAGACAGGAACTGCCACCAACTCCTTGGCCGAGTGGTGCACTGAGAAGCCGGAGAGGGAGCCAGTAGGGACCGTGTACTTATGGGCCATCTTGGCTGATGGTGCAGGGCAAGAGTCTGGGTGCTGCCAGAGCTGAAACACCCTGCCACAATGGCCTTGTCTATGGGGAACACCTCCGTGGGGGAATCCCCCCTTGTCCAGAATCTCCATAAGGAGATATCTGGCCTTTTTCTGCACGGGTTCGAGCAGTATCCTGGTGGACTCCGAGATGAGCCGAAGGATACCAAGGAACAAGGAGGGGCTCTCGTCCACAGAAAGACCCCCCCCCCGAGGATTCCAGGTCAACTGGATGGGAATGCAAAGAGGAGTCTTCGGATTCCGAAGAGTCCGCATACAGCTGGTAACCACATGAGCCACTCTCCACTTGCCGAGATTGATCGGGGGTGAGAGTGACCGACAACCGATGGGGCAAACCTTGAGCCAACCGAAAATCCTTGGTGGGCGCCCCATTCTTTGGCTGTGGAGGCGGTGGTTCCACCACAATGGGCAGAGCAACCGGTTTTGGCCGAGTCATCGGCGCCGGGGCAGGGTCCTTGACCAGGGAACTGGTGGCAGGAGACGGCCTTGGCAGTTTGGGCGACAGTCACTTAATTGCTGGTGTAGAAGCCAGTGTCGGTTTGCTGCCAGCCAAAAGCAGTTGTTGCCACATGAGATCTTCATAGCACCGACGCAACTTGCGCCGGAGCCTCTCCTCAGCCAAGGAGGATGAGGAAGATGAGCGGCAGTGCCACTTTCTGCAATGTTGGGACCAAGACCACTAACATTGGTGGGATTTCCCCAAAGCGGAGGAGGGTCGAGACCATCAGCGGTGCCAGCAGAACGAGGAAGAAGTGGGGGAAACCCGCTGCCCCTCTTGTTCAGGTTCCTTGGCCGGGGACTTCAGCTCAGCAGGCTGGGGCAAGTCCTCAGAAGGCACCGGGAGCACTAGTGTCCTAGAGAGAGAGTTGTCGGCCTACTCGGTCGACAACCTATCGGTGGGCTCGAGAAAAATCTTGGCCTCGTCAACAGATGTCTCGGCCAGCTGGTCTGACAGGGATGCCATGAAACCAGCGGCCCGGGCCGCAACATCAACCGAAGTTGAGAGGCAACGGTCTGGAGAACGAGATCTCTCCCGCTCCCAAGAGCGTCAATGGTGGGTCTTACCTTTTTTCGGATCCTTCTTCTGGGGTCAAGGGGTGTGAGACCCAGACGGACCCTCTCCTTTAGTCGAGAGGGACTGCCACAGCTCCCGAAAGGAAGCCGGGTAAGAAGAGCCCAGTTGGAGTGGAATAAAGGCTAAAGCCGAAGAGGAGCTTGCCGTGGCCTGGGCTGCCTCCTCCTCAAGGGCTGTAAGCTGTTCAAGCTGTTCCAGTTGTTCCACAGAGCCCGCTGCCATGGACACCACCCAATGGGCCTCCTTCAATTTGACCGGTGGGTACCATTTCTCCGGTTGCCCCAGCTGGAGTCGGACAGCGCAGTCTTCGAGCACCGATGGAGAAAAGGACAGACACATTTTGCAAGCCTGTGGATCGTGATTGTGTCCGAGGCAGTAAATGCATGAGGCATGGGGGTCGGTGCGCGACATCTTCTGCCCACAGGGGCACCGGCGGAACCCTGGAATGGTCTTGTCCTCCATCACAGCCATGAGGGAAGAGGGTGAAAGCTGAACTTGAACGAGTTTCAAGGTTAGTTTAGGCAAAATACCTGAAGTTTCTTGAGCAGGGGCCTGCAAAACACGAGAGCACTAAGGAGGGAACCTAATGCTTCCAAGTGGTAAAGAAGATCTAGCGTCATGGGGCGGAGCCGAGAGTTTCATCACCCGGGTGGGTGGGAGGAGCCAGCTTGAACACTTTCCGGACCATCTTAAAGCGGCACGGTGCCTGCCAGACAATGTGGATAGAACGCCCCTAGAACTGTAACATTTCCACCATCATCAGCTCTCCCACCCCACCAAGTTTTCCAAAAAAGCCATGGCGCCACAGATGTTTCTCCACTCACATCTACAATTGAATGTATTCTAACAAACTGATAAAAAAACAGAAAGTGATGGAATGAACAGGAAACTAGGAACAAGCCTGTTTTGTGCTGTAAACAGGTCAAGTAAATGGTTGTTTGGCAACCATTGAGGGACCTCTGATCAGCACAAAGAAAAAATTACTCACCATAGTAATGTTGTTTCCTCTAATGGAGTCTTTCTGTATTATGACTATATGAAGTTAGTCCCAGCATTTGAACTGCTCCAGAGAGGAAAGGGTTAACTCTACGCCAAGGCACAGAACGTTGAGCTCGAGCTCGGTTTTCAAATCTCTGTCCTAGGTACTCCTCAGTGTAACGGTCAGATTCCTACGAGCACTATGCTAACTAACTAGAAACAGAAAATGTTTTTCTAAAATTTTGTGCCAAAAGGCAATAAGAAAAAATAACTCATCTTAGTAATGTTGTTTCTTCTAATGGAGTCTTGCTATATTCTGACATATGCAGTGAGTCCCAACCTTCGAACTACTTTCCATGCCAGGCATGGAATGCTGAGCTCGAGCTCGGTTGAAACTCTGTCTGTTGTTCTTCAAACTCAAACCGTCAGATCTTTACAAGCTAAACTCACTGAGGTCCTGTGTGGAAGCTGTAAACCTACACTAGCCAACTGACTACTAAACATAAGAACACATTTTTTGGTCCCAAAACAAAGACTCAATTCAGGAGACCCAAAAAATGAAAAACACAACACCAAGTCACCCCAGGAAGGAGGGGTGAAAAACAACAAGGTGGGCAACTGCTAACTGCCAACACTGCACTGCCCACCCACATCCCAAAAACAGAGGTTCTGAGAGAGGTAGGCAGTGGGGGAGGTCAGAATATAGCAATACTCCATTAGAAGAAACAACATTACTAAGGTGAGTAATTTTTTCTTCAAACAACATGAAGTCTTGCTATATTCTGACATATGCAGACTACAAAGCAGTACCACCATGGAGGAGGGACAGAACCACTTAGGAAATAGGCTCTGAAGTCAGTGTGTAAAAACCGAGCATCACTCCTAGCCTGGATGTCCAGGGAGTAATGCTTGGTAAAAGTGTGAACTGTTTTCCAGGTAGCTGCTTGACATATCTCTAGAATAGGGATGTCCATGGCAGCAGCCAGGGAAGCAGCTGTACCTCTGGTAGAGTGAGCCCTCAGGCTTGAGGGAGGAACCTTACCCAGTTTTTCATAGCAAAATTGGATACAAGAGACAATCCACCTGGCAATGGATCTTTTAGTGGCAGGTTTCCCTTTATCAACCTCACCATAAGTGAAGAACAGTTGGAGGGAGTCAAACCTGTGACCCTTGGTATGCTCTATGTAGTAACTAAGGGCTCTCTTCACATCTAAGCTGTGCAGCCTCCTCTCGCCAGAGGAGGAATGGTCAGTGAAGTACACTGGAAGAGATATAGATTGATTAAGGTGGAAATCTGAAACCACCTTAGGCAAGAACTTCCTGTTAGTCCTGAGAACCACCTTATCCCTATGAAAGGAGATAAAATCAGGCTCCACTGACAAAGCTTGTAATTCACTTATGCGTCTGGCAGAAGTGATGGCTACCAGAAACACAGTCTTCCAAGTCAAGTACTTAAGCTCTGCTGCAGACAAAGGCTCAAAGGGAGGTTGCATAAGCTGAGCAATGCAAACATTAAGGTCCCAATCAGGGGCAGGGTCCCTGAATGGAGGGTTGGTGTGAAGCAATCCTTGAAAACTTGGAGAATACAGGGTGAGCTGAAAGAGAAGAGGGCTTACCTGCTGAAATAAAAGCAGACACAGCTGCCAGATGCACTTTTAGGGTAGCTGGTCTCAGCCCAAGGTATTTAAGTGGACCATATAATCCAGGACTGTGGGTAAATCAGCAGATTCTGGGGAAATATGCTTTCCAGAGCACCATATGGAAAACCTCTTCCATTTGGAATTGTGAGTAGCCCTGGTGGAAGGTTTTCTAGAAGCCTTCAGGATATCCATTACACCTTGGGAGAGGTGCAAATCAGCAAACTCTAACTCTTCAAGAGCCAGGCCTTGAGATTGAGAGATTTGAGGTTTGGGTACCAAACCCTCCCCTGAGCATAGGTTAACAGGTTGTAATTCCTGGGAAGAAGGACTGCTAAGGACAGTAATAGTGGATACCAGGGTTGTCTGGGCTAATCTGGAGTAATCAGGATCATCTTGCAGGGTTGAGATCTGATTTTGACTAACACTTTGAACAGAAGAGGGAAGGGAGGAAAAGCATAGAGAAACTTCCCTTCCCAATTGAGAACTAAGGCATCCAGAGGGACTGAGCCCAACACTGGGGGCCTGCAGCAAAAAAGGGGAAGTTGGTGATTGTCTGGGGCTGCAAAAAGATCTATCTGCGGGGTGCACCATCTGGAAAATACCACCTCCAAGACCAAGGGGTCCAGTGCCCATTCGTGATGGCCCTGGGAAATCCTGCTGAGAGCATCTGCCAGGACATTGTCCTTGCCTGGGAGGTGAACTGCTGTAAGGGAGGTGTTCAGGGAATAAGCCAGAGACCACAACTTCATTGCTTCGGTGCACAAGGCCGTAGACCGAGTGCCCCCTTGCTTGTTGATGTACCACATTGTGGTGGTGTTGTCTGTTCTAACCTGTACAACTTTGTTCTGAACAGATTTGGAAAAAGTTTGAAGTGCTAGAAAAACTGCTCTGAGTTCCAACAGATTGATGTGGAGCAGAGATTCCCGAGGGGACCACAACCCCTGGGTAGTGAGGTCGCCCATGTGAGCTCCCCATCCCAAGAGGGATGCATCTGTAGTAAGGATTAAGGAGTGAGACTGAGTGACAAAAGGAACCCCTTGTCTGAGATTGCTCTGATCCTGCCACCACTGCAGGACCTGGATCAGGGTTCGAGTCACTGGGATCAATTTGGTTAGAGGGTCTTTCTTTTGAGACCAAAAGGCTCTCAAATGGAACTTGATGTCCCTCATCTGAAATCTTGCTCCCTGCACTACTGCTGTAGAATCAACCATGTGCCCCAGGAGCTGTAGAAAATGCCTTGCTGGTCGAGACATCTGCAGGGTGAATGAGGAGGTCACAGAGACCAGGGTCCTTGCCCTGTCCAAAAGAAGGAAGGCTTTGGCTTGCTCTGTGTTCAGTTCTGCGCCTATGAAGGTGAGGAGCTGGACAGGCTCTAGAACTGACTTTGAAAGATTCAGAAGGAAACCTAGAGAGGTGAGCAGTTGCTGAGTTATCTGTAGGTGTAACTTGACTTGGTCTGGGGACTGGCCTACTATGAGCTAGTCGTCCAGGTAAGGGAAGATGGCAATTTTTTGCCTTCTAAGAGAAGCAACTGCTACTGCCAGGCATTTTGTGAATACCCTTGGAGCAGAGGTGAGGCCAAAGGGCATTGCTCTGAACTGGTAATGGCCTGAGGGCAGCTCGAACCTGAGGTACTTTTGATGGGAGCTTCTGATAAGAATATGGAAGTAGGCAGCCTTGAGGTCCAGGGACGCTAGCCAGTTCCCTGGCCTTGGAGAGGGTAGAATAATTCCCAGAGTCACCATTTTGAATTTTGGTTTTAAAAGGTGCTTGTTTAAGTATCTGAGATCCAGGATGGGCTGCCATTCTCCTGTCTTTTTTGGGGTAAGGAAGTACCTGGAGTACAACCCTTTGCCCTGGTGTAGGGATGGAACCCTTTCCACAGCTCTGAGAGCCAGGAGGGAAGAGACCTCTGCCTCTAGGGCAAGTGCCTCTGGAGGATTTGCAGGTGGAAAAGATCTGGTTCTCATCTTTTGAAACTTTTTGAAGCTGAGAACCAGTCCCTGGCTTACTACTTCCAGGACCCACTTGTCTGATGTCACAGACTCCCAGTCCTGGACAAAGTAAGCCAGCCTGACCCCTACAGGTAGTTGAGATTCGGCCCTAGCAACCCCATCAGGGTGCCTGCTTGGCAAGGGCTTTGGGCTGAGGGGTGGAAGCAGGCCTGCTTGCACCCCGTCTGCCTCTCCCTCTAAAGAACCCCCTCTGGGCATAAGCAGAAGAGGAGGCCTGGGCTTGGTAAAAAGGCCTATGAAAAGGCCTGCCCCTGCCCCTGGAAGCTGCCTTTGAGGAGTGGCCTGCCTTTCCTTGGCCTGTGCACCCCTATTGGTGGTCCTATACTCATCCATTTTCTTCATGTAATTCTCTGTCTGCTCCCCAAACAGGGAATTACCCACAACAGGAAAATCCATGGCCTTAGTCTGGGTATCCTATGACAGGCTAGTACATCTGAGCCAAGCCATTCTGCGAGGTGCCACAGATGTAGCTATGACTCTTGATGACACATCATTTGAGTCCACTGCAGCATGGAATTGCACCATGGATGCCTCAATACCATCAGCAGCCACCTGCTCCAGCTCCTTGGCAAGCTGGCCAGGGACCTGTTTTGCTAGAGCCATAACAGTATCCCATCTGGATTTCTGATATCTAGCAACATAAGTCATATAATTTGCCTGTCTGAGTCCCAAGGATGCTGCCATGTACTGTTTCTTTGCCATGGCATCAATCCTCCTGGAGTCCTTGTCCGGGGGGTGTGAAGCCAAGGGAATATTTGCCTTACGCTGGCTGCAGCCTGCACTACCCCAACATGGCTGCATTGTTGTGAAAGGAACTCCGTATCAGAGCCTGACAATGTGTACCTCTTGTCCATTCTCTTATCTACAGGAGGTACAGTGTGAGGAGTTTTTACAATTTTAAATGTCTGTTTCCCAAAGGATTTATGCAAGGGAATAGAGAGTCTCCTAAACTCTGGGATATCCATCATTTCCACATAGTCAGGCTCCTCTTGATCATCCACAGCTTCCTCTATAGGGAGCTGGAGGGTTTCAGTCACTTTTTTATAAAACATAAAATGAGAAGGGGACTCAGAAAGCCTAGGAGGAGACACTCCTGAAGGTCTGTCTGGGGAGATGTCCGGGTCAATGGGCACATCCAGACTTTCAAATCCACATTCACTCTCCTCATACTCCTCTTCCCCCTCCTCCGGTTCATAATATTCCTCTAAATCATAATCTTGAACTGGTGGAACCAGCCAAACCGGGCACTTACCTGATGGTGCCGGTTCGGTCGGAACCGGGGAAAGCGACTGGACAATTTTAATCGCTTTGGCTATTTCTTCAGCGGTTGGAGAGGAAAGTTTTGGCTCCACACCAGCTGATTTCCTAGTCCTTTTTGCTAGAACAGACTCCTCAGAGTCGGGTCTCCTTTTGCCCGAGGAAGTCTCGCCTGGTCAGAGGGCACTCCCTCTGGTTCGGCTGGAACCAAACTGGGCTGGCCATCCGGTTCAGCGGACTTTTTGGCCTCCCTTTCCCTAAGCCTACCAACTCTCTTTTCCAGGGTAGCTGCAGGACAATTTTTACAATTCTGGCAGTCTGCATTGAGGTGGTCAAACCCCAGACAATAAACACAGGTGGTGTGGGGGTCAGCCTTGGCAAAGACTTCCCCACACACACTGCAATGTTGAAACCCAGTGGGCCCAGTTTTTCTTTTGGGTTTCTCAGACATAGGGCCAGTCCTAACCAAACTTACCCGTTTATGGCAATCCGCCAGGCAAGACCCTCTTATCGGTTCCCAACCGTGTCACGGGTCGTGGAAAAAAAAGTAATAAAATCTGCTTTTTTTAGAACTGATAAGAACCGGTAACCACACTCTAAATCACAGATTAAGATATTTTAAACAACCTGATCGGTTCAAACCGAACCGATAAACAGTTTACAAGTTCCACACAGAAGAGAATTAATGTAAACCTATCTAGTACTCACAAATACCACAGACAGAGCCTGAACCGACCGGTTTGGTTTAAATTCGGTGAAAACCGAGAAAAACAATACTTTAACTGACAAAATGAACCGAGCAGAAGGAGAAATCTCTGGAGCGACCATTCAGTGAGGCGGAGTAAAGAATCTGATAGTTTGAGTTTGAAGAACAACAGACAGAGTTTCAACTGAGCTCGAGCTCAGCATTTCATGCCTGGCATGGAAAGTAGTTCGAAGGTCGGGACTCACTGCATATGTCAGAATAAAGCAAGACTTCATGTTGTTTGAAACAGATTTTTAGGGTCCAAAAGACTCAGGTCAAGAACCCCCAAAAAGAATTCAAGTATAGGTACTAAAACTAAAAAACATATTTAAAATAATAACAACAAAAACCTCATTGTAAGAAGAGGTAACCCAGGTACACCCTTGGGGTGCAGCACTGCGCCTGCCCACCCACATCCCAAAAACAACTAGGTTCTAGGAGGGGAGACAGGAAGGGAGGTCAGAATACAGCAAGACTCCATTAGATGAAACAACATTACTATGGTGAGTAATTTTTTCTTCAAACAACATGAAGTCTTGCTGTATTCTGACTATATGCAGACTGGAGGAGGGAATTACAGAACCTATTTTGGTAACAGGCTCTGCAGTACTGCTGTGACAAACCTAGCATCACTTCTTGACTGGATGTCGAGAGAGTAATGCTTGGTAAATGTGTGATCAGTTTTCCAGGTGGCTGCTTTACAGACTTCCACTAAAAGTATGTCTCTGGCTGCTGTGACCAAAGCAGCTGTACCTCTGGTGGAGTGAGCCCTTTGGCTTGTGGGTGGATCCTTCCCCAACTTTGAGTAGCAGAACTGTATACAGGAGACAATCCACCTGGCAATAGTTCTCTTTGTGGCAGGTTTACCTTTTCCCACTTCTCCATAAGTGAGAAACAACTGTGAACAGTCATTTCTATGGGCCTTTGTGAATTCTATATAATAACTAAGGGCCCTCTTTACAGCAAGACTGTGTAGTCTTATTTCCCCAGAGGAAGAATGGACAGTGACAAATACAGGCAATGACACAGATTGGTTCAAATGAAAGTCTGATACCACCCTGGGAATGAATTTTCTATTTGTTCGAAGGACCACCTTATCCTTATGAAATGAAATGAAATCAGATTCCACTGATAAAGCCTGTATCTCCCTGATTCTCTTGGCAAAGGTAATGGCTACCACGAACACAGTTTTCCAAGTCAAGTATTTTAGCTCAGCTGAAGATAATGGTTCAAAAGGAGGCTGCATAAGCTGTGCAGTGCAGATATTCAGATCCCAAACAGGAGTAGGGTCCCTAAAAGGAGGACTGAGATGTACCAGACCTTTAAAAAATCTCTTGTAAACTGGATGGGAGCCTAAGGAAGAACCTTTCCCAGCTGAAAGGAAGGCAGAGATGGCTGCCAGATGCACCCTGAGAGTGGTAGGCCTGAGGCCTAAACTGTTAAGATGCACCAAATAGTCCAAAGCAGTGGCAATGTGAGCTGAATCTGGCTGAATATGCCTCTGAGAACACCAAAAACCAAATCTCTTCCATTTGGAATTGTAGGTTTTTCTAATGTAAGGTTTTCTACTAGCCTTAAGAATGTCCAGGGCTGATTGGGAAAGATGCAGGCCTGCATATTCTAGCTCCTCAAGAGCCAAGCCTGGAGTCTGAGAGTCTGAAGGCTGGGATACAGTATCCTCCCCTGTGAGGAGGTAAGAAGATTGAACTGTCTAGGAAGACAAAGAGGAATTGTCACTGACGTTGACAGTAGTAGGGGGTACCAAGGCTGCCTGGCCCAGTCTGGGGCCACCAGAATCACAGTGCAGGGCTGAGATCCGATCTTGATCAGAACTCTGAGTATCAGAGGAAAAGGAGAAAAAGCATATAGAAACCTGTTTGTCCAATCCAACAGGAAAGCATCTTGAGGAACAGACCCCAAAAGAAGGGGTCTGCTGCAGAACAGGGGGAGCTGATAATTATCCGGGGCTGCAAAGAGATCTATCTCTGGAGTGCCCCACCTTTTAAAAAAGATCTGAAGAACATGGGGATTCGGGGCCCATTTGTGGTGACCTTGGGAAATCCTGCTGAGAGCATTTGCCAGTACACTGTTCTTCCCTGGGAGATGCACAGCTATCATGGGAACTTGCAGGGAATAAGCTAGTGACCATTACATTTCATGCTCCATGTAGGTTTGCATTAAAGTTGCCATATAGAACACATCATTATGATTTATTATCTGGCAACATCTTGGCTTCCCCCATCTTTATATTCTCAATACAGCTTGAGCTGTTTCGTTTATAATACCCTTCATTTGGGTGCAGCGTCTCCTTTGTCTTCATTATTAAATGTTAAGATATTTAATACAGATTTACAATCTAATGCTTCTGTTATGCTAAATACTCCAAAAATGAAAACTAGGTTAGGTGAGCAGGCATTTTCTAATTATGTTCCAGTACTTTGGAACAAGATCCCATGCACTTTACAACATACTGCTGGAATTAATGCTTTTAAGGCATCAGTGAGACAACATTTTTTTAAGTTTAGTGGTGTGTAATTGTTATTAGATCACTGTTTGTATGAAAATTGTTATATTTGTATGATTATATTGTATTGTGTATATGTTTTGTGTATTATATCTTGACTGTAACATAGTTATGGTCCCAGGTCGCATCTGAAAAAGGGCCTTGGCTCACATTGTTAACCCGGTAAACAAAAGTTTAAATAAATTTAAATAAATAAATATTTCCATGGCTTAGGGGCTCAAGGCTGAGGACCGAGTGCCCCCTGCTTGTTGATGTACCACATGGTTGTGGTGTTGTCTGTCCTGATCTGCACCACTTTCCCCTGAATTGTGTTCGAGAATGCCTGAAGTGCTAGAAAGACAGCCCTGAGTTTGAGAAGATATATGTACAGGAGAGACTCCTGATGAGACCATGTTCCCTGAGCAGTAAGCTGATCCAGATGGGCTCCCCATACCAGCAGGGAAGCATCTGTGGTGAGAATCACTGTTGGGGCCTGACTGGGGAAGGGAACATCTTGCCTCACATTGTCCTCCTCCTCCATCCACCACTGAGGAGCCTGAACCAGAGTCTGAGACACTGGAACTAACTTGGAGACGGGGTCTTTTTTTCTGAGAACAAAAAAGATTTTAGATGAAATTGAACGGCTCTCATTTGGAACCTTGCCCCTTGTACTACTGCAGTACAAGCTGCCATGTGGCCTAGCAAATGCAAGGAATGTCTGGCTGGCCAAAACACTAGTGAACAAAAAGAGGAAGCCAGAGTGATGCGGGCCTGAACCTTTGAAAGAGGGAAAAAGGCCTTGGCCTGGACAGTGTCCAGTTCCACAACTATAAATGTGAGAAGCTGGGCTGGGTCCAGAACAGACTTTTCTAAGTTTAGGATGAATCCTAAGGAGTCCAGGAGCTTCTGAGTGACCTCTAGAGCTAACTTGACTCTGAGGATTGACCCACTATGAGCCAGTCATCCAGGTAAGGGAAAAGTAAGATGCCTTGTCTCCTGAGAAAGGCTACCACTACTGCTAGACACTTGGTGAACACCCTTGGAGCAGATGTTGGAGCTGAGGTTAAACAGGGCCTTGAGAGAGGCCTGATGTGTTTGGTCCCCGTTCCCGGGGCTCCTGTCGGACTGCATGGGCAGGTTAGCTAGAGGGCCTTCAGCTGACATGGATCCTCTTCGGGCAGTGCTCTGCAATGCCAGGTCAATGAGGAACAAAACCGCAGTTATGTCAGACTTGATTTCCTCAGTCAACCTGGCATGCATCACGGAGACCTGGCTGGGTGACGATGCAGGACTGATGCAAGAGGCATCGGTCCCAGCTGGGTACTCCGTGGTGCACTGCCCGAGGAAGGATCATAGAGGTGGGGGTGTAGCCATCTGTTTTAGATCCGACCTGAGCTATTCGGTGGGTTCTACCAGGTCGTTTGAATGTGTGGCAGTGCATGGGGGTCCAGGTGCAGGTTGCAGAATTCTCCTTTTTTATCACCCCCCCAGGTCGGGAGGGGAATTCTTGCAGAAGGTGGCGGACTTCATCATCGGCAGGGTGCTGGAGTCCCCCAGATGGCTATTCTGGGTGACTTCAGTGCCTGGATCGACGATGAATCCTCGCACCTTGGAACTAGCCATCTTTAGTTGATGACATCACTGGGCCTAGCACAGACAGTTCCCTCTGTGACCCACCATCACGGCCACACCTTGGACCTGGTATTCTCACTGGATCTCCAGGTCACTGACCTTGAGATTGATCAGGTCGTATGGTCATATCATTGTACTGTAAAGTTCTCGTTCAGAGCTCCCCCTAATAGCCCCTCCCCTGTTGAGATGATCGGCTACCACCCTTTAATAGATTTGACCCTGGAGGGACTGATGGCAGTGGCTGATTTTTCCGGTGTCTGTGCCGCTAGTGCTATTTTTGTAGGTGAATCAGTGGCAGCCTATAATCAGACTGTATCTGAGGCACTTGATGCCATCGCACCGGTCCGTATACGATCTAGGTCCTCTCACCCGAGACCCTCATGGTTTGATGGGGCTTTCCAGGCAATGAAGACCATGGGTCGGAGATTGGAGCGTTGCTGGCAGAGGACCCGGCTAGAGGAGGACAGTCTGGCTTTGAGAAATTACTATGGTGACTATCAAAGGGCAATCAATCATAAGAAGGCAGAATTCCTTTCCAGGGGAGATTGCTGCAGGGAAAAATAGACCAGCTCAGCTCTTTTGGACTGCGGACAGACTCCTCCATCCTATCTGCCTACAGCCAAAAAAAGCATTTGCAGCAACACAGTACCAAGACTTTGCTCTGTTTTTCTCTGATAGTTGTCCTGTATTCGGGTTGTGATCTAGCAAGTGGGTCTGGACCAGACCCACAGGGTGGTGTCAGGTTGGAAGAGGAGCACTCCTGTTGCCCGGGCAGAGTTTCGACCAGTGGAGGTGGCCGAGGTCTCTGAGGTGATTTCGAAGCTGCGGCCCACTTGTTGTGAACCGGGAACCGGGCCCGACATGTCTCCCAGAGGGATGTGTCAAGGTCATTGGTCCAGTATTCGCTGGGATAGTTGGGTGCTCACTTTCAGAGGGGGTTTTCCCCGATGCCTTGAAGGAGATGCTGGTGAAGCCACCTCTGAAAAAAAACATCTCTCGACCCCGACGTCCTAGCGAAGTATAGACCAATCTTCAACCTCCCATTTCTAGGGAAGGTTTTTGAGAAAATAGTGGCTGTGCAGCTCGAGGAACACCTGGAGGCTTGTGACATCTACAAGCAGTTTCCAGTTTGGGTTCAGGGCAAGGCACAGCACCGAGACGGCACTGGTCTGGGTACATAATGACCTCCTCATGGCCAGAGATTGAGGGGAATGATCAATTCTCATTCTCCTCGATCTATCATCTGCATTTGATACTTTGGACCACATTGTGTCTCTAGATCGCCTTAGAGAGTGGTGTGGACTCACTGGTGTTGTCACAACTGGTTTGAGTCCTTTCTGTCAGGTAGGAGGCAAAGGGTGGTTATGGGGACTTTTTCCTCTTCCGCGCCTGCCTCTGACCTGTGGAGTCCCTCAGGGCTCGATCCTGTCACCGATGTTGTTTTCAGTATACATGCTGCCCTTGGGGAGGATCATCGGACAGTACAGTTTGAGTTTTCACTGCTACGCAGATGATACTCGGCTGTATATGTCCTTTGTACCAGGGATAAGCGGTGCTGTCAAAGTGCTAAACAAATGCCTCACAGAGATCCAGGACCGGACAACTGGTTGATGCTTAACCCCGGCAAGACAGAGGTGGTACTAGTAATTGAGCCTGGCCGCGGATGGGATGAGGGCACCTCCGGGATGACAGCTGGCTCAGTTCTGGGGTCAACACCATTGGTGTCCTCTAGGATGCGAAATCGTCAAAAATGGTTTCTACCATTTGAGGAACATTGCTCGGATTAAGCTCCTAATACCGCCTGAAGACCTGCCATCACTGGTGCACGCTTTTGTGACATCAAGACTCTACTACTGTAATGCTCTATAACTCGGGGTCAGTGAAGGGAACCTCTGCCGGCTGTAGCTAGTGCAGAATGCAGCGGCCAGGCTGCTGACAGGATTACCTAGATTCTGTCATGTGACCTTGGTCCTACGGGATCTGCACTGGTTGCCAGTCTGGTGGCAGGTTCTCTTTAAGGTGGGCTCGCTCACCTATAAGGCCCTATACAAACTGGGCCATGGCTACCTGTCAGATCTTCTTACCCCAGCCATTCTGACTCCCTCCCTCCGTTTCTCCACCCAGGGCCTCCTTGTGGTTTTGAGGACCAGGCTGAAAACTTCAGGTGATCGCTCATTCGGGGTAGCTGGCCCGGTCCTCTGGAATTTGCTTTCAAGATCTCTTAGGGAGGCCCCCGTGGTGGAGGTATTCAGGAGGAGCCTAAAAACTCATTTATTTAAGTTGGCATACTCTGAAAATATATTTTAATGCTGGCTGTCTGATTTCATCTATTGTTGTAGTTTTACTTTATATTGTATTTTGATGTTTTTAATTTTATGTATGGTGCCCAGCGCCTCTGGGATTGGGCACCTAAAAATAAACACTTACTTACTATTCTGCCATTCCCCAGCTGGGGATTCACAGCCTGTTCTACCATTCTCCAGCTGGAGATTCGCAGCCTATTCTGCCATTCTCTGGCTGGGGATTCACAGCCTATTCGTTAACTGGAGTGCAGCTGCAGCAGCCACTTCTAAGAGTGGGGTTATTCTAGATGCCCTACATGGGGCATGCCTTAGACAACTAGTATTGGAACCCACTCGAGAGGGAGCAATCTTAGACCTGGTTCTCTCAAATGGAGATAGAGAGAGGATCACAGATGTAGAAGTGGGTAGCCATCTGGGAACTAGCGACCACCGAACAGTATGGTTCACAATAAACACAGCAATAGAGTCAAACCATACAAAGGCAAAAGTACTGGACTCAGGAGAGCTGACTTTGTCAGAAATGGGTGAGTGCCTAAGGAATGCACTAGCAAATGGGCAGGAAGGAGAGGTGGAAGAACAATGGGGAATAATAAAACTGCCATCACAGAGGTAACAAGCCTTGTGTGAAGCAAATAAACAAAACAAAACGATGTAAGAAACCACTGTGGTTCTCAAGGAGGTGGCAGTGAAGGTTCAAGAGAAAAAGAAAGCATTCAGAAAGTACAAGGAATCATAGAAGGAGCAGGACAGAGAATTGTATCAGTTAAAGCAAAAGGAAGCTGGGAAGGCAGTCAGAACAGCAAAGGCCCGAACAGAGAAAAAGATAGCCAACTCAGTTAAGAAGGGGGATAAAACCTTTTTTAGGTACATCAGGGAGCGAAGGAAGACCAAGGGAGGGATAGTGAGGCTTAATAAAAGAGAGCGGGGGTGGGCAGAGGGTGACGGTGAAAAGGCAGCGATACTAAACAAATATTTTTGCTCAGTATTTACAAATGAAGAGGGGGAGGTACCTAAAATAAACAATAGAAACACTCTGGATACAGAAGTTGATACCAGCCCATTTACAGATGAAAGGGTTCTGAAAGAACTCTTAAAACTGAAGGTGGACAAAGCAATGGGGCCTGATGGGATTCATCCCAGAATTCTAAAAGAACTAAGGGTAGAACTAGTGACACCACTGACTACCCTCTTTAACAAATCATGGGAGGATGGGGTGGTACCTGAGGACTGGAGGAGGGCAGATGTGATTCCCCTTCACAAAAGTGGGAGCAGGGCAGAAGCAGGAAACTATAGACCTGTTAGTTTAACCTCAGTGATAGGGAAAATGATGGAATCACTTCTGAAGGAAAGAACTGTCAAGTACCTAGAGGCCAGAGGGGCACAGGACCCAAGGCAGCATGGATTCACAGCGGGAAGGTCATGCCAGACGAATCTAATAGATTTCTTTGACTGGGTGACCAAAGTAGTAGATCAGGGAGGGGCTGTGGACATGGCCTACCTAGACTTTAGCAAGGCATTTGACACAGTCCCACACAAAAGATTAATATACAAGTTAGCCAGCCTGGGAGTGGGTCCCAAGATGATAGCCTGGGTAAAGAATTGGCTGGAGAATAGGACACAGATGGTAATAGTAAATGGAGTCCACTCTGAAGAAGGGGGTTACTAATGGGGTACCTCAACGTTCAGTATTGGGACTGGTCCTCTTCAATGTCTTTATAAGGGACATTGCAGAGGGACTGGAAGGAAAAGTATGTCTCTTTGCAGATGACACAAAGATCTGCAGCAGAGCTGATGTACAAGGTGGAGTGAAAAGGATGAGAAAGGACTTAGCAAGGTTAGAGGAATGGTCAAATGTATGGCAGCTTAGATTCAGTGCTAGGAAGTGCAAGGTAATGCACCTGGGAAACAAAAACCCAGGAAAAGAGTACATGGGGGGTGAGATACTAACAACAACAAAAATGGAAAGGGACCTGGGGCTAGTCATATCAGATGACTTAAAGGTGGGCAAGCAATGTGAGAGGGCAGTAAGGAGGGCTGGGGGGATACTGGGATGCATAGGGAGAGGCATCACCAGTAGAAAACAGGAAGTTGTTATCCCTCTGTACAGACAGCTGGTGAGACCCCATCTGGGGTACTGTGTGCAGTTTTGGAGACCCAGTCTCCGCAAGGACATCGACAGGATGGAAGCTGTCCAGAGGAGGGCAACTAAAATGGTGCAGGGTCTGCATCGGAAGACATATGAGGAGAGACTAAAGGAGCTTAATATGTATAGCCTCGAGGAAAGGAGGGAGAGGGGGGACATGATAGAAACTTTCAAGTACCTCAAGGGAATCAACAAGTCAGAGG
This sequence comes from Neoceratodus forsteri, assembly GCA_016271365.2. NCBI lineage: Eukaryota > Metazoa > Chordata > Ceratodontiformes > Ceratodontidae > Neoceratodus > Neoceratodus forsteri. Next base: position 272,542,415 of record CM028130.1, on the reverse strand, counting down.
GTAGCATCTTTCAAAAAGAGTGTGCAAGAACAAGGGCACAATTTGAAGATGGGGGGCAGCTCAGAGGTAATGTAAGGAAGTATTTTTCACAGACAGGGTTGTGGATGCATGGAACGGCCTTCCATGGAGGTTGTGGAGTCAAAAACAGTGGTTGAATTCAAGCATGCATGGGACAGTCATAAGGCAATTCTAGGGGGTGGGGGTAGAAAGAAGTAGGCTGCTGGTTAACTAGGATCTGCAGCTTACCCATTAGGTAGGGAAATGGGCAGACTGGGTGGGCCAAGCGGTCCTTATCTGCCGTCAAATTCTATGTTTCTATGTTAGGCTGAAAGGCATTGCTCTGAAATGGTAGTGGCCTGAGGGCAACTTGAACCTGAGGTGCTTTCTGTGGGAATGTCTGATAGGTGTGTGAAAATAGGCATACTTGAGATACAGGGAGGCTAGCCAGTCTCCTGGTCTCAGAGAGGGGAGAATTATTCCCAGTCACCATTTTGAACTTTGGCTTTAGTATGTGTTTGTTCAGGTATCGTAGAGCTAGGGTGGGTCACCACTCCCCTGTCTTTTTTGGGGTAAGGAAGTCTCTGGAATACAGTCCTTTTCCTTTGCGACTGAGAGGTACCCTCTCCACTGCTCGCAGGAGCAGTAGTGAGGAGATTTCTGCCTCTAAAGCCTTTGTCTCCACAGGAGAGGGAGGACTGAAAAGACTTTGCTCTCATTCTTGGGAACCTTCTGAAGCTGAGAGCAAGCCCCTGGCTCAGTACATCCCGGACCCATTTGTCTGAGGTAATAGACTTCCAGACCTGGAAACAGTGAGCCAGTCTACCCCCTACTGGAACCGGGGAGGTGACCCTGACTGACACATCAGGGTGTCTGTTTGGCAGGGGGCTTGGACTGAATAGAGGATGGATTCCTGGTCATCCTCCTTCTACCTCTTCCCCTAAAGAACCCCCTCTGCTGGATAGAAAAGGAGGCCTGGGCTTGGTAAAAAGGCCTTTGAAAAGGCCTGCCCCTGCCAGCCCTAGATTGCTGCCTCTGAGGAGTGACCTGCTTTTCCTTGGCTGCAGCCAGGGGTGTAGCCAGGGATTTCAGATCTGCACACCAGGTGGACTCACTGCTACTCCCCCCCCCCCCGTTAGGATAAGCTACCCTCCCCCAGTGTAGCTAGACATATACAAAATACAAATGTACACCAGGATTGTGTTTTTTGCCTCATTTGCTACAATAAATATAACTTTTATATCTCATGACAATGGTTGTTGCCATGCATGTTATCTAAGACACCCACATACCAGCCCAGAGCCTGTAAAGTTGTATTGTCCTTGGGATGCAAAGAGAGTATTAGTGACCAGTCCTTCTAGTTTTGACTCCTATGAATAAAATTACAAAAAGGTTCAGTATTTTCTTTGTTAGTTTTCATGGAAAAAAGGAAGCAGTTCAGAGCCTATTTGCTACCCCCCTTAAATAAAATTGCACACCATGGAGTGCTAGGAGTATGCCTGCCTACACCCATGGCTGCAGCACTCCTGTAGGTGGTCCTGTATCTGTCCATCTTTTTCATGTAAGCCTCTGTTTGCTCCCCAAACAGAGAATTATCTGTGATGGGAAAATCCATGGCCTTGGTCTGGGTATCCTGTGATAAATTAGTACACCTGAGCCAAGCAAATCTCCTCATGGAGACAGATGTAGCCATGACCCTAGAATGTACATCATTCGAGGCAACAGCAGCATGAAACTGGGTCTTAGATGCCTCACTATCATCCACAGCCACCTGCTCCAGCTCCTTGGCCAGCTGAGGAGGGGCATTCTTAGCCAGCTCCAGAACAGTATCTCACATAGATTTCTGGTATCTGGCTGTATATGCCATGTAATTAGATTGCCTGAGCCCCAAAGAGGATGCCGAGTACTGTTTCTTGGCCATGGCATCCACTTTCCTGGAATCCTTATCTGGGGGGATGAGATACCAGGGGAATGTTAGCCTTGTCACAGGCTGCAGCTTGCACTACCCCAACATGGCTGTAATGGTTTGTCTGGAATTCCATCCCAGGACCTGATAGGGCATACTTCCTGTCCATCTTTTTATCCACAGGAGGTATGGATGTTGGAAACTGAAGAATGTTCTGTGTCTGTTTCCCCAGGGATTTATGCAGAGGGATAGACACCCTTTTGGACTCAGGGACATCCATCATCTCAACATAGTCAGGTTCCTCCTGATTCTGTTCAGCGTCTTCCACTGGAAGCTGAACAGTATCAGACACTTTCTTGTAGAACAAGAAGTGGGAGGGGGAGTCAGAAAGTCCAGGAGGAGACACAATGGAAGGCCTGTCTGGGGAGATGTCAGGCTCTACTGGCTCATCTATGCCTTCATAATCCTCTTCTTCTTCATAATCTTCATCTCCTTCTCAACCGCCCTCATAAAATGCTTCAGGATCATATTCAGAAGCAGACAAGTCTGACCGAACCAATCGTCTTTGAGTCGGTGTCGGTTCGGTTGGAACCGGGCGAAGTGATTGCACGATAGCAATCGCTTTAGCTATTTCATCAGCAGTCGGAACATGGGGACCGGGATCTGAACCGGCTGACTTGCGCTTTCTCTTAGATGGAACCAATTCCACAGAATCGGCTCTCCTTTTGCCCAAGGAGGTATCGCCCAGGTCAGTGGGCACCTCCCCAGGTTCGGTCGGAACGAACAGGGCTGGCCATCCGGGTCAGCGGATTTCTCAGCCTCCCTTTCCTTCAGGCTACTTAAACATTTATCTGAAGTGGCTTTGGGAAAGTTTCTGCAGATTTGGCAGTATTCTTTGAGGTGGTCAAACCCCAGACAGTAAACACAGATGAGTTGGGGATCGGCCTTAGCAAATGCCTCCCCACACTTGGTGCAGTGCTGAAACCCAGTGGGACCGGTTTTCTTTTTGGGTTTCTCAGACATGCCTAAAGGAAAAGGTCACCCTTACCAGTGTTTAAGCCAGGCAACTACAGACCTGTGGGTTTCAACCATGTCACTGGTCGGTTAAAAAAAACTGATGAAATTATTGGCTTTTTTAGGATCCAATAGGTACCAGAAACCACTATACAAATCACAAAAAAAAAACAAAAAAAAAAACAGAATTGCTTCGGTTCCCAACTGAACTGACTGGAAAGAAACAGAACAAATAACAATTTCTATCAGAAAACATTAAACTACTTACTACACACTTACTGTACCAAGGACAGAAATGCGAACACGGAAAAAATAAGTAAACAGTTGACAAACCAACTGATTTTTTACCAGAACCGAACCGAAGTGAAGGAGACAATCTCTGGAGTGACTTCTCAGTTAGGCAGTGTAAAGAATCTGACAGTTACACTTAGGAGTACCTGGGACAGAGGTTTGAAAACCGAGCTCGAGCTCAACGTTCTAAGCCTTGGCATAGAGTAAACTCCCTTTCCTCTCCAGAGCAGTTCAAGTGCTGGGGCTAACTGCATATAGTCAGAACACAGCAAGACTTGATGTTGTTTGAAACAGGCAAGAGAAGCTTAAGAGGCAGCACCTGCAGGAAGAAGGGCAAGTCCCAAAATGCAGAATCACATTGAAGGAATACAGGAACATGAGCACTAAGGAGGAGGTAAGAGAAACAACCTTTTAAACTAAAAGACCTAACTTATAAAGAATTAAGCACTTAACTTTGAAAAACTGAACTAGGGTTAAAACATGACCAAATGTGTTGTCTCCCTGCGAGGGCCAACCTCCATGTTACTCTAAGTATTCCAGCAGGTAGGCTGCTTCATTAGTTTATGAGGGATCAAGCTTCAAAAGCTGAAGAAACAAAAGAAACGTAGTTCCCACACATTCCATCACAATGATATGCATTGCTTTATGTCCTATGTCATTTCAGAAAAAGTGCATGAGCACTACAGACTAGAAAAACAGAAAAAGAAAGAGAAAAAAGTTTTAGAAAAAGTAGACCAAGCGATGCAAGTACACTAATAATTGGTATGTGATTGTGCTAAAAACTTCAGCAAAAGATTGTTCAAACAGAAAAATAACAGAAATACTAAAGTATCATTTTTTGTTTGAAAACAGAATGAAATAAGAAAAAAGAAAAAGAATTAAAAACCCCGTGAACAAGCTCCATGCAAGAGTGAAACCTAGGGGAGATGAAATAAAAAGATTGAATTTTATATCATATCGTGTGAAGTCTATGATTCCAAAGGGCCCCCTGAACAAATTTTCTTTGAAATAGCTGTTGAAGCCTTTTTCAAGGGGGCCAAAGAAAGAAAAATCACAAAGAACAGAAGTCCATTTCCCACTTACCTCTTGTACAGATGTGATTACCTGGACCTTCCATATTTCCCTCCCCTCATCATCCCTCCTATGATCATAGAAACATAGAATTTGACGGCAGATAAGGACCGCTTGGCCCACCCAGTCTGCCCATTTCCCTACCTGATGGATAAGTTGCAGATCAATACATACGAAGATGCCACTATGGCCAATTGGTACAAACCTAACTTGATTCCCTCCATGCCCACAAAGGCAGACAAGCTGTACCAGGCACCCTCTGGGAAGCTCTTTTTTGCAGGGCCCCCACAGGAGGATTCCATGGTGATCTGTGCAACCCATGATAGATTCAAGAGGCCCCAGCACCTCAGCTGTCTCCCTCCAGACAACGAATCCAGAAAGTTGGACCTTACAGGCAAGAGGGTAGTTGCCTCTTACACTTTGGCTATCAGGATCATTAATTACATTGATCATATGCTCAAATTCTAGAATGACCTCTGGAAAGCAGCCAGGTCTGCATCTCAGTCCCTTGCAGAGAGCCCTCAAAAACAGGAGATGCTCTAGACCCTCCAGACAGGTGCGGATGCAGGCAAGCACCTCTTGCGGGCCACCTACGATGCCTTAGATGCTTCCGTCAGAGCCTCTGCAGTAGAAGTTTGCCCGACAAGGTACTCCAGGCTCAGGGTGTCTGGTGTTGCTTCTGACATCCAACAATCCATCCTGAATGCTCCCTGTAGGGGCTACAAACTCTTCGGGATGGAGAGCAGGATATCCTCAATGACCTGCAAGACTCAGGGAGAACACTGCAGTCCATTCACTCCCTCTACCATACCCACCAAGTGTGGGCAGAGTGTGCTCTATCAGCATGCCACCCATCGACCTAGGTCTGGCACCAGATAGCCAGGCAAGCATAAAGCTGGAACGGCCCAGCCTGCCCCCTCCTCCACCATAGGGAAGTCTTTAAGAGGTGGAGAAGCAGTCCCAGCCGTTGGCTCAGCTTCAGCTTGACTCCTTGCCTGACCCCCTCCATCAGGTTTCCCAGGATGTGGGGTTGGGGGGTAGTTTCTTACTCCATCTGGATGGGTGGCGGGAGATCACAATTGACACCTGGGTAATGCAACTCATAGTAGTAGTAGTAGTAGTAAATAATTTATTTGTTCGACTATAGAAAAAGGTCATTATAAACATGATACATATTTTAAAAAAATGCATCAATATTTACAGTAAAATACACATAACAATATCAAACAATATCAGTGGATTTCCTGCAACTTAAAGTATACTGAATAACAATCAGACACCTGTTCAACTCTACATGCATTTAGTAACAAGGTGGCAGGCAAACAAATGCTACAAATGTCTGTAAATATCAATCACTTGTTAAAATATGCATCACAAATTAGTTTGCTCCTTGGTTATATTGTAAAATGACAAATACATTTTATATTATAATATATTCACAAGCTTCACTTTTTTTTGTAAGTCATTTTAATTTATCATATAATTCACTATGCCCTGCTAATTCACTTTCTACTTAAGGAGTGCCTATTCTAACCTCCAGACCCAGAGAAAAATCATTCAAGGCTAACATTCAAAAGACAGCCAAAAAACTGAGATTAGGCCAGGTGACACCATGTCAGATCAACCTGTCCCACAGTGTTGACCCTACTCAGTTACATTCTGTCCCATCCATACCCACCTGGCAGCCAATTGGACACACTGAATCTATATGGCAAATCCATCAGACGTACCATGCAATAATTCCTGCTGTGTACCCCACCGACCACCTCCAAACCAGCCACTCCAGTTGACCATTCCCGAGGTGCCTAATGTGACTACAGGTTACTAGGGTGTCCCGTCTGATCACACCATGTCCCAACTATGCCTACCTTGTAGCCAGTGGGGCACGCCAGCTTTGGAGGCAATCCATTTGGGGAAACCATGCACTGCATGCTGCTCCGTGTCCTGCAAACCACCCCCTTATCTGACCACTCCTGTTGGCTACTATTGAGGCGAATAGTAGGACTCTGTGTCACATTTAGGGTCCATCCATTCATATCATGTCCTATCTAGCTACCTGATGGCCAATCGGACATGCTGGTGTTAAGGTATGTCCACAGGGGCACCATGCGACTCGTGCCGCTCCATGCCCCATTGGATTATCCTCGATCTGGCCATTCCTGTTGGCTGCTCCTGAGGCATATAATGGGACTCCATGTCACAGGCAGATCCACCCATCGTGGGGCATCTCATCCAAACAAGTAATGCGGGAAAGCCACAAGTCAGTCAAAACAGCCATCTTCTGCAGTGATGGTCGTCTTTGGCCCTCATTAGCTTCCCAACTAATAGAAGCTTAATCAAACAGAAGCACATACCAGTATTTCTGCACCTAAATGCTTATTTAGGGTTTGATTTTTTTTAAACCAATTTGTAGAATTTAGATTAATTTGCAGAGAAAAAAAATGTATAAGCAAACATTTGCATAAAAAAACTATTTACTTATGCTATATACATGCAAGAGCTCCTTAGACTTTATCTGTATAGAGAGAACACATATCAGTTTTGAAACAAATATTCAAGTACCCATTATCACAGAAGTCCCTGGTTTAGTAAGTGGGGCCAAAAGGATCCGTTTATATCAAGGAGTCCATAAGACAAAATAAGACCAAGGAGAACTATTAAATCTGCAGAAAGCAGTCTATACTCCCAAAAATACAATTTGACCAACAAATGTTAAACAAAACCAGCCAGCTCATTAGTTCATTTATAAAAGGTAAAAACTAGTCCTTACGACCAAATATAAAGTTGGGAGAAGTAATGCATCTATAATAGAATTAAAAACGTACAACATTTCACTCAGTAAAACAAATATGGCCTCCAAGAGTGATATATCAATTGGATCCATATCTAGGAGTCCTCATAACCAATACCAGTTGCCGTCAAGAGAGAAAAAGCTTAAAAATTACTTTCCAGGGGATTCTACCCTGCAGTTAATTTCCACTACACACTGCAGCGGTATTCCCATGAGGCTAATAAGCAGCCAAGCTTAACTCCTGTCCCAGTAATAGAGAACTACATTCTCCACAGCTCTGCTGTTATTGGCAAACACACACTATATTCTAGCTCCAGTTTCCAGTCTCCGATCTTGGGAATCCCTTTAATTCAACAGGCACTTTTCCAATAATTTTCAACAGCTCCAAGCAATTTTCACTGGAATGGTGCCATCAACTCTCCTTCTTTTCCACCAGGTCTGTATGCTGCAGCACCTGAAATACAAACAGAAAAGAAATGCTCCTCTGCGTGTAATAACCTTGGGGTAGTCTGATTCAAGCAACTTAGAGCCCCAACCCTTAGGCAACACTGGCATACCTTTTTATAAGTATAACGATCATGTCAGCACTTTAAAATGCTATCAACATTCTGGGCATTCCAGTTAATCTCTCCTCCTCTCTGTTCCAAGCACCAAGCAAGCACCTCAGGAATTCTGGCAAAAGGCCCCGCCATCTTAATTGAAAAACTCTACATTAAAAAGGCAATAGCTGCAATGTGGGGTAGTGGAAAGTGAAAGGGATGGAGTGCTGGTGGGGTTCCCAGGTGACCCAAAGGAGTGGCTGGTCGGGGAGCAAGGGAGGCGGGAAAAAAAATGCAATAGCGAAAGACTTTAAGCGAGAGTTTGATGCCTTTTTGTCTCTCATTCCATCTCAGCAGCTGTTTGTCAGATGCCAGAATACAATGGTCTACTGGCATGACAGGTATGAATGTTCAAAGGCAGCAAAAATACTTAGGACTAATGTTAAACTCTAAAAAAAATGCATATCCAAGTGTAACCCCTAGGTGGCGCTATCCCAAGGGCTACTACCCCTGCCTGCTTAACTACTAACAGGGTGAGGAGCCTAGGTCCAATGGCGAGTGCCTCCACCCAGAGGTCAGGGTTTGCAGTAGTTAAACTAGCTTGGTCACAGCCCTCTGGGACACTGTAACCCCTTCTTCCCACTAGTGGCCCATACAATGCATCAGGAATATCTTCACAATGTACACTTACTCCCAGGACTGGCTCTGTCGACTGGACTCTGGGGACCCCCTGTAAAACAAAATGACACAGTGCAAAAACCACAGTACAATACTTTAACATAAACGAATACCTCAGTCAGTGTAACTTTGCTGAAACAAACAGATCTGATTTATTTAAGGAGCTGTAACAAGGACAGGGGGAAATCAGGTTAATTAGGTTAAATACATTAATAATCACAGTACAGTGCGCATATTCAGAGTCCCAAATTGTCACTTTCACTGGGTACCCAGGATGGGGGCTAGCCAGGATCGGTGCAGCTGGTTGGGGCCCTGTGATGGAAAAACACTGGCACAATACCCAAATTGTAATCCGGAGCCGGTTGGCTCAGTTCAGTGAAGAAATGAAAAACAAACAACAATTAGATGACACACTTGTAATTTGATAAACAGATGGCAGGGAGCTACCCTGCTTTGTACTCACAAACTCAGTGCTGGGAACTGGATGGAAGGCAGATTGTCCTGGATTGCCAGGAGGAGCAGACCATGTGGACAAGGTCCTTGTGACTGGACCCCACTGCAGTTTAGAGCAAATGGATGTAGTCTGGATTAAGCTGGGGTTTACTTCTGGCTTCATGCACTCAATTCACTGCACAGGGGATTTGATTGCTACCTATTTAAACCACTATGGAAACACACACAGAGTCCCAGCTGCAATAAAACAGGTTAGATAAACTGCAATCTCACGATCTCACAAATGCTGCTAAAAGAGGGATGCTATATTTCCTTGTCAAGAACTGTATAATAATTAGAATGGGGTCCCCCTGGGAGTGGTAAGGGGTGGTTCTGGACTTTCGCACTCCCCACAGAGAAAGCATCTCTTTGATCAGACGACTCTCAAAGTCTCTCCCTTGATCAGAATGGATTCTTTGTGGAGCCCCATAGTGAGCAAAAAAGTTTTCTACAAGTACTTTTGCCACAGTGGATGCCTTCTGGTCCTTGGTGGGAAAAGCTTGGGCATATCTCGTAAAATGGTCAGTGACCACCAGCACATTACTAATATTTCTTTGATCTGACTCCAAACTCAGAAAATCAATACAGACTAGCTCCATGGGTGCACTGGTGGTGATGTTAACAAGGGGGGCAGCCCTCTGGGGCAAAGCATTTCTCTGTACGCAGCGACTACAAGTTCGAATGTGTTGCTTCACATCAGCCCCCATCTTAGGCCAATAGAATCTGGATCTCACCAAGTCAAGTGTTCTGTCTATACCAAGGTGCCCCATGTGGTTGTGTAAGGATCTCAGTACAGAGTCTCGAAAGGCAGTGGGCAGCACTAGTTGTTGTTTATCTACTTGTCCCCCTCTGTCTACTGTTTCTCTGTATAACAGTCTATTGATCAGTTTCAACTTAGGACCGTCTTTGTATAACAATGCAGTTCTCAGATCAGTGGAACGTAATTTGGACACATCTTTCCCTGCATAGAGGGCTTCTAAAGCTGATTTGATCATGGGATCGCGGGATTGAGCCCGCCGAATTATACTGTCATTGTCCAGTTGAGGCAGTGCACCAATATCTATTGCAGAAAAGTGGCAATAAGCAGCAGGTATGCAATTCTCAGAGGGTCCCAAACAATCCACCATACAGTCCACTGCGTCCATGGACATTTGTTCCTCCCTGTCAAACTTCTGGCAGAGTACTCGAATATCAGGTTCTGACAGTCTGACCCAGTCATTCAGGGGAACAGGCCTCCGGGAGAGAGTATCAGCATCTATGTGGTTCAGGCCTGCTCTGTATTCAACAGCATAGTCATATGTAGATAATGCAGAAAGCCACCTATGGCCAGTGGCATCCAACTTAGCTGAAGTCTGCACATGGGTCAAAGGATTATTGTCAGTCTTTACTAGTATCTTAGCCCCATACAAGTACTCGTGGAATTGGTCAACAATAGCCCACTTCAAAGCTAGGAACTCTAACTTATGTACAGGATAGTTCTTTTCGGATGGGGTCAGGCTTCTACTGGCAAAGGCCACTGGTCTCAGGCCATTCTCGTGCTCTTGGTACAACACAGCCCCCCAACCCTTGCAAGCTAGCATCAGTGTGCAGGACATAAGGTTTTGTTGGATCAGCATAGGCCAACACTGGAGCGTAGGTAAGTTGATACATGATATCATGAAAAGCAGTCTCACAATCAGGAGTCCAGCGGGCCCCAAATACTTCACTTGGACGAAAATACACTCTTTCAGTCTCGAGGGACGCTGACTTTTTGTATCTTTTGTGGGTTGGGGGATACCCTTGAGTAAGGTTAAGTAAAGGGCGGATCACTCTTGAATAGTCCTTAATGAAAACGCCAATAATAACCACAGAATCCCAGGAATCTTTGCAGTTCTTTTAGATTTTTGGGCTGTGGCTAGGTGGTCAAGGCCTCAACTTTACTTGGGTCGGTCTCTATTCCCTTGGTGGATACTATGTGTCCCACATACTTTACTGATGTTTGAAAGAATTGACACTTATCAATGGATAGTTTAAGGCCAAAGTCTTCCACTCGGTCCAACACCTTGAATAATCTGCTCTCATGTTCCTCCAGTGAGCTGCCAAACACAATAACATTATCTAGGTATACCAGGCACTCTAGTAAGTTCATGACCCCCACTGCACACTCCATCAATCATTGAAAAGTGGCTGGGGCGCCTGAAATCCCTTGCAGCATCCTCATGAATTCATAGAAGCCAAGCAGACAGATAAAGGCTGTCTTCTCATGGTCCTCTGGGGCCATTGGGATCTGGTAGTACCCACTGCAGAGATCCAGCACAGAGAACCACTTGCTCCCGTTTAGGCAGTCCAAAGCATCCTGAATGCGGGGCATTGTCTACTGATCAGGGATAGTCCGCCGGTTTAAAGTGCGATAATCCACGCACATCCTTACTGTCCTATTCTGTTTTCTCACTACTACAATGGGGGAAGCATATGGGCTTCTGGATTCTTGTATTACGCCAGCAGCTAGCCTCTCTTGCAGGTGCTGTCTCACATCATCTATGTCAGCAGGTGCCAGGTGTCGAGACCTCTCACAAAATGGCCTTTCATCATGCAGCTGGACATGGTGCTCAGCTCCTTGCATGCATCCTACGTCCCATTCCTTTAAAGAAAACACCTGGCCTCTCTGGGCAAGCTTCTCACTGATCCTCACTTTCCATTCAGCTGGCAACGGGGAGTCATCAAAATCAAACAAGTCAGGCATTACTCTGTCATTCTTCCCCGAACTCTTGCTACTGGGTAGCACTGCAGCGTCTGCACAGTGCACATTAGCCAGGGTGCAACCTCTATTTACTCGAATCTCTCTGTCAGACACATTATGAACTTGAACCATTACCCTTCTGGCATAAGCATGGGCTCTAGCAGGCAAAATACTAGGCTTGACCAGCAGTCCCTCCGGCAATTTTCCATCGCCTGGTGCATCCAACATTAATATTTTATTCTTGACATCCTTTCTGATACGGACCTCTCCCTGTAAGGTACACTGGGCATTTGGCGCCAGGATCAGAGACTCCGGATCCATTTTCCAGACAACTCCAACCGGTTTCTCTGGTTCCACTTTGTCAGCATCTCTCTGTGCCTCATAGGCCTTCTTGATCAAGGCTGGAATTCTTAAAGCTCTACTAGTCCTTGACCCCTGTTTTTCATAACACAACTGTGCCAGCCGTCCAAACGTATGTACATTAGTCCCAATTAGTAAAGGAACTCCATCATACAGTCCAGTAGGGGGACACACTAAGGCCAGGGTCTCTACTTGCTCTGCCACCCCAACCACGGAGGTGGGAAAAGACAGCCAAATTTGGATATATCCCGAGTAGGGGTAGGCCTTCTCACTTAACCCCAAGACATGCAGCCCCTCCAACGGTTGTAAGGGTACATCAGACAAATGCTTCTGATACCAGTCTTGAAGCATAATTGTCACTTGGGAGCCACTGTCTAATACAGCTCTTGTAGATACTCTATTCACCTTTACAGTGGTATCCATGGAGGGACCCACTATCCTGGACCAGTCTGGAGAGGCGGTAGCAGGGGCCTGGGTAACTGACCTTGCCACAAAGGGACGTAAGTTAACATTTTTGGGACCTTCATTGTGGTAATTTTGTGCACCTCTTAACCACTGTTTTGTGCTCCAAAGCTCTCCTTGTAGCCGGCTCACCACTCTCTCTCTAAGTCTTTCCGAGACTGGCATTCCCTCTTCATGTGCCCATCCTTCCCACAATTATGACAAAATATGTCGGCTGAAGTTTGGGGTGACTGAAACATCACATTGGAGGCTGCAGCATTGGTACTATCAATAGAAAACCTTGGTGCCACCTCAGCCGGCGGTGGGGTGGACATTTGGAGACATCTCTTCAGTTCCCTCACTTCCATGGTCAAGGCATCAAGTTTCGAACTGTTGTCAACATGAGGTGCCTGGTTGGGCACCCCCACCCCCATAACAGAAGCAGTCGATGAGTGTCAGTGCTCAATGCACCGTGGAGACGGCTTCATGATGAGACTGTCTGTTGCTTTGCTAATCTCCTGCAGCAGTTCACCCCATGGTGGCACGCCTTTTCCTTCTCAGAGCACTCATTAACTGCCAACCCTTGCCTCTGAACTTCACTTGACGGGTCACCCTCAGTCACTCGAGTACGTGCTAGCAGCTATTGGTGCAAGTCCCTCCCGGAGTCGCCTTTTCCCAACTCCTTGAATTTCTCTCATTAGCTCATCATAGGAGGTTGGGGATTCCAGTCGATTGGCCAGGCATAACTGAAGCAACAGCAGTTCTGAGAAGGGGGCAGACTTAAGGATCCTGTCCAGCCTGGTTCAGTCCAATTCAATTGCTGGTAAACTACCCTTTCTGAGGCATTCTTGCAACAATTTTTCCAGCCGAGATACATACACAGACAACTCCCCTTGGTACTGTTGTGCATTTCTTACTCTCCATCACAGGTCCTCATCGGAATCTGGGCTCCCATACACATTCTCCAAGGCCTCAAGATAGTCCTGTGCAGTCGCTTCAGGGTTACTGGCCCGTTTGGCACACATGGTAGCCAGGGCAGGACCTCAGAGGCTCTCACTTATCCTCTTTCGCTTTTCTGCTTCCGAGCATTGCCATTCTAGTACTTGAGGGGCAACATAGTCTAACCAGGTCTCCCAGTCATCCTCCCCTTGTGCGGTGGGGAGGGTGCCGGAGAAAATATTCAACCTACGGTAAGAGTCGTGACTATTGGCAGATACAGACATAGGGGCTTGCACTGGCACAGAAAGAGGGGCAATAACGGGTGCTGGAGGGGGAGAGGGTGTTGGTGGAGAAACGTTCTCAGGTGGCAATTATAGTTTCTTTAAATCCTCCACAGTTTCCCTTCCTCCAGCAACAATTGTAAATTTCTCCTCAAAAGTTTCAGATAGTGGGGGCCTCGTTCTCCAGGGGTCTTTACTGTCTTTAGTTATCACTTTCCAGGCAATGAGGGCTTCTTCTGGGGTAATGGTCTGTGGCACTTTAGAACTGTCTATAGGGTCCTTACACTCTATTAGAGCCATGAAAGTTTGGGCGAGCAGATCAGCCAGCGCCCCACCACTACAGGGTTCCGTAAACATTCAACCTTGGAAAGTATTCCCTCTACAGTGTCCGTACTGGTACCCAGCGGGATATCCAAGACAAGTATAGCATTTTGGGGGTTGATCTCCTGCCCAGTACACCACTTCACCAACTGGTGTACAGCCGCTTCTGTTGGGATATCCATTTATTTTTAACAGTAACTCTTAATGTGGCCACTAGAGGACGCTAATCCCAGTGGTGCCTCCAAGATGTAACCCCTAGGTGGCTCTATCCCAAGGGCTACTACCCCTGCCTGCTTAACTACTAACAGGGTGAGGGGCTTAGGTCCAATGGCGAGTACCCCCACCCAGAGGTCAGGGTTTGCAGTAGTTAAACTAGTTTAGTCACAGCCCTCTGGGACACTGTAACCCCCCTTTCTTCCCACTAGTGTCCCATACAATGCACCAGGAATATCTTCACAATGTACACTTACCCCCAGGACTGGCTATGTTGACTGGACTCTGGGGACCCCCTATAAAACAAGATGACACAGTGCAAAAACCACAGTACAATACTTTAACATAAACGAATACCTCAGTCAGTGTAACTTTGCTGAAACAAACAGATCTGATTTATTTAAGGAGCTGTAACAAGGACAGGGGGAAAGCAGATTAATTAGGTTAAACACATTAATAATCACAGTACTGTGCGCATAATCAGAGTCCCAAATTGTCACTTTCAATGGGTACCCAGGATGGGGAGCTAGCCAGGATCGGTGCAGCTGGTTGGGGCCCTGTGATAGAAAAACACTGGCACAATACCCAAATTGTAATCCGGAGTCAGTTGGCTCAGTTCGTGAAGAAATGAAAAAAGCAAACAACAATTAGATGACACACTTGTATTTCGATAAACAGATGGCAGCGAGCTACCCTGCTTTGTACTCATAAACTCAGTGCTGGGAACTGGATGGAAGGCAGATTGTCCTGGATTGCCAGGAGGAGCAGACCATGTGGACAAGGTCCTTGTGACTGGACCCCACTGCAGTTTAGAGCAAATGGATGTAGTCCGGATTAAGCTGGGGTTTACTTCCAGCCTCATGCACTCAAGTCACTGTACAGGGGATTTGAAACTCAATTCCCCACAAGTACTACACACATTTATATGTGAAAGGAAAGTACTATACCAGGCAGGCTGCTTCTCTATCCCGATCGCAATTACTGCACAATACCCGGGAGAACACACAGCAGATTCAGTTCCTGACAGACCGAGCGCGATTCAGCAATTTCTCCAGTCTTCTACAGGGTGAGCCTGGTTTCTACTCTTCAGATCTTCTTGATTCTCTTCCCAGGTCGGATTCAGTCCGAACAGGCACTTGCACAAGCTGCAGACTGAAACTCAGGGCCTTACACGTGATACCCGCGCTAAAACTACACACCAAAGAAGCACACAGCTCCTTGTCTTTTCACTGCCCAAACTGATACGATCTTTCCAGTAGACAGAGCTGGGCATTTCCTTTGAGTTCCTCCCAGTTCAGCTGGCTGGTTTGGCTGTCACTCACAATCAGACTCTCCCTGTTGGTGCAAAAAGGCGCCGAAGTCCAAACTACAATTCCCAGAGTCATCTTCCATACAGTCCCATTGTGGCTGCCTCAACTTAAGAGTCCAAATTCTGATTTGCCAGCAGCAGGCTCCATTTGAAAGGTCCCCCACTCTGATTGGTCCAGTTCAGCAGTTCAATTCCAACATAGAGGGGAAACACACACAGCGTCCCAGCTGCAATAAAACAGGTTGGATAAACTGCAATCTCACAAATGCTGCTAAATAATTACAGGCAAACAGTTACAGCTTTCAGATGGGCTCCCTTTGCACTCTTAGTGACTGCAAAAACGGAGCAAATTGGCAGCAGCCCAGGCGGGATTTGGGCATTAGAACACACAGTCTCCCCTCCTCAATTAATTATGATCACAAGCAGGCAGCTCTTAAAGAGACAGTACCAGGGGCTCTAAAAGCACTCACACTCAAGCAGCTTAAACGCTGAACACCTCCAGACTTGGAGCATTCAATCAAGCTCCTGGAAGACTTCTGGGAACCCCCATTTGCAGGGGGGTTACACAAGGACTATGTGTTAAAATAATACTAGTCTCATTCATAAAACTTAAATAAGACTCTCTAAAAGTCAAAAAAACAATGAACAAGAATGATGCAGCAGGGAGTGGAGCAGCAATGTCGCCATCTTGCTGCTCTGGCTCCAGCTCCGCCACCCCCCCCAAGGCCCTCAGGGATCCCTACTGCAACTCACAGAAAAAGGACATGTTCTAGAATTTGTGCAGATGCCTCCAGATCTCCCTCCAAGGCCTTCCACCTACCCTCCCGGCCATATACCCGTGTTTCTGGAGGAGATCCACATGCTGCTGAGAAAAAGGGCCATAGAACCTGTCTCCGAGAATCGATGGAACATGGGATTCTACTCCCACTTCTTCCTTGTTCCCAAGTCCACAGGGGACTTGAGGGCCATCCTGGACTTGGGATACTGGAACTATTACATCCAGTACAAAAAGTTCAGGATGGTCACCCTCCCAGACCTGTTACCCTTGCTCTGGAAGGGAGACTGGATCTGCTACCTACTTAAACCACTATGGTTCTCAAAAAAGGTGGTGGGGAAGGTTAAGGAGAAAAAGGTAGCATTCAGGAAGTATAAGGAAATACAGAAGGAGCAGGACAGAGAACTGTACCAGTTAAAATAGAAGGAAGTGGGGAAAGCAGTCAGAATAGCAAAGGCCCAAACCAAGGAAAAGATAGCCAACTCATTTAAGAAGGGGGATAAAACCTTTTATAGGCACATTAGAGAGCAAAGAAAGACCAAGGGAGGGACAGTGAGGCTTAACAAAGGGAAGGGAGGGTGGGCAGAGGGGGACAGTGAAAAAGCAGGGATACTGAATGAATACTTCTGCTCAGTATTCACAAAAGAAGAGGAGGGGGAGGTACCCAAATCAAAGAATAGAAGCATTCTAGATAGGGAGGACGATACCAGTCCATTCACAGAAGAAAGGGTTCTGAAAGAACTCTTAAAACTGAAGGTGGACAAAGCAATGGGGCCTGATGGGATTCACCCAAGAATTCTAAAAGAACTAAGGGTAGAACTAGTGAGACCACTGACTACCCTTTTTAACAAATCACGGGAGGATGGTGTGGTACCTGAGGACTGGAGGAGGGTGGATGTGATTCCCCTTCACGAAAGTGGGAGCAAGACAGAGGCAGGAAACTACAGACCTGTTAGTTTGACTTCAGTGGTAGGGAAAATGATGGGATCACTTCTGAAAGAAAGAATTTTTGAATTCCAAGAGGCCAGTGGGCACAGGACCAAAGGCAGCATGGATTCACAGCAGGAAGGTCGTGTCAGACAAATCTAATAGATTTCTTTGACTGGGTGACCAAAGTAGTAGACCAGCAAGGGGATGTGGACATGGCCTACCTAGACTTTAGCAAGGCATTTGACACAGTTGCATGCAAAAGATTAATATACAAGTTAGCTAGCCTTGGAGTGGGTCCCAAAGTGGTAGCTTAGGTAAAAAACTGGCTGGACAACAGGACACAGAGGGTAATAGTAAACAGAGTTCACTCTGAAGAAAGGAGGGTTACTAGCAGGGTACCGCAGGGTTCAGTACTGGGACTGGTCCTCTTTAATGTCTTTATAAGTGACATTGTAGAGGGACTGGAAGGAAAATTATGTTTCTTTGCAGACGACACAAAGATCTGCAACAGGATTGATACAGAAGGTAGGGTAGAAAGGACGCAAAGGGGCTTGGTAAGGTTGGAGGAATGGTCAAATGTATGGCAGCTTAGATTCAATGCTAAGAAGTGCAAAATAATGCATCTGGGAAACAAAAACCCAGGGAAGAGTACACAAAGGGGGTGAGATACTAACAACAACAAAAATGGAAAGGGACCTGTGGATAGTCATATCAGATGACCTTAAGGTGGGCAAGCAATGTGAGAAGGCAGTAAGGAGGGCTGGCGGGATACTGGGATGCACAGGGAGAGGCATCACCAGTAGAAAATAGGAAGTTGTTATCCCTCTGTACAGACAGTTGGTGAGACCCCATCTGGAGTACTGCGTGGAGTTCTGGAGACCCCATCTCTGCAAGGACATAGATAGAATGGAGGCTGTCCAGAGGAGGGCAACTAAAATGGTGCAGGGTCTGCACCACAAGACATATGAAGAGAGAGTAAAGGAGCTTAATATGTATACCCTCGAAGAGAGAAGGGAGAGGGGACATGATAGAAACTTTCAAGTACCTCAAGGGAATCAACAAAGTCCAAGAGGGTAGCATCTTTCAGAAAAAGAGATGTACAAGAACAAGGGGGCACAATTTGAAGATAGAGGGGACGGCGCAGAGGTAATGTGAGAAAGTATTTTCTCGAAGAGGGTTGTGGATACATGGAACAGCCTTCCTGAGGAGATAGTGGAGTCAAAATCAGTGGGGGAATTCAAGAATGCATGGGCCAGACATAAGGCAATTCTAGTGGGGGGTAGGTGGAAGTAGGCTGTTGGTTAACTAGGATCTGCAGCTTATCCATCAGGTAGGGAAATGGGCAGACTAGGTGGGCCAAGCGGTCCTTATCTGCCATCAAATTCTATGTTTCTATGTTCAGGATGCATATCTGCTCATCAAGGTCTGCTTTCTCCACAGGAAGTACCTTAGGTTCCTGTGTCAAGGGAAACACTATCAGTTCAGAGTCCTCCCTTTTGGCTTGTCTTCAATGCCTTGAGTCTTCACCAACTGTCTAGCTATAGTGGCAGCGGCCCTCAGGAGCAGGGGGCTTTACATCTTCCCCTATTTGGATGACTGGCTGCTCAAAGTTCAGTCCAAAAAGCAACTGTCTTTTGCCCTGGCCCATACCATTCAACTGTTGAGCCATTTGGGAATCACAGTCAACCTGTCCAAGTTGTTTTTGACTCTCAGCCAGTGTCTCCAGTACATAAGAGTTATATTGGACATGACCCAGGGTTCCGCCTTACTGCCCCTGAACAGGGTGGAACGCCAAATAACACAGGCCCAGGAACTCTACCACAACTGGTATGTCACAGCCAGGACATATCTCAGACTGTTGGGCCTGATGGTTGCAGCCATTGCTACGGTTCCCCTGGTGAGGCTGCATATGTGCATCCCTCAATGGTCTTTGAGGCTAGAGTGGGATCAGTGAATCGATGATCTGGAGTAGATGTTTCTTGTCTCTTCGCTGATAAAGAAGGTTCTCCTACGGTAGATGAAACCCAGCCATTTGCTCAAGGGGGTTCCTTTCCTCATACCCTCCCCTCATCAGATCCTCACCACAGATGCCTCAGAGATGGGCTGGGGTGCACATCTGGGTCCTTACAAGACTCAGGGACATGGACTCCACTCTAGGCCTTACACCATGTCAATGTCCTTGAGATGAGAGCGGTCCTTTATCACCTGCAGGCATTCCAGTGCCACCTGTCCCCAGGGTATCTGCTAGTGCAGATGGACAATATCAGTGCAGTACACTACATCAACAAGCAAAGGGACACCCACTCTTACCCCCTGTGCAAGGAGGTCATGAGGGTTTGGTACTGGACTCTGGACCACAGCCTCGAACTTCGGCCATCCATGTTCCAGGTGTCCAAAACATCCTGGAAGACAAGCTAAGCAGGTTGCAGTCCAGAATGCACAAATGGGAACTGCTCACTCCTGTGGCAGAAGACATGTTCAAGTCAACAGCTGAAGCCACCCAGAATGGGACCTTTTTGCATTCCCCCACACAACATAAGACTGCCGCTTTTCTGCTCACTCAAACCAGGGCCTGGAGTTTTCTGGTGGGATGCATTATCCCTCTATTAGAAAGAGAGGTTCCTTTATGCCTTCCCGCCCTTTCCTTTGATTCAGAGAGTGCCAAGCAAACTCCAAATGGAGGGTGCCACCCTGATTCTGGTGGCCCCCTTTTGGCCTTAACAGATTTGGTTTCCACTGTTGCACCAGTTAGCAGTGGAGCCTCTGATGCTTCTTCCCCTGTGCCCGGGCTTGCTGCCACAGGAACAGGGAACCCTTGTCCATCCAAACCTCCAGTCCCTTCACCTACATGCATGGCTCCTGAAGACATAGCCACTGCCAGGTCTGGTGTCTCCCCAAAAGTGTCTGACTTTCTGGTGGCCACCAGAAAGCCTTCCACCAGGGCAACTTATTCCATGAAATGAAAAGGCTTTGCTTTGTGGGCAGCTTCCTATCACCTGGACCCCTTCACCTCCCTGGTGAACCAGATTCTAGAGTACTTGCTCTCCCTCTCAAATACTGGACGGAAATACTCTTCACTAAGGTGTACTTGTCCACCATATCAGTCTTCCATGTGCCCATTGAGGGTCATATGGTAGCCCATTTGGATGTGGCCTGTACCTTTCTGAGAGATATCCTGCACTTGAAGCCTCCCATCTGTAATCCAGTCCCGGCCTGGGACTTGAATTTTGTTTCATCGAAACTTACTTTGGCTCCTTTTGAGTCTGCTGTGAATTGCGAGCTATGCTTTCTTTTGTGGAAAGCATTATTTTTAGTTGCTATTACCTTTGCTCATAGGATTTCTGAGCTGCAGGCGTGCATGTGTGAGCAGTCTTATTTGATTTTTTACAAAGATAGGGTGTCTTTGCGTACTGTCTCTAAGTTTTTGCCAAAGGTGGTGTCTGGGTTTACTTTGAATCAGACCATTCACCTGTTTATTATCTGGAGCATGCCAATCCAGGTGAAGTATTGCTCCATACTCTAGATGTACGCAGAATACTTAGATATGCTCATCGCACGAAGGACTGCAGGAAGCCCTTGCAGCTGTTTCTTTCACCCCTGAGAAAAAGGGTGTACCAGTTTCTAAACAGTGTCTGTCCAAATGGTTGGCCAACTATATTGTTTCTGTTATAGGAAGTACGGTAAGGAACTACCTAGGGCTGTTAAGAGCTACTCTTCCAGATACATTGCCTGTTTTAGAAGGGTTTCAGCAGCTGAGATCTATGCTGCTGCAACTTGGAGTACAGTCCACACTGTCACAAGGCACTACAGTCTGGACATCGCCTCTAGAAGGAGGGCAAGTTTTAACCTAGCAGTGTTACAGGGCATCCTTTTGTAGACTGCTGTCTTCCAGCTTCCCAGACTGTTCTCCTCTGCAGCACTGCTTGGGACTCGTTCCAAAGGTGTGACCTATTGCAAGAGATATCCTTGAAGAATACAGAACAGTTACATAAGAACTTACTGTAATAGTAGATCTTCGAGAGAATCTCTTGCAGCAAGTCATGCCGTTCCACTCCCCTTCCTCCTTGCTTCTGAGTTCCTCCTTTTCTGTCCTCTCTTTTCCAGGATGGTAAGCCTGCTGCCTTCCATGCTCCTTCTTGCGGGTCTCTCAGGCTCTCCTTCAGTTCCCTCAGGAGCACATCCTCAGTGGATGGTCTCCGGCAGGGAACTGAGAAGGGCATGGCCGCCCACAGCTCTATAGGAAGGACGTCAACATGATGATGTCGCCGTTGGCAGCCCCAGTTAGACTGCTAGCAAAAATGTTTCTGTGTGATCCTGGTGCCTGACGGCTATAATTCCTAAGGTGTGACCTGCTGCAGGAGATTACCTCGAAGATCTACTGTTACAATTCTTACGTAACTGTTCTTTACGCATTTTAACCCTAAAAAATATAGAAGTCTAAGAGGCTTCCTTACCAAAAGCAAGCAGAGTCCCTCTATATTGAAATATATCCAGCAAACTATACAGAAGGTATGGCTACAAACACATACATAACTCTGTTTTTCAATTAGCATTTGTAGCAACAGATTAACTGTACCTTATTACCTTCCATCATCTCCATATCTTCTAACATTTTATCTATGCTTTTAATAATTTCCTCCAGCTGAACCTTGTAATCAACTGTTTTGTTCTTTTCTGTGGTGCTGTCACTCATCTGCAAAATATAGAATAGTTTTATTAGCCATAAATTGAGAAACTGGTTAATCGTAATAATTAACGTGAACTGTTGTATATTAAATGTAAATTAGCTACATAAAACTATAACAAGACCACGAAATTAGAGTGCTGCTATAAAGTTATTATTTATTTAAAAACTGGTGCATGGAAAAGGCACACTGAGCCAAGGCTCTTTTCCAGATAAACTCCCCACTCCAGGAGAGAGGCATCCGTGGTCAAGTCTAGTGTCAGGCTTGGCCACAGTAGATGAAGAGTACCCCCTCTAATAGATGCTCTAGAACTAGCCACCAGAAAATCATTTGATTATGTGACAAGTGACCATGACTGTTTAGGACAAGGGCGTCAACCTCTAATAGCCCTTTTCTTTGAGCTCCCACTGGAGACAATACATCTAAAGTCCAACCCACTGGACGAAAATAGTCATCTACACCATCAGTCAAAGAAGACAGAGAAAAACAAAATCTGGGCATCTGCCCTGATGGTGAAAGGAATAAGCATACTCCATCAGTTTCATAGCCCTCTACAGCAACAGCCAAACTCAGGCCTCACTTAAGTCTAGCAAAGCCCCAAATATCTTCATACACTATTTCAGGACCAGCTTTAACTTCTCCATATTAAGAATAAACCCCAGATTGGAGGCAGTCTCTGACTTGAACTTCCAAGGGTGACTAGCTTTGAATAAGCCAACTGTTCAGACAGCAATATGTGGATTCCCCTGCAACGAACATAAGGGGTCATTACAGTCAAAACTGTGGTAAACACGGCTGGTGCCGAACAGAGACTGAATACCATTGCTCTTGTAACCCTTAGGTGGCACTATCCCAAGGGCTACTACCCCTGCCTGCTGGGCTAGTAGCAGGTTAAGGGGCCCGAGTTCTAAAACGGGTGCCTCCACCTGGAGGTCAGGATTGGTAGTGGTCAAGCTAACCTGGGCACAGCCCTCTGGGACACTGTAACCCCCCTCTTGCCTTACTAACGGTCGGAACAATACACAATAATCACTTTCTCAATACCCCTGATACACCACACAAGTACCAACACTGTTTGCACTTACCACCAGGGCTTTTCTCTGGCTCGGCCCTGGGGACCCCCTGTAAAACAAGGTTATACACAGCAAATAACAGCAGTACAGTACTCTTGCACAAACTGGAACCACAGTCATGGTAAATGCAAAAGATAGATCTAATTTATTTAAGGGACTTGAACAAGGGAGGGGTGCAATCAGGTTAATTTGCTTAAAGACTATCATTCAAACAGTTATGCATGCACTTCAGGGTCCATAAAGAGTCCAACCCTTTGGGTACCCAGATGGAGAATGGTGGGCTATCCAGGAATATTGCAGCTTGGTTGGGGCCCTGTGATAGAAGAAAACAACATGCACAACACACACTATTTGTAATCCGGAGCCGGAGGGCTCAGTTCGTGAAAAGAAAACAACAAGACAATCAGATGACACACATTTAGATTAGGCTGTTGTTGCAGGGAGCTACCCTGATGATTGCTCACGATACCCAAGACTGGACACAGGCTGGACGAAAATCGAGACAGCAGGTGGTTAATCTGGAGTACCAGGAGAAGCAGGGCCCACACGATTCGCCGAGGCGTCGTACCTGTTCAAGTGTGGAGCAGGAGGCTGATCCCCAGGCAGGTCTCTCGTCTATGGCTTTCTCTGTGCAGCGGGTAGTCTGGCTGGGCCAGTGTGGCAAGGCCCTGGCCAAATGGACACAAATTCAGATACAGTCCATTTTGGGCTGGATACAGCTTCCAGTAAGCAGAAC
Organism: Neoceratodus forsteri; assembly: GCA_016271365.2. Classification (NCBI taxonomy): domain Eukaryota; kingdom Metazoa; phylum Chordata; order Ceratodontiformes; family Ceratodontidae; genus Neoceratodus; species Neoceratodus forsteri. Next base: position 272,518,854 of record CM028130.1, on the reverse strand, counting down.
ACAGTTCACACAGTGGGGAACCAAATCACGACCCACTAACAACTCACAGCATATTTACATGTAAAGAAATTCTACTGTACCAGGCAAACCGCTCTCCGGTCACAATCGCAGAGTCTCTGTACAAACCGGGGATTCAAAAGCAGCTGGAAATCCTGACAGGCCGATTGCATTCAGCAAAGTCTTCATTCTTCTTCAGGTATGAGCTTGGTAAAAATCAGTGGCTTACTTTGTTCTCACAAACTCGGATTTAGTCCGAAATAACTCTCTTCTCTACCTCTCAGGGGCAGCAGGCAGACATGCACGCCAAAACTCAGCCCCTTCACAGTTCTCCCATGCGAATCCACTCAGGACTGCTGCTCAAAATCACTTGAGCTGTTACTTCTTCACTTCTCAGCTCAAAACTGAAACTAGCTGCAGCAGCCTGGGAAATTCCCCAAGATCCAAAAGGTCCGGTTGGCTGATCCTCCTGTCAGTCACAACAAAGACTCCCCCTTCAGGTGCAAAAAGACACAAACGCCCAAAACTACAATTCCTACAGATTTTGACTTCAGACAGCTCCTGCAGTCTGGCTCCAGTTTAGGCCCCACCAGTACTGACTGGTCCAATTCGCAGCCCAGGACCAAGATAGTGGAGATAAACCAAACAGGCCTTGCTGCAAAGAAGGCTGGTTAGACAAACTACATTATCATTATTACTCTAAATGATTTTCAGCAAATAATTACATCTTTCAACAGAGCTCTCTCTCAGATTACTTATGACTGCAGTCCAGGCAGCTCTTAAAGAGACAGTACACAGAGGCTATACAGGCACTCTCTGGCAATCACATTTCAAACTGCTAAAACGCAGGACACCAGCCTGGAAGTGAGCATTTAGGCAAGCTCGGGAAAGACTTTTCAGGAACCCCCATTTGTAGGGGGGTTACACTCTGAACTAGTATTTGATGTTCTCTAGTCTTAAATTTCATAGGTTTCAAAGGCAGTTTTGAGCATGTATAGGTAATGTGCCTTTTGCTGCTCTCATCATCTCAGATATTGTTGTCCTTTTATTTCCTAGACAATAGGTATCCAGTTTAGTCTTAAATTCTTCTGTACTACCACTTTCAACATTTTCCAGAGGGAGACTACTCCAAACACTCTCCACTCTCTGTGAGAACCACATTCCCCTCCTTTTTGTATTGATGATTTCATTATTCAGCTAAAGGATACGAGTTGTAGTTGTCAACATCCCACCTTTCATTTCCAAACCGATACAGTCTCATAATTTGTTATTTTCAAAAGCTCCATATACTAAGCATAAATCCCCCCTTTTACTCCTATATTCTAATGAGTAAAGTCCTAATATATCCATTCTATCTTCATAACCATGGAAACCATAGTCTACGGAAATCACCTCCTCTGGGTCTCTGCCAAGCTGCTAGCATGTCAGCGTGCTCGTGACCAGGCATGGGTGGCATTCAAAACTTCTGGAGCTCCTACAGATTTACAGAAGTATCGCTCTCTCTGCAATGTCTGCACCAGGGCTATCCGCCTTGCTAAGGCGGAGTATTTCACCTCCTCCTTTTATGACAATCTTAGTAACCCCTCCAAATTCTGGAAGGTTGTTAATGCTTTAATCTCTCCCTCTGCCCAACCACCCCTCCTGTACTCAAGGTAGGCAACCTCACTGTCTCTGTCCCTTCCCCCCCGTAGCGACAGTATTCAACATCTTTTTCACCACCTGTCCCGCTTTCCTCCTTGCTTCCCTACCCCCCCACTGGCCCCACTCCAGCCTCCTCCATTCCCAACCCTTTTTCATCATGCTTTTCCTTCAAACCTGTCTCCCCCGATAACACCCTACGAAAACTACTAGCCCTAAATCTTCACAAATCTTCACAAGGGCAAAAGCCCTGATGGGCTCTACCTAAAGCTGCTTCACCTCTCAGCTTACGCTGTAGCCCATGCTGTAACAACTCTCCTGAATTTATCCTTCTCACTTGCCTCCATGCCCGATGCCTGAAGGTCATCACCATCATCCCCCCCCCCCAAAGGGAGGTGACTCCTCCAACCCTGGCAACATTTACCTCATATCTCTGCTCCCTATCCTGGCCAAACTTCAAGAGCACTTGACTCTGGTGCAGCTTTCCCCTTTTCTTGACTCTTCTTCCTTTTTCACCCCCTTCCAGTCTGGATTTCACAAGGACCACTCCACCACCTCCCTACTTCAACTGACTCCATTCTCTCAGGCATGGATCAGGGATGCATTACCTCTGCAATCTTTGTTGATCTGGCCAAAGCCTTTGACACTGTTGCCCACTCCCTTCTCCTCAGCAAGCTGCCCACGGACAGACTCTCCGAATCCGCCACCAGCTAGTTGCGGTCTTATATCACACACAGGTTCCAGTCTGTCAGGGTCAGCAATTCCCTCTCCTCCCCACTCCCAATCACCACTGGAATCCCCCCAAGACTCGGTACTTGGTCCAATACTATTTTCCATTTTCCTTTACAACCTACCTGACACTTGCTAATATCCACATGTACGCAGGGGATACCATTTTATTTGCCTCCAGTATTTCCCCCTCGGAGGAGGCAACCAGCCTTCAGTTGGACTTCAGCAACATCCAGCACCGGTTTTGCGCTAACCAACTTTCCCTAAATGCCAAAAAATGATCTCCATGACCTTTTGCACCAGGCAAAAACTTGCCAGGCTTGATGCCACTCCCTCCTTTCATACTCTTGATGGTTCCGTACTGGAAAATGTCTCCTCTTTCAAATACTTCAGGCTATGGCTTGACAGGAACCTCAACTTTGCTGTGCATGTGGATGCCATCCACAAAAAGCTATTTGCCTAGTCCCCAAACTCTGTGCTCTATACAGACACCACAACTGCCTTCCACTGCAAGCCCAGAGAGAGATCGTCCAAAAGATGATTCTCCCTATCTTTAAGTTTCAAGACATAGTTTACCACTCAGTCCCCAAATCCACCTTATCCACACTGGACACTCTCTTCAACTTCTTCTGCCACTTTGCTCTCGGCTGCCTGCCTCGCACTCAACACTGCCACCTTTACACTTTGCTCTGCTTCCCTTCCCTCAGTGCCAGACACCTTGCACATAGCACTACTTTCATTGGTAAGTACTGGTTTGGCTTTGTACCACCCTACTTACAATCCCTCATCTCTGTCCCCCCCTACACCCTCCATAACTCCACCCACAGAGCTCTCACCTTCCCCCCTCCACGCACCACATCAAGGTGAGTCGCCTTCTCCTATCATTTCCCAAGTATCTGGAACTCCTTCCCACTAGAAATCCTCTCCACTCCTTCCCCCGCTCCCTTTCCCTCCTCCTCCGACACCACACAGTCCCCTCTTGCAACTGCACCTAATCCCTGACCTTCTTCCTCTAGTTATGCTCTCCGCCCTCCTACAAAGCCTAGCACATTTTATTCAGTCCTTCCCCTCATGCCAATTTTCTGTCCCCTTGTGGGGTTCTTAGCTTCCCGAGGGGGTGATGACCTTTGGTTGTCCTTTCCCCCTCCCACCCCTCATTCCTATTGCTGACCTGCACTCATACCTTTGACTGTACTAGACACATAAATGGGTTGGATATTGCACTTTTCCTGATATATTTCATTTTCATTACGGAAATGTACAGAATAGCACTTTACATGTATGGCATCCTGTTTTCATTATAGTTCAAAGTGTGAAAACCAAAGACTAAACTTGCATTGTACTGTATCTGGAAATATAGAATGTGTGTACATATGAAAATTCAGCTCTCTGTATAAATACTGTATATGTTCCAAGTATAAGTTATTTTTCTTCTGTATATGCTTCATGTGTCCTATCCAAGTTGACATGTACTGTTTTGTTGTATTCTCTATGTAAATGTTGCGTTTTCTTGCACCCCCAATGTATCCCCTGGCCCCAGATCGATCTGGAAATGAGCTATTATAGCTCTGTATATCCTGCTAGTGAAACTTTTCAAATAACTCCGTGCCTGCATTCCTGTTATTCTCGTTGCTCTTCTCTGTACCCCCTCCAAACATCTAATCCCCTTTTGTATATGGTGCACATAACTAACTACAGAACTCCAAATGTGGCCTCACTAACGATGTATACAGCGGTTTCAGAACCTCCCTGCCCCTGCTCTGTATGTGTCTTCGTACACAACCCAGTATGTTATAACATTTTCTTGATGTTTCACTCAATTGTCTTTTAAAGGAAAAATCATCTGTAATGATAATGCCCAGATCCTTCTCTTCCTTTGTCTCTGCCAGCTCCCTTCCTTTAGTGTATATTTTATTTATTTATTTACTAGCTTTTGTTGACTAGGTAGATGCATTATGCAAAACCCTGCCTATTTTCAAGCACGACCCAGGAGAGTACAAAATATAGTTTTCCAAAAAACAAGCAGCAAATAATACAGAACCAGTAGATATCCACACAGGGATAGTTGTGGAAACAAAACTTACTTGTGATAGTGGCCATCCACACAGGGAAGGAAGGAAGCAGGCCCACAGCTATACAAAAACAAGCAGCGACTAAATCAATTTTACCTTATTATTATTATATCATATCTGTCCAAGTGCATGACCTTGCACATTTCTATGCTGAATTCTAACTTATGTTCCTCTGCCCATACTTCCAATCTATGTAGTTCCTTCCTTAGGTTTTCTACCTCATCCTCATTACTAACTGTTAACCCTAATTTAGAGTGACTGGTGAATTTTGATAGCCATACCATGTACAGTGCCTTCAGAAAGTATTCACCCCCTTGGATTTTGTCACATTTTGTTGCGTTACTACCAGAATTTTTAATGCATTGAAATTATCTCCCCCCCTTGATTCACACAGCATACTGAACAATTTAAAGGGGCAAAAATATTTTTATTGTGTAACAAAAATTTATGAAAAATTAAAAACTGAAATATCTTGTTTACTTAAGTATTCACCCCCCTGAGTCAATACTTTGTAGAAGCTTGGCAGCAATTACAGCTTTGAGTCTTCTTTGGTATGTCTGTATCAGCTTTGCACATCTGGATTTGGGGATTTTCACCCATTCTTCCTTGCAGATTTGCTCAAGTTCTGTCAAGTTGGATGGGGAGCGTCGGTGAACCGCAATCTTTAAGTCTTTCCACAGATTCCCAATGGGATTCAAGTCTGGGCTTTGGCTGGACCACTCAAGGACATTCACCTTCTTGTTCTGAAGCCACTCCAGTGTTGCTTTGGCTGTATGCTTGGGGTCGTTGTCCTGTTGGAACGTAAATCTTCACCCCAGTCCAAGGTCTATTGCAGACTGATGCAGGTTCTACTCAAGGATGTGCCTGTATTTGGCTCCATTCATCGTTCTCTCTATCCTGACAAGTGCCCCAGTCCCTGCCACTGAAAAGCATCCCCATAACATGATGCTGCCACCACCATGCTTCATGGTAGGGATGGTGTTACACGGGTGATGAGCTGTGTTCGGTTTGCGCCAGGCATAGCGCTTTGCATTCAGGCCAAAGGGTTCAATTTTTGTTTCATCAGACCAGAGAATCTTTTGCCACATGGTCTCAGAGTCTGCCACATGCCTTCTTGCAAACTCCAGGCATGCTATTATGTGGCCTTTTCTCAGGAGTGGCTTCCGTCTAGCCACTCTCCCATAGAGGCTACATCTGTGAAGTGCTGCAGAGATTGTTGTCCTCTGGACAGGTTCTCCCATCTCAGTCATGGAACTCTGTAGTTCTGTCAGGGTGGTCACTGGGTTCTTGGTCACTTCCCTGACCAAGGTCCTTCTTGCCCGGTTGCTCTGTTTGGGAGGACGGCCTACTCTAGGAAGAGTCTGGGTGGTTCCGTAATCTTTCCATTTCCTAATGATGGACTTGACTATGCTCCTGGGAACTTTCAACACCCTAGAAATGTTTTTATACCCCTCCCCAGATCTATGCCTCCTCACAATTTTATCACGGAGTTCTACGGACAGCTCCTTGGTCTTCATGGTAGAGTTTCTGCTCTGACATGCACTGTCAACAGTGGGACCTTATATAGACAAGTGTTTTTCCTCTGATGTCATGTCAACCATTTGAACTAACCACAGATGGACTCCATTCAAGTTTTAGAGTGATCTCACAAGGAAATTGGATGCACCTGAGCTCAGTTTGGAGTGTCACAGCAAAGGGGGTGAATACTTATCAAATCAAGACATTTCAGGTTTTTATTTTAAATTACATGTACAAAAAATTCCAGAAGTTTCATTTCACTTTGACATTATGGAGTAATTTGTGTAGATACATGACAAAAAAATCCCATATAAATGTATTTTAATTCGAGTTTGCAACATCACAAAATGTGACAAAATCCAAGGGGGGTGAATACCTTCTGAAGGCACTGTAACTGCAAGTCATGGAAGACACATATATTTGGAATAAGCATGGTCCCAGAACCAATCCTTGCAGCACCCCACTCCTCACAACGATCAAACCTGATAGTTCCCCCCATGACACCCATTGTACTCTATCGTTTAATCATGACTCTTTCCACTTAACTAGCTTCCCATTTACTCCCATATGCTGCAATTTTTTTATTATTTCCAAGTGTGCTACCGTATCAAAGGCTTTCCTATAATCCAGGAACACTACATCCACTGGTAACCCTCTGTCCAGAGCCCTACCGACATTATCATAAAAACTCAGCAGATTGTTCAGACATCACCTTTCCCTAGTGAAGACATGCTGGGTTCCATCATGTAATCCGTTTGCACCCCTGAATGTTTCCAGTTCCTCTTTTATTGTCTTCTCCAAATCCTTGTATAGTACAGAGGTTAAACTCATCAGTCTATAATTACCACACTGCCCTTCCCCCCTTTTCATGCTGGTTGCGTACATGCGCAAACCAGTGTATTGTTGCAGTACAGGATTTGGGTTGTGTGTCACTGCCGAGCATATTGCAGTACACAAAACCAGGGGCTTGTAATGGGCTTGGCAGTTGGCATCAATAACCACTAAGTGTGGTCCTGATGCAACTCTCTGCTAGGTGAGTTGAACGGTCATGCACTTCAAAGGGCCGAAGCTGTTCCAATCAGAGAGGGCTTTGGTCCTTTGATTTGCATGAAGCCCAGTCAGTAAACAGCTTAAACAACTGATCAGCTTGTGGAGTGAAAGGGGAAGTCTTGCAACAGCAGCTTCCGAAAAAAACCAAAAAAAGAAAAACCCCACATATCTCCTCCCCAGACCAACAAAAAACAGGCCCCCCATCCCCCTCACTTGATCTAAGGTTGCCGACAGTGGGATGCCCAATCCCCAAGTTGGCAGTAACCCCCCTCCCTCCAGCAGTGTTCCTTCTTAATCTAAGGTTTGCCAACAGTGGGGTGCCCAATCCTAGTGTCGGCAGTAGGCCCCTTTCCCCTGACAGTGTGGGACACTGGGTAGCCCACTCCCAGTGTCTCAAGTTGTATACAGAATCCCCATTTATTGCTGTGGAACACTGGGGAGCCCAGTCCCAGTGTTCCCAGTATGCCCCCCCAGCAGTTTTGCAGTTTTCCCCCTTATGTTTGCCAACAGTGGGATGCCCAATCCCCACATCGGCAGTAGCCTCCCCCCCGACAGTGTGGGACACTGAGTAGCCCACACCCGGTGTCCCCAAATGTATAATGTACCTGTAAAAAGAAAAGTCTCCTAGCGTCTTTTTTTTAACCGGAGAAAAGCGGTCCTTCGTCGTCTCCCCACATCCTCCCTCCCCCATCGCACCCACCTCCCTGCACCCGCCTTTGCTCCACACTTACTTCAGAGGTCAGCGGCTGCTATCTTCTCTGGACTGGGACATGTCTGCACTCTTCAAAGGCGAAACTGAAGAAATCAAGGTAAACCGTATAATGGCTGTCAATGGAGCTTTCAACTTATCTTGATAGCTCAGCCATTTTTAGGAATTTAGACCCCATATTTTCAATGTGGGGCTCTTGAGACCCCACCTCATGAACACTGACACTGTCATCTTGGTAATCAGTCCAGAAAGGTGATTTCGTGGTTGCAGCATGGAATCACCTTTCGGGATCAATTAACGAAATAAGAGTGCCAGTGTTCATGAAGTGTGGTCCTAAGAACCCCATGCTGAAAATCTGGAGCAAAAAGTCCCAAAAATGACTGCATTAAAACTGTGCATTGCACTGTTTAAACGCACGCTTGTAACTTCGCCAATTTTCAAATATTTTCACTCCAGATTTTCAACATTGCCATTTTTTCACACCTACCTCCTCATGAACAGTATACAGTTGTCATTTTTCACATCCTGACCGATACATGTTTTTGCACCTGTGGCGCAGAATGGTGCAGTCGCTGCGCAAAATCAAATTCTGGGACAGATTAACGAAATTATAGTGTCGCTGTTCATGATGTGTGATCTCCAAAAGGCCATGTTGAAAATTTGGTGAAAAAAGTCCTGAAAATGCCTCAGTTATGTGCGTCCACTGAATTTATTCTACGGACGCACATAACTTTGTGGAGTTCGGACCCTGTGCTCCTACAGTAAAATAAGGATACTATCATACTATCTCAAAAAGAAGGGAAATTCATTACAATAAACTACATTAATGCATCAGTTAGGGTTTTTATTAAATCATCAAAAGCTAGGAAATTCGATGTTAAGGTTCCCACCCCTACCACCCCACCCTTCACACACCAACAGGTGTGCCATGGGGTCGTCAGGCCTAACTCACACCACATTCTCCTATACTGTACCATGTCAGCTTGTTTACAGATGGAATGGGGTGAGAGTTGGGCTTGATGAACCCATGGCACACCCTGATGCCTGTTGGTGTGTGGAGGGTGGGGTGGTGGGCTGGTAGGGGTAGTAACCCTAACACTGAATTTCCCAGCTTTTGACAATCTAATAAAAACCCTAACTGATGCACTAACGTACTTTCTTGTAATGTGATCTGCTGGCTGTACTATAGCAACAAGCAGCATGGTTTCATTCATTAGAAGCCGGCGCTTGGCAGTGGAGGAGGGAGGGTTGAGCTGTACTGGACTGGTGGGCAGTGGTGGCAATTGCCTTCTCCTAATAAGGAGAATTGGGTGCGGGGCACTGGGTGCTGGGGGGGCAATGGACGGATGGAGTAGTCAGGTCACTGCCTGTTGTTGCAGGGGGGGGGATACTCTGTATTCTTGGTGCTGCTGCCTTTCATTTAAATTTGGGGGATTACTTTGTATTCTTGGTGCTGCTGCCTCTCGCTTAAATTGGAGGGATTACTCTGTATTCTTCGCACTGCTGCCTCTCACTTAAATTTGGGGGATTACTCTCTATTCTTGGTGCTGCTGCCTCTCACTTAAATTAGTTTATAAGATGGGGGCGGGCCGTGGAGGTGGATGGGTTCTGCCGGTCTCCCTGAAGAAGCTCCGGTGAGCGAAGTGCTGGAGTATTGCGCCTCTGTGTGGGCACGCTGTCTCATTTTGCTCTACATTGTGTTTGCTGACCTGGATGGGCTGACAATTACCAGCAATAAATCCTCATTTTTGAACTTATCAAGCATTTGCTCTTGTATTTCATGGACTGCTGTGTGCAATCCTTATGGTTGTGGGTTCTGCTGGTCCCCATTAAAAGTTATTTTTCAGCAGAACAAAAAAATAAAAATTGTGGGTGCTGGGTGCATAGGAGGGTGGGATTTAAATAGGTGTTACTGAAATAAGTTGCTGCCTTGAAAGTACACAAGGCCCAGGAACCAGATGAGGTACATTGCAAGGTATAAAGGGAGCGCAGGGAAGTGCCAGTGTTAAACAACCAACCAGCATTCAGCATTTACAAATGCCTGTTTGTATACTGGAACAACTGATGCGCATCTCCAACTCAGTATAACTTCTCCTGAGTATAATGAAACTTGAAATATTTTAGCCACTGGTGCTGCCAATTCATCTGCCAATTTCCTAAGCATACGTGGATGCAGTTCATCTGGTCCTGATGCCTTATTAGAATTATTACTTCTTAATTTCCTTCTAATATTACCTTTCTCAAACAATATTCTCACAAATACTGTGCCAAAATACCTACTTAAAACTTTGCCATTTGTTTTTCATCAGTCACTATGTTATCATTTCCATCCTGTCAAACTAATCTTACAGATTTCTTTGACTGGGTAACCAGAGTGGTGGACCAAGGGGGAGCAGTTGATGTTGCCTACCTTGACTTCAGCAAAGCTTTCGATACTGTTTCACACAGAAGATTGATTAATAAGCTGGGTAGGCTCGAGGTGGGTCAGACGTTGGTCAACTGGGTGGGAAACTGGTTGACGGGCAGAAAACAGAGAGTGGTGGTAAACGGTATACAGTCAGAAGAGATGCAAGTCACAAGTGGGGTACCTCAGGGATCAGTCCTGGGGCCAGTCCTCTTCAATATCTTCATCAGTGACACTGCAGATGGACTGGAGGGTAAGGTTTGTCTGTTTGCAGATGACACCAAGATCTGCAACAGAGTAGATGATCCAGATGGTGTGGGCAGAATGAGAAGAGATCTGGATAAACTGGCAAAATGCTTGGAAGAGTGGCAACTGGGGTTTAACGCAAAGAAGTGCAAGATCATGCACATAGGGAAGAGAAACCCTGAAGACACCTACAGGATGGGAGGGGAGTTGCTGGCAGTCACAAGGGAAGAAAGAGACTTGGGCGTCCTCATCACCGATGACTTGAAATCTTCCAAGCAGACCTCTAAAGCAGTAGGTAAGGCTAGAGGGATGTTGGGGTGTATTAGTAGGGGTATCACAAGTTGGAAGAGGGAGGTAATAATCCCTCTTTACAAGACACTGGTTAGGCCCCATCTGGAGTACCGCATGCAGTACTAGAGGCCACACTTTCACAAGGACATTAACCAAATTGAGGCAGTCCAGAAAAGGCAACCAAACTGGTGCAGAGACTGCATCAAGTTCAAGTTCAAGTTTATTGCAGGAAAACTCCATTAAGCAAGCTCATTCACAAGGAGGTCCTGTGACATAAACACTTAAAAGTACAAACACAGATAGGTAATAACAGTATATACATGAAATGCACGTTACATGATACAGGCTGGATATACATACAAGGGTACCACATAGGGTGACCGCAGGTGGTAAACATTGATATGAGACAGGGAAGCGACTTACAGGTTGCATACTGATAAATGAAACATGATGACTGGGTGTGCAATCATATACAGTATTTTGGCAGCTAGAACAAACAACAGTCTACAACTGATATGGGGGAGGAGAGATTTGATAGAGTAGCAGGAGCGTAAGCAAAGATAAAGCCAGGAGTAGAAGGGAAGGAAAGCAGTTAACATGACAAATCAATTATACCTTACCAGTGGATAAATATGGCACACATGGGGGAAGGAAGAGACTTAATGACAGTTACAGGTGTCTTTTATTTTGGCTGAACTTAGCGATTTGTAGAAGTTTATTGAAACTGTGCTAGTTAGTTTCAGTTATGGTTTGTAATTGGTTCCAAATGGAGGAAGGGCATATGCAATAGCACGCTTACCAAAGGAAGTCCGTCCTGGTATGTCAAGCATAATAAAGTCAGATTTTCTTAACGAGTATGCACTATGTGAGATACTAATAAGGGAAGAGAGATAGCTTGGCAATTTCTGCAGGAGCAGTTTAAGAGTCCATAGCCCAGCATGGAGCAGGTGTCTACTAGTAGTAAGGGATGTCCAACCAACAGCTGCATATAAGGCACAGTGGTGCGAACGGTAAGGGGAGTTGGTAATGAACCGTAATGCACGGTGATAAAGGATGTCCAGTTTACTTAGATTTGCAAGAGTGGTGGAGGAATAGATTACATAGTCATAGTCGAGTAGGGGGAGAAAAGTGGCCTGTACAAGCTTGTTTCGAGTTTCAAGGTGGAAAAGGGGCCTATTTCTGTAGAAGAAACCTAACCTTGCTTTTAACCTCTAGAGACATCTTGATGTGGTCACTGAAAGATAATTTATTGTCGATCCAGATACCTAGATATTTAAATTTGGTTACAACTTCCAGAGGCTCGTTTAAGCGGTGACAATGAAGTCTTGGGCAAGGGTATTGGGGGTCTGAGACAGCACTGCAGAGAATATCATCGCTTTAGTCTTCTTAGCATTGAGCAGAAGCTTTGCCTTTATTAGATTATGCTCAAGCTGTGCTAAGTCCGCTTAGCACTCTCGACTTCAGATAACGATGAGCCAGAAGTATACAACACAGCATCATCTGCAAAAGTGCAGATTGGACGATATGTCAGCATCTAAGTCATTGATGTACAGAGAAAACAAGATAGGGCCTAAGATGGATCCTTGGGGACTCTCTTGCAACTGGCAAGGCAGCAAAAAGCCTTCCGCCTTTACTTTTGGAATCTTCCAGTTAGGTAGCTAGAGAACCACTGGGTGGTATGGTATGTGGCACCCAACTTTGCAAGGCAATTGACTAATAGTTTGTGATCAACAGTATCAAAGCTTTGCTGAGGTCCAAAAGACTGCACCAGTTACCTTCTTAGCATCTATAGCAGAGATCCGATCATTGGTTACTTTTGCTAGTGCAGTGATTGTGCTATGATTAGCCCGGAAGCCAGATTGAGCTGGGTTAATGAGAGAAAGGTTTCAAGTGAGATTTTAACTGAATATGGATCAGTTTTTGAGAACTTTAGAAAGGATAGGCAATATGGAGATAGGCCTATAGTTGTTTACATCGCATGGGTCACCAGATTTAAATAGAGGGAGGATATGTGCTGATTTCCAGCAGGACAGCACAGTAGCAGATGTAATGGAAAGACTGAAGATGCGGAGAATTGGGGCAGTGAGATGGGCATAGCCTGACCTTAGGAAAAAGGGTTCCAAGCCATCGTCCCCTGCGCTTTTTTTGGTGTCTAAGTTAAGAAGAAAATCTTCTACTTCTTTATAAGTTATCTCGCGCAGTTGGAAGGGGCTGGGTGCAGGACTAGATGTGGCGGGAGAGGTATGCTGGCTCACTGCAGCACCAGCATAAGGTGACGAGTCAAAAGTTAATCCAGCTGTGGCAAAGTGGGAGTTAAGTTCCTCCAGGATTAGGACTTGTTTTCCACAATCTTGCCACTTGCAACTATCTTTGTTGGGACAGAGGGGCCATGGGCCCTCTTCTATAGCTTTGATAGTCTTCCATATTTTATGAGGGTTACCTTTAGCTTGTTCGAGCAGAAATATAATAGTTAGCTTTAGCAGAGCAAAGTTTTTTCACACAGTTATTCCTGGCTGTTCTAAAGGCCTGCCAATCCGAAGATTCTTTGGAATGTCTAGCTTTAGCCCAGAGCTTATCTCGAGCTATAAGGGCTGCCTTGAGATCCGAGGTGAACCAGGGATTGAATTGTTCCGCACCCTTACTTTGATGAAAGGGGCATGCTTATTTATTATTGTAGTGAGTTGTTATTAGGATGCAAGCTGCCTTGTTGACATCTTTGGCTAGGTAAAGATCTTGCCATCTGATCATTCTCAGGTCAGATAGGAAGTTTACTGCACTGAATTTATGAAAGGATCTTTTGTTATAAAGATGGGTTGCGGACGGCCTAATTTGAGATCTTATGCAAGCAACAATTCCATGATCGCCATATGTCGCTAGAAACACTGCCAAATGAGATATTTTGTGTGGATGGATGGGTGGTTAGTACCACATCTAGAATGGAACTGTTGGCAGTATTTAGAGTGTTGTTCCTAGTAGGTTCACTGACTAATTGCCCAAGACCTAGTTCGTCACAAAGGGATTTGAGGCCGTGTGATTTAGGTGATAGCCAGTCCATATTTAGATCTCCTAGAAATATTGTTTCAGTTTTTGAATCTACGAACATGGATTTCAAAAGATTAAGGACTTCATCACCACCAGACGGGGGTCTATAGCCACCTAGGATAGTGATACATTCTGAGGAGGGGAGATGAAGGCTCAGCGAAACTAACTCAAATTCCTTGGCTAGAGATTTGCAACTAATATTGGTGACCAAGTACTTAGATTTGGCATAGATAACCACACCCCCGCCTCTAGACTCTCTATCTGCTCTAAATAAATTGTAGCCCTGCAGTGATATTTGTTGATCAGTGTTCGTCTTTTTTAACCACGACTCAGTAATTATGATAAAGTCTGGGTTAACGTGTGCAGCCCAGGCTTGCAGCTGTACAAGTTTTTTAGGCAGGCTTAAAATGTTGACCATCATCATTCTGAGACCTGTGGCCTCAGCAAAATCGATAGGCGAGGTAAGTTGTAGGGGGGGCCAGGGTTGAGCTCCATATTTCCTGAGCAGAGAAGATGCAGAAGTATAACTTTCTTTAAGGAGCTTATAAGAATGGAGACTGCTTTTTTATTTCTTGGCGGCAACCCATATCGTGCTTTCAGCGAGAAGCGGACTGTAATGACAGTTGATTGTGATCAATGTAAGTGCTTGGGTAGACATAGGTGAGGACAGTAGCAAGGGGTGTAGGCTAACCGGGGAATAGGCTAAAAGGAGAGGAGAATGACAGAGTGTCTGCACGGTAGACTGTTATAACATTAGGTATTGATAAGGTACATTGGAGAACTGAATTGCATTGAGGTACTTCGAAATGCACTGTATTGCTGAAAACTCTGCACCTTAGGAGCAATAAAAACACAATAAGGAGAGCCATGGTCCCAGATTGAGTGGTCTCATGATTTGTATTAGTGCAATATTTTCTAGGCAAGAAATTTGCTCACCTAGGTACTCACTTAAAACCTAGATCAGAAAATACAGCAGAAAGGGGAACAAGGAGATCAGGAGCAGCTTAGTTAGTGGCCATCCACCCTTCAGACTCAAGTCCCCTTGTAGCAGAACCGGGAAAGAAGTAGAATGATAATGCAGGCCATATTGCCCACGAATGAATACAGTGATTTATGCAGAAGACCAAGAATCCCTCTAGTGGCAGGTCTGTATAACCTTCTAATGGAAAACTAGCAGGTCTTAAATAGCATAGAGGTAAAGGGGGTTAGATTTGAGCAGTTTAGTAAGACAAAAGGTAGTTAGACTTATTGGCACGGATGGGGGGGGGTGCTGCAGGAAGAGCAGTCAGACAGAAGAGGTGTAAGCAATTTAAAACAGTAGTAGAAATTACAATCCAGCTAATACAGTTGAAAAACTCCTAATAACACAGTTGAAATGTGCTTAGTTCTATGGAAAGTCTAACAAA
This sequence comes from Neoceratodus forsteri, assembly GCA_016271365.2. Lineage (NCBI taxonomy): Eukaryota > Metazoa > Chordata > Ceratodontiformes > Ceratodontidae > Neoceratodus > Neoceratodus forsteri. Next base: position 272,503,752 of record CM028130.1, on the reverse strand, counting down.
GTGCCAGGTGTCTATAGCAGGGGAAAACTCCTGCCAATCAGAGTGGGTTTGCTGGAAGCACCCGTGTTCCGATTGGCTGCGCTGTCCCGTACCTTCCAAGGAGCTGCAGGCGGGTGTTCTGGTCTTGGTCGGTGGCTGGCTGGGTGCCGGCCGACCGTGGGTGAGCTGGAGCAGCCCTGTTCAGGGACAAGCAGCTTCCAAGGAGCTGCAGGCGGGTGTCCTGGTCTTGGTCGGTGGCTGGCTGGGTGCCGGCAGACCGTGGGTGAGCTGGAGCAGCCCTGTTCAGGGACAAGCAGCTTCCAAGGAGCTGCAGGCGGGTGTCCTGGTCTTGGTCGGTGGCTGGCTGGGTGCCGGACGACCGTGGGTGAGCTGGAGCAGCCCTGTTCAGGGACAAGCAGCTTCCAAGGAGCTGCAGGCGGGTGTCCTGGTCTTGGTCGGTGGCTGGCTGGTGCCGGCCTACCACGGGTGAGCTGGAGCAGCCCTGTTCAGGGACAAGCAGCTTCCAAGGAGCTGCAGGCGGGTGTCCTGGTCTTGGTCGGTGGCTGGCTGGGTGCCGGCCGACCGTGGGTGAGCTGGAGCAGCCCTGTTCAGGGACAAGCAGCTTCCAAGGAGCTGCAGGCGGGTGTCCTGGTCTTGGTCGGTGGCTGGCTGGGTGCCGGCCGACCGTGGGTGAGCTGGAGCAGCCCTGTTCAGGGACAAGCAGCTTCCAAGGAGCTGCAGGCAGGTGTCCTGGTCTTGGTCGGTGGCTGGCCGGGTGCCGGCCGACCGTGGGTGAGCTGGAGCAGCCCTGTTCAGGGAAAAGAAAACATCAGAAAAGCATCAGAAAACATATGAGGACAGAGTAACTGAACTCAATATATATACCCTAGAGCAAAGGAGAGAGAGAGGTGATATGATTGAAACATTCAAACACCTTAAGGGCATTAACAAGGTGAAAGAGTCTAACATGTTTCAATATAAGAAAAATAGAAGGACAAGAGGACACATCATGAGATTAGAGGGAAACCGATTAAGGGGTAATGTGAGGAAGTTCTTTTTCACAGAAAGGTTGGTGGATGCATGGAACGGCCTATCTCAGGAAGTGGTGGATATGAATATAGTGCAAGGCTTCAAACAGGTATGGGACAGGCATAAGGGAGCAATACAAATGAGTATGAATAAATAGACCACTGACAGAGTGAAGGCTGATGGCACATTTATAAGGTAGAAAAATAAATGGGCAGACTGGATGGGCCTTGCTGTCCTTATCTGCCATCAACTTCTATGCTTCTATGTTTAAAAAACCTCCTGAAGATAGGATTTGATGCTAAGGAGGTGTCCTTTCCAGCCAAAATGTATGCTGACACCGAAGCCAGGTGCACTTTCAGGGTTGAATGCTGCAGACCTTGGGAATGCAGATGAGTCAAACAGTCCAGCAAGGTTGGTATGCCAGCCTGAGTTGGGGCAACACCCTTATCTTTACACCATATAGAGAACCTTTTCCATTTTGAGGGATTTGTTTTCTTAGTAGAAGGTTTCCTATACCTTCCCCTGAGAACATTAAGGACCCCTTCAAAGAATTGCCAGCCTGCATATTCTAAGTCTTCAAGAGCCATGCCTTGAGCCTGAGACCTGAGATTGGGGGACCCTCCCTTGGAAGGTGGTCAGCAGGTTGTACCTTTGTGGGAGGTGAATCGGTTTGGCCACCAATATAGAGAGCAAGAGGGAGAACCAAGGCTGTCTGGCCCAGTCTGGGGCTACCGGTATCATTGAAGCTGGCTGTGATTTGACCTTGATCAGCACCCTGAGTATCGGGAAGGGGGGGGGAGGCATAAAGATGCTGTCCTGTCCAATCCAGAATCAGGGCATCCAGGGGAACTGTTCCCTTGGCAGGGCCTCTGCAATAATACAGAGGCAGGTGGTGGTTTTGGTGGGATGCAATAAGATCTACGGTATCTCTGGAGTGCCCCACCTCCTGAACAGGACGTTCACCACTTGCTTGTTCAGTATCCATTCATGATGGGCCTGGTTAATCCTGCTCAAGGCATCTGCCAGGGTGTTTTCCTTGCCAGGCAGATGGATCGACTATAGGGAGGCATTTAGAGAGTAAATAAGGCTCCATAATTTCATTGCATCTGTACAAAGTGGGGTAGACCTTGTCCCTCCCTGCATGTTGATGTAGTACATTGTTGTGGTACTGTCTGTTCTGACTTGTACCACCTTTCCCTGGATTAGATGCGAAAAAGCCTGCAGGGCCAGGTAAACTGCTCTTAGCTCTAGCAGGTTTATATGCTAGAGAGAATCTGCACTCTCTCAAGTGCCGTGAATGGTGTGGTCCCTAAAGTGAGCACCCCACCGTAACAGGGAAGCATCTGTCATGAGAACCGATGAAGGAGACTCCTGCAAGAATAGAACCACTTCTCTCAAGTTTTCTGGTTCCATCCACCATTGGAGTGCCTGCAGTATCACCATTGTTACTGGTATGGGTTTTGATAGAGAGTCCTGCCTTTGGCACCAGTGTGCCCTGAGGTGTAACTGAACATTGCTCATTTGAAGTCTAGAGGAAAAAGTTTGGGCCTGCACCTGGGTGCCACGCTCAGCTCGCAGTCAGCACAAGAGCAGTGCACAACCTCCTAACACATTTCACTCCCCCTGGAAGTATTGTGCACTTTCAATTAAATAAAATGAAGCACTGTTTGCACCTCTGAATGAGGACCTGCTTCCATTTTGTGATGTACTGAGGCACTGTGGCAATCCATATTAAGGACTGTTAGCAGGCTGTGAGTAGCCTGTGCTGGCATTTATTTCATTCTAAATAATCTCTCATTTGAAACCTGGCACCTGTGACTGTGCTTGTTGCTGAAGCCATGTGCCCTAACAATTGTAGAAACTGTCTTGCTGGCTTTGGCTTGCCCAGGACAAACAAGCTTGTGAAAAGCCAAATGCTTTCTGCCCTCTCCTGAGGTAGGAAAGCCCTTCCCAGTGTGGTGTTTAGTTCTGCATCTATGAATTGCAACACCTGCACAGGAGTCACGACTGACTTTTTGATGCTGAGAAGGAATTCCAGGGAGTGCAACAGATCCTGGGTTACCTGAAGGTGCTCAATCACCTGCTGGTGAGACTTTCCCATGATTAGCCAATCGTCCGGGTAGGGAAAAACTGAAACACCTGGTCTTCTTAGATGTGACCCCACTACTGCCATGCACTTGGTAAAGACCCTTGGTGCAGAGGTGAGCTCAAAGGGAAGTGTTGAGAACTGATAGTGGCCTGAGGGAAGTCTGAATCTCAGATATTTTCTGTGTGACCCCCTTATGGGAATATGGAAACATGCATCCTTTAGGTCTAAGGAGGCTAACCAGTTACCTTTTTGCAGAATCATGGCCAATGTGACCATCTTGAACCTGGGCTTTACCAGGTACCTGTTTAGCAGTCTGAGGTCTAGTACAGGCCACCACTCCCCATTCTTTTTTGTTGTTAGGAAATATCTTGAATAAACCCCCTGCCCTTTTTGGCTGGGGGGGGGAACAGGCTCTACTGTCCTTGCTAAAAGTAAGCCTGAACCTCCTGTTCCAGCAGTTTTCCTTCTGTGAAAGGAACTGCTGTGAACTGCCTTGATCTCGGAGGAGGAAGGGATCTGAAGCAAAGGGACAGGCCCTGACTCACCATTTCCAGAACCCACCTGTCTGTGGTAATTTTCAACCATTCCTGAAAATAATGAGTCAGTCTGACCCCTACAGGAGATGGAGAGGCAGCCTGGAGGGAAAAGCCAGGGGATTTGTTTTGTTTGTTGCTGGAGTTGTGAAGACTAGGATCTTCGCCTGGAACCCCTTTCGTCTCTGGCTCTATAAAAACCACCCTGCTGTGACTGGTACTGCTGTTGTGGCACAGCCTGCACTTGAAAGAAGGGCCTCCTAAAAGAAGACCTACCCCTGCCTCCCCTTCCATATGCTGAAGTGGAGGGAGAAGCTCTTTCCTTGGTAGAATTATTGCAGAAAGTAGCTTTATACTCATCTACTTTCTTCATATATGCCTCAGTCTGGGCACCAAAGAGTGAGTGACCCTTGACTGGGAAGTCCATGGCCTTACTCTGGGTGCCCTAGGTGAGATTAGTAGCTCTCAGCCAGGCAAATCTTCTCAAGGCTATAGTACCTGCCATCCATCAAGCAGCTGTGTTATTCGTATCAGCTGACATTTGGAACTGGTACTTGGAAGCCTCCAAGCCCAGTTTTGCAGTGTCCACTAACTCCAAAACCATTAGAGAGGGGTTAGCCTCTGCATTATCCAAGATGGACTGCCAAAGAGCCTTCTGGTAGAGGGCTGCATAGGCTTGGTAGCTGGTTTGGCAAACAGCAAGGGAAGCTGAAAGGTACCCTCTTTTAGCCATGCTATCTGTCCTTCTCGAGTCCTTCTCAGGTGGTGAGAGGACAAGGGAGTTTTTGCCTTTTCACAGGCAGCCTGCTGTACAATCCCCTGGTGGTCAGGGTGAGTAAATAAAAACTCAACCCCTGACCTCTCAAGCTGGTATTTTTTAATCACACTTCTTATCAGTGGGTGTGACAGAGTTTGGAGTCTTAAGAATTTCAAGAATATCTTTCTTGAAAAACTTGTACATAGGCAGCAGAAGCCTTCTAGTGGGTGTCAGCCCCATAAGCTCCATATATTGGGCTTCTTCCTCATCCAGGATCTCTTTTGCAGTTTGTAGATCCAGATTTTCCACCCTCTTCCTGACAAAGGAAAAATGGGAGGAAATGTCCTCTGTGGGTCTGGGAGGACAGCCAAAGTCCTGTTCTGGCGAGACCTTGGGTACAATACCCTCCTCTGCCTGATCATCCTCCTCAAATTCTACAGTGTCAGTAGCTAAAGGAGGTACAAAAGGAAAAAAATACTTACCATAGTAATGTTGTTTCTTCTAATGCAGTCTTGCTGTATTCTGACTAATACAGTATGACTGACCGGTTTAGCTGCCCTGGAGAGCAAAGAGTTAACATCTATGCAAATACATTGAATGTTGAGCTCGAGCTCGGGCTCGGTTTTCAAACCACCACCTTTGGTACGTTCTAGTAACTGATCAGATTCTTATGAAGCTAACATATAGTAATAAGAAAAAAATATTTTCTTACCCTATACAGCCACCAGGGGCAACACAACACAAAAAGGGGAAAAAAGGAAGGCTCAAGCCACTGATGCCCAAGAACAATACCTTACCCACAGGTAGGTAAACCAAGTCTGAAGTCAGAGCCAGCCTAAAGATCCCCTAGGTTCTGTAGGGGAGGCTGGGAGGGATGTCAGACTACAGCAAGACTCCATTAGAAGAAACAACATTACTATGGTAAGTCATTTTTTATTCAAACAACATGAAGTCTTACTGTATTCTGACTGCTGCAGACTACCAAGCAGTGCCCCTTGGGAGATGGGCACAGAACCTACTTAGGAAATAGGCTCTGCAACACTGCTGTGTCAAACCTGGCATCACTCCTTGCCTGAGTATCGAGGCAGTAGTGCTTAGTGAATGTGTGAACCATTTTCCAGCTGGCTGCTTTACAGATTTCAAGCAGGGGAATATCCCTGGCTGCTGCCACTGAGGCTGCAGTACCCCTAGTGGAATGGGCCCTTAAACCTGGAGGGGCGTCCTTTCCCAACTTGCCACAGCAGAACTGTATGCAAGCCACAATCCATCTGGCTATGGTCCTTTTTGTGGCTGGCTTACTTTTACCCACTTCTTCATAGGTAAGGAACAACTGGTTGGAGCCCTGCCTGTGTTCCTTTGTCCTATCCATATAGTAGCTAATAGCCCTTTTTACATCCAGGCTATGTAACCTGCGTTTGCCTGAACTGGAATGGTCTGTGAAGAAAACAGGAAGAGTAATGAACTGACTGAGATGGAAGTCAGAGACTACCTTAGGGAGCAACTTCTTGTTAGTCCAAAGGACAATCTTATCCCTTTGAGGGGTAATCTAATTGGGCTCCACAGACAAAGCCTAGAGCTCACTAATCCTTCTGGCAGAAGTGATAGCTACCAAAAACACTGTCTTTCAAGTCAGGAATTTAAGCTCTGCTGAAGACATGGGTTCAAAGGGGGGGGGGGGCTGCATAAGCTGTCCTATGCATATATTGAGGTCCCAAGCTGGAGTGGGCTCTCTGTGAGGAGGGTGAAGATGAGGGAGCCCTTTAAAGAATTTCTTGAATATAAGGTGAGCAGCAAGGAAAGGGCCCTTCCCTGCTGACAAGTGTGCAGAGACTGAGGCCAAATGCACCTTTAGGGTAGGAGTTTGCAAATGGAGGGATTGCAAATGTACCACGTAATTCAGAAGAACTGGAAGCCCAGCCTGTTAGGTATCCAACTCCTTGTGAGAACACCAAATGGAGAACCTCCTTCACTTAGAAGAAGCCTGTTTAGCTATCTGAGATCCAGAACGGTCCACCGCTCCCTATTTTTCTTAAAGGCAAGGAAGTACCTTGAATAAAACCCCTTTCCCCTGTGTAGTAGTGGCACTGGTTCCACTGCCCATGAGAGCAGAAGAGTGGAGACCTCTGCCTCTAGCAGAGCTGTTTCTGAGGGAGAGCAAGGCATGAGGGGTCTTGCCCCCAGTCTGAGGAAGGATTTCAAATTGAGGGCAAGACCCTGATCCACTATCTCCAGGACCCACCTGTCTGAGGTGATGGCTTGCCAAGCCTGAAGATAGTGGGTCAGCCTTCTCCCTACAGGGGTGGGGGAGGCAGCACAAGCAGACTTCTCAGGGTGTCTGCTTGGCAGGAGTGGAGGGAAGTGGGATGGTAGCTGCATGACCTGCACCTCTCCTTCCTTGACCCCTGAAGAACCTCCTGGGTTGCTGAGATGAAGGGAAAGCCATAGCCTAATGGAAGGACCTAGTGTAAGGTCTTCCCCTGCCCCCTTTTGTCTGTTGTTTCTGTGGGGTGGATGCTCTCTCTTTAGCAGAAGTACTCTTGTATGTCACCCTATAATCACTCACCTTTTTCATGTATGCTTCTGTCTGTTCCCCAAACAGTGAGTTTTGTGTCAGGGGAAAGTCCAGAGCATTGTTCTGGGTATCCTGGAAGAGGTTGGTACATCTTAACCAGGAGAACCGCCTGAGGGAAATGGCAGAAGCCATAGCCCTGAAGGCTGCAACATTCGAGTCCACAGCCATATGGAACTGTGCCTGAATTCCCTTGTTAACAATCTCCTGAAGGTCAGCTGTGAACTCAGGAGAAGCTTTCTGGGCTAACTGCTGCACAGATTCCCAGAGTGTCTTCTGGTATTTGAAGGTATAGGCCATGTGAGAAGCCTGCCTTATATCCAAGGAAGAAGCCAAGCAGGTTTTCTTGGCAAGTGAATCAATCCTCCTGGATTTCTTATCCAGAGGATGGGAAGCCAGGGGAACACCAGCCTTCTCACAGGCTGCAGTCTGAACCACTCCCACATGGATGGAATGGGAGGTAAGGAACTCAGTGTCATTGCCAGCTAGAGTGTACTTTCGGTCCATCTTTTTTTCCAAGGGAGGGACAGAAAAGGGGGTCTGAAGCACCTTAAGAGTGTGCCTCTTAAGAGATTTGTGAATGGAAATGGAGACACCCTGAGAGGAGGCAGGGAGGTCCATCATTTCCCTGTAGTCTTCTTCTTCATCCTCATCCTGTCTAGTCTCCTGGACAGGGAGCTGAAGAGTCTCTGCCATCTGCCTCATGAACGCAAAATGGGAGGTGACTTCAGAGAGAACCCTAGGAGGAGACTCATTTTGGGGATGCTCAGGGGAAACCTCTGGTTCAATAGGTTCCTCTTCCTCATCCTCATTGTTAATGTCATATTCAGAATCATAGAACTCCTCAGACTCCACAGGGCCAGAAGGAGTTGAACCAACAGTAGCTAAACCTGGTAACTGCCCAAACAGTCTTTGAGCCGGTTCACCAAAGCCAGCTTGTAAAGACTGCACAATTCGAATTGCCTTAGCAATTTTGTCTGCGGTAGGAACTGCAATCGGCGGTTTGCGCAGGTCTGAACTGGACTTCTTGGATTTCTTTGACGGAGCTGTGTCTGGGGTCGAATCCGACCATCTCTTAGAAGACGACGGTTCACCCTGATCTGAGGGATCTGCAACCGGATCGGCCGGTTCGGCTGAACTGGACCCAACATCCAGAGCCAATTTCTCCATTCGTTTCTTCTGTCTATGGTAGATTGAGGAAAGTTTTTACAAATGTCACAGTCTGCTTGACGGTGATCAAAACCCGAGCAGTGGAGACAAATGAAGTGTGGGTCGGCCTTTGCAAATTGTTCACCACACTTGGTGCAACACTGAAACCTAGTGGGACCGTTTTTTCCCTTGGGTTTCTGAGACATAACCTTGAATTTAAACGCTTAACCCAATGGCTTAGTTGGGCTGGTTAAGCTGATGTCCAAATGAAACTATTTATCTGAAAGGCTTAGTAAGGTCTGGATAAAAAAGGTTTGTTACCCCTGGTGGCTTAGTCAAGACAAGTAATAGAGAAAAATGCCGACAACCAGCGGTTTAGCACCGGTAAAAAAAACTAATTCTGTTTTAGTCAGGAACCGCACCAGAATCCAATATACAACTACTTTTAACTATGAAAAAGGAAATATAAGTGTTGTTCAGTTTTCTTACGTTGCAGAACTGCTATGAATCCAAATGACTTACCCAGCCGGTAAAACTATGCTATACCAAGGACAGAGGTTTGAAAACTGTGAAAAAACAGACGGTTTAACCAACAAAAGTTTACTCAGACCAAAGAAGAAGAAGAGGAGCAATCTCCGAGGCGACTTCACTGGCAGGCGGCGTAAAGAATCTGATCAGTTACTAGGATGTATCGAGGATGGTGGTTTGAAAACCAAGCTCAAGCTCAACGTTCTATGCATTTGCATAGACGTTAACTCTTTGGTCTCTGGGGTAGCTGAACCGGTCAGTTATACTGCATTAGTAAGAATACAGCAAGACTTCATGTTGTTTGAATAGGCGTTTTTTTTAACCGAAGCAGCCACAGGCTGCTTTGGGGATAGTAAGCCCTGCAGCACTTGTAGTAAAGCCAGAGCCCGGGGTTAGCTCAGCAGGTGAAGGAGCAGGTACAGGCACCTGAGGGGCCCCTTGAGGCGTTTCAGCCGGTGTCTCAGTGTGCTTCGTCTTCTTGATTTTTTTGGCAGGCACCAGAGAGTCAGCCGGTTCATTGCCTCTCTTGCCGGAGCCTTCACCCGTCTCAGGGGTGGTTTTAGAGGCTCTGGAAGGAATGACAAAATTACTCACCATAGTAATGTTGTTTCTTCCAATGGAGTCTTGCTGTATTCGGACTATATGCAGTTAGCCCCAGCACTTGAACTGCTCCGGAGAGGAAAGGGTTAACTCCATGCCAAGGCATAGAACGCTGAGTTCGAGATCGGTTTTCAAACCTCTGTCCCAGGTACTCCTCAGTGTAACCGTCAGATTCTTACGAGCACTATGCTAACTAACTAAAACAGAAATTGTTTTCAAAATTTGTGCCAAAAGGCTAAAAACAGATTTTGTGGGTCCAAAAGACTCAAGTCAGGAACCCCAAAAAGAATCCAAGTAGGTAGAAACAAATACTAAATATATTCAAGGTAATAACTATTAAAACCTCATTCTACGAAGAGGTAACCCAAGTACGCCCCTGAGGTGCAGCACTGTGCCTGCCAACCCCCATATTGCAAAACTACTATGTTCCAGGAGGGGCGGCAGGGAGGGAGGTCAGAATACAGCAAGACTCCATTAGAACAAACAACATTACTATGGTGAGTAATTTATTTCTTCAAACAACATGAAGTCTTGCTGTATTCTGGCTATATGTAGACTACCAAGCAGTGCCCCCTTAGAGGAGGGAGTCGTAGAACCTATTTTGGGAACAAGCTCTGCAGCACAGCTGTGCCAAACCTAGCATCACTTCTTGACTGAATGCCCAGAGAGAAATGCTTGGTAAATGTATGAACCATTTTCCAGGTGGCTACTTTACAAATTTCCACCAATGATATGTCTCTGGCTGCTGCGACCGAAGCAGCTGTTCCCCTGGTGGAGTGAGCCCTCAAGCCCGAAGGAGGCTCCTTCCCCAATTCTGAATAGCAAAACTGGATAAGGAAACAATCCACCTAGCCACAGTTTTTTTGGTGGCAGGCTTGCCTTTCCCCACTTCCCCATAAGTGAGAAACAACTGGGAGCAGCCATTTCTATGGGCCTTAGTGTGCTCCACTTAGTAACTAAGAGCCCTCTTTACATCAAGACTGTGTAATCTTCTCTTCCCACAGGAGGAATGGTCAGTGAAAAATACAGGCAATGACACAGACTGGTTCAAATGAAAGTCTGATACCACCTTGGGAAGAAACTTTCTGTCGGTTCGAATGACCACCTTATCCCTGTGAAATGAAATAAAGTCAGGTTCCACTGATAAAGCCTGTAATTCATCGTATCTCCTGGCAGAAGTAATGGCTACCAGGGATACAGTTTTCCAAGTCAAGTACTTTAGCTCAGCTGAAGACAGGGGCTCAAAGGGAGGCTGCATTAGCTGTGCAATACAGATATTCAGATCCCAAGAAGGGGTAGGCTCCTGAAAGGGAGGGTTAACATGAACCAGGCCCTTGAAGAATTTCTTGAAAACTGGATGAGATGCTAGGGAAGAGCCCTTACCAGCAGACAGAAAGGCAGACACAGCTGCCAAATGTACCTTGAGAGTGTTCCTAAACAGAGTGTGGCACAAGGCTGGTGGTGCTAACCCAAGCTAATGTAACTATTTCAAATAGATTGGGAGACCACACCACTCACCCAGTAGAAAAAGTAGAATGTCCTCACTGCTACTTAAAGTAAATGCAGTTTTATTCACATCCAAGGCACCAAAGACAATCACACAGTGCTAAAGCACCGTCTCCGTGCTTATGTTTCACCCAGCACCCTGGGCTTCATCAGAGCACTGTGTGATTGTCTTTGTCTTTGGTGCCTTGGATGTGACTAAAACTGCATTTAAGTAGCAGTGAGGACATTCTATTTTTTATACTGGGTGAGTGGTGTGTGCTCCCATTCTATTTGAAATAGTTACCTTGAGAGTGGTAGGCCGGAGGCCTAAACCATTGAGATTCACCACATAGTCCAAAACAGTGGCAATGTCAGCCAACTCTGGCTTGACATGCTCTTGAGAACACCAAAACCCAAATCTTTTCCATTTGGAGTTGTAAGTCTTTCTAGTAGCAGGCTTCCTACTAACCTTTAAAATATCCAAGACTAATTGAGAAAGATGCAGGCTTGCATACTCTAGCTTTTCAAGAGCCAAACATTGAGCCTGAGAGACTGATGGTTGGGATACAGAATCCTCCCCTAAGAGGAGGTGAGGAGATTGAACTGTCTGGGAAGACACAAAGGCATTGTCACTGATAGTGACAACAACAGAGAGTACCAGGGCTGCATGGCCCAGTCTGGAGCCACCAGAATCACCTTGCAAGGTTGAGACCTGATCTTGATCAGGACCCTGAATATCAGGGGAAAGGGAGGAAATGCATATAGAAACCTGCTTGTCCAGTTCTGCAAGAGAGCATCCTGAGGGATGGAGCCCAGAAGAGGTGGTCTGCAGCAAAAAAGAGGAAGCTGATGATTGTCCAGGGCTGCAGAGAGATCTATCTCTGGAGTGCCCCACCTCTTGAAAATGACTGGAGAATTAGAGGGTTCAGGGTCCATTTGTGGTGACCCTGGGAACTCCTGCTGAGAGCATCTGTTAGAATGTTGTCCTTCCCTGGGAGATGTACAGCCACCAGAGAAGTCTGAAAGGAATAAGCTAGAGACCATATTTTCATGGCCTCTATGCAGAAGGCCGAGGACCGAGTGCCTCCCTGCTTGTTGATGTACCACATGGTTGTGGTATTGTCTGTCCTGATTTGCACCATTTTCCCCTGAACAGTAGTTGAGAATGTCTGAAGTGCCAGAAAGACAGCTCTCAGTTGAAGAAGGTTTATGTGAAGAAGAGACTCCTGGCGAGACCAGGTTCCCTGAGCTGTAAGCTGATCTAGGTGAGTCACCCACCCCAGTAAAGAGGCATCCGTGGTGAGAATCACTGAAGGAGCCTGACTGATAAAGGGGACACCTTGTTGAAGATTGTATTCCTCTAGCCACCACTGGAGGTCCTGAACTTGGGTCTGAGACACAGGAACCAGTTTGGAGAGAGGGTCTTTTTTTTTGAGACCAGTGTAAGATCTGAGATGAAACTGAATATCTCTCATCTGAAACCTTGCTCCCTGGACCACTGCTGTGGATGCTGCCATGTGACCCAACAACTGTAGAAAGTGCCTGGCTGGACGAGAAACTAGAGAATGAAAAGAGGAAGCCAGAGTGACAAGGGACTGAACCCTTGAGAGAGGGAGAAATGCCCTTGCCTGAATAGTGTCTAGTGCCACTCCTATGAAAGTGAGGGTCTGGCCTGGTTCCAGGACCGACTTTTCCAGGTTCAGGATGAAGCCCAGTAAGTCTAGGAGCTTCTGAGTGACCTCTAGAGCTACTTGACTTGGTCTGAGGACTGGCCTACCACTAGCCAGTCGTCCAGGTATGGGATTAGAATGATACCCTGTCTCCTGAAGAATGCCACCACCACTGCAAGGCACTTGGTGAACACCCTTGGAGCAGATGTTAGGCCGAAAGGCATAGCTTTGAATTGATAATGGCCTGAGGGCAACCTGAACCCGAGGTACTTTCTGTGAGAATGTCTGATACGTATGTGAAAGTAGGCATCCTTGAGATCCAGAGAGGCTAGCAAGTCTCCTGGTCTCATCTTGAATTTTGGTTTTGTTAAATTTTTGTTCAGGTATCTTAAATCTATGATGGGTCGCCACTCCCCTGTCTTTTTTGGGGTAAGGAAGTATCTGGAATACAGTCCTTTTCCCCTGTGACCTGCTCTGCTGCCTGAAGACATAGTAGAGAGGAGACTTCTGCCTCTAAGGCCTTTGTTTCCAAGAGACAGGGAGAACTGAAAGACTTTTCTCTCTTTTTTGGGAACCTTCTGAAACTGAGAGTATGTCCCTGGCTCACTACTTCCAGGACCCATTTGTCCGAAGTAATAGACATACCAGGCCTGGAAGTAGTGAGCTAGCCTGCCCCTACTGGAACTGAGGAGGCAACCCTGACAGACACCTCACGGTGTCTGCTTGGTAGGGGGCTTAGACTGACTGGATGATGGGGTCCTGGTCATCCCATGTCTTCTTCTTCCCCTAAAGAAGAACCCCCTCTGCTGGAAAGAAGAGGAGGCCTGGACTTGGTAAAAAGGCCTTTGAAAAGGCCTGCCCCTGCCAGCCCCAGATTGCTGCCTCTGAGGAGTGACCTGCTTTTCCTTGGCTGCAGCAGTCCTGTAGGTGGTCCTGTATTCTTCCATCTTTTCCGTGTAAGCCTCTGTTTGTTCCCCAAACAGAGAATTACCTGTAACAGGAAAATCCATAGCCTTGGTCTGGGTATCCTGAGATAAACTGGTACACCTGAGCCAAGCAATTCTCCTCATGGAGACAGATGTAGACATGACCCTAGAATGCACATCATTCGAGTCAACAGCAGCATTAAACTGGACCTCTGATGCCTCAGTACCATCCACAGCCACCTGCTCCAGCTCCTTGGTCAGCTGGGAAGGGGCATTCTTAGCCAGCTCCAGAACCGTATCCCACATAGACTTCTGGTATCTGGCTGTATATGCCATGTAATTGGAATGTCTGAGCCCCAAAGAGGATGCCAAGTACTGTTTCTTGGCCATGGCATCCACTTTCCTAGAATCCTTATCTGGGGGTGGTGAGATGCCAGGGGAATGTCAGCCTTGGCTGCAATGATTTGTAAGGAATTCCATCCCAGGACCAGACAGGGCATACCTCCTGTCCATCTTTTATCCACAGGGGTTATGGATTTTGGAAACTGAATAATTTTTTGTGTCTGTTTCCCCAGGGATTTATGCACAGGGATAGACACCCTTTTGGACTCTGGGACATCCATCATCTCAACATAGTCAGGTTCCTCCTGATCCTGTTCAGCCTCTTCCACTGGAAGCTGAAGCGTATCAGCCACGTTCCTGTAAAACAAACAGTGTGAGGGGGATTCAGAAAGTCTAGGAGGAGACACACTGGAAGGCCTGCCTGGGGAGATGTCAGGCTCTGCTGGCTCACATAGGCCTTCATACCCCTCTTCATCTTCTTCATAATCTTCATCTCCCTCCCAATTGCCCTCATAAAATGCTTCAGGATCATATTCGGAAGCAGGCAAGTCCGACCCAACTGACTGTCTATGAGTCGGTGTCGGTTCGGTTAGAACCAGGCAAAGCAACTGTACAATAACAATCGTTTGCTATCCATCAGCGGTCGGAACATGGGAACTGGGATCCAAACCGGCTGACTTGTGCTTTCTTTGAGACGGAACCGATTCCGCAGAATCGGCTCTCCTTTTGGCTGAGGAGGAATTGCCCAGGTCAGTGGGCACCCCTTCTTGTTCGGTCGGAACCGAACCGGGCAGGCCATCCGGGTCAGCGGACTTCTCGGCCTCTCTTTCCTTCAGCCTACTTAAACGTTTATCTAAAGTGGCTTTAGGGAAGTTCTTGCAAATTTGGCGGTCTTCTTTGAGGTGGTCAAACCCCAGACAGTAAACACAGACGAGGTGGGGATCAGCCTTAGCAAACTGTCACTTTCACTGGGTACCCAGGATGGGGCTAGCCAGGATCAGTTGCAGCTGGTTGGGGCCCTGTAATGGAAAAACACTGGCACAATACCCAAATTGTAATCCGGAGCCGGTTGGCTCAGTTCGTGAAAAATGAAAAAAAAAACAAGAATTAGATGACACACTTGCAATTTGATAAACAGATGGCAGGGAGCTACCCTGCTTTGTACTCACAAACTCAATGATGGGAACTGGATGGAAGGCAGATTGCCCTGGATTGCCAGGAGGAGCAGACCATGTGGACAAGGTCCTTGTGACTGGACCCCACTGCAGTTTAGAGCAAATGGATGTAGTCTGGATTAAGCTGGGGTTTACTTCCAGCTTCATGCACTCTATTCACTGTACAGTTATGTACTGCAGTACTGGTACAGTATATTTATCTCACCTGCACAATGGCAAAAAAATCTGTCTTGGGACTGACTCCATTATGTATTCAAAACCTACTTCGACTGAATCCTGGCTCACGACCCTCCACCAGATCTGAACGCCAACCTTTCCTGGTTCCGAGATGCCGGACTGCACAGGGACAAAGATCTTTCGCATACAGGGCCCGGACATGGTTCAATTAGCTTAGTCCACCTACTCTATCCTCAACCTCGCTTGAAGCTTTCAAATCCATGCTCTATGCCCACCTCACCACCACTAGCAACTGTGATTACGCTAGATAAAGACTACTACTCCTCATGTCCATCCTCACATCTGAGGCCTCTTCCTCCCTGACTAATGAACCTCGGTACCTCTACTACTTCCTGTCTCCCACCCAAACTCACTCCCCCTTTTTCCTGTCCCTCTCACTTACTCTCCCGCTCACCACCTTTCCCTCCTCTCTAGCCTCCTTTTGGCCTAATGATCACCCTCTCCTGGAAGTTTCTTAACCTCGAAATTGTCTACTCGCTTGAACCTGTTATAGCTTGTTTTTCTATGAAACTTAAAACGACATGCCTTAAACTGTTATTAGCAAATTTATGATGTAACTTTCCTGTCTGGTTTTACCTGTAATGTGTATCGTGCTTTGTTAAATGTTCTTTGTGATGTGAAACCTTTGTAAAAGAGCCCTGGCTCAAAGGTATTAATTCCTAGACTAATAAACTAAACTAAACTAAACAGGGGATTTGAAATGCGATTCCTCACAAGCACTAAACACATTTATATGTAAAAGGAAAGAAAAAATTACTCACCTTAGTAATTATGCTTCTTCTAGTGGAGTCTTGCTGTATTCTGACTATTGCAGTCAGGTCCTGCCTTTCAACTGCCCCGGAGAACAAAGGGTTAACTTTTCTATGCCTTGCATAGAACGTTCATCACGAGCTCGGTTGAAGCCCCTGTCTGTTGTTGTTCACACCGCAATGGTCAGATCTTTACAAGCAAAAACTCACTAGATGTTCTGTGTGGAAACTGTAACATTTTTACTAGCCAACTGGCAAATATATAATGTTTTTGGTTCTCAAAGGAAGACTCAAGTCAGGAAACCCCCCAAAAAAACACATCCAACACAACATTTCACCCAAAGAAAAAGAGGGTGTAAAATGGACACCCCTAGGGTGCTAACACTGCTCCTGCACCCACATCCCAAAAACTAGGTTCTGAGAGGGAGGCGGAGGGGTCAGAATACAGCAAGATTCCACTAGAAGAAACATAATTACTAAGGTGAGTAATTTTTCTTTCAAACAACATGAAGTCTTGCTGTATTCTGACTATTCTAGAGACTACCAAGCAGTACCTCCATGGAGGAGGGACAGAACCTACTTTGGAAATAGGCTCTGAAGTACTGTTGTGTTAAACTGAGCATCACTCCTAGCCTGGATATCCAGAGAGTAATGCTTGTGAAAGTATGGACTGTTTTCCAGGTGGCTGCTTGACAAATTTCTGAGTGAGGAATATCCCTGGCAGCAGCCAGGGAAGCATCTGTACCTCTTGTGGAATGAGCCCTCAGGCCTGAGGGTGGAGTTCTACCCAGTTTTTCATAGCAGAATTGTATACAAGAAACAATCCACCTGGCAATAGATCTCTTAGTGGCAGGTTTGCCCTTACCAACTTCTCCATAAGTGAGGAACAACTGGAAAGATTCAAACCTGTGATCCTTGGTACTCTCTATGTAGTAGCTAAGGGCTCTTTTAACATCCAAACTGTGTAGCCTCCTCTCTCCCAAGGAAGAATGCTCAGTGAAGAAAACAGGGAAAGACATTAAGTGGTTAAGGTGGAAATCTGAAACCACTTTAGGCAAGAACTTTCTGTTAGTTCTAAGGACCACTTTATCTCTGAGAAAAGAGATGAAATCAGATTCCACTGACAGGGCTTGCAATTCACTGATACGTCTGGCAGAAGTAATGGCTACTAAAAGCACAGTTTCCAAGTCAAGTACTTAAGATCTGCTGAGGACAAAGGCTCAAAAGGGGGTTGCATAAGCTGGGCAATGCAAACATTAAGGTCCCAAGCAGGAGCAGGATCCCTAAAGGGGGGATTGGAATGAAGCAATCCCTTGAAAAATTTACAGAATACAGGATGGGATGACAGAGAGGAAGACTTGCCTACCGACAGGAAAGCAGAAACAGCTGCCAAGTGTACCTTGAGGGTAGCTGGTCTGAGACCTAGGCCATTAAGATGGACCATATAATCCAGAACCGTAGGCAATTCAGCAGAGTCTGGAGAAATATTCTTCTTAGAACACCAAATGCTGAAATCTTTTCCATTTGGAACACTTCAAGAGTCAAGCCTTGAGATTGAGAGACTGAAGATTCGGGTACCAAATCCTCCCCTGAGAGGATGTTAACAGGTTGTAATTCCTGGGAAGAGACAGGGGAAGATGGACTGTTAGGGACAGCAACAAGGGATACCATGGCTGTCTGGCCCAGTCTGGAGCAATCAGAATCACTGCATGGTTGTGATCTTATCTTGACTAACACTTTGAACAGGAGAGGGAAGGGGGGAAAGGCATACAGGAATTTCCCTTCCCAGTTTAGAATCAGAGCATCCAGGGGGACTGAGCCCAAAACTAGGGGTCTGCAACAAAAGAGAGGAAGTTGGTGATTGTCTGGGGCTGCAAAGAGATCTATCTCTGGAGTGCCCCATCTTGAGAAAATCACTTTCAACACCAGAGGATCTAGGACCCATTTGTGATGGCCCTGGGATATTCTGCTCAGTGCATCTGCTAGGACATTGTCCTTCCCTGGGAGGTGAACTGCTATCAGAGAGGTTTGCAGGGAATAGGCCAGGGACCACAACTTCATTGCTTCTGTGCACAAGGCCGTAGACCGAGTGTCTCCTTGCTTGCCGATGTACCACATAGTGGTGGTGCTGTCTGTTCTGACCTGAACCACCTTGTTCTGTACAGATTTGGAAAAAGCTTGCAGTGCCAAAAACACTGCTCTGAGTTCCAAGAGATTGATGTGAAGCAGAGATTCATGAAGTGACCACAGTCCCTGGGTGGTAAGATCCCCCAAATGGGCTCCCCAGCCCAGCAGGGAAGCATTTATGGCGAGGATCACTGAATAAGACTGAGTGACAAATGGAACCCCTTGTCTCAAACTGTCCTGATCCTGCCACCATTGCAAGGCTTGGATCAGGGTTCGAGTCACTGGAACTAGTTTGGTAAGGGAATCCTTTCTTTGGGACCAAAAAGCTCTTAAGTGGAACTGAATGTCCCTCATTTGGAATCTTGCTCCCTGGACCACTGCTGTGGAAGCTGCCATGTGGCCCAGTAGCTGAAGGAAATGCCTTGCTGGTCGAGACACCAGGAGGCTGAATGAAGAGGCCAGTTCCATAGGGGTCCTTGCTCTTTCCAGGGAAAGGAAGGCTCTTGCCTTTACCGTATCCAGTTCTGCACCTATGAAGATGAGGAGCTGCACTGGTTCGAGAACTGACTTTGGTAGGTTGAGAAGGAATCCTAAAGAAGTGAGCACTTGCTGGGTCACTTGCAGATGTGACTTGACTTGCTCTGGAGATTGACCTACTATGAGCCAGTCGTCCAAGTATGGGAAAATGGAAATCTTTTGTCTTCTTAGGAAGGCAACAACTACTGTCAGGCACTTTGTGAAGACCCTTGGGGCTGATGTTAGGCCAAAGGGCATTGCTCTGAATTGATAGTGGCCTGAAGGCAACTCGAACCTGAGGTACTTTCTGTGGGAGCACCCGGTGGGAATGTGAAAGTAGGCATCTTTGAGGTCCAGGGAGGCTAGCCAGTCCCCTGGCCTTAGAGAAGGAAGGATAATTCCCAGAGTTACCATTTTGAATTTTGGCTTTAAAAGATGTTTGTTCAGATATCTTACGTCCAGGATGGGTCGCCACTCTCCTGTCTTCTTGGGGGTTAGGAAGTACCTGGAGTACAATCCTTTGCCCCGTGAAGGGTGGGAACTCTCTCTATAGCTCTGAGAGCCAGGAGAGAAGAAACCTCTGCCTCTAGGGCAAGGGTCTCTGAGAGATTTGCAGGTGGAAAAGATCTGGCTCTCATCTTGGGAAATTTTTGGAAGCTGAGAACCAGTCCCTGGCTTACTACTTCCAGGACCCACTTGTCTGATGTAAGAGACATCCAGTCCTGGACAAAGTAAGCCAGCCTGCCCTACTGGTATAGGAGAATCGACCCAGGCAGACCCATCAGGTGTCTGCTTGGCAGGCTTTAGGCCGAGGGTGGATGCAGGCCTGCTCATCCCCTTCTGCTTCTCCCTCTAAAGAACCCCCTGCGAAAACGAAGAAGAGGAGGCCTGAGCTTGGTAAAAAGGCCTTTGGAAAGGCCTGCTCCTGCCCCGGACTGCTGCCTTTGAGGAGTTGCTTGCCTTTCTTTGGCCTGAGTACTCCTGTAAGTGGTCCTGTATTCGTCCATTTTCTTCATGTAATTCTCTGTCTGCTCCCCAAACAGAGAATTACCTACTACAGGAAAATCCATGGCCTTAGCCTGGGTATCCTGAGGAGAGGCTAGTACACCTGAGCCAAGCCATTCTCCGAAGAGCCACAGATGTAGCCATGACTCTTGATGACACATCATTGGAGTCCACAGCAGGATGAAACTGTACTTTAGATGCCTCAGTCCCATCTGCAGCCACCTGCTCCAGCTCCTTGGTAAGCTGGGCGGGAGCCTGTTTAGCCAGTGCCAGTACAGTGTCCCACCTGGACTTCTGGTATACCTGGCTGTATAGGCTATATAATTAGCTTGCCTGAGTCCCAAAGATGCTGCCATGTATTGTTTCTTTGCCATGGCATCAATCTTCCTGGAGTCCTTGTCTGGGGGGTGTGATGCCAAGGGAATGTTTGCCTTATCACAGGCAGCAGCCTGTACAACCCCAACATGGCTGCACTGCTGAAAAAGGAACTCCATCTCTGAGCCTGAGAGAGTGTACCTCTTGTCCATTCTTCTGTCCACAGGAGGTATAGAATTAGGAGACTTAAGAATTTTTTGTGTCCGTTTCCCAAAAGATTTGTGGAGGGGAATAGACAGTCTCCTGGACTCTGGGATGTCCATCATCTCAACATAATCAGGCTCTTCCTGATCCTCTACTGCCTCCTCCACAGGAAGATGGAGGGTATCAGCCACCTTTCTGTAGAACATGTAGTGTGAAGGGGACTCAGAAAGCCTAGGAGGAGAAACACCTGAAGGTCTGTCTGGGGAGATGTCTGGGTCAGTAGGCACATCCAGACTTTCACCATCACCATAATCATCCTCATACTCTCCCTCCTCCTCAAACTCCGGTTCATAAAATTCTTCCAAGGTATAATCCGGAACCGGGGGAACTAACGAACCGAGCCCCTGCCAGATGGTGCCGGTTCGGTCGGAACTGAACTAAGCGACTGCACAATCCTAATCGCTTTGGCTCTCTCATCGACGGTCGGAGTATGAGACTCTGGGTCCGAACCGGTCGATTTGTCTTTTCTTTTTCTTTTTGTCGGAACCGATTCCTCAGAATCGGCTCTCCTTTTGCCCGAAGAAATATCGCCCTGGTCAGAGGGCACTCCTTCTGGTTCGGTCGGAACCGAACCAGGCTGGCTATCCGGGTCAGCGGACTTCTCTGCCTCCCTTTCCCTCAGTCTACCTAATCTCTTTTCCAGGGTACAGTTGGGAAAATTCTTGCAAATTTGGCAGTCTGAATCGAGGTGGTCAAACCCCAGACAATAAACACAGGTAGTGTTGGGGATCGGCCTTAGCAAAGACCTCCCCACACACACTGCAGTGTTGAAACCCAGTGGGCCCGGTTTTTTTCTTGGGTTTCTCAGACATAGCCAACCTAACAAAACTTACCCTTTTTTCGGCAATCCGCCAGGCAAGACTCCCCTATCGGTTCCTGACCGTGTCACGGGTCTTGGAAAAAAACATACATAAAACACGTTTTTTTTAGAACCTATACAGACCGGTAACCACACACTAAAGTAAAGCACAAGTTTTACCTCAAAATGATCGGTTCAGCTGAACCAATCCACAGTTTACAAGTTCCACACAGAAAACAGAACAAAAACCTATCTAGCACTCACGGTACCACAGACAGAGACTTGAACCGACTATGAGGAAACAATAATTCGGTAGAAACCGACTGAAAACTGACACTTCAACCGACTTTTGAACCGAGCAGCAGGAGAAATCTCTGGAGCGACTGTTCAGTGAGGCGGAGTAAAGAATCTGATGATTGCAGTTTGAACAACAGACAGGGGCTTCAACTGAGCTCGTGATGAACGTTCTATGCAAGGCACAGAAAAGTTAACCCTTTGTTCTCCAGGGCAGTTGAAAGACAGGACCTAACTGCAATAGTCAGAATACAGCAAGACTTCATGTTGTTTGAAGTACTATACCAGGCAGGCTGCTTCTCTATCCTGATCGCAATTACTGCACAATACTCGGGAGAACACACAGCAGATTTAGTTCCTGACAGACCGAGCGCGATTCAGCAATTTCTCCAGTCTTCTACAGGGTGAGCCTGGTTTCTACTCTTCAGATCTCCTTGATTCTCTTCACAGGTCGGTTTCAGTCCGAACAGGCGCTTGCACAAACTGCAGATCGAAACTTAGCGCCTTACACGAGATTCCTGCGCTAAAACTATACACTGAAGAAGCACACAGCTCCCTGTCTCTTCACAGCCCAAACTGATCTGATCTTTCCAGTAGACAGAGCCAAACATTTCCTTTGAGTTCCTTCCAGTTCAGTTGGCTGGTTTGGCTGTCATTCACAGTAAACTCCCCCTGTTGGTGGAAAAAAGGCGCCGAAGTCCAAACTACAATTCCCAGAAGCATTGGCCATATAGTACATAGGTGGCTAGCTCCACAATTAGAGTCCAAGTTCTGATTTGCCAGCAGCAGGCTCCATTTCAAAGGTCCCCCCACACTGATTGGTCCAGTTCAGCAATTCAAAACCAGAATGGGGGACTAGGCAAACACAGTTCTAACTGCAAAGAAAAGCAGGTTAGACAAACTGTATTTTCATTATTACTCTAAATGATTTCTGGCAAACAGTTACATCTTTGAAAAGTGCTCACTCTGCCCACTTAGCAACGGCAGAAATGGAGCAACTTGGCAGCAGCTCGAGTGGGACTCAAGCAGGGAAACACACAAACTCCCATCCAAATTAATTATGCCTGCAGGCAGACAGTTCTTAAAGAGACAGTACCAGAGGCTCTAAAAGCACCCACAGATAAACGGCTTAGACGCCGAACACCATCCAGGCTTGGAGCATTCAAGCAAGCTCCTGGAAGACTTTTGGGAACCCCCATTTGCAAGGGGGTTACACCCTTCCCGGCCTGGAAAAAGCTTGGCGTCCATGTCAAGCAAGTACCCCCATAAGTTTCAATTGCAACCATATACATTTGCATCAGGATCACATTAGGCTCATACATGTAATCATCAGTCAATATATCACTTTACCAGAAACACATTTCTGAAACTTTGCAGTACGTCACTCTTTACACAGTATTACACACACATTGTACCATAACTCAGGTTATTACCTCTCGTACATGAAACCTGAAGAGAGGGGGCCCTTCCCTATCAGCTATCTTGGGGCTGGATGGGGCAGGGGCACCATACCTAGAGGGCAACACAAGTAACTTGGAGTTAGCACTGATGTTCAGTTTGGGAAATGAGCTCGGGGACACATACACTCCTTAATGGACAACACTGAGAGGCAAGTCCACAGGCCTCCCAGGGGAATCATAACTGAGGTGCACCACAGGCTTTACAGCTTGACCAGTCTTTCTAGGGGGAACTGTTACAGTCTCTGCACTCTGAGCCTCATTTTCAGTATTGTCCTCACTTGTCAGGGGAGTCTCCATTGGGGTAGAGAGGCTAGAACTTGGGGCACTTTCAGCTCCAGGAGTTACAATCTCTGAGTCCACAACACTTGGCTCACATGGAGAGCTTTCTGACATGGACAGTGAATTATCACAGCACTCAACACACTCTTCTTGTTCTGGTATGTCACCAGTCTGTTCCAGTCCATCATTTTCCTCCTCTGAAAGCTCAAACAGTTCAACCATACACAGTGATTCCATATCATCTGACTTAATGCTTTGCACTTCACTTTCTGGGAGCATTGGCTCCAGGGACAAAGCTGGGGGCTTAGACAGTCCAGAAGGCCCAGCTTCATCTCCAGAATTGACTAGGGGATTGCCCCGAAACAATTGACTCAGTTCGTAAGAAGAGTAGTATTCTAAACCACACTCACTTTCCTCTGACATGGACTGACAGTCATGTTCAACTGGGACTTGTGGAGGGGAACACTTTAACTCAGCTTCTGTAGGTGTAGACTTTCTTGATTTTTCCTTAGCAGCAGCTCTAGTCACTGGTCCAGAGGGGGCATTTTCTGGGGGCTCAGACTCAATCAAGATTTGTCCAGTGGGCAGTAAATGATTTCTATGCATTGTTTTAACATCCTTTGAATTATTCTCAGGCCTTACTTTGTACACGGGCAGATCATCTAATTTGCCCACTACAATGTGAGGGAGATGGTGTCATCTGTCAGCAATCTTGCGTTTGCCATGCAGTCCCAGATTTCTTAGCAATACCCGATCTCCCTCCTGGAGTTCCTGTGCTTTCACCTTTTTATCATACCTTTCTTTGTTGGTCTGATTTCTTTTGCCAGCCATGGTTTGAGCCAGTTGGTACGCATGATTTAGCTGGGCCTTTAACTTTTGCACATACTGCAAATAGTTGTCAGCTCGAACCCCATCAGGAGAGACCCCAAAGCACACATCTACCGGCAGTCGAGCTTCTCTTCCAAACATCATGCGGTAGGGGTAGAACCCAGTGGCATCACTTTTGGTGCAGCTGTAGGCATGTACCAGGGTGCAAATTTGTTGGCTCCATCTAAGCTTGTCCTTTGGGTGGAGGGTGCCTAGCATATCAAGGAAGGTGCGGTTGAAATGTTCAGGCTGTGGGCCCCTTGGGGGTGGTAAGGGGTGGTTCTGGACTTTTGCACTCCCCACAAAGAAAGCATCTCTTTGATCAGACGACTCTCAAAGTCTCTTCCTTGATCAGAATGGATTCTTTGTGGAGCCTCATAGTGAACAAAAAAGTTTTCTACAAGTACTTTTGCCACAGTGGATGCCTTCTGGTCCTTGGTGGGGAAAGCTTGGGCATATCTCGTAAAATGCTCAGTGACCACCAACACATTACTAATATTTTTTTGATCTGACTCCAAACTCAGAAAATCAATACAGACCAGCTCCATGGGTGCACTGGTGGTGATGTTAGCAAGGGGGGCAGCCCTCTGGGGCAAAGCTTTTCTCTGTAAGCAGCGACTACAAGTTCGAATGTGCTGCTCCACATCATCCTCCATCTTAGGCCAATAGAATCTGGATCTCACCAAGTCAAGTGTTCTGTCTATACCAAGGTGCCCCATGTGGTCATGTAAGGACCTCAGCACTGGGTCTCGAAAATCAGTGGGCAGCACTCGTTGTTGTTTGTCTACTTGTCCCCCTCTGTCTACTGTTTCTCTGTATAACAGTCTATTGATCAGTTTCAACTTAGGACTTTCTTTGTATAACAATGCAGTTCTCAAATCAGTGGAACGTAATTTGGACACATCTTTCCCTGCATAGAGGGCTTCTAAAGCTGATTTGATCATGGGATCTCGGGATTGAGCCCACCGAATACTGTCGTTGTCCAGCTGAGGCAGTGCACCAATGTCTATTGCAGAAAAGTGGCAATATGCAGCAGGTATGCAATTCTCAGAAGGTCCCAAACAATCTACCATACAGTCCACTGCATCTGTGGACATTTGTTCCTCCCTCTCAAACTTCTGGCAGAGTGTTCAAATATCAGGTTCTGACAGTTTGAACCAGTCATTCTGGGGAACAGGCCTCCGGGAGAGAGCATCAGCATCTATGTGGTTCAGGCCTGCTCTTTATTCAACAGCATAGTCATATGTAGATAATGCAGAAAGCCACCTATGGCCAGTGGCATCCAGTTTAGCTGAAGTCTGCACATAGGTCAAAGGATTATTGTCAGTTTTTACCAGTATCTTAGCCCCATACAAGTACTTGTGGAATTGGTCAACAATGGCACACTTCAAAGCTAGTAACCCTAACTTATGTACAGGATAGTTCTTTTCGGATGGGGTCAGGCTTCTGCTGGCAAAGGTCACTGGTCTCAGGCCATTCTCGTGCTCTTAGTACAACACAGCCCCCAACCCTTGCAAGCTAGCATCAGTGTGCAGGACATAAGGTTTTGTTGGATTGGCATAGGCCAACACTGGAGCGTGGGCAAGTTGATATATGATCTCATGAAAAGCAGTCTCACAATCAGGAGTCCAGCGGGCCCCAAATACTTCACTTGGACGAAAATACACTCTTTCAGTCTCGAGGGACACTGACTTTTTGTATCTTTTGTGGGTTGGGGGATACCCTTGAGTAAGGTTAAGTAAAGGGCGGATCACTCTTGAATAGTCCTTGATGAAACGCCGATAATAACCACAGAATCCCAGGAATCTTTGCAGTTCTTTTAGATTTTTGGGCTGTGGTCAGGTGGTCAAGGCCTCAACTTTACTTGGGTCGGTCTCTATTCCCTCGGTGGATACTATGTGTCCCACATATTTTACTGATGTTTGAAAGAATTGACAATTATCAATGGACAGTTTAAGGCCAAAGTCTTCCAGTTGGTCCAGCACCTTGAATAATCTGCTCTCATGTTCCTCCAGTGAGCTGCCAAACACAATAACATCATCTAGGTATACCAGGCACTCTAGTAAGTTCATGTCTCCTACTGCAAGCTCCATCAATCTTTGAAAAGTGGCGGGGGCACCTGAAATCCCTTGAGACATCCTCATGAATTCATAGAAGCCAAGTGGAAAGATAAAGGCTGTCTTCTCACGGTCTTCGGGGGCCATTGGGATCTGGTAGTACCCACTGTGGAGATCCAGCACAGAGAACCACTTGCTCCCGTTTAGACAGTCCAAAGCATCCTGAATGCGGGGCATAGTGTACTGATCAGGGATAGTCCACCAGTTTAAAGTGCGATAATCCACGCACATCCTTACTGTCCCATTCTTTTTTTTCACTACCGCAATGGGGGAAGCATAGGGGCTTCTGGATTCTTGTATTACGTCAGCAGCTAGCATCTCTTGCAGATGCCGTCTCACATCATCTATGTTAGCAGGTGCCAGGCGTCGAGACCTCTCACGAAATGGCCTTTCATCATGCAGCTGGATATGGTGCTCAGCTCCTTGCACGCATCCTACGACCCATTCCTTTAAAGAAAACACCTGGTCTCTCTGGGCAAGCTTCTCACTGATCCTCACTTTCCATTCAGCTGGCAACGGGGAGTCACCGAAATCAAACAAGTCAGTCTGTCATTCTTCCCTGAACTCTTGCTACTGGGTAGCACTGCAGTGTCTGCACAATGCACATTAGCCAGGGTGCAACCTCTATTTACTCGAATCTCTCTGTCAGACACATTATGAACTTGAACCATTACCCTTCTGGCATAAGCATGGGCTCTAGCAGGCAAAATACTAGGCTTGACCAGCAGTCCCTCTGGCAATTTTCCGTCGCCTGGTGAATCCAACATTAATATTTTATTCTTGAGATCCTTTCTGATATGGACCTCTCCCTGTAAGGTACACTGGGCATTTGGCACCAGGATCGGAGACTCAGGATCCTTCTTCCAGACAATTCCAACCCGTTCCTCTGGTTCTACTTTTTCAACACCTTTCTGTGCCTCATAGGCTTTCTTAATCAAGGCCGGAATTCTTAAAGCTCTACTAGCCCTTGACCCCTGTTTTTCATAACACAACTGTGCCAGCCATCCAAACATATCTGCATTAGTCCCAATTAGTAGAGGAACCCCATCATACAGTCCGGTAGGGGAACACACTAAGGCCAGGGTCTCTACTTGCTCAGCCACTCCAGCCACAGAGGTGGAAAAGACAGCCAAATCCAGATATATCCAGAGTAGGGGTAGGCCTTCTCACTTAACCCCCAGACATGCAGCCCCTCCAACAGTTGTAAGGGTACATCAGACAAACGCTTCTGATACCAGTCTTGGAACATAATAGTCACTTGGGAGCCACTGTCTAATACAGCTCTTGTAGACACTGCATTCACCTTTACAGTGGTCTCCATGGAGGGACCCACTATTCTGGACCAGTCTGGAGACGTGGTAGTGGGGGCCTGGGCAACTGACCTTGCCACAAAGGGATGTGAGTTACCATTTTTGGGGCCCTCACTGGGATCACTGCGTGCACCTCTTAACCACTGATTTGTTCTCCGAAGCTCTCCTTGTAGCCTATATGCAACTTTGTCTGTGTCTTTTTGGGACCGGCATTCTCTCTTCATGTGCCCATCCTTCCCACAATTATATCAAAACATACTTTCTGGAGTTTGATCTGGCCAAGGCATCACACTGGGAGCCAGGGTGGGGGCAGTACTAACTGGAAACCATGGTGCCATCTCTGTCTGCGGCGTGATAAGCATTCGGAGACATCTCGTCAATTTCCCCACTTCCATGGTCAAGACATCAAGTTTTGAGCTGTTGTCAGCAGGAGATGCATGGGTGGGTACCCCAACCCCCATAGCAGATGCAGTCGGATGAGAGTCGGGGCCTGTACTTGCAGGAGCGGCCTTCATAAAAAGACTTTTTTTTTTATTTCCCCAAACTCTCTCAACAGTTCGCCCCATTGTGGCATATATTTTTCCTTCTCAGAGCACTCATTAACTGCCAACCTCTGCCCCTGAACTTCACTTGATGGGTCACCCCCAGTCACTCGGGTCGTAGCCGCAGCTATTGGTGCAAGTCCCTCCCAAGGTCGCCTTTTCTCAACTCCTCGAATTTCTCTCATTAGCTCATCATAGGAGGGTGGGGATTCCAGTCGATTTGCCAGGCGTAACTGAAGCAACCGCAGTTCTGAGAAGGGGGCAGACTTAAGGATCCTGTCCAGCCTGGTTCGGTTCAGTTCAATCGCTGGCAAACTACCCTTTCTGAGGCATTCTTGCAACAATTTTTCCAGCCGAGATACATACATAGACAACAACTCCCCTTGGTACTGTTGTGCATTTCTTACTCTCCACCACAGGTCCTCATAAGAATCTGGGCTCCCATACACATTCTCCAAGGCCTCAAGATAGTCCTGTGCAGTCGCTTCAGGGTTACTGGCCTGTTTAGCACAGATGGTAGCCAGGGCAGGACCTCGGAGGCTCTCACTAACCCTCTTTTGCTTTTCGGCTTCCGAGCATTGCCATTCTAACACTTGAGGGGCAACATAGTCTATCCAGGTCTCCCAGTCATTCTTCCCTTGGGGGTTGGGGAGGGTGCCAGAGAAGATCCTCAACCTTTGGTAAGAGTTGTGACTAATGGAAGGTGCAGAAATAGGAGCCTGCATTGGTTCAGTCACCATTACGGGTACTGGAGTGGGAGAGGGTGTTGGGGGAGGAACACCCCCAGGTGGCAAGAATAGTTTCTTCAAGTCCTCCACAGTTTTCCCTTCCCCCAGCAACCATTTAGCAAATTTCTCCTCAAAAGTTTCAGACAGTGGGATGGGGGGGCTCATTCCCCACCGGGTCTTTACTGTCCTTAGTTATCACTCTCCAGGCAGTGAGGGTTCCCTCTGGGGTAATAGTCTGTGGCACTTTGGAGCTATCTACGGGATCCTTAAACTCTACTAGGGCCAGGAAAGTGTGGGAGAGCAGATTAGCATGTCGACCCACCACCACAGGGTTTTGTAAACCTTCCACCTTGGAAAGTACTCCCTCTACAGTGTCCGTATTGATACCCAGGGGGATGTCCAGGATAAGCATAGCATTTTGGGGGTCGATCTCCTCCCCAGTAAACCACTCCACCAACTGGTGCACAGCCACTTCTGTCGGGGTACCCATTTATGTATTTATTTTTTTCTTAACAGTGGTTCATAAATATGGCCACTAGAGGACACACAATCCCAGCGGTGAGCCTCCAAGATGTAACCCCTAGGTGGCACTATCCCAAGGGTACTAACCCTGCCTGCTTAACTACTAACAGGTTGAGGGGTCTAGGTCCAATGGTGGGTGCCTCCACCCAGAGGTCAGGATTTGCAGTAGTTAAACTAACTTGGTCACAGCCCTCTGGGACACTATAACCCCCCTTTCTTCCCACTAGTGGCCCACACAATGCATTAGGAATATCTTCACAATGTACACTTACCCCCAGGACTGGCTCCGTCGACTGGACCCCAGGGACACCCTGCAAAATAAGATGATACAGTGCAATAACCACAGTACAACACTTTAACATAAACGAATACCTCAGCCAGTATAACTTTGCTGAAACCAACAGATCTGATTTATTTAAGGAGCTATAACAAGGAAGGGGGAATCAGGTTAATTAGGTTAAACATATTAATAATCACAGTACTATGTGCATATTCAGAGTCCCAAATTGTCACTTTCTCTGGGTACCCAGGATGGGGGCTAGCCAGGATCGGTTGCAGCTGGTTGGGGCCCTGTGATGGAAAAACACTGGCACAATACCCAAATTGTAATCCGAGCTGGCTGGCTCAGTTCGTGAATAAATAATAAAAAAAAAAGAATAATTAGATGACACACTTGCAATTCGATAAACAGATGGCAGGGAGCTACCCTGCTTTGTACTCACAAACTCAATGATGGGAACTGGATGGAAGGCAGATTGTCCCGGATTGCCAGGAGGAGCAGACCATGTGGACAAGGTCCTTGTGACTGGACCCCACTGCAGTTTAGAGCAAATGGATATAGTCTGGATTAAGCTGGGGTTTACTTCCAGCTTCATGCACTCTATTCATTGTACAGGGGATTTGAAATGCGATTCCCCACAAGTACTACACACATTTATATGTAAAAGGAAAGTACTATACCAGGCAGGCTGCTTCTCTATCCTGATCGCAATTACTGCACAATACCCGGGAGAACACACAGCAGATTCAGTTCCTGACAGACCGAGAGCGATTCTGCAATTTCTCCAGTCTTCTACAGGGTGAGCCTGGTTTCTACTCTTCAGATCTCCTTGATTCTCTTCAGGGGTCGGTTTCAGTCCAAACAGGCGCTTGCAGAAACTGCGGACTGAAACTTAGGGCCTTACACGAGATTCCCGCGCTAAAACTACACACTGAAGAAGCACACAGCTCCCTCTCTCTTCACAACCCAAACTGATCTGATCTTTCTAGTAGACAGAGCCGGGCATTTTCTTTGAGTTCCTTCCAGTTCAGTTGGCTGGTTGTTATTTTTTTTAAACTTTATTTATTCCTCTCATACCTCGGGCATCCTTCAGGAGTGCCCACACGGAACTCCTCCTCTACTCCCAACCTGAACCCTCCGCATCTCCCCGACTGCCTCCCCCGATCAAACCCAGGCAAACCCGACCCCCGGTACCATCTCCGGGGCTGATTCCGCTCTCCCTTCAGCGGCGGCTCCTAAGTACGAGGGGCCTACCTGAACGTCGTCGGGTCCCCTGGAGGCAGTTTGTGGGTGCGTCTGGGCCGGTATTTGGGATGTGGGTGGGTCCACCGGGGCCACCGTCATCTCAGCGGTGCATAGGAGGCATTTTTTCGTCTTTTGTTCCCACCCCCTCGGATCCCGGTTAGCATGGCAACATAGCGTCGTAGCTCCGCCCTCCTGGCATGCGCACGCTGCTCAGTTGGCGAACCCTAGCTGCTGACAGAGGTCGCTCCATGACGTGTCACCCCCTCCCTGGGAAGAAAGCAGTCCTCCGACCGATCTCTTCCTGCCGACCCTCGCAACTCTCAGCTCGCTGTCGGTCCTGGTCGCTGGCGTGGCGCGAGGTGTGTGGCGCCCAGCGCCTCAACCCTCAGCGCCACCGGGCCGGCTCAGTTGGCTGGTTTGGCTGTCACTCAGAGTAAACTCCTCCTGGAAAAAAGGCGCCGAAGTCCAAGCTACAATTCCCAGAAGCATTTGCCATACAGTACATAGGTGGCTGGCTCCACAATGAGAGTCCAAGTTCTGATTTGCCAGCAGCAGGCTCCATTTCAAAGGTCCCCCCCATACTGATTTGTCCAGTTCAGTAGTTCAAAACCAGAATGGGGGGCTAGGCAAACACAGTTCTGACTAGGGTTGCCACCTACCCGGTAATTTTCCGGATCGTCCGGAAATCAGCCCTCTACTCCGGTTACCCAGTTTTATGCCCTTCTAGTCTGGTAATGAGGCGGACAGCTGTTACACGAACAACGGCATCGGTCGGTGGAACACCACTAGCCTAAACCGCAGGACCGAGGCGGAGCACAGTTGCACAATCACAGCAGCCGCGTGGCTGCAGATTCCATTCTTCCCCCATTCCAACTTCCCCAGCCAGCCCAGGCCCTATATATCCACATTAAAAAAAAGAAAATAATTTCATTAACAGTGAGGCACCAGCAGCACATTTTGGCACTTACGGTTTCCCTCCAGGCAGCCCCCAACTCCAAATGCAGCAGCGCAGATGTCTCATTCGCATTCTCCTGAATCTCCAGTCCGAGTCCCGAGTCCTCCTGACCCCCGTGCAGTCCGCGCAGACCATGGACCAGTTGAAGAACTCGGATGGACTCGAACTAGTGGACTCCTGGTTTGACTGTACTTTCCAACTTGCCTCATTTTCCTACCAATTCCTTCCTCCTGCCGTGCAGCACTTGCGCTTCCGAGCCCCGACCCTCGATCCTGGAACAGAGTACAGACGAGGTCCTCCTCCCAAGTCCGCTCGTTCCATCAGCCGCCTGAGCCGAGAACACTCGCTAGTCACTCCCTCCCTCAGTCTGTGACTGTCTCCCAGGCTTAGTTGTTGTCCATCTGCCTCGCCGCCTCCGCTCCAGTCCGACTCCAACCTTCCCAACATCTAAATGCACTTGCAGTTGCACTTGGAAAGAACTGAAAGGGTTAGGAGGCAGAAGGCTGACTATTAAAGGACCTGAAAGACTGGAATAGCAGCCAATCAAGAGGGGCAAGCATATGGCCAATCAGCAATAGGCATAGACAGCTGAACTCTGATTGGTGAATAAGTCACCAGCGATTGGTCCATTAGGAGGACCAATCATTGTGGTCATCGCAGGTAGTGTAGGGCGGGAAAAACAAACAAAGGCATCAAAGGACACATTGCCCAATATTAACCCTTGGCTGCCAGGGTAGGGGCACAGCGTTGGAGTTGGAGCCTTGGAGAAGGAGTCGTGGCTGAATCCAGAGAGTGAAGAAGGAAAACCAGGAACTTTTACTGCCTGCCACCGTGATCCAATCGGACTTCCAGGCTGACTGAGTGGGAGCTGAGCAACAGAGAACCAGGAGGTCAGTTGGATTTTCAGAAAATTACCAGCGGCAGCAGATTGACAGCTTCAGCACTAAGGTAAGCTGTATAAGTCTCAGTCTGTCACTCATTCTTTTAGCCAGTCTAGTAATCACTCAGGTGGATTAGGGTACTAGAAAACACAGGCAGCATTAGCCTAGCTTAGCAACTGTCTGTGATGTAACTTAAAAAGTATCTTTCGCATGCTCTTTGCTCTGCTGACAGTCTGATTTAATTAAGTAAAAGTAAAAGTAATGTCTGTCATTTTATTTACTGGAATCGTAACTGCAAACAGCAATATTATTTATGTTAGGCTCAGTGGGGCTGACAGTCTGTTATTAATTATACTTAATGGTTGACAGCCTTGCTTAGCAGCAACAGTGGGCTGGTGTCTGTTATTATTCAATGTTTTTTGTCATCATTGATTATACCTTAGCAGCAGCAACAACATACTAATTTCTGGTATGCTAAGCTGAATAAGTCATTTGTTATGAACATCATGATTATTATAACAGTTTTGTCCATGCTGCATTTAAAAACATGTATGTGAGAACTGTGAGATCATGACATGATGTATAGGAAGTGATATTACGTGGTGGTCAAGGGCAATAAGCTGTGAACCTGAAAACCTTGGTTTGACCCCCATCAGTTGGCCCCACTTGCTTACTTGTGTGACCTTGAGAAAGTGACTGGACTTTCTTGTGCTCCCAGGTTTAACCTGGAAACAAGCTTCAGCTTACTGTGTCTCTACCTCTTCTGGTGAAATAATTTCCCCTTCCCTTCCACACATCAATTACAATTATTGGAATCAATCGTGCATTTTTTCATGTCCACAGTCCGGCCAACCCCACTCTGGACCAAAAGGTTGTGGGTTCTCATCCCACACTGGGATTGGATTTGCACCTAAAAATCACTGGCATCCGAATGCAGTATTCGGGGCTGCTGTACAGTACTGCTGGGGTGTGCCGTCCTTCGGATGAGACGTTAAACCGCGATCCCTTCATCCCAAGATCCTGATGTTGTTCTGGTTGGTGTCCAGGTGGAAGTAAAAGAACTCAGGGCACTCTTCACAAAACAGTAGGGAACATTCCCGGTATCCTGGCCAACATTTCCCTTCCCATAAACCGGTTTAAGTGCACAAGTGCATAATAATGAAGAAGAATCAGCATTTATATAGCGCTTTTCATATACTCCCCTTCACATAAACCGGCTCATATGTGTGTGTATGAAAAGCGCTATAAATGCTGATTCTTCTTCATTATTATGCACTTGTGCTGCTGTTACTGTGATATATGCAATGCATTGTGTGCCAGTTGGAAGTTTTAGCAGTTCCTGTTTTCCACTTTCCAGTGATGGACTAGAGTGGCTCCGGAGTGCTGTCTACTCTGTGAGATGCTCACGTGGCACCATGTGCCCATTAATAAGACATTGCGTGGTATAATGTACATATACATTGTCGGACTTTTGTTATTTGCAGTGATGGTTCGGTGGAGGTTGAGCGATCTTCTTTATGCACTGACTTTTCTATTGATGCTGATGTCATAATTACATTTTCAAAGCAAGTACAGCAATATCACTAATAAAAATAAAGTACAGATATTATGAGTGGATAGAATTTGAATATACATGCAATACCCATACCCTGCTGGTATTACCATCTTGTACCACACGTGAGTTTGAACACTTGCAGATGTTTTGAAGTAATGCAAAATAGCAATAACTAATATTAAGACAGATTTGTGGCACTCTGCAAAAGGTCTTCAAACTCTTTTTTAAGAATGATAGACAAATATCTTGTACAACTGCTCCATCATGCTGCAATCCACATACCCACTGTAGCATGATGCAGCAATACTAATGATCAAGGTAGAGCCAAAGCCTGTACTGAAAGAAAATTGCAGTGTAACCTGGAAATTGGTTCAGGCCAGGCAAAATCAGTATGCATTAGCTCAACACATCATATATGGCTAAGGGAGCGTTAGTGGAAAGCAGTGCCACCATGGCAAGGTCCTCCCCGTGGGCACTGATTTGTTTTTGAGCTGTTATTACATTGGCCTTACACAGGATGGCAATTAAAGGTTGTTTATGTTTGTACTTTTAGTTAACTTGCCATCACACATCTGTGTAACGCAAGTGACAGTGCAACGGTTGGTTTTCGTACGGTGACTCTGAGGATGAATACTTTTGGAAAGAGAGCACAGGCTTCAGAGCCACAAAGCCATGCCACCAGTGGGAGCCCAGCAAAGAAAGCAAAGGGTTCTGCAATTATAATAAAGCCTGGGAGCAGAACTATCTGTGGTGCGGTCAGTACCAGGCCTAGAGGAATGGCAAATGTGCATCCTCAGGCACTGTCTTCACAGTGAAATGGGATGGTGAAAAGGCTTTGAAGACTCATCAAAAGTCAGAGAAGCACCAGCAAAGCCTGCAGACTCAGAAGGAGAATCTGTTTATGACCAAGTTTATGCAGCCACGGACCACAACAAGTGAGAGCTTGAAGATTACTGCAGCGGAGGTGACATCAGTGTACCATGGAGTGAAGCACAACCACTCCTATTTATCCATGGACTGTGGAAGCAAACTGGCACAAACCATTTATTCAGACTCTGTCATTGCATCCAAACTGAGTTGTGGGAAGACCAAAGCAGAGTGCATAGTCACCAATGTGTTGGCGCCATATTCGGAGGAACTTCTCTTACATGACCTGGGCACATCCTATTTTTCTGCAGCTTCAGACGCCTCTAATAAGGACAACAAGAAAATGTTTCCTGTGGTTATTCAGTACTTTCACAAAAAGCATGGAATTCAGCAGAAACTCCTGGACTTCTATGAGGATCACAACGAGACTTCTGAAGCCATATTTAATCAAATTAAGGACTGTCTTCATCAGAAAGGATTGCAACTGCAAAACCTGTCCAGTTATGCTGCAGACAATTTGCCAAGCTTGAGAGCAATAGCCTGACTGCTCCAGAAGTGTATTGTGTAATGCATAATCTGTACAATGAACTGCAAAAAAGACTTGATGACATGTTCTTTGGTTTTAAAGTGTCATCAGCTGTAAAGGACTTTCCCTCAACTGTCAGGGAAAGAGTGTCACAAGACTGTAGTGGGTTTTATGTCCGTGCACTTGCCTATCTAAATAAATGGTTTGATTTTGAAAATAGCCCAGTTTCAAGGCAATGCAACTATTCTCTTTGCAACGTCAAGTTACCTGGGACGAACTGTATAAATCTGTAGAGACACTGAAGCTGCAAAAAGAACTTGACATGGATGGACTCTACTCAGATTACAGTACACTGACTGCAGCATTGCCTTTTTTAATAGAAATGACAGAGAAATCTGTCAGTGACCGATAGGTGACCTTTTTCAATAAAGCGCCTGAGTGCCGGACACTTTACAAAGCTGTTCAGTTTGTGTTGTCCATCCCTGCCAGTAACAGCTTTGTGGAGTATGTGTTTTCGCTCATGGGCAATGCATGGACTGATCAAAGAAACAGAATGCTAGTGCCCTTGGTGAAAGCTGAATTACAAGTAAAATTAAATTACGGCTTCACATGCACCCAATTCCATGCCTTTGTTAAAACAAACAACAAACTTCTTGAGGCTGCAAAGTCAAACGAAAAGTACACTTTTAAATATAAAGTAGCGTGATCCTTCTGGACCAGAGATGACAGCTGAGATGCTTAATTTGTTGAAGCCTTGTTGTACCACTACTTGTAGTTCTAATGCAGTTTGCACAGTTTTGATTGCTATTTAGTAAAGAAAGTTTGCTCATTTTTATTGTCTGTGCAGTGTGCTTGTGTTCTTTTTTTACATATAAATACTCTTTGTAATTAATTAATGCATATCATTCACCTCATGTAATGTAATGTAATGTAACAATGCAATTTGTAGACATTATGCAGTTTGCACAGTTTTGCGCAATTTTTATTGCTTGTAATAATAAAGTTTGCACATTTTAATTATCAGTGTGTGCAGGTGTTCTTAAATCAGTGGGATTATATTCATTTGAAGTGCCCCACCCCAGTAAGAGACCAATTAGGCATTGTATTTTGTAACAACCCACCACAGTATAGGTGACTGTGCCTTAAATTTGACAGCCAGGCCATGTGACATGAAGGAGAAAAGGGGTGTGACCAGAAACAAAGGGGCGGGGCTTCGAGCCAGTTGGGGGTGGAGCTTATCAGTCAGGTATTCGTCCGGTTCAAAGGTGGCAACCCTAGTTCTGACTGCAAAGAAAAGCAGGTTAGACAAACTGTATTTTCGTTATTACTCTAAATGATTTCTGGCAGTTACATTTTTGAAAAGTGCTCACTCTGCCCACTTAGCGACGGCAGAAACGGAGCGACTTGGCAGCAGCTCGAGTAGGACTCAAGCAGGGAAACACACAAACCCCCATCCAAATTAATAATTAGCACTTAAAGAGACAGTACCAGAGGCTCTAAAAGCACTCACAGATAAACGGCTTAGACACTGAACACCATCCAGGCTTGGAGCATTCAAGCAAGCTCCTGGAAGACTTTTGGGAACTCCCATTTGCAGGGGGGTTACATAAGCATTTAAAACCTCCTTTACTGTTTTACAAAATGTCTTGCTGTAAACCATCCATTTCTCTGCAACCTTCCCATTCACCTGTGCAAGGCTTACCTGTAGTCAGGAGCTGATGGAATGATTTCCTATAGGGAAGGCAGCGCCGGAGGAGAGAGAGAGAGAGAGAGGGAGGGAGAGGGAGAGGGTGTGCTGAATTAACACCGTATTTTCTTTTCTGTAAAGAGTTATTTTATTATTTCAATTTTCTACAAAAATAAAATGCTAAATGCTTTTATGTGTTTTATGCACCAAATGTTTTGTCTGCCTGTTTGTGTGAAATCCCACACCCTAAGACACTATACACTTACTGTTACCAAGGACAGAGGTACCAAACACCGAAAAATAAGTAAAGTTAGTTCAAACCGGTATGAATCGTAAGAACATACAGTAACAGTAGATCTTCGAGAGAAGCTCTTGCAGCAGGTTCCACAAATTAGAGGACGCCACCCGGGCGCCGGTCCGCAATTTTTTCTTCTAGCAGTACCGACATGGGAACGCCCCCCCGCTGAAGTCGGCTCCACCTCACCCTATATAAGGGAGGAGTTCCCCATGTGCTCCATTTCTTGTTCGCCCCCTGTCAGGCAGAAATTGGTAACAGGCAATGGTCAGAAGAATGATAACTAACAATTATTCCCTCAAAGAGGGAAGATAGGTCTGAAAAGGCCTGATCCCTGGGGGAAGAGGGGCGGGAAATATACCTGCTGCAAGAGCTTCTCTCGAAGATCTACTATTACGGTAAGTTCTTACGTAACTGTACTATCTTACTCCGAGAGGAGGCTCTTGCAGCAGGTTCCACAATTAGGACCGAGTCCCAAGCAATATAAACACATAATGACCCTTGGGAAGGGGAAACAGTAACGGAAGAGACAGCAGGAAAAAATAAGGTCCTTCAGGAAACCAGGCCTTGCAAAACTGCGAGGCCAAACCCCGCTCTACGTCTGGAAACAATGTCAAGGCTGTAATGCCTGACGAAGGTATGAACAGAACTCCAGGTAGCAGCAGCACAAATATCGGCTGCTGGTACCCGCTTCAATGCTGCGAAAGAAGCAGCGAGAGGTCTAGTAGAATTATCTCTAACTGGCCCCAGGGTTGACCTGTTGTGCTTCTCATAACAGAAGGAAATGCAATGGACCAACCAGCGCGAAAGCATCTGTTTGGTGAAATGGAGACCTATGGACCATTGGGCAAAGGACACAAAAAGCTGATCAGGTTTCCTGTCCCCCTTGGTTCTAGCCAGATAACATCGGAGAGCCCTGTGGACATCCAGGGAATGAAGCAGGGCTTCCCCCCTATTAGAGTGCTCTGGATAGTATACCGGGAGCTGAGCAGTTTGATTGAGGGTGAGTTCAGAAACTACTTTCGGCAGAAACTTTGGGTTAGTGCGAAGATCAACCCTGTCCTTGTGAAAAACAAGGTAAGGTTCTTTATACATGAGGGCTTGAAGTTCTGCAATGTGCCTCGCTG
Organism: Neoceratodus forsteri; assembly: GCA_016271365.2. Taxonomy (NCBI): domain Eukaryota; kingdom Metazoa; phylum Chordata; order Ceratodontiformes; family Ceratodontidae; genus Neoceratodus; species Neoceratodus forsteri. The sequence goes on along the minus strand of CM028130.1, from coordinate 272,465,372 downwards.
AAGTGATAGCTACCAAAAATAAAGTTTTCCAAGACAGAAGATGGAGCTCAGACTCCTTGGTGGGTTCAAGGTGGGGAACAGTGAGCTTCTCCAGGACGAAAAGGAGGTCCCGGGGGGAACAGGATCCCTGATGGGAGGTCTGATGTGAAGAATATCATGCAAAAAGGCCTTGGAAACCTCCATCTGAGCCACCATCTTATCCGAAACAGAAAAGTGATAAGCGGAGATGGCGGCCAGATGTACTTTGATGGAGGAATAGCTGAGACCTTTCTCAGAAAGAGAAAGCAGATATTCTAGGACTGAATTAACTGGACAGACCAACTGGTCCACCCTCTTTGCTGTGGCCCAGATACAAAAATGTTTCCACTTCATAGCGTAAGTGGCCCTGGTGGCAGGTTTGCACACCTCTACCAGCACTTGTGCAATTTGACTGGACACCTCGAATCTGACTTTAACTAGGTCTTGAAGAGCCAAGCATGCAGGTAAAGAGACCGCAGATTCGGGTGTATCAGGGACCCACTGTCCTGCAACAGGAGGTGGGATGATAGTGGAAGAGGTAGTGGAGGCTCTGCCGCTAAATGCTGGAGTAAGGGAAACCAAATCTAACAAGGCCATAGTGGAGTGATCAGGATGACAGTGGAGGGTTCTGACTGCGCTTTGAAGAGAACCTTCTGTAATAGTGGGAAAGGAGGGAACGCATACAGAAACCTCCCTTTCCAGCAGAGGGACAACACGTCCTGCGAAAAAGCTCCAGGCTCTGGACCTAGTGAGCAGAAATTGGGCAGTTTTATGTTGAATTGTAATGCGAAGAGATCCACGTCTGGCATCCCCCACTGACAGAAGATGTGATCTGCGACTTCTTGAAGCAGCTCCCATTTGTGGGTTTGTGATTTTATCCTGCTAAGTGTGTCAGCTAGGATGTTTTGTTCCCTGGGAACATGTACCGCCATCAGAAAAAGCTGGTGCTGCACAGCCCAGTCCCACACTTGCATGGCTTCCCTGTAGAGGGGGTAAGAGTGTGTGCCACCCTGTGTGTTGATGTAGAACATCACCGAAGTGTTGTCCGTCTGTACCAAGAGGTGGCTCGGCGCTAGGACCGAGACCAGGGCCTGAAGGGCATAAAGGACCGCTCTCAGCTCCAGGACGTTGATACTCAGATCTTCCTCTACTGAGGACCAAGAACCCTGAGTGTAGTGTGACCCCAAATGAGCGCCCCACCCCGCGGACGACGCGTCTGTGGTCAGAATCTGGGACAGTGCCCCTACTTGGAAGGGGATGCCCGCCAGAAAATTTTTGGATGAAATCCACCAGCATAACTCCCGGCGGACTGGCTCCGAGATCCTGATTGAGGCATCCAGACTGTCTGATCCCACTGGACCCTTAGGGACCACTGAATGGTTCTCATGCGCAAGCGCACCAGAGGAACCAAAACTATGGCAGTGGCCATATGCCCCAACAGCCTGAGAAGGAGTCCTGCGGAACTCTTGAGGCTGAAGAAATCTGAGATGCCAAGACCTGAATGCGACCCGCTCTGTCGGAGGGAAGAAAAACCTTCCCGAGAGTGGTATCCAGATGAGTTCCGATAAACTGGAGAATCTGGGCTGGGAGCAACTGAGATTTGTCCCTGTTAATGGTGATCCCCAGGCGCTGAAACAGCGAGATGGAATCCCTCATAGTTTCCAACAGGCGAGACCTGGAGGGGGCCAGGAGAAGCCAAACGTCCAGATAGGGGAACACAAAGTGGCCCTGCCTCCGAAGTGCCGTGACCACTACTGCCAGGCACTTGCTGAAGACTCTGGGGGCTGAAGAGAGACTGAAGGGAAGGACTCAAAACTGATAGTGCTTGTCTTCGAACCTAAACCTTAGGAATCATCTATGGTTCCTGGCAATAGGAATATGCAGGTAGGCGTCCTGCACGTCCAGGGATGCCAACTAGTCTCCTGCTGAGATGAGCGGAAGCAGAGTGAGAAGGGAAACCATCCTGAATTTCTTATAAGAGACCCATTGGTTTAGATCGCTGAGGTCTAGAATGGGTCTGCGATCTCCCGACTTCTTTGGAACTAGGATGAATTGGGAGAAAAACCCTCTCTCTTTTTTGGCCGGTGACACTGGCTCGATGGCTTTTTGTCCAGAAGGGATAAGATCTCCGTTTTTGACCAGCGCTTGGTGTTCCCTTGGGATAACGTGAAGGGGGCGGTAGTCTGTCCGGTGGAATGGAGTCGAACTTTATGGAGTGCCCAAACTCCACAAGATTGAGTACCCACTGTTCGGAGGTCACTTGACCCCACGCATCCGCACAGACGTAAAAGTGGCCTCCAACCGGCTCCCCTGACTGAACATCTAGGGAAGGAGGGCAGCCTGGATAGTCAGGCGGTGGGAGGGGAAGGTAGGGTGGCAGTGGCTGCTCTGGCCTGTCTAGAGACGGAGGCAGAAGATCCTCTGGCTCCTCCTCAACGACTGAAGCCACCTCGCTGCGAGTGCTGATGGAAGCAAGGCTGCTGCGGCTGATGTCCCCCATGGCCACGAAAAAGTACAGTTATGTAAGAACTTACCGTAACAGTAGATCTTCGAGAGAGGCTCTTGCAGTAGGTAATTACATATAGGACTGACATCGGCAGGCGGCAGGACCCCACGGAAAATTTCTAGCTAGCAGTCCCTGGCGAGGGATCGCCCCCATGTCAGGTGACCGGCATCAGGAGACGTCGGTAAAAAGGGGCAGTCCCGGACACCTGCCTTCCAGTTCTTTCCCGCAACAGGCCAAAAGAGGCCGGATGAGAGAGAAGCGGATATTTCCCTCAATGGAAAAAGAGCTGAAAAAACCTAGGGGGATGGAGGGCGGGAAGGTATTACCTACTGCAAGAGCCTCTTTCGAAGATCTACTGTTACGGTAAGTTCTTACGTAACTGTACTGTCTTACTTCAAGAGGGCTCTTGCAGTAGGTAATTACATATAGGACTGAATCCCAAGCAGTCTGGAACAAAGAGGGACTGGGAGGAGGAAAACTACTCCAAAAGGTAGTTCTGCTTGTGCAAGTCTCAAGATAGGAGGCCTTGCAAAACAGCCAGCCTGAAGCCTGCTCTACGGCGAGAGGCAACATCCAAACTGTAGTGTTTAGAAAAGGTATGGATGGAAGTCCAGGTGGCGGCAGCGCAGATGTCTGCTGCAGACACATTCTTGAAACAAGCCGCATGGGCAGCTGCTCCTCTAGTGAAGTGGCCTCTGACTTGACCCGGGAGGGTCTTGTTGTATTTGTCATAACAGAAAGTAATGCAACAAGCCAGCCACTTCAAGATAGGAATTGTTTGGAAACAGCATTGCCTTCCCTTTTGTGAGCAAAAGAGACAAACAACTAATCAGTCTTTCTGAGATCCTTCGTCCTGTTGGTGTAGTATCTCAGAATCTGGTGAACATCCACAGTATGGTGTAAATACTCCCCTTGATTAGAGTACTGCGTAAAAAAGGCAGGTAATTCTATGGACTGATTTAGGGTAGACTCGGCTACCACTTTAGGGAGAAACTTAGGATTTGTGCGAAGAGCGACTCAGTCCTTGTGAAAAATCAAGTACGGGATTTTACACATCAGGGCCTGGAGCTCAGAGATTCTCCGAGCCGAAGTAATGGCCACCAAGAAGAGAGTCTTCCAAGAAAGGAACTTCAGATCCGCAGAAGCTGCAGGTTCGAAGGGAGGGAGAGTAAGTTTCTCAAGAACAAAATTCAAGTCCCAAAGGGGAGCAGGAGTACGGATGGGGGGCCTCAGATGGAGGACCCCGCTGAGAAAGGTCTTGGAGACCTCCAGTTGAGCAAAAGCCTTGTCTGCGAAGGGAACATGATAGGCCGAAAAGGCCGCCATGTGTACCTTCAGAGAGGAATGGCTGAGACACAGGTCAAACAGATGACGTAGATACTCCAGCAGAAGCCCCGTTGAACGGGAGAAAGGTTCCACATTCTTGGAAGTGGCCCAAATAGTGAATCTTTTCCACTTCATGGCATAAGTGGATCTGGTGGAGGGTTTTCTGGCCTCCACTAAAATCTCCGCCACTTTGGGAGACACTCCAAAATGGGATTGGGCTAGGTCTGCAGGAGCCATGCATGCAGTTGAGGGGATTTGAGGCCTAGATGGACCAGGGACCCCTGATCCTGGGTCAACAAACCTCGAGATAGAGGAAGAGGAAGAGGAGGATCCTCTGAATATTGTTGTAGAAGAGAGAACCAGATTTGTCTGAGCCAGAAAGGAGCGATCAGAATCATTCTCGCCCTTCTGAAGCTAGTTTCTGCAAGACTGTGGGATAAGTGGAATTGGGGAAAGGCACAGACAAATCTGTCCTTCCAGTCTAGAGACAGAGCGTCATCTACCAAGCGCCTCGCTCTGGAACGAAAGCGAGCAGAAGATGGGAAGTTTTATGCTTAGGATGTGAACAGGTCGACCTGTGGTGTTCCCCAAAGTTGGAAGACATTGTCTAGGACCCCTTGGTCCAGTTCCCACTCGTGAGTCAGGGCAGAAGAGCGACTTAGTTTGTCTGCCAGGGTATTGTCGACTCCCGGAACGTGAATTGCCATGAGGTGAAGGTCGTGTTGTGTTGCCCAATCCCAAACCCTCACTGCCTCCCTGCATAGAGGGTAGGACCGAGTCCCTCCCTGCTTGTTGATGTACCACACAACGCACATGTTGTCCGTCTGGATGGCTAGGTGGCCGGAAAGGATGTATTGGTGAAGGGCTTGGAGAGCGTACAACACTGCCCGAAGCTCGAGCACATTGATGTGGAGAGCTTGTTCTAGCTTGGACTAGGAACCCTGGGTCCGATGAGGGCCTAGATGGGCTCCCCAACCTTCGCCTGAGGCGTCTGTGGTTAGAGTCTGGGAGGGGGGAGGATGAAAGAAAGGAACTCCCCGAAACAGGTTCTCTCGAACCATCCACCATTGTAAGTCTCACATCATCGGTGAGGAGATCAGAACTGAGTGATCTAGGTCATCCACTAGCTGATCCCATTGAGAGCGTAGAGTCCACTGAGAGATCCTCATGTGGAGTTGAGCGCGAGGTACCGTCGGGATAGCAGCCGCCATGAGCTCGAGAAGCTGGCGGACCGACTAAGAGAGACCATCCTGGCGGTCGGACAACAGACTTATTTGGGTCTGTAGGGTGGACGCCCTGTCCGGAGGCAGGAAAGCCTTGCCCATGGTCGTATCGAGGATCGCCCCAATAAACTGTAGCCTCTGGGATGGGTCCAGATGAGACTTGGAATGGTTGATGGTAATACCCAGGCAGGCAAAAACCTGCTGGGTAAGGGAGAGAAAACGCAGGAGTTCCTCCCTGGACGAGGTCGCCAGGAGCCAGTCGTCCAGGTATGGGAAAACCTGCACTCCCTTGGTACGCAAGTGGGCCGCCACCACTGCCAGGCATTGGTAAATACTCAGGGGGCCGAGGATAAGACCAAACAGGAGCGCCTTGAACTGGTAGTGGTTCCCCTGGAACGCAAAACGAAGGTTATTTATGGCGAGATGGGCTGTAATGGAATGCAGATAAGCATCCAGCATATCCAGAGCACAAAGCCATTGACCTGGCCAGAGGAGGGGTAGAAGGCTCTGCAAAGAGAGTATCCTGAACCTTTTGTACTCTACGTAAAGATTCAGGGAACTGAGATCCAAAATTGGTCTGAGATCTCCTGTCTTCATTGGGACGAGGAAGAAATGGGAATAGTAACCCGTCCCTTGCAGATGAAGGGGGACAGGCTCTATTGCTTGCTTCAGCCGAAGAGCCGAGATTTCCTTCTGGACCAAGAGAAGATGTTCCTGTGAACACGACGACTTCAGAGGGGGGTGGCAGGGTGGTTTCTGAAGAAACTCTATGGAGTGTCCTTCTGCTATGAGCTGGAGCACCCAAGAATCTGTGGTTATCCTCTCACATCCCGGAAGGTGGAAGGAAAACCTCCCTCCTACTGGTTACTCCGGGGAGTCCGGAGGTGGTGGGAGAGGAAAGGAGTCAAGTGGTGTGGGCAGAGCCGAGCTGAAGCACCCACTGCTTTTTGGGTGGGGCTTGGCAGCTGCAGGGCCCGGCGTTTATGGCCCGCCTTCCTGGGTTCGCCGCTGGCTGATTCCGCCTGCAGGGGATGGCGCTGCTGCTGATGGGGACGGTACATGGAATCAACTGACTTCAGAGCCATCCCTTCTCTTGCAAATCAGTGATGACGTCCTTGTCATCACCCCTGAAAAACACCGACTCCGGAAGGGTGCTCCTGGATAGCAGATTGCACCTCCGGACCAAACCTGACACACGGAGCCAAGCATGATGCCGTAGGCCTACAGCGAAAGCTGAGCTCCGCCCAACAGTGTCCACTGCATCATATGTCGCACGTAGCATGTGTCGACTGGCCGAACGAGCAGAGCGGACGAAATCAGCCAACTCCTGCTTGACTTGGGAGTCAGGCAAGGAGTCCAGTTTGGCTTCCGCCTGAGTCAGGATGGCCTTCTGGTAGTCCCCCATATGGCCGACATAGTTCGGGACCCTGATCCCCAGTGTGGAGAAAGCGTAAATCTTTCTCCCATACTTGTCCAGAAGGCGTGATTCCTTATCAGGAGGTGACAAGCTAAGATGTTTAGGATTCGCCGAGCGGCCGAGAGCGGCGCTAATCATGACCGAGTTGGCACGAGGGTGAGAATCCAGGAAATCAACACCCTCGGGAGCCTGATATAGCCGGTTCGACTTCCTAGGAAGTGGGGCTAAGGCCGACGGCTGCTTCCATATTGTGGTAACAAGGTCGGCGTGAAGCTCTATCCAGGGTGGCACCAAGATAGGAGCTGTCACGGCCAGATCCAGATGTTCAGCGAGTTTCAGACGCTGAGGATCTGGTTCCAGGGAGTGCCACTGATGAACCTCCTGGATTTTCCTAAGCAACCCAGTAAAAGAAGGATCCTTCGGAGGAGACTTCGGAGGAGTCCTTGGCCTGGGCTTTGACGGAGAGCGAGGCTCGCCGCCTCTCTCGGAGCAACCGTCGGAAGAGTCTGAGGAGTCTGAGGGTGAAGAGGAGGATGAAGAAGAGAAAGACTCCCTTTCCCGATCCGGGGGAGGAACGGATCCCTTGGGAAGTCCCCGGGGAAGCGTGTCCTGCCCTCTGGATCCAGATGGAAGAACCCTGGAGTCTGGAGGTAGGAGAGGAGGTGCGCCGGACGTACGGGAACCTGGACGGTACTCGCCGAAGGCGTGCTCAGGACTCTTTGGTGAGCTGAGCCTTGGCCTCAGCTCACCAGGAGGCCAGAGTCTCTGCAGGTCCACTGTGGCGCGAGGGCGGTGGAGGAGGAGGAGGCGGGGGATAAGGATACGGGTTATAACTGTATGGAGAGATTCAAACCCGCTGCGGGCAGCCCGCATAGAGTATTGTGGCCGAGTACTGCGGCGCGGAAGCCCGCATCGGGTACTGTGGCGCCGATACTGCGGTCCCGGTACACCAGTGTCGAATAGGACGGAGGATACCTGGGAGCTGGGGGCTGCTGGAGCAGAAGGCTTGGCTGGAGGCCCCGCGCGGGTCCATAGTGGAGACCTGAGGGCCTGATGGGAGCGGAATGTCTCTCGGAGTCGGTAGGCACAACGCCAGGGCTAATGGCAGAGGCCGGCGCCAGCGGGTACCGGCCGCCGAGGGCGCGGGCGCCGGTGCCGTTCGGGAGCCGACGCCAGGTCTGGCGCCCAGGTAGAGGAAGGACTGATGGAGGTAAAGACCCCAGCCGCTGGGACGGAGGGGAAAAGTCCCCGGGTCGGGCTGGAGACTCAGGTTCCCAGATGGCAGCAAGGCGCGGGAACCTGGTACGACGGACGGGGGTCTGTCATCAGTTCCTTCACTAGCTGGACGTCGGGCAAGCCGACGTAAGGCTTAGTGGCAAGCTCTCGCCAGGCGCCAGAGGAGCTGACGTCTGACTTATGAGAGCCATCACCGGAGGCAGGCCGAGTAGAGTGATCGGCCTGGTCCAGTGGGGTGGAGGCAGCGCGTCACCTCGGCGGGTCGGACGTCTTACTGGCCCTCTCCGGGAGAAGGTCAGAGGAGCTGACGCCCGGCTTACCGGAGTCGACCACAGTGGTAGGCCGCGAGCCTGCGGACGAACCAGGGGCGGAGGCCTCCAACTGCCCGGAGGCGCCTGCAAGGCCCGAGCGCGAGCCAGACGGGCGGGCGGACGCCCCCCTCGGAGACCTCCGAGGCGGCCGTCGAGGAGCAATCCCCCGGAGGGGATGTTACCTGCATTCCAGCGACTCCCGAGGGAGACGCAGTGGAGGAGCCCTTGTCCTGGTGCCTCTCCTTCTCCTTCTTCTTCCGATGGCCTTCGGGGGAAGTGGACGCCTGCCTCAGTTTTTTAAGCTCCTTCTCCATAGAACTAATTTTCTTCTTTAGAATATGGGCTTCCAGGGATTGCTACTGCCTCTTCCGGGTAGCTGCGTTGAAACTGAGGCAGTGCTGGCACTTCTTGACCGGGTGATCGAGGCCTAGGCAGAACAGGGACAGGGAGAAGCCGTCCTTGTGCGGTAGTTGGGCGCCACACGAATCGCACTTATTCTTGTGCTTGGAGGGTGTAGGGGACGACATACACCGACGCTAGTACTGACGTTAGTCGAAAAAATAACGATTTTTCGGTGAAAAACTGATGAAGCACGAACTTTTCCGCGAGGCACTGTATGAGCTAACGCCGGGAAAGAACTGGAAGGCGGGTGTCCGGGACCACCCCTTTATACCGACGTCTCCTGACGCCGGTCACCTGACGTGGGGGCGGTCCCTCGCCAGGGACTGCTACCTAGAAATTTTTCCGTGGGGTCCTGCTGCCTGCTGGCATCAGTCCTATATGCAATTACCTACTGCAAGAACCCTCTCGAAGTAAGATCGAGGCTTACGAGCTTGCCCGTTTCGGGTGGTACATGGACTGCACGGATCGGATAGCCTTGCCGGAGTCCTGCAGCCTGTTAATGATCCACTCCGTGTCTTCGCCAAAGAGCATGAAGCTATTAAAGGGAGCATCCAGTATGTTGGTCTGCACATCTGGATCAAACCCAGAAACCAAAAGCCATGCATGGTGTTGGAGGCACATGCCAGTGGCGGCCGCCTTAGAGGAGGTGTCCGCAGAGTCATAGACAGACTGCAGAATGTGGGTGCCCACGTCTGAGCTGGTCTGTAAAAGCTTGGCAAGCTCTGCCCGCTGAGGGCAATCGGGCATAGCCAACACAATGTCCAATCCCTGTTCCCAAAGGGCGTTCTGGAATTGGACCATGTGTGTCAGGAAATTTTGGCTCCCGATACTGCAGGTGGCAGCAGAGTACACTTTATAACCCATAGAATCCAGATGCTTTGATTCTCTGTCAGGTGGCTGGGTGCTCAGGTGTTTAGGCCTCTGCGAATGGTTATGAGCCGCCAAAATCACCACAGAGTCTGCTGCGGGTGGTTCGGCCAAAAAGGGGTGGTCCGAAGGTGCCCGGTAAAGCTGATGAGCCTTTTGTGGCATGGCAGAGGAGGAATGAGGCCGCTTCCAGGTCGCGCGGTTGACATCTTGAAAGGTGTCGACCATGGGAGGGGTGACCACCGGTCCGGGTCTTTGGCGGTGTTAGCCAACCGCGTAGCTCCGTGGGTCTAGGGCTCAGTGACCCAGCCCATGTTGGCCTGATGTGCCTCATCACCTCCATGAAGCTTGGGTCATCAGGAGGGGATCTGGGGAGTCCCTCCGAGTCCCGTAGGTCTGGCTCTATGTAGGAATCTGGACTTGAACAGTCTGAATCCACATAGGAGTCTGGCATGGAAGAAACAGAGGGGCTGCATCTCTTCCTTTTGTGCCTCCTGTCCAGTGAAGGAGATGGAGAGCGGGAGGAGCTACTGGCCTTAGCCCTCCTAGTTTTCTTAGAATGTTTCTTAGAAGGGGATTCCTCGTCCGCCCCACCGTCCACCGGTTCAGTGTTGACCGGGTCAGGAACTGGGACCAGCGTAGGAGGGGGCATGCCAGCTGGGAGATCTTTCTTGTGTTCCACCAGTGGGAGAAAAGCTCCTTTACTTGTGAAAGGTTCAACTTAGGTGAACCAGGTGTAGGAGGAGGAGCACCTGAGCCTGAGCTGGCGCCGGTCCCGCCATCAAGGCGTACCGGCATCGGGTCCGCACTCTTGTCGACCAGCGTAGGCCTAAGGGGGGAAGTCGGGGTGGCGTCAGCACCTGCTTCATCGGAATCCGGCGTCAGACGGGCCGGCGACCAAGGAGAAGGGGTGCCAGAGCTAACATCGGGAGGCACCGGGGTAACCGGCATCAGACGAAATACGACCGGTGGCGGAACAACCGTCACCGGGACGGGGAAGGGGGGGCTGCAGGCAGACGTTGGTACAGTATCCGCTTGTTCCTATGAGCCAATGGGCGTCCTTCTGAGGTGTGAGCCTTATGACAGCTGGCTTAATGGCCGGCAGACTTCTCGACTGAGCGCTGGTTGGAGTTGCGTGGTTTTGCGGCAAGGAGGAGGCCCTGCTGCCCGAAGACCCAGAGGCCTTGCAGGAGGAGACCTTACCTGCACCCGATGACTTCTCGGCGGGCTGAGGAACCTTGACAGCCTGAAGGGTAGATCCGGAAGGCAGCGGAGGAGGGCTTAAGGATCGTGAGACGGGAGTCGTGTCCCGAAGACCCAGACTTCGAGCCCGAAGACCTGTGCCTGGAGTGATACCTTCCTCTGTCCTGCTCCCGGTGTCTGTGTGTCATGTGGGCGTGTGGATGGTCAGATTCCCCCCCGAGGAAGAGGCCCGTTCCATGGCGGCAAGTTTGGTCTCGGCAAGGTGGGCCGCGAGAGACTGATGCCTGATCCACATACGCGAATTAAAGGCCTGACAATAAGGACAGTCGTCAGTGTCATGATCGGGCCCCAAACAGTAAAGGCATGCCAAGTGACCATCTTTGGCAGGAATCTGTTGCCCACTAATGCACTTGTTGAGGTGAGAAGAGGACATAGAAGCAAATTAAGAATATTTTATTTTTATCGGTGGAGTAGAAGCGATCAGTACTGTGACAGTCACCGAATGAACTAACCCTGACCGTGCGGCAGGAAAGAACTGGAGCATGTGGCGAACTCCTCCCTTATAGATGGTGACACCGGGGGTGGAGCCGACGTCAGTGGTGTGCGTTCCCATGTCAGTACTGCTAGAAGAAAAAAATTGCCGGAACTACTGCCAGGTGGCGTCAGTCCTAATTGTGGAACCTACTGCAAAAGCTTCCTCTCGAAGTAAGATCAATTTTTACTTAAACCGAAGTGAAGGACAGGATCTCCAGAGCGACTTCTCAGTTAGGAGGAGTAAAGAATCTGATGGTTACACTGAGGACTACCTGGGACAGAGGTTTGAAAACCGAGCTCGAGCTCAACGTTCTATGCCTTGGCACAGAGTTAACCCTTTCCTCTCTGGAGCAGTTCAAGTGCTGGGGCTAACTGCATATAGTCAGAATACAGCAAGACTTCATGTGTTTGAAAGCCAAGGACTTAGAGGGGGTGGACTGGTTAGAGCCCATGGACCCCTCTCCCAATTTTCTTTTCAGTCTTTCCTTATGTTTTTCAACTGTTTTTTCAGGGAAAGACTAATATATCTCACAGTCAACAGAAAAATGCTGTTGCCCATGGCACAGCAAACATAAATCATGGTTTGTCTGCCTTAGCAAGCACTTCAGAGCACTTCAAACAATTTTTAAACCCAGGAGGTCCTATTTTCTTTTTAGATTTATCTGACATTTTAAAAGAAAACAGGAACTGGTAACTGATAAAAATAAATGTAAGTTAACTATTTGCGATCGGTTCAGTAACTGAGAAAAACCCAAATCTATCGGTTCTGATCGGATCTGGAACCGAGAAACAGCTCAGGGAACCGAGAAAATCAGTTCAAAAGAGATAAATTTTACAGAAAACAAAGAAATTTAATCGGAACCCTTAAAATAAGGTTCCAGTTTAGGTGAGAAAAGAATTGGTTGCTTCTCGGTTCACAGGAACCGCGAGGAACCAGAAAAAATAACGCCAAATTTAAACTATGAGGTAAAAAGCTAAAATAGCAATTACACTAGGCAGTTAATGAAAAATTACACAAAAATACTTCCGTTTTTTTGTTCAGTGTGCTTCAGGAATCGCTCTTAATAGAGAGAAGCTCTCCAGGGCATCTAGACTTTGCAGCGGAGAGAGAAATCTGACGGTAGAATGTAGGCAGTTACACTGGGCAGTTTTTGAACTGAATGCACGAGCTAAAGATTCCATCATTAGCATGATATTCCATTTGGCTCCGGGGCAGTGCTGGCTTAAAGTAACACTTCAAGAAGTAATAAAAATAGTGGATTCTTGGGGTCAGAAGTCCCTGATTCCTGAGGTGTCTACCTAGTACTGCAAACCATTTGGCAAAGACACACAGTGCTGAAGCACGCTCATATGGTAGGACTCTCAAATGAGAGTGTATGAGGCCCACATAGAAATGAAGGTACTTGCAGTGGCTAGAGTTGAGAGGGATATGCTGATGTCAGCAGTAGCTATCAGCTACCACGTTTGATTGTAACATCATGGTATTGGCTCTCGTAACAGATAGTTCCTCTGTTTCCCTCCCCAGTTGTGCATAAAAATGAGCTTCGGCTCACTGCCTTTCCTAATTTTCAAATAAGTAAATATCCAGGGATCACAACCAATAGGGGAATTATAATTTCCTTACTGGTTATTCCACTTGTGTGTAGGCTCTATCCATGGGGAGGCAGGCAGCAACAAGGTGTGGGCTATCTTCCCCTCTCAGCTGGTAAAGGTAGAAAAGGCTCAAGAGTACGAGAACACCCCCATACCTAACCCTCAGTCACCCCTTTGGCTAAAACCGCAGAATGAATATTATAGAAACAAACATATGCATAACCAAAACGTCAGCCACTTAACTAGTACCTAAACACGGGTAACTAGCCCCCTCTTTCATTCTTGCTGTTACCCCCTCTCCCCCTCAAATACTTGTGACTCACTTCCCCCATATACCCCTTGGCACAATATTCACAACTTCTAGCCACCTCGCTTTCCTTCGTCTCCTGATTATTCATTCACTCAGCCCCCGCCTCCATACACATCACGAATACTCTGCCCACCACAAATATCCTAAACTACACTTCCTTATACTCGCACTCCTATTACTTGTCTCAGGAAAAGTACATCCCAATCCTGGTCCCCTTCCCCCCTCCCCCCCTCCTGCTAGCCTTCCATTAATGTACAACCTTCCAACACTGTCTCTGTCCTCCTAAAAGGCCTAAAGATCCTTCACTTAAATATATGTAGCCTAGTCCCGAAAATTGATCTGTTAAAGCCAATGGTAATCTCCCTCACTCCGGGCATTCTAATCTTAACTGAAACTTGGCTGAATACTAAAATTTCTAATCCCTTTATTGCCATCCCAGGCTATTCCTTAGTCAGGCAGGATAAGGCAGGTAGGGGAGGTGGAGTGGCCATGTATATCCAGTTCCTTTCTCCAATACACTACTGTTCTCTTGTCTGCCTTACCCGCCACTTACCAAGCCCTGGTAGTAAATATTGTCCTGCTTTACTCCTCCCCTATCTTTATTGCCTGTATCTACTGTCGTCCAGGTATCAAGCCCACTGAAACTATTGACCTCATCACCTCTATAGCTTCCGTCTCACACAAAGGTGAGATATATGTATTAGATGATGTAAATCTAAACTGGCTGTCATCAACCACTTTTAAGACACAAAGTGATATCTCTGCTCTAAATCTCTCCTAACTCATCCAAAAGCCTACCCGATTAAATCACAAAACCCAAAACCACTCGCTGTTAGACTGGGCTCTCACTTCCCACCCTCACCGAGTCATCAAGTCAGGCATCCTTCCGGATGCCCTCAGCGATCACCACCCTGTCTTCGTGGTCAGGAAGGTCTACAGACCTAAACCACCACATAAAATCCTGCAACTCTGCTCTTTCAGTTCTCTTGACTTAAACCCTCTTCTCAATGATATATCCAATTCTGACTGGTCCCCAATTGCATCTGCCACTTCCATAGGCCAAGCCCTCACTTACTTCAAAGATAAATTTATAACTACCTGGGACTTCCATGCCCTGTTCAAATGCATTAGAGTCTGAGGTATCCATCATCCCTGGATCACCCCCGAATTAATGACCTGCCTCAGGGAGCACAATAAAGCATGGAGGAAACACAAGGCCTCTCAGCTCCCATCAGCCCTTACTAACTATCGCAGGCTAAGAAAAGTTTGTACTAAAGCAATCAGACTAGCCAAGTCTGAATATCTTAAATCCTCTTTTCTCAATAACATAAACTCCATAAACAACATTAAAAAAAAAGGGGAGATATTGTTGATGGGGGACCTGAATATGCCAGATATTAACTGGAGCACCTTTGCTGCAGGCACATCCAAGAGCATGGTCATTCTTGAAGCCCTACAGGGGGCATGCCTCAGACAGCTAGTACTGGAACCCACTCGGGAGGAAGCAATCTTAGACCTGGTACTCTCAAATGGGGATGGAGAAAGAATCTCAGATTTAGAAGTGGGTAGCCATCTGGGAACAAGCGACCACTAAACAGTGTGGTTCACGATAAACACAGCCATACAATCAAGCCATACAAAAGCAAGAGTACTGGACTTTAGGAGGGCTGACTTTGGGAAAATGAGAGAGTGCCTCAGAAAAGCACTAGCAAACAGGTAAGAAAGAGAGGTGGAGGAACAATGGGGAGTAATCAAAACAGCCATCACAAAGGCAACAAGCCTTTGTGTAAAGCAAATCAACAAAACGCAATGAAGGAAAAAAACGCAATGGTTCTCAAAAGAGGTGGCAGGGAAGGTTAAAGAGAAAAGGATAGCATTCAGGAAATATAAGGAAACACAGAAGGAGCAGGACAGAGAACTTCATCAGTTAAAGCAGAAAGAGGCTGAGAAGGCAGTCAGAATAGCAAAGGCCCAAACCAAGGAAAGGATAGCCAACTCTGTTAAGAAGGGGAATAAGACCTTTTATAGGTACATTAGGGAGCGAAGAAAGACCAAAGGAGGGATACTCAGGCTTAATAAAGGGGAGGGAATATGGGTAGAGGGTGACAGTGAAAAAGCAGGGATACTGAATGAATATTTCTGCTCAGTATTCACAAAGGAAGAGGAGGGGGAGGTACCTAAACCAAACAAGAGAAACACTCAGAAGACGGGGGTCTATACCAGTCAATTTACAGAAGAAAGGGTTCTGAAAGAACTAATAAAATTGAAGGTGGACAAAGCAATGGGGCCTGATGGGATTCACCTAAGAATTCTAAAGGAACTAAGGGTAGAACTAGTGACACCGCTGACTACTCTCTTTAACAAATCATGGGAGGATGGGGTGGTACCTGAGGACTAGAGGAGGGCGGATGTGATTCCTCTTCACAAAAGTGGGAGCAGGACAGAGGCAGGAAACTACAGACCAGTTAGTTTGACCTCAGTGGTAGGGAAAATGATGGAATCACTTCTGAAGGAAAGAATTGTTTAGTACCTAGAGGCCAGTGGGCGCAAGACCCAAGGCAGCAAGGATTCACAATGGGCAGGTCATGTCAGATGAATCTAATAGATTTCTTTGACTGGGTGACCAAAGTAGTAGACCAGGGAGGGGTTGTGGACATGGCCTACCTAGATTTTAGCAAGGCATTTGATACAGTCCCACACAAAAGATTAATACACAAGTTAGCCAGCCTGGGAGTGGGTCCCAAGGAGGTAGCCTGGATAAAAAATTGGCTAGACAACAGGACGCAAGGCGTAGTAGTAAAGGGAGTCCACAGTGAAGAAAGGAGGGTTACTAGCGGGGGTACCGCAGGGTTCAGTACTAGGACTGGGCAACAGACTTTTAGGAAAACATAAACTGAACTTACAAGCTCAAATGGGCAGACTGAGTGGGCCACAGGCCCTTATCTGCCAACACTGTCTATGTATGTATCTATGTATCTAGGACCGGTCCTTTTTAATGTCTTTATAAGTGACATTGCAGAGGAACTGGAAGGAAAAGTATGCCTCTTTGCAGACGACACAAAGATCTGCAACAGGGTTGATACACCAGATGGAGTGGAAAGGATGAGAAGGGACTTGGCAAGGTTGGAGGAATGGTCAGATGTATGGCAGCTCAGATTCAATGCAAAGAAGTGCAAGGTAATGCACCTGGGAAACAAAAACCCAGGGGAAGAGTACACAATGGGGGGTGAGATACTGACAACAGTAAAAATGGAAAGGGACCTGGGGGTAATTATATCAGATGACCTAAAGGTGGGCAAGCAATGTGAGAAGGCATTAAGGAAGGCTGGGGGGATACTGGGATGCATAGGGAGAGGCATCAATAGTAGAAAACAGGAAGTTGTTATCCCTCTGTACAGACAGTTGGTGAGACCCCATCTGGAGTACTGTGTGCAGTTCTGGAGATCCCATCTCCGTAAAGACATAGACAGAGTGGAGGCTGTCCAGAGGAGGACAACCAAAATGACGCAGGATCTGCACCAGAAGACATATGAAGAAAGACTAAAGGAGCTTAATATGTATACTCTTGAGGAAAGAAGAGAGAGAGAGAGAGAGAGAGAGAGGGGACATGACAGAAACCTTCAAGTACCTCAAGGGAATCAACAAAGTCCAAGAGGGTAGCCTCTTTCAGAAAAAGAGATGTGCAAGAACAAGGGGGCACAATTTAAAGATAGAGGGGGGACGGCTCAGAGGTAATGTGAAGAAGTATTTTTTCACAGAGAGGGTTGTGGATTCATGGAACAGCCTCCCTGAGGAGGTTGTGGAGTCAAGAACAGTGGGGGAATTCAAGAATGCATGGGACAGACATAAAGCAGTCCTAGTGGGGGGCAGGAGGAAGTAAGTTGTTGGTTAACTAGGTCTGCAGCTTATCTGTTAGGTAGGAAAATGGGCAGACTAGGTGGGCCAAGCAGTCCTTATCTGCCATCACATTCAATGTTTCTATGTTTCCCCCTCCAATTTTTGGAAAGTAGTCCACTCACTATTCTCTCCAACCCCCCATGCTTAATATAAACAGCACACTAGAGTCTGAACCTTGCATAGTGGCTCAAGAGTTCAACTCCTACTACATCTCCTGTGCCTCAACCCTTCTAAAATCCCTCCCCTCAAGCCTCTCCTCCACTCCTTCTCCCTCTCCGATCACTCAACACCCCCATACCCATCCTCCTTTCTCATTCTCTCCTAGCTCCCCTGAGGACACACTAATGGCCCTCCTCTCTCTCAATCCCTCCAAAGGCTCCTCTCTGGATGACCTTGACACTAAACTTCTCGACCTCTCAGCCCTTGCTACTGCCTACCCTCTCTCTCCAATTCTAAATCTCTCCTTTACATCCTCCTCCATCCCTATGCCCTGGAAACATGCGGTGGTCCTCCCTCTCCCTCAGGGTGGTGATCCTTCCTCCCCTGCCAACTACTGCCCAATCTCCCTCCTCCCTGCCCTTGCTAAGCTCCAAGAACACCTGGTCCTCTCTCAACTGACCTCTTTTCTTGCTGACTCCTCCTTCTTCACCTTCTTCCAATCTGGTTTTCAGAAGAACCACTCCATTACCACCTCCCTCCTTAGGCTCACTGACCTCATCCTTACTGGGATGGACAACAGCCTCCTCACCTCTGCCATCTTTGTCAACCTTGCCAAGGCTTTCAACGCAATCTCCCATGACCACCTCCTCGACTCCCTTATGGCTGGTGGTTGGTCTACTCCTGCTCTTACCCAATTTAGAGCTTACCTCACAGGCAGAACACAATCAGTCAGGATTCAGAATGCAATCTCTCCACCCCTCTCAATTTCCACAGGAGTCCCATAGGGCTCTGTGCTTGGCCCCATCCTTTTCTCCATCTTCCTAAAGGACCTTCCCTGAGTCTGCTCCCCTCCTCTTTTCTTCTATCCATATGTATGCCAATGACACGGTCTTGTTCACCTCTGGCAAAACCACCACTGATGTAGCAACCACTCTTCAGCATGACTTCCACCAGGTTCAGCTCTGGTTTGCCTCACATCAACTATTCCTAAATACCAAAAAGACAAGTCTCCATGACCTTTGGCACTAGGCAGAGACTCTCAAGGCTCCACCCCTTACCCTCTTTCCACACCCTTGAAGGGATAATCCTTGAGGACACCCCCTCTTTCAGATACCTTAGGGTTTGGTTGGACCAACACTTCAGCTTCTCTGGCCACATGGACACCAATCTGAAAAAACTGCACCCCAAGCTTGGAGCCCTTTACAGGAACCATAGTTGCATCCCTCCTATGGCCCGGCGAGAACTTGTCCAGAAGATGATCCTCACCATTTTTGACTACTGTGATGTAGTCTATGGTGCCACTGTAAAAAGGACCCAATTATACAGGTTCCTGGTTGGTAATTCTCAGTAATTCAATAAAGCCACCTGACACCAGATGTTGTTTTAAATCAGCTGCAATTTATTAATACCAAAAAATCCCTAACAATTCTACCTCTAACATGATCAAATCTAAACAGCTAATGGCTTATTACCACCAGGGCTACAGGTGTTCAGAGGGAATGAGCAACATTCCTCATTCCTCTGGGTGACCCAAGTATCTATGGCAGCCATGTTGTCTACTCCTCTTGGACACATTGGACATACAGTCTGTCTGATATTTATACAGTGTTTGACAAGAACAGCAAAACAAGGGAAATTTCCCAGTTTTTAGACACTCTGACCATAAAAGGCAAGAGAGCAGGGTTATGAGACAAGGGTTTAAAACACATACATCACTGCTGACTTAGCATTAATTAAAAATAAAACATTATTTGC
The DNA here is from genome assembly GCA_016271365.2 of Neoceratodus forsteri. Lineage (NCBI taxonomy): Eukaryota > Metazoa > Chordata > Ceratodontiformes > Ceratodontidae > Neoceratodus > Neoceratodus forsteri. Next base: position 272,446,615 of record CM028130.1, on the reverse strand, counting down.
AAGTGTAAAAACAGACAAACATAAGATAGGAAGGTGGACCAGACATTAATGCTTGCCAACTTGCACGTAATTTCTCTATTTCTGCTTACACCATTATCTAAATTCAAGGTTAGTCATGACCGTCTATCTTGTCTAAAAGAACAAAACATGTTTTGTACAAGATTTTTTTCTGTGCACAGCAAGTCTGGCATTGATTAAGACATTTTGCTCTAAAACAAAACATGTGCCCTTTCGCCCATTTCTAGCATCTTATTGTTACAAGTATCATTTACATGTTTCCAACAATTTAAACTCTTATACTTACATACATATTAGTTTATATGGTGGTATCATTTAGTTATTTACTAGCCACTTGTAGCCCTTTACTAGCCGTACATATCAACTGACATGTTGGCATCATCAGACCTGGTTAATCCGTAAGCATCTGTGTTTGCCAAATTTGTTACATAATAAAAATCTACGTAGTAACCAAACAATGACCAGATGATGGATTTTTTTTTTTTTAAGATTTATTACTGAAGAAAATTAATCAATTTAGAATACAGTACCGTGCAGGTAAGAATAAATAAAATCCACAGCATTGGACAGCTCTTCTTGATCTTAGGTGTACATAAGCAAAAACTTCTAAAACTGTTTTTTTTTTTTTTTAAACAAGCTGACTTAAAGAATAAATAAAATCCAGAGCAGCAATTTCTAAAACTTTAAAAATTACTTTACACTGGATTTCTTTTTTTTTAAACAAGCTGATTTAAAGAATAAATAAAATTCACAGCAGCAATTTCTAAAACTTTAAAAACTACTTTGCGCTGGATTGATTTTTTTAAAACAACAAGGCTGATTAAAAGAATAAGTAAAATCCACCAGCAACAGGGTCGCAATGGCTACAAGAGATTGCACTCCCACACACACAACAAGCAAGCCCTCAGAGCCAATTGAACCCCACCACTCCAGCAATAGGGTTGCAAGGGGCCTGGAATTGCCCTCCCCACAGCAAGCAAGCCTTGGAGCCTGAATTGGATCCCCACCCACCAGCAATAGGGTTACGAGGGCTACAGGAGATTACCTCCCACACAGCAAGCAAGCCTCGGAGCCTGAATTCGATCCCCACCCACCAACAACAGGGACACGAGGGCTACAGGAGACTGCCCTCCCCCACACAGCAAACAAGGTAACATCAGCTGGGTCCTCCAGTTTGGTGCCATTATTCCTATTGCCTAACAAACAAACTCTCGTACATGAATGCATATACAGTATCGGGAGCTGTGCAGAAACAGGAAAGGGCACAACAGCAGCACAACAATGGGAACAGAGTCAAACAAGGCTCTACACAGCTTGACTGGGGAGCGGAATGAGGATGACTGGGCTTCTCACACAGCTTGACTGGGGGAGCAGAAACGAGGGGTTGGGCAGTGTTTCATGTGGAATATGGAACGGGAACTGGGCTTCTCATGCAGCTTGACCGGGTTGGCAGAAGCAGGAGAATACACTCAGGAAGTTTACGGAAGTGTTTCACTCAGCCGCGGTAACACGCCAGAGGATTAGCGGGGATTAAGAACACTGCCAATTTACACTCTATTAAGACCTGTTAGCACCTCCATCTGATCTCACTAGAAACGGATTAAGGAAGTCACAAACAAGGGGAATTAATCAGCCTGGTTAAAGAGAACATGCAAACGGATTCGGAATCTCAGGTTTACGAATTAAAGAGGTCATTAACCTGAGAAAAAATCTGTTTGCATTGTTTCTCATTCAGAATGTTAGACATACGGACCAGTGAGGCACGGATTAAACAGGTCTGACTGTACTCATTAACCATTTGCAGCTTCTGCAAGCCTTGTACACTTTTGGTATCTTTTTAACTTTTTTTATAGCTAAGTATATATAAATGTTATTTATTGATAAAGTTGTATAGAACCTTGGCCATCATCATTTTCAACACCGCTCCAATATCTTCCCTTACTAGACTGGACTCTCTTTTCAACTCCTTCTGTCGCTTCATTCTTGACTCCCCATCTCGAACCCAGCATTGTGACCTTTACTGTGCCCTGTCCTTCCCCCCACTTGCTAACAGATGCCTGGCTCACTGTGCCAAGCTGACTTACAAACTTTGGCTTGGTGAACTTCCTTCCTACCTCTCATGCTCCCGCCCCCCCCACCTTCCTCCCACTCCCTCGGATCCTCCGACATTCGCACCCTGCTAGTCCCCCTTCAAGCCACCTTCATTGGCCAATCAGACTTCACCTATCGCTTTCCCAAAATCTGGAACTCCCTCCCATCTCAAATACGACACTCCTCCTCCTCCCTTGCCTCTGCTTTATATAACTTTCTCTCTGCTAGCTGCTCCTGCTATAATCCTCCTTAACTAGTTCCCCTATGAGCTTAGTCAGCTTCACGACCACCTCTTTCCTGCAAAACCCTCCCCCTACATCCTGCCCCAGCACCCCTTTCTTTCCACCTTGCCCCACCCCCGTTCCCTCCTCTGTACACCATCTTACCCCCACTACCCACTCACCGTTGCTTGGCCTAGGCCCCTGGCAGGGTTCTCTGCATTCCGGAGGGGTCCAGAACCTAGGCAAACACATTCCTCACCTCCTACTCCCACCCCATTCTTTCCTGAAAGGGCTGGGTCTTGGCACCTCTTCTCTCCCACCTCCCTCTCTCTTGGTCCTTCTGAAGCCTACTCCCCATCGCTGTCTACTTCCTTCCTGTCGTGCTCTATCTCTGCTGCCTACAACCTGCTTCCCTCCTGTCGTGCTCCATCTCTGCCTTGTGCAGGCAGGGTCCACAGCATACTGGAAGGACCAGGCCCTGGCAGACCCTTTTCTTCCATCATGACATGCTCTAACTCCCACTGCCTACAACCTGCTTCCCTCCTGTCATGCTTGATGTCTGTCTTGTGCAGCCAGGGTCCCCAGCATTCTGGATGGGTCAGGCCCTGCAGACCCTTCTCCTCCTCCCCTTGCCTTCCCCTCTTCCAAATCCCCCCTTTCCACTCCCCTGCTTTCTGCCTATATGCCCCCCACCCACTCACCCCCATTTCTCCTTCTCCTTCCTAGCCCTAGTTATTGGCTGACCCCTTATCTCTAATGCACTGATAGTCAACCTTGCACTTTTGTTACACCTTGCAAATTTTGTTCTATCTGTGTCTCTCCTCACAATCTTGCCATAGTACCTCCTTGTATTCTATTCAACCATTTTCTAACTACAAAGCTTTGTCCCAAGTGTTTGCCAAATGATATTTGTACTATCGTATCTATCTAGTTCAAAACCTTTAGCATTGTATCCATCTAGTTCATACCTGTTAGCGTTCCTCAATCAATCAATCAAGTCTTTATTTAATCAGGCAGTCATCGTTGAACGAGAGCTCATTTGCAAGATGGACCTGGGTGGAACATAGACAAGTGTTTATACAGGTCAGCACAGGTATTTACAAGGCAATACAGATAATATATATATATTTTTTTACAACAGGTAGTAGGGAGTAACAATTGTTGTAAGTATAAAATAATGTACCACAGTAAATTCATATGTACATAGAATTATACAGACATTGTACAGAGTGCAGGGTATCTACATACACAGAAGTATCTACAGACAGCTATAAGGCAGGTTATATAAGGTAGTTGGAAAAAGTACACAAGGTAGAGATGGAGGTAGGGGGAAGGGGGGAAAGGCTATGAGGGCATGGTGCACAAAGCGGAGCGGGAGAACAAAGGGATGTAGAGATGGGGGATGGAGAAAAAGAGTGTGGTCCCTAGGGTTGTATAATATAAAGTACGGGGCAGAGAGGTTGTCTCAACCCAGGGGTAATGAGCTCCTACCCGATGTAGGGAAATTAGGAGAAGGTAGGGCATAGAGTTAATAAGTCAAGGGGATTTGGAAGATAGGACATTTAGGTTCCTCCTTTTCAGTACTTCTGCACAGTCTACTCACTTTACTTGAATGTAATCAAACCGTATATCTGTATTGTGCACCAAATCTCTGTATACTATCCTCATGTGCCCCTACCACCCAGGTCGCACTGGGAGACAAGCAACGTGTTGCTCAGTGTGCCATCCTGGTGAAACATTTCAATAAATAAAAATAAACTACATACAAAGAGAGAAATTCATAAGGTGTACAGTACTGAAAATTGAAAGGGTCTGTCTGCCCATGGATGAAGCTTACACACAACAGGAATTACTGGTAAGGAAATTATAATTTTCCTTTATGTGTTGGCTCTTATGAGCAGGCCGCAAAAAGGTATGGGCCCTAAGAAGCAGTCCCTAACTAGGAGGGCCAGTGCTATCCAACAGAGCTTTTATTTATTTCTTTTTTTACCAGGAGAGAGGCACTAAGCTGAAAGCTTGTTTACCAGTGTGACCTGGGAGCATAAGAAAGTTAAGTGACTTGCTCAGGGTCACACATTGTGCAAGTGGGGGCTGTGGGATTCAAACCCAGGTCACCAGCTCAGAACCTTAAACTACTGCACTATACTGCCTCCTATATCCAACAGAGCCTAACATGTGCCTACTAAAAGCAGGACCAGCGGAGCTAAGCAGGTTCAGGGAATAATGCTTAGCAAAGGTATGGACAGAAGCCCACACAGCAGTTTTGCAGATATTCTCCAGGGGTGTTGAGGAGTGCTCAGCATAAGATGTGACTATAGCTCTAGTAGAGTGAGCTTTAAAGTCTGCTGGAATAGAAAGGCCCCAAGACAAACTGGCCAGTTTGATGGCTATTCAAAGTTACTTGGCTAGTGTAGGCTAAGTAGGGACTGTTCCTTTCTTCCCTGGTCCCAGAAAGATTAAAAGCCTTGCAGTTTTACGGAAAGAATTAGTGCATGTCACTTCTTTTTCATATTCTTGAGGTCCAGGCAAAGAGAAGGCAATGCAATTTCCTGCTATCTATGAAACACAGAAGTTACTTTGGGAATGAAGAAAGGCACCATACGAATGACTTTTTCCTTACTGAACATCAGGTACAGTTCCTTGTGGGACAGCACATGGATCTCACTGATCTCTCACTGAGCAGATGGCACCTTTAGGGAAAGAAGCCAGAGAAAAATTTCAGCAAACTAAAAAGGGGGATCCACCATGGTCTCCAGCACCCCATTCAGCTTCCAAGGAACAGCAGCCTGCTTAATGGAGGGGCAAATATTTTGGCAAGCTTTGATGAATCAAACAACATCCAGGTGAGAACCTAGAGGGTAGGAATCAACATAACCAAAAAAGGCTGAAAGTGCCGCCACCTAAACCCTGTGGGAACTAACAGATAATCCCTTATCTGGACACTGCTGCAGAAAAGTAGTTACATAAGACCTTACCATAACAGTAGATCTTCACAACAGGCTCTTGCAGTAGGTAATAACCAAGGTTTTATGTGATAACAGCGAGTACTTTTACTCGCCGACAACGAAGAGCGACAGCAAAACCGCCCGTGTCAAAAGGGCGCCTAATATTACATAGACTTTAACGGCAGATAAGGACCGCTAGGCCCATCTAGTCTGCCCATTTCCCTACCTACAGGATAGGCCGCAGATCCTAGTTAACCAACAGCCTATATCTTCCTGCCCCCCACAAGAATTGCCTTATGTCTGTCCCATGCATTCTTGAATTCTCCCACAGTTTTAGACACAACTTCCTCAGGAAGGCTGTTCCATGCACCCACTACCCTCTCTGTGAAATAATACTTCCTCACATTGCCCCTGAACCGCCCTCCTTCTATCTTTAAATTGTGTCCCCTTGTTCTTGCAAGTCTCTTTTTCTGAAAGATGCTACCCTCTTGGACTTTGTTGATTCCCTTGAGGTACTTGAAAGTTTCTATCATGTCCCCCTCTCCCTTCTTTCCTCAAGGGTATACATATTAAGCTCCTTAAGTCTCTCCTCATACGGCTTCTCTTGCAGACCCTGCACCATTTTAGTTGCCCTCCTCTGGACTGCCTCTATCCTGTCTATGTCCTTGCGGAGATGGGGTCTCCAGAACTGGACACAGTATTCCAGATGGGGTCTCACCAACTGTCTGTATAGAGGGATAACAACTTCCTGTTTTCTGCTGCTGATGCCTCTCCCTATACATCCCAGTATACCCCCGGCCCCTCCCTACTGCCTTCTCACATTGCTTGCTAACCTTAAGGTCATCTGATATGATTACCCCCACGTCCCTTTCCTGTTTTGTTGTTGTTACTACCTCCCCACCCATTGTGTATTCTTCCCCTGGGTTCTTGTTTCCCAGGTGCATTATTTTGCACTTTTTTTGCATTGAATCCTAGCTGCCATACGTCTGACCATTCCTCCAACCTTGCCAAGTCCCTTTTCATCCTTTCCACGCCTCCTTGTGTATCAACCCTGTTGCAGATCTTTGTGTCATCTGCAAAAAGGCATACTTTTCCTTCCAGTCGCTCTGCAATGCCACTGATGAAGACATTAAAAAGGACTGGACCCAATACTGAACCCTGCGGTACCCCACTAGTAACCGCCCTTTCTTCAGAGTGGACTCCATTTACAATTACCTTCTGTGTCCTGTTGTCCAGCCAATGTTTTACCCAGGCTACCACCCTGGGACCCACTCCCAGGCTGGTTAATTTGACTAATAATCTTTTTGTGGGACTGTGTCAAATGCCTTGCTAAAGTCTAGGTAGGCCATGTCCACAGCCCTCCCTGGTCTACTACTTTGGTCACCCAGTCAAATAAATCTATTAGATTCGCCTGACATGACCTTCCGCTGTAGAACCCATGCTGCCTTGGATCCTGTGCTCCACTGACCTCTAGGTACTCAACTATTCTTTCCTTCAGAAGTGACTCCATCACTTTCCCTACCACAGTGGTCAGACTGACAGGTCTGTAGTTTCCTGCCTCTGTCTTGGCCCCACTTTTGTGAAGGGGAATCACATCCTCTTCCTCCAGTCCTCGGGTACCACACCATCCTCCCATGATTTATTAAAAGAGTAGCCAGTGGTTCACTAGTTCCTTCCTTAATTCTTTTAGAATTCTGGGTGAATTCCATCAGGACCCATTGCTTTGTCCACCTTCAGTTTTAGGAGTTCTTGCAGAACCCTTTCTTCTGTGAAAGGACTGGGATCAACCCCTATCAAGAGTGCTTCTGTTAATTGGATTAGGCACTTCCCCTCCTCTTTTATGAATACTGAGCAGAAATATTCGTTCAGTATTCCTGCTTTTCACTGTCCCCTCTGCCCACCCACCGTTCATTCTATTCAGCCTCACTATCCCTCCTTTGTCTTTTCTCGCTGGATGTACCTATAAAGGTTTTATCCTTCTTAACTGAGTTGGCTATCTTTTCCTCAGTTTGGGCCTTTGCTATTCTGACTTCCTCCCTGCTTCCTTCTGCCTTAACTGGTACAGCTCTCTGTCCTGCTCCTTCTGTGTTTCCTTATACTTCCGCAATGCTATCTTTTTCTTCCTGACTTTCACAGCCACCTCTCTTGAGAACCATAGTGGCTTTTTCTTTTGTTTTGATTTGTCTATTTGCTTCACACAAAGGCTTGTTGCCTCTGTGATGGCAGTTTTGATAATTCCCCATTGTTGCTCCACACCTCCTTCTAGCCTGTTTGCTAGTGCTTTTCTGAGACACTCCCATCTTGCCAAAGCCAGCCCTCTAAAGGTCAGTACCCTCACTTTTGTATGGCTTGACTCTGTAGCTGAGTTTAACGTGAACCACACCTGTTTGATGGTCACTTGTCCCCAGATGGCAACCCACTTCTAGATCTGAGATCCTCTCACTGCCCCGTTTGAGAGTCTGAGGTCTAAGATTGCTCCCTCATGAGTGGGTTCGAAACTAGCTGTCTAATGCCTGCCACCTGTAGGGCGTCCAAGAATGGCCCTGCTTCTTGGATGTGGCTGCAGCAAATGTGCTCCAGTTAACATCTGGCATATTCAGGTCTCCCATCAACAGTATCTCCCTTCTCTGCCATTCTAAGAATGCCTTCCATCATATCCTTGTCCATTCCTTCCCCTGACATGGGGGTCTGTACACAACCCCTGTGCGGATTGTGGTGCCCTTTCCAGTCTCCAAGGTGACCCACAGTGCCTCCTCTCCTCCCTGTTTACTCTTTTGTTCAGTTGCTTTTATTCCTTCCTTTACATAGAGAGCTACTCCTCCCCCTCTTCTCCCCTGCCTGTCTCTCCTGTAGGTTATGTGCCCTGGTATGTTAACATCCCAGTCATGGTTCTCTGTGTACCATGTTTCTGTGACTGCTACGATATCCAGGCATCCCTCTTCCATTAAGGCCACCAGCTCAGGGAGCTTGTTGCCCAGACTATGGGCATTGGTACTCATTACCCTCCATTTCCTGATGGCCTTACCCCTTTGCCCCATCCCTGTCCTTCTTGCCTTTGTCACTTTCTCCATTTACCCCTGCCCTTCTCCCTATCGACACCCCACCATGTTGGTGTTTTGCCACACTTACTACCGTGATTGTTTGGGGAGCTAGATTTTCCTGCTCCTTTCCAGTGCTCTCCCTTGGCTGGGGTTTAAAACGCTGCCAATGAAGCATTTAAACCATCACCTAGGATCCTGGTTCCTCCCCCGACAGATGCAGCCCATCATGCCAGTATAGGCTTGCATCACTCCAGGTGGACCCCCAGTCCCCAATGAAGCCAAATCCCTGAGCTCCACACCAGTTTTTCAACCACTGATTGAATCCCATGGATACGGAACACCCTAGCCTCTCCTATGCCATAGATGGGTAGCACCTCCGAGAGGTTACCGTAAGTGCATACTTGACTAAGGCCCTCCCAATCTCCACAAACTCTTCCTGCACTTTCTAATCCCTTTTAGCCAGGTCATTTGTCCCTAAGTGGACAATGACATCCAGCTCCCTCCCCTGTGCAGCTGCTCCGGCAATCCTGAGGATTCGCTCCCTGTCCCTCCAAGCCATGGCGCCAGGCAGGCACCTTACCTCCCTCTCCCCTTCCTTGCCCAGTTCTACCTTCCTAACAATGGAGTCCCCCACCAGGAGTTGTTTCCTTCCCCTGCAGGGTCCCCTGCCACCCTCCTGTGGGTCTCCTTTGTGGAGGTTCCCAGAATCCTCCTTGGTCTCCACTGTAGGTGCCTCCATAGAGGAACCACACTTTGCCAGAATGGCATAGGAATTGTGGAGAGGTACAACTGGAGGGATGTGCCTCTGTTCCACCACCCTCACCCTCCCTGAGCCCACTGTGGTCCAACCGCTCCTCTTTCTTGGCAACCTCTGAGGCAACGGCAGTGGCACTGGTGGTCCCTGGATGGAAGAGGAGGTCCCACAAATCCTGGCCAACTCAGCCTGGAGATGAGCAACCTCCTCCCTCAACCCAGAGAGGTGCCTGCAGATGGGACAACACCGCATCCTCCAAACATCTCCCGGAAGACTGCTGCTCCACAGCCACTGCACTGCACCACTCCAATCATGTCTTATTTCTGGCCCCTTAACTGTTTGCAATCCTTACTCTTTCCTCTGGTTTTTCTCTCTCTCCTTACTTTCTGCCTGTGTGCCCTTTAAGCTCCTGATTGTCCTGTTCTGAGACAAGAATATCCTATATTTCTCAGTAGACCACTTACTTGTTCAGAGGCAGACCTCCAGCAGCTAGAGGGGGCCAGAGAGCTACTCTTGCCCTTCTAGGATGGTGGGTCCTTGGTGGTTCTGTGATCACTCACTTCCTGCCCCTAAACAGGAAGTTCCTGTCGTCAGTCAAATCCTGTGCCTATAAAAATAGAACTAGCTTTGGGTGGAGGGAAGGAGGGCAATATAGTCCCAGTAGAGAAGTTCAGTCACACAGCAGTCCTTTCTCCTGGTGTCTTCTGCCAAATAGCGACAGCTGCTCAGTCTGGCAATAAAAACACCGTAATATGTCTTTCCCCCTTTGCAGGAGGCAAGCCCACCCACACCCCCAAAATAAAGATTAACTTCAGGGGGAGCGGACATAGAAAAAAATTAGCAACTCCCCAAGGGAGCATAATAGCTTCCTGCACCAGGATCTGAACCTGGCATCTCAGGCTCCAGGAGCAGTGGCTCAAGTTACTACGCCACATGGCCAGATTGGCAGGGCTTGGCCAAATTAATCTATTTATTTATTCAATTTTAGTAACCGGGTAGGCCCACTGAGCCCCGAAGGTCCCTTTGCAGGGGTGACCCAGAAATTAGTTACAGAAGTAAACAAGTACAGTAACAGAAACAAGGTCACAGTGCAGAATAACATTAGAAAAAAATCAAGTACATGGATAAACAGCGCGGACATTGTGCCAAACATTAGCTACAGGAGAAGACAGTTACAGGAATAGGCAGAGGTAGCAGTGTAGCAATCAGGAGAAAAGGTAATACATAATACAGCAGTGCATGGCTTAGTCTAGTGAGCGCCTGGCCTTTGAGTTTGGGTAAGTCCTCTCACTGACAGGGGCAGGTGCTAACTTCTAGTAAGTGAGCACGGAATCCCTTGCGGAATGATCCAAGGGAGGAGGCTTCCTGAAGGTGGGGAGGAAGCTTATGCCATAGGGCAGGTGCAGCAATGGCAAAGGATTTACTGCCAGAGGTTGTCCAAACCCTAGGTTTATCGAGGAGGTTACGCCCAGAGGTTCAGAGGGTACGCGCTGAGTGCTTGGGAATGAGGAGTGGCTAGGCTATCAGGGGAATTGCAATGTAGGAGCTTGTAAGCATTGCAAAGCAGGGGGTACTGAAGGCGACCATCTAGGGAGAGCCACTGTAGTGAAGTGAGTGGCGCATGTAACCCTCAGTGCTACACTTGCTAAGATCATTCGGTGCTCTTTTTCTCCTCTTGTTCTACAGGTGAGAGGTATTATTGAGTCACTCATATTGAGCCGCTCAATAATACTCTCCCATATATGGTGTTACCTTTACTGATAGGACTAAGCCGCCAGGCGCTAGGACCACATGGAAAACTTTAGCTAGCAGTGTCTGGCGGGGAACCACCCACCTGAAGTCACATGACCGACGTCAGCGTGGCGCTATACAGTGAGTGGTTCCCATGCCCGTCCTCCAGTTCTCCCACCAGAGACCTGGAGTACAGTGTTCAGTTCTGTAGACCATACCTACGTAAGAACATAAACAGGGTAGAGAAGATTTAGAGGAGGGCAACAAAGATGGTGCATGGATATCATCACAAGTCCTATGAAGACAGGTTGAAGGAACTGAACATGTACTCCCTGGAGGAGAGGAGGGAGAGAGGGGATATGATAGAGACATACAAGTATCTTACAGGGAGGAACAGGGTGCAGGAAAACACAATTTTTAAGCGAAAAAGATGTTCCAGGACTAGAGGGCATGGGATGAAGTTGGAGGGAGGACGATTCAGAGGAAACATGAGAAAGAATTTCTTCACAGAATGGGTGGTGGACAAGTGGAACACCCTGCCAGAGGAAGTGGTGGTGGCTGAAACAATCACGGGATTTAAGAATGCATGGGATAGACAAAGGAATTCTGGAGGTCAGGGGTAAGGGGCAACAGACTTCTAGGAAAACTAACTGAACTTACAAGCTCAAATGGGCAGACTGGGTGGGCCATAGGCCCTTATCTGCCGACACTGTCTATGTATCTATGACCTAAAAGGTATGACAGGAGACAGAAGTGGGCTTCTGGAGCTATAGAGCTATGAAAGGAGAATTAGCAGAATAAAACTCAGGGGGGAGGTGGGAGGGAAAGCAGTACCTACTGCAAGAGCCTCGCTTGAAGATCTACTGTTATGGTAAGTTCTTACGTAACTGTACTATCTTACTCCGAGAGGGCTCTTAGAGTAGGTACTAACCGACAGGACTGAGTCCCAAGCAGTCACAATCAGACAAGTCTGAGACATGGGAGGTAGGAACTAGTATGCAGGAAACAGGGATCTTAGGACAAGAGTCCCTGAAGAACAGCTAGGCCAAAGCCTGCTCTGTGCCTAGAAGCAATGTCCAAACTGTAATGCTTAGTGAAGGTATGCACAGAAATCCAAGTGGCAGCCACAAAGATATCTGCAGCAGAGACGTTCCTGAAACAAGCAGTAGAGGTAGCCATGCCCCTGGTTAAGTGCCCTTTGACTTTCCCTGGAAGTGGATTGTTGTATTTCTGATAGCAAAAGGTAATGCAGTTTGCCAACCATTTGGACAAACACTGTTTTGAAACCGCAGTGCCCTCTCTCTTGGCAGCAAAGGAAACAAATAACTGATCAGTTTGACGGACTGGCTTCGTCTTGTTAGTGTAGTAACGAAGGATTCTACGTACATCCAGAGTATGTAGAATTACTTCACCCCAATTGGAATACTCAGGGTAGTATACTGGCAATGGAATGGTCTGATTTAAGGTGGACTCTGAAACCACCTTAGGTAAGAACTTAGGATTTGTACGCAGAGCCACCCGGTCTCTGTGAAAAATCAAAAAAGGCTCCTTTCAAAATCAGAGCCTGAAGCTCGGAAATCCTTCGAGCAGAAGTAATGAAAGGTATCCATGAATAACGCCATGAATAACTTCCAGCCATTCGAATAACGAATATTTCGGCACCGAATAACGAATATGCGGCCGAATATTAGAAAAAAGGTATTCGCACAGCCCTACTACAGATACCCGGCGCGTCAGCTTTCCAGATCTTGGTCCAGAAAAAAAACACTGCTCTGAACACCACCCTCATCTCTACAATGTTATCTGGCTGTCTTCTCTCCATCAATGTCTAGGTACCTTGCATTGAGGCAGCACCGAGTACAACACCCTGTCCCATTAGGTTGGTGTCCATCATCATGGTAAGCCGCTGTTTATCCTTTAGGGAAGCTCCCTTGGAGAGGTTGTGGGGTTGGACCCACCAAGCCAGTGAGAGTTACACTCCTGGAGTTAGTGAAATCATGTCTGACAGTAACCCTATTTGAAGGTTCCAGGAGCAATGTAGCAGAAGTAACATGGGCAGGAGTGCAGTCTGGCCCCCTGTACCAAGTCAAGGCTTGCTATCATGAGCAGCAGCACATGAAGAATACCCCTGACTGTCTCTGATGGTTTTCACCTGAGTTTCTTGCATGCCCTCACCAGTGTTCTGACCCTATTAGGGGCTAAGTCTGCAGTAGTTGTTGCCATGCTGAGTAGTGCCCCTAGGTGGTGAAAGTGCTGAGAAGGGTGAGAAAAACTCTTCTGGTGGTTGATAATCCAGTCGTGAAACTGCAGTATGTCGATTACAGCTGTTGCTGCTGATACTCCTTGAGGGATCATGCTTGAATGAGCCAATCATCCAGATATAAATGAACATGGAACCCATTCTCTCTCTCTTAGCTGTGCCACCAGCACCAACATGACCTTTGTGAACACCCGTGCCAACAAAAGGCTGAAAGACTGGGAGGTATACAGGTAGCGCTTGCCTTTGATGCAAAATTTCAGGAACTGGCAGTGTGATGGATGGATGAATGGGGATATGTAGGTACATGTCTTTTAGGCATAGTGATGCCAGAAAGTTCCCTGGATGAATTGCTGACATCATGGAACACAGGGCTTCCATCCTGAAGTGAGTCATCCTGAGACATACATTTTTCCATAATCCTTTTTCTCCCAGCAGTCAACACAGGCGAGCTCCCAGTCCCATCTCCACCTCCCCTGGACTCACTGTGCCTGAAGTCCCCCACAGATTGCCCTCCCCCTCTCCGTGGTGGTACATATCCAAAATTGGACCAGTGGTCCAGGCAGTGGCATGGTAGAGGGGTAGGTGGCCAGGGATTCATAAAGCCTGCGCCAATCATTTTCCATTTTCTCCCCCTTAGGTCCCCTGCTGCAGTGTCACACAAAGAAAAAATTACTCACCATAGTGATCTTTTTTCTTTCAGGAGATCCCTCAGTATGCTTAACTGATGCAGCCTCCTGTGTTGAACTGCCTTGGAGAATTAGAACGAATGTAAATGATGGAACTATCATTGGCTCATGCTACAATACAAACCGCTGCCCTTAGGTGCTGCTGCATTCTAAAATGTTCAGATTCATTGCACAGCCTAAAAGGTAGAGACCCTCTAACTACACTATCCTAAGAAAAAAAGGGGTCTGTTCTCCCAAGGGGGCAGATAAAAAAATAACAGCTCCCTGTAAGAAGGGAACAAAACAGGTTAGTTTACCACCTTAATAACATATAGAACAGACATAATAGACATACTGACAGGATAAGAAGTGAACAGCAGGGTGCAGAATCTCCACCATCTGGTTCTGGAAGGGGAGGCAGAGTGGGAGAGTTAAGCAAAGTGAGGGATTCCCTGGAAGAAACAAGATTACTGTGGTAAGTTATTTTGTCTTCAAACCAAAGGAATCCCACAGTATGCTTAATTGATGCAGACTACCAAGCAGTGCCTTGGGAGGTTGGGAACAGAACCTATTTAGGGAACAGGTTTCGCAGGATTGCAGTGCTAAACCTGGCATCACTTCTGGACTGTATGTCCAACCAGTAGTGCTTTGTAAAAGTATATACAATTTTCCAGTTAGCTGCTTTACAAATGTCCAGTAGAGGAATGTCTCTGGCTGCAACCACTGATGCAGCTGTGCCACGTGTAGAGTGTGCCCTAAGGCCTTGAGGTGGCTGCTTGCCAGCTTTAGAAACAGATTGGTATGAAAATAACCCACTCACCAAATGTTTTGTGTAAGAATATATTTGTTTTTTCTAGTATATTTATATGTTTTTCTTTAAAAAAATACAAGTAGTACAGTACATGTATACAGCAGACATTTCGGAATACATCCTTCCTCAGTGCTTGTATTGTATATCTATAAACATAAAAATATATATAATTACTGTCATAAACTTATAGACACATACTACTATCAATCTCAGTTTTAAACAGAACTCAGAACTAATGTATAATGGTCCAGTTCTACAGGTATGACCCTCGGTCCATTAATATAATTTATATCACAGTTTATGAAAGAAAATATAGAAAACTTAAACAAAAACTCTAAATCCTTCAACAATGTATTCTTATAATACATTTTAAATTCTCCAGAACTCAAAAATCCTAGTACCATTAATAAACTTAGTAATACCCTCACAAACCTAGCCTCACTTATATTAAAACCACAGAAATTCAACTTCATTATTTTACTTTTAAAGATTGTGGACTTTTTATAATGATAAATAAAGTTCATATATTATAGACTTGCCTTGTAATCATCACTTATGCATCTATCTTATTAGTTTCACAGTATCTCTCATATCTGAAAAACACGCTGAATTCCCTTTCACATTTCTATTTCACTATCACTTACACAGAGACACCTGCAGAGAATAAGCCAGGTTTCACACCTTCATGGCTTCTGTGCACAGCAAGATCGACCTGGTGCCTCCTTGCTTGTCGATATAGTACATGATGATAGTGTTATCTATCCTTACTTGCACCACCTTGCCCCTTGACCTGGGGGTGATAGAATGCAGGGTCAGGAAGACTGCCCTGAACAGGTTATGTGTCATCGAGGCACAGGTCAGAAAGCATAGGAAAAAACAGGAGCAGTTGTAGAATTTGTAAAAAGTGTTTATTAATATTAGCAATAACATAAAAAAATTAAATTGTTCAGAATAATTATTTACAAAGGCAGAATAAACTGAGAAGATCCATCTGAGTTTTCCTTCAATCTCTGTGTCTCCTGCAAGAAATTGTAGCTCTGTCTTGTAAGTCTTTGCAACCCCCCCTTCTTAACAAGCATCCTGTTTTTTCCTAAAATGTTCTTATATGTTTCAGGCAGGTGCAGCAAGAACACAATGTCCCAGAACTGAGGCCCCTTCTCCACAGCTTCTGAAACAGGGCTTAAAAACTGCTCTCAGGTTAACTAACCCCTTGGGTTCCCAATAGCTTTTTGAAATAATCTCAAGCTATAATTATACACATTTCAACAGTAACATATAATTTCTAAACAAAGGGATCCCAATATCAGTTACATTTCCACATATTAATTTGCATATATTTTTATACCAGCAGATATGCAAGGGGGAGAAAAAAGACAGAAACAGCAAGGGAAGGTTGAGAGGCAAAGAACTGCGAGACTGTCAGAGTGATAAAGTCCTAGGCCTCATGAGAAAATTTGGTTGCGCAACCTGACAGATGAGAAAGGAAAGGAAAGAACAGAATAGATCCCTGCATTCAAACTCTCCATAACAACTGGAACAGGGTCCTACTCAACCCTGTCACATACACCTCCTTCCTTAAGAGGGAACCTGTTTTATCAAACAGGTTTCCAAAACTTTCTATTAATTCTGTTCTAGCATTAGCTTCTAACTTTCAAAAATTAAGCACATGTGCAGTATCCTTTTTTTCTACAACAGTACAGCAAACAATAATGTTCCGATTCATACATTTGTCTTTCAACCTTCAGAACCCTCAATTCCTGATCCATATCTTGACAAAAAAGTCAGCATGGCTATGTAACAGGGTAGACACACAGGAAGGTATAGAAAAAAATGAGGAGGGATCTGAAGAGGATAGAAAACTGGTCCAAGGAATAGCGGTTAGGTTTCAATGCAAAAACGTGCAAGATTATGAACTACATGGGGTAACATTGGAGGCCACCACAGAGGAAAGGGATCTAGGGATAATCATAGAAAAAACTCAAAGTGGCTAAACAATGCGACAAAGCAGTTGGAAAGGCTAACAGAATGTTAGGGTGCATAGGGAGAGGTAAAACAAATAGAAGGAGGGAAGTGGTGGTACCATTGTATAGCTCCCTAGGTCGGCCTCGTCTGGAGTACTGTGTTCAATTCTGGAGGCCCCATCTCCAAAAAGACATAGACAGGATGGAGACGGTACAGAGGAGGGTGACAAAAATGGTGTCAGGGTGCAGCATAAGTCGTATGAGAAAAGACTCAGAGCTCTAAATATGTACTCCCTGGAGGAAAGGAGAGAGAGGGGGGACATGCTAGAGACCTTCAGATATCTAAAGGGGATCAACAGGGAACCAGAGGGGAGCATCTTTCATGTGAAGAGAAATAGCAGAACAAGGGGGCACTGCATGAGACTAAAAGATGGAAAACTTAGAGGGAACTTGAGGAAATTCTACTTCACTGAAAGGGTGGTGGAGAGATGGAACGGTCTCCCCCAGGAAGTGATGGGGGTGGCCACCGTTCAGGGATTCAAGAATGCATGGGATAGGCACATGGAAATGACCAAGCTAGGGGTGGTGAGGGGCTTGTAGCATCTAGGGTACCGTACGCATTAGAAAGAGGGTTAGGGCAGGCTGGATGGGCCGCAAGATCTTTATCTGCCGACATCTATGTATCTATTCTCTTTATCAGATTTGTGTATCACCTTGAATTTAAATGGCTGTAGTGCCAGGTACCACCTTGTGATTCTGGATTTTTTATCTTTTATTTGGTTAAGCCAACAGAGAGGATTGTGATCTGTTATAAGTACAAAGTCAGTTCCTAGCAAATTAACTTTTAGGACTCCATGGCCCACTTTGCTGCTAAACATTCCTTTTCAATGGTGGAATACCTTTCCTCTCTGTCATGCAACTTCCTACTTATGTACAGAATAGGATGTTCTATTTCATCTATATTTTGACCCAGTACTGCACCTAGACCTACCTCTGATGCATCTGTTTGTAACAAAAATGGTTTCTCAAAGTCTGGGCTTCTTAAAACAGGGGCTGAACATAATGCAGCCTTAATGGCATGACAAGCTTCATCACACTCTGGGGTACATTTCACGTTATTCGGGTACTGTTTTTTCATGAGTTCTGCGAGGGGAGTAACTAACTCTGCAAAGTTGGGAACAAATCTCTGATAATAATCAGCTAGCCCTAAAAATGACCTGACATGTTTCTTTGTTTTAGGAACAGGACTGTTAGCTACAGCTTCTATTTTTTTTTTTTTTTTTTACTTTATTTCTTTATCTCCGCCTTCCTATTCTCGGAGCCCTCTCCTTTCTTCCTCTCAACCCTCCATCCCACCTCGGGGGATCTGCCCCTAGAGTGCCTCCTTCTCTCCCCTGCACAGTGGGGTCTGTCCCTCTTCTGGTGGTCCTGGATGGCTCCGAGAGGCTATCATCTAGGGCTTGCCGAGAGATGTTTTCCCTTTTTCTCCCTAGTTTCTCCTACCCTCTGGGACGTCGAGCGCTAGGACGTATGTCGCGAGTGGTGGCGTGCTGACACAAGCCAGACCTCTCATGCGCCATCGACGTCCCCCTTCCCCGACTCCGGCGAATGGAGCCACCTCCATCCCTTCAATTGTCGGTGCTTCCACCGGCTGCGAAGGAGATGTAGAACACAGATGCGTTCTCGGTTCCACCCTGAGGAGAGAGCATCCGTTGGGGACGCTTCGATCCTCCTCGTCCCTGCTGACTCCGGCCACCCGAGTTCGTTCCCGAACCCGGGTCGCCGGCGTAGCATGAGGTGTGGCGTCCAGCGCCACTGGTTTCCTAAATGCCCAATGCACACTTGGTAGGATTAATTGTCAGATCTGCCTTTTTGATCGATTGGATAACTACTTGTAGGTGTTCCAGGTGGCTTTTCCAGTTTGGACTATACACCACAACATCATCCAGGTACGCAACACAATAATCAGTGTGAGGTGATAAAATTACATCCATGTATCGCTGGAATGTAGCTGGCGTACCATGTAAACCAAATGGCATGGTGGTGAACTGATAGAATCCAACAGGTGTAGCAAATGCAGTTGTGACTCTGGATTCTTTAGCTAAAGGGATTTGCCAGTAACCCTTGGTGAGATTGAGGGCACTGATATACTTTGCACTCCCCAGTCTGTCCACCAAATCATCTATTCTGGGCATAGGGTAACTGTCAAATTCTGATACTTGATTACGTTTCCTAAAATCAAGGCAGATTTTAACACCCCATTCTTTTTTGTTTACAATTACCACTGGAGATGATCAAGCACTCCTCAACTCTTCTATGATACCCAATTCTTTCATTTTTTGTATTTCCTTAACCACGTCAGCTGGTAACCGTTCTGGTAACCTGTATGTCTTTTGCCTAATAGGGTGAGCATTCCTTGGCACTATTATATGCTCTACCCCTTTTGCTCGGCCTGGTACTGTGGTAACAGTACTGTTAAGTCTTTAGCAAGTTACAAACTTCTGCGGTTTGTTCGGGGGTTAAGGAAACATTCACCTTTACAGCGTAAGCAGTTATAGTTTGTTCCAGTCTATCATAAGTTACATCAATATCTTCTGGTAAAATTAGCAAAGCAGCTTTTGGCATTTTTTCAACCCATTTCTTGAGGAGGTTAGCATGGTATATCTTGATAGGATTTTTCCTCTCTGGGGTCTCAATCTCATAGTTAACGGTGCCAGTATGTCTAAGCACTCTATAAGGCCCTTGCCACTTCATTAACGGTTTATTTTCTGTTGTGGGTAACAGTGGCAAAACCTTTTCACCTGGCTCCTGGCTCAAAAACATGTTCTTTTACCCCATGGTCATAATATACCTTCTGCTGGTTTTGGGCCTCCTCCTGATTACTATGGGCAATTTCAACATATTTTGCCAGCTTCTTTCTTAGTGCACACATGTAAAATGTTATAGATTGTTTCTGAGTGGGGTTATCTCCCCACATTTCTTTTAACACATCTAGTGGCCCTCTTGGCTGCCTCCAATACATCAATTCAAATGGTGAAAATCCTGCTGATACCTTTGGCACTTCTCTGTAAGCAAAAAGTAGGTAAGGCAAGTATTGGTCCCAGTCTTTCCCCTCCCCTTTTACAAACCTTTTTAACATGCATTTTAGGGTTTGGTTAAAATGCTCAACAAGTCCTTCTGTCTGAGGGTGATAGGGGGAGGTTCATATGGCAGTGATACCTAGTAGTCTGTACAGCTCCTTAAGTAATGCAGTACCAAAATTACTACCTTAATCAGTAATAATTTCTTTAGGAAAGCCCAGTCTGCTGAAAACTTTTGCAAGCTCTGCTGCCACTTTTGAAGCTGTGACAGTATGCATTGGAACTGCTTCTGGGTATCGAGTAGCATAGTTGCATACTATCAGGACAAATCTATTACCCTTTTTACTTTTGTCTAAAGGACCAAACACATCCATTGCAATTCTCTCAAAAGGCACATCTATCAAGGGTAGGGGCACCTTGTCTTTTCTAGTGACTGAGGCTACTTTCTGACACTGAGCACAGGAATTACAATAGGTAGCAACAGCTTCACGAATTCCAGGCCAGTAAAATCTATGCAGCAATCTGGCAAGGGTACGATCCCTCCCTAAGTGACCAGCCATAGGACGATCATGTGCTATCTGTAGAAACTCTGTTCTATACTTCTGTGGTCTAACCAATATTTCTGTCTGTTCCTGTGTCTGAGGTTTAACCCAAACTCTGTACATTAACCCATTACAGTTTTTAAACATTGGTTCACCCTGTTTTGGTTTCACCCCCAGCTGCTTAAAATAACCCTGGAGAGAAACACTGTAAGCTTGTTCTGAAAAAAAAATCACAATCAGTGATCAGTTTAGTTTCAGCATTATCATGTTAACCCCTTATGTCTATCAGTCATTTGTTGCCACAGTTTCTTCAGGCATTGGCTTTCTTTCCTGGATTTCTGGATCTTGGAGCTGTTCTGAAGTCTGAATCAAAGTCAATGAAAGGAAAAGTGTCCCCACCATCTGAGATTTTCTTTGCCTGAGCTCTTGTTACCACTGCTGCTGAAACTGCAGGGTTCAGTTCCTCTGAGATTAACTTAGTAAATCCTGGACAGTCATTTCCAGTAATCACGGATACAGGTAACTTAGGTACTACCCCGACTTTAATTTGGTGTGACATACCCTTAATGGTCAGAGTCATTTGGGTGGTGGGATAGTATCGAGTGTCCCCGTGCATGCAGATGACACCAGTACCTGACCCTTTTGCACAGTGTTTTCCTAGCACTTCAACATGCACTAGGGTTTGTCTGCTTACCGAATCAATGAGTCCCTTTACAGTTTTATCCCCCACTTTCACATCTATTAAGTACTTGCCCCAATTTGCTAAGGACAAATCTACTCTAGTGTCACTCTTCTCATGGCAATTTCTTGCAATATGACCTGGCTTATTACAGTTATAGCAAATAACGTCTTTGGACACAGATTTGTTGCCCCCACCACAGTTCTTATCAGAGTTGGAGTTTAAATGGGAAAAAGAGTGTCTTACCGGTGCTTGGCTGTTGCCTTGCTGCTGTGGCATCCATCTGGCCATTTGGTAGTCCTTGACCAAAGAAACAGCATTTTCCCCACTTTCTGGTCACTGTTCCTTTACTCAAAGCTGCACATCTCTAGGTAGGATGTTGATGAATTGTTCCATTGCAAATGTATCGATGATCTGTGGAACTGTTTTGCCCTCTGGTTGAAACCATTTTATCAGGAGTTCTCTGAGTCGGGTGAAGGCTTCTCGAGGATTGTCTACTGAGTTGTACTTCAGAGATCGAAATCTCTGCCCATAGGTCTCTCCTGAGATGTCATACCTTTTCAGGATTTCACTTTTCACCAGGTTATAGTTTTCTGACTGTGCAGTGTCCATACTGCTGTAGGCAAACTGGACTTTCCCTGTCAGGTAGGGTACCAGTCTGATTGTCCATTGCTGCTTTGGCCATTGGCAGGTTGTGGCAACTCTTTCAAAAGTTGTCAGGTATGCCTCAATATCATCCGAGGGACACAACTTTGTATGTTTAATGGCTTTTAAGTTACTTGTTTTGTTGCTGCATCTCTTCTCTCATCTGCTGCTTCTCTTCTCTCCTCTGTTTCTCCATCTCTTTTTGTTGTATAGCCCACCATTTGAAAAAGGCAGTCAAGCTTTCAGGCTCTGTCACTGCCTGTTCTTTTTCCATAACTTGTGCTGGCTGTACAATCTCAGCTTGGACTTCTGTCTCTGCTAGTTTGGCTGCCATTCTCCTGGTAACCACTCCTGGACTTGCTGCTGCAGAATCCATACTTTTCTCTATGCTTCCCTGATACTAGGTCCAGTACCCATGCATAAAACTCCTGGCTTAGAGTATGGACGTTGTAAATTCCTCTTCCCACACCATCTGTTGAGGCACAGGTCAGGAAGCATAGGAAAAAACAGGAGCAGTTGTAGTATCCACAGAAAGTGGTTATTAGTACTAACAATAACATTAAAAGTAAAATTGTTCAGAATAACTATTTACAAAAGCAGAATAAACAGAGAAGCTCCGTCTGAGTTTTCCTTCGATCTCTGTGTGTCTCCTGCAAAAAATTGCAGCTCTGTCTTCTAAGTTTTTGCAACTCCCCGTCTTAACAAGCATCCTGTTTTTTTTTCTATAATGTTCTTGTATGTTTCAGGCAGGTGCAGCAAGAACACAATGTCCCAAAACTGAGGCCCCTTCGCCACAGCTTCTGAAACAGGGCTTGAAAACTGCTCTCAGGTTAACCCCTTGCATTCCCAATAGCTTTATGCAATCATCTCAAACTATAATTATATACATTTCAACAGTAATACTACATAATTTCTAAACAGAAGGATTCCAATATCAGTTACCTTTCCACATAATGATTTGCATATATTTTTATACCAGCAGCTATGCAAAGGGGAAAAGACAGAAACAGCAAGAGAAGGTTGAACACCTCCTCCAAAGGATCGAGGAGGTTTCAAAAGTTATTCCGAGAACTTCTAACCATGAATCGGCTATTAGTATTAATCACTCAAACAAAGAAGGACTTAAAATACAGCTTGGCCAAAAAGTACCTATTACCACATCTTCTAAACCCTCCCAGGCTCTGGCTTCTCTGGCTACTACCTCAGTACCCCAACCTTCATTAATCTCGGTAGTACCTTGTATAAAAAAACAAGTATATGTCCTGGGAGACACTACAATAAAATATGTTGACCATGCAGTGTGTAATCCTGATAAGGAACACCAAACCTGATCCAGCTATAGAGGGGCTAAAATTGCAGATATTACATCAGTGATTAAATTTATTTTATCACCAGCTGGTGAAAATCCTTTACTGATTATCCATGTTGGAACTAACAATGTTACACGATCCCCACTTCAGCAGATTAAACAGGATTATGTCGTCCTATGCAATGTGTTAATAGAACGTGGCTGTAAACTATGTCCTTCTGAAATCTTACCTGTCCCAAGAGCTACCAGGTACATTACTACCAAAATAAAAGCACTGAATGAGTGGCTCCATAAGTGGTGCTACGGGCAAGGAATAACTTGCCTAACTCACTGGGAGGAATTTGAAGATAGACCATCACTTTTTTTCGGGGACGGCTTACACCTCAGCAGATGGGGCAGTACTATCCTGGGACGTAAGATAGTAACCTTTATAAACAGCCATTTAAACTGATAGAAAAGGGGGAGATTGGGACAACTCCCATATCTCTCATTACCAACCCCTGCTCATCAAATTGGACAAGCCTTAATATTCTATCGTTGAATGCTCGATCACTAACTATCTCTAAATATGCAGAGCTTCACATTTTGACTAAGATTCTAGGCCTAGCCATAATTGCTATTACTGAAACTTGGGGGTAATTCTGACAACAAACAGAGTGTAGAAATTCCTAGCTTTAAACATTTTTACAAAAATAGAGTGGATACAAGAAAAGGAGGAGGGGTTAGCCTATATGTAAGGGACGACATCCCATCCTATGAGTCAACGACTATTGTACAATCTGAAAGTATATGGGTTCATATTAGACCCATAGGCATCCCCCAGCTTCTTACTGGAACTTGTTATCAATCACCTTCCTCCAACATAAATCAAACTAGGCAGTTAGCTGATGAGATCACTCAGATGGCATACAAGGACTCAGTCCTCATACTGGGGGACTTTAATTTTCCCACTATAAACTGGGAAACCCTAACTGGTACTAATCAACATGATGAGCAAATTCTTTCGGGTATCATAAATTTGGGCCTTATTCAAATAGTTAGAGAACCAACAAGGGGAGTAAATATACTTGACCTAGTCATAACCAACTCAGAGACTCATATATTCGATGTTTGGATTTCCAATCCTCTGGGAAATAGTGATCATATGGCCTTATTTTTTTCTATACAACTTTCCCTACAACTCAAAACTAATAAACTCAAAACAAAACATTACCACAGGGCAGACTTTGAAAGTATCAAATACCATCTAAACGCCCTTAACTGGGAACAGATCCTCTCCCCACTGAATACTGAAGAAGCCTGGGACTTACTAAAGACAAAAATCTTTGAACTCGAAAAACAGTATGTCCCAGACAAATATAATAGCAAAGGGAAAATTCCCCCTTGGTTTAATGAAACTATTAAAAAACTAATCAAATACAAAAGTAAACTATTTTCAACTCTAAAAAATGTTCAATAGACCAGAAAGATATTACTTTAGCTAGATACAGGGAGGTAGTTAAAGAATTAAAAAAACAAATCACTTTGGCAAAACGCAATTTAAAATTCAAAATTGTACATGCAAAAGACCATCATAAGGCATTACATTCCTATTTAAATGGTAAAAAAGGCAATAATAACATGATTGGTCCATTAGTCTGTAACAGCATAACCATAACATCTGACACGGAAACAGCCACGGAACTAAATAAGTATTTCTCATCAGTTTCTGTCCAAGAATCATCTAACACACTCCACTTACCACAGCAGTATTAAACCTAGAACCACACAAAATTTCTTCTCAAGATATACAGGGGATATTAGACTCATTAAAACAACATACAAGCTCTGTCCCTGATAATATTAGTTCCAGATTTCTTCTAGAGACAAAAGATGCAATTACTCTGCCTCTAACAATTATTTTTAATAAATCTCTTCATGAATCTTCAGTCCCTGCGGATTGGCGTACTGCCATTGTTACACCCATTTTTAAACAGGGTTCACACTCAAAAATTTAAAACTATCAGCCTATTGTCTTACGTCTGTACCACGTAAACTAATGGAAAAAAATCATCAAACAACTGGAAAGTGAAATGGCAACATTAAATATTAATGTGTACCAACATGGTTTTAAAACAGGCTTCTCACGCACCACTAACTTGCTCTCTTTTTACAACCATATCAGTTCTAGCCTTGACTGTAACATACCTATGGATGTTATTCTTCTGGACTGCAGCAAGGCATTTGATAAAGTGTCACATGTCATCTTGATTAACAAACTCAACCAACTGGGTTTTTCATCACCCATTATATCTTGGATAAATAATTGGCTGAGTAAGAGAACTCAAAGAGTAAGGGTAAATGGCGCACTGTCCGATGTGGGTGTAGTGGATCGGTCCTGGGTCACATTCTGTTTAATTTATTCATCAGCAATACGTACATCTCAGCCAATAACATTATGGTAAAATTTGCAGATGACACCAAACTTAGGGGTAAGGTAAACAACCAGGCTAATAGTTATAACTTAAAATCTGATCTCGCCTTAATTGAGCAATGGGTATACATCAATAAAATGTACTTCAACATTTCAAAATGTGCAGTACTTCATTTGGGGAAAAAACAACCCCAAACAAATATACCATTTAAATAACATTACTATTAGGACCTCCAGCGTAGAAAAAGACCTGGTAATATTGGTAAATGATAAACTATCTTCAACTTCTCATTGTTCCAGAATTGCTAACCAAACAAATGCACTACTACGTAGGATCAATAAAACATTTATTTCTAAATCTGAACAATGCCTTATGACTCTGTATAGGTCTCATGTCAGGCCTCATTTGGATTACGGATCCCCATTCTGGAGTCCTTACTTAAAGTCTGACATTAATAGAATTGAACAAGTTCAACGCAGAGCCACCAAACTAGTACCCCATCTCGTTCATTTAGAATATGACACCAGACTTCAAAAACCGGGATTATATTCCCTTAAGTGAAGACAAACTAGAGGAACCCTTCTGCAGTTGTTCAAGATCCTTAAATCTCCAGTTTAAATGACACAATGTGGCATTGCTTACTCCACAAGGAAGATTGTGGCTAGACTTCATAATAAACAACTAGAAGTAAAAAAGGTAATTAACAACAAAAGGTTACATTTCTTTAGCATTAGAACACCTACAATATGGAATACATTACCCCAGGATACTGTTGACTCACCAACTATTACAATTTTCAAAAACAAACTTGATAAATAGATGGAAGAACAGGATTTGGGTTAATGTTCCATATATGTAGGACAATCTCGATGGGCAAACCGCCTCCTTTTGTCCTGCAAACCAAGTAACCAAGAGAGACAGTGACAGGCAAAGAACTGCAAAACTGTCAGGGTGATCAAGTCCTAGGTCTCATGAGAAAATTTGGTTGCACAACCAGACAGACAAGAGACAGGAAAGGAAAGAACAGAACAGATCCCTGCATTCAAACTCTCCATAACAACTGGGACAGGGTCCTATTCAATCCTGTCACAATATGCAGAAGTGATTCCTGAGGAGACCAGGTGCTGCTTACTGTTAAATCGTCCAGGTGTGCTCCCCCCAGGAGGGAGGCATCTGTGGTGATGATGGATGAAGGAGCCTCTTGACAGAAGGCTATTCCTTCTCTAAGGTTGTCCCTGTCCTGCCACCATTGCAGGGCCTATGGGAAGACTTTTGTGACGGGCACTAATCTGGCAAGAGGATCCCCTCCTCGGAGACCAAAGAGATCGGAGGTGGAACTGAATGTCCCTCATTTGAAATCTGGCCCCTGGCACTGCAGCTGGGGCAGCTGCCATGTGGCCTAAGAGCTGCAGAAACTTCACTGCTGGTCTGGGCCTGGTGCATCTGAAAGAGCCTGTCAGCTCCAGAATGTTGTGCACCCTGTCCTGTGGACAGAAATCCTTCCCGTGCAGGGTGTGCAGCTCTGCTTCAATGAATTTGAGGACCTGGACGGGTTCTAGCTGGGACTTTTGGGCATTTACCAGGAATCCCAGAGAATGTAAAGTGTCCTGGGTGAGGGCTAGAGTCCCTGGTGTGCTGAAGAGACTGTTTTACGACTAGCCAGTTGTCTATGTAAGGGAACACTGTAACTCTCACCCTTCTAAAGTGTGCCACGACCACTGCTAGAAGATTGGTGAATGTCCTGGGATCAGACGTTAGGCCGAAGAGAAATGCTGACAACTGGTAGTGACCAGAGGGCAACCTGAATTTCAGGTACTTTCCGTGGCTGTGTCAGATGGTAAGGTGGAAGTGGGCATCTCTGAGGTCCAGAGATGCCAGCCATTCCCCTGTTGCAGGGTGGGAATGATCATGGCCAGGGTACCCACCCTCAACTTTTCCTTTGTCAAATGCTTGTTCAGAAGCCTGAGATCTAAAATGGGTCACCAGTCCACATTTTTGTTTTGGGTAAGGAAATATCTGGAGCAGAAATCTTTCTCCTTTTGCAACAGGGGGTCAGGCTCTACTGCCTTGATGTACAGTAGGTTGGCAACTTCTGATTCTAACAGAGCTTTTTCTTCGGAGGTTGCCAGGCTGAAGTGCATGGTCTGCAGTCTGGGAAATATTTTGAAACTTAGGGAGAGGCCCTGGCTCACTACCTCCAAGACCCACTTGTCTGTGGTGATGGCTTGCCATGCTTGAGGAAGTGAGCCAACCTACCTCTTATGGGGTGAGGGGAGGTGACCTGTGCCAAGTATGTCAGGGATTCTGCTGGGGCTGGGACTTGACCTGAGGTGCTGGGTCAGTCCTCCTTGCAGCCCTCCTACCCCTGCCTCTAAAGTAATCTCCTGTTTGCTGGAAGTCTTGCATTGCTTGAGCCTGGAAGAAGTGTCTGGTGTAAGGGCTCCCACCCCTGCCTCCTCTTCCATGGGGCTTTTATGATGTGGAAGGCTTGTCCTGAACTGAGTTACTCCTATAGGTGGCTTTGTATTCCTCCACCTTCTTCATATAGGCCTCAGTTTTGTCCCCACAGAGAGAAATGTTCTCACAGGAGAAATCCATTATCTTAGACTGGGTGTCCTGGGGCAGGTTGGTAACCATGAGCCAGGCAAATCTTCTCACGGAGATGGCAAGGGCCATGAGCTTGGAAGCTGTCATTGACATCCACTGCCATGTGAAACTGGTGCTTAGTGCCCTCTAAGTGGATCTGGCTGTTTCAGTTAGGTCAACTGCCACATTCTATGTGACCTTGTCAGTCATGGCCAAAACAGAGGACCAGAGAGTCTTTTGGTATTGTGCCATATAAGCCATGTAAGTGGCTTGCCTTAGAAGAAGGGAAGCCACTAGGAACTCTTTCTTCCTCATACTGTTCAGCTTCCTGGAATCCTTGTCTGGTTGGTGAGAGACCAAGGGCACCCTGGCCTTATCTCAGGCCGCTGCCTGTACCACTCCCTCATGATCTAAGTGGACAAAAAGAAAATCAGCATTTGTCCTAACTGATATTTCTTGTCCGCTTTCCTGGCCACTCCAGGTATGGAGGTGGGGGTTTGCAGGATCTTGAGGGTAGCCTTTTTAAGAGACATGTGACTAGGCAGCAAAAGTTGTTTTGTGGGGGCTAGCCCGATATCTAAGAACTCAGCTTCCTCCTCATCCTCCACCGACTTTTGTGTGGTAAGGTTGAGGGTATCTACCATTTGTCTCACAAATGCATAGTGAGCCGAGTAGTCATCTGGTCCCTGTTGTGGGGAACCGAAGTCCTGCTCTGGAGAGACTTCGGGCTCAGTGGGTTCTCCTTCCTCTTCCTCCTTCGGTTCTTCACATAGAAATACAGGTCCTAGCTAGGGGGAGCCAAAAGAGGAAAGTACAGTTACGTAAGAACTTACCGTAACAGTAGATCTTCGAGAACAGCTCTTGCAGCAGGTTACACATTAGGACTGAAGCCGGCAGGCGTCAGGACCCCACGGAAAAATTCTAGCTAGCTATCTTCAGCGGGGACCGCCCCGACGTCGGTCCCGCCTCCGACGTCAGGCGTGGTACTTAAGGGGGTGGTCCCGCCAGATTCCCCAGTTCTCCCGCCGGAGACTCCCGGCCGCAGGATGACATCAGAGTGGGAGACCGAGGATCCACCATCAGAGGATAATAAAGGAGGAAAATCCCAACATGAAAAGGCAAAGCCATGCCTCCTCCAAGGGGGAAGGTGGGCGGGAAGGTACCTGCTGCAAGTGCTGTTCTCGAAGATCTACTGTTACGGTAAATTCTTACATAACTGCACTATCTTACTTCGAGACACAGCTCTTGCAGCAGGTTACACCATTAGGACTGATTCCCAAGCAGTAACGCTGCCAGAAATTCCGGGAGGAGGAAAAATAGAAAGTACATTCCAGGTCCTGAACCTAGGACAGGAGACCCTGTAGCACCGCAAGGCCGAAACCAGCTCTGCGCTGAGAGGCGATGTCTAGGCTATAATGCCTGATAAAGGTATGCACAGAGCTCCAAGTGGCTGCAGCACAAATAGCAGAGGTGGAGACGTTTCTTAGTGCTGCAAAGGATGTGGCCACACCCTTAGCAGAACGACCCCGGACAGAGCCCGGGAGGGGCTTTTGTTTGATATCATAACAGTATGAAATACACTGGACAAGCCAGCGAGACAGAGACTGTCTGGATACTGATTGGCCCATCATTCTCTCAGAGAAGGAAACAAAAAGCTGTTCAGAACTACGAGAGGGTTTAGTTCTGTTGAGGTAATACCTCAGGCTGCGGTGAACATCCAGGGTGTGGAGCAAAGCCTCTCCTCTATTAGAATAACTCAAGAAGTAGACCGGAAGGTCAATATCCTGGTTTAGAGAGAGTGAAGAGACCACCTTAGGTAAAAACTTAGGATTCGTCCTCAGGGATATTCTGTCCCGGTGGAAAACTAAATAAGGCTCTTTGCACATAAGAGCATGAAGCTCAGAAATTCTTCTCGCTGAAGTAACAGCAACTAAAAATAACGTTTTCCATGACAGAAAACGTAGCTTGCAATCCGCGGCAGGTTCAAAGGAGGGAGCGTGAGCTGTTCCAGGACAAAGAGCAGATCCCATGGAGGCACAGGGTCCCTAATGGGAGGCCTAAGGTGTAACACTCCCCTAAGAAATTCCCGAGAGGCGTCCAATTGAGCTACTGTACGATGTCCCACCGGGAGGTGATAGGCAGAAATGGCACAGAGGTGCACCTTAATAGAGGAGTAGGCTAGGCCTGAATGAAAACGGGAGAGGAGGTAATCCAACACTACTCCCACAGGACAACCTAAAGGGGAAAGATCACAAGCTCGTGACCATAAACAAAAATGGCGCCATTTCATGGCGTACGTCGCATGCGTTGCCGGCTTTCTGGCTGCAGAAAGAACCTCTGCAACCTCTTGCGAGACCCCGTGATGCAAGATGGCTATGTCTCTAGGAGCCAAGCATGCAGGTTCAGAGAGCGTAGGTCCGGATGGACTAATGAACCTTTCTCCTGAGACAGGAGGTGGGAGCTGAGCTAACGGAGCCGGGGTTCCCAGATAGTTGTACCAACAAAGGGAACCAGATCTGTCTGGGCCAGAACGGGCCACCAGGATCATGAGTGCATGCTCCCGCGCAGTTTGAGAAGAACTCTGGATCAATGGGAAGGGAGGGAAAGCGAGAGAAATCTGTTCCCAGGAGAGGGATAACGTGTCCTCACCAGAAAACACCAGGCCCTGGATCTAGCGAGCAAAAATTGGGCAGTTTTACGTTGGATGGGGATGCGAACAAGTCTAGTTCTGGAATTCCCCAATGAAGAAACAGATCCTCTGCTACCTCTTGAAGAAGTTCCCACTCGTGGACTCTGGCCTGGGATCAACTCAGGCCGTCTGCAACTGTGTTGTCCACCACGGGAACATGCACAGTGATCAGATTTGTGCCGTGTCCGATTACCCAATCCCACACCCTCATGGCCTCCCTGCAAAGGGGGTAAGAGTGTGCGCCTCCTTGTTTGTTGAGGTAATACATCACCGCCGTGTTGTCTGTCTGAAGCAGGAGAGTACACGGTGGGATTACTGACTGAAAAGCCTGCAGGGCATAGAGAACCGCCCTCATCTCTAGGACATTGATATGGAGATTAGCTTCCAACGGGGTCCACGTACCCTGGGACTTTACCCCATCCAGGTGCGTCCCCCACCCAAGACCTAAGGTGTCCGTGGTGAGGGTTACCTCCGGGGACGGCGCTACGAACAGGACGCCCGTGGAGAGCGACCCTGGGACTAGCCACCACTGTCAGTCTCGGATCACTGAGTTTGTGATCCTGACCGGATGCTGCAAGTGGTCTTGCCTTTGGTCCCATTGCACTTTGAGCATCCACTGGGTTACCCGCATGTGCAGCCTTGCGAAAGAGACAGTAGGATTGGCCGCAGCCATGTGTCCGAGCAAGCGAAGGACCGACCTGGCAGGTACGATCTTGTTCGACGACAAATCCCTTATGAGGGATCTTGATGCGCCCGCTCTGTCGTCCGGAAGAAAAGCTCTTCCCTGGACAGTGTCCAGTACTGCGCCTATAAACTGCAGTTTCTGCGACGGTACCAGGAGAGACTTCTCGTAATTTATGAGAATGCCCAGAGATTGGAACAGATCCTGGGTGCTCTGGACCGCGAGAGACAACGCCTCTCTGGAGGCGGCCATGAGAAGCCAGTCGTCCAGGTACGGGAATGCATAGTGGCCCTGTCTCCTCAGAGATGCTGCCACAACTGCCATGCACTTGGTAAAGACCCTTGGTGCGGATGACAGTCTGAACGGAAGAGCTCAGAACTGAAAGTGGTGGTCGAGAAACTCAAAGCGCAGGAACCTCTGGTGCGCCTGAGCTATAGGGATATGCAGGTATGCGTCCTGCATGTCTAGAGACGCTAAAAAGGCGTCCTGTTTTAGCATGGGAATATGACCCGGAAGAGTCACCATGCGGAATCTCTTGTAGGCGACCGACACGTTGAGGTCGCTGAGGTCCAGAATCGGACGGAGGTCCCTTGTTTTCTTGGGAACCAGGAAGAAGTGAGAATAATATCCTTGTCCTCTCTGGTTCTCTGGGACGTACTCTATCGCTCCCTTTCGCAGGAGTGCGAGTACCTCTTGCCAGATCAAACTTTTGTGCTGACCCGGATACCGGGAGAGCAAAGGAGGCCTCGAGGGTGACTTTTCTGCGAATTCTATAAAGTGGCCTAGACT
Source organism: Neoceratodus forsteri (assembly GCA_016271365.2). Taxonomy (NCBI): domain Eukaryota; kingdom Metazoa; phylum Chordata; order Ceratodontiformes; family Ceratodontidae; genus Neoceratodus; species Neoceratodus forsteri. Next base: position 272,414,702 of record CM028130.1, on the reverse strand, counting down.
GACCAACTGAAGAACCCACCTGTCGGTGGTTATAGCCTGCCATCCCGGCAGGAAGTTCGCAATGCGACCCCCGACAATGATTTCCCGTTGATCCTGAGGGGCGGGGGCCGGAAAGGAGTCAGGCTGTGGCAGCAGATGGGCCCGCTGGCTGGGCCGGCCTAGGAGAACGCTGACCTCGGCTGGCGGGCTGTTTTCCCTGGGTTCTGCGGAAGCTGGAGCCCCTCTGATGTGTAGCGGAGCGGGGCTGCTGCCTCTGTGTCCGCCCATGAAAACGGCTTTGGTTCCTACAAAAGGAACCAAGCTTGGGTCGGTACATGGCTTGAACCGACCTCACCGCTTTCCTCGCTTCTTGAAGTTTGGTAATGATCTTCTCAGAAGGATTACCAAACAAGACTTCTCCCTCGAACGGAGCATCCATAATGTTCTTCGGGACGTCTGGGGTAAAACCAGAGACGCGTAACCAGGAGTGTCTCCGGAGGCATACGCCAGAAGCTGCTGCTTGGGCCGATGAGTCCGCGGAGTCGTACGCGGCTCGAAGCACTTGGGTCCCCACGTCTGAACCCGTACGGAGGAGCTGAAGCATCTCCTCCTTCTGCTCACCTTCCGGCAGCTTTTCAGCCACCTCCAGACCCTGTTCCCACAAAGCGTTCTGGAATTGAACCATGTGGGTCAGATAATTCAAGGATCTGATGGCGCATGTAGCAGAAGCATACGTGCGCCTGCCCAGTGCGTCCAGCTGCTTGGACTCTGGGTCCGGTGGCAGGGTGCTCAAATGTTGCGGCCTCTGTGACCGGTCATGTGAGGCTGTGATGACCAGAGAATCGGCCTGAGGCTGCTGCGTCAAGTACTGGTCATCCTTAGGAGCCTTGTACAAGCGATCAGCTTTTTTCGGCATCGCCGGGAGCGAATGTGGACGCTTCCACGCTGCCTTGGTGACGTCCACGAAAGTGTCCACCAAGGGTGGTACCACCACAGGCTTGGAGTCCTTCTGCTGAAGATATTTGGTGAGGCGTAACCTTTCGGGGTCTAGCTTTTCTGCATCCCATCCCATGTTCTCTTGGATATGTCTCATAATATCCATGAACGAAGGGTCATCCGGAGGAGATCTCGGCGTCTCACGTGGGTCCGGAGAAGGGATGGAGAGAGGAGATGGGGATCTAGAGGAAGAGTAGACTGATCCCGTGTCCTCCGTCGACGGCGAACGTCGGTGTCTCCTGGATCTCTTGGGGCTGGGTGACCCAGAAGAGGATTTCGACGGAGGTCTCCATTTTTATGATCTTCCCCTGGGAGAGGATCTAGGCTCCCGGGGGGGAGGTAAACGGCCTGCCGACCCCGATGGTGAAGGGGGTGCAGGAACCGGAGAAGGAGGAGGAAGAGGAGGAGGAGGAGGAGAGGTGGGGACCATGTCCCTCTTAATGGTGTCCCACCAGTAAGTGAAGAGATCCTTCACTTCCACTAAAGAAAGGCCGGACGAAGGCCCGGGCGCCGGTGGGCAGTCGTCGGGTCCCGGCGTCGGTTCCACAGGGGCCTCGGGTAAGGGCGAGGGTGCCCTGGGAGTTTCGAGAAGCCGGGGTCACCCGTCTGGTCCTCGGGCTGCGTTAAGTCCTCCTCAGTTAAAGACTCCTGACCGACGTCGGTCGGAGGCGTCAGGACCCTCTTTCAGGAGGAGCAGACGTCGGTCCCCCTACCGGGGTCCGCTGGGATGGTTTTGCCGGCGACGGCTGTCCGGCTGACGGCGGCTCCAGGGAGGAATGACACACGGCCGACGACGGTCGTGCCGGCGTCTGGTCTACAGGTCTCTTTAAGGGTGTGAGCTCCAAGGTTTTCCGAGGAGGCACAGAGGAAGACCGGACGTCGGGAACCAAAGGGCGGGAACCCAACTTGTGATGATGGTGGTGGCGCTCCCCGGACTTCGCCAAGGCCTTGGATGAAGAAGACAATGACGGCCTGGCGGACTTGGCCTGAGAAGAAGGCTTCCTTACCGCAGCCGGGGGAGGCTGAGAGCTGGCCCTGGAAGGAGAGCGGTCGGACCGAGAACCGGAGCTGCGGGGCTCCGAAGCCCTGGAAGGGGACCTGGAAGGGGCCTTCTCCCTTCTTTTCTCCACGTGCTTGTGGGATTTAGAAGATGATTCCCCCTTGGAGGACATGGTCTTCAGCTTTTCCTCCAACAAAAAAGCCTGAAGGGCCTTCTGACGTCGGATCCTAGTTCGACTGTTGAACCCTTGGCAGAACGAACAAGCCCAGGTATCGTGGTCTGGGCCCAGGCACCGAACGCAGGCCGTGTGGGGGTCCTTGAAGGGGATCTGTTTCCTGCAAGCACACTTGGAGGAGTGACCGGAGGTCGGAGAGGACATCGGCAACAATCTTGCTTGAAGAAAATAAATTTCCCGAAGAAAGCTCTGAACCACGGCGTCCGCAGCTAGACTGTAACGGTCGAGACATGCAAGTCGGCGGCGGGGAAGAACTGGGGGAATCTGGTGGGACCGCCCCTTAAGTACCACGCCTGGCGTCGGCCCCAGGCGGGACCGACGTCGGAGCGGTCCCCGCTGAAGATAGCTAGAAGAATTTTTTCTCAGGTCCTGACGCCTGCCGATGCCAGTCCTAATGGTGTAACCTGCTGCAAGAGCTGTGTCTCGAAGTAAGATCAGAGGGAATCAGGGGAATCGGAGGGGGGACCAGGGAACCGGCAGTGTGGAGGGCCCGTAAAACCTGTAGGGCTCTAGCAATGTCCTTAACTGAGGGCATGGCTGGTCTGTCCACTGAGAATACCTTTGCTTTTCCAGCAGGAGGTGCATCAACATGTTTTCTTTCTGTTTGCATTTGGCAGGAACCGGTTCCGCAGCCAGTTCTATAGTCCTCTTGGATTTTGAAGCCTCACCCTTATCGGAGGGTTTGGGGTCCACTGACTTTTTAGATTGATCTTTTTTAGGATGGGAGGAAGAAGCCTCTCCTGTAGGCTTTGAAGAAGGGGAAGTAGTAGGGGAAACCATTTTATGAAGCCCTTCTGACCTCTTTTTAAGTGTCTTAAGGCAAAAGGTTTTACAAATCTCAGTTAACAAAAATGCAACTAGGATTGAGACACTCTAAACAAAGATCATGTCTGTCTGCTTTGGCAATGATCTGCCCACACAGAATACAATTTTTAAAACCAGTCAGTCCTGTTCTCTTTTTGGGAGTCTCTGGCATTGAAATACAGATCCAAAAGGAGGAAAAAAAGCACAGAGAAAAAACGCTTGATTCTAGGGACGTGGATATGGTGTACTTATCCACACATTCTGGTAGTGTCCTTTCCCCTTTAAGTGATGCTGTAAAGTCTTCAAGCTGGCTCCTCCCAACCTACCGGGTGGTATAACACTAGGCTCAGACTCCATGACACCAGATCTTCCTTTCTGCTGGAAGAAGCAGGTTCCCTCCTTACTGCCCCCGCACTGAGTAGGCCCTAGCACTACAAATCTTTGGATTTGCTTCCAAACTGCTTAAGCTCTTTAAGTTCTTATCTTCAGTTTGATCTTCAATTGCAGTCACTATGGACAAAGAGTACTCGCCCGGATTTCGCTGGTGCACATGCGGGCAGAAAATTTCATGTACCAACCCCCACACCATGTGTGTCTACTGCCTGGGACATGAGCACGATAGATACTCAGGCATGTGACATTTGCCGATCATTTCATGTGACTGTCTTTGAGGACCACCTAGCTCACCTGCTGTTAGACTGACTGGATAAACAACATCCACCGGTCAAATCCAAGGATGCCCATTGGATGGTCTCTGTGGCTGCGGGGTCCACTGAACAGTTGAAACAACTTACAGCCTTCGAGGAGTGGCTTGGGCCGCTGCGCAGTCCTCTTTGGCTTCAGCATTTATGCTGCTCAAGTTGGTCTCCACTTATTCAGGTTCCTTTAAGGAGCTGTACCAGTCTCTCCCTACTAAGGCACTGGGCCCCTGGGGTTCGCACAGCTCCTGTTCTCGCAAGAAGGAGTCCAAGAAAAAAAAGGAGAAGAATCACTATCGACGTTCTTGGGACCAGGAATGTTCTCGGTCTCAGGAACCCCAGGTTTTGACCATGGTTGAAACCGCAGCCTTGGCCACTGGCTTCATGGAGACCTCGATAGGCCAGTTGGTTGAGACACCGGCCAACGATGCGGCTGAGATTTTTCTCAACCCTGTTGACCGGTTGTCCTTAGAAGAGCCGACAACTCTCTGTATTGGACTGTGGTCCTGCTGGTGACCACCGAAGGGACTAGCTCAGCCTGCTGAGCCAGACCCTCCAGTCACCAACCCAGACCAGGAGGAGCCACAGCTCTCCCTGGCTCCCTCCGAGATCCCTCGTTGGCACCCCTGACTGCCGAGGTCGAGGTCTAGAGTCTTCCTCCTCATGGGTCAAGCAGGTCCCCATTGGCAGTCTTGCTCTCGATGCCATGGGAACTGCACCACCGCTATTCGCCATCTGCCCTTGGTGAGGAGAGAGGTTTCGCTAAGTTGCGTTGATCTCAAGATCTCATGTAGCAACAGTTGGTGTTGGCTGGTCCGAAGCTGACCCTGGCTCCCACACCGGCCATCTCTTGGCTGTCGCCCAACAGGCCAACACTGACACCCCCAGCTGGGCTGGTCGACACCAGCCTTCCCCCAGCAGAGCCGGTCTAGGTTGTCCCAGCTAGGCCGAAGCTAATCTCTCCTCTGATTGTGGTGGAGCCGCCACCCATGCAGCTGTCGACCGGTTGCTCAGACTACGAAGTCTTGGCCAGCTAAGGGGCTTCCCCATCGGCTTTTGGTCACTCTCACACCTGACCGTCCCCGGCAGGTCTAGAGTGACTTGGGCTGTTGGTCACATTATGCGGACTCCTCAGAGTCTGAGGATTTCTCATTGCATGCCCATCAGGTTAACATGGAGTCCGTAGGGGATCTCTCGATGGAGGAAGGGCCCTTTTCCTTCATGGACATCTTCTGTCTCTTGTCCGAGTCAAGGGGGAGGAAACTAGAGCCCATCCAGAAGCAGGTTCGCTATTCCCTCACAGAGATTCTGGGCAAAGGGGACTCTCCAACAGAGGCTTCCCCAGTGGCTGACGCCACTGTCAGCCCTGCCCTGGAGCTATAGCAGCACCCCACCTCCTGCCTTGCGCCCTCAGCCCGGATGGCCTGCAAATATGCGGTGTCCACCAGTACCCTCTCAGGGTTCATGGAGCACCCCTCAGCCAAGGGGTTGGTGGCCGAATCCGTGTTTCAGCACTTGAGCAATACTGGGGATGTCAGCAGGCCACCAGATAAGGAGTCCAAGAAATTGGACCACTCGGCTAAAAAGGTCTATGCTGCCTCCTTGATTGGACTCCTCCAGGCAAGCTCAGCTGTCTTGATGGCACACCTCTCCCATGCCCTCTTGGAGTCCCTGGATGAGGTGATTCCTCACCTTCCTATGGACCTCCACACCACGGTCAAGCAGGTCTGAGACTAGGGCCGGCCCTGGCCAAGCAGCATCTTCAGATAGCTCTGAACATTGGAGATTCCTTTGCTCGCTCGGTGGCGGCTGCAGTTGCCATGCACCATAGAGCTTAACTGCGGATCTCGACCTTCATGGCAGACACTCAGCACAAGCTGACAGATGTTCCGTTCTTAGGCATTGATCTGTTTGGACCAATGTGGAAGGTCATCTCCAGCGTATTGAGAAGTCCAGTACCACCCTGGACTCTGTTACATCCCCCCAGAGGGATCCAAAGGGCTCCAAGCAGCAGAAGCATAAGCCCTTTCGGTCCTCCACTCCTGTGGCAAAACCAGCCCAGCAACAGTCTGGCCAGCAGGCTCAGTCCGTGGCCTTGATGGTCTAAAAGCCCGGAGGGAAAGGACCCAGTGGTTCCTCAGCCAGGTCCTCCTCTTCCTCCAAGCCTGCTCAGTGACGGGATGGGGGGTGCCACCCTCATGCCCATCACGCCTCCGCTGGGTCCTCCTGTGGGCGGCGGCCTCACCACTTTCTTTCTGCCTGGTCCGCTATCACCATGGACAGGTGGGTTCAGGAAGTGGTCAGTCATGGTCTGCCTCTGGAATTTGAGCAGTACCCTCCAAGCTGAGCCTGCGCCCCACGGGGGTCTTGATATCCACAGACACTCGATCGGCTCTTCGAGAAGACACAGCCCAGCTCCTCTGCAAGGAGGTCATGGTGAAGGTAGGGAATCCTCTGGAACACCCAGGGTTTGTCTCCAGGTACTTCATGGTGCCAAAGCGGACGGGGGGCTGGTGCCCCATTGTAGATCTGCACAACCTGAACAAATTCCTCAGGTCCTGCACCTTCAGGATGGTAACTCTGTACCATCTCTCAAGCAAGACATGTGATTTTGCTGTCTGGATCTCCAGGACATGTTCTTTCATGTCCCGATCTGTCCATGCCACCAAAGTTTCCTGCACTTTCGAGCCAAGGGAACCCTCTACGAGTTCCAGGCCATGCCATTCGGCCTCTCCTCGGCCCCCAGGGTCTTCACCAAATGCACAGCAGTGGTGGCAGCTTACCTGAGGCACTGAAGGGTTTGACTGTACCCTACCTGGATGACTGGCTGATTGCAGGTCCCTCCAGACAGGAGGTGGAGCAATCCAGGGACCCTGGCCCTCCAGACCTGCGTCGACCTTGGCCTCCTGGTCAATGCGGCCAAGTCATAACTTGTGCCCTCACAGGTGATCAGCTTTATCGGGGCAGAGCTCAACTCTTCCTGAGCCAGAGCCTGGCTCCCGGACAGGACGGAGGTTCTCTCCTCCTTTGCTCGATCATTTTGAGTTGGGCACTTGCGCCCAGCCCGGGACTTCCTGTGTCTTCTGGTTTACATGGCGGCCTGCACCTGCGTGGTCAGATGGGCCCATTGGCATATGCACTTCCTGCAATGGGAGCTGGCCATCCAGTTGTCTCAGTGCAAGGGTCACTTTGTCCAGCTGGTCACTGTGACCCAGAAGATGTGGGACACCCACCAGGGGTGGCTAGTCCCAGAGCATCTGCAGGAAGGGATCCCATTTGTCCGCCAGAGCCGATGGTCATCCTGATGACCGACGTCTCTTTCACAAGCTGGGGTGCCCATCTAAGGGGAACACAGGATCCATGGTCTCTGAACCCCTGAGGAGTCCCGATGCCACATCAACCTGCTGAAGCTGCGAGCAGTTCGGCTGGTGCCGACTGCATTCGCTCCGTTTGTTCAGGGTCAAGTGGTCCAAGTCCAGACGGACAACACCAAGACCATGTACTACCTCAACAAGCAGGGCAGGATGCACTTCCAGACTCTGTACAAGGAAGCTCTCCATGTTTGGACCCTCATGCTCAGCCTGGGAGGCAGATCTCCTAGCCATCAGCTGAGTAGGCAAGGTGTCTCATGAGTGGTCTCTCCATCCGGAGGTAGTTCACAGTCTGTTCCCCCAGTGGGGCATCCCTCAGATGGACCTGTTCACTTCCAGGGAGAAAGCAAAGTTGAGGCTGTATTGTGCCGGCCCCCTCAGCAGCACTCGCTGCAGGGGGATGCCTTCTTCAGGCCATGGACCCCAGGCCTCTTCCATGCTTTCCCTCCACTTCCACTGATTCAAAAGGTGCTACTCAAGGTCAGGAGGGACAAGGCACAGGAAATCCTGGTGGCTCCGGACTGGCCATGCCAGTTTTGGTGCCCCAATATCCTCAGCCTCAGCACCAGGCTCCTGAGGCATCATCCACTACGCCCAGACCTGCTCTCCATCAATCAGGGGAAGGTACTCCACCCGGACCTTCAATCCCTGCACCTGACAGCGTGGTTCCTGAGTGGCTACAGTTCCAGGCTTTGGGTCCCTCTAAAAATGTCCTCACTGAGGTGAAGGCATCTAGAAAGGAATCGACCAGAAAGTGCTGTCTTCAACTGGAAGAGATTTTCCATTTGGTGTGAGGGCTGGACCCCTTGACCTGTCCAGTGGCTAGCATTTTGGACTACCTGTGGTCTTTCTCCAAAGAGGGACTTCGGTCGACGATCCTTAAGGTGCACCTGGTAGCCATCTCTGCTTACCGGGTGCGGGCTGGTCAGCAGTTAGTGGCACAGGAAAAGGTGGTCTGGTGCTATTTCAAAGGCACAGATCACATTTCCCCTCTGGTGCATGAACCACCACCACCTTGGAACTTGTTGCTGGTTTTGGCAAAGCCCATGGGCAAGGCATTCGAACCGAGACACAGGTGTGAGATGTCTCGCCTGTCATGGAAGACCGCCCTCTTGGTGGCTGTCACGTCAGCCAGAAGGATCAGTAAGCTACAGGTGCTTTCGGTGGGATCTCCTTACCTGGTCTTTCACAGGGACAAGGTTTTCTTGTGCCCCAACCTGAAGTTCCTCACGAAGGTTGCGTTGGAGTTTAACCTGAAACAGGTGATGAGTCTTTCGGTGTGTCACTGGGTGTGGGTATAGGATAACACAATTTCAGGCAGACCACAAATCAGGTGCATAAAAAACACAAGGTTGCGTTTATCATTTTATTTTTATCAAGTAAAATATACAGAAAGCAAAATAAGTCAGACAACTGCTTAGCTTCAACAGTTTATAAGGTTTTTCTTTAGCCTAGCATGAATCAAACAGTGTGAAAGCACACACTACCAGGTGGTCTTATCTTTCACCTTCCTCAGTTAGTATTCAACTCTCTATCTATCCTCTCTCAGCACTGAGGTATGGCTTTTTATAAGCTCACTAGAAGCTGGAAAAATTTTCCACTGTCTTTTGATTAACAGCACACATAACATAAAACCAGCCACTAGGGGCCACTGTTACTCCATAGAAAACAGTTATCCGGCGGCCAACTGGAGCACATTACATAACTTGTTTACAACATTGTTAAAGGTCAGAGCCAAGGTCAGAACATTCTGTGCTCTTTTAAACTCTCCTGCAGGGTCATATTACCTCAAGCTGTCTGCTGCAAAATATGTTAGAAGAGGGCTAACATCTAGAAAAAACAGACAAGTTTTTGTTATTCTTATATTAAGACAGCCTCTTAGTTTTGTTTTTAGGTTAATATGCACAGAAAGCTTTATAAGCACTTCAGCACTTAATTTATAACCAGCCAACCAGCATGTTGGACATTATACAAAACATAAACTGCTTGGGAAAGGGATTTCAATTTAACCTAGGGGTGTCCACTATGACAGGGTTCCCCTGTCACACATCCCCCTGCATAAGAGGGCAACCATCCTATGGTTGTCCAAATCTCAAGTAACACCCTGGAAGGGTGTGGAGCTTCAGCTCACCCTCACCTGAAGCTTTGTCTCAGGGTCCCTTTAAAAAAAAAACTGTAAAGTATCCTTTTCTTAACAATACAAATAGCTTCAGACAGTTTACAAGTTTACTACATTAGTGAACTAGAAAACATTACATATACAGGGGAAAGAACTATTAATGGCAGTTTTGTGCCATCTACTGACTTTCCCTGACCAGATACACTTAAATGGCTGGACAATCCAGCACCCAGCAGAACTGCCTTTGGGGGAAGGGGAAAACTACCATGCTCCGTCCCCACTTAGACATTTAAAGGTAAGCTCATAACATACCATGCTGTATGCCTAACAACCTGTCCCTAACCTCTGCGTTTTTGTATTGTATCTTATACACTTCTAGTGGTGTTGGCTACCACCTAGTCTCTTCTATTCTATGTGGGAGCCTCCCCCTCCTCCAAGGGTGCCAGCTCTTTTCTTTCACCCTCTGAGTTTCTCCACTCATATCACTATCAGGGGTCGCTATCTGTCTGCCCCTATAACAGGTCTTAAGAGTATGCTGCCACCTGCCTGGCCAATAGAAATACGGGGTGAGTCTAGCCAATACCTCCTCATGGCTCAAATGTCCCGAGTGACTGGAGTGCGCATCCTCCATCACCTTTTTCCAATATGCCATGGGCACCACTACCTGGGCATCCACTTGATTCATCCAGGGGTTGGGCCTCGTAGGATAAAAAACTTCCTTCTTAAGTTCATACCACCATAACCTGTCCCCCACGCCACCATTAACCTGTCTCCCATCCTTGATATTTACATACTCCCTTAACTGGGTTACTTCAGAATCCCCCATCTGCAACTTTCCCCAGTCAACATCAGGAGAACAATCATTTTTTATGGTTGGTGGTTTAAAACATGCAAAAGTCCCTTAGCCAGAATGGCTCCTTCCATGTTGCTTGAAGTCTTCTGCCCCAGCAATACACTGCCAGTCAAAGTCTTACCTGGGGTCTCCCCTTCTCGTTCATTGTCCTCCATCAAATAGCAGCCCAGAAAAATGGGCAATGGGATCACCACAAACATTGGTTGCAAATGCTCCGTTAAGTGGTCCTCCTCTCCAGAACCCATGGATCCTGCTCCACCAATTCTACATCCTCCAAGTGGGACCTCTCGAGTAGCTCCTGGCATCTGCACTCCACCTCTCTCCGATGTCGATCAACCTCCAGTCATCTCCCACTCATCCAGAGAAGAAGCCATATCAGGGTCTCCATTTGGCCATCGGCTCCATTTTGTCCCATCCATGGTGCCTTGGCCAGGTCACCATCTCCATCAAGTGCTGTCCTCATCTCACCTGGCATCATGCACCTCTGCCTTGTTATCCTCGGTACCTGGTCTGGGACCAACTGACTGGACTCCCCGTTTCCTTGGACGGCCAGTCAGATCAAACTTCTGACACCATATGTCACCGGGTGTGGGTACAGGATAACACAATTTCAGGCAGACCACAAATCAGGTGCATAAAAAACACAAGGTTGCGTTTATCATTTTATTTTTATCAAGTAAAAAATATAGGGCCAGATATTCAAAGGGGTTGCGCCAGGCGTAACCCCAGAAATCACCCAGGGCAATAGTCAAAGGAGGGACTTTGAGCGGCAAAGTCCAAGTGCATCGAGCGAAAGATAATGTATGTGGCGATCCTCAGGAGCGTGCCCATGCATATGCGGCACATTCCGATTTCCAGCCTGGGATGTGCGATGCATATGCCTGCCAACCCTGGGATGCGCTGCATACCAATGCCCAAAGTTGAGCCTGAAATAAATGACTCAAATGGTGGCCACCCACATGCAAGCTGCTCTACTGCATGGCGCAACACAGCAGCCGCCAGCCATGGGTGTCCACCTGCCCACCCAGAACACCATCCACAAGCACCCATATGTTCCCTGGTGGTCTAGTGGCACCCCCCGATGCTTTGATCGCCGTATTATAAATAACAACACCCTCTCTGGTAGTCTAGTGGAACCCCCTCCTCCCGATGCTCCAAACACCGTATACTAACTATGAACACCCTCCCTGGTAGTCTAGTGGTAACCTCTCCTCCCTCCCTGTAGCCGCGATCACCAGTATGAGCACTGTAAATAGTACCCTGGTGGTCCCGTGGCACCCCACCCACACAGGACACCCTGCCCACCCAGCCCCTCCCCTCACGGGCAGCATGAAACCCACCCCATACCTCCGCGGCTGCCTGCCAAATGACAGCTTATAGTACAGCTGTAAGCCCACTGGTCCACACTGTGCACCAATGGGCTTGCAGTGCATACTGTAACAGTCATTCACAAATATGTGAATGAAAGCAGACACAGACCACTTCAGCCCTCTGCACCACGAAGCCAGCTTATTCAGAGACTTTTTTTTAGGTGCTTTATATGGAGAACAGTCCAGAATCACCCCTCTTCTTTGGGAGGATGATGGAGTATGAGCCTCATCAGTGTTGTGGTTTTGGAACCAACTGAATGGCTCTGATGTCCAAGAGATGCTGAATAGCATCCTGCATCTGTTGCTGCTTGGCGGGTTCATGAGATAACTGGAGACTGAAAGAAGAAAGGTTGAGTTGGTGAATGACAAAACTTGATGGAACAGCCTTTGGAAACAACCTCTAGGATCCATAGGTTTACATTGTATTTCTCCCACTGATTCACAAATAACATCAATCTTACCCTGAGTCTGTGCTTCAGACCAGAGACAGGACTGATCTCAATATGACTGATTGTCTTTATAGTCTCTGGTGCATCTATGGTCACCTCTGCCCCTGCCACCACTATTGTGGCAAAATGAGCTTTGGCTTAAGGAGCTTTTGGACTTTGCATGGGACAAATGATGTCTTTCTGGATGGCACTGCCTTGTGGCATGAAAAGGACAGCATTCTACTGGTTTCTTGTCCTCTGGTAAAGCCAGTTTTGAGTTAGAGACATGTTTTGATCAGCTTTTCCAATTCCGGACCCAAAAGCAGGTCTCCCTGGAAGCATATGTTGAGACGTGAAGCTTTTGAGGAAGTCTCGGCTACCCATGGTCAAAAATGATTGGCCCACCTGACTAGCATGGAGTATAGGGATTGCTTGGTGGTGACCTGCAGGATACTGTAAGAAGCATTTGCCGAAGCTGAAAAGTACAGTTATGAAAGAACTTACCGTAACAGTAGATCTTCGAGAGAAGCTCTTGCAGCAGGTAACACCATTAGGACTTAGCTGCTGGGAGCTAGGATACCACAGAAAAATTCTAGCTAGCAGTCTGTAGTGGGGGACCACTCCTGACGTCGGCCCACCCCCGAAGGCCCCTTTAGTATAAAGGGGTGGTCCCCCAACCAATCCTCAGGTCTCTTGCTGGAGACCCCAGCACAAAAAGAGAAAAATGAGAACTGAAGAGTTTCCTCATAGAAAAGTAAAGGTATCCTTGAAGGAGAAGAACAACTGCCAGGGGGAAGGAAAATAGTACCTGCTGCAAGAGCTTGTCTCGAAGATCTATTGTTACCGTAAGTTCTTAAATAACTGTACTATCTTACTTTGAGAGGGCTCTTGCAGCAGGTAGCACCATTAGGACTGAGTCCCAAGCAGTAAAGAGTGACCACGGTCAGCTGGGTGGGGGTAACAGAAAGACTCCTTAAGGATCAAAAGAGAGAAAGCCCTAAAGGACTGCTGGTCCAAAACCGGCTCTGCGTCGTGAGACAATGTCTAGACTGTGGACCTTGGTAAAGGCGTGGACAGAGTTCCAAGTGGCAGCTACACAAATATCAGCTGCAGAAATATTCCTTGAAAACGCAAATGTTGGCAGCCATGCTCCTGAAAGAGTGGCCTTTTACCGAGCCCAGTAAAGGCTAGTTGTACTTGGTGCAACAGAAAACAATGTGATTAACCAACCAGGAGCCCCTGTCAATGTAGGGGCGAAAGATACAAACAACTGGTCTAACAGACTAATAGTACAGGTGTGTTCCATATGGAACTGAAGCACCCTACGAACGTCCAGAGTATGAAGTAGCGCCTCCCCTAGGATTGAGTACTCTGGGTAGCAAGGCACAGGGTGAATGAGTCTTCAAGGATATCCTACCCTTGTGGAAAACCAAATAAGGGCCTGTACAGAGCAGAGTCTGAAGCTTGGGAATCTTTTGAGCGATGATAATGGCACTAACAAACAAGGCCCCTTGTGGGAATGGATCCTTAAAGGGAGGCTTCCAAAACAAAATGCTCCGTAACAATTTGCGGGGAAGGTCAATCTGGGCAAGAGTGTTGTCTTCTGCTGGTGCATGGAAAGCCAGGATAGCAGGTGGATGCACCTTTAAGGAGTAGCCAGAAGAAAAAATTACTCACCATAGTAATGTTGTTTCTTCTAATGGAATCTTACGGTATTCAGACATAATGCAATTAGCCCCAGCACTTGAACTGCCACGGAGAGGAAAGAGTTAACTCCATGCAGAAGCATGGAACATTGAGCTCGAGCTCGGTTTTCAAAGCTCTGTCTGTGGTACTTACCAGTGCAACCGTCAGATTCTTATGAGCAACTAACTAACTTAACACTAAAATGTGGAAATTGTTTGAACACATAGCCAAAAGGCAAAATACTTTTTGGGGTCTAAAAAAGACTCAAGTTGAGAACCCAAGAAGAAATAAGGTAGTGACAATTCAAACTATGCAACACAAGAAGGAAAAACATAACAGTTACCCCACCAAGAGGGAGGGTACAAGGTACACCCCTGAGGTGCAACAATGTGCCTGCCAATCCACTTCCCAAAAACATTTCTGAGAGGGGAGGTGGGGGGAGGTCTGAATACAGCAAGACTCCATTAGAAGAAACAACATTACTATGGTGAGTAATTTTTTCTTCAACCAACATGAAGTCTTGCTGTATTCAGCTTATAATGTCTGAACTACCAAGCAGTTCCCTATGGAGGAATGCAGAACCTACTTTGGAACAGGCTTCTGCAGTACTGCTGCGCCAAACCTAGCATCACTCCTAGCCTGGATGTCCAGAGAGTAATGCTTGGTGACTGTATGTACTGTTTTCCAGGTGGCTGCTTTACAGATCTCTAACAAGGGTATATCTCTGGCTGCAGCTACAACAGCAGCTGTACCCCTAGTCGAGTGAGCCCTCAGGCCTGAAGGGGGTGTTCTACCCAATTTGTCATAGCAAAATTGTATACAGGAAACAATCCACCTGGCAATAGTTCTACTAGTGCCAGACTTACCTTTCCCCACTTCACCATAAGTGAGGAACAATTGAAGACAGTCATTTCTGTGTGCCTTAGTATGCTCTATGTAGTAGCTAAGTGCCCTTTTAACATCCAAACTGTGTAATCTTTCCCCTGGGGAAGAATGGTCAGTGAAAAATACAGGAAGAGACACAGACTGGTTTAGGTGAAAATCCAATACCACTTTAGGCAAGAACCTCCTATTAGTTCTTAGGACCACTATATCCCTATGGAAGGATATGAAGTCAAGTTCAACTGACAGGGTCTGTAATTTGCTAATCTGCCTGGCACAAGTAATAGCTACCAGGAACACAGTTTTCCAGGTCAAGTACTTCAATTCAGCCAAAGCCACAGGCTCAAGGGTGGCTGCAAAAGCTGAGCAATGCAGACATTAAGATCCCAAGGCAGAGTAGGCTCTCTAAAGGAAGGGTTAATGTGAACCAGGCCTTTGAAAAACTTCCTGAAAACAGGATGAGATGTCAAGGAAGAGCCCTTTCCTGCTGAAAGGAATGCAGAGACAGCTGCTAGATGAACCTTCAGAGTGGTAGGCCTAAGGCCTAGACTATTCAGATGAGTGTGATCGCAGACTCTCTCACTGTATTACCTGAGCAACCGCTCCCGTCGTCACGGGCCAAAAACCACACCACTGGGTTTTGTCTTAACGTCGCTTTATTTGATCAAACCTTACACATGCATGCGGGAGATTCTGCAAAGGAGAAAGCTCCCTGATTAAAGTTTACAGCAGCTTTTTATAAGCTAGATTTTGCACTTCTAATCTTGAAAAAATACCAACATTTCAGTATAAGCCAATCATAAGACAGCATAACAAGTTTTCAACAATGTAACAGAAAAAACAAGTTGATATGTATGAGGCACTTTTCCACTGCTTATTCCATTTCTTTCCCAATACTTCTTGATACACATGCCTGGGTCAATCTGACCTGAGAGAAACAAGTTTCACTCACACCATAGCAACGTACAGTTTGCCTTCAATGCCTCAACGTGCTGTTATCTTATATTTTGTCCGAGCCTGTTACTCAGGCTGGTACAACCAGTTCTGCTCAGTTTTATCTTGCTTTCTGTTTTTACAAATGTACCTCAAATAACCTCAGTATCATTCTATAACCCTGTGAAAAACAGCATGAACTCAGAAATTTCTACTACATTCATTATGACTTTGTTACAGCATGGCTTTTAAAGCAAGCATAGCTTCAAGGCATATAATAGCAAATATAGCTTTAGGATATATAAAAATTCCCACACATGAGCTAGGTAATCTAAGGTTGTGGAAATGCCTGCAGAATCAGGCACAATACATTTCTGAGAGCACCAAATACTGAACCTCTTCCATTTGGAATTTTATGTTTTTCTAGTGGAAGGTTTCCTGGAGACCTTCAGAATATCCAGAACTCTCTGAGAGAGATGTAGAGCTGCATATTCTAACTCAAGAGCCAGGCCTTGAGGTTGAGAGACTGGAGATTGGGGTACCAGATCCGCCCCTGGGAGAAGGAGGAGGGAAGATTGTATCTCCTGGGAAGAGACAGGGGAAGTGAGACAGCCAAGGACAGCAGTAGAAGATACCAGGGTTGTCTGGCCCAATCTGGAGCCACCAGTATCACTGTGCAGGGTTGAGTTCTTATCTTGATCAGAACTCTGAATAGGAGAGGGAAAGGAGGGAAGACATAGAGAAACCTGCCCTTCCAGTTCAGAATGAGGGCATCCTGGGGAACTGTCCTCAGGACTAGAGGTCTGCAGCAAAACAGAGGAAGTTGATGATTGTCTGGTGCTGCAAATAGATCTATTTCTGGAATGCCCCACTTGGAGAAAATGATCCTCAGAATGTGAGGATTCAAGGACTATTTGTGATGCCCCTGTGAAATCCTGCTCAGGGCATCTGCCAGCACATTGTCCTTCCCTGGAAGATGAACTGCTACCAGGGAAGTCTGAAGGGAATAGGCCAGAGACCAAATCTTCATGGCCTCTGTGCACAAGGCCGTGGACCGAGTGCCTCTCTGCTTGCTGATGTACCACATTGTGGTAGTGCTGTCCGTCCTGACTTGGACCACCTTGCCTTTGACTGAATCCGAAAAGGTCTGAAGGGCTAGAAAAACTGCCCTGAGTTCCAGGAGGTTGATATGAAGAAGAGACTCCTGCGGTGACCAGATGCCCTGAGCTGTTAGGGCTCCTAGGTGTGCTCCCCTGCCTAGGAGAGAAGCATCCGTAGTCAGTACTACTGATGGAAGTTGAGGGAGAAATGGAACCCCTTGTCTGAGGTTGTCCTGGTCCAGCCACCACTGGAGAGCCTGGACCAGAGTTTGGGTCACTGGAATCAGTTTGGTGAGAGAATCTGTTCTCTGTGACCAAAAGGACCTTAGATGGAACTGAATCCCGCATCTGAAATCTGGCTCCTTGAACCACTGCAGTGGAGGCTGCCATGTGGCCCAGGAGTTGGAGGAACTGTCTCGCTAGAAGAGAAACCTGAGGCCAAAAGGAGGAAGTGAGGTCTACTAAGGCCTTCACCCTTGCCAGAGGAAGGAAAGCTTTTGCTTGCGTAGTATCCAATTCCACCCCTATGAAGGTGAGAAGCTGTACTGGTTCAAGGACAGATTTTGGCAGATTGAGAAGAAACCCCAGGGAACTGAGCAAGTCCTGAGTGGTTTGCAGAGCTGACCTGGTCTGAAGACTGCCCTACTAGGAGCCAGTCGTCCAGATATGGAAAAGTGGTGATACCCGGTCTTCTGAGGTAAGCCACCACTACTGCAAGGCACTTTGTGAACACCCTTGGAGCTGATGTTAGGCCAAAAGGCATGGCCTTGAACTGATAATGGCCTGAAGGCAACTCGAAGCTGAGGTATTTTCTGTGGGAGCACCTTACAGGGATATGGAAGTAGGCATCCTTGAGGTCCAGTGATGCTAGCTAATCTCCTGGCCTTAAAGAGGGAATGATTATTCCCAGAGTTACCATTTTGAAGTTGGGTTTTGAAATATGTTTGTTCAGACAGATACCTTAGATCCAGGATGGGTCGCCACTTCCCTGTTTTCTTTGAGGTGAGGAAGTACCTGGAGTACAGGCCTTTTCCCCTGTGTTGAGTAGGAACCTTCTCTATGGCTCTGAGAGCCAGGAGAGAGGAAACCTCTGCCTCTAGGGCAAGGGTTTCTGAAACTGATGCAGGTGGAAAAAAACTTGGCCCTCCTTTTTGGGTACCTTTTGAAGCTGAGGGCTAGTCCCTGGCTTACTACTTCCAGGACCCACTTGTCTGAGGTAACAGACTTCCAGACCTGTAAGTAGTAAGCCAGCCTGTCTCCTACTGGGATTAGGGAGTCGACTCGGGCTGACACCTCAGGGTGTCTGCTTGGCAGGAGCCTTAGATTGGGAGGAAGAAGCAGCCCTGCTCATCCACCTTCCACCCCTCCCTCAGAAAAAAATCCTTTGTGGGTAAGATGAGGAGGCCTGGGCTTGGTAAAAAGGCCTGCCCCTGCCCCATGACTGCTGCTTCTGAGGAGTGGCTTGCCTTTCCTTGGCCTGTGCACTCCTGTAAGTAGTTCTATATTCCTCCATTTTCTTCATGTAAGCCTCTGTCTGCTCCCCAAACAGAGAGTTACCAACTACAGGAAAATCCATAGCCTTAGACTGGGTGTCCTGTGATAGGCTAGTACATCTGAACCAAGCACGCCTTCTGAGAGACACAGATGTAGCCATGACTCTGCATGCCACATTGTTGGAGTCGACAGCAGTGTGAAATTGTACTTTGGATGCCTCAATTCCATCCACAGCCATCTCCTCCAGCTCTTTGGCTAGCTGGGGGGGGAGGCCTTTTTAGCCAGTTCCAGAACTGTATCCCACCTGGACTTCTGGTACCTGGCTGCGTAGGCCATATAATTTGTCTGCCCGAGTCCCAAAGAGGATGCCAAGTATAGTTTCTTGGCCATGGCATCGACTTTCCTGGAGTCCTTGTCTTGGGGGTGTGAAGCCAAAGGAATGTTTGCCCTGTCACAGGCTGCAACTTGCACTACCCCAACATGGCTGCTATGTGAATAAAGGAACTCCGCAGCTGAGCCTGACAACATGTATCTCCTGTCCATTCTTTTATCTACAGAGTTAGGAGTCTGTAGAATCTTTTGTGTCCGTTTCCCCAAGGACTTGTGAAAGGGAACAGACAACCTTTTGGACTCTGGGATGTCCATCATCTCCACAAAATCAGGCTCTTCTTCTTCCTCAGCAGCTTCAACCAAAGGGAGCTGGAGGGTTCCAGCCACCTTCTTGTAAAACAAGAAGTGAGAAGGGGACTCAGAAAGCCTGGGAGGGGAGACACCAGAGGGTCTGTCTGGGGAGATGTTCGGTTCAATGGGCACATCCAGACCCCCACCGTCGTAGTCATCGTCATCATAATTGGGATAGTCTTCGTCTCGTTCCCACTCCTCATAGAAAGCATCCGGAACATAATCCGAAGGAGCCGGTTACAACCGAACTGACCGCCTAACCGGCGTATCGGTTCAGGCGGAACCGTATGAAAGCGATTGGACTATACTAATCGTTTTGGCTATCTCGTCTGCGGTTGGAGTAAGCGGTACTAGATCCGAACCGGTGGACTTCTGTTTCTTTTTTGATGGAACTGACCCCTCAGAGTTGGCTCTCCTTCTACCCGAGGAGGTATCGCCTAGGTCAGTAGGCTCCTCCTCAGGTTCGGTCATAACCGAACCGGGCTGGCCATCCGGGTCTATGGACTTCTCGCCCTCCCTTTCCTTCAACCTACTCAGTCTTTTTTCTAGAGTGGTTTTAGGAAAGTTTTTGCAAATTTGGCAGTCTGACTGGAGGTGGTCAAACCCCAGACAATAAACACAGATGAGGTGGGGCTCGGCCTTGGCAAAGACCTCCCCACACTGTGTACAGTGTTGAAACCCAGTGGGACTGGTTTTCTTTTTTGGTTTCTCAGACATAGCCAACCTACCAAAATTACCCTATAGAAGCGTTCAAGCCAGGTAATACCAACCGATCGGTAACAACCGTGTCACGGATTTGGAAAAGAACCGAGAAAAAGCCCAGTTCTTCTGAAACCGATCGGTACCGGAACACCACTCTAAAATAACAAATTTAAAATTAGAAGGAAACACAAGGTCGGTTCCTAACCGGACCGACCGGGAAGAAACTGAAGAAACCAACAATTTCCACAAGTTATTTAAAATAAAATACAGTTCCTACCTATCTACCACACTACCTGTACCGTAGACAGAGGCTGGAAATCCGAAAAAAACAATAAAGAACAAGTTTTAAACCGAACGCTTTACTTTTACCGAACCGAGCAGAGGAATCTCCGGAGCGACTTCACTGTTAGGCGGAGTGAAGAATCTGATGGTTGCACTGGTAAGTACCACACACACAGGTTTGAAAACCGAGCTCGAGCTCAACATTCCATGCTTCTGCATGGAGTTAACTCTTTCCTCTCCAGGGCAGTTCAAGTGCTGGGGCTAACTGCATTATGTCTGAATACAGCAAGACTTCATGTTGTTTGAAAGTACAGTTATGTAAGAACTTACCGTAACAGTAGATCTTTCAGAGAGGCTCTTGCAGTAGGTAATTACATATAGGACTGAAGCGGCGGGCGTCAGGACACAGGAACTTTTCTAGCTAGCAGTCTCTGGTGAGGACCACCCCCGTCAGGTGACCGGTGTCAGGTGACGTCAGTATAAAGGGCGGTCCCCACGCCCGCTTTCCAGTTCTTTCCGCAAAGGCCAAAAGGCAAGATGAGAGAGAAGCAGATATTTCCCTCCCTGGAAAAGGAGCTGAAAATGCTAAGGGGGATGGAGGGCGGGAAGACATTACCTACTGCAAGAGCCTCTCTCGAAGATCTACTGTTACGGTAAGTTCTTACAAAACTGTACTATCTTACTTCGAGAGGGCTCTTGCAGTAGGTAATTACATATAGGACTGAGTCCAAAGCAGTCTGGAACAAGGAAAAGCACTCAGGAGGAGGAAAACTACTAACAAATAAACCTCAGGCTGTAAGGGTCTTAAGAAAGAAGACCTTGCAAAACAGCCAACCCGAAGCCTGCTCTATGGCAAGAGGCAATATCCAAACTGTAGTGTTTCGTAAAGGGATGGACTGAAGTCCAAGTTGCGGTTGCGCAGATATCTGCCGCTGACACATTCTTGAAACATGCAGCAGAGGCAGCTACTCCTCTGGTGGTGTGACCTCTGACTTGACCCGGCAGGATCTTGTGGTACTTGTCGTAACAGAAAGTGACACAGTGAGCCAACCATTTCGATAGGCATTGCTCAGAAACTGCATTGCCCTCTCTTTTGTGAGCAAAAGAGACAAAAAGCAGATCCGACTTCCTGAGATCCTTAGTCCTAGTGGTATAGTATCTCAGGATCCTGTGCTCATCCAGAGTATGCAAGAGGAATTCCCATTGATTGGAGTGTTGTGTAAAGAAAGCAGGCAGCTCAATGGATTGGCTCAACATAGATTCCGTTACGATCTTAGGGAGAAACTTAGGGTTGGTTAGCAGAGCCACACGTTCCTTGTGGAAAATCAAATGAGGGATTTCACACATCAAGGCCTGTAGCTTGGAAATTCGTCGAGCTGAAGTAATGGCCACTAGGAAGAGAGTCTTTCAAGAGAGGAACTTCCAAGTCTGCTGAAGCCGCCGGTTCAAAGGGAAGCAGAGTAAGCTTCTCGAGGACAAAGTTCAAATCCCAAGGAGGTGCAGGAACATGGATGGGGGGTCTTAAATGAAGAGCCCCTCTGAGGAATGTCTTAGAGACTTACAACTGCGCTAAAGTCCTGTCACCAAAAGGGACTTGGTAGGCTGAAATGGCCAACATGTTGATCTTCAAAGAGGAATGACTGAGACCCAGGTCAAAGAGGTAACGCATGTAGTCCAGGACTCTCTCAACCAGGCAAGAGAAGGGTTCCAAGTCCTTGGAAGTGGTCCATAACGAGAAACGTTTCCAATTTATAGCGTAGGTGGCTCGGGTGGAAGGCTTTCTGGCCTCCACCAAAATGTCTGCGACGAGCGGGGAAACTCTGAAATGGGCTTGGACTAAGTCTGCAGGAGCCACGCGTCCAACTGAAGGGATCTGAGACCTGGATGGACCAGGGTCCCCTGATCCTGGGTCAGCAAGTGCTGCAACAGAGGAAAAGGAAGTGGAGGTTCCTCCAAAAACTGTTGCAAAAAAGAGAGAACCAAACTTACCTGGGCCAGAATGGAGCGATGAGTATAATTTGAGCTCTTCTGACTGGAGTTTGTATAAGACCCTCGAGATTAAGAGAATCGGAGGGAAGGCATAGACGAATCTGTCCTTCCAATCGAGAGACAGAGCGTCCAGCCAAAAAATGCCTCGCCCTGGAGTGAGCGAGCAGAAGGCGGGAAGTTTTGTGTTTAGAGGAGACGTGAACATGTCTAACTGAGGGGGTACCCCAACGCAGGAAGACTTCGTCTAGTACCTCCTGATCTAGCTCCCATTTGTGGACATCGGCTATCCGCCAGCATATTGTATACTCCCGGACCGTGCACTGCCGTCAGGTGAAGATTGTGCTGAGCTGCCCAACCCCAAACTCTCATTGCTTCCCTGCATAGAGGGTAGGAATGAGTTCCCCCCATGCTTGTTGATGTACCAGACCACACACATGTTGTCCATCTGGATTGCTAGATGACCGGGAAGAATACAAGAGTAGAGAGTTTGAAGAGCATACAGAATGACTCTGAGCTCGAGCAAATTGATGTGTAGAGTGCGCTCAAGACTGGACCAAGAACCTTGAGTCCTGTGAGGTCCAAGGTGGGCTCTCCAGCCTTCTCCTGAGGCATCTGTCATCAACGTTTGGGAGGGAGGTTGCAGACAGAACAGAACTCCCCAGCAAAGGTTCTCCTGCACCATCCACCAATGCAAGTCCAGGATCATGGGGTCTGAGATCAGAACCTCCTGGTCTAGGTCGTCCAAAGTCTGGTCCCATTGAGACCGAAGCATCCACTGAGAGATTCTTATATGAAGTCGAGCACGAGGGACTGTCAGAATTGCAGCTGCCATAAGCCTCAGGAGGTGAAGGACTGAACGGGCGCCAACCCTTCTGCGGCTGGACAACAGACTTGCTTGCGCCTGAAGGGTGTCCACCCTGTCCGACAGCAGAAAGGTTTTGCCGATGGTTGTGTCCAGGATTGCCCCAATGAACTGAAGTCTTTGACAAGGGACCAGATGGGACTTGGCCTGGTTGATGGTGATACCCAGGCTGGTGAAAACCTGCCGGGTAAGGGAAAAGGAGCGTTGGTGTTCCTCCCTGGACGAGGCCGCCAGGAGCCAATCGTCCAGGTACGGGAAAACCAGTACCCCCTGGATACGCAGGAGGGCCGCTACCACTGAAAGACATTTGGTGAACACTCGGGGGGGCCGAGGAAAGACCAAATGGGAGGGTCTTGAATTGGTAGTGGCCCCCCTGAAAAGAAAACTAGAGGAATTTGCAGTGGGAAGGGCGGATGGAAATGTGCAGGTAGGCATCCTACATATCCAAAGCACACAGCCACGGTCCCGGCCGAAGCAGCAGCAGTAGGCTCTGCAGGGAGAGTATTCTGAAGCGCTTGTACTCCATGAACATGTTCAGGGAGCTGAGGTCTAGAATAGGTCTCACATCTCCTGTTTTCTTTGGAACTAGGAAGAAATGGGAATAGTACCCGGTCCCCCAAAGGTGAGTGGGAACTGGTTCTATTGCTGCCTTCAAGAGAAGGGAGGACAGTTCTTCCTGAACCAGAGGAAGATGCTCCGGGGAGTAAGACAACTTGGGGGGGGTGGTCTTCTTGGTGGTTTCTGAAGAAGCTCGATTGAGTGTTCTTTTGCTATCAGCTGGAGCACCCAAGCATCCGAAGTAATCCTCTCCCAGCCCAGCAGATGGAAGGAGAACCTCCCTCCTACTGGTTCCTCTGGAAAGTCCAGAGGCTGTGGGAGAGGAAAGGAGTCAGGAGGTGTGAGGCAGCATGGTGGATGGCTGAGGCTCCTGCAGCTTTTATGGTCAGCGGAGTCTTGGCTGCTGTAGGGGCCCGCTTATTGGTCCGCTTGCCCTGATGATTCACTTTTGGTTGAGAACGTCTGCAAAAGGGGCGACGCTGTCCCTGAGGGGGCCTGTACAAACAGTCAACAGACTTAAGTGCAGTGCCCTTCTCTTGCAGGTCGGTGATGATGTCCTTGACATCTCCACCGAACAGCACTGAACCCTTGAAGGGCGCATTCTAAATAGCAGATTGCACATCAGGGACCTATCCAGACACCTGGAGCCAGGCATGATGCCGAAGGCCCACTGCAAAAGCTGAACTCCTACCAGCAGTGTCCACTGCATCATACGTGGCATGCAGCATGTGCCTACTGGCCGAACGAGCAGATCGGACTAGATCAGCCACTTCCTGCTTGGTTTGCCATTCAGGAAGGGAGTCCAATTTGGATTCCACTTGACTCAGAATAGCCTTCTGGTAATCCCCCATATGTGCGACATAATTCAGGGCCCTGATTCCTAGTGTGGAAGAAGCGTACATCTTCTTCCCGTACTGGTCCAGAAAATGGGATTCCTTGTCCAGTGCAGACGAGCTAAGGTGCTTTGGGTTAGCCGACCGTCCATGAGCAGCGCTAACCACAACAGAATCGGCCTTCGGGTGTGTATTCAATGAATCTACACCCTCGAGAGCCTGGTATAGCCTATCCACCTTCCTCGGAAGGGGGACTACAGCAAATGTTTGTTTCCAAATAGTGGAAACAAGGTCAGCGTGAGGCTTGATCCAGGGTGGAATCAATGTTGGAGCTGTTTCGGGCAGATCCAAATGGGCAGTGAGATTTTTCCACTGTGGATCTGGTTCCAGAGATTGCCACTGAAGGACCTCCTGGATCTTTCTCAGCAGCTCCAGAAAGGAAGGCTCTTCCGGAGGAGACTTCGAAGGAGTCCTTGGCCTGGGGCGGTCTAGAGAGTGAGGCTTGTCGTCAGGATCGGAGCACCCCCCGGAATCTAAGTCAGAGATCTCCGAAGAAGTGTGAGAAGAAGACTCCACCCCTTGCGGGGAAGGAACGGACCTCTTGGGCAGCCCTCGGAGAAGCGTGTCCTCCCCGGCCCTGGCACCTGATGGTTCACCTCTGGTGCAGGCCGGGGGGGGGAAGTGTCTTGGGCGAAGGTGATCCGGTACTGGGACCATCGTCGGTAGACGGCTCTCCACCTCCCTGGCGAGTTAAGCCTTGGCCTCAGCCTATCAGGCAGCCAGAGTCTCCTTCAAATCCACCGGCAGCTGAGGGGGTGGTGGAGGAGGAGGAGATATGGATACTGAGGGTATCCGTAGAGTGAGTATCCATAGCCCAATGGCAGAAAGCCCGGCATCGGGTACTGTGGCGTCAGACAGGCCGGTGTCAGGTACTGCGGTGCAGGATACTGCAGTCCCAGGTAGGATGGCATTGGATAGGACGGGGTCAGATACCTGGGAACCAGGGGCTATGATGGAGCAGAAGACCCTGGGAGAGGCCCAGTGGGCTACCCAGGGACAGGTGGCCCGGCAGGCTTCAGGTCCGGCGTTGGAACGGCGTCTGGTAAAGGGATGTCGCCCGGTATCAGGTAGGCCGGCGTTGGACCCGGAGTCTGAGGGTCCGGCATCAGGGGATGCAGCCCAGCGGGAGGGAGACCTGATGGGAGTGTACCCGTGTCCTCTGTGTCGGCCAGAGGAGGACTAAAATTCAAGGGGTCCAACAGGAGAGAAGCTGGAGCCTTGGTCATCAGTGGCGAACACTATGGCGAGCCGGGGACGGCGGACTGGTCAACAGGGTCCAGCGTTGGCTCTAATGCTATGCGTCCGTCGGAGGAGCTAACGTCCGCCTTACCGGCGGGATCCAGATGGGCATCGGAGGAGCCGGCGTCCGACTTATCAGATCTGACACCTGATGAAGGCTGCGAGGGAGGAGCAGCCCTGGTGGGCGTTTTTGATACTGTGTGCTGCCCTGGAGGGTTGGGTGTCTTAGCAGTCTTGTCCGAGTAAACATCGGCGGCACTGGCGTCTGACTTACCGGACCTGCTCGACCCGGAAAGCCACACGGTGGCGGCCTTTCTGACAGTGGTTCCCTCCTTTGGCCCGGAGGCTCCCAATGGGCCCGAGAAGAAAAAATTACTCACCTTAGTAATGTTGTTTCTTCTAATGGAGTCTTGCTATATTATGACATATGCAGTTTGTTCCAACCTTAGAACTGCTCCGGAGGTGAAAGAGTTAAAGTCCATGCCAGGCATGGAACTTAGAGCTCGAGCTCGGTTGAAAATTCTATCTGTTCTTCAAACTTAAACTATCAGATCTTTACGAGCAAAAACTCACTAAGACTCTGTGTGGAAGCAGTAAACCTACACTAGCCAACTGACTACTTAATTAAATAAACACATTTTCTGGTGCCACAATGAAGACTCAATTCAGGAGACCCAAAAGATGACAAACACAACAAAGATCACCCCAAAAGAGGGGTGAAAACAAGGTGGGCATCTAAAAAGTGCCAGCTGCCTGCCCACCCACATCCCCAGAATAAGGTTCTGAGAGGGGCAGGCAGGGGGGGAGGTCATAATATAGCAAGACTCAATTAGAAAAAACAACATTACTAAGGTGAGTAATTTTTTCTTCAAACAACATGAAGTCTTGCTATATTATGACATATGCAGACTACACAGCAGTACCTCCATGGAGGAGGGACAGAACCTACTTAGGAAATAGGCTCTGAAGCACAAAGAACCTCTGTGCGTAAACACTGAGGCAAGGAGTTACCCCAAAGGGCATTTGTGCTGGGAAGCCAAGTTTCAAGAAAATACAAAGTCACACATGCCCCCACAATGCAAAGCATCATGGGCTGCATATGCAAATCACCACAGAATGTTATGCTGGTCCAACTTTAAGCAGAATTGCATGGTGCCGAGGCCTCTCACACAGTTTGCAAAGGTGCTAACAGAAGACATAGACACGTGTTTTGGTCCTACCAGGACTCATCAGTATGCCTCGTCTGTTTAACACCCCAGTGGACTGGACCAGCTACCCCTAAGGCAGTGTGCCTGGGATACTGATGAGTCCTGGTAGGACGAAACACGTGTCTATGTCTTCTGTTAGCACCCTTTGCAAACTGTGTGAGAGGCCTTCCGGCACCATGCAATTCTGCTTAAAGTTGGACCAGCATAACATTCTGTGGTGATTTGCATATGCAGCCCATGATGCTTTGCATTGTGGGGGCATGTGTGACTTTGTATTTTCTTGAAACTTGGCTTCCCAGCCAAATGCCCTTTGGGTAACCCTTGCCTCAGTGTTTACGCACAGAGGTTCTTTGTCTTTAAATGTTTTTTATTTTAATGGGTTCACCACAATATATCCCAGGCACACTGCCTTAGGGGTAGCTGGTCCAGTCCACTGGGGTGTTAAACAGACGAGGCATACTGATGAGTCCGGTAGGCATAAACACGTGTCTATGTCTTCTGTTAGCACCCTTTGCAAACTGTGTGTGAGAGGCCTTCGGCACCATGCAATTCTGCTTAAAGTTGGACCAGCATAACATTCTGTGGTGATTTGCATATGCAGCCCATGATGCTTTGCATTGTGGGGGCATGTGTGACTTTGTATTTTCTTGAAACTTGGCTTCCAGCCAAATGCCCTTTGGGTAACCTCCTTGCCTCAGTGTTTACGCACAGAGGTTCTTTTTGTCTTTAAATGTTTTTATTTTAATGGGTTCACCACAATATCCCAGGCACACTGCCTTAGGGGTAGCTGGTCCAGTCCACTGGGGTGTTAAACAGACGAGGCATACTGATGAGTCCTGGTAGGGACGAAACACGTGTCTATGTCTTCTGTTAGCACCCTTTGCAAACTGTGTGAGAGGCCTTTCGGCACCATGCAATTCTGCTTAAAGTTGGACCAGCATAACATTCTGTGGTGATTTGCATATGCAGCCCATGATGCTTTGCATTGTGGGGGCATGTGTGACTTTGTATTTTCTTGAAACTTGGCTTCCCAGCCAAATGCCCTTTGGGGTAACCCTTGCCTCAGTGTTTACGCACAGAGGTTCTTTGTCTTTTAAATGTTTTTTATTTTAATGGGTTCACCACAATATATCCCAGGCACACTGCCTTAGGGGTAGCTGGTCCAGTCCACTGGGGTGTTAAACAGACGAGGCATACTGATGAGTCCTGGTAGGACGAAACACGTGTCTATGTCTTCTGTTAGCACCCTTTGCAAACTGTGTGAGAGGCCTTTCGGCACCATGCAATTCTGCTTAAAGTTGGACCAGCATAACATTCTGTGGTGATTTGCATATGCAGCCCATGATGCTTTGCATTGTGGGGGCATGTGTGACTCTGAAGCACAGCTGTGCCAAAATGAGCATCACTCCTAGCCTGGATGTCCAGGGAGTAATGCTTAGTAAAAGTGTGCACCGTTTTCCAGATAGCTGCTTGACATATATCTAGGATAGGGATGTCCCTGACAGCAGCCAGAGACGCAGCTGTACCTCTGGTGGAGTGAGCCCTCAGGCCTGAGGGAGGAACTTTACCCAGTTTTTCATAGCAGAATTGGATACAAGAGACGATCCACCTGGCAATGGATCTTTAGTGGCAGGTTTCCCTTTGCCAACCTCACCATAAGTGAGGAACAGTTGGAGGGAGTTAAACCTGTGACCTTTGGTACGATCTATGTAGTAGCTAAGTGATCTTTTGACATCTAAACTGTGCAACCTCCTCTCACCAGAAGAGGAATGGTCAGTGAAGTACACAGGGAGAGATATAGATTGATTAAGGTGGAAATCTGAGACCACCTTAGGCAAGAACTTTCGGTTAGTCCTGAGGACTACCTTATCTCTGTGAAAGGAGATAAAATCAGGCTCCACTGACAATGCATGTAACTCACTTATGCGCCTGGCAGAAGTGATGGCTACCAAAAACACAGTTTTCCAAGTCAAGTACTTGAGCTCTGCTGAAGACAAGGGCTCAAAAGGGGGTTGCACAAGCTGGGCAATGCAAATATTAAGATCCCAGGCAGGGGCAGGGTCCCTGAATGGAGGGTTGGTGTGAAGCAACCCTTTGAAAAACTTGGAGAATACAGGATGAGCTGAAAGAGAAGAGGGCTTACCTGCTGCCAAGAAAGCAGACATGGCTGCCAAGTGCACTTCTAGGGTAGCTGGTCTCAGCCCTAAAGTATTTAAATGAACCATATAATCCAGGACTGTGGGTAAGTCAGCGATTCTGGGGAAATATGCTTCTCAGAGCACCATATGGAAAATCTCTTCCATTTGGAATTATAAGTAGCCCTGGTGGAAGGCTTCCTGGAAGCCTTCAGAATATCCAATACACCTTGGGAAAGGTGTAGGTCAGCAAACTCTAATTCTTCAAGAGCCAGACCTTGAGATTGAGAGATTTGAGGTTCAGGTACCAAACCCTCCCCTGAGCACAGGATAACAGATTGTGATTCCTGGGAAGACACAGGGGAAGGTGGACTGCTAAGGACATAAGGAGTGGGTACCAGGGCTGTCTGGGCCAGTCTGGAGCAATCAGAATCATCTTGCAGGATTGAGACCTGATTTTTACTAGCACTTTGAACAGGAGAGGGAAGGGTGGAAAGGCATAGAGAAACTTCCCTTCCCAACTGAGAAGGAAGGCATCCAGGGGGACTGAGCCCAACACTGGGGGCCTGCAACAAAAAAGGGGAAGTTGGTGATTGTCTGGGGTTGCAAAAAGATCTATCTGGGGTGTGCCCCATCTGGCAAATACCACCTCCAGAAATAGGGGATCCAGAGCCCATTCGTGATGGCCTTGGGAAATTCTGCTAAGAGCATCTGCCAGGACATTGTCCTTGCCTGGGAGGTGAACTGCTACAAGGGAGGTGTTCAGGGAGTAAGCCAGAGACCACAACTTCATTGCTTCGGTGCACAAGGCCGTAGACCGAGTGCCCCCTTGCTTGTTGATGTACCACATTGTGGTGGTATTGTCTGTTCTGACTTGAATAACCTTGTTCTGAATAGAGTTGGAAAAAACTTGAAGTGCTAGAAAAACTGCTCTGAGTTCCAACAGATTGATGTGGAGCAGAGATTCCTGAGGGGACCACAATCCCTGGGTGGTGAGGTCGCCCATGTGAGCTCCCCACCCCAATAGGGATGAATCTGTAGTAAGGATTAAGGAGTGAGACTGAGGGGTAAAGGGGACCCCTGTCTCAAATTGCCCTGGTCCTGCCACCACTGAAGGGCCTGGATCAGGGTTCGAGTCACTGGAATTAATTTGGTTAGAGGGTCCTTTCTTTGAGACCAAAAGGCTCTCAAATGGAACTGGATGTCCCTCATCTGAAATCTGGCTCCCTGCACTACTGATGTCGAAACAGCCATGTGTCCCAAGAGTTGTAGAAAGTGCCTTGCTGGTCGAGAGACCTGCAGGGTGAAGGAGGAAGCCAGAGAAATCAGGGTATTTGCCCTTTCCAGAGGAAGGAAGGCTCTGGCTTCTTTTGTGTTCAGTTCTGCACCTATGAAGGTGAGAAGCTGGACAGGCTCTAGGACTGACTTTGGAAGATTGAGAAGGAAACCTAGAGAAGTTAGCAGTTGCTGAGTTACTTGAAGGTGTAACCTGACTTAGTCTGGGGACTGGCCTACTATGAGCCAGTCGTCCAAGTAAGGAAAGATGGTAATTTTTTGCCTTCTTAAGTGGGCAACTGCTACTGCCAGGCATTTTGTGAATACCCTTGGGGCAGATGTAAGGCCGAAGGGCATTGCTCTGAACTGGTAATGACCTGAGGGCAGTTTCCGAATCTGAGGTACTTTCGATGGGAGCTTCTGATGAGAACATGAAAATAGGCATCCTTGAGGTCCAGGGACACTAGCCAGTCCCCTGGCCTTAAAGAGGGTAAAATAATTCCCAGAGTCACCATTTTGAATTTTGGTTTTAAAAGGTGCTTGTTTAGATACCTGAGATCCAGGATGGGCCGCCATTCTCCTGTCTTTTTTGGGGTAAGGAAGTACCTGGAGTACAACCCTTTGCCTTGGTATAGGGGTGGAACCCTTTCCACAGCTCTGAGAGCCAGGAGGGAAGAGACTTCTGCCTCCAGGGCAAGAGCCTCTGAAGGATTTGCAGGTGGAAAGGATCTGATTCTCATCTTTGGAAATTTTTTGAAGCTGAGAACCAGTCCCTGGCTTACTACTTCCAGGACCCACTTGTCTGATGTTAGAGACTCCCAGTCCTGGACAAAGTAAGCCAGCCTGCCCCCTACAGGTAGTGGAGAATCGGCCCTGGGCACCCCCATCAGGGTGCCTGTTTGGCAGGGGCTTTAGGCTGAGGGGTGGAAGCAGGCCTGCCTGCACCCCGTCTGCCTCTCCCTCTAAAGAACCCCTTCTGTGCAAAAGCTGAAGAGGAAGCCTGGGCTTGGTAAAAAGGCCTACCCCTGCCCCTGGGAGGCTGCCTTTGGGGAGTGACTTGCCTTTCCTTGGCCTGTGCACTCCTATAGGTGGTCCTATATTCATCCATTTTCTTCATGTAATTCTCTGTTTGCTCCCCAAACAGAGAGTTGCCCACAACAGGGAAATCCATGGCCTTAGTCTGGGTATCCTGTGACAGGCTAGTACATCTGAGCCAAGCCATTCTACGGAGAGCCACAGATGTAGCCATGACTCTGGATGATACATCATTAGAGTCCACTGCAGCATGGAATTGCACCTTGGATGCCTCAATACCGTCAGCGGCCACCTGCTCCAGCTCTTTGCCAGCTGGCCAGGAACCTGCTTTGCTAGAGCTAAAACAGTATCCCATCTGGATTTTTGATATCTAGCAACATAAGCCATATAATTAGCCTGAGTCCTAAGGAAGCTGCCATGTACTGTTTCTTTGCCATGGCATCTATCTTTCTGGAGTCCTTGTCAGGGGGTGAGAGGCTAAGGGAACATTTGCCTTGTCACAGGCTGCAGCCTGCACCACCCCCACGTGGCTGCATTGTTGTGTAAGGAACTCCGTATCAGAGCCTGATAATGCATACCTTTTGTCCATTCTTTTATTAACAGGAGGTATGGTGTGAGGAGCTTTTAAAATCTTTACTGTCTGTTTCCAAAAAGATTTATGCAGAGGAATAGACAGTCTCCTAGACTCTGGGATATCCATCATTTCTACAAAATCAGGCTCCTCCTGATCATCCACAGCTTCCTCCATAGGGAGCTGGAGGGTTTCAGGCACTTTTTTATAAAACATGAAATGAGAAGGGGACTCAGAAAGCCTAGGGGGAGACACTCCTGAAGGTCTGTCTGGAGAGATGTCCGGTTCAATGGACACATCCAAACTTTCAAAACCACATTCACTCTCCTCATACTCCTCTTCCCCCTCCTCTGGTTCATAAAATTCCTCTAAATAATACTTTTGAACCGGAGGAACCGACCGAACCGAGCGCTTACCTGATGATGCAGGTTCGGTCGGAACCGGAGAGAGTGACTGAACAATTTTTATTGCTTTAGCTATTTCTTTAGCGGTTGGAGAGGGAAGTTTTGACTCCACAGCAGCTGATTTTCTAGATTTCTTTGTTGGAACTGACTCCTGAGAGTCGGCTCTCCTTTGGCCCGAGGAAGTATCGCCCTGGTCAGAGGGCACTCCCTCCGGTTTGGTTAAAACCGAACCGGGCTGGCCATCTGGGTCAGCGGACTTTTTGGCCTCCCGCTCCGAGTCTACCAACTCTCTTATCCAGGGTAGCTGCAGGAAAACCCTTGCAAATCTGGCAGTTTGAACTGAGGTGGTCAAACCCCTGACAATAAACACATGTGGTGTGGGGGTCAGCCTTGGCAAAGGCTTCCCCACATACAACACAGTGCTGAAACCCAGTGGGCCCGGTTTTCCTTTTGGATTTCTCAGACATAGTGCCAGCCTAACTAAAAACTTGCCCGTTTACGGCAACCTGCCAAGCAAGACTCCCTTATCGGTTCCCAACCGTGTCACGGGTCGTGGAAAAAAACGAATTAAACTGCTTTTTATAGAAATCCGAACCGCACTTTAAAAGACCATAATGTAATAGAAGTAACTTGATTGGTTCAAACCGAACCGATGAAAATGTTTACAAGTTCCACACAGAAATAAAATGTAAAACCTATCTAGTACTTACAATACCACAGATAGAGCTTGAACCGACCAGCTGCGGTTTAATTTCGGTTAAAAAAACCGTAAACTTTTATACTTTAACCGACAAAATGAACTGAGCAGAAGGAGGAATCTCTGGAGCGACTGTTCAGTGAGGCGGAGTAAAGAATCTGACAGTTTAAGTTTGAAGAACAACAGATAGAATTTTCAACCGAGCTCGAGCTCTAAGTTCCATGCCTGGCATGGACTTTAACTCTTTCACCTCCAGAGCAGTTCTAAGGTTGGGACAAACTGCATATGTCATAATATAGCAAGACTTCATGTTGTTTGAACAAGCCCGACGGAAGGGATGATTCCGCCTTGGAAACCTCCATGATGGCTGTTGAGGATCGGTCCCCCTCACATTACCTTTAACACGATGACTCCGGCCTGAATCGCGGTGGCCATGGAAGTGGAGTCCCAGTCCCGGTGCTTCTCCCTTCTTCTTGTGGTGTCCCTTGGGAGAAGTTGAAGCCTGTCAAAGCTTCTTCAGCTCCTCCTCCATGGAGGACATCTTTTTCTTTAAAATGTGTGCCTCCAAGGACTGATGCCTCCGTTTACGGGTGGCGGCATTAAATTGTTGGCAGTGGTGGCACTTCTCCACGGGGTGCTCCGGGCCTAGACAGAAGAGGCACAGGGAATGACCGCCCTTATGTGGGAGCTGGGCGCCGCACAAGTCACACTTATTTTTATGCGAATCGGAAGGAGTAGGGGACAACATACACGGCAAATGTAAAGATATAGGAAAAACGAGAAAAAACTCGGGAATAAAAACGACAACAAATTGACAAAGCAGTAGGAACTTAATCACAAGGCACTTTCACGAGCTAATGGCGGGAAAGAACTGGAAGGTGGACGTGGGGGGCAGCCCCTTTATACAGACATGGCCTGACACCAGTCACCTGACTTGGGGGCGATCCACTGCCAGAGACTGCTAGCTAGAAATTTTTCCGTGGGATCCTGACACCTGCCGGCTTTATTCCTATATGTAATTACCTACTGCAAGAGCCTTCTCAAAGTAAGATCTGAAACCGACAGGGAGAGAGGGTACTCCAGAATAGAGTTCACCGGGCAGGTGAAAGGATCCATTTGTGTAGCGGAGGCCCAGACACTGAATCACTTCCTTTTCAAAGCACAAGTGGCCCTGGTGGAAGGTTTCTCAGCTGCCGTTAAGAGATCCATTACCATGGGTGAAAACCCCGAATCGGGAGACAGCTCAGTCTGCATGAGCTATGCATGGAGAAGCAGAGAGAAGAGATCCAGGTGGACCAGGATACCCTGCTTTTGGGAGAACAAATCTGAGCATAGGGGCAGGGGAAGCGGAGATTCCACTGTTGGATACTGAAGGAGTGGAAACTGAATCTGACGGGACCCATAGGGTGCCACTAGAGGCATCTCTTCCGCCTCCGATTGCAACAGAGGAGAACTTCCTGCAGTCAAGGAAAGGGAGGTGCAGCATAGAAGAACCTACCTGGCCCAGAGAATAGCTTGTGCATTGGATGGGGAGGTAAACAGATGCCAATCAGGGTGTCCCCATCCGATGAAGAGATCATCGAGCACAGCGGGTAGAATCCCCCCTTGTGAGCCCTGGATCGGCTATCCGTCAGGGTAGTTGCACGCCCGTAACACTGACTGCTGAGGAGTCCAGGTGATGATCCATCACCCAAGAGTCAAGACCATACTCTCATGGTCTCCCTGCAGAGTGGAAAAGAGTGAGTCTCACCCTGCTGGTTCATGAGGGAGACCAGAAACATGATGTCTGTCCGGAATAGCAAAGGGCCAGCTATCAGAACTATCTGAATGGCCTGAAAGGCGCATTAAAGCACCCACATCACTGGGACAGAGATGTGGAGAAAAGTGTATGTTGTTGGGGCCAGGATCTAAGTCTGAAGGACTCCCAAGAGGACTCCCTGGCCTTGGCCTGTCGCATCCATGGCCAGAATCTGACTGGGAGACTCCTTCTGAAAGCGAACTTCTTTAGAAGGGCTGGTGGAATCCTACCACCATGATAAGCCTCTCTTTGTGGGACTGATACTTGGACAGGCTGTTCTGGAGCGTCTGGTGGTTGGTCTCATTAGGTTCTCTGGTACCACTGGACCACCCTCATATAGAGTCGAGCCAGAGAAACTGTAGCAATAGCCAATGCCACACATCCCAGGGGTCTGAGGAATGACCTGGCCGAAACCTTGCAAAAGGAGGGGAGATGTCAAGCATGCGTTAAGAGACACTTTGCCCTGTCCGGAGGGAGAAAGGCTGTATCCTAATCCTTGTCCAGCACTCCCCTTATGTACTGCAGCCTGTGGCCTGGCCAAAGAAAGGAAGGTTTAAAGTGACCCCTAGGTTCTGAAATGGAGGAAGGTGGGTCACCAGCAAGTCATCTAGGGAAGGGAGAGATAATACTTGGTAGAATAAGACAAAGTAGGCTATAAGGCCCACTTAATTGTCTCCCACTCCTAGTGAGGTCCTATTACCATAGTGTCAGCTACCCATATGATTTAAAATCAAGTGATTATCTAATCTGTTCTTAAATTGATCGAAACAGGGTGCCATAATAATATTCACAGGTAGGTAATTCCATATTTTAGATGATCTTACAAAAAAGAAATGTTGTCTTTTAACAGTCCTTGCCCTTGAAACATATACTGTAGCTGTCTCTTTATGAGATCTTAAATTCCTTGCTGGTCTTTGAAGCTGAAACCACATATTTTCATCAAATCCGGATTCTGCAAGATTTTTTACAGGTCACAAGCAAATCACCTCTCCTCCTTCAAGTCTCTAGTGAAAACAAACCTAATTCTTTTACTCTAGACCTATAATCTTTGTTTTTAAAACCAACTAAAGATTAATTAATTTCCTTTGAGATTTTTCAAGTAAACTAATCTCTTTTTTCAAATAAGGGCTCCATAAAGGAGAACCATAATCAAAGTGCAGTATTATATAAGATTTGTATAATTTCATTAAACACTCCATATCTCTAGTAATAAAGGTTTTCTCTATAGTTCTTAGCAATCTGTTAGTAATATTAGAGACGTGGTGAGTATGGTCAATAGTTGCTAACTCAGTGTTTACTCAAATCCCCAAGTCAAGTTCCTTCTTGGAACATTTCAGTGTTTTACCACAAACTATATATTTATAGTTAAGAATTTTTTTTTCCAAAATGCAACACTACTTTTTGATTAATTAAATTCCACTTTATTAATCTTGCCCATGATTCAATTTGTTCCAGATCTTGGCAACATTCTAAATAATTCTGTATAGAGTCCACTTCCTGTGCTATCTTGGTATCATCTGCCAATTTTTAAATGACACCCATTATACCACTCCCCATATCGCTAATGTACAATAAAAACAATACCGGACCGAGCACTGATTCCTGGGGTACTCCACTGGAGACACCCTCCTCATTAGACAGTACACCATTGATCGTAACACACTGTTTACGTTCTGTAAGCCAATTCTTAATCCATCTAATTATATATTTGTTGATTACAATACTATTTAGTTTGGATATCAACAAATCGTGGGGTACTGTATCAAAAGCTTTTCTAATATCCAGGAGGATGACATCAGTGGGGATGTTACTAATTTGTCACTTACGAACTCATAAAAGGACAGAAGGTTAGTCACACATAATAAGCCTTTTCGAAAACCATGTTGAGACAAATCCAGAAGATGCAATACTTTCGTTTTTCAATTTTTATTTTTTACTATCTTCTCCATCAATTTAGAGCAAATAGAAGTAAGGCTGATAGGCCTATAATTTGAGACACTACAGTGACGTCCCTTTTTATGTACTGGGACTACTATGGGTCTTTTCCAGTCATTAGGCGCTAATCCAGATGACAATGATGTATTAAATAATATGGTAAGTGGACAGGAGAGTGGTTTGGCCAAGTTTTTTAGAATAACAGGACTCAGGTTATCAGGCCCAGGGGAGGAGGAGGTTTTTAAATTTACTAACTCGTCAAATACTTCTTCTTGCTGAATTTCAAATAATTGACTACCTTCCATGAAAACATAGAATCTTAACTAGATGATGGATTGAAAACAGAAGTGAAATAATGGTTAAAATTATTAGCTATTTCGTTAGGGTCTTTAATTGATTTACCATTATGTACAATTGAGGTAACAGAATTGTTTTTTTGTTTATTGGTATTTATATAAGCATAGATAATGGCCATATCTCCGTAAGGCTGCAGCCACTACTACATTTGGTAAAGACCCTTAGGGCCGAGGACAGTCTGAAGGGCAAGATCCAGAAACTGGTAGTGGTACCCTTGAAAGCAGAAGCTCAGGCACCTCTTGTAAAGATGAAAAACCCATATATGGGGTTATGCATCCAGCATGTCAGGTGCGCTGTTGCCTTAGCCGATGTCGGTGCAAACTGGGCCAGGGAACCCGACGTCGGTCCCAAAAGGACAGAGCCATCCAGCATCCAATCAATGACGGGCGTCGGATCCTCAGGCATTGGCTGAAAAAAGGCATAAGGCCCAGCTGTCTCCATAGCTGACATCGGTGCCAGGGAACCACGCTACTCTTGGAATGGATGGAGCCCACCTGAATAGGCAGAAAAGGGGCGTCAGGCCCAGCCGGTGACTTAGGAGGATAGAGCAGCATCGGGCATACTCCACAGACGATGCCGGCAGAGCTGGTGTTGGGAGGCTCAGGTGTAGGCTGGCGCTGGACTGGCAGTTCAGCTGGCATCAATCAAGGATGGAGGGACCTGTGGGAAGCTGGCTCCCAAGCCGAGTAGGGACACCACTCTCACAGGGGAGGAGAGCATATGCTCTGGGTGTCTCCAGGAGGAGTTGGCCCCTGATGTCAGGGAAGACTTGACAGACACCCTGGCTGGGAAGACGGGCCAAGGCCCACCACACAAAATATGCTGTAGCGGTGCTGCCTAGCTTAGGACCCGCAATGCCTAGGGACCTAAGCTCCAGGGGTGGAGAGGTGGGAGACAAAGTCCTTAGCCCCTAAGAACCCCCTCCTGAAATGCCATGGAAGGGGGGGTGTTCAGCCACTGGGGCCTGTAGGCCGCAGTTGAAGGAGGGGGTCGACCTCCAGCAGGAGGAAAGCCCAGAAATGGTCGCCAGGATCACCAGGGACCAAGAAGGTGAAGCTCACTGGGGTTTATCCATAATCTTCTCCCGGTGCTTCGATGTCTCTGGTGAAGCTCCTTCTCCATCTCAGGTCACGTTGTTCAGCAGGAGAGCCTCGAGGGTCTTCTGGTGGCAGAGCCAACGGAGGAACTGAGGGTGCTGGTGAGATCTAGGCAATGCTGGTAGGCCCGAGTCTTTTTCTGGGCCTAGGCCGAGCTGGCTGGTCGAGAGGCTGTCCGTCAGTGCAGAATGCTGAAGGTGCCTCGTAGAGCAGCATGAAGATGAGAATCCTGCAGGAACTGCTGTTGAAGAAAGAAATCTGTTATTTCAAAGTTAAAAATAAGAAAACGCGGATAAACGTGAAAAAAGGCAGCTGACTAAAGCAGAAGGCATCTGTGCAACTGATGTGTGCAGGTCGATGGTGGGAAAAGAACTGAGGATGGGCGGGGTGACCGCCCCTTTTATACCACAGGTGATGTTGGGGCCGGGCTGATGTTGGGGGCAGTCCCTCGCTATAGACTGCTGGCTAGAATTTTTCCGTGGGGTCCTAGCACCTGGCGTCTTAGTCCTAATGGTGTTACCTATTGCAAGAGCCCTCTCGAACTAAGATCCACTGAATCTGGTGGTAGACTGACAGACACATCTGTTAGCCAGTAGGCCATGACTCTGGAGACACACACTGAAGTGACAACTGCCTTCATGACCGTTGAACTAATGTGCCAGGATCTGACATCATGGACTTGGTATAATCTGAAGAATCTCACGGTCGATGCCTTATGGTTTGTTACGAGACCATTCTTGCACTATGGCCTCCTTTGCTTTGCCCCACATTGGAAAGGCCTTGTCCCTGTTGATGACCATCTTCAGAGGGTCTATCTTATTAGTCTGCTGTTGATCCTCCCCCAAGTCTACTGTAATGCATGTTTACTTCATTAGGGCGGAGAGTTTGTCCCAAGGGAAATTCCTGCCAGATGAGGAAGGCTTGTGATCCTCGTCTGAAGAGTGGAATTCTCCTCTTTTACAGTAGGATTCTGTATCCTCTTTGTCAGAGGGCAGAAGGCAAGGCTCATCATAGTGTTCTGAACTGAGTGTAAATCAGAGGAGCAGGGAGAGACAGCACAGTTGGATGCTTCCTTCTGGAGGCGTCCCATTTGGCCAGCTGATCTGAAAGGTGACTCAGCACGGAGGTCAGGTTTTTGAGAAAGAATGCTGTTTGATGGGGACCTGGCTCTGGACAGGGAAACAGAAAGTTCTCCAAGGTCAGGTGGGGAGTCATCTGAGATCTGGGACGAGGAGAAACCCTGTTACCTGGACTGACCATGTACAGTCAAAGTCTCCGAGGAGCCTCTATGATCCATATTCCCAGAGGAAGAGAAGGATGTGTCCTGTGATTCACCCCATCAGTCTGTTCACATAAGGCACAGAAAGACCCTGCTACCATTTAGAGTAGCTGAACATGACACATATTACACTTGGGAGCTCAGGACCTAGAGTTCTTTGAAGAAGCCTCAGCGTGAAGAAGCCTCAGCAGTCTGCATAGTGATTGGCAGTGTAAGGCAGGACAACCAGATATTTCTGCTAGGGGTTGTCAGTACATGGGCACAGCTTGCTCCAATGACAACAGCGCAGACTACAGGGAGTTGAAGATCCTGCCTGAAAAGCAGATAAAATGGACTTACAGTCTGCAGGTCAAAAACCAATATCTCCAAGTTGTGCCCCTGAAGAGAATTCGGCTGAAACATCCAGAAGATGTCTCCTAAGGCCAGCAGACACTCTGGGCAACTCAGCTCAAATGAAATGCCATCAGTGAGTCTCTCCAGCAGAAGTGAGGCAGCGGAAACAGTAAACATGCCAGAAAACGCTGTTAAAATGGTCACCATGCTGAACGTGCACATGGGCGCCATGTGCAAGACGACCACCACATTTAAAAAGCCCATGTATGCCTCTGTGTAAGATGGCCATTCTGTGGCCGAAAACACATACAGTCAACCAACTGGCACTTCCAGGGAAAAGTGCAGTGTGGTCTTAGGTGCCCACACCGACTCCTACAATCTCTAAACCCCAGTGATGACTGGACTCTGGGGCCTTCCCCCTCCCTCATAGAAACATAGAATTTGACGGAAGATAAGGATCGCTTGGCCCACCTGTGGTAGGGCGCAGGTGTACGTGGGCAATCAGGTAGTGTGACACAATAGCAGACCTTTATATAGTTCAAAATTTATTTTT
Source organism: Neoceratodus forsteri (assembly GCA_016271365.2). NCBI lineage: Eukaryota > Metazoa > Chordata > Ceratodontiformes > Ceratodontidae > Neoceratodus > Neoceratodus forsteri. Next base: position 272,374,871 of record CM028130.1, on the reverse strand, counting down.
GTAATTTCACATTTACTTCCGATGAAAGGACATATATATTACAGCAAGCTCCTTGGAAATCACTTCAATCGTCTGGCGGACACATTTATATAGCAATTTTACATTACTCCTTGGAGTTCTCTCCAGAGCCTCCTCTCTCATCTCTCTCCTGGTCACATCTAACAGCCTTAGGCGATATCTTTTCTTTTATACACTTGAGTAATCAGATGACAAATTAAATCCACCCACTAATATATTTCAAACATTGTTTCGTTAAACACTAATTAATATCCATTTTACTTAGCCTATATACATTTAAGTAAACATCAGAACTTATATTTAAGTTCTAAAATATATTTATATCACTTTAACACACACAGTTTCTTTCTGACGGTCAATAAGCACCACCCACTTTGAGCTACAACATAAATGTAATGGGAAAGCGGCCACCCGGCTCTTATAGAAGGGCTTGGAGCCCCAAAGGCGGTGAGATTCAAAAGGCTAAATCGTCAGCCACAGTACCAAAACCCCCGCTCTACAAACCCCCCTGGAAATCTACAAAACACCACAATCCCATCAGAGAGGGTATGTACCAGGCTAAACGCTTTATTTTAAGGATACTGATCCAATGTGGAAAGCATTTAAAAGCCTAATTCCCCACACGATAGTGCGAACATTCTAGCAGGAAATACAAGCTTTCCAACGCACGTACTCGCACCGTGATAGGGGAGTTCAGACTCTCAAAAGTGAATTACGCAGTGTTCTGCAGCCTTTTTACACAGAGAGCCAATTATTCTGTAAATAGGACTAACTTACAGGCATTCAATCTAGTAATAGCCTGCGAGAAAAATGTATTCATGTTTTTAGGGGAAACGAAACAGGACGCTTGTGAAACAAGTAATACAACTTTCCCCTTCTCTTTAAAATATCCAGTCTGCCTAGGTAACCTACATTTCTTGGACCTTCCCCTTCTCATTAACACTCGGTTAAACTTTTATAGTGTAAAAGGGCTCCAACCCTCACAACCATGATTAAAAAGAGCGTAAAAAGGGCGGTGGCTAAAATGTATTACTTTTACAAAGCAGCCACTAGTTTCTTTTGCTTCATTCAGACTGGATGTGCAAAGCGCTGCCCAGCCCAAAAACGCTCCGACTTTTATTTATTCTTCTCTCTAGACAAAGCTAGCTACAGAGTTAATAACATCCTTATAATAATTTATTTTACTCTTAGCATGACGGCTGAATTTGGGCACTCGACCATAAAGGCTCTCCATTACAGCCTTTCTATTCACAAATGTGCAAAAAATACAGGTTACTCACCTGTAACAGGAGTTCTAGGAATGGTATATGTTGTTCATCCACACTGTCTGGCAGGTATCCTTGCCGCTTTAAATCTTGCCGGAAGGTCTTCAAGCTGGCTCCTCCCACCCACCCAGGTGGTAAAACTCTTGGCTCCGCCCCATGACGCCAGATCTGGCCCGCTGGAAGCTCAGGTTGTGCGTCGAAGCCTGGGAGGTCGGGTGGGTCGTGTGGATGAACAACATATACCATTCCTAGAACTCCTGTTACAGGTGAGTAACCTGTATTTCTAGGGACATGGATATGTTGTTCATCCACACTGTCTGGCAGCCTCCTAGCAGTTTTCCGGGAGGAGGGAGACAAGGCGCACACCCCCTACTTAGGGAATAGAGACGGAGGACCGAGGCCCCAAAACCAGCATCCCGGCCTGACTCAAGGTCGATGTGGTAGTGGGTGATGAAGGCGTGTGCTGACTTCCAGGTAGCAGCCCTGCAGATTTCCTGGATAGGGACGTCCCTGGAAGCAGCCACCGATGCAGCAGTATGGCGGTAGAATGAGCCTTATCCTCTGGGAGGCTCCATGCCCGCCAACTTATAGCAGAGATCTATGCAGGAGGTGACCCACCTGCTTATCGTCCGCTTGGCTGCAGGTCTGCCAGGTGCGGCTTCAGCGTAGGTGACAAACAGCTGGCGAACCTCTCCCCGAATTTCAGCCGTGCGCTCCTTATAGTAAGCGAGCGCCCTTCTAGGGTCCAAAGTATGGAGCCTATATTCGGCCTCCGAGGTGTGACTGGGAGAACACCGGCAGAGTCAACACCTGGTTAAGGTGAAACTCCGACACCACCTCCGGAAGGAATTTCGGTTGGGGGCGCAGGACAACCTTGTCCCTGTGGAAGACCAGGTAAGGAGACTCGATGGAAAGCGCCTGGAGCTCTCCCATCCTTCTGGCTGACGTGATAGCCACCAAGAAGGCGTTCTTCCACGACAGGTGAGAGAGATCACACCTGTACATTGGTTCAAATGGTTTGCCCATGAGCTTTGCCAGTACCAGCAGTAGATCCCACGGAGGTGGAGGTTCTCGCACAAGAAGGGAAATGTGATCAAGGCCTTTGAAAAAGCATCAGACCACCTTCTCCTGCGCCACCGACTGCTCCCCGGCCCGCACCCGGTAAGCAGAGATGGCTGCCAGGTGCACCTTAAGGGTCGTCGACCTAAGCCCTTGCTGAGAAAGGGACCACAGGTAGTCCAATATGCTCACCAGGGAACAGGAGGAATGGTCACGGCCCTTACCCTGACACCAAATGGAAAATTTCTTCCATTTGAAGGCGTAGCATTTCCTGGTCGACTTCTTACGGGACGCCTCAACTACATTGAGGACCTCGTCAGAAAGACCCAAGGCCTGGAACTCTAGCCGCTCAGGAACCAGGCTCAGGTGCAGGGATTGAAGGTCCGATGGAACACCTTCCTGATTGACTGAGAGCAGGTCCGGGTGAGCTGGAAGCTGCCTCGGGAGCCTGGAGCTGAGGCTGAGGAGATCTGGGTACCAGAACTGGCGGGGCCAGTCTGGGGCTATCAGAATCACCTGCGCCTTGTCCCTCCTTGCTTTGAGAAGCACCTTGTGTATCAAGGGAAATGGGGGAAAGGCGTAGAAGAGGCCCGGGGTCCAGTGCCTCGAGAAGGCATCCCCCTGCAGCGAGCCCTGCTGAGGGGGGGGGGCATGGAATAGCCTCAGCTTCGCGTTCTCCCTGGAGGCAAACAGGTCCACCTGAGGTGTGCCCCAATGGGAGAACAAATCTTGTACTACTTCCGGCAGGAGAGACCACTCGTGGGACACAGCCTCTATCCGGCTTAGGGCATCGGCCAGGGTGTTGGAGACTCCTGCCACGTGAATGGCTAGGAGATCCGCCTCCAGGCTGCGCACGAGTGACCAAATGCAGAGAGTTTCCTTGCATAGAAGCATGGAGCGCGTCTCGCCCTGGCGGTTTAGATAGTACAAGGTCGTGGTATTGTCCGTCTGGACTCGGACCACTTGACCCCGGAGAAACGGAGCAAAGGCGGTGAGAGCTAGGCAGACCGCCCGGAGCTCCAGCAGGTTGATGTGGCATCGGGACTCCCGCGGGGACCAGAGGCCATGAGCGCGGTGTTCCCCCAGATGGGCACCCCAACCCATCAGAGAGGCATTGGTCGATAGAGAGACCATCAGCTCGGGCGGACAAACGGGATGCCCTCCTGCAGATGAACTGAACGGTCCACCACTGGAGAGCATTCCACATCCCTGGGTCACCGCTACTAGCTGGTCCAATGGATCACAGTTGAGACCACTGGCTGGCCAGCCCCATTGAAGGGGGGCATGTTCCAGCAGGCCCAGCGGACCACGCTGGTACAGGCCGCCATGAGACCCAGAGGCGCAGAAGAGAGTCGAGCAGGCGCGATTGCCCAATCAGAAATGATTGGGCAAAGGAGGAAAGAACTCGGCCCTGTCCGCCGGAGCCGTGCTCTGGCTCGAAGAGAGTCGAGCTCTGCCCCGCCAAAAAGAATCACCTGCTTCGGCTCGAGTTCCGACTTGGCCTCGTTGATGAGAAGGCCGACTTGAGAGCAAACCTGGAGGACCAGATCTCTGGACGGCTCCACCTCCTGCTTGGAGGGGGCTGCTATCAGCCAGTCATCCATGTGAGGGTACACCCGGACCCCTCGGCGCCGCAGGAATGCTGTCACCACTGCCATACATTTAGTGAAGACCCTGGGAGCTGGAGACAAGCCGAAGGACATGGCTCGGAACTCGAAAAGGGATCCCTCCGCTCAAAAGTGAAGGAATCTCTGATGTGACGGACGGATAGGGACGTGAAAGAACGCGTCCTGCAGGTCCAGAGAGCAGAACCACATGCCGCGTTCCAAGGATGGTACTATCTGAGCCAGAGTGACCATCCTGAAGGTCCGAGACCTTAGGAACTTGTTTAGGTCGTGCAGGTCGAGAATGGGGAGCCAGCCCCCTGTCCGTTTCGGAACCAGGAAGTACCTGGACACAAACCCCGGGTCTGAAGGAGGGTCCGCTACCTCTCTGATCACCTCCTTCTCGAGGAGGAGAGCGATGTTGGTTCAGCGAGCCAACAGTGAAGCTGCGGACCCTGAGGCCCCGAGGTGCGACGGCTCTTAAGGGCGGGGCCTGCTTGAACTCCAGAGGCAGGCCCTTTCCGACCACTTCCAACATCCACCGGTCTGTGGTAATAACGGACCAGGCAGAAAGAAAGTGGCGGAGCCCCCCCCACGGGGAAACCTGGGGTGAGGTGACGGGGTTGGGAGCGACACCCCTCAACCCATCACTGGGCAGGCTTGGAGGAGGGACTGGCCGAGGGACCTCCGGGCCTTTACCTCCCTGCTTCCTAGAGGAGGAAGCCGAGGGCTTGGGTTTGGGATGCCAAGCTCGTGCCTGCTGGCCCTGATGTTGCTGGGCCGGACGTGCCGCGGGTGCAGAGGGACGAAAGGGCTTAGGCTGTGGTCTGCGGCCTTTGTCCTTCTGTGCGGATGAGACCGAGTCCAAGGTAGCACTGGACTTCTCGATCCTCTGTAGGTGACCTTCCACCCCAGGGCCCGAAAGGTCAGTCCCCAGGAAGGGGACATCCGCCAACTTGTGCTGGGTATCCGAAGTGAAGGTGGATATCCTCAGCCATGCCAGACGGCGCATAGCCACTGCGACCGCTACTGACCTGGCACATGAGTCTCCAATGTCCAGAGCAGTCTGAAGCTGCTGTTTGGCCACTGCCCTGCCCTGGTCCCGCACTTGCCTAACCGTGGGTCTGCAGGTCCGCCGAAGATGAGGAACTACTCGGCCCAGGAGCCCAACAGGGCATGAGAGAAATGTGCCATGAGTACGCCAAACTGGCCTGACGAAGGCCGAGGGAGGACGAGTGTAGACTTTATGCCTGCATAGTCCAATTTCTTGACTCCTTTGTCGGGAGGTTTGTCCACGTCCCTAGCGTTCCCGGCGCGCCGGAAAACGCTGTCGGTAACTAGCCCCTCGGCTGAGGGGTGTTCCAAAAAACCGGACAAGGAACCGGTAGGGACCGCATACTTCCTGGCCATCCTGGCCGAGGGCGCAGGACAGGAAGCAGGGCGCTGCCAGAGCTCCAAGGCCAGGCCCACTATGGCCTCGGCCACCGGAAAGGCCTCCGTAGGGGAATCCTCTCGGTCCAGTATCTCCGTGAGGGGATACTTGGCCCACTTAGACACGGGTTCGAGCTTCATCCCGGTGGACTCCGAGATGAGCCGAAGCAATCCCAGATAGGATGAAGGGCTATCGTCCAGCGACTGACCTCCAGAGGACTCCAAGTCTACTCGCCGGGAGAAAAGGGAGGAATCGCTGTCGGACTCGGAGGAGTCCGCAAAGAGCTGCCTCGGGCCTGAGCCACCCTCCACCTGCCGAGGTCGATCGGGAGTGAGGGTAACAGACAGCCTATGGGGCAGGCCCTGAGCCAAACGAGAATTCTTGGTCAGAGCCCCAAAATAATGGCTGTGGAGGCGGAGGTTCCACCGGAATCGGGGGAGCAGCTGGTTTTGGCCGAACAACCGGCCTGGGAACAGGCTCCTCGTGTAAGTAGAGGGGTTGTTTCGGCCGCTCCGGTGACAGCCACTTAATGGCTGGGGTAGGCGATGGCGTCGGCTTCTTCCCGGCCAGAAGGAGCTGTTGCCACATGAGGTCCTCGTATCGTCGACGTAATCTTACGCCGAAGCCCTCCCTCGGCCCTAAGAGGAGGACGATGCCGCGCGCTGCTTACCATGGTGCCGAGACCGAGACCACCTATGACGGCGGGATCGGCTGGACCGCGAAGAAGTCTAAGACCGAGAACCTCGGCTTTTCCGAGGACGGTGCGGGAAGGGGACGGGTGGAACCGGCCTCCCTTGGCTCGGAGGGTTCACCCAAGGGCTCCGGAACTGGAGGCACTGGCAAGCCCACGGAATCCTCAACTCCCACCGGGGGAACCGGGGAGAGAGGATTCTCAGCTTCGCCTGTGGACAACCCGTCTAACGGGTCGAGAAAAATCTCGACTGCGTCGACGGGAGTCTCGGTCAGCTGACCTGACGGGGACACCGTGAGACCAGTGGCCGAAGCTGAACGATCGACCGAAGTCGATGGCCGACAACTCGGGGAGAGGGACCTTTCCCGCTCCCAAGAGCGTCAACGGAGGGACTTACCCTTGTCTTTCTTTTTGGACCGAGAAGAAGGTCCAGCAGACGTTGGTCCCTCTCCCTTAGTGGAAAGGGACAGACAAAGCTCCTTAACGGAAGCTGTATAAGAGGAACCCAGAGAGAGCGGGATAAATGCCGCGGCCAGGAAGATGGCGCCCGTCCTCCTCTTCGAGGGCAATCATCTGCCTAAGTGATCCGCCGAAAGCCCACCGCCGCTGAAACCGCCCGACCAGGCCTCTTTGACTTCACCGGAGGGAAACGTTTCTCGGGACGCCCCAGTTGTAAATGGGCAGCACGGGCTTCAAGGACGTAGGTCGAGAAGGAAGAGCACAGGACTCAAGCCTGCGGGTCGTGCTCAAGGCCTAGACAGTAGACACATGGAGTGTGGATCCGTCCGAGACATCTTCTGCCCGCAAGGGAATCTCCGAAAACTGGGAGTCGATTTGTCCATCGCAGCTGCGAGGGATAGAAGACCGAAGTCTAGAAATGAAAAAACTTTTAAATTCGCAAAACCGAAGAGTTAGGAACCAGTCTTATACGCAGAGTGTTAAGGAGGGAACCTGAGCTTCCAAGTGGTAAGGAAGATCTGGCGTCATGGGGCGGAGCCGAGAGTTTTACCACCCGGGTGGGTGGGAGGAGCCAGCTTGAAGACCTTCTGGCAAGATTTAAAGCGGCAAGGATACCTGCCAGACAGTGTGGATGAACAACATATCCATGTCCTTAGAACACATCTTCTCAAATTCGGGCAAAAAATAGAACTGTTGCAAGTATGCTGCAAAAGGATAGAATATAGAAAACCCATTATAACTGCAACCATCCTTTTGTTTATTTATTTTTTTTCTATATTTAAACATAAACTCCTTCACTCAATTATTTGATTTTGGAGTTTACCCCATGATTTTTCTTAACATAAGGGCAAAAAAGGAAAATATCTAACACAAATTATGAGGCCCCCAATCCATCACAGGGCACTCTGTGACACTCCTCCCCACCTAAGAGGGCAACCATTTCTTTGGTTGTCCTAATACTTAATACTTCATTATGAAAGGGGGTTTGTGGAGCTCCGTCCCACCCACATCTTAGAGCTCCGCCCCAGGGTCCCATAACAAACCAATCCTATAACAGGTACAGAAATTTAATCAAAACAATACCCTGGGGCATATATGTTATACTAAAGGGCCGTAATCACAATAACTACTAATATTAACTAATGCCAACAGTCTCTCTCCTAGACAGGGCAATCACTAAGGCATAGTACTGTAGTATGTCGTTTTACCATTTCCTATACAAAATGTATTGGAAAAAAAAATAAACCTACATCAGAAAAGAAATATAAGAGAGGAAAGAAAAGAAAATGACTGCAGGCAGCCACCCCTCAGTCATTAAATAGGTAAGAAAAGAAAGAAGACAGAAAAAGAAATAAAACATAATCTCTCAGTTCTAGTATGCATATCCAAATAAATCTATATTCATTTATTGGAATATTATCATTCCTCTGCCATTATTTCAACTACCCCAAATGGTCACCTTTCATAAAAAAAAAAAAAAATAATAATATGTGCCATATTATGTTGCAGTATGCACAGTTCTTCATATTTCAGTGCTCCATGTTCTATCCATCTAGTCGCTACTCAGACAGATTTCCCGACCATGGGCATTTCAAAACCCCTCAAAACAACTCGCACCCTAACATCCTTTTTACTTTTCCCCCAATGATGGTCATAATTATGATACCTGCATTCTAAGGAAGGATAATCCACACCATCCTAGCCGGCATTAACCCGTGGGCAACTACCGTCTATTACCCATGTTCCTTCATGAAAGCTTCCTCTTTCTCCAGGGTAACCATTTATTGAGGTTATCATCCCTCTAATACTTCCTGATAAATCCCAGTCGTTCCCGTACATAAACTGCCACCTGCCGATACATACCCGGCCAGTGGTAGTAGGGAACGAGTTGTTCTAAAAGTTTCCCATGCTCTAAACACTTACTTCTCCTGCAAAGTTCATCTAGGACCCCTTTTCCATACTTATGGGGTACCACCACCCTTGCCTGTGACTGTTTAGTGTGTACGTTTGGTTTTACATGGTAGAGTGTCTCCCCCTTAACCTCATACCACCATAAGGGTTTACTTTCTCCATCTATTCCTGTCTTTCCATGATTCTGGACAGCATATTTGCTCAGCTGGGTAATTTCAGGATCCCCATCCTGTAATAATCCATAGTTAACCTTCAACAAATCACATTTATCACCATTAGTTTTAATATAAGTCCCTTCAGCAATTATATCCTCTTCAGGTTTGACAAATGGTTTCACCCCATAGTCCACAACAGTCTCACCTGGGGACTTACATGTGATCTGCTGTCCTTCATCCTCTATCCAATACATCCCATCAAATAGGGGTAAAACAGGAAGTTCCGAACATGCTACACTATGCTTCTCTGTCTTCACCCCAAAATCCAAAACAGTCTCACCTGGGGACTTGTATGTAGCTTGCTTTCCATCCTCTGTCCAATATATTCCATCAAACATAGGCAAAACAGGGTGTTCATTACCAACTGCACAAGGTCTCACGTCCTTCACCTTTGTAGACCCTTCAGGGTTAGCTACTTCCCCAGATGCTGTCAGGCGTCTTAATATTTCCTGATACCTTTGCTCAGCAACTTTCAATCTATTTTCCGCCTCCATCCAACGGGAAAACATCCACTGAAATAACTTCATCTGTGCCAGTCCATAAGTACACCAGGCCCTTTCATCATCCATCAGCTTTGGCACCTCTGGTTCCATCATCAGGCAACACGCAAAGGACGTTGCTTCTCAGTCCAGAATACTCAACAAGTCCAGTTCTCGACCTCACTGTACTGTCCTGCAAATGTCACTGCCCACTTGGTCTTTAGTCAAACCAGCTTCACATCCCACCACTGCCACCATATGTGGTAGGGCGCAGGTGTACGTGGGCAATCAGGTAGTGTGACACAATAGCAGACCTTTATATAGTTAAACACTTATTTTTGTAATTTCACATTTGCTTCTGAGGCAGGACATATTTCATACAGCAAGCTCCTTGGAAATCACTTCAATCGTCTGGCGAACACATTTATATAGCAATTTTACATCACTCCCTGGAGTTCTCTCCAGAGCCTCCTCTCTCATCTCTCTCCTGGTCACATCTAACAGCCTTAGGTGATATCTTTTATTTTATACACTTGAGTAATTAGATGACAAATTAACTCCACCCACTAATATATTTCAAACATTGTTTCTTTAAACACTAATTAATATTCATTTTACTTAGCCTATATACATTTAAGTAAACATCAGAGCTTATATTTAAGTTCCAAAGTTTATTTATATCACTTTAACACACACAATTTCTTTCTGACGGTCAATAAGCACCACCCACTTTGAGCTACAACATAAATGTAATGGGAAAGCGGCCGCCCGGCTCTTATAGAAGGGCTTGAAGCCAAAGGCGGTGAGATTCAAAAGGCTAAATCACCAGCCACAGTACCAAAACCCTCGCTCTACAAAACCCCACAATCCCATCAGACAGGGTATGTACCAGGCTAAACACTTTATTTTAAGGATACTAATCCAACGTGGAAAGTATTTAAAAGCCTAATTCCCCACACGATAGTGCGAACGTTCTAGCAGGAAATACAAGCTTTCCAATGTTCGTACTCGCACAGTCGTAGGGGAGTTCAGACTCTCAAAAGTCAATTACGCAGTGTTCTGTAACCTTTTTACACAGAGAGCCAATTATTTTGTAAATGGGACTAACTTGCAGGCATTCAATCTAGTAATAGCCTGTGGGAAAACTGTATTCATGTTTTTAGGGGAAACGAAACAGGACACTTGCGAAACAAGTAATACAACTTTCCCCTTCTCTTTAAAATATCTAGTCTGCCTAAGTAACCTACATTTCTCAGACCTTCCCCTTCTCATTAACACTCGGTTAAACTTTTATAGTGTAAAAGGGCTCCAACCCTCACAACCATGATTAAAAAGAGCGTAAAAAGGGCAGCGGCTAAAATGTATTACTTTTACAAAGCAGCCGCTAGTTTCTTTTGCTTCATTCAGACTGGAGGTGCAAAGCACTGCCCAGCCCGAAAACGCTCCGACTTTTATTTATTCTTCTCTCTAGGCAAAGCTAGCTACAGAATTAATAACATCCTTATAATAATTTATTTTACTCTTAGCATGACGGCTGAATTCGGGCACTCTACCATAAAGGCTCTCCATTACAGCCTTTCTATTCACAAATGTGCAAAAACACATCTTCTCAAATTCGGGCAGAAAATAGAACTGTCGCAAGTATGCTGCAAAAGGATAGAGTATAGAAAACCCATTATAACTGCAACCATCCTTTCGTTTATTATTTTATTTTCTATATTTAAACAAACTCCTTCACTCAATTATTTGATTTTGGAGTTTACCCCATGATTTTTCTTAACATAAGGGCAAAAAAGGAAAATATCTAACACAAATTATGAGGCCCCCAATCCATCACAGAGGCACTCTGTGACACCACCTAGTCTGCCCATTTCCCTACCTGATGGATAAGCTGCAGATTCTAGATAATCAACAGTTTACTTCCTCCTACCCCCCACTAGAATTGCCTTATGCCTGTCCCATGCATTCTTGAATTATCCCACTGTTCCTGACTCCACAACCTCCTCAGGAAGGCTGTTCCATGTATCCACAACCCTCTCTGTGAAAAAATACTTTCTAACATTACTTCTGAGCCATCCCCCCTCTAGCTTCAAATTGCACCCCCTTGTTCTTGCACATCTCTTCTTCTGAAAGATACTACCCTCTTGTACTTTGTTAATTCCCTAGAGATACTTGAAAGTATCTATCATGTCCACCCCTCACCACTAAAAAAAAAAAAAGAGAAATGCCCAGATTCTACCTTTGATGAGGGGAAACTGTGCCTCCTGGCACCAAGGGAGGGGGTTATGGCAGTCCAACTCGGGACTGTAGCCCTAGGCTCTGGTTCTGCCCAAGCAGCCCCCGCTTTCTTTAGCCGCGCAGGACTACAGAGGAAAATTCAGAAGAAGCTGCAAGAAAAAAAAAAGGAAAGAAAGATTCCCTGTAAGGCAGGGACCCGTCTACAGCTAGTGAGACAGACAGAAAAGACTGAGGGTGCCAGCCCATCGGCACAACAGTAGCGCTACCGCTTGCAATGTGGGTTCTGAGGCAAACTTAGGGCATCAGAGGGGTGACCAGGGGAAGGAGAATGGGCAGAGCCTGCTGCTAGCCTGGCCCCTAGTGGTAACTGGGGGAAGGCAACCTGGGCTAACACGTTGCACAGGACTGCATGGAGTGCGTCATGATGTCACTGCACACCACCCCTCCCAGCGGCTAATAAGAAAAAATTACTCACCTTAGTAATGTTGTTTCTTCTAATGACAGTCTTGCTGTATTCTGACTATTGCAGTGATATCCAACCTTTGAACTGCCCCGGAGAGTTAAGAGTTAACTTTCCATGCAAGGCATGGAACGCTGAGCTCGAGCTCGGTTAAGACTCTGTCTGGTGTTGTTTGAACCCAAACCGCCAGATCTTTACCAGCTATACTCACTGGGTGTCCTGTGTGGAAACTGTAAACTCACACTAGCCAACTGGCTACTAAATTTAATAAAAGGATTTTTTGGTTCCAAGACAAAGACTCAAGTCAGACCCCCCCCCAAAACAAAAAAAAACACAACACACACACCCAAAATAAGAGGGTGAGAAAAAGGGGGTACCTCTAGGGTGCCAACACTGTTCTTGCCCACCCACATCCCAAAACCCGGGTTCTGAGAGGGGAGGCGGGGGGGAGGAGGTCAGAATACAGCAAGACTCCATTAGAAGAAACAACATGACTAAGGTGAGTAATTTTTTCTTCAAACAACATGAAGTCTTGCTGTATTCTGACTATTGCAGACTACCAAGCAGTACCTCCATGGAGGAAGGACAGAACCTACTTTGGAAACAGGCTCTGAAGCACTGCTGTGCCAAACCGAGCATCACTCCTAGCCTGGATATCCAGAGAGTAATGCTTGGTGAAAGTATGTACTGTTTTCCAGGTGGCTGCTTGACAAATCTCTAAGATAAGAATATCCCTGGCAGCAGCCAGGGAAGCAGCTGTACCTCTAGTAGAGTGAGCCCTCAGGCCTGAGGGTGGGATTCTACCTAATTTTTCATAGCAGAATTGTATACAAGAGACAATCCACCTGGCAATAGATCTCTTAGTGACAGGTTTTCCCTTGCCAACCTCACCATAAGTGAGGAACAATTGGAGGGAGTCAAACCTGTGACCCTTGGTGCGCTCTATGTAGTAGCTAAGAGCTCTTTTCACATCCAGGCTGTGTAGCCTCCTTTCCCCAGAGGAGGAATGGTCAGTGAAGAAAACAGGAAGAGACATAGACTGATTAAGGTGGAAGTCTGAAACCACCTTAGGCAAAAACTTCCTATTAGTCCTGAGGACCACCTTATCTCTATGGAAAGAGATAAAATCAGGCTCCACTGACAGGGCCTGTAACTCACTTATGCGTCTGGCAGAAGTAATGGCTACCAAGAACACAGTTTTCCAAGTCAAGTACTTAAGCTCTGCTGAGGACAAAGGCTCAAAAGTGGGTTGCATAAGCTGAGCAATGCAAACATTGAGGTCCCAAGCAGGGGCAGGGTCCCTGAAGGGAGGATTGGTATGCAGCAAACCCTTGAAGAATTTACAGAATACAGGGTGAGCTGAAAGGGAAGAGGGCTTGCCTGTTGACAAGAAGGCAGAGACAGCTGCCAGATGCACTCTAAGTATAGCTGGTCTGAGTCCCAAGCTATTGAGATGAACCATATAGTCCAGGACTGTAGGCAACTCAGCAGGCTCTGGAGAAATATGCTTACCGGAGCACCAAATAGTAAACCTTTTCCACTTGGAGTTGTAAGTCTTTCTGGTGGAAGGCTTTCGGGAAGCCTTTAGAATATCCAGAACACCTTGAGAAAGATGTAAATCTGCAAACTCTAACTCTTCAAGAGCCAGGCCTTGAGATTGAGAGATTTGAGATTCGGATACCAAACCCTCCCCTGAGAACATGTTAACAGGTTGTAATTCCTGGGAAGAGACAGGGGAAGGTGGACTGCTAAGGACAGCAAGAGAGGGTACCAGAGCTGTCTGGCCCAGTCTGGAGCAATCAGAATCACTTTGCAGGGCTGAGATCTGATTTTGACTAGTACTTTGAACAGGAGAGGGAAGGGGGGAAAGCATACAGGAATTCCCCTTCCCAATTGAGTACTAGAGCATCCAGGGGGACTGAGCCCAACACTGGGGGTCTGCAGCAAAAAAGAGGAAGTTGGTGATTGTCTGGGGCTGCAAAAAGATCTATCTGTGGCGTGCCCCATCTGGAGAAGATTACCTTCAAAATTAGGGGATCCAGGGCCCATTCGTGATGGCCCTGAGATATCCCGCTGAGAGCATCTGCCAGGACATTGTCCTTCCCTGGGAGGTGCACTGTTATCAGAGAGGTATTCAGGGAATAGGCCAGAGACCACGACTTCATTGCTTCTGTGCACAAGGCTGTAGACCGAGTGCCCCCTTGCTTGCTGATGTACCACATTGTGGTGGTATTGTCTGTTCTGATCTGAACCAGTTTGTTCTGAACAGACTTGGAAAAAACTTGAAGTGCTAGAAACACTGCTCTGAGTTCTAAGAGACTGATGTGAAGCAGATATTCTTGAGGTGACCACAACCCTTGGGCGGTCAGATCCCAAATGGGCTCCCCAGCCCAAGAGGGAGGCATCTGTGGTAAGGATTAGAGAATGAGGTTGAGTGACAAAGGGAATTCCTTGCCTTAGGTTGTCCTGATCCTGCCACCATTGCAAAGCCTGGATCAGGGTTTGAGTCACTGGGACTAGCTTGGTCAGAGAATCCTTTCTCTGGGACCAGAAGGCTCTTAAGTGGAACTGAATGTCTCTCATCTGAAATCTTGCTCCTTGGACCACTGCCGTAGAGGCAGCCATGTGGCCCAGGAGCTGCAGAAATGCCTTGCTGGTCGAGACACCTGGAGGGTGAATGAAGAGGCCAGTGTCACAAGGGTCCTTACCCTGTCCAGGGGAAGGAAGGCACTTGCCCTTATAGTATCCAGCTCCGCCCCTATGAAGGTGAGGAGCTGCATTGGCTCTAGAACTGACTTTGAAAGATTTAGAAGGAATCCTAGAGAAGTGAGCAGTTGCTGAGTTATCTGTTGGTGTGACTTGACTTGGTCTGGAGACTGACCCACTATGAGCCAGTCGTCCAGGTATGGAAAGATGGAGATCTTTTTTCTCCTTAGGAAAGCAATCACTACTGCCAGGCATTTTGTGAACACCCTTGGAGCTGATGTTAGGCCAAAGGGCATTGCTCTGAATTGATAGTGGCCTGAGGGCAACTCGAACCTGAGGTACTTTCTATGGGAGTATCTGATGAGAATGTGGAAATAGGCAACCTTGAGGTCCAGGGAGACTAGCCAGTCCCCTTGCCTTAGAGAGGGTAGAATTATTCCCAGAGTCACTATTTTGAACTTTGGTTTTAAAAGGTGCTTGTTTAAATATCTGAGATCCAGGATGGGCCACCATTCTCCTGTCTTTTTGGGAGTTAGGAAGTACCTGGAGTACAATCCCTTTCCCCTGTGTAGGGGTGGAACCCTTTCTATGGCTCTGAGAGCCAAGAGGGTAGAGACCTCTGCCTCTAGGGCAAGGGCCTCTGAAGGCTTTGCAGGTGGAAAGGATCTGGTTCTCATCTTGGGAAATTGTTTGAAGCTGAGAACCAGTCCCTGGCTTACTACTTCCAGGACCCATCTGTCTGATGTTAAAGACATCCAGTCCTGGACAAAGTAAGCCAGTCTGCCCCCTACGGGTAATGGAGAATTGGCCCTGGAAAACCCATCAGGGTGCCTGTTTGGCAGAGGCTTTAGGCTGAGGGGTGGTAGCAGGCCTGCTTGTACCCCGTCTGCCTCTCCCTCTAAAGAACCCCCTCTGAGCAAAGGCAGAAGAGGAGGCCTGGGCTTGGTAGAAAGGCCTACGAAAAGGCCTGCCCCTGGCCCTGGGATGCTGCCTCTGAGGAGTGGCTTGCCTTTCCTTGGCCTGAGCACTCCTGTAGGTGGTCCTGTACTCATCCATTTTCTTCATGTAGTTTTCTGTCTGCTCCCCAAACAGAGAATTACCAATAACAGGAAAATCCTTTGCCTTAGTCTGGGTATCCTGTGACAGGCTAATACATCTGAGCCAAGCCATCTTACGAAGGGCCACAGATGTAGCCATGACTCTAGATGAAACATCATTGGAGTCCACTGCAGCATGAAATTGCACCTTGGATGCCTCAATAACATCTGCAGCCACCCGCTCCAGCTCCTTGGCAAGCTGGTCGGGGACCTGTTTAGCTAGAGCCATCACAGTGTCCCATCTAGACTTTTGGTATCTAGCTATGTAGGCCATATAATTAGCCTGCCTGAGTCCCAAAGATGCTGCCATGTACTGTTTCTTTGCCATGGCATCAATCCTCCTGGAGTCCTTATCTGGGGGGTGTGAAGCGAAGGGTATATTTGCCTTATCACAGGCAGCAGCCTGCACTACTCCAACATGGCTGCATTGCTGGGAAAGGAACTCCGTATCTGAGCCTGAAAGAGTATACCTCTTGTCCATTCTTCTGTCCACAGGAGGTATGGAATTAGGAGTCTTTAAAATTGTTATTGTCTGTTTCCCAAAAGACTTATGGAGGGGAATAGACAGCCTTCTGGACTCTGGGATGTCCATCATTTCAACATAATCAGGCTCCTCCTGTTCCTCTACTGCTTCCTCCATAGGAAGCTGGAGAGTTTCAGCCACTTTTTTGTAAAACATAAAGTGGGAAGGGGACTCAGAAAGCCTAGGAGGAGAAACACCTGAAGGTCTGTCTGGGGAGGTGTCTGGGTCAATGGGCACATCCAGACTTTCATAATCACCATCACTATCCTCATACTTTCCCTCCTCCTCCTCTGGTTCATAAAAACCCTCTAAATTATAATCCGGAACCGGGGGAACCGACCACACCGAGCCCCTAACCGATGGTGCCGGTTCAGTCGGAACCAAAGTTAGCGACTGAACAATCCTTATCGCTTTGGCTATTTCATCAGCGGTCAGAGAAAGAACTTGTGGATCTGAACCGGATGACTTATCCTTTCTTTTTCTTTTAATCGGAACCGACTCCTCAGAGTCGGTTCTCCTTTTGCCCGAAGAAGTTTCGCCCTGGTCAGAGGTCACTCCTTCTGGTTCGGTTGGAACCGAACCAGGCTGGCCATCTGGGTCAGCGGACTTCTTGGCCTCCCTTTCCCTCAGCCTACCAACTCTCTTTTGCAGGGTAGCTGTAGGAAAACTTTTACAAATCTGGCAGTCTGAATCGAGGTGGTCCAACCCCAGACAATAAACACAGGTGGTGTGGGGGTCAGCCTTAGCAAAGGCTTCCCCACACATACTACAGTGTTGAAAACCAGTGGGCCCGGTTTTTCTCTTGGGTTTCTCAGACATGGCCAGTCCTAACCAAACTTACCCTTTTTTCGGCAATCCACCAGGCAAGACACCCTTATCGGTTCCTGACCGTGTTACGGGTCATGGAAAAAAACGTAATGAAATCTGTTTTTTTTAGAACCGATAAGGACCGGTTACCACACTCTAAAAAACAGAATAAACTTTTTACAAACCTGATCGGTTCAAACCGAACCGATCCGACGTTTACAAGTTCCACACAGAGACTAATAACAATAACCTATCTAGTACTCACGGTACCACAGACAGAGACTGAACCGACAGGTTACATAGAAGAAATTTGGTTGAACTGAGGAGAAAAATGACACTTTAACCGACTAATTTGAACCGAGCAAAGGAGAAATCTCCAGAGTGACTGTTCAGAGAGGCGGAGTAAAGAATCTGGCGGTTTGGGTTCAAACAACAACAGACAGAGTCTTAACCGAGCTTGAGCTCAGCGTTCCATGCCTTGCATGGAAAGTTAACTCTTTCCTCTCCGGGGCAGTTCAAAGGTTGGATATCACTGCAATAGTCAGAATACAGCAAGACTTCATGTTGTTTGAAGGAGGAAAAGCCAGCAGAATGATGGGGCAGAGCACCTACAACCGATAAGCTGAGCATGCCAGTTGAAACTGGATCCAACCCCGGCAGGTGGAACATGGCTGGTGGTTAAGTTCAGTGAACGTCAGTGTGACGGGGCTGGGGTGCTCGGCAGATGGGGCCAACTAGAGAAGAAACAGAATAAAAAAATAAATAAATAAAAAGACTGAGGGTTATGGGATGGGGCATGTCTTCATACTCTTAGACTTTTCTATCTGTCCCAGCTGAGAGGGAAAGACAGCCCATACTGTGTTGCTGCCTGCCCAAGAGTAGAACCAATTGTTTTTCTCAGATCCTGATACTTTCTGTACGGCCCTGTTCTGCAGAAGACCTACGTCCACAAACAGGTCTTTCATTTGCCCTGCTAGTTGATGCTTTTTCCCTGGCTTGCATACCTCTCAACTGTCCATAATTATGAGGAATGTCCCTCATTTTACCCCTCAAAATTGCTCTGTGCCTCATGGAAAAGGTGCTGCTCGCACATAGAATGTGCTCTAAATTCAGACATTAAAGCAGAAATTCATAATATTCTAAGATGCTTAATAAAGGAATAATGCTTGACAGGGTGGGTGTTATGCTGGGATAACATCCTGCCTCGGGTGGTTGGGCCCGAGGCTGCAGGCCGAGGGAATCAACACCTGAGAAGGGATGTTCCAGCACAACACCCACCCTGGAGGGCATTATTCCTATTATACAATGGCGCCTTTGTAAAATGAAATACAAAACAGGAAGCACAATTCCAAGACATATGGCACAAGTCACCAGCATTTGCAAGCTGCACCACATGCCGATACACCGGAGACCCTGCACCTGATTCCAGAATAGGCAGGGTCCACAGCGGCTAGGTCCTGCAACTTGCAGCACCCTAGGAAGTGCACCAAAGGGAGGGCACACCTCAAAAGGGTGCCACAAGTCGCTGCAATGCCCTCTGACAGGGCACAGGTCCCCTACCCTGTAGCCCCGAATGCACAGCCCCCCCAAAGCCCCGCTCCCCGAAACAACTGCAATGCCTCGCAGGGCTATACAGGCACATCCCCAGAGCCCCGATGCCAGCCGCCTGGAGAAAAATGTACCCGCGATCCCTGGTAGTCCAGTGGCCCCCCCCAACCTGGCAGTGCCAGTCCACCCAACCCCCCATACACCCGGCCCCAGTTGGCGACTGGCAAAACCCACCTCTCACCTCCACAGCCAGCTGCCGACTGAGGCTCCTCTGTTCATACACTACTGTATACAGTACACGCTCAATCAGTCATTGAGCAAGTACTGTATACAGATAGTACTGGGAGGGGAGCTCAGTCGATGGCTGGCTGTGGAGGTGAGAGGTCATTTTGCCAGTCACCAACTGGGGCCAAGTGTGGGGGGTGGGGGGGATTGACACTGCCAGGTGGTGGGCCACTAGACTACCAGGGATCGATGAAGGTCTGTGTTGTGCACTGTACTGAATGTGCATAGTGCAGTACAGGACCAGGATCGGGCTTGTCTTTGGTGCGGGGGGCGCTATCCCTGAGGGGAATATTGCTGGCCATTTGGAGAGTTCGGGGCATGGGGGATGTATTGCCCTTCAGGGCAGCTGGTGTACTGGGGCACTGGGGGGTTAGCACTGCAGGGCATTAACTGTATCTCTGGGAGATTGGGGCTTGAGGTGACAGCAGCCCGCAAAGGGCTTCTATAACACAGTGGGGGATGGTGGGGGGCTTCAGTGGTTTTGTGGTGGGGGGCTGTAGGGTGGCCTTGGCACAGTCCAGCAACCCCAGTGAACGCAACACACACTTAGACCAGCTAATAGTTGGTCTAACTGTACATAGACCAATGTCCTCCTGGGGTTTTCTTGGAATTGCAATGTGCTGTTCCAGCAGTCACCCTCCAGAATAGGGTGCAACTGCTGGCATAAACTCCCTTGCACCATGTCGCAGGGGGTTTATGGTGTACTTGGTGGCGTGGGACCACTTCGGTGCAGGCAGTCTGCGAAATGTCGCAGGCTGCCTTTTGGAATGCCGAATGTTGTTACTTACTGCGCAAAATGCTACTTGCACCATTTTGTTTTGCGCAAGTCACTTTGCAAGAATCTTGGAATCAGGCCCAGAATGTTTAAAATGCTTCTTTGTCATATTTTTTTACTAGGGAGGTATTCATACTGAAAAAAATAGTGCTGCTCTATTGTTTGCCCAGCTGGTGGAGCTGCTTTTATGCAGTGGGTACCCACCCATACACACACATGCACTCTCTTTGGTTGGTACATTGTTGTTGGCTATGGAGTTTAGTTGACCCGGTCATGAGGGGCTCAGTCCTACCGTCTTTCCTGGGATGTTGTGTGAAATTTGTTTTTATTAGTTTATGTTAAAACTGCCGTGATACTGAAGAGTTACGTAAACACTTCTGATTTCCCGTTTTGGTAGGTAAGTCACTGTCGACCGAACAAAGGAAAGAAGTTCACGAAATGGGGAAAATAGTTTTTTAAAAAATGGAACTGGTTTTGAATGTTTTATGTACTGCCGCTTCATGCGGTTCTTCATGGTAAATGGCTGAGTGGCAAGGGATGCTTGTGTGCTAGGTTTGGTACAGCGCTACTGACAAACCTGAAGGTACTCCCAGCCAGCGGCAGCTTCTTAAATTAAAATAATTTTATTTTTAGTGACTTGCTTGGAGGACGGGGTTGAAAGCTGTTTTCTTCAGTTCAGTGGTGAGAAGCCGATCGAAACATGAAGGCAGGACGCAGTGATGTAAAGAAAAAAAAAAAAAGAATAGGACAGCAATGTGGGGATTTTGTTTTAATTTTGAAATTTAGAGGAGCAGAGTGCTGACTGTTAGCGGGGCAGGGATGCTGAATATTAGCGGGCCGGGGGACCACCAATAACGAGCAGATAAAGCTGCTCATAGGAACGGTTGTGGAGCGATTTGTTTTTTCAAACATGTATGTAGTCCCAAGTGTACTGGGACTACAGCTGGGATGTTATGCTGGGATAACATCCCGGCTCCAGTCCCAGTCTGATCAATTAGGGATCAGGATTCTTTGTTGCCACTGTATAATCACAAATAAGGCAGAAGACACCAGGAGAAAGGACTGCTGTGTGACTGGACTCCTCTGCTGGGACTAAAGTAGAAGAACTTTTGTATTTGACTTTTAATTTAGGCTAAAAAAACTAACATACAAAAAAAAAAAGTGTGTGTTTGGGTTAACTGAACTGAATGGGTATCTGAAGAGTTATCTAGGTGTAAATCTCAGGTGACTGAAAGGACTTAACTGCTGTGAGGTTTAAATTACTTGTAGAAAGATCTGGTAAGTAGGGGGAGTGGCTCAGCTTGAAGGAAGCTACATTTAAAGATTGCCTTAGAAAGCTTCTGCTAATAGCTTGGCAGAAGACACCAGGAGAAAGGACTGCTGTGTGACTAGACTTCTCTGCTGGGACTATACTGCCCTCCTTTCCTCCCCCCAAAGCTACTTCTATTTTTATAGGCACAGAATTTGACTGACAACAGGAACTTCCTGTTTAGGGGCAGGAAGTGAGTGATCACAGAACCACCAAGGACCCACCATCCCTAGCAGGGCAAGAGTAGCTCTCCGCCCCTCTAGCTGCTGGAGGTCTGCCTCTGAGCAAGTAAGTGGTCTACTGCGAAATATAGGATATTCTTGTCTCAGAACAGGACAATCAGGAGTTTAAAGGGCACACAGGCAGAAAGTAAGGAGAGAGAGAGAAAAAAAAACAGAGGAAAGAGTAAGGATTGCAAACAGTTAAGGGGCCAGAAATAAGACATGATTGGAGTGGTGCAGTGCAGTGGCTGTGGAGCAGCAGTCTTCCGGAGATGTTTTGGAGGATGCGGTGTTGTCTCATCTGCAGGCACCTCTCTGGGCTGAGGAGGAGGTTGCTCATCTCCAGGCTGAGTTGGCCAGGATGTGGGACCTCCTCTTCCATCCAGGGACCACCAGTGCCACTGCCGCTGCCTCAGAGGTTGCCAAGAAAGAGGAGCGTTGGACCACAGTGGGCTCAGGGAGGGTGAGGTGGTGGAACAGAGGCGCATCCCTCCTTGTACAGCTCCTGAATTCTATGCCATTCTGGCAAGTGTGGTTCCTCTATGGAGGCACCCACAGTGGAGACCAAGGAAAATGCTGGGAACCTCCATAAAGGAGACCCACAGGAGGGTGGCAGGGGACCCTGCAGGGGAAGGAAACAACTCCTGGTGGGGGACTCCATTGTTAGGAAGGTAGAACTGGGCAAGGAAGGGGAGAGGGAGGTAAGGTGCCTGCCTGGCGCCATGGCTTGCAAGGACAGGAAGCGAATCCTCAGGATTGCCGGAGCAGCTGCACAGGGGAGGGAGCTAGATGTCATTGTCCACCTAGGGACAAATGACCTGGCTAAGAAAGGGATTAGAGAAGTGCAGGAAGAGTTTGTGGAATTGGGAAGGGGCCTTAGTCAAGTAGCACGCACGGTAACCTTCTCAGAGGTGCTACCTATCTATGGCATGGAGAGGCTAGTGTGTTCCGCACCATGGATTCAATCAGTGGTTAAAAACTGGTGGAGCTCAGGGATTTGGCTTCATTGGGGACTGGGGGTCCACCTGGAGTGATGCAAGCCTATACTGGCATGATGGGCTGCATCTGTCCGGGAGGAACCAGGATCCTAGGTGATAGGTTTAAATGCTTCACTGGCAAGCTTTTAAACTAGCCAAGGGGGGAAGACACTGGAAAGGAGCAGGAAGATCCTAGCCCCCCCCCAAATAATCACGGTAGTAAGTGCGGCAAACACCAACATAGAGGTGTCGATGGGGAGAAGGGCAGGGGTAAATGAAGAAAGTGACAAAGGCACGAAGGACAGGGATGGGGTAAAAGGGAGTAAGGCCATCAGGAAATGGAGGGTAATGAGTACCAATGCCCGTAGTCTGGGCAATAAGCTCCCTGAGCTGATGGCCTTAATGGAAGAGGGATGCCTGGATATCGTAGCAGTCACAGAAATATAGTACACAGAGAACCATGACTGGGATGTTAACATACCAGGGTACATAACCTACAGGAGAGACAGGCAGGGTAGAAGAGGGGGAGGAGTAGCTCTCTATGTAAAGGAAGGGATAAAAGCAACTGAACAAAAGAGTAAACAGGGAGGAGAGGAGGCACTGTGGGTCACCTTGGAGACTGGAAAGGGCACCACAATCCGCACAGGGGTTGTGTACAGACCCCCATGTCAGGGGGAAGGAATGGACAAGGATATGATAGAAGGCATTCTTAGAATGGCACAGAAAGGGGAGATACTGTTGATGGGAGACCTGACTATGCCAGATGTTAACTGGAGCACATTTGCTGCAGCTACATCCAAGAGCAGGGCCATTCTTGATGCCCTCAGGTGGCAGGCATTAGACAGTTAGTTTGGAACCCACTGTGAGGGAGCAATCTTAGACCTCGTACTCTCAAACGGGGGTGAGAGGATCTCAGATCTAGAAGTGGGTTGCCATCTGGGGACAAGTGACCATCAAACAGTGTGGTTCACGTTAAACTCAGCTACAGAGTCAAGCCATACAAAAGTGAGGGTACTGGACTTTAGGAGGGCTGACTTTGGCAAGATGGGAGAGTGCCTCAGAAAAGCACTAGCAAACAGGCTAGAAGGAGGTGTGGAGCAACAATGGGAATTATCAAAACTGCCATCACAGAGGCAACAAGCCTTTGTGTGAAGCAAATGAACAAATCAAAACGAAAGAAAAGCCACTATGGTTCTCAAAAGAGGTGGCTGTGAAAGTCAGGAAGAAAAGATAGCGCTCCGGAAGTATAAGGAAACACAGAAGGAGCAGGACAGAGAGCTGTACCAGTTAAGGCAGAAGGAAGCAGGGAGGGAAGTCAGAATAGCAAAGGCCCAAACTGAAGAAAGATAGCCAACTCAGTTAAGAAGGGGATAAAACCTTTATAGGTACATCAGCGAGCGAGAAAGACAAAGGAGGGATAGTGAGGCTAAATAGAATGAACAGTGGGTGGGCAGAGGGGACAGTGAAAAGCAGGAATACTGAACGAATATTTCTGCTCAGTATTCACAAAGAGGAGGGAAGTGCCTAATCCAATTAACAGAAGCAATCTTGATAGGGGGTCGATCCCAGTCCTTTCACAGAAGAAAGGGTTCTGCAAGAACTCCTAAAACTGAAGGTGGACAAAGCAATGTGTCCTGATGGAATTCACCCAGAATTCTAAAAGAATTAAGGGAGGAACTAGTGAAACCACTGGCTACTCTTTTAATAAATCATGGGAGGATGGTGTGGTACCGAGGACTGGAGGAAGGCGGATGTGATTCCCTTCACAAAGTGGGTCCAAGACAGAGGCAGAAAACTACAGACCTGTCAGTCTGACCTCTGTGGTAGGGAAAGTGATGGAGTCACTTCTGAAGGAAAGAATAGTCAGTACCTAGAGGCCAGTGGAGCACAGGACCCAAGGCAGCATGGGTTCACAGCAGGAAGGTCATGTCAGGACGAATCTAATAGATTTCTTTGACTGGGTGACCAAAGTAGTAGACCAGGGAGGGGCTGTGGACATGGCCTACCTAGACTTTAGCAAGGCATTTGACACAGTCCCACACAAAAGATTAATAGTCAAATTAACCAGCCTGTGAGTGGGACCCAGGGTGGTAGCCTGGGTAAAACATTGGCTGGACAACAGGACACAGAAGGTAATTGTAAATGGAGTCCATTCTGAAGAAAGGGGGGTTACTAGTGGGGTACCGCAGGGTTCAGTATTGGGTCCAGTCCTTTTTAATGTCTTCATCAGTGACATTGCAGAGGGACTGGAAGGAAAAGTATGCCTTTTTGCAGATGACACAAAAATCTGCAACAGGGTTGATACACAAGGAGGCGTGGAAAGGATGAAAAGGGACTTGGCAAGGTTGGAGGAATGGTCAGAAGTATGGCAGCTAGGATTCAATGCAAAGAAGTGCAAAATAATGCACCTGGGAAACAAGAACCCAGGGAAGAATACACAATGGGTGGGAGGTAGTAACAACAACAAAAAGGAAAGGGACCTGGGGTAATCATATCAGATGACCTTAAGGTTAGCAAGCAATGTGGAGAAGGCAGTAGGGAGGCTGGGGTATACTAGGATGTATAGGGAGAGGCATCACTAGCAGAAACAGGAAGTTGTTATCCCTCTGTACAGACAATTGGTGAGACCCCATCTGAGTACTGATCTAGAGTTCTGGAGACCCCATTCTCAAGGACACAGACAGGATGGAGGCAGTCCAGAGGAGGGCAACTAAAATGGTGCAGGGTCTGCAAGAGAAGCCGATGAGGAGAGACTAAAGGAGCTTAATATGTATACCTTTGAGGAAAGAAGGAGAGGGGGACATGATAGAAACTTTTAAGTACCTCAGTGGAATCAACAAAGTCCAAGAGGGTAGCATTTTCAGAAAAAGAGACTTGCAAGAACAAGGGACATAATTTAAAGATAGAAGGAGGGCGGTTCAGGGGCAATGTGAGGAAGTATTATTTCACAGAGAGGGTAGTGGATGTGGAACAGCCTTCCTGAGGAGGTTGTGGGTCTAAAACTGTGGGAGAATTCAAAAATGCATGGGACAGACATAAGGCAATTCTTGTGGGGGGTAGGAAGAAATAGGCTGTTGGTTAACTAGGATCTGCGGCCTATCCTGTAGGTAGGGAAATGGGCAGACTAGATGGGCCTAGCGGTCCTTATCTGCCATCAAAGTCTATGTTTCTATAAACATTGTATAAGTAAACACAATAGTCTCCACAGTGTTCTGAGCTTCCATCTCCCAAGTTTGAGGATCTGCCCCTCATTATGGGGGTTACTGTCCCTCATTGTTGGTGTCCGTGTCCCTCATTTCAGTGCCAACAAGTTGAAAGGTATGCTGGTGGGTAATCCATAGGGTGCTCTACCAGCTCCAGGGAGTAACCACCTCAAATAATTTTTCAAAACCCACTTTCCTGTTGTAATGGTCTCCTATTGTTGATGGGACAGAGCAAGTCGCCCTCCCACCAGATGGAAGTGAGCCACGACAGGCATCTGGGGAGCACACAGGCCAGTACCCTGAAGGAGGGTGGCGCTTTTTTGCTTTTTTTTGTTTGCACCTTCTTCTGCAGCTTTTGTTGCTGCTGCTGGAAGGGCTTTAACTCATACCAGTACTGGCAGCCTCGCTGATCAGGCTTACCACAAATGTTACTTGCCTATGGAGCTAGCCACAACCACTGCCTCTCTGGGCACTGCTGTGGACAGAGTTCACATGCTTAAGAGTCATCTTTTTTTCATACAACTACTTAAATGCCTCCTTAACATGCTGACCAAAGAGATAAGTTCTATTAAATGGAACAATTATGATTTTTTGCTCAACACTGGAAGAAAAACCTGTGGCACATAGCTATGAATGCCTCTGGATAGCAATCCCCGTAGCTGCAGCACATGCTGCTGCATCAAAGGAATTCATAGCAACCCTCCGTTTATACTTATTAGTAAGGGGCAGAAAGCCTTGCTTTGAGCACCCCAAAAGGCTTCCTGTAAGATCCTGGAGCCTGTATCATAAGGAATACTCATGCTTTGAAATATGTGCCTGATAGCTCGCTATGTGAATGCCAAGTGTAGCTGAAGCAAACACCCATTTCCCCATAACTGCAATCTTACATGACTTGTCAGAAGGCTGTGCAGTGACACTTACGGGGCATCTGAATTGTCATGATTAGCCACAGTCACAACAGTTTCCCCTATAAGCCAAGTACAATACACTGGCTTTGTCCGGGATGCAAATGTTTTCTTGTTCTGGACATAGGAACTGTTGGGATAGAAGCCGGCCTGCTACATGTCCCCTCCATGAGAGTCTCTAGAGCAGGCTGGATAAGTGGCACTAAAGACACAGGCATATAGGTAGATTTAGATGCTCCAGATGGAGTCTCTTAACCTTATCAATAGCTATGCCATTGAGGCACAGGTCAGGAAGCACAGGAAAACCAGGAGCAGTTATACAATTTGTAAGTAGTGTTTTAATATTAGCAATAACAGTGAAATAAAAAAAAATGTTCAGAATAGCTATACACAAAGGTAGTACAGAGAAAAAAAAATCCTTCCTTTGATGGCAGCTCTGATTCCAAGCAGGGTTTTAAATAGCTGGCAATGCATAGCAAAACACTACGCAAAACAGGGGGTAATGCTAAACATTTCCAAAAATGTGTAGCAGTAGACTGCTAACCATTTGTTTCAGTGAGTCTATGGCACAGTAGACAAAATTAATAAAATTATATTTATTTTTTAATTTTGCTAACCGTTCTGGTCCAAGTGCTATGCATTTTTACAGATGATTAGCACTTTCACATGTAAAACTGCTAATCACTTGTTTCAGCTTATTTAACTCACTCAGCTGTAGAATGGAATCTTGAGTAAGTGCCGTATTCCTGTATAAAAATGTCTGTTTTCCTGAGCAGTTAGAATGTTCGGAACGTAAATGGTAACACTCCGAACTGGAGTATAAATAACTAAAAAAGTATAACTCCTATCACAAAACTTACAGCACGAAGTTTGCTCACAATAAAAAAAAATCTTTAAATTGAGGGGTTACACGTTAGTAGCATTAACTTTGGTTTTTTTACAGCGTATATAACGATGAAAATTTTTTGGTTTTTTTTAATTCAACAAAACACTTTAGAAGTGGCAAATGTCTGCTGTATGATGGTTTTCCATTACCTTAACATCTGTGCATTACACTGCTACAGTTTAGAGTATTTCTGAGCTGTTTTACATAATAAAATGGACCATAAACTAAGGCATGTGCCAACACATAATGCCAGTAAACCGACTGAATTCAGAAAAATGCTCTGCACAATTTCCCACATGACGCACAAACCATGACAACTGAAAAAGTATGCCTCCTAGCCCCTAGACACCTGCACGGAAAATGTTCACAATAACAAGGGCTTTTAAATGATGGGTGACTCATGTAAGTGGCATTTGCAGATATTTTTTCTACAGTTCCTGAAATGATAAAAAACAGCACTGTTTTACATTTTGTTCCCAAATAAAAACCTACATCATAAAAAGTACACCTCCTAGACCCCAGACACCAGCATAATTGTCCACATTAAAGAGACCTTTCAAATGATGGGTCACACACGTTTCTAGCATTTAGGTTTGTTTTTTTTTACAGTACCTGAAATGGAGGAAAATCAAATTTTTATGCTTTTTTTATCCCAAAAAACTAAAACAAAAACGTACATCTCCTAGCTCCCAGACACTAGCATACTAATTTATCACAATGAAAAGAGCTTTCAAATCAGTGCTCACACATTTCTAGCATTTTTACTTTATTTTTTTAATGGTGCCTGCAATGGAGAAAAACAGCATTTTCTTCACTTTTTAACCCAAATTAAAACCTTAAAATAATCTGAAAGGTAGCAAATGTGTCCAATATATAGTTGGTATTCTGGTAGATAGGAATGTTTCTTACCGACCTGCACTTTCCAATAACCGTATCCCTGATTGGTTGATCCAGAAAGTGCATAAGAAGTGCAGGACGCACATATGCGCTCTGGGGATGAGAGGAAGTGAATATCTAATACACATATGCGCTATGGGGACTAGAGGAATTTTCCTGATGATGCACATACGCTCTATGGGGCTGAGTTAAAGATCTAGTGGAGCCAAAACAGGCAGATAGGAAAATAATAACAATTTTAAGTAGCAGTCAGTTATAACTTTCTATTTCTGAAATATTTTTCTTTTTCCTTTTGCTCATCAGAAAGTCTTTTATGTGATAATATTGTGCTGGATGTGTGGAACAGCTCTTAGCCTGGCAGCTGACATATCTAATTCTACTGCCCCACACCACATCATCAGCATTATGATCTCACTGACAGTGACATCACAGGTGAATGACCTGGCAGTCACTCACTTGCTGTTCCTAAGTAGCAGAAATATCAGTCAGTGAGATCACAATGCTGATTATGTAGTGTGGGGCCATAAGCAAGATATGTCAGCTGCCAGGCTAAGAGCTGTTCCACACATTACACTTACTAATATCAGGTAAACAATCTATAATTAAACAGAGGGAAAAGAAAAAGTACCTCAGATATAAACGGTAATGACTGGCTGCTTTTAAAATCTAATATTAGTTTTAGGCAGTACACTAGCTCTTTAATACCCTGCCAAGTTTCAGTCTCTCCCCAGCAAAGTTTGCTGCTCTTTTTATAACAAGTCTTTTCCTGGTAATTAACTGCTGTAACCTCAGCTAGTTAACAGACATCCTATTCCTCATAAAATGTCTTAGAACTTTGTCAATTTCCTTGCAGATACAACAAAATAGAATATGGTGTTCCAGAACTGACCTGCTGTTGAAAGCTCTTCGAAAAGAGTTTGTGCTGGATCTCAAGGTTAATCCCTTGAGTTTCAAATAGATTTTTGCAATCATTTCAACAATATAACTATATACATTTTCCAACCAGGGGATCCCAGTTTCACAAAGATTCACATACATTTTTGTAACCACAGATACGCAAGGGGAAAGAAAAGACAGAAACGTTACGTGAAGGCAGAGGGATAGTGGGAGGCGGAGAATCGCAAGACCGTCAAAGTGATCAGTTCCTAGGACTCACAAGAACATTTGGTTGTGCAACCAGACAGACAAGAAACAGAAATGGACAGGATAAAACAGATCCTTGTGTTTAACTCTCTGCATCACACACAGGACAGGGCCTTGTTCACCCCCATCACAAGCTACTGTCTCAAAATTCATGGCTTTATGCATATTTTTGAGCAGAGACTGGAAGGAGAGGTCCTGCAGGGGGGGCCCTGACCTGCTGAACTGATGCAGTTTTCACAAGGTTCAGGGTATCAGATTCATCAACAATGAGCTCCAGTTTATACTCTGTATGACTAGGAGTATGAGACGCCGAAGAAAGTGATACAAAAGGGGGCATTAGCATCAACAGTCGGCACCAGCACCAATAGTGGAGTCAGCATCAACACTGGCACCAACACTACTAGGGTGCGATTAATCCACTGCTGAATAAGAGCAGCCCGATGACCAAATTACTCATCTGATGACTCCCCAGAAGGCAAAGAGAGTACGAGACATGGATGAGTTGGCTCCATGAGTCTAGAAAATCCAGAGTTGAAAGAGACAATGGAGAAATATGAGATCCATACTCACTGGAGACAAATGCTTCAGTGCAGAATGAGAGCCCAACCTTGACTTATCTCGTCTCTTTGCTTTATGTTTGCGGTGAGAAGAAGAGGAAGAGGAAGAGGGTCAAACCGTCCTTGTAACCTAAGGTCAAGTGTGAACAGGGATGGGACCATTTCTTTCTGTGATTCCGGGTGGACTGCCCTCCATCTCAGTCGCCATGACTGCTCAGTACCAGAATACTCACCCAGAGAGGAGTGACGGTTGAAAAGAACCTTACTGCTGAAGCAACTGGCTTGCGCAAACAACCCACTTGCCATAATGGTCATCGAAAGTGGTAGGACGGTGTAAGAGAAACTCTGACTAAAATGATTCTAAACTCACTAAAACTGTATAAAATAATAAAATTTAGCTTAATACTATGAAGCATTAATGCAACAAAGTAGACTACAATGCTATTTGTGCAGAAAAGTGGTAGTTCTGGTGCCTGACAAAGAAAACGAAAGCACTACACTTCAACGGAGGGCAAAATAAGAACCGAGGCAGTTGGGGTCAGACCCACTATACACCTAATGGGTACGTGGATGATGCCATACGTATCTGCAAGGCACTGACACAGCTGGCTCCAAACATTCTGGTTCTCATTGGGTCCTAGCACCTCAGCCCTAAGAACAAGTCTCTATGGAGAATCAAGAAGACTGATTCTTGAAAGATTAGGAAAAACCTCTGTTTGGAAATGAACTAATATGCCAAATGAACTTAGTATTTTAGAACTTTTTGCATGAAAGACCCTCCAATAGTTGAGACTGTTTCGTATGTTTAGAAATAAACAATAAATGCCATGATTTATATCTGTAACAAAATGTACTCTTTCTTCAAGTAAACTCTTACCACTGGAAGATAAGTGCAGACTGGATGGACCAACAGCCTTCTTCTGCCAACATTTTCTGTGTAATAAAGCACCACCTTTATTAAAGTGAATTTCCAATGTAATGAGATAGGGCATTGGGCTTCATAGCCCAATACCTTATGCCAGCGTGAGCTGATTTCTGTCAAAAGTAAGTTTTTTCACTTAGTCTATTTTGTTTTAGAAGGGATCATACCTGGTTCCATAGCCACCACCAGCAAATCCCTTCCAACTTCCTTGTATGCCTGCTCCGCCCCCATGCTCCAAGGTTTGGTGATGTTTCAGCAAGAGGAGCGCGGGGCATGTCCCCTACAAGTCTATGGGGTGATTTTGCAATGCCATTTTTTGACATTTTCAACAGTCTGAGAGGGAAATGAAAGCCACTGCTCTACTAATAGAGTCCCTATTAGTACAGCATGGATTTCATTTCCCTCTGTTATTAGTAGAATGGTGGCTTTCATTTCCTTCTCAAGATTGCTTAAAAGTTTTAAAAAAAAAACAGCATTGAAAAATCACCATAGACTTATATGGGGAACGCCCCCGAGCTCTCCCTGCTGAAACACCACCAAACCTTGGAGCGTGGGGGTGCAGCAGGCATACAAGGAAGCTGGAAGGAATCTGCTGACGGTGGCTACAGAGCCAGGTAAAATCCCTTCTAAAACAAACTAGACTCAGTGAAAAAATTTACTTTGACAGAAATCAGCTCACGCTGGCATAAGGTATTAGCTATGAAGTTCAATACCTTATATCAGAAACTTCCTTCAAAGTAACCATGCCTTCTAATCAAAGTTGGAACCATTAATAACAACAATTAAGACACTATTTTCTGAAATCCAAATTTTCATTTCTGATTTTATTTATAAAAACAAGAAATCCAACACAACTAAAAGACAGATATAAGTTGTACAAAATATCCAACTATAAAGCATATAATAATGAGGGATTAAATGACAGACCATCAAAACCTGAAACCACAAACTTAATATCTGCGTATTTTATGTACCACTGTAAGGTACGTTACACACAATCACTATTTGTTCTTTGTTTCAGACAGTACATCGTGCCAATTTTTTTCCATTTCTTCTTTACAGTTCAGAAATGCATTTTCTAGTCTTCGCATTGAATTAGACAAAGCAGGATTGGTACGCATGACAACCATATCATAGGCCATCCATGTTGCTTGCACTATAAAAAAAAAAGTAGGATAATAAACAGTACTGAATATAGTACTAATATACAGTATTTAAATAAAATTTATACTGTGAATGCTTCAGAAAAATCCATTCTTATTCAGCACTATTTTCCATTCTTTGACTTCTAATGTATACAGTGCACCGATTACAGATCATGGCTGTTGGTCAGTACTGTGATACAAAAGGAAGCAAGTTAAAGAGGAACCCTCAGCTACCCTTTAAAATGCTGCAGTACCTTAAAAAAAACAACAAGGAAATGTATTTTAATATCTGGTTCATCCTGTGACACCCACGCCCATCATGTCACTGAACTATATTCCCAGGTTTCCCACAGCCAGCCTCCTGATGATGTGAGTGACAGGTTGCGCCACAGGGGACATCTATGTGCCTGACAGTCTGTATTTAGTAGGTGTTTAAAACAGCACATGAAAATGCTTATTCCACTGGTACTGATCGTTCTTAGCTAACCCTAGCTGGCTGTGGAGGACCCTGGGATATATAGTTTGGAGGCATGATGGGAGGCCGGGGGTCACAGGATCAACCAGATATAAAATAAAAATTCTCATACGTAAGTTACTCAGATATAAAATAAAAACACTCATATGTAAAGTACTAAAAAATGAGATTTTCTTACATTTTTTTTACCAAAAATTTCAAAGATTAGATGTAGGGTCACATTGCCCATTACCTTAATGTTATGATAGTCCTTCTAATTCAAAATGATAATTTTTAAGAGTGTCCAGTAAAAGGGGGATTGTAAATCGAGTTGTACTGCTGGCCAGCTGATCCCTTCCCCTTCCAAGTCAACTGGCCTTGACCCAGCGCTCAAACATTTTGTGACATCTAACCAGGGAAAGCATGTGGGCATGCCCCATTGAAGCCTAAGGGAAAGGTTTTCACAACATTTTTACCAATGTTTAAAGAGCAGCTGACACCTGCAGGAGAACTTTAACAAAGTGGAATATTTAGACATAGCACAACTTGTATTTCATATTTGTTTTGTATTTTTCCTTCCAATTATTTATTATTAAGGTTATTTGCATGAAAACAGAATCTTTGCTCCGGAAGAGTTCATCTATGCCTGCTGCATTCCCCCGTACCTGAGGTCATAATGCACTGCTTGTGATATCACAGTTAATTCCATGGCAACTGATTATGATGTCACAATACAGGATTATGATTTGAAGTAGGGCGTAAGCTACAGAGGCAGATGAACTTTAAGGGATAACAGTCATGTATTCCTGCAAATTTCCTCAGTAATAAATTAAAGGTAGGAGAAATCTATAGAATATATATCAAAAGCAAGCTGAATTGTAGCCAATTATTATGTTTATCAAAGTTTTCTTTGAGGTGGCAGCAGCTCTTTAAGTAATCTTTTATAAAAGTGAAAGCCACCACACAATTAATAGAGCCCCTATTAGTCAAACAGTGGGGTATCCCTCCCTCCCCCAACAGCAACACCAACACAGCAACCTACATCGCTGTCAACAAAATCAACAGCTTGCAGACAGGTCGCTGTATTGGTTCGCCTGGAACAGAAGCACACTGTCTTCTGGTCCTGCACCCTCTCTCCAAATCAACTCCGACTTGGAGTTGATTTTTATTAGTACAGGTGGTGTGGGGTGCAGAGCCCCCCACATGGGGGTTTTGAGAGGCCAGTTCCCTGATAGCAAAATGGACCAGGAGACAATCGGGATTTATGTCAACCACAATTTGCAGTTGACGTAAATCCCATCGCTGTGATGCCGTTCAATGAAAGTGTTGTCGAACCGGCACTGAAGAGACGAGCGGTGGCTTTCATTTTTATCAAAGATTGCTTAAAAATTAGTAAAAACGTAAAGCCTTCCCAACAGGCTTCAATGGGGCTTTTCCCCACATTCTCCCTGGTTAAATGTCACAAAAGTCAAAATTACTCCCCAGTAGTAATCTTGGTTCTTCCAAATGGATCCACTAATATTATTACTCTTGCAGTGCTTCTTCAAATCAGCACTGCCCCGGAGCTAAATAGAATGCTGCGCTAATGCTGGAATCTTTAGCTTGTGCATTCAGTGTCAAACTGCCCATTGCAACTGCTTACAGTCTAACCTCAGATTTCTTAGAAGCCTGCAAAGAGGCCAAAATAACATATTAATAAATAATTAATTAAATAACTAGAGGAAAAGATTGGTGCCCTAACTGGGGTAACCAACAACATTAACTAGAGGACCAGAAAAAAAATTACTCACCTTGGTAATGTTGTTTCTTCTAATGGAGTCTTGCTATATTATGACATATGCAGTGAGTCCCAACCTTCGAACTGCTCCGGAGGTGAAAGAGTTAACTTTCCATGCCAGGCATGGAACTTTGAGCACGAGCTCGGTTGAAAACTCTGTCTGTTGTTCTTCAAACTCAAACTATCAGATCTTTACGAACAAAACTCACTAAGGTTCTGTGTGAAAGCTGTAAACCTACACTAGCCAACTGGCTACTAAATATAAGAACACATTTTTTAGTCCCAAAACAAAGACTCAAGTCAGGGGACCTAAAAAATGAAAAACACAACACTCAATCACCCCAAAGGAGGGTGAAAAACAAGGTGGCATCTACTAGGTGCCAACACTGCACTGCCACCCACATCCCAAAAGCAGAGGTTCTGAGTGGGCAGGGGGGAGGTCATAATATAGCAACACTCCATTAGAAGAAACAACATCACTAAGGTGAATAATTTTTTCTTCAAACAACATGAAGTCTTGCAATATTATGACATATGCAGACTACACAGCAGTACCTCCATGGAGGAGGGATAGAACCTACTTAGGAAGTACGCTCTGAAGCACAGCTGTGCCAAACCGAGCATCACTCCTAGCCTGGATGTCCAGGGAGTAATACTTGGTAAAAGTGTGAACTGTTTTCCAGGTAGCTGCTTGACATAACTCAAGGATAGGGATGTCCCTGGCAGCTGTACCTCTGGTACAGTGAGCCCTCAGGCCTGAGGGAGGAACCTTATCCAGTTTTTCATAGCAAAATTGGATACAAGAGACAATCCACCTGGCAATGGATCTTTTAGTGGCAGGTTTCCCTTTACCCTTACCACCTATAAGTGAGGAACAGTTGAGGAGTCAAACCTGTGACCCTTGGTACGTTCTATGTTGTAACTAAGGGCTCTTCTGACATCAAAACTGTGCAGTTTCCTCGCCAGAGGAGGAATGGTCAGTGAAGTACATAGGGAGAGACACAGATTGATTAAGGTGGAATCTGAAACCACCTTAGGCAAGAACTTTCTGTTAGTCCTGAGGACCACCTTATCTCTATGAAAGGAGATAAAATCAGGCTCCACTGACAATGCTTGTAATTCACTTATGCGTCTGGCAGAAGTGATGGCTACCAAAAACACAGTTTTCCAAGTGAAGTACTTAAGCTCTGCTGAAAACAAGGGCTCAAAAGGGGGTTGCATAAGCTAGGCAATGCAAATATTAAGATCCCAGGCAGGGGCAGGGTCCCTGAATGGAGGGTTGGTGTGAAGCAACCCCTTGAAAAACTTGGAGAATACAGGCTGAGCTGAAAGAGAAGAGGGTTTACCTGCTGATAAGAAAGCAGACACGGCTGCCAGGTGCACTTTTAGGGTAGCTGGTCTCAGCCCCAAAGTAGTCAAATGCACCATATAATCCAGGACTGTGGGTAAGTCAGCAGATTCTGGGGAGATATGCTTGCCAGACCACCATATGGAAAATCTCTTCCATTTGGAATTATAAGTAGCCCTGGTGGAAGGCTTCCTAGAAGCCTTCAAGATATCCAATACACCTTGGGAGAGGTGTAGGTCAGCAAACTCTAACTCTTCAAGAGCCAGGCCTTGAGATTGAGAGATTTGAGGTCGGTACCAAACTCTCCCTGAGCACAGGTTAACAGGTTGTGATTCCTGGGAAGACACAGGGAAGGTGGACTGCTAAGGACATAAGGAGTGGGTACCAGGGCTGTCTGGCCCAATCTGAAGCAATCAGGATCATCTTGCAGGGTTGAGATCTAATTTTGACTAGCACTTTGAACAGAAGAGGGAAGGAGGGAAAAACATAGAGAAACTTCCCTTCCCAACTGAGAAGGAAGGCATCCAGAGGGACTGAGCCCAACACTGGGGGCCTGCAACAAAAAAGGGGAAGTTGGTGATTGTCTGGGGCTGCAAAAAGATCTATCTGCGGGGTGCCCCATCTGGCAAATACTACCTCCAGTACTAGGGGATCCAGTGACCATTCGTGATGGCCCTGGGAAATCCTGCTGAGAGCATCTGCCAGGACATTGTCCTTGCCTGGGAGGTGAACTGCAATAAGGAAGGTGTTTAGAGAGTAAGCCAGAGACCACAACTTCATTGCTTCGCTACACAAGGCCGTAGACCAAGTGCCCCCTTGCTTGTTGATGTACCACATTGTTCTGACCTGAATAACTTTGTTCTGAACAGATTTGGAAAAAACTTGAAGTGCTAGAAAAACTGCTCTGAGTTCCAACAGATTGATGTGGAGCAGAGATTCCTGAGGGGACCACAATCCCTGGGTAGTGAGGTCGCCCATGTGAGCTCCCCACCCCAAGAGGGATGCATTTGTAGTAAGGATTAAGGAGTGAGACTGAGGCGCGAAGGGCCCCCTGTCTCAGATTGCTCTGGTCCTGCCACCACTGAAGGGCTTGGATCAAGGTTCGAGTCACTGGGATCAATTTGGATAGAGGGTCTCTCCTTTGAGACCAAAAGGCTCTCAAATGGAACTGGATGTCCCTCATCTGAAATCTTGCTCCCTGCATTACTGCTGTAGAAGCAGCCATGTGCCCTAGGAGCTGCAGAAAATGCCTTGCTGGTCGAGAGACCTGCAGGGTGAAAGAGAAGGCTAGAGAGACCAGGGTCCTTGCTCTTTCCAGAGGAAGGAAGGCTCTGGCCTCTTTTGTGTTCAGTTCTGCATCTATGAAGGTGAGAAGCTGGACAGGCTCTAGAACTGACTTTGGAAGACTGAGAAGGAAACCTAGAGATGTGAGCAGTTGCTGAGTTACCTGAAGATGTAATTTGATTCTGGTCTGGAGACTGGCCTACTATGAGCCAGTCATCCAGGTAAGGAAAGATGGCAATCTTTTGCCTTCTTAAGCGGGCAACAAGCTACTGCCAGGCATTTTGTGAATACCTCGGGCAGAGGTGAGGCCAAGGGCATTGCTCTAAACTGGTAATGGCCTGAGGGCAGTTCGTGATCTGAGGTACTTTCGATGGGGCTTCTGATAAGAACATGGAAGTAGGCATCCTTGAGGTCCAGGGACGCTAGCCAGTCCTCTGGCCTTAGAGAGGTAAAATAATTCCAGAGTCACCATTTTGAATTTTGGTTTTAAAAGGTGCTTGTTTAGATATCTGAGATCCAGGATGGGCCGCCATTCTCCTGTCTTTTTTGGGGTAAGGAAGTACCTGGAGTACAACCCTTTGCCTTGGTGTAGGGGTGGAACCCTTTCCACAGCTCTGAGAGCCAGGAGGGTAGAAACTTCTGTCTCTAGGGCAAGTGCCTCTGATGGATTTGCAGGTGGAAAAGACCTGGTTCTCATCTTTGGAAATTTTTTGAAGCTGAGAACCAGTCCCTGGCTTACTACTTCCAGGACCCACTTTTCTGATGTTAAAGACTTCCAGTCCTGGACAAAGTAAGCCAACCTGCCCCCTACAGGTAGTGGAGAATCGGCCCTGGCCACCTCATCAGGGTGCCTGCTTGGCAGGGGCTTTAGGCTGAGGGGTGGAAGCAGGTCTGCTTGTACCCAGTCTGCCTCTCCCTCTAAAGAACCCCCTCTGGGCATAAGCTGAAGAGGAGGCCTGGGCTTGGTAAAAAGGCTTATGAAAAGGTCTGCCCCTGCCCCCGGAAGGCTGCCTTTGAGGAGTGGCCTGCCTTTCCTTGGCCTGTGCACTCCTATAGGTGGTCTTACACTCATCCATTTTCTTCATGTAATTCTCTGTCTGCTCCCTGAACAGAGAGTTACCCACAACAGGAAAATCCATGGCCTTAGTCTGGGTATCCTCATGACAGGCTAGTACATCTGAGCCAAGCCATCCTGCGAAGAGCCACAGATGTAGCCATGACTCTTGATGACCCATCATTAGAGTCCACTGCAGCATGAAATTGCACCTTAGATGCCTCAATACCATCAGCAGCCACCTGCTCCAGCTCCTTGGCAAGCTGGCCAGGGACCTGCTTTGCTAGAGCCATAACAGTGTCCCATCTGGATTTCTGGTATCTAGCAACATAAGCCATATAATTTGCCTGAGTCCCAAGGATGCTGCCATGTACTGTTTCTTTGCCATGGCATCAATCCTCCTGGAGTCCTTGTCAGGGGTGTGTGAAGCCAAGGGAATATTTGCCTTGTCACAGGCTGCAGCCTGCACTACCCCAACATGGCTGCATTGTTGTGTAAGGAACTCCATATTACAGCCTGACAATGTGTACCTCTTGTCCATTCTTTTATCCACAGGAGATATAGTGTGAGGAGTTTTTAGAAATTTTACTGTCTCTTTCCCAAAAGATTTATGCAAAGGAATAGACAGTCTCCTAGACTCTGGGATATCCATCATTTCTACATAGTCAGGCTCCTCTTGATCATCCACAGCTTCTTCCATAGGGAGCTGGAGGGTTTCAGCCACTTTCTTATAAAACATAAAATGAGAGGGGGACTCAGAAAGCCTAGGGGGAGACACTCCTGAAGGTCTGTTTGGGGAGATGTCCGTTCAATGGGCACATCCAGACTTTCAACCACATTCACTCTCCTCATACTCCTTCTTCCCTCCTCCGGTTCATAAAATTCCTCTAAATCATATTCTTGAACCAGTGGAACCGACCAACTGCACGCTTTACCTGATGGTGCGGTTCAGTCGAACCGGGAAAGCGACTGGACAATTTTAATCGCTTTGTCTATTTCTTCAGCGGTTGGAGAGGGAAATTTTGGCTCCAAACCTGCTGACTTTCTAGTCCTTTTTGCTGGAACCGACTCCTCCGAGTCGGCTCTCCTTTTGCCCGAGGAAGTCTCACCCTGGTCAGAGGGCACTCCCTCCGGTTCGGTTACAAACCGAACCAGGCTTGCTCATCCGGGTCAGCAGACTTCTGGCCTCTCTTTCCTGGAGCCTACCAACTCTCTTATCCAGGGTAGCTGCAGGAAAATGTTTGCAAATCTGGCAGTCTGCATTGAGGTGGCCAAACCCAGACAATAAACACAGGTGGTGTGGGGGTCAGCCTTGGCAAAGGCTTCCCCACAAACACTGCAGTGTTGAAACCCAGTGGGCACGGTTTTTCTTTTGGGTTTCTCAGACGTAGTGGCAGCCTAACCAAAACTTGCCCATTTATGGCAATCTACCAAGCAAGACTCTCTTATCGGTTCCCAACTGTGTCACGGGTCGTGGAAAAAAAACAAAATGAAATCTGTTTTTTTAGAACCGATAAGAAGCGGAAACCGCACTCTAAAAGACAGATTAATGTATTTACAACAACCTGATCGGTTCAAACCGAACCGATAATACCGTTTACAAGTTCCACACAGAAAGTAAATGTAAAACCTATCTAGTACTTACAATACCACAGACAGAGCTTGAACCGACAGGTTTGCGGTTTAAATTGTTAAAAAACCAAAAAATTAATACTTCAACCGACAAAATGAACGAGCAGAGAAGAAGAAATCTCCGAGCGACTGTTCAGTGAGGCGGAGTAAAGAATCTGACAGTTTGAGTTTGAAGAACAACAGACAGAGTTTTCAACCGAGCTCGTGCTCAAAGTTCCATGCCTGGCATGGAAAGTTAACTCTTTCACCTCCGAAGCAGTTCGAAGGTTGGGACTCACTGCATATGTCATAATACAGCAAGACTTCATGTTGTTTGAAAAATAAATGTCCCCTTTTCCTTAAAGCCAGATATGCCTTAGAAAAAAGAACCTATGAGTTAAAAGACATTACTAGAAAGTGTCAGTAGGTGGTATGCCACTCCAACGATACATATTATCAGCTGTGGAGAGGATTTTCCTAGTTACTGATTCTGAAGGGGAGGCAAGGGCGGGGAGTAATAATATTAGTGGATCCCTTTAGAAGAAACAAGATCACTACAGGTGAGTAATTTTTTTCTTCTAATCCCAGGAATCCATTAATATCATTACTCTTGCAGATTATGCAGCAGTACCTCAAGGAAGTGGGCAAGAATCTATTTAGGAAAAATACTCTGCAGAACTGCTGTGCCAAATCTGGCATCACTCCTGGACCAAGAGTCCAAGCTATAATGCTTAGTGAAGGTGTGGACTGACCTCCAGGTAGCTGCTTTACAGATCTCAATAAGTGGTACCTCTTGGGCAGCTGCAATAGTGGCAGCTTTGCCCCTTGTAGAGTGGGCCCTAAGACCAGAGGGGGGTATCTTATCTGCTTTTGAGTAGCAAAATTGAATACACTGAACTATCCATCAAGAGATAGTTCTCTTTGAAGCAGGAGTACCTTTACCTACTTCCTCATAGGTGAGGAAAGTACAGTTACGTAAGAACTTACAGTAACAGCAGATCTTCGAGAGAGGCTCTTGCAGTAGATAATTACATATTGGACTGACGCCGGCAGGCATCAGGACTCCACGGAAAATTTCTAGCTAGCAGCCTCTGGCAGGGACGCCCCATCATGCGACGCCAGTATAAAGGGTGGTCCCCACGCCTGCCTTCCAGTTCTTTCCCGCCAAAGGCCCAAAAGGGTGAGACGAGAGAAGCGGATATTTCCCAACCTGGAAAAGGAGCTAAAAAGCTTAGGGGATGGAGGGGGGTAGGCATTACCTACTGCAGGAGCCTCTCTCGAAGATCTACTGTTAGGGTAAGTTCTTATGTAACTGTACTATCTTACTTCGAGGGGGGTCTTGCAGTAGGTAATTACATATAGGAGTGAGTCCCAAGCAGTCTGGAACAAGAAGAAGCAAAATGGAAGGAGGAAAGCTACTCAATGTAGGTCCTCTAGCTGTGAAGGCCTTAGGAAAGGAGGCCTTGCAGAACAGCAAGCCTGAAGCCTGCTCTACGGCGAGGGGCAATATCCAAACTGTAATGTTTTGTAAAGGTATGGACGGAAGTCCAAGTGGCGGCAGCACAGTTGTCCGCCACTGACACATTCTTGAAACAAGCCGCCAAGGCAGCGACTCCTCTGGTGGAGTAGTCTCTCACTTGACCCAGAAGGGTCTTGTTGTACTTGTCATAACAGAAAGTGATACGATGAGCCAACCATTTGGACAGGCATTGCTTAGAAACAGCACTGCCTTCTCTTTTGTGGGCAAAAGAGACAAACAGTTGATCAGTCTTTCTCAGATCTTTTGTTCTGTTAGTGTAGTATCTCAGAATTCGGTGAACGTCCAGAGTGTGTAAGAGATACTCCCCTTGATTGGAGTGCTGCGTAAAGAAGCAGGTAACTCCATGGACTGGTTCAAAGTAGATTCCGCTACCACCTTGGGGAGAAACTTAGGGTTTGTGCACAGAGCCACATGTTCCTTGTGAAAAATCAAATACGGGATTTTGCACATCAGGGCCTGGAGCTCAGAAATCCTCCGAGCAAAAGTAATAGCCACTTGGAAGAGAGTCTTCCATGAGAGGAACTTCATGTCTGCTGAGGCTGCTGGTTCGAAAGGAGGCAGAGTAAGCTTCTCGAGGATGAAATTCAAATCCCAAGGAAGGGCAGGAACCCGGATAGGGGTTCTCAAGTGGAGAATCCCTCTAAGGAAAGTCTTAGAGACCTCCAGCTGAGCAAACGTCCTGCCTGCAAAAGGGACATGGTAGGCGGAAATGGCCACCATGTGTACCTTCAAGGATGAGTGACTGAGACCCAGATCAAAGAGATGGCGCAGGTAATCCAGCAGCCGCCCAACAGAGCATGAGAAAGGCTCAAAATCTTTTGAAGCGGCCCAGATTGTGAACCGTTTCCATTTCATGGCATAGATAGACCTAGTGGAGGGTTTTCTAGCCTCCACCAAAATCTCAGCCACTCGGGGTGAAACCCCAAATTGGGCTTGAGATATGTCTGCAGGAGCCATGCATGCGGTTGCAGGGACTTGAGACCTGGATGGACCAGGGTCTCCTGATCCTGGGTCAGTAAAATCGCGACAGAGGAAGAGGAGGTTCCTCTGAGTATTGTTGCAGAAGAGAGAACCAAACTTGCCTGGGCCAGAAGGGAGCAATCAGTATCATTCGAGATCCTTCTGAACCGAGTTTCTGTAAGACTCTCGGAAACAAAGGGATCAGGGGGAAAGCATAGACGAATCTGTCCTTCCAATCTAGAGACAGAGCGTCTCTCCAAAAAATGCTGTGCTCTGGAGCGAGTGAGCAGAAGTCGGGAAGCTTTGCGTTTAGAGGTGAGACGAACAGGTCCACCTGTGATGTTCCCCAACGTAGGAAGATATCGT
This sequence comes from Neoceratodus forsteri, assembly GCA_016271365.2. Classification (NCBI taxonomy): domain Eukaryota; kingdom Metazoa; phylum Chordata; order Ceratodontiformes; family Ceratodontidae; genus Neoceratodus; species Neoceratodus forsteri. The sequence goes on along the minus strand of CM028130.1, from coordinate 272,332,740 downwards.
CTAAGACCCCCTGATCCAGTTCCCACTCGTGAGCTTGAGCAGAGGAGCGACTGAGTTTGTCTGCTAAGGTGTTCTTGACCCCCGGGATGTGAACTGCCATGAGATGGAGGCTGTGCTGTACTGCCCAATCCTAAACTCGCATCACTTCCCTGCGAAGAGGGTAGGAACGAGTCCCTCCTTGTTTGCTGATGTACCATACCACACACATATTGTCCATCTGTACGGCTAAGAGGCCGGGAAGGAGATGCAGATGCAGAGCTTGACGAGCATAAAGCACTGCCCAAAGCTCGAGCACATTGATGTGAAGCATTTTCTCGAGCTTGGACCAGGAGCCCTGGGTCCTGTGAGGTCTGAGATGGGCTCCCCAACCTTCGCCCGAGGCGTCTGTGGTCAGAGCCTGGGAGGGGGGAGAAAGATAGAAGGGAACTCTCCGACAAAGGTTCTCCTGAACCATCCATCACTGCAAGTCCAGAACCATGGGGGAGGAGACTAAGACAAGCTGGTCCAGGTCATCCATCAACGGATCCCACTGAGACCGAAGCGTCCACTGAGAAATTCTCATGTGAAGCCGAGCGCGAGGGACTGTTGGGATTGCAGCTGCCATAAGCCCGAGGAGGCGAAGGACTGACCTGGCACTGACCCGCCTGCGGCCTGACAACAGGCTGACCTGAGCCTGGAGTGTGGCTGCCCTGTCCGGTGGCAGGAAGGCCCTGACAGAGGTCATGTCCAGGATCGCCGTGATAAACTGGAGCCTCTGGGACGGGATCAAGTGGGACTTGGAGTGGCTGATGGTGATGCCCAGGGAGAAAAACACCCCCTGGGTAAGGGAAAGGAAGCGCAGGAGATCCTCTCTGGATGGGGCCGCCAGGACCCAATCGCCCAGGTATGGGAAAACCTGCACCCCCGGATATGCAGGTAGGCCACTACCACCGAAAGGCATTTGGTGAACACCCGGGGTGCCGAGGAAAGACCAAATGAAAGGGCCTTGAACTGGTAGTGGTCCCCCTGGAAAGCAAAATGTAGGTATTTGCGGTGAGAAGGGCGGATAGGGATGTGCAGGTAAGCATCCTGCATATCCAGAGCGCACAGCCGCTGTTCCGGCCGAAGGAGGGGCAGAAGGCCCTGCAGGGAAAGCATCCTGAACCTCTAGTACTCCACGAATAAGTTCAGGGAACTGAGGTCAAGAATCGGCCTTACATCTCCTGTCTTCTTCGGGACCAGGAAGAAGTGGGAATAGTAACTCATTCCCTAAAGAGAAAGGGGGACGGGCTCTATCGCCTCCTTCAGCAAAAGTGCTGAAATCTCTTTCTAGACCAGAAGGAGGTGTTCCCGAGAGTACGACGACCTTGGGGGAGGGTGGCGAGGTGGTTTCTGGAGAAACTCTATTGAGTGAAACATAGAAGTTGACAGCAGATAAGGACCGCAAGGCCCATCCAGTCTGCCCATTGCTTTTTCTACCTTATAAATGTGCCATTGGCCTTTGCTCTGTCAGTGGCCTATCTATTCATACTCATTTGTATTGCTCCCTTATGCCTATCCCATGCCTGTTTGAAGCCCTGCACTGTATTCATAGCCACCACTTCTTGAGGTAGGCCATTCCATGCATCCACCATCCTTTCTGTGAAAAGAATTTCTCACATTCCCCTTAATCGGCCCCCTCTAATCTCATGCTGTGTCCTCTTGTCATGCTATTTTTCTTATATTTAAACATGTTAGACTCTTTCATCTTGTTAATGCCCTTAAGGTGTTTGAATGCCTCGATCATATCACCTCTCCCTCCTTTGCTCAAGGGTATACATATTGAGCTCCGTTAATCTGTCCTCATATGTTTTCTGATGCAGTCCCTCCACCATTTTGGTTGCCTTCTCTGGACTGCCTCAAATTGGTTAATGTCCTTGTGAAGGTGTGGCTCCAATACTGCAATCAGTACTCAGATGGGGCCTAACCAGTGTCTTGTAAAGAGGGATTATTACTCCCTCTTCGACTTGTAGATACCTCTACTAATACACCCTAACACCTCCCTAGCCCTACCTACTGCTTTAGAGGTCTGCTTGATGATTTCAGGTCATCAGTGATGATGATGCCCAAGTCTCTTTCTTCCTTTGTGACTGTTAGCAACTCCTCCCAGCTATAGGTGTCTTCAGGGTTTCTCTTCCCTATGTGCATGATCTTGCACTTCTTTGCATTAAATCCCAGTTGCCACTCTTCTGACCATTTTGCTAGTTTATCCAGATCTCTTCTCATTCTGTCCACCCCATCTGGATCATCTACTCTGTTGCAGATCTTGGTGTCATCTGCAAACAGACAAGCCTTACCCTCTAGTCCATCTGCAATGTCACTAATGAAGATGTTGAAGAGGACTGGCCCCAGGACTGATCCCTGAGGTACCCCACTTGTGACCTGTATCTCTTCTGACTGTATACCATTTACCACCACTCTCTGTTTTCTGCCCGTCAACCAGTCTGCCACCCAGTTGACCAACTTATGACCCACCCCAAGCCTACCCAGCTTATTTATCAATCTTCTATGTGGAACAATGTCAGAAGCTTTGCTGAAGTCAAGGTATGCGACATCAACTGCTCCCCCTTGGTCCACCACTCTGGTTACCCAGTCAAAGAAATCTATGAGATTAGTTTGACAGGACCTTCCTTTTGTAAACCCATGCTGTCTTGGATCCTGTGCCCCATGGTTCCGGTGTTGTACTATCCTTTCCTTAAGGTGCCTCCATAATCTTGCCCACTACTGAGGTAAGACTGACTGGTCTCATAGTTCCTTGCCTCCTTCCTGCTACCACTCTTGTGGAGTGGGATCACATCAGCCCTTCTCCAGTCTTCTGGGACCTCTCCTGTGCTCAGAGACTCACTAAACAGTTCTGCTAATGGCTCTGCTAGTTCCACCTTTAGCTCCTTCAGTACCCTGGGATGTATGCCATCAGGTTCCATTGCCTTGTCCACCCTGAGCTTAGCAAGCTCTTATAAGACCCTTTCTTTTGTGAAGGGAGTAGTGCTCACCTCCCTCCACCCTGTGTCCATGGTGCTGAGCTGTGGGCCCTGCCCTACCTTCTCTTCAGTAAATACTGAGCAAAAGTATCTATTTAGGATAGATGCTTTTACATGGTCCTCCTCCTCACATGCTCCCTTTTCTCCATTAAGCTTAGCAATACTCCCTCTGGACTTTCTCCTTTCACTAATGTATCTACAGAAAGTCTTGTCACCTTCTTTTACTGTTTGTGCTAGTGTTTCCTCAGTTTGGGCCTTTGCCTGCCTTACTGCCTTCCCTGCTTCCCTTAGGGCAGTTTGGTATGCCTCCCTATCTTCATCCTGCTGTGTTCCCTTATATTTCCTGAAGGCCAGCCTTTTGGCTCTGACCTTTTCTGCTACTGTATTTGAGAACCAAAGTGGTTTCCTTCTTTTACACTTCCTTTTCTGTCTAACACAATGGGATGTTGCTTCAAGTATTGCATCCTTAATGCTTGCCCACTTTGCCTGTACCCCCTCACCTGTGTTTCTTTTTGCCAGGGCTAGCTTAACTCTGTTGGCCATCTTATCAAAGTCAGCTCCTCTGAAGTCCCATAGTTTTGCCTTGGAATGGGATGATTTAGATGTAGTAGCCAAATTGAACCATACCATGTGATGGTCACTGGCCCCGGTGACCTTCTACCTGGAGATCTGTGATCCCTTCCCTGTTAGTCAGTACTAGATCTAGGATGACCCTGTCTCTTGTGGGTTGTTGTACCAGTTGTTTGAGGCCCTCCCTGCAGGGAATCCACTATGTGTCTAGTTCTGGCAGATGTTCCTGCTGGTATTGACCAATCTGTACCCGGCATGTTGAAGTCTCCATTATCAGAACCTCCCTTTAGCTGTCATGTTTTGTATATCTTCTAACAGTAATGTGTCTATGTCCTCCCCTGGTCTGGGGCCTGTAGACAACCCCAGTTCTTATGGCTGTCTCATTTCCTGTTTCCAGGGTGACCCACAGTTCTTCTGGCTCCTTATGTGTATTCTGAATTTCTGTAGCTTTGATATTTTCATTGACATACAGGGCCACTCCTCCCCCCTTTTGCACCTCGGTCTCTTCTGAACAATACATAGCCAGGTACTGAAATCTCCCAAAGTGTGGTTACTGGTAAACCACGTCTCACTAATTGCTACTATGTCCAGTTTAGCCTCTGACATTATTGCCTGCAGGTCTGGGATCTTATTTCCCAGGCTGTGAGCATTTGTGTACATGATTTTCCATTGGCCAGATTTCGGTGTGTTAGTTGTTGGGTGAGGTTTGGCATTACCCCTGTGCGTTGTATGGGGAGACAAACCTTTTTTCTTACCTGGTGATGCAAATGAACTGCAAACATGCTGAATCCCTGTTTGACCACTCGCTGAGGGGGGAGGGGTGTTCTTCCCATTCGACGTATGGGGTGCTGCACCCCTCTCCCCATTTGCTAGTTTAAATATTCTGCAAAGACGTCAAACTTCTGCCCCAATGCACTAACTCCCTCCTTAGTCAGATGCAGTCCATCAAATTTAAAGAACTTTTGCTCCTAGAACTGTTGCCAGTTCCCTACAAATCTGTGTCCTTTTTCCTGGCACCAGCCCTTGAGCCACGTGTTTAGCTCCCCTATCTCCCCTTCTCTGACCTTCCGTCCATCTGCCCCCCTCTCCCAGACTGGCAGGATCTCAGAGAAGGAGATGCCGGACGAAATGGATGATAGTTTGTCACCCAGCCTGGTCAGGTGTTCCTTGGTTTCCACAACTGACCAGCTGGCGAGATCATTAGTCCCTATGTGTACTAGGACATCAATGTTTTCTCCTTCTTTGTGAACAATTTTAGCAATGCGGTCAGTGTCTCTCCATGCTGATGTACCTGGGAGACATCTGACTATTACCCCTGGCTGGAGATGGGTATCAACTCCCCGAATCATGGAGTCTCCTATGATCAGAAGTTTTTTGGATTCCCTTTTTGCTTTTTTTGTTTTGGTTCCTGATTCAGGTGAGTTTTGTTGTGCTAGCTCCTGTGCTGCATGAGGAAGACTCCCACTTCCGGCGTGGGGGAGGAACGGACCCCTTGGGAAGCGTGTCCTGCCCCACCCTGGAACCAGAGGGTTCGGCCCTGGTATCCAGAGGTGGGGAGGGAGTCTGTCATTGCGGACGTACGGGAACCGGAACCATCGTCGGGAGATGACTCTCCACCTCCCTGGTGAGCTGAGCCTTGGTCTCAGCCCACCAGGAGGCCAGTCTCCTTCAAGTCCACCGGTGGCTGAGGGGGCGGTGGAGGTGGAGGAGGAGGGGGATACGGGTATGGATTATACCCATAAGGCGCGTATCCATAACCCGACAGCAGTAAGCCCTGTGTCGGGTATTGTGGCACCGGGTACTGCGGCATCGGATAGGCCTGCATCGGGTACTGGGGCGTTGGATACTGCGGAGGAGCGGGATGTCGCCCAGGGTTGGCAAGACTGGCATCGGGGCCGGCGGACGGGAAGCCGTCGTTAAGTTGGTCGGCCCAGCAGGTGGACGGTCTGACGGGGGTGCAGCAAGAACCTTGGCATCGCCCGGGGATGGAGGGGAAAAATCCCCGGGGTCAGGCTGAGGAGACCCAGGGTACCCAGAAGGCAGCGAAAGCTGTGGGGAGCCGGGAATGGCGGATGTGCGAGGGTCCGGTGTTGGCTCAGCCACCCTGCGGACGTCGGACAAGCCGACGTCCGACTTATCAGCGGGGTCTGGGCGGACGCCGGAGGAGCCGACATCTGACTTAGCGGACCCGTCACCCGAGGAAGGTCGCGAAGGAGGGGCGGCATGGTTGGGCGGAAGAGGGGCCGTGCGCCACCCCGAGGGGTCGGGTGACTTATCGACTGTCTCCGTGCGGGCGTCAGAGAAGCCGGTGTCCGGCTTACCGGAGCCGCTCGAACCAGTAGGCCGCGCAGTGGCGACTTTACGAAAGCGGAGGCCTCCAATAGCCGGGCCTTTCGAAGGCAAGCGCGAAGCCAGACAGGCGGGCGATGCCGCCTTGAAACCTCAAGGCGGCACGTCGTGGATCGGTTCTCCGGGGGGGACGTTACCTGAAGCACGGTGACTCCTGAAGAAGACGCGGTGGATGAGGATGAGGAGCCCTTGTTCTGGTGCTTCTCCTTGTCTTTTTTCTTGTGACGGCCTTCGGGAAGTGGACGCCTGCTGGAGCTTTTTAACTCCTTTCCATGGACAACATTTTTCTTCTTTAAAATATGGGCCTCCAGGGACTGCTGCCGCCCGTGTGGTCACTTGAATTTAAGGCAGTGCTGGCACTTCTCCACCTGATGATCTGGGCCTGAGGCAGAAGAGGCACTGGGAATGGCCATCCTTGTACAGGGAGTTGGGCACTGCACGAAGTTGCACTTTGTTCTTGTGCTTGGAGGGTGTAGGGATGACATACACCGACGAATACCGACAAAATTCAAAAATCGAAAATAACTCGGTAAAACTACTGACGACTGAGGCTGACGAGCTAAACTTTACGCAGGCGCTGACATGAGTTAACGGCGGAAAGAACTGGCAGGCGGCGGGGGACCCCTTTATACTGACGCGCATGACATCGGTCACCTGACGTGAGGCGTCCCCCGCCAGAGACTGCTAGCTAGAAATTTTTCTGTGGGGTCCTGACACCTACTGGCGTCAGTCCTATATGTAATTACCTACTGCAAGAGCCCTCTCAAAGTAAGATCAGTTGTTATCTGTCCTGTCTATGACCTTTGGTATGAGTCATGTAATAACTCGGTGCTCTTTTTTACATCTAAGCTGTGCAGTCTACGCTCACCTGAGCTAGAGTGTTCAATAAAGAAGACTGACAATGTTATAGACTGGTGCAAATGAAAGTCAGAAAGTCAGGCGTAGTACATAAGGGGGCAGTCCCGCCAGATTCCCCAGTTCTCCCACTGGAGACTTCCGGCTGCAGGCTGACATCGAAATGGGAGACCGAGGATCCACCATCAGAAGACAAAAGGGGGAAAAAATCCCTGTTAACAAAGGCTTAAGCCATGCCTCCTTCAAGGGGGAAGGTGGGTGGGAAGGTACCTGCTGCAAGAGCTGTTATCGAAGATCTACTGTTACGTAAGTTCTTACGTAACTGTACTATCTTACTTCGAGACACAGCTCTTGCAGCAGGTTACACCATTAGGGACTGATTCCCAAGCAGCAGCGCTTGCAAACACTCTGGGAGGAGGAAACTAGAAAGAACATTCCAGGTCCTGAATCTAGGACAGGAGACCCTGTAGCACAGTCACACCGAAGCCTGCTCTTCGCCGAGAAGCGATGTCCAGGCTATAATGCCTGATAAAGGTATGTACAGAGCTCCAAGTGGCTGCAGCACAAATGGCAGAAGTGGTGACGTTTCGAAGTGCTGCAAAGGAGGTGGCCACATCCCTAGTGGAATGGCCCCGGACTGATCCCGGGAGAGGCTTTTGTTTGATATCATAACAGTATGAGATGCACTGGACAAGCCAGCGAGACAGGGACTGTTTGGATACTGGTTGGCCCATCATCCTTTCAGTAAAGGAAACGAAAAGTTGCTCTGATGTACGAAGCTGCTTAGTTCTGCTCAGGTAGTACCTTAAGCTGCGGTGAACATCCAGGGTGTGAAGCAGCGCCTCGCCTCTATTAGAATAATTAGGGAAGTAGACTGGCAGGTCAATATCCTGATTGAGAGTGAGTACGGAAACCGCCTTAGGCAAAAATTTAGGATTTGTCCTCAGGGATATCCTGTCCCGGTGGAAAATTAAATAAGGCTCTTTGCACATGAGAGCATGAAGCTCAGAAACTCTTCTCGCTGACGTAACAGCAACCAAAAACAACGTTTTCCATGACAGAAAACGCAGCTCGCAATCCGTGGCAGGCTCAAAGAGGGGAGCGTGAGTTGCTCCAGGACAAAGAGCAAGTCCCATGGAGGCACTGGGTCCTTAATGGGTGGCCTAAGATGTAACACCCCTCTCAAGAATTCTCGACAGGCTTCTAATTGTGCCACTGTGCGCTGTCCCACTGGAAGGTGATAAGCTGAAATGGCACAGAGGTGCACCTTAATAGAGGAGTAGGCGAGACCCGAACGGAAGAGGGAGAGCAGGTACTCTAACACCGCTTTTACCGGACAACCTAAAGGGGAAAGGCCGCGTGCTTGCGACCATAGACAAAAACAGCGCCATTTCATGGCATACGTCACATGCGTTGCCGGCTTTCTGGCTGCAGAAAGAACTTCCGCGACCTCTTGCGAGACCCCGTGACGCAAGATGACTATGTCTCTAGGAGCCATGCATGCAGGTTCAGTGAGCGTAAGTCCGGGTGGACTAGTGAACCCTCCTCCTGAGACAAGAGATGGGAGCTGAATGGCAACGGGAGCGGAGGTTCCCGGGATAGCTGTACTGGCAAAGGGAACCAGATCTGTCTGGGCCACAAAGGGGCCACCAGGATCATTGTTGCATGCTCCCTGCGCAGTTTGAGAAGAACTCTCTGGATCAATGGGAAGGGAGGGAAAGCGTAAGGAATCTGTCCGCCCAGGAGAGGGATAACGCGTCTCGCCAGAAAACACCAGGCCCTGGATCTAGCGAGCAAAAATTGGGCAGTTTTGCGTTGGATGGGGAAGCGAACAAGTCCAAATCTGGAGTTCCCCATCGAAGAACCAGATCCTCTGCTACCTCCTGAAGAAGTTCCCACTCGTGGACTCTGGCCTGGGAGCGACTCAGGCTGTCTGCAATTGTGTTGTCCACCCCGGGAACATGTACTGTGATCAGGTTCGCGCCGTGTCGAATTACCTAATCCCACACCCTCATGGCCTCCCTGCAAAGGGGGTAAGAGTGTGCGCCTCCTTGTTTGTTGAGGTAATACATCACCGCCGTGTTGTCTGTCTGAAGCAGGAGAGTATACGGCGGGATCTCTGACTGAAATGCCTGCAGGGCATAAAAGGACCGCCCTCATCTCTAGGACGTTGATATGGAGGTAGGCCTCCTGAGGGGTCCACGTTCCCTGGGACTTCACCCCATCCAGCTGTGCTCTCCACCCTAGACCCGAGGCGTCTGTGGTGAGGATTACCTCCGGGGACGGCGCTATAAACGGGACGCCCATAGAGAGTGTCCCTGGGTGTAGCCACCACTGCCAGTCTCGAATCACGGTGTTCGTGATTCTGACCAGATGCTGCATGTGGTCTTGCCTTTGGTCCCACTGCACCTTGAGCATCCACTGAGTTACCCTATGGAGCCTCTCGCGGGACAGTAGGAATGGCCGCAGCCATGTGTCCGAGCAAGCGAAGGACCGACCTGGCTGGACTGGTCTTGCTTACCTAAAGCTCCCTGATGAGGGATCTGATGCGCCCGCCTGTCGCCTGGAAGAAATGCTCTTCCCTGAACAGTGTCCAGTACTGCCCCTATGAACTGCAGCTTCTTCGACGGTACCAGGAGAGACTTCTCGTGGTTGATCAGGATACCCAGAGATCGAAACAGGTCCTGGGTACTCTGGATCACCTGTAACAACGCCTCTCTGGAGGCGGCCATGAGAAGCCAATCGTCCAGGTACGGGAACACATAATGGCCCTGTCTCCTTAGAGACGCTGCCATGACTGCCATGCATTTGGTAAAGACCCTGGGTGCTGATGACAGCCCGAATGGAAGGGCTCGGGAACTGAAGATGGTGGCCGAGAAACTCGAAGCGCAGGAACCTCTTGTACACTTCAGCTATAGGGATGTTCAGGTAAGCGTCCTGCATATCTAGAGACGCTAAAAAGGTGTCCTGCTTCAGCATCGGAATAAGACTCGGAAGAGTTACCATGTGGAATCTTTTGTAGGCAACCGACAAATTGAGGTTGCTGAGGTCCAGAATCGGACGGAGGTCCCCTGTTTTCTTTGGAAGCAGGAAGAAGTGGGAATAGTATTCGTGTTTTCTCTGGTTCTCTGGGACGTACTCTATCGCTCCCTTTTGCAGGAGCGCGAGTACTTCTTGTCTGATCAATGACTTGTGCTGACCTGGGTACCAGGAGAGCAAAGGAGGCCTCGAGGGTGGCTTTTCCGCGAATTCTATAAAGTGGCCTCTTCCGACCATCTGGAAGGGGCCTTCTCCCTATGCTTCTCAGCATGCTTGCGGGCCTTCTGTGAAGAATCCCCCTTGGAAGCCATGGTCTTGAGTTGTTCCTCGAGCAGGAATGCCTGTAGGGCCTTCTGGCGACGGATCCGGGTTCTGCAGTTGAAACCTGGCAAAAGGTGCAGGACCGGTGTCGGACCTAGGCACCGGACACAGGCCGAGCGGATCCTTGAATGGGATCTGCTTCCTCACAGGCGCATTTCAAGAGTGACTGGAGGTCGGGAGGACATCAGAGAAAAACTGAGCGAAGAGAGCGAATTTCCCGTAGGAAAACACTTTACGCAACGTCGGCGGCGCTAGAAACCGAACCGAAGGGTCGAGACATGCAAGTCAACCGGCGGAAAGAACTGGGAATCTCATGGACCGCCTTATGTATATTACGCCTGACGCCGGAGGCGGTACCGACGCCGGGGCGGTCCCTACTGAAGATAGTTAGCTAGAATTTTTCCGTGGGGTCCTGATGCCTGCTGGCTTCAGTCCTAATGGTGTAACCTTATTTTCCACACAAAAGGGCCTGGAGCTCACTTATCCTTCTGGCAAAAGTGACTGCTACCAGAAAGACTGCCTTCCAGGTAACAAATTTAAGCTCTGCAGATACCATAGGCTCAAAGGGCAGAAGCATGAGCTGGGCAATGCAAATATTAAGGTCCCATGCTGGCACTGGTTCCCTGTGAGGGGGAAACAAATGAGAGAGCCCTTTAAAGAACCTTCTGAACATAGAAGTTGATGACAAGGAAGTATCCTTTCCAGCTGAAAGGCATGCTGAAACTGAAGCCAGGTGCACCTTCAGTGTTGAGTGCTGCAACCCCTGGTAATGCAGGTGAGACAAGTAATCCAGGAGGGTTGGGATGCCAGCTTGGGCTGGGACTATACCCTTATCACTGCACCAAATGGAAAATCTTTTCCATTTAGAGGCAAAGGTTTTCTTAGTGGGAGGTTTCCTGTAGCCCCTAAGGACTTACAAAACTCCTTCAGAGAATTACCAATCTGCATATTCTAGGTCCTGAAGAGCCAAGCCTTGAGCTTGAGAGACCTGACAAGAGTCAGGTGGTAACTGGTACACTGTGTATTTCGCTTGCCTTTGTCTCTCTCATCATGTATCTGTATGTGTATCAATGTTTCCCCACTTCCCCACCCCCAGGACGCATCTGGAATCGAGTGCCGTACCACTCAGTATGCCTTCCTGGTAAAGCTTTTAAATAAATAAATCAATAAAATGAGCACCCCATCCTAACAGGGAAGCATCTGTTGTGAGTACCAGGAAGGGAGTCTTCTGCAGGAATGGAACTCCTTCCCTTAAATTTTCCAGGTCCCTCCATCATTGGAGTACCTGTAGTAAAACCTCTGTGACTGGTACTGGCTTTGAGACGGAGTCCCACCTTTGGCACCAGTGTGCTCTGAGGTGGAACTGAATATCTCTCATCTGGAATCTGGCACCTGTGGCTGTGCTTGTTGCTGAAGCCATGTGCCCTAACAGTTGGAGGAACTGTTTTGCTGGATTTGGCCTGCCCAGGACAAATGAGCCTGCCAGAAACTGAATGCTTCTGCCCTCTCCTGAGGGAGGTAAACCCTTCCCACTACAGTATTTAGTTCTGCACTTATGAAGTGCAGAACTTGCACAGGAGTCAGGATTGGCTTTTTGGTGTTGAGGAGGAAACCCAGGGAGTGCAACTGATCCTGGGTTACCTGAAGGTGGTCTGACACCTGCTGGTTGGATTTCCCTATGATTAGCCAATCGTCCAGACAGGGAAAAACTGTGAAACCTAACCTTGTTACATGTGCCACTACTACTGCTATGCACTTGGTGAAGACCCTTGGTGCAGAGGTAAGGCCAAAGGGAAGTGTCGAGAACTGGTAATGGCCTGAAGGGAGTCTGAACCGGAGATATTTTTTGTGCGATTTCCTTACTGGAATATGGAAATGTGTGTCCTCTAAATCCAAGGAGGCTAGCTAGTCCCATTTTTGCAGAGTTGGCAAACTCATGACCATTATGACCACCCTGAACTTGGGTTTTACCAGGTACTTGTTTAGCAGTCTGAGGTCTAGTATAGGCCACCACTCTCCATTCTTTTTTGCTGTTAGGCAGTATCTTGAATAAAACCCTTGTCTTCTTTGGTTGAGAGGAACAGGCTCTACTGCTTTTGCCAGCAGTAGGGCCTGCACCTCCTGCTCCAGCACTTTCCTTTCTGAGAAAGGAGATGGGGTAAACTGTTTCAACCTTGGAGGAGGAAGGGACTTGAAACAAAGGGAGATACCCCGACTCACTATATCCAGGACCCACGTGTCTGTGGTAATTTTCAACCACTCATGAAAATAATTGGTGAGTCTGCCCCCTACAGGAAATGGAGAGGCAACCTGAGGGGAAAGTCAGGGATTCTGTTTTGCTTGCTGCTCAGGATGGGCAGATTGGGAACCTCTCCGAGAACCCCTTCTGCCTCTAGCCCTGTAAAAACCACCATGCTGTGGTTGGTACTGCTGCTGGGAAATAGCCTGTACTTGAAAGAAAGACCTCCTAAAAGAGGACCTACCCCTGCCTCCCCTAGCATAGGACGAAGTGGAAGGAGAAGCTCTCTCTCTGGTATAGTTGCTCCTAAAAGTAGCTTTGTATTCTGGGGGCACCAAAAAGAGAGTGGCCTTTGACTGGAAAATCCATAGCCTTAGTCTGGGTATCCTGGGTGAGATCAGTAGCCCTCAGACAGTCAAATCTCCTTAATGCTATGGTACCAGCCATCCATCTAGCAGCTGTATCGTTTGTGTCAGCTACCATTTGAAACTGGTACTTGGAAGCATCCAGTTCCAGTCTTGCTGTGTCCAACAGTTCTTTTTTTTATATACTTTATATTTATTAGTTTTATATTGATAACAATTACAATCAAATCCTTGGCCCTATCCTTTTCTCCCTTTTTACAAACGACCTCCCCTCAGCCTGTCTCACCTCAAACATGCACCTATACGCTGATGATACCATTATCTACGCCTCAGACCCCTCCCTTGGCAGCGTTCACCCAAACCTCCAAAGTGATTTCAACCGAGTACAAGCCTGGCTCTAGAAAAATCAGTTAAAACTAAATGCAAAAAAAACTGTCTCCATGGTTTTCGGCACAAGACAAAAACTCGCCTCCCTGCCTGCCCCCCTCCGATCTACACCCTGGAAAAAATACCCCTTGAATCTGTACCCACTTTTAAGTACCTGGGAGTCTGGCTGAACACAAACCTAAATTTCTCCACCCACGTTGACGCCACCTGCACCAAACTCCGGCCCAAACTTGCCATCTTCTACCGCCACAAAGCCTGCCTCCCCCTCCCTACTCGGAGTGAACTCATACGAAAAACCATCCTACCGGTACTGGACTACGCGGACGTCATTTATGGCACAGCCCCTTCTTCCTCCCTTGCTAAACTTGATGTCCTGTTAAACTCCTTCATCCGCTTGCCACTGCCTCCCCCAACTCACTCATCACCAACTTCTCTCAACTCTATCCCTGATGCCACTCTCATATAGGCGGACAACCAGCGCCTCACTCATAGCAGCGAGGAAATATTGGCTCGGCTCCTTTCCCTCTACCTCTCCTCCCACCTCTCAAGCCAACCCCTCTGGCTACTCACTTGCCACAGACATGCTCGTACCTTCCACCTCTCACGTCCCTCTCAGCCTCTGGGCAAGCTGCCTTTTCCTACCAGCTCCCACTCCTATAGAACAACCTCCCTCCCAACCTCCACCTGGCCCCTTCCCTATCGGTCTTCAAACAGCTTCTAAGGCTCCTCCCTCCCACAGCTGTGCACCCAATCCCTCCCTACCCGGACCTAGTGTAACCCCAAGTTTTCGAGAAGTTCACTGCAGTAAATAATGAAATATACTCATATCTGAAATTTTAGGGAAATTTATGGTCTAGAAATGAAATGAATAAAATTGTTTTTTTCCACTCTGCTGCTCTTCAAAAAGTGTAACCTCACCACCAAACTCCATGTAATTTACTATACTATACCATTTCATCTGCTACTTGATATTTTTGCTGTATTTCTATATCTTTTGTCTCCCTGTTGTACTACTTACCCGGGTCGCACCTGGAAACAAGCCTCAGCTCAGCGTGCCTTTCCCGGTCAACAATTTTAAATAAATAAAAATAAAAATAAATAAATTATAGATTCCATATAAGAGACAGACCGTTAGTGTACAAATCCACTGAGGCATTATGCCTCTTAATCACAGATGTAATCTTATGCTTCTCCTATAGTTATGATACATCATCTGGAGGGTGATCCTATATAACATTTAAAGTATATCTGAAAGTCTGTATATATATATATATATATATATACATACATACACACATACTGGAACCAAGAGCAGCATGACTAAGTCTCTGAAATGTACAACTCCAAGCAAATGTCTCTTCATGAACTACCCCCACCTGTGGGGAACGTTTGGCCATGCACTTTTCCTTAATTGCAGGGTTTAATACCCCAAGCTTAATATAAAGCATCTTCTCTTTGTTTAAATGAGTTACAAACTTCCATCGAGAGCTAAAGCCCAACTGTAAATCTCTTTAGGCACTTAGAAAAAACAGACAGAACAGCCAAAATAAAAAATGATTACTGTAGTGTAAACAGAGCAGATATTAAGTATCATTTAGGCCTTATCCCTTACCACCCCATATCTAGATACAAGATCTCACATAAAGAAAAAGGGAAAAATAAGTCACAAAATAGGTAGTCTGAGTTTTAATAAAACCAGGTTCCAAACGTTAGTAAAACTCAATACAGCTACCTCTACTTATAACAATAACAGGGTGTCAATAAACAGTGAACAGATAGACTATCAGTAAAATTTTTAAACAAATGTTCTCACTCCACAGGGACCTGAACAGTATCCTCCTCGTCAGTCTCAGTACTGGATTGTGTAGCCCTTACTTTATCTGCCCATTTGCCAGCATCAACCGGATCAGAAAAGGCCCATATTTTACTCCGACAGACAATTCTCAGTCATGCCGGGAAGATAATGGAGTGAGGAATACCCAGGTCCTTCAGAATCTGACAAACTCCATCAAATTTCTTTCTCATCTGCCTCGTCGCGTAGCTTATGTTGAGGAAGAAGTGTACTGTTTGGTCCTCATATGAAAGTGGGCCATTTTGTCTTACCAGGGACAAAATTCGATCTCTCTCTCTCTCCACTACTGACTGTGACCACTAGTAGAGTGCGTGGTGGGTCATCGGCCTCCTGTTTCCCTTGTGGCGTAATGTGGTATACTTTTTGTATTTGGAAAGTTTCAGGGTCTCCTTCCGAAAGCAGCTTATCTGCTAGCCATTCTCTGATGAACATCCTAGGATGATCACCCTCAGTACCTTCAGGTAAACCTAAGATCCTCACGTTCTCTGCTCTAATTTGGTTTTCCATAGTTTCGAGTCTAGCTCAAAAATGCTGTGCCTCCTTCACTGCCATCGCAGAGGAACTGGTCGATGCAGTGACTTGTTTTTTAATGTCCAGCATCTCTACTTTCATGCAATCCATGGCAGTTTCCATTAATGTGAACCTGTTGGTGAAGGTGTCCATTTTTGGTGGAGATCTGACATTGTCGAGATGAGTCGCTGCATTTTTGCTCCCAATGATTGCATAGTTTCAGTTCTTTGTTCTGCTCCGGGGCTGTAATGGCGGCATATGTGTGGGTTGGTGGTGGGCCTGTTACCTCTTGCTTCCCTATGGAGTGGTCCGTAGCACCCCGACCTCGACTAGGAATCCCCATATTGTGCTCTGGACGATGTTCTACTGTTCTGTTAAAGTAAATTCTTAAATTCAGTAGAAAAAAAAAGCTTAATTAGTGCCTTTTCAGGAGTTATACAGCAGAGCTGTGAGAAGGTGTGTCTGCTTTACTCAGACTCCACAGTGCCCCCCCGTGTCCAGCAGTTCTGACACTGTTAAAGAGGGATTAGCCTCAGCATTGTCTATCACTACATGCCATAGAGCCTTCTGATAGAGGGCTGCATAAGCCTGGTAGCTGGCTTGGTGTACTGCCAGGGATGCCAAAAGGTACCCCTCTTTTGCCATGCTGTCCACCTTCCTCGAATCCTTCTCGGGGGTGAGAGGACAAGGGAGTTTTCGCCTTTTCATACCCAGCCTGTTGAACAATCCCTTGGTGGTCTGGGTGACTGAACAGAAACTCAGCCCCAGACTCTTCTAGCTGGTATTTCTTGTCACACTTTTTATCAGTGGGTGCGACAGTATTGGGAGACTTGAGGATTTCTAGGACATGCTTTTTAAAGAATTTGTACATAGGCAAAAGGAGACTTTTAGTGGGTGTCTGCCCCATGAGCTCCATATATTGTGCCTCTTCCTCATCCTGTATCTCTTCAGCTGTTTGCAGATCCAGGGTTTCTAACATTTTTTTAACAAAATAAAAATGGGATGAGAAATCCTCTGTGGGTCTGGGAGGAGAACCAAAATCTTGCTCTGGTGAGACCTCGGGTTCAATACCCTCCTCATCCTGGTCATCCTCCTCATATGCCACTGTAGCAGTGGGCAAAAAAGGGGCAACAACAGTAGCTTTTTCAGAATCAATTGCACAGGCTGCTGATGGGGTATTAAGCCCTGCAGCACCTGGAGTAAGGCTAAGGCCTGAGTCAAATCAGCAAGAGAAGGAGCAGGAATGGGCATGAGGGACTCCTTGAGGTGTTTCAGCCAGGGTTTCAGCGTGCTTTGTTTTCAATTTTTTTGGCAGACATCGGGGAGTCAGACAGTTCTTTCCTTCCCTTACCAGAGCTCTCACCTGTATCGGGGTGGATTTGGAGGCTTTGGAAGGAACAGCCACAGTTTTAGAGGGGGTGGACTGGTTAGAGCCCATAGACCTCTCCTCTAGTCTCCTTTTAAGCCTTTCCCTGCGTTTTTCCACTGTCTTGTCAGGGAAAGACTTACAAATGTCACAATGGTTACTGAAGTGTTGCTGTCCAAGGCAGATCAAGCAAATGTCATGCTTATTTGCCTTGGCAAATACATCTGCACACTTCAAGCTATTTTTAAACCCAGGGGTCCTGTTTTCTTTTTTGTCTTATCTGACATTTTAGAAAACAGGAACCGGGAACTGAAAAAATAGGCTGAATTTAAATATTTGCAGTCAGTTCAGGAACCGATAAAGTCCAGAGACTAGTGGTTCAGATCGGATCTGGAACCGAGATAGCCGCAGAGGGACCCGATAAACCTCAGTTCAAATGCGATAAAGTTTTAAATAAAAATAAAATAAAGTAACCAGAGCCCTTAAAAAAAAGGTTCTGATTTAAACAAGAAAAGAATCGGATACCCCTTGGTTCAAAGGAACCGCGAGTTACCGAGAAATAAAACTAAACTTAAAAAACACTTATAAACAATTACAATAGGTGGTAATGAAAAAATAAAACAGCATACTTAAGGTTTTTTTGCTTTATGCACAACAGGAATCTGTCTTGATTGAGAGAGATCTCCAGGGCGTCTGAACTTTGCAGTGGAGAGAAGAAATCTGAGGCTAGAATACAGACAGTTACAATGGGCAGTTTGAAACTGAATGCATGAGCTAAAGATTCCATCATTAGCATAGCATTCTATTTGGCTCTGGGGAAGTGCTGATTTAAAGGAGCACTGCAAGAGTAATAATATTAGTGGACTCCTGGGGTTAGAACATCTGAGCTCAGATGCAAGGCCGGCAGACACAGAAGTGGTAGGGATTGACTGGCCAGCAGTGTGGCCTGATTTACAATCCCTTCCTTCCCTTACAGGACATTATAATTTTGGGCTAGAAGGACTATCACAATGTTACGGTAACAGGCCATGAAGCCACCAAAAAGAAAATATTATCTTTGAAATTTACTTTAATTGGTATCTAAAGGTCCTGCAGTGTTTCTGTACGGGAGTTTTCAGTTCCCCTTTAACCACAATGTTTGATTCACACCATCAACATACATTAAAAATTAAAGTGCATCCTGATTGCCTGACAACATTCTGAACCCATGTTTTAACAATATGACAACCAACAGTTTGTGACTCGTTTTGCCAGTCATGATGCAGTATATCACCACATCCCTGAACCACCTTCAAAACTTTAAAGTTCCATCTGACGTTGAAGTCTTTCTCCTGTTTGTAACACACACACACAAAACAACTAAATGTTTCCCTACTTGTGGGGTGGGACAGTTGTTTCTTTTCTCCGTTTTTTTATATATCTTCAAGGAATAATACCATGCAGCTCACATTCCTTCCCAATTTGAATTCTAAATAAATTAAAAGCATCTTTGTTTATTCATTAAAATCTACAGCATCTCCATGTTAGCTTTCCATTAGTAGGCCTATAAATGCCATCTGAGACAACTCCCTGAGAGAGTTACATTCTCCCACCAATACGCACAGTTGGGACAGGAAGAGTGCTTCTGGGTGGTGTAGTCTCAGACAGCACTCACAGTTCTGCAAAAAGAAAATAAATTTTTATGGCTGTGGGCGGAGCCTATAGCCATCTTGCTATCTGTAGCTGGAAAATTGAGTATCGTGGAACACAAGTTTTGGACTTTTCAATGTATCCTTCCATGCCAACTGAAATAAAATACTCCCTTCCTTCTGTTAAGAATGCTGAAGACATAACTCCAAGCTGCTTATCAGATGCCATTAGGAAACTGAAACAAGTTGTTAAATATTTGTTAAATACTGTTTTTTTTTTTTTTTTTTAAACGTTATTCCTCTCTTACCCTGGACATCCTTCAGGAGTGCCCACACGGAACTCCTCCTCTACTCCCAACCTGAACCCTCCGTATCTCCCCGACTGCCTCCCCCGATCAAACCCAGGCAGACCCGACCCCCGGTACCATCTCCGGGGCTCATTCCGCTCTCCCTTCAGCGGCAGCTCCTAAGTATGAGGGGCCTACCTGAACATCGTCTGGTCCTCCGGAGGCAGTTCGTGGGCGCGTCTGGGCCGGAATTTGGTATGTGGAAGGGTCTACCGGGGCCACCGTCATCTCACCAGAGCACAGGAGGCATTTTTTCACCTTTTGTTCCCACCACCTCGAAGCCTGGCTAGCATGGCAACGTAGCGCCGTAGCTCCGCCTTCCCCCTGGCATGCGCCATGCTGCTCAGTCGGCGAACCCCTAGCTGCCGCCAGAGGTCGCTTCATGAGTGAGCGTATTCCACCCCTCCCTAGGAAGAGAGGCAGTCCTCCGGACCTTCGAGTCTCTTCCTCCCGCCGACCCGGCGACTCTCGTCTCGTTCCTGAACCCGGGTCCCCGGCGTGGCGTGAAGTGTGGCATCCAGTGCCTCAACCCTCAGCGCCACCGGGCTGGCTCTTGTTAAATACTGGTTGCCTGTTAAACTGGAGATTTGTTTACCCCCTCCGGAATGCAACAACTTGCACATTTAAATACTTAGCATTTAAACAGCTTCTTGCTACTAGTTTCACTTGGGAATGTCTTGTTTTTTAAGAAAGATTCATACCTCATAAATGTCACCCTTTCCCAGCAAATCTATAATTTACACTGTTTTTAATCTCTAAAGACACTGTCTGACAAGCACTGTCTCAGACATATGCTAGGTCTTCAGTGAACTACCCCGACTAAACATGTAGCAATCAGCAAGCATTTTCTACTATGCTTTTGGGAAAAAATATATTGAGCTACAGCAAACACACATACATACACACACACACTCTCTGTACACACCTTCCTCATGGCCACATCATTCAAAATAAGTACTGCATTGTAATATGTTATAAAACAATAATTATACAATGGCAATAAAAAAAAATCCTGGAACCTGATTGGCTGTTTGCCCTTGGCAACAGTGAGGTTATCTAAGCAAAATCTCACTGTATTGATCTGTTGTTCCATTGTTTGCATCTTCTCTTAAGAAACAAAGATATATTGCCACACTAAAAATCTACTAAAAACGTTTTTAACATTTTTTTTTTTATCTTGCATAATGAGTCATTATAGCAATAATGCATTCCAGGGTGTGGGTCGTGCTGGGATTACCTCATTTCTGGGACATTGGATGCACTCGGCCTCAGGCCTCGTGCCCAACCACCCAGGTGTGAGGTTATCCCAACACGACCCACACCCTCTTGTGCATTATTGCTTAAAGAACCTGTTTATGTCAGTGAACAAAGTGAAGTTCAGTTTAGAGTAGATTTCCTTTAAACATTTCTTATCCTATATTTTGTATTCTGGATAGCACAGGGGAGATGCTACATCTCATTGTCATAGGGATTTTCAGTTACACATTTACACAGGGGAAGATTACACAATGGGAGGGGAGGTAGTAACAACAACAAAAATGGAAAGGGACCTGGGGGTAATCATATCAGATGACCTTAAGGTTGGTAAGCAATGTGAGAAGGCGGTAGGGAGGGCTGGGGGGATACTGGGATGTATAGAGAGGCATCACTAGTAGAAAACAGGAAGTTGTTATCCTCTGTACAGACAGTTGGTGAGATCCCATCTGAGTTACGTCCAGTTCTGAGAGCCCATCTCTGCAAGGACATAGGATGGAGGCAGTTCAGAGGAGGGCAACTAAAATGGTGCAAGGTCTGCAAGAGAAGCCATATGAGGAGAGGCTAAAGGAGCTTAATATGTATACCCCTGAGGAAAGGAGGGAGAGGGGGGACATGATAGAAACGTTTAAGTACCTTAGTGGAATCAACAAAGTCCAAGAGGGTAGCATCTTTCAGAAAAAGAGATGTACAAGAACAAGGGGACACAATTTGAAGATAGAGGGGGGATGGCTCAGGGGCAATGTGAGGAAGTATTTTTTCACAGAAAGGGTGGTGGACACATGGAACAGCCCTCCTGAGGAGGTTGTGGGGTCTAAAACTGTGGGAGAATTCAAGAATGCATGGGACAGACATAAGGCAATTTTTGTGGGGGGTAGGAAGAAATAGGCTGTTGGTTAAATAGGATATGCAGCTTATCCTCTAGGTAGGGAAATGGGCAGACTAGGTGGGCCAAGTGGTCCTTATCTGCCATCAAAGTCTGTGTTTCTATGTTTTGCACTGTATTTACTCAGGCAGTTCTGGATTAGCTGCAATATCTTGTTTTCAGTGGGGTCATGATTTTACCATTTTGATAATGTATTTCTTCAGGGTAGCCTAGTCCAGGGCCCCCATATTCAAAGGAGATGCACAGCGCATCCTGGCGGAAAAGGGAGACGTGCTGAGCAACTCCAACAATGCGCTGCAGCGTGATATTCAAATGTGCGGGATGCGCCGGCTGCAAGGGAATGGGCCAGGGTGCACACAAATAGTATGCCATGTAAGTTGAGGGTGCGTTCACATGCATATGCCATGCTACGGCATACCCAGTGGGAATGCGCCCCTCGCAGTCCAGAGCAACGTGGCCCCCAGTTAGGCCATGAATAGCTGGCCTAACCTAGCCAGCCACCCACAGGCAGGCTGCGGAAGTGTACCCAGGTGCACAACAGCCTGGTAGTCCTGGTGGACTACAGGTACCCCCTCTCATCCCCAACAGATCGAATTCCATCCCCGAAGAGCTCCGCAGTGTAGGGCCCCACCTAGATCCAATCGCAAAAGAGGAAACAATGGTCCATATCCATAGCACAGAGGACCCTCACCCACCGCCTTGGTATGTAGACACAACCGCTCCCCCCATACCCAACCTATGGTGGAGACTGGCACTGCCCTCCGGCACTGCCCTCCACACCCTACCATGGCCAGCCGCCAACTGCATTGGACCCGGGCCAGGGACCTGCACTCCGGAATGACTCAAGTGGCTGTACCGTGCATTGGGGCACTTCGCAAGTTCTGGCCCAGCAGTATATGCAGCCGAGTGTATGTCCCTGGCAAACCGTAAGAGGGAACTGATATACCACCAATGCATGCCTTGTCGATGCTGTATCTTCCTGCTGTCATACACTGCTGCAGGCCCACACTCTCCCCATTCCAGTGTAACATGCCACCCTCCAAACTGCTAAGGTATCCTGGATGCCATGGGGTGAGGTATCCTGCAATGCCATCGGCAGTGTACGCTCCAGGCTATGGATAGTGCGTCCATGGTTCCCCAATTGTACAAATGAATGGGAGGCTGGCTGTAACATGCCTGTTCCGGGACCTGTGTGAGTGGGTACAACATTGGCTGTCACCCACATTGAACAGTGCAACGGCACCAGGATGATGGATCCACATGCGAACGCCTGAGGTATATGGCCACTGGGTGTTATCGCCTGCACGCAGCTCGTGCCTCTGTATGACACATTCCAGTGTGCTACTGCTAGTGCTCCGCCACCCAAAAATAAGTTGCCATTTCTTCTGTTAAATATCCAGACTAAATATATAGCAATCAGCAGGCATACTCTAGGAAAATACATTGTAAAAATGTGAAAAAGGAAGACCACATTGAAACTGCCTCTCAGCAAATCTGCACTGGGCAAATTCATTAGAAATAATGGGTAAACGCATCCCAAAAGCTCTCCACAGCCATATTGGCTCTGATCAGAATTTGTTTCTTGGGGTGAGGGGTTGCACACCAGTAGGAAGTGATAAATAGATATTTAGTTTATTTTTAATTGTTATAATGCCCAGCAGCAACTTAGCACAGGTTAGCTGAACAACTTTTAATTTGGGTTTTATTTTTTGTTGATTTACTGGGCACATTAGCAGAGTTCTCCCAGAGTACCTTACTTCTGGTCCACCCTTAAAGCTTGGCTCCTGTGAGAGGCACCAAGCTAGCTGGGTACAGCTCTGTGCAGTTGTGCATGGCTGATATTAAAACTCTAATCCCCAAATCGGTGTGTGTGTGTGACTTGTGGGAGGTTAAAAACAATAAAAACTACAAAAAAAGTGATTGTTTCTCCCAGGGACTACAAGTAATGAACTGTTACCACAGTAACAGCCCAAGGGACTGCTGGGGGTTGCAGTTCCTGCCATCTTGAGGGACTATAGTTTACAAACAGAGTAAGAATTTTAGTTTATTTTTAATTGTTGTAATTTCCAGCAGCACCTACCACAACTTTTAGTTTGGGTTTCATTTTTTCTTGGTTTACTGGGCATGTTCGCAGAGTTCTCCCACAGTGCCCTGCTTCCAGGTCTATCCTTAGAGCTTGGCTCCTAGAGAGCAGAGGCAATGAGCGGGCGAAGGCTCCGTGCAGCAGAGGCAAGCAGTGTCTGCAGGCGTCAGCCGCAGAAGGTGCCAGGAATTTTGCCTCTTTCAAGGGTTACCAAAGGTATTGGCATTCTTTAGCTTTCCTTAGTTAAATGATGTTATAGTATTTGTCATGTCTCTAACAGGAAACATACTTAAGCTCTTATGTCAAGAGGGGTTGATAATTCAGTGCAGTAAATGTAAGATGTACTGTGAAAAACCAAGTTGTGCAGATGTGCTCAGCAACAGCTATGAGTAGTCAGAGATGGTGCAATGTGCTCAGCAACAGCTGTGAGTAGTCAGAGCTGGTGCTATGTGCTCAGCAACAGCTGTGAGTAGTCAGAGAAACTGCACCACCACGCCTAGCACTTGGAAAAGTGTGCGAGTTTGTGACATCATGATGCTGCATGTGATATCAGCACATCTTTTTGTTGTTGTTCAGCAGAGAGAAGGAAAAAAAAAAAAGATCTCCTAGCTGTGAGCACTCTAAAGAATCAGTAGCTCCCACTCTTCTCAAATAGAAGAAATAAAAGAAATAAGTACATATAATAGTCACCCTATGGTCCTAGGGGGTGGGGGCAGACGCCAAACTAAATGGCAGGGAGATGCAGGGAATGCCCTAAAGCTAGACCCTAACAATAAGACCAAACACAAGCACTTACCTGAGACTCCATGACTTGAGTGAAAACGGAGACCTACTAAAAATGAACACCCTTAGAGTAGTAGCAGGTGTGTTCCCCAATCCAAGCATAACTAGGCAGTGGAAATGGGGAAAAAAGGCAGGTTAGTCAATTTGAAAGCCGCTTGCAGCCCCAAAACATAAACACCGAAAGAAAAATTTTCTTCTTTACAGAAATTTCTGTTGTTTCCCCTTCAATGGTACAGCAAAGCCTGGAGGGTTGCTGCTCTCCGCAATGTTCATGTGCCCAAGATTTTATACTGTTAACAGCCTTGTGCTGTGCCATTTCCTGCAGAAGGGTTGCACATTACCCATTTGTTCTGAATACACATTGACAATGTGGAGCACTAGAGAAGAGAACTGATTCTTCTCTGAATCTATTTCAAGGTTCTGGAAGGGGAGGCGAGACTGTGAATACTACAGATGGATCCGAAGAAGAAACACCATTACTATGGTGAGTTGTTTTTCCCTCTTACCCCAGGAGTCCATCATGTATTCACAAAGTGCAGATTACACAGCAGTACCTTGGAAAGCTGGGTGCAGAACCAATTTAGCAAAAAAGGTTCTGCAAGAAAGCAGTGCCAAAGCTGTCATCTGTTCTGGACTGTATGTCCAGACTGTAATGTTTTGTGAAGGTATGTACTATTTTCCAGGTAACTGGTTTACCATGGGAGTGAGTGGCAATGAAGGAGCAAAGTGCATCTATAGGCCCCTGCTGGCCTAGGACAGAGGAACAGCTTCTGGAATGGAATAGGCCATAGTGACTGAAGAAAAAATTATTTGCCTTAGTAATTATGTTTCTTCTATTGGAGTCTTGCTGTATTCTGATAAATGCAGTTAGGTCCTGCCTTTCAACTGTCCCGGAGAACATAGGGTTAACTTTTCTATGCATGGCATAGAATGTTCATCTCGAGCTCGGTTGAAGCCTCTGCCTGTTGTTATTCGAACTGCAACTCAATAGGTGTTCTGTGTGGAAACTGTAACATTTTTACTAGCCAACTGGCAAAAATATTATGTTTTTGGTTCTCAAAGGAAGACTCAAGTCAGGAAACCCCAAAACAAAAACCAATCAAATGAACAACATTCCACCCAAAGAAAAAAGAGGGTGTAAAGGAGGCACTCTAGGGTGCCAACACTGCACCTGGCCACCACATTCGAAAAATCTAGGTTCCGAGAGGGAGGCGGGGGGGGTCAGAATACAGCAAGACTCCACTAGAAGAAACATAATTACTAAGGTGAGTAATTTTTTCTTCAAACAACATGAAGTCTTGCTGTATTCTGACAAATGCAGACTACCAAGCAGTACCTCCATGGAGGAGGGACAGAACCTACTTTGGAAACAGTCTCTGAAGTACTGCTGTGCCAAACCGAGCATCACTCCTAGCCTGGATATCCAGAGAGTAATGCTTGGTAAAAGTATGGACTGTTTTCCAGGTGGCTGCTTGACAAATTTCTAAGAGAGGGATATCCCTGGCAGCAGCCAGGGAAGCAGCTGTACCTCTTGTGGAATGAGCCCTCAGGCTTCAGGGTGGAATTCTACCCAGTTTTTCATAGCAGAATTGTATACAAGAAACAATCCACCTGGCAATAGATCTTAGTGGCAGGTTTGCCCTTCCCAACTTCTCCATAAGTGAGGAACAACTGGAGGGATTCAAACCTGTGACCCTTGCTACGCTCTATGTAGTAGCTAAGGGCTCTTTTAACATCCAAACTGTGTAGCCTCCTCTCTCCCAAGGAAGAATGATCAGTGAAGAAAACAGGGAGAGATATAGGCTGATTGAGGTGGAAATCTGAAACCACTTTAGGCAAGAACTTTCTGTTAGTTCTAAGGACCACTTTATCTCTGTGAAAAGAGATGAAATCAGATTCCACTGACAAGGCTTGCAATTCACTGATACATCTGGCAGAAGTAATGGCTACCAAAAACACAGTTTTCCAAGTCAAGTACTTAAGCTCTGCTGAGGACAAAGGCTCAAAAGGGAGTTGCATAAGCTGAGCAATACAAACATTAAGATCCCAAGCAGGAGTAGGATCCCAAAAGGTGGGGTCGGTGTGAAGCAATCCCTTGAAAAACTTACAGAATACAGGATGCACTGACAGAGGAGAGGGCTTGCCTACTGACAAGAAGGCAGAAACAGCTGCCAAATGCACTTTAAGTGTAGCTGGCCTAAGGCCTAGGCCATTGAGATGGACCATATAGTCCAGAACCATAGGCAACCCAGCAGATTCTGGAGAAACAGTGAACCTTTTCCATTTGGAATTGTAAGTCTTTCTAGTGGACGGCTTTCGAGAAGCCTTAAGGATATCCAGAACCCCTTGAGAAAGATGCAGATCAGCAAACTCTAACTCTTCAAGAGCCATGCCTTGAGATTGACAGACCTGAGGTTCGGGTACCAAATCCTCCCCTGAGAGGATGTCAACAGGTTGTAATTCCTGGGAACAGACAGGGTAAGGTGGACTGCTAAGGACAGCAACAGAGGGTACCAGGGCTGTCTGGCCCAGTCTGGAGCAATCAGAATCACTTTGCATGGTTGTGACCTTATCTTGACTAACACCTTGAACAGGAGAGGGAAGGGGCCAAAAGCATACAGAAATTTCCCTTCCCAATTCAGAATCAGAGCATCCGGGGGACTGAACCCAAGACTGGGGGTCTGCAACAAAAGAAAGGAAGTCGGTGATTGTCTGGGGCTGCAAAAAGATCTATCTGTGGAGTGCCCCATCTCGAGAAAATCACTTTCAAAACTAGGGGATCTAGGGTCCACTCGTGATAGCCCTGGGATATCCTACTGAGAGCATCTGCTAGGACACTGTCCTTCCCTGGAAGGTGAACTGCTATCAGAGAGGTTTGTAGGGAATAGGCCAGGGACCACAACATCATTGCTTCTGTGCACAAGGCCATAGACCGAGTGCCTCCTTGCTTGTTGATGTACCACATTGTGGTGGTGTTGTCTGTTCTGATCTGGACCACCTTGTTTAGTACAGATTTGGAAAAAGCTTGCAGTGCCAGAAACACTGCTCTGAGTTCCAAAAGATTGATGTGAAGCAGAGATTCTTGAGGTGACCACAGCCCTTGGGTGGTAAGATCCCCCAGGTGGGCTCCCCATCCCAGCAGGGAGGCATCTGTAGTGAGTATCACTGAATGAGACTGAGTGACAAAAGGAACTCCTTGTCTCAGATTGTGCTGATCCTGCCACCATTGCAAAGTCTGGATCAGGGTTCGAGTCACTGGGACTAGTTTGGTAAGGGAATTCTTTCTTTGGGACCAGAAGGCTCTTAAGTGGAACTGAATGTCCCTCATCTGGAATCTTGCTCCCTGGACCACTGCTGCGGAGGCTGCCATGTGGCCCAGAAGCTGAAGGAAATGCCCTGCTGGTTGAGACGCCTGTAGGGTGAATGAAGAGGTCAGTTCTATAAGGGTCTTTGCCCTGTCCAGGGGAAGGAAGGCTCCTGCCCTTACTGTATCCAGCTCCGCCCCTATGAAAGTGAGGAGCTGTACTGGCTCGAGAACTGACTTTGGAAGGTTGAGGAGGAATCCTAAGGAAGTAAGCACTTGCTGAGTTATTTGCAAATGTGACTTGACTTGGTCTGGAGACTGACCCACTATGAGCCAGTCGTCCAAGTATGGAAAGATGGAGATCTTTTTTCTCCTTAGGAAAGCAACCACTACTGCCAGGCACTTTGTGAAAACCCTTGGGGCTGATGTTAGGCCAAAGGGCATTGCTCTGAAATGATAGTGGCCTAAGGGCAACTCGAACCTGAGGTACTTTCTGTGAGAGCACCTGATGGGAATGTGAAAATAGGCATCTTTGAGGTCCAGGGAGGCTAGCCAGTCCCCTGGCCTTAGACAGGGAAGGATTACTCCCAGAGTCACCAATTTGAACTTTGGTTTTAAAAGGTGCTTGTTCAGATATCTTAGGTCCAGGATGGGCTGCCACTCTCCTGTCTTTTTGGGGGTTAGGAAGTACCTGGAGTACAATCCTTTGCCCTTGTGTAAGGTGGGAACCCTCTCTATGGCTCTGAGAGCCACGAGGGAAGAAACCTCTGCCTCTAGGGTAAGGGTCTCTGATGGATTTGCAGATGGAAAGGATCTGGTTCTCAACTTGGGAAATTTTTTGAACTGAGAACCAGTCCTTGGCTTACTACTTCCAGGACCCACTTGTCTGATGTCAGAGACTTCCAGTCCTGGACAAAGTAAGCCAGCCTGCCCCCTACAGGTATTGGAGAATCGGCCCGGGCAGACCCATAAGGGTGTCTGCTTGGCAGGGGCTTTAGGCTGAGGGGTGGATGCAGGCCTGCTCATTCCCGGTCTGCCTCTCCCTCTGAAGAACCCCCTCTGAGCATAAGAAGAAGAAGAGGCCTGGGCTGGGTAAAAAGGCCTTTGGAAAGGCCTGCCCCTGCCCCTGAACTGCTGCCTTTGAGGAGTGGCTTACCTTCCTTTGGCCTGAGCACTCCTGTAGGTGGTCCTGTACTCGTCCACCTTTTTCATGTAGTTCTCTATCTGCTCCCCAAACAGAGAATTACCAATAACAGGGAGATCCATGGCCTTAGCCTGGGTCCTGTGACAGGCTAGTACATCTGAGCCAAGCCATCCTCTGAAGGGCCACAGATGTAGCCATGACTCTTGATGAAACATCACTGGAGTCCACTGCAGCATGAAATTGCACCTTGGATGCCTCAATCCCATCTGCAGCCACCTGTTCCAGCTCCTTGGCAAGCTGGTCAGGGGCCTGTTTAGCCAGAGCCAGTACAGTGTCTCGTCTGGACTTCTGGTATGTAGTTGTGTAGGCCATATAGTTAGCCTGCCTGAGTCCCAAAGATGCTGCTATGTACTGTTTCTTTGCCATGGCATAAATCCTCCTGGAGTCCTTATCTGGGGGGTGTGATGCCAAGGGGATATTTGCCTTATCACAGGCAGCAGCCTGCACTATCCCGACATGGCTGCACTGCTGAGAAAGGAACTCCGTGACTGAGCCTGAAAAAGTGTACCTCTTGTCCATTCGTCTGTCCACAGGAGGTATGGAGTTAGGAGTCTTAAGAATTTTATTTGTCTCTTTCCCAAAAGATTTATGGAGGGGAACAGACAGTCTCCTGGACTCTGGGATGTCCATCATTTCAACAAAATCAGGCCTCTCCTGATCCTCTACTGCTTCTTCCATAGGAAGCTGGAGGGTGTCAGCCACTTTTTTGTAAAACATAAAGTGGGAAGAGGACTCAGAAAGCCTAGGAGGAGAAACACCTGAAGGTCTGTCTGGGGAGATGTCCGGGTCAATAGGCACATCCAGACTTTCATAATCACCATCATCATCCTCATACTCTCCCTCCTCCTCATCCGGTTCATAAAATTCTTCTGAAGTGTAATCCGGAACCGACCGAACCGAACCCCTGCCAGATGGTGCCAGTTCGTCCGGAACCGAAGTAAGTGATTGCACTATTCTTATCGCCTTGGCTAGCTCATCAACAGTCAAGAGTATGAATTTCTGGATCTGAACCGGACGATTTATCTCTTCTTTTTCTTTTAACCGGAACAGACTCCTCAGAATCGGCTCTCCTTTTGCCCAAAGAAGTATCGCCCTGGTCAGAGGGCACTCCTTCTGGCTTGGTCGGAACCGAACCGGGCTGGCCATCCGGGTCAGCGGACTTCTCGGCCTCCCTTTCCCTCAGTCTACCTACTCTCTTATCCAGGGTAGCTTTGGGAAAATTCTTACAAAATTGGCAGTCTGAATCGAGGTGGTCAAACCCCAGACAATAAACACAGGTGGTGTGGGGATCAGCCTTAGCAAAGGCTTCCCCACACACAGTGCAGTGTTGAAACCCAGCAGGGGTTGAAAAATTGTTGGGGGATGCATAAGTACAGGACTTATGGTACATTTTTTGGGTGTCCATATCAGGATCCAGTAAGTCACAACATTTTTCATATTATTATGAGAAAAAATAATTATTTATTTTTTCCCCCTTTTAGGATGCTCCAGTGACAGTCAGAGAAAGGTTACAGAGAGGCAGAGAGAATATTATAAGACAGCAATAGTACTGCAGCTTGCTTCAGGCTGATTTTCTTCTGTTTCTTTTGATGGACATTTGTGACCAGAGGAATGGATAGTACCCAGACTACTGTCAAGCCAGTACTTTATTGATGGCAGTGGATCAAATTCAGAGACGGATGGTCCTGTAGTCATGATAAGCAGCTGGTTCTCGAAAGACTGTTGGGTCAGGGTTGTTCGTAATTTGTTTTTAATGAAATTAGCTTTCAAATCCTCTTTCACATTCACTTGTGAAAGGGAAATCGTGAGCAGAATCTCAATAAGCTTCTGCATAGGGCCCTTACGTGGAGTCTGGGCCACGCTTCACCAATTTTCATTTGTAACACCAACTGGTACATAGTTAAGAGAGGTTTGGTTCGAATCGAGAAAGGTATAACTTCAGCTGCACCCACTCATCAATAGCAGAATCTTTATCAAGTTCTGAGAAGTGAGAAGAGAAAGGGCTATCTGTGATGAGTTCAAGTAGTTCAGCATTGCCAAATGTTGCTAGATCTTCCTTTTCCAGTGGCCAGTTGCGATAATTCAAAATCTGAAGTAAAGACAAAGGTTTCTCTGAGAGAACACCAAACCTGTTCTGGATGTACGTGACAGTATCATTAACAAATGTGTGAAGTTCAGCTTCACTTCCAGGTGTTCCGTGAACTTCTGTTTTACCAAACATACGTTCTTCTGCATTATACTGTTCCTGGAATTTTGTAAGATATTTTCCAGGAGTACTTTTAAGTGCTTCTAGCTGCAGAATGGCTTTCTCTATATGTTCTGGTATCTCAATAATTAAGTAGTCTGCCAACTGGAAAGTTTTTGATAATCTAGCAACAACTGGCAAAAAATCTAATAAGAAATAAAGAACTTTAATGAAATGCATAGAGGTCAGTTCCTTGAGGTACCCTTAGCTCTGTTAGCATCGTCTGCCCTGTTGCCATCCACAAATCTGTGCTCCAGATGCATTGTCACAATGTCCAGGTTTTTTCTAATGCCACAACTGCTCTCTCTTTGCTTGCTAGCCACCTGACTTGCTTTACAGCCGTGAAATGTGCAAGATGCTCATCGAGAACTTCAGCAATTTCTTTAAGTTCTCTCCTGCGCTTTGGAGACCAAAAATAAAAACTGAAAATGCCTTTTAAACACTCTTCAAATTTGGCCATGTATTTGAAATGTTTATTTGCATCCACAATGGCAAGCTCAAGTTTGTGGGCAAGTGAATGCCTATAATGTCTGGCAAAAGTGATTTGAGTCTAGTAATGACTCCTGTCCGTTCACCAAGATTAACTGATGCACCATCAAAATTAGCACATACAAGTGCTGGATGTGCACTGCCTGTCAGTTCTGGTAATGGCAAACCCACTGATTGTAAGGCTTTCTCAATAGCATTAAATACACCCTCAGCACTTGCAGTTTCAAGTGGTAACACAGATATTAGATGTGTGACTGGCAAACAGTTAGCACCTACATATCTCAGGTAGACAATTTCTTGTTCAACGATGGAGTGGTCTGTACTTCCATCTGCAAGAATACTCACAAAGGAGGCATTTTTTACCTCTTCAATTATTGCTGAACGTATTGTTTCAGCTATGTTGTCCACAAACAAGCGGCAACCTGCTATATTCATGTAGTTGTTGCCAACATTTAAACCATTTTTACACTGGATCTCACAAATGATTTCAAAACCAGAAAAAGGTTTCCCATTCTTTGCCACGGTGTATGCAGTGTTAAATAAAATTTTGTATTTCTCAACTTCTTTTGTTGTCATGTGTCTTTTTTGAAATGACTGACCCAGAGCAGTTTCTGACAGACAAATAGGTGGTACTTTAGCAGTATCCTTTAAGTAATGTTTTGTGCAAGTGATGTGTTCCCTCGTCAAATCATGCCTCTTTATGGGGTCTAACTTAAGATCTCCTGAACCTTTTACCATAGCTGAGTTAGGATCACAGATTTGGGGGTAGGCTTTGCAAAATATGCAGTACATTACAGATTTTTCTTCACTGTAATCCAGCCATGGAAATTCTTTTTCCATTCAGGACGGAAATTCTGACCCTTTTTCTCTGTCATATCTTTGATCCTTGGTAAGGCCATCGTCAGAACTTTTACGTTTAGCAGAACTGGATGTTGCAGCACTACTAGTACTTGCTCCACCAGATTTTGAGAAACCAAATTTTAATAAGCTCATTTTGCTGTGAGAAACTGCTCTGGGTAAGATTAGAAGAAGTTTTTGTAACATAAATGTTTACTTTAATGAGCAAGGATGGAAATACACGTGAGGTACTATTATGGCCCAGAAGTATTGGCTTAGGTTAGCAAGTAAGGGCAGACAGACAGAACACAAATGTCTAAATGACTGACAATGAGATAAGGCGGTGACACTATGAAATGTTTTATCAGTCACAAGGGAGGTGTGCTTCTGCAAACTTTTTTAGTGACACACTGATAACTTCAGAAAAATATTTAGTGACTTCACTGACTCAAACTAATAGACGCAGGTTTTGCTTCAGCCCAGAAAAATTATTTAGTGACTTCACTGACTCAAACTAATAGACGCAGGCTTTGCTTCAGCCCAGAAAAATATTTTGTGACTTCACTGACTCAAACTAATAGACGCAGGCTTTGCTTCAGTCCAGAAAAATATTTTGTGACTTCACTGACTCAAACTAATAGACGCAGGCTTTGCTTCAGCCCAGAAAAGACTCTAGTGACTTCTCTCTCTCTCTCTCAAACTAATTATAGACAGGTTTTGCTTCAGCCCAGAAAAATATTTTGTGACTTCTCTGACTCAAACTAATAGACGCAGGTTTTGCTTCAGTCCAGAAAAATATTTTGTGACTTCACTGACTCAAACTAATAGACGCAGGTTCTGCTTCAGCCCAGAAAAATATTTTGTGACTTCACTGACTCAAACTAATTAGACGAGGTTTTGCTTCAGCCCAGAAAAATATTGTGACTTCACTGACTCAAACTAATAGACTCAGGTTTTGCTTCAGCCCAGAAAAATACTGTGACTTCACTGACTCAAACTAATAGACGCAGGTTTTGCTTCAGCCCAGAAAAATACTGTGACTTCACTGACTCAAACTAATAGACGCAGGTTTTGCTTCAGCCCAGAAAAATATTGTGACTTCACTGACTCAAACTAATAGACGCAGGTTTTGCTTCAGCCCAGAAAAATATTTTGTGACTTCACTGACTCAAACTAATAGACGCAGGTTCTGCTTCAGCCCAGAAAAATATTTCATGACTTCACTGACTCAAACAACAAATAGAAGCAGGTTTTGCTTCAGCCCAGAAAAATATTTTGTGTATTTGTCTTTATTGTGTCACTTCTGTCTCAAACTAAATAGGACAGTCTCTTAGACACTACAAATAATCCCTGTTACAATGCTGAATTCAAAAGCCAGGAACTCCCTGAATTATAGGCTTTAATTTAGCTGGCCTGCTTCAAGACCACTAAACCAGTGTGCAGGCAAACCCACTTGCTTCAGTCAATTAAAATATGACTGAGTGGTGGTGGTGGTACTATTCATTTGTCAGCTACTTCCAGCAACAAAATAAAGGGTTTTTTTTTGGCTCTAATTCCTACAACACTAGTGCCCCTCTGCTCGGAAAGGACTTGCCAGTTTTTATCTTCCCAGCCCTCTGCACAGATTGGGTCTGGACAGAATATGCACCCAGCCCTCGAGGGTCTCAGTCACAAGTCCAAAGTTTGCAGCCAGTAAGTATTTTTTGTCAAGCCACACAATGCAGCTGCAGCCTGAGTTCAAAGTCCTCAGTAGGCTGGAAATTTCACCTCTGACAATCGTAGCTCACTAGTACCAACCAAAAATAGCCCCGAGATTTCAAATATTATTTGTTTTGCCGCTGGTACTCCTAACAAGTGATTTCACACAGAGAAATATTTGTTAAACTTGGAGCGGATCGAAATAGTCTATGCAGTAGTGACAGTACTAATTAACGTTGCGTCAGTCTGGCGGTCTGCACAGGAGTGATGGCGCACTGAAAATTGCCTCAGACATGCACACAACAGCCACCACATGATCACCGTTTGGATACACATGTGAACTCCCGGTGGCTGTTCTCGCAACCCTGTGTTACTCCGCGAGACTTCCAATTGTCCTGGGCGTGTACGAGATACCCGATCTCAAATGGGACTTCATGAACTGCTCCGAGCTCCACGGCTGCAATGCTGAACATGAGCACGACTGCTGAAGTGCAATGGGAGGTAAGCGTGCTCCGGGGGGTGGAATCAAGGACTCAGTCAGCACTAGGAGACACTGCGCATGTGCCTCCGATTGAACTGCACAGCCAAGTCCCTCGGACTGACTAGGGCTGTGCAGTTCAAGTCTGAGTGCCGATTCTTCAAGTCCCAGAGCTCGGACTTGGGGATTTTTTATCCCCTGCCCAGTGGGCCCGTTTTTTTTCTTGGGTTTCTCAGACATGGCCAATCCTATCCAAAACTTACCCTTTTTTCGGCAATCCACCAGGCAAGACTCCCCTATCAGTTCCTGACCATGTTACGGGTCTCAGGGGAAAAAAACGGTTACCACACTCTAAGTAAATTCACAAACTTTTTTAAACTTAACTGATCGGTTCAGCCGAACCGATCCAAAATTGACAAGTTCCACACAAAAACTAAATGTAAAACCTATCTAGTACTCACGGTACCACAGACAGAGACTTAAACTGAAAGATTTGGTAGCAGAAATTCGGTAGAAATCGAGCAAAAAACGACACTTTAACCGACTTTTTTGAACCGAGCAAAGGAGAAACTTCTGGAGCAACTGTTCAGTGAGGTGGAGTAAAGAATCTGACGGTTGGAGTTTAAACAACAGCAGACAGGGGCTTCAACCAAGCTCGCGGTGAACATTCCATGCTGGCCATGGAAAGTTTAACTCTTTGTTCTCCGGGGCAGTTGAAAGGCAGGACCTAACTGCAATAGTCAGAATACAGCAAGACTTCATGTTGTTTGAACCATCTTTTTATCCACAGGAGGTATGGATGTTGGAAACTGCAGAATTTTTTGTGTCTGTTTCCCCAGGGATTTATGCAGAGGGATAGACACCCTTTTGAACTCTGGGATATCCAACATCTCAACATAGTCAGGTTCCTCCTGATCCTGTTCAGCCTCTTCCACTGGAAGCTGAAGAGTATCAGACACTTTCTTGTTGAACAAAAAATGGGAGGGGGACTCAATAAGTCTGGGAGGAAACACACTGGAAGGCCTGTCTGGGGAGATGTCAGACTCTAAAGGCTCAACTAGGCCTTCATAATCCTCTTCTTCATAATCTTTATCTCCTTCCCAATCGCCCTCATAGAATGCTTCAGGATCATATTCAGAAGCAGACAAGATCAACCGAACTGATCGGCTTTAGGTCGGTGTCGGTTCGGTTGGATCCGGGTGAAGTGATTGCACAATAGCAATCACTTTAGCTATCTTATCAGCAGTCAGGACATGGGAACCGGGATCTGAACTGGCTGACTTTCGATTTCTCTTAGCCAGAACCGATTCCGCAGAATGGGCTCTCCTTTTGCTCGAGGAGGTATCGCCCAGGTCAGAGGGCACATCCTCAGGTTTGGTTGGAACTGAACCGGGCTGGCCATCCAGGTCAGCGAATTTCTTGGCCTCCCTTTCCTTCAGCCTACTTAAACGTTTATCTGAAGTGGCTTTGGGAAAGTTCTTGTAGATTTGGCAGTCCGTTTTGAGGTGGTCAAACCCCAGACAGTAAACACAGATGAGGTGGGGATCAGCCTTAGCAAAGGCCTCCCCACACTCGGTGCAGTGCTGAAACTCAGTGGGATCGGTTTTCTTTTTGGGTTTCTCAGACATGCCTAAGGAACAAAGTTACCCTTACCAGTGTTTAAGCCAGGCAACTACAAACCTATCAGTTCCAACCATGTCACGGGTCGGTTAGAAAAAAACGAGGAAATTATCTTTTTTTTAGGATCCGATTGATACCGGACACCACAACACAAATCACAGAAAAGAACAAAATAGAATTGCTTCAGTTCATAACCAGACCGACTGGGAAGAAACTGAACAAAAAACAATTTCCACCACAAAACTCTAAACTACCTACTACACATTTACCGTACCAGGGACAGAGACGCGAACAACAAAAAAAAAGTATACGGTTGACAAACTGACTGATTTTTTTACTAAAACCAAACCGAAATGAAGAACAGAATCTCCAGAGCGACTTCTCAGTTAGGCAGAGTAAAGAGACTGACGGTTGCACTAAGGACAACCTGGGACAGAGGTTTGAAAACTGACCTCGAGCTCAACATTCTATGCCTTGGCACAGAGTTAACCCTTTCCTTTCTGGAGCAGTTCAAGTGCTGGGGCTAACTATATATAGTCAGAATACAGTAAGACTTCATGTTGTTTGAATCACTGCTTTATGCATCCTTACGACCACCCCCACAACACCTACCCAGTTCCCCTGCAACAAGCATTTCATCTGTGCGGTTCTTGCATGCCAAAGTAAAGTACCCTGCACAGACTAGTCAGCAAGTGCATGAAAAATTCAGCTGCCTTGACTGACGGGCAGAAAGTCACACCACCTACCAACCCACCACCTGTAAATCAACCGGCAACAAACACACACCAACTTATAGGTCACAGAATGTGTGTATAAGGATGCCAAAAAGAATACCTTTGGCTTCTGTGCCCACTTCGCAAGGCTGAGTCACAGCAAAGCAGTGAACAGAAGGAAATGGTTCAGAGGGTGAATACCCACACACAATCCTCACAGTGGGGTACATAAGAGTAGACCACCCTGGATTTAATGCATCCAATGAGGGACTACAGCTTCAAAAACTATTGACATTTCACAACTATCTTGGCTTCTGGGGCAGTAGGGCATGTGTCCCAAGTGTGATATGCCCTTACGAGTGTGAACGGCGCTTGGCAGGCCATGCGATAGCGACAGCAAACTAGCGGACAGAAGGAAATGGCTCAGTGGGTGAACACTCACACACAATCCTCATAGTGGGGTATATAAGAGGAGACCACCCTGGATTTAATACGTCCAATGAGGGACTACGGCTTCAAAACCTATCGACATTTTACAACTATCTTGGCTTCTGGGGTGGTAAGGCATGTGTCCCAAGTGTGATATGCCCTTTCGAGTGTGAACGGAGCTTGGCGGGCCATACGATAAACTTGCCCCCCTAAAAGCGACCGTGTAGCCAAGCTGCCAACATCCCAGACCCACACTTAGCTGCTCCCCTCGCTGCAATCCTAAAGGGAGACCACTGATCGACTCACAGACAAGTCAACTCCTCAGACGATCAGCCCTCTGAGTATACTCGCCTGTATCCAGGCTGTTCTACTCCATGGCTCCACAAATCCTTGTCTTGTAGGGGG
Organism: Neoceratodus forsteri; assembly: GCA_016271365.2. NCBI lineage: Eukaryota > Metazoa > Chordata > Ceratodontiformes > Ceratodontidae > Neoceratodus > Neoceratodus forsteri. The sequence goes on along the minus strand of CM028130.1, from coordinate 272,295,485 downwards.
ACTTAAAACGCGAGACACAACACCAACTGCAACTCCGATCCTACGAGTAGCAACAAAACAAAGATCACAGCAGCCTTTTGGCACACACAGTAAAAGGAGGACACTATTTCTTTATTTCTTTTTTTTTGTTATACTACTGTTAAAACATTACAATAATGCAGAAATTAAAAGGGGCCAATAGTGTTCTTCTCACTAAAACAAAAAATACCATTGACAGCTTCCCATTGCGATTTGCAGTGCCTTATCAGGAAGTGCCTGCACGGAAGCGAGGTACCAGAATGCGATCGCAACTTAGGAACACACAGCCAAAGTACATAGCAACTTGTAGTCACGTGATGGCGTGCTCGCCCACGATAAGCTCATTTACATAACAGCTGCAGCGGAGCACCCTCACAGTTCGTGAAATGGTGCCTCTCACATGGGACCACAATAAAATATCAAAACCAAAAAGAAAAAAATAAGATCAAGGGATGGTCCACACCACAGAAACGACAGGCAAGTACATAAAACATGGGGGGAAAATTACAGTTGTGACAGCTTCCCTTTAACTCTCTTGGTAGCATTTTCTCAGCTTTTTCACGGCAGAACTGAGTGCGTAAGACTTCCAGCAACAGACAGATTTCTTTGTAGCTGGTTTTCCTTAGTCAACCTTGTCACAAACCCACTCAGCAGGTCAGGCCCTCCGCTCCCACAGTGCCAACCTCCGAGCGTAGTCTTGTGAACAGTTAACAGAAACAGGGTAACCCTCCTGCCTGTTTTGTGGGCTCAAATCAAACTTTGGTCTCAAGTCTTGAAGGGATTCAAACTGTGAACCTCTTGTTAGCGTACCCAATGCACAGGCTCAGATAATTCTGCTCTTCGGAGATATCTTTTGCCCTACGGGCACCTAACCAGGCGTATAAAATTAACCCTTAAAACTCTATTAAAGACCTCAGAATAAATTCTTACCTTTTCCAAGTTTGGGAAAACCAGTAAGCTGTGTGCAGTGTCAGCTTTAACCATGTATGCTTCCCTTGTCAAGAAAAATATATTTAAAGGCACACCAAGTAGTCTCTAAAGTAGAGGTTTTACTTCAAAATAGTTACAAAAATGTGAAATGTAAATACAGAACCATATATCACAAAAACATTCAAATCATTTAAAAGAATAAGGTTTTAAAAAGTGCAGATTCCTACCACTAATACGCTAAGACTTGTCTGTTCTAAGGTATTCTTATCTCACAGTGCTGTAGATGTTTCTTTTTCAGAGTCCAAACATTTGTGTTCAAATGGAAACCAGAACTGTTTAAAAACTGACTTTGCCAACCTCTTTGCGTGAGGCCACCTAGCTCCTCCCCTGTTTATTAAAAACCATACACCCAGGATGTCTTATATTTCAGGAGGTCAGTTAATTAAGGTGACCTCAGCAAAAAAAACTCCTTTCCCCATGTGACTTCCCAATCAAGTCTGTAAATTTCCAAGATCTTCTTTCATCTCTGAGCAGCATCCTCTCTCACACAGGCATCAAGGAACATTTACAACTTTGCACCAAAGTGACATAACCTGCACTCTTCCTCTAAACGCCATAAATGTTTATGATTTCCCTCTTAACAGCTACAACTATAATTAAGCTAGATAAACAGGATATCCTCGATGTATGTCTCTTCTAGTCTTTAATTATCTCTTGGCTTTCATCTTTTAGCAGAGACCTGGGGCGGGGGGTGAGTGAGGTCATTCCAAGAGCACCAGATTTCTCATGACAGACAATCACACTATATTTTTTTTGTATTACAAACATCATACAGCTATCAGAACGAGCTGTCCAAGTGTTACAATACTCCCACCTAGACTGAATTTGGGGGCTCTATCCCCTGCATGGGATGAGCTTCCCAAATCAGTTCACTCCTCATGGACATGAGACAGGCCATCTGAGTTCTGGTTTCTGGCTCCAGCCCTATGTACAATTGTCACGTCATACCCTTGCAAAGCAACACTCCATCTTAGCAATCTACCACTGTTTTTCCCGATCTGCATCAGCCAAACCAGGGGGTTGTGGTTAGTCTGCACCACAAAATGCTGCCCATATAAGTATGGCCCCAACTTCTTTAGGGCCCACACTATGGCAAGACATTCTTTCTCCACAGTAGAGTATGCCTGCTCCATGGAAGTAATTTCATACTCAGGTACACTACTGGCTGATCTCTCCTTTGGCTGGATGTCTGACTCAGTACTGCCCCAATACCCACGTCTGAGGTGTCAGTCTGAACTATAAAGGGTTTTCCAGTCAGAACTTGTCAAAACAGGAGCACTGCACAGTGCCTCCTTTAGTTTGGAAAAGGCTTCCTCATAGGCTAGGTAATTTTCTTGGGCATCTTTTTTCTTTGTCAGGTCAGATAGGGGAGCAGCCAGGGCACTGTAATTGGATACAAATTTCCTGTAGTACTCTGCTGTCCTTAGAAAACTCCTGACCTGCTTCTGCGTTTCTGATCTGGGCCACGCCCGGACTATCTCTATCTTTATTTAGTTAGGACGGAGCTGTCCTCGGCCTACTGCATGCCCGAGGTATGCCACTTCTCCCATGGCCACCTGGCACTTCTCGGCTTTGACAGTGAGCCCGCCCCTCTGTATCCTGCCCAGCACTTCCCTAAGGTGGAACAGGTGTTCCTCTCAGCTGGCACTAAAGATGACAATGTCATTGAGGTACGGCACGGCGTACTCCTGAGTACCATTTAACACTTGGTTCACCAACCTTTGGAAAGTGGCCGGGGCGTTCTTCATTCGGAAAGGCATTACTTTAAATTCAAATAAGCCTATCAGAGTGATGAAGGCCGACCTCTCTCTAGCTCTGTCTGTCAACTCTACCTGCCAATACCCCTTTGTCAGGTCAATGGTCGTAAGGTAGGTCGCCCCTCCCAACTTGTCCAAGAGTTCATCCATCCAGGGAATCGGTTGGGCGTCTGACTTCGTGACTGCATTCAGTCCACGACAGTCCACACAGAAACGAGTAGAGCCATCTGGCTTGGGCACAAGGACTACGGGTGAGGCCCAGGGGCTGTGGGATCTCTGGATTACCCCTAAATCCAACATCTCCTCCACTTCCCTCCTAATGTCCTTTTGGACAGCCTCTGACACCCGATATGCTGTCTGTCGTATGGGCATCTGTGTCCCTATCTCCATATCGTGAGTCGCAAAGGGGGTTAGTCCAGGCTTGGAGCTAAACAATGGGGCAAAGTCTGCTAAAACCTCCCTTATTTTCTGGATCTGGTCCAGGGTCACCTGGGGAGACAATTTAACTGCCTCCACAGAGGACTCCCGCTTACTTTCCTCCAGCAAGTCCAGAAGGGGGTCTCCTTCATCCATCCCCTCCCCAGGACTACACGCAGCACACACCATATCAGCCCTACTTGCATATGGCTTCATCATGTTGACACGGTACATCCTTTCTGTCTTCAGTTAGGTAACTCTGCAATATAGTTCACGTCATTTACCTTCCTAACCACTTTGTACAGTCCTGCCTACTCAGCCTGCAGCTTGTCTTTCCAGACCGGAATAAGGACCATGACTTCCTGACCCACCATGTACGAGCGAGCTCTTGCACTATGGTCGTACCACACTTTTTGCTTCTGTTGGGCAGATGCCAGGTTGCTCTGGGCTGTCCCCATAAGCTCCTTCAGCCTTTCCCTAAACCTAAGGACGTAATCCACAAGAAGAACTTACTCACCTTAGTAATGTTGTTTCTTCTAATGGAGTCTTTCTGTATTCTGACTACGTGCAGTGATTTCCAACCTTTGAACTGCCCCGGAGAGGAAAGAGTTAACTTTCCATGCAAGGCATGGAACGCTGAGCTCGAGCTCGGTTGAGCCTCTTTCTGCTGTTGTCTGAACCTCAACTGCCAGATCTTTACGAGCTACACCACTGGGTGTCCTGAGTGGAAACTGTAAACTCACACTAGCCAACTTGCAACTAAATTTAATAAAAAGGGTGTTTTTTGGTTTCAAAGCAAAGACTCAAGTCAGGAAACCCAAAAAACACAACACACACCCAAAAAATTAAAGAGGGTGAGAACAGGAGGCACCCCTAGGGTGCCAACACTGCTCCTGCCCACCCACATCCCAAAAACTAGGTTCTGAGAGGGGAGGCGGGGGTGGAGGTCAGAATACAGCAAGACTCCATTAGAAGAAACAACATTACTGAGGTGAGTACTTTTTTCTTCAAACAACATGAAGTCTTGCTGTATTCTGACTATGTGCAGACTACCAAACAGTACCTCCATGGAGGAGGGACAGAACCTACTTTGGGAACAGGCTCTGAAGTACTGCTGTGCCAAACCGAGCATCACTCCTAGCCTGGATATCCAGAGAGTAATGCTTGGTAAAAGTATGGACTGTTTTCCAGGTGGCTGCTTGACATATCTCTAAGATAGGAATATCCCTGGCAGCAGCCAGGGAAGCAGCTGTACCTCTAGTAGAGTGAGCCCTCAGGCCTGAGGGTGGAGTCCTACCCAATTTTTCATAGCAGAATTGTATACAAGAGACAATCCACCTGGCAACAGATCTTTTAGTAGCAGGTTTTCCTTACCGACCTCACTATAAGTGAGGAACAATTGAAGGAGTCAAACCTGTGACCCTTGGTGCGCTCTATGTAGTAGCTAAGGGCCCTTTTCATGTCCAGGCTGTGCAGCCTCCTTTCTCCAGAGGAGGAATGGTCAGTGAAGAAAACAGGAAGAGACATAGATTGGTTAAGGTGGAAATCTGAGACCACCTTAGGCAAAAACTTCCTATTAGTTCTTAGGACCACCTTATCTCTATGAAAAGAGATAAAATCAGGCTCCACTGACAGCGCCTGTAACTCACTGATGCGTCTGGAAGAAGTAATGGCTATCAAGAACACAGTTTTACAAGTCAAGTACTTAAGCTCTGCTGAGGCCAAAGGCTCAAAAGGGGGTTGCATAAGCTGAGCAATGCGAACATTTAGGTCCCAAGCAGGAGCAGGGTCTCTGAAGGGAGGATTGGTGTGCAACAATCCCTTGAAGAATTTACAAAATACAGGATGAGCTGAAAGAGAAGTGGGCTTACCTACTGACAAAAAAGCAGAAACAGCTGCTAAATTGAGTGTAGCTGGTCTGAGCCCTAAGTTATTGAGATGAACCATATACTCCAGGACTGTAGGCAACCCAGCAGACTCTGGAGAAATATGCTTACCAGAGCACCAAATAGTGAACCTTTTCCATTTGGAATTGTAAGTCTTTCTGGTGGAAGGCTTCCAAGAAGCCTTTAGAAAATCCAGAACACCTTGAGAGAGATGCAGATCAGCAAACTCTAACTCTTCAATAGCCAGACCCTGAGATAGAGAGATTTGAGATTCGGATACCAGATTCTCCCGAGAGGATGTCAACAGATTGTAATTCCTGGGAAGAGACAGGGGAAGGTGGACTGCTAAGGACAGCAACAGTGGGTACCAGGGCTGTCTGGTTCAGTCTGGAGCAAGCAGAATCACTTTGCAGGGTTGAGACCTGATTTTGACTAGTACCTTGAGCAGGAGAGGGAAGGGGGGTAAGGCATATAAAAACTTCCCTTCCCAATTGAGAACTAGAGCATCCAGGGGGACTGAGCCCAATACTGGGGGTCTGCAGCAAAAAAAGGGGGAGTTGGTGATTGTCTGGGCTGCAAAAAGATCTATCTGGGGAGTGTCCCATCTGGAGAAAATCCCCTTCAAAACTAGGGGATATAGGGAACATTCATGATGGCCCTGAGATATCCCGCTGAGAGTATCTGCCAGGACATTGTCCTTCTCTGGGAGGTGCACTGCTATCAGAGAGGTTTGCAGGGAATAGGCCAGAGACCACAACTTCATTGCTTCTGTGCACAAGGCTGTAGACCAAGTGCCCCCTTGCTTGTTAATGTACCACACTGTGGTGGTATTGTCTGTTCTGATCTGGACTACTTTGTTCTGAACAGACTTGGAAAAAACTTGTAGTGCCAGAAACACTGCCCTGAGTTCCAAGAGACTGATGTGAAGCAGAGATTCTTGAGGTGACCATAGCCCTTGGGTGGTCAGATCCCCCAAGTGGGCTCCCCAGCCCAAGAGGGAGGCATCTGTGGTAAGGATTAGGGAATGAGATTGAGTGATAAAAGGAAATCCTTGCCTTAGATTGTCCTGATCCTGCCACCACTGCAAAGCCTGGATCAGGGTTTGAGTCACTGGGACTAGTTTGGTCAGAGAATCCTTTCTCTGGGACCAGAAGGCTCTTAAGTGGAACTGAATGTCCCTCATCTGAAACCTTGCTCCCTGGACCACTGCCGTAGAGGCAGCCATGGAGCCCAGGAGCTGCAGAAAGTGCCTTGCTGGTCAAGACACCTGAAGGGTGAATGAAGAGGCCAGTTTCATAAGGGTCCTTGCCCTGTCCAGGGGAAGGAAGGCTCTTGCCCTTATTGTATCCAATTCTGCCCCTATAAAGGTGAGGAGCTGTACTGGCTCCAGAATTGACTTTGAAAGATTTAGGAGGAATCCTAAGGAAGTGAGCAATTGCTGAGTTATCTGGAGATGTGACTTGACTTGGTCTGGAGACTGACCCACTATGAGCCAGTCGTCCAGGTATGGAAAGATGGAGATCTTTTTTCTCCTTAGGAAAGCAACCACTACTGCCAGGCATTTTGGGAACACCCTTGGGGCTGATGTTAGGCCAAAGGGCATTGCTCTGAATTGATAGTGGCCTGAGGGCAACTCGAACCTGAGGTACTTTCTGTGGGAGCACCTGATGGGAAGGTGAAAATAGGCATCCTTGAGGTCCAGGGAGACTAGCCAGTCCCCTTGTCTTAGAGAGGGCAGAATTATTCCCAGAGTCACCATTTTGAATTTTGGCTTTAAAAGGTGCTTGTTTAAATATCTTAGATCCAGGATGGGCCGCCATTCTCCTGTCTTTCTGGGGGTTAGGAAGTACCTGGAGTACAATCCCTTTCCCTTGTGTAAAGGTGGAACCCTTTCTATGGCTCTGAGATCCAAGAGGGAAGAGACCTCTGCCTCTAGGGCAAGGGCCTCTGAAGGATTTGCAGGTGGAAGGATCTGGTTCTCATCTTGGGAATTTTTTGAAGCTGAGAACCAGTCCCTGGCTTACTACTTCCAGGACCCACTTGTCTGATGTTAAAGACTTCCAGTCCTGGACAAAGTAAGCCAGCCTGCCCCCTACAGGTAGTGGAGAATCAGCCCGGGCAGACACATCAGGGTGCCTGTTTGGCACAGGCTTTAGGCTGAGGGGTGGAAGCAGCCTGCTCATACCCCGTCTGCCTCTCCCTCTAAAGAACCCCCTCTGAGCAAAGGCAGAAGAGGAGGCCTAGGCTTGGTAAAAAGGCCTATGAAAAGGCCTGCCCCTGCCCCTGGAATGCTGCTTCTGGGGAGTGGCTTGCCTTTCTTTGGCCTGAGCACTCCTGTAGGTGGTCTTGTACTCATCCATTTTCTTCATGTAGTTCTCTGTCTGCTCCCCAAACAGAGAATTACCAATGACAGGAAAATCCATGGCCTTAGTCTGGGTATCCTGTGACAGGCTAGTACATCAGAGCCAAGCCATCCTTCGAAGGGCCACAGATGTAGCCATGACTCTAGATGAAACATCACTGGAGTCCACAACAGCATGAAATTGCACCTTGGATGCCTCAATCCCATCTGCAGCCACCCGCTCCAGCTCCTTGGCAAGCTGGTCAGGGACCTGTTTAGCTAGAGCCATCACAGTGTCCCACCTGGACTTCTGGTATCTAGCTGTATAAGCCATATAATTAGCCTGCCTGAGTCCCAAAGATGCTGCCATGTACTGTTTCTTTGCCACGGCATCAATCCTCCTGGAGTCCTTATCTGGGGGGTGTGAAGCCAATGGTATATTTGCCTTATCACAGGCAGCAGCCTGCACTACCCCAACATGGCTGCATTGCTGGGAAATGAACTCTGTATCTGAGCCTGAAAGAGTATACCTCTTGTCCATTCTTCTGTCCACAGGAGGTATGGAATTAGGAGTTTTTAGAATTTTAAATGTCTGTTTCCCCAAAAGACTTATGGAGGGGAACAGACAATCTCCTGGACTCTGGGATGTCCATCATCTCAACGTAATCAGGCTCCTCTAGATCCTCTACTGCTTCTTCCATAGGAAGCTGGAGAGTTTCAGCCACTTTTCTGTAAAACATAAAGTGGGAAGGGGACTCAGAAAGCCTAGGAGGAGAAACACCTGAAGGTCTGTCTGGGGAAATGTCCCGGTTAATGGGCACATCCAGACTTTCAGAATCACCATCACTATCTTCATACTCTCCCTCCTCCTCTGGTTCATAAAATTCTTCTAAATTATAATCTGAACCGGGGAACCAACCTAACCTCTAGCCCCTAACTGATGTGAGTGCGGTTCAGTCGGAACCGTTAGCTGACTGAACAATCTTCTTATCGCTTTGGTTATTTCATCAGCGGTCGGACAAAGAACTTGTGGATCCGAACCAGCTGACTTATCCCTTCTTTTTCTTTTAACCGGAACCGACTCCTCAGAGTCGGTTCTCCTTTTGCCCAAAGAAGTCTCGCCCTGGTCAGAGGGCACTCCTTCTGGTTCGGTCGGAACCGAACCGGGCTGGCCATCCGGGTCAGTGGACTTCTCAGCTCCCTTTCTCTCAGTCTACCTATTCTCTTATTCAGGGTAGCTTTGGGAAAACTTTTGCAAATCTGGCAGTCTGAATCGAGGTGGTCAAACCCAGACAATAAACACAGGTGGTGTGGGGCTCAGGCTTCCCCACACACACACTACAGTGTTGAAACCCAGTGGGCCCGTTTTTTTCTTGGGTTTCTCAGACATGGCCAGTCCTAACCAAGCTTACCCTTTTTTCGGCAATCCGCCAGGCAAGACACCCCTATCGGTTCCTGACCGTGTTACAGGTCTTGGAAAAAAATGTAATGAAATCCGTTTTTTTTAGAACCGATACGGACCAGTTACCACACTCTAATAAATCAGAAAAGACTTTTTCACAAACCTAATCGGTTCAAACCGAACCGATCCAATGTTTACAAGTTCCACACAGAAAACTAATATAGAAACCTATCTAGTACTTACGGTACCACAGACAGAGACTTAACAGACAGGTTAGATTGTAGAAATTCAGTTGAAACCGAGAGAAAAAACGACACTTTAACCGACTTTTTTGAACCGAGCGAAGGAGAAATCTCCGGAGCGACTGTTCAGTGAGGCGGAGTAAAGTATCTGGCGGTTTGGGTTCAAACAACAGCAGACAGAGGCTCAACCGAGCTCGAGCTCAGCGTTCCATGCCTTGCATGAAAAGTTAACTCTTTCCTCTCCGGGGCAGTTCAAAGGTTGGAGATCACTGCACATAGAATACAGCAAGACTTCATGTTGTTTGAATGGAAGTTCCCTGGGTGGCGTGATTGCCTTCCCAGTCCTCCCGGATCAAGTCTAGGGGCCCACGTACCTGATGTCCATATAAGAGTTTGAAGGGGGGAAATCCTGTCGACTCTTGGGGCACCTCCCTGTATGCAAACAACAGGTGGGAAAGGTATTTCTCCCAGTCCCTCCCATGCTGTTCAGCAAATGCTCAGAGCACTGAATTCAGGGTACCACTGAATTGTTCCACAAGCCCATTGGCTTGTGGGTGATATGGTGTTGTGCATCTCTGCACCACCCCACACTTCTCCCATAAATATTTCATCAGGTCCGACATGAAAGAACCCCCTCGATTGGTGGTAACCTCCTGTTGAAACCCAACACAGGAGAAAATCCCAAGTAAGGCATCTGCCACGTTGTCTGACCTCAGTAAGGCTAGGGCGACTGTCTCTGGGTACTGGGTGGCACAAACATCACAGTCACGATGAATCTCTTTCCTGAGGAGCTGGGGGTATTTAAAGGCCCCACAATATCCATTCCCACCCTCTGGAATGGCTCCTCCACTATGGGCAATGGAATCAGGGCAGATTGCGTTTTCTTGCTCGCCTTCCCTATTTCTTGGCACCGGTGACAAGACCTGCAATACTCCTTCATCTGCTGGGTGAAGTTAGGACAATAGAAATTCTGGACCAACTGCTATGTAATGCATGCGACTCCCAAGTGACTAGACAAGGGAATATCATGTGCAATCTTGAGCAACTGCTCACAATACCCCTGGGGAACGACAAGCTGCCTGCCTAGCACCCCTCCCTCTGTCTGCACAGCCTGAGTATACATAAGTCCATTTTCCCAATAAACCTTATGTCTGCCGTCACCTCTCTGTGCCCCGTCAGAGTCTGCCCAAGCCCCAAGCTTCTCTAAACTAGGGTCACTTCTCTGAGCAGCTGCAAACCCTTCACACATTCCCAAGCCATGGGACAAGACCCCTTCAGTCGCTAAACTAGGGTCCCTAACATTAACGTCAGGGCACTCAGGATCACTGTCAATCCCCACCCTTCCCTCTTTGGAGTAACCCTCTGTAGCTGTGTGGTTACTTGTTACTGGGGAAATTTCTATCCCCTTTCCATTAGTCTCCCGATCTGGAGACACAGGCTGGGGAACCAACCTCTCAGTGGTTTCTACAGTGGCTTCTGTGGGGTTCAGGGAACTACAATTTTCCCTTGCCGCTTGGCTATGGGTAACTGCACATACCATCCCGTTTGAGACTGTTGCCCAGGATCACATCCACTGCTAATGTTTTGGCTACAACCACCTGTTGCACAGTTCCCCCTGTTTCACCCCAGTCTAGGAGAACACTAGTGAGGGGCAATGTTTTCACCTCACCAGTAAAGTCTTGTACAGTGATGTATTTTTTGGATATAAGCTAACCAGGCTGTACCAGATCCCCTTTTACTAATGTCAGGGATGCCCCTGTGTCCCTTAACCCTTGCGTCTATACACCATTTACCATGACTGGGTGCATGTGTTCCCTCATGTTGACAGGCATGCTTCCAGGGACACAACAACAACCCACTTCTTTTTTAGTGCCATTCTGCATATTATTGCTCATTCTTTTGGGACACTGTCTGGCAACATGCCCAGTTTCTTTACATAACCAACATTCACTTCTCTTTTCAGAGAAATCTTTTCTCTGAAACCTGGGGCTAACTGGTTTTGGTGGAGGCAGTGAGGGTTTTAGCTGCCCTGAAGGCGCATTTTTCCCTTTCTGCGCTGCCACACCCGCCCCATTCGCTCTCAGAGCAGGTATGCTCTTGGCATAGCGTCCGAGAGTTCAGCAGCCTCTTGCACTTTTTGGGGATCTCGGTCCTCCAGCCAGGTTTTCAACTCTGCTGGGCATGTCCAGAAAAACTGTTCTAACAGAATCACATTTTCAATTTTATCAGCGGAGTTTGCTTCAATTCCTTCCCACCACGTTTTAAAAACTGATGTTGTCTGTTTGGCAGGGGGCTTGGACTGAGTAGATGATGGAGTCCTGGTCATCCCCGTTCTGCCTCTTCCCCTAAAGAACCCCCTCTGCTGAAAAGAAGAGGAGGCCTGGACTTGTTAAAAATGTCTTTGAAAAGGCCTGCCCCTGCCAGCCCTAGATTACTGACTCTGAGGAGTGACCTGCTTTTCCTTGGTTGCAGCACTCCTGTAGGTGGTCCTGTACTTGTCCATCTTTTTCATGTAAGCCTCTGTTTGCTCCCCAAACAGAGAGTTACTCGTGGCAGGAAAATCCATGGCCTTTGTATGGGTATCCTGTGATAAATTGGTACACCTGAGCTAAGCAAATCTCCAGATGTAGCCATGACCCGAGAATGTACATCATTCGAGTCCACAGCAGCATGAAACTGGGCCTTAGATGCCGCACTATCATCCACAGCCACCTGCTCCAGCTCCTTGGCCAGCTGGGAAGGGGCATTCTTAGCCAGCTCCAGAACCATATCCCACATAGACTTCTGGTATCTGGCTGCATATGCCATGTAATTGGATTGTCTGAGCCCCAAAGAGGATGCCAAGTACTATTTCTTGGCCATGGCATCCACTTTCCTGGAATCCTTATCTGGGGCGGTGAAATGTCAGCAGAATGTTAGCCTTGTCACAGGTTGCAGCTTGCACTTCCCCAACATGGCTGCAATGAGCTGTAAGGAATTCCATCTCAGGACCTGACAGGGTATACCTCCTGTCCATCTTTTAATCCACAGGAGATATGGATGTTGGAAACTGCAGAATTTTTTGTGTCTGTTTCCCCAGGGATTTATGCAGAGGAACAGACACCCTTTTGAACTCTGGGATATCCATCATCTCAACATAGTCAGGTTCCTCCTGATCCTGTTCAGCCTCTTCCACTGGAAACTGAAGAGTATCGGACACTTTCTTGTTGAACAAAAAATGGGAGGGGGACTCAAAGTCTGGGAGGAGACACACTGGAAGGCCTGTCTGGGGAGATGTCAGACTCTAATGGCTCATCTAGGCCTTCATAATCCTCTTCTTCATAATCTTCATCTCCCTCCCAATTGCCCTCATAGAATGCTTCAGGATCATATTCAGAAGCAGACAAGATCGACCGAACCGAGTCTTTAGGTCAGTGTCGGTTCGGTTGGATCCGGGCGAAGCAACTGCACAATAGCAATCACTTTAGCTATCTTATCAGCAGTCAGAACATGGGAACCGGGATCCAAACTGGCTGACTTTCGATTTCTCTTAGCCAGAACCAATTCCACCGAATCGTTTCTCCTTTTTCCTGAGGAGGTATTGCCCAGGTCAGAGGGCGCATCCTCAGGTTCGGTTGGAATTGAACCAGGCTGGCCATCCGGGTCAGCGGATTTCTCGGCCTCCCTTTCCTTCAGCCTACTTAAATATTTATCTAAAGTGGCTTTGGGAAAGTTCTTGTAGATTTGGCAGTCCGTTTTGAAGTGGTCAAACCCCAGACAGTAAACACAGCCGAGGTGGGGACCAGCCTTAGCAAAGGCCTCCCCACACTCGGTGCAGTGCTGAAACCCAGTGGGACCAGTTTTCTTTTTGGGTTTCTCAGACATGCCTAAGGAACAAAGTTACCCTTACCAGTGTTTAAGTTAGGCAACTACAAACCTATCAGTTCCAACCGTGTCACAGTTTGGTTAAAAAAAACGAGGAATTTATCGGCTTTTTTAGGATCCGATAGATACCGGAAACCACAACACAAATCACAGAAAAGAACAAAATAGAATTGCTTTGGTTCCTAACTGGACCGACCGGGAAGAAACTGAACAAAAAACAATTTCCACCACAAAACTCTAAACTACCTACTACACACTTACCATACCAAGGACAGAGATGCAAACAACAAAAAAAAAGTACACGGTTGACAAACCGACCGATTTTTTACTAAAACTGAACCGAAATGAAGAACAGAATCTCCAGAGAGACTTCTCAGTTAATCATCACTGTCCTCATTGTCCATTTGACCCAATGCATCCCGAGCTTTCCCGGTAAGTAGCGGGGATAGTCGGAAGCTCCAGGACCCTCTAGGAATTTTAGCCTGAATACAAACTTTTTCAAGAGATTTTAAAAAGGCATCCATATCCTCTCCTTCTTTAAATTCGGCTATCAATTTGGAATTCAATTTGTAACCCAGTCCTGTAGTTCCAGTTAAAACCAAGCCACTTACCTGCTCTGGTGCCGCTGGCTGGAGTCGTAGCTCCAGTTCGTGTTGCCTCTGGCACTCATGCTCCTCACGGTCTGCCTCTCAGCGTTCTTGCTCTGCCTCCCGCTGTTCATGGTCCCTCTCCCTCTGGAACTCCAGCTCTATTCTGCGCAACTCAATTTGCAGCCTGAGTACTTCTGCATCCAGGATACTGGTGACCTTCCCCTGTTGCTGTGGCCCGTCGCTGACAGTGACCCTGTTGCCCTCCTCATTGGATCTGCACACTGCACTGGCCACTAGCTCTGCCACACTCGAGGTTTGGTCCTTTTCAGTCACAGTCTGTGACTCGCTGCTCTAGGTATCTGCTACCATCAGGGCATCCACGAGGTTCTGTTTGCTGGCTTTCACCTCGAACGGGACTCCTCTGTCCCCGCACAACTGCTTTAAGTAGTCTACAGTGTGCCTGCTATAGTTGGAAGCCATCTTCTTCCCTAATTACAGCTACTCTGACTTGCACTTTAGAAAAAAAAATAAAACGGGTAGGAACTTCACTGTACATCAAGTGATATAGTTCTGTCTCCTTTTTTAAAAATAAATCACTGCCTTTTTCTTTCTTTGCAAGTGAGCTGACGGTCTCAAGCTGACACACTGAACAATAAAAGCTTGTAATACCAAAATTGAACCCACCGCTGCCAACCAATCTGTCACAAACCCACTCAGCAGGTCAGGCCCTCTGCTCCCACAGTGCTAACCTCCGAGCTCAGTCTTGTGAACAGTTAACAGAAACAGGGTAACCTTCCTGTCTGTTTTGTGGGTTTGAATCAAACTTTGCTCTCAAGTCTTGGAGGGATTCAAACTGTGAACCTCTTGTTAGCGTACCCAATGTAGAGGCTCAGATAATTCTGCTCTTCAGGGGGGCAAGATATCTTTTCCCTACGGGCACCTAACCAGGCGTACAAAATGAACCTTTAAAACTCTATTAAAGACCTCAGAATAAATTCTTACCTTTTCCCAGTTTGGGAAAACCAGTAAGTTTTGTGCAGTGCCAGCTTTAACCATGTTATGCTTCCCTTGTCAAGAAAAAGATATTCAAAGGCACACCAAGTAGTCTCTAAAGTAGAGGTTTAACTTCAAAATAGATACAAAAATGTAAAATGTAAATACAGAACCATATATCACAAAAACATATAAATCACTTAAAAGAATAAGGTTTTAAAAAGTGCAGATTCCTACCACTAATACACTAAGACTTGTCTGTTCTAAGATGTTCTTATCTCACAGTGCTGTAGATGTTTCTTTTTCAGAGTCCAAACATTTGTGTTCAAATGGAAACCAGACTACTGTTTAAAAACTGGTTTTGCCAACCTCTTTGCGTGAGGTCACCTAGCTCCTCCCCCGTTTATTAAAAACCATACACCCAGGATGTCTTATATTTCAGAAGGCCAGTTAATTAAGGTGACCTCAGCAAAAAAACTCTTTTCCCCATGTGACTTCCCAATCAAGTTTGTAAATTTCCAAGATCTCCTTTCATCTCTGAGCAGCATCCTCTCTCACACAGGCATCAAGGAACATTTACAACTTCGCACCAAAGTAACATACCCTGCACTCTTCCCCTAAATGCCATAAAAGTTTATGATTTTCCTCTTAGCAGCTACAGCTATAATTAAGCTAGATAAAAAGGATATCCTCGATTTATGTCTTTTCTAGCCTTTAATTATCTCTTGGCTTTCATCTTCAGCTGAGACCTGGGGGAGGGGGTGAGTGAGGTCATTCCAAGAGCACCAGAGTTCTCATGACAGACAACCACAATATATATTTTTTGTATTACAAACATCATACAGCCATCAGAACCAGCTGTTCAAGTGTCACAATCCTCCCCACCTAGACTGGATTTGGGGGCTCTATCCCCTGCATGGGATGAGCTTCCCAAATCAGTTCACTCCTCATGGACACGAGACAGGCCATCTGAGTTCTGGTTTTTGGCTCCAGCCCTATATACAACTGTCAGGTCATACACTTGCAAAGCAAGATTCTATCTTAGCAATCTACCATTGTTTTTCCCCATCTTCGTCAGCCAAACCAGGGGATTGTGGTCAGTCTGCACCACAAATGCTGCCCATATAAGTATGGCCCCAACTTCTTTAGGGCCCACACTATGGCAAGACATTCCTTCTCCACAGTAGAGTATGCCTGCTCCATGGGAAGTAACTTCCTACTCAGGTACACTACTGGGTGATCTCTCCTTTGGCTGGATGTCTGACTCAGTACTGCCCCAATACCCACGTCTGTGGTGTCAGTCTAAACTATAAAGGGTTTTCTATACTCAGACCTTATCAAAACAGGAGCACTGCACAGTGCCTCCTTTAGTTTGGAAAAGGCTTCCTCACTGGCTGGGCCCCACGTAATTTTCTTGGGCATCTTTTTTCTTTGTCAGGACAGAGGAGCAGCCAGGGCACTGTAATTAGGTACAAATTTCCTGTAGTACCGTGCTGTCCCTAGAAAACTCCTGACCTGCTTCTGCGTTTCTGGTCTGGGCCATGCCTGGGACTACCTCTATCTTTATTTGATTAGGACGGAGCTGTCCTTGGTCTACTGCATGCCCAAGGAATGCCACTTCTCCCATGGCCACCTGGAACTTCTCGGCTTTGACAGTGAGCCCGGCCCTCTATATTCTGCCCAGCACTTCCCTAAGGTGGAACAGGTGTTCATCCCAGCTGGCACTAAAGATGGCAATGTCATTGAGGTACGGCACGGCATACTCCTCAGCACCATTTAACACCCGGTTCACCAACCTTTGGAAAGAGGCCGGGGCGTTCTTCATTCCGAAAGGCATTACTTTAAATTCAAATAAGCCTATCGGAGTGATGAAGGCCGACCTCTCTCTAGCTCTGTCTGTCAACTCTACCTGCCAATACCCCTTTGTCAGGTCAATGGTTAAGTAGGTCGCCCCTCCCAACTTGTCCAGGAGTTCGGCCCATCCAGGGAATCGGTATGCCTGACTGGTGACTGCATTCAGTCCACGACAGTCCAGACAGAAACAAGTAGAACCATCTGGCTTTGGCACAAGGACTACTGGTGAGGCCAGGGCTGTGGGATCTCTGGATTACCCCAAATCCAACATCTCTCCACTTCCTCCTAATGTCCTTTTGGACAGCCTCTGACACCGATATGCTGTCTGTCGTATGGGCTCTGTGTCCCTGTCTCCACATCGTGAGTTACTAAGGTGGTTAGTCCAGGCTTGGAGCTAAACAATGGGGCAAAGTCTGCTAAACCTCCTTACTTTCTGGATCTGGTCCAGGGTCACCTGGGAGACAATTTAACTGCCTCCACTGAGGACTCCTGCCATTTCCTCCAGCAAGTCCAGAAGGGGGTCTCCTTCATCCGTCCCCTCCCAGGACTACATACAGTACACACCATGTCAGCCCTACTTGCATATGGCTTCATCATGTTGACATGGTACATCCTTTCTGTCTGTCTTCCGTCAAGTAACTCTACAATAAAGTTCACGTCATTTACCTTCCTAACCACTTTGTACGGTCCTGCCTACTCAGCCTGCAGCTTGTCTTTCCAGACTGGAATAAGGACCATGACTTCCTGACCCACCATGTACGAGCGAGCTTTGGCTCCGTGTTCGTACCACACTTTTTGTTTCTGTTGGGCAGCTGCCAGGTTGCTCTGGGCTGTCCCCATAAGCTCCTTCAGCCTTTCCCTAAACCTAAGGACGTAATCCACAATGGAAGTTCCCTGGGTGGTGTGCTTGCCATCCCAGTCCTCCTGGATCAAGTCTAGGGGCCCATGTCCCCGGCGTCCATATAAGAGTTCGAAGGGGGAAAATCCTGTCGACTCTTGGGGCACCTCCATATATGCACACAACAGGTGAGGAAGGTATTTCTCCTACTCCCTCCCATGCTGTTCAGCAAATGCCTGGAGCTCTGACTTCAGGGTACCACTGAATTGTTCCACAAGCCCATTGGCTTGTGGGTGATATGGTGTCGTGCATCTCTGCACCACCCCACACTTTTCCCATAAATATTTCATCAGGTCCGACATGAACGAACCCCCTTGATTGGTGATAACCTCCTGTGGAAACCCAACACAGGAGAAAATCCCTAGTAAGGCATCTGCCACGGTGTCTGTCCTCAGTAAGGCTAGGGCGACTGCCTCTGGGTACCGGGTGGCACAACACACCACAGTCACGATGAATCTCTTCCCTGAGGAGCTGGGGGTATTTATCCATTCCCACCCTCTGGAATGGCTCCTCCACTATGGCCAATGGAATCAGGGCAGCTAGCGTTTCTTGCTTGCCTTCCTATTTCTTGGTACCAGTGACAAGACCTGTAATACTCCTTCACCTGCTGGGTGAAGTTAGGCCAATAGAAATTCTGGACCAACTGCTGTGTACTGCATGCGATTCCTAGATGACCAGACAAGAGAATATCATGTGCAATCTTGAGCAACTGCTCACGATACCCCTGGGGAACGACAAGCTGCCTGCCTAGCACCCCTCCCTCTGTCTGCACAGCCTGAGTATACATAAGTCCATTTTCCCAATAAACCTTATCTCTGCCAACACCTCCCTGTGCCCCGTCAGAATCTGCCCAAGCCCCCAGCTTCTCAAAAGTAGGGTCACTACTCTGAGCAGCTGCAAACCCTTCACACATTTCCAAGGCATGGGACAGGTCTCCTCCGGTCTCTAAACTAGGGCCCCTAACTCTAGCGTCACGGCACTCAGGATCACTGTCAATCCCAACCCTCTGACAATGAGTCACCCCTCTCTTGGAGTAACCTCTATAGCTGTGTGGATATTTGCTACTGGGGAAATTTCTACCCACTTTTCATTAGTCTCCCCATCTGGAGACACAGGCTGGGGAACCAACCTCTCAGTGGTTTCTACAGTGGCTTCTGTGGGGTTCAGGGAACTACAATTTTCCCTTGCCGCTTGGCTATGGGTAACTGCACATACCATCCCGTTTGAGATTGTTACCCAGGATCACATCCACAGCTAACATTTTGGCTACAGCCACCTGTTGCACAGTTCCCCCTGTTTCACCCCAGTCTAGGAGAACACTAGCGAGGAGCAATGTTTTCACCACACCAGTAAAGTCTTGTACAGTGATGTATTTACTGGATATAAGCTGACCAGGCTGTACCAGATCCCCTTTTACTAATGTCAGGGATGCCCCTGTGTCCCTAACCCTCATGGCCTGTACACCATTTACTATGACTGGCTGCATGTGTTCCTCATGCTGACAGGCATGCTTCTAGGACACAAAAACAACCCACTTCTTTCTAGTACCATTCTGCATATTATTGTTCATTCTTTTGGGACACTGTCTGGCAATATGCCCAGTTTCTTTACATAATCAACATTCACTTCTCTTTCCAGCTAAATCTTTTCTCTGAAACCTGGGGCTAACTGGTTTCGTGGAGGCAGTGAGGGTTTTAGCTGCCTATAGGCACGCTTTTCCCTTTCTGCACTGCCACGCCCGCCCATTCCCTCAGAGCAGGTATGCTCTTGGCATAGCAGTCCGAGAGTTCAGCAGCCTCTTGCACTGTTTTGGGATCTCGGTCCTTCAGCCAGGTTTTCAGCTCTGCTGGGCATGCCCAGAAAAACTGTTCTAACAGAATCACATTTTCAATTTTATCAACAGAGTTTGCTTCAGTTCCTTCCCACCGTTTTAAAAACTGACGTTGTTTCGTGGCTAGCTCCTCATAGCTCATGTCAGGGCTTCTCCTGAGCTCACAGAATTTAGCTCTATATGATTCAGCAGTTAATTCAAATTTCCTTAACAGTGCAGCTTTAAGTTTGCTGTAATCATCACTGTCCTCATTGTCGATTTGACCCAATGCATCCCGAGCTTTCCCGGTAAGTAGGGATAGTTGGAAGCTCCAGGACTCTCTAGGAATTGTAGCCCGAATACAAACTTTTTCAAAAGATGTTAAAAAGGCATCCATATCCTCTCCCTCTTTAAATTCGGCTATCAATTTGGAATTCAATTTGTAACCCAGTCCTGTAGTTCCAGTTAAAACCAAGCCACTTACCTGCTCTGGTGCCGCTGGTTGGAGTCATGGCTTCTCCAGTTCGTGTTGCCTCTGGCACTCATGCTCCTCATGGTCTGCCTCTCGGCGTTCTCGCTCTGCCGCCTGCTGTTCAAGGCCCTCTCCTCTGAACTCCAGCTCCATTCTGCGCAACTCAATTTGCAGCCTGAGTACTTCTGCATCCAGGATACTGGTGACCTTCCCTGCTGCTGTGGCCCTTGCCGACAGTGACCCTAAGGTTCTCCTCATCGGATCTGCACACTGCACTGACGCTAGCTCTGCCACACTCGAGGTTTGGTCCTTTTCAGTCACAGTCTGTGACTCGCTGCTCTGGGGCATCAGGGCATCCACGAGGTTCTGTCTGCTGGCTTTCACCTCGAACAGGACTCCTTTGACCCCACATAACTGCTTTAAGTAGTCTACAGTGTGCCTGCTGTAGTTGGAAGCCATCTTCTTCCCTAATTACAGCTACTCTGACTTGCACTTAAAAAAAAAAAAACGGGTAGGAATTTCACTGTACGCCAAGTGATATAGTTCTGTCTCCTTTTTTAAAAATAAATCACTGCCTTTTTTCTTTCTTTGCAAGTGAGCTGACGGTCTCAAGCTGACACAGTAAGCTTGTAATACCAAAACTGATCCCACCGCTGCCAACCAATCTGTCACAAACCCACTCAGCAGGTCAGGCCCTCTGCTCCCACAGTGCCAACCTCCGAGTGCAGTCTTGTGAACAGTTAACAGAAACAGGGTAACCTTCCTGTCTGTTTTGTGGATTCGAATCAAACTTTACTCTCAAGTCTTGGAGGGATTCAAACTATGAACCTCTTGTTAGCGTACCCAATGTAGAGGCTCAGATAATTCTGCTCTTCAGGGGGGCCAGATATCTTTTGCCTATGGGCACCTAACCAGGCGTACAAAATGAACCCTTAAAACTCTATTAAAAGACCTCAGAGTAAATTCTTACCTTTTCCCAGTTTGGTAGAACCAGTAAGCTTTGTGCAGTGTCAGCTTTAACCACGTATGCTTCCCTTGTCAAGAAAAATAATTCAAAGGCACACCAAGTAGTCTCTAAAGTAGAGGTTTACTTCAAAATAGATAAAAAATGTAAAATGTAAGTACAGAACCATTATCACAAAAACATACAAATCACTTAAAAGAATAAGGTTTTAAAAAGTGCAGATTCCTACCACTAATACACTTAGCCTTGTCTGTTCTAAGGTATTCTTATCTCACAGTGCTGTAGATGTTTCTTTTTCAGTCCAAACATTTGTGTTCAAATGGAACCCAGAATACTGTTTAAATACTGGCTTTGCCAATCTCTTTGCGTGAGGTCACCTAGCTCCTCCCCTGTTTATTAAAAAACATACACCCAGGATGTCTTATATTTCAGAAGGTCAGTTAATTAAGTGACCTCAGTAAAAAAAAAAACTCCTTTCCCCATGTAACTTCCCAATCAAGTCTGTAAATTTCCAAGATCTTCTTTCATCTCTGAGCAGCATCGTCTCTCACACAGGCATCAAGGAACATTTACAACTTCGCACCTAAATGACATAACCTGCACTTTTCCCCAAATGCCATAAAAGTTTATGATTTCCTCTTAGCAGCTACAGCTATAATTAAGCCACATAAACAGGATATCCTAGATTTATGTCTCTTCTAGCCTTTAATTATCTCTTGGCTTTCATCTTTTAGCTGAGATGGGGGGGTGAGGTCATTCCAAAAGCAACATATTTCTCATGACAGACAATCAGACTATATATTTTTGTATTACAAAATCATACTGCTATCAGAACCAGCTATCCAAGTGTCACAAACCTCACTATAGGTAAAGAAGAAAAAAATCACCATAGTAATCTTCTTTTTTCCCAGTGATGCTCAGATATTCATAACTTTAAACAGTAAACTTGAGGGGTTGGACTGCCCAGAGAGATAGAACACATGCAAATAATGGAACACTTTGCATGTGAGCATCTTTCAAACACTGCCTCTACTAACTGCCTGTGTTCTAACCTCTTCAGATTTTATAAAAGGAGCCTGGAAAGTATGCGCAAAATAATATAGTTCTATAATGTTATTAAAATTGGGGTTTTCCCAACAATGCAAATTTGTAAAAACTAAAAACTCCAACTGGAGGAATCAACAATTCAACAGAGCTAGAACAAAATGCAAGAGAAATATCAAAAAAAGGTTAAAATGCAATGAACCCTGTTCACCTTAACTATTAACAGGTGCAGGGTAAAAATCACTCCAAGGGTGTCTAGTGATAATGGTGGCACCAGCATGCAGAGTGCAGAGGCTGAAGTTTTGGAAGGGGAGGTAGGGAGGGAAGTTATGAATATCTGAGCATCACTGGGAAAATAGAAGATTACTATGGTAAGTCATTTTTTTTCTACCCCAGTAATGCTCAGAATATTCCTAACTTTATGCAGACTACCAGGCAGTACCACTGGAGGTGGGCATAGAACTTTATTGTAGAAAAAGACTTCGCAGGACGGCAGTGCCAAATCGAGCATCACTCCTGGAGAGAATATCCAGGTTGTAGTGTTTTGTAAAAGTGTGTACTGTTTTCCAGTAGCTGCTTTACAGGATATCCACTACCGGAACATCTCTGGCAGCTACTAAACTGGCAGCTGTTCCTCTTGAGGAAGGGGCCCTCAATCCTGGTGGGGGCACCTTACCAGCTTTAGTATAACAGAATTGGATACACTGGACTATCCACCAAGAAATGGACCTTTTAGAGGCTGGATTACCTTTTCCCACATCCCCATACGTCAGAAGAAAAAATTACTCACCTTAGTAATTATATTTCTTCTAGTGGAGTCTTGCTGTATTCAGACTAGTGCAGTTA
Source organism: Neoceratodus forsteri (assembly GCA_016271365.2). Lineage (NCBI taxonomy): Eukaryota > Metazoa > Chordata > Ceratodontiformes > Ceratodontidae > Neoceratodus > Neoceratodus forsteri. Next base: position 272,273,097 of record CM028130.1, on the reverse strand, counting down.
GCCCCAGCCTTTAAACTGCCCCAGAGAACAATGGGTTAACTTTTCTATGCAGGGCATACAATGTTGATCTCGAGCTCGGTTGATGTCTCTGCCTGTTGTATTTTGAACTGCAACCATCAGATCTTTACGAGCAAAACTCACTAGGTGGTCTGTGTGGAAACTAAATTTTTACTAGCCAAATGGCAGAAAAATAATCTTTTGGGTCTCAACGGAAAATTCAAGTCAGGAAACCCAAAACACAAAAAACAATAAAATTTAAATAAAACCTCACCCCACAAGTAACAGGGTGTGGGGGTGCCAACACTGCGCCTGCCCATCCACATCCCAAAAATCCAGGTTCTGAGAGGGGAGGTGGGGGGAGGTCAGAATACAGCAAGACTCCACTAGAAGAAACATAATTATTAAGGTGAGTAATTTTTTCTTCAAACAACATGAAGTCTTGCTGTATTCTGACTAGTGCAGACTACCAAGCAGTACCTCCATGGAGGAGGGACAGAACAGACTTTGGGAATAGGCTCTGAAGTACTGTTGTGTTAAACCGAGCATCACTCCTAGCCTGGATATCCAGGAGTAATGCTTGGTAAGGTATGGACTGTTTTCCATTTGGCTGCTTGACAAATTTCTAAGAGAGGATATACCTGGCAGCAGCCAGGAAGCAGCTGTACCTCTTGTGGAATGAGCCCTCAGGCCCTGAGGGTGAGTTTTTCCCAGTTTTTCATAGCAGAATTGTATACAAGACACAATCCACCTGGCAACAGATCTCTTGGTAGCAGGTTTGCCCTTTCCCACTTCTCCATAAGTGAGGAACAACTGGAGGGAGTCAAACCTGTGACCCTTGGTATGCTCTATGTAGTAGCTAAGGGCTCTTTTAACATCCAAACTATGTAGCTTCTTCTCTCCTGAGGAAGAATGATCAGTGAAGAAGACAGGGAGAGACAGACTGATTCAGGTGGAAATCTGAAATCACTTTAGGCAAGAACTTTCTGTTAGTTCTATGGACCACTTTACCTCTGTGAAAAGAGATGAAATCAGGTTCCACTGACAGGGCTTGCAATTCACTGATATGTCTAGCAGAAGTAATGGCTACCAAAAACACAGTTTTCCAAGTCAAGTACTTAAGCTCTGCTGAGGACAAAGGCTCAAAAGGGGGTTGCATAAACTGAGCAATGCAAACATTAAGATCCCAAGCAGGAGCAGGGTCCCTAAAGGGGGGATTGGTGTGAAGCAATCCCTTGAAAAACTTACAGAATACAGGGTGAGATGACAGTGAGGAAGACTTGCGTACTGGCAGAAAAGCAGAAACAGCAGACAAGTGTACCCTGAGAGTAGCTGTTTTGAGGCCCAGGCTATTAGGATGGACCATATAATCCAGAACTGTAGGCAATTCAGCAGCATCTGGGGATATATGCCTCTTGAACACCAAATGCTGAATCTCTTTGTGAGCTGGTGGGATAGTAAGACACTGGACAAGATTAGCAGTAACCAAAAATGTATATTTATTTTATATAGCAGACTAGTAACGACAAAACAAGATATAGAAATCAAGAATCACAATTCAGAGCTAGAACTCACTAACTCAGGACAGGGTGTTGTTAGCTTCACACCCTCCTCCACTCTGTTTGATTTCACTAGGCAGTCATCTTAAATAGCATCCCATAACATGTGACCTGATAACTCCGCCTTTAATATTACCAATTGATTAAATAATCTCAAAAAAGACTTTTAATTTATTTTACACACACTAATTAATATGTTCACAGTATACCCAAATCTTATCAATTGTTTTTAACATTATTATCTACTTTTTTACCATTTTAATATTCCCAGTAGGTCATAGGAGGGTTGTCCCTCTTAGTAGGGAAATAAAAGAAAGGAAACTGTGGCCGGCTGGCCGGCTCACAAGAAATGCTGCAAAGGGAAGGGAGAGAAATGAAAATTACGTACCTATCGGAATTCTTGATCTTCTTGGACGAGTCTCCACCACTCATTCACACTAGTGGGATCTGCGCCGGAGGCACTAGGACCCATCGGGAGCAAACCTTTGCTGGAGGGTCGATGCGAAGATGGCGCCCTGAGAGATGGCACCATGAGATATTCATGAGTAATGACTATCTTGGCGACGCACCCTCCAACCGCCTCAGTACCTTTTTACCAAGGAGTGGCAGCAACTAACGTAAAGAGTAAACCTAATCTACAAAACGGACATAAGATAGTCCGGACGACCCGTGTAAGAAGGGTCAGCAAAGAAGTCCTCACGGCCTAAAGATTTGAGGGAGGAAGACCAACACAGCGTGAGCTCGGGGATGGAGGTAGGAGGTGAATGAGTGGAGACTCGTCCAAGAAGATCAAGAATTCACGGTAGGTACGTACTTTCAGATCTTCCCTGGACATAAGTCTCCACCACTCATTCACACTAGTGGAGAGTACTGTTGATAATCCCCTAAAAGGCGGCAGGGGAGCCAGAGCTCACACGCCTAGGACAGAAGTCCATTAAGATAGTTCTGCCGAGCGGAATGACGCCTGGAATGAACATCCAGTGCATAATGCTTAACGAAGGTATGCACTGAGCTCCAGGTGGCGGCATTGCAGATATCTGCAATTGGAACATTGCGACTTCCGCTAGGGATGCCGCAATCCGCTCTAGTAGAGTGAGCGTAAACTCTACCTTCTAATTTAACCTGTGCCATGGAATAGCAATGTCGAAGACATGCCACTAACCATGATGAGATGCATCTGATAGCGACAGGCTGACCCAGCCAGGTCTCACTGAAGGAAACAAACAATTGCTAAGTCTTGCGAAAATTCTTGGTTCTATCTAAGTAGAACCGCAAGGCTCTCTTAACATCCAAGGAATGAAGAGACCGTTCTCCTTCATTTTGGAAGTTCGCAAGTAAGAGGGAAGCACCAGAGGTTGGTTTAGATGGAATTCTGACACAACCTTGGGAAGAAATTTAGGATGAGTACGAAGAACTACTTTGTCCTTATGGAACACAGTATACGGAGGGTCCGTAATAAGGGCATGTATCTCAGAGACCCTGCGGGCTGAGGTAATGGGCACTAGGAAGGCTGTCTTCCAGGTAAGAAATTTTAGCTCACAGGTAGCTAGGGGTTCGAAAGGCTTCCGAGTGAGCATGTCTAGCACAAGGTTAATGTCCCAGGCTGCGACCGGACGTCTAACAGGGGGTCTGGTATGCAGCATTCCCTTAAGAAATCTCTTCACCATAGGTAACTGAGCCACAGACAAGGAAGAAACCGGCTCATGGTACACTGAAATGGCACTAAGGTGAACTTTAACCGTGGAGTACTGGAGACCTGAGTTTGATAGGTCCAAAAGGTACTCCAGAACCTTGTCTGGAGGACAGGAAAAGGGATTCCAAGAGGACTTTGCACACCAGAGAGAAAAGCGTTTCCACTTAGAAGCGTAAGTTTTTCGGGTAGCTGGCTTCCGAGCAGCCAGAAGGACGTCTGAGACTCTACGAGAGACGTTGAACCGGTTCACTTCTACCTCTTCAGGAGCCAAGCATGAAGGTGAAGTGACCTCAGGTTGGGATGGACCAACGAACCCTGAGTCAAAAGATTGATCTGCAAGGGAAGTGGTCTCGGAGAGGCTGCCGACATACTGTTGAGTAGAGGAAACCATAGTTGCCGAGGCTAGGAGGGAGCAATGAGAATCATCTTGGTCCCTTGAGACTCGAACTTGAGGAGAACTCTCTGAATTAAAGGAAGCGGTGGAAAGGCGTAAAGAAAGCGTTTTGTCCACCGCAGCCTGAACGCATCCTGACAGAAAATGCCAGGTCCTGGATTTCTGGAGCAGAAGAGAGGCAGTTTTTGCTGAGTGGGGATGCAAAAGGTCCAGGTCTGAGTGCCCCATCTTCTAACAGTGACCGAGCTACGGCTGGGTCGAGAGACCACTGTGAGGGTCTGCCTCCTTCTGCTGAGGTGATCTGCTAAGTCGCTTTGTACACCCGGCAGATATACCGCTTGAATTAGAGACTTGTGCTCTAAGCACCACTCCCACACTCTCATTGCTTCCCGCAAAGGGATAAGAGTGAGCACCGCCTTGCTTGTTGATGTAATACATCACAGCTTTGTTGTCCGTTTGAAGGAGAATGTTCTTGTGACAAAGAACATCCTTCAACGCTGATCGCATAGAGGACCGCCTCATCTCCAGGACATTTATGTGGAGCTGAGTTTCGAGCTGAGTCCATACACCTTGAGTGTGGAGAGAGACAGTGAGCTCCCCATCCCATTAGCGATGCGCCTGTGGTGATGGAGATCTGATGATCCAGAGGAGCAAAGGGAATCCTTCCAGGAGATTGCTTTCTCTTGAGACCACCAGGTGAGAGACCTTGAGGGGCTCCCGCCACCTTGATGGGATAAGACTGGGGTGAGAAGTCGCACCACTGAGCGGAGAGTATCCACTGGGTGGTCTCATGTGTAACCGAGCTAGGGCACAGTGAACACTGAGGACGCCATGACACCCAACATACGCTGCATCGAGAGAGCTGTGACCGATCGTTTCCCCGGCGTAATGGGCCATCTGAAGGATGTCGAGTCTTCTGTCCTCTGGAAGGAAAGCCTTCATGGAAGAGGTGTCCAGAAGAGTCCCTATGAAAAGGAGCTCTGGGAGGGCTGCAGTTGTGACTTCTTCAGATTTAGCAGAACTCCCATGGACGAAGAAGGCGAGAAGTCAGCTTGAACGGGCTTCCAGAGTCCCTTGGCTGGAAGGACTCGCTTAGGAGCCAATCGCCCAGGTAGGGAAACACTCAGAGTCCGAGCTTCCTGAGATGCGCGTGCGAGAACTGCACAACACTTTGTAAAAACGTGGCGCCGAGGATAGCCCAAAAGGCAGGACTCTGAACTGATAATGCTGACCCAGAGCTACAAACCTCAGGAATTTGCGATGGGTCGGGTGGATGGGGATATGCTGGTAAGCGTCCTGCATATCCAGGGAGGCCAGCCAGTCGTGCTGATGCAGCAAAGGTAACAGGGTACCTAGGGAAATCATTCTGAATTTCTCCCTGGGGAGGAATTTGTTTAACTTTCTGAGGTCTAGAATGGGGCGCATCCCCCCAGATTTCTTTGGAACCAGAAAGTAATGGGAGTAGAACCCTGTGTTTCGCTGATGCGGGGGCACCAGTTCTATTGCCCTGTTGTTTAGAAGGCCCTGGATCTCGGCGGTGAGGAGGTCTGACTGAGAGGTCGACAACCTGGGTTGTCGTTTGGGAGGGCAATTCGGGGGGTTTTCCAAAAGATTGAGAGAATAACCCTCGCGAATTATCCGAAGGACCCATTTGTCCAAGGTTATGGACTTCCACTGATTGTAGAAGTACATCAGACGACCTCCCACCGGAGGAGAAAGTTCCATCTCGGGCAGTGTGGATGGAACTGGGGCCGGCAATTCATAAGGTAGCGCTAGGGGCTTTAGGCCCCGCGCTTGCTGCGCCTTCTTTGAGGTTGGGCAGGTTGGCTTTATGGAAGCTTCCTCTGCCTCTGCCCTCAAAGGACTGGCGACTATGAAACTGACGCCACTTCCATGCCCCCGAGAGGGGTAGGCGGGGTCTAGCCAACTTAATGGCCGACCTAGTCTTCTGAGTGGCCTCTAGGGCTTGCTCTACCTGAGGACCAAAAAGATAGAGCCATCAAAGGGCAGCGCCATTACCTGCTGCTGAGCATCATTCGTAGAAGCCAGAAGTACGTGAGCCAGGAATGGCGCTGAAGTACAAATACCCGCGGCTGCTGAACGAGAAGCAGTGTTGAAAGCGCCCATGGCGGCTTTGACCTGTTGGTTATTGGACTCAATACCTCTGATAACGGTTAGAAGGAGCTCTGACTTGGAGTCGGAATCTGGAAGAGCTTCAACCATTCGTTTCATAGAGTGCCACAGGATATACTCATACTGAGAAAAAAAGCCCTGATAGCTGGCAATACGCATACTTAGAGTGGAGGCAGCAAAGGCTCTCTTACCTAATGTATCAATTTTACGAGACTCTTTGTTAATAGGTCGAGCTGTAGTAGCTTGAGGAAGAATGACCTTGTCATTCTCTGCCAGGACTACAATAGGATCCGCAAAGGCTTGGGATGCCAAAATACGACGATCCTTGGGAGCTGAATATTTATCAATGGATTTAGCCACTGAGGGAATAAGAGCAGGATTTTTCCATACCATTTGAGACAGCGTCTCGAAGGAGGGTTGAATCGGAGGAGTCAAATCCGTAGGGATCTCCGAAGCATGAAGATACTGGAGTCTTAATATTTTCCCAGGATTGATGTCCGTAGTCTGGAGAGAAAGAGGATCTCAGGTTCCTCAAGAGAGACTTAAAGGATAGGTCCTCAACCACAGGCTCTGTAGCGGTGAAGGATCCTGTTTCTCCACTTCATCACCCAACCGAGGTCTGGGTCAGGCTCAACATCATCTCCTGATAGTCCAGGAAGGACTGTTTGGACAGGAAAGGAGGAAAATAGGAGAAGAAGAAAGAGCAGATAGAAAGGGAGAGTCTCGAGGGCCCCGTGCCGAGGGAGGCGAGGAGTCGAGCAGTGCCGCTGGAGGCGCAGCAGCCGAAGCACGCGGCACCGCAGGCGGCACGCCCAGCCGGCGGTGCCGGTGGCGCTGTTGCACACACGGCGCCGCGAGACTCACCGGCACCGCTGACAGCGCCAGAAGACTCCAGCGGCGCTGCGGATGGCACCGCAAGGCCCCATGGCACTGAAAACGGCGCCAACAAGCGCAGCGACCCCGCGGAAGGCGCCGAGGACACCTCTGGAACCTGGAAAGCAAGAGAGGGGAAAAAAACAGGAGATAAGGGCATCGTGGCCCCGCGCCGCAGCCATGTGAGGGGGGAACACCTAAGCACGGAGTCGCTGGCATCGAGGAGGCGCCCGACTAGAAGGTCCAACCACCCTACCTGATCGCCGACGAGCTCGAGGCTCCAGGGCAACCGAGCTAGGCAGAAGAACCAACCTCCGAGCCCATCGCCTCCATAAGAGCGCCCACTGATGAAACTGCTCATCTGGAGCCCTACCTATAGGGCGGGTGGGGCTCCGTCGTCGAAGACGGCGGAACCGAAGTTGGCGACATCTGGAGGAGGAGACCGCAACTAGGGTACGATAACCGGATCGACGACGCCAAGAGACGATCAGAGGGCTGCACCTCGAGTGATGCCTTCTCTTTTGACCTGTGGGCTGAAGAAGAGCTTCGAGGCCGAACGGTGCCGAGAATGCCACCATTTATTTTTATGTCGATGAGGGACCGCCCATCCCCGGCATCGGACTGACCGCTGTCGGAACCCCGCTGAGGAGAAGGGGGCTGACCGGACCCAGCCCGACTGACTGAACAGCTTTCATACCAAGTCTCCTACCGCCACCTGACCTGCTCATGGCTGACTCATCCAGTAGGCCGAGACTTCTTTACTATAAGTTAAATTTTAAAATATAACAGAAATAGAATAAAATTAAGCGATACTACTATCGAGATAAAATTACAAAAAATAAACTGAAAACTATGCGCTAGTTTGAAGTTTGACTCGACAGGCGGCGGCGTTGTCACTGAAAGCGCGCACTGGCGGTGGGAAAAAAGGAACTAAGAGGGGCTGGAGGGTCGTCGCCGAGATAGTCATTACCACGCGAGCCACCGCTCGCGGCGCCATCTCTCGCGACGACCCTCCAGCAAAAGGTTTGCTCCCGATGGGTCCTAGTGCCTCCAGCGCAGATCCCACTAGTGTGAATGAGTGGTGGAGACTTATGTCCAGGAAGATCTCTCAGTACCGCAGAGTTCTGCCAACAAAAACTAAAATTATCCCCGTAATAGGTGAGCGTAAACTCTTGCTCAAATGTTCCTTTCAAAGGGGAGAGGAGGTAAGCCAACCTCACTTGAATAATTTTATGCCGTTTCAACTAAAACACCCCTATATTAAGCTAAGTTATTCCCTTGGGATAGTGCGAGTGTTTGAGCGGCAGTTCAATACTGTACTGAATTTGCACTACCATACAGGGCTCAGTCACCAACTTTATTATTAAATGAGTACCATTTCTTTTAAAATATTCCAAGTGCAAAGACTAGCCTCCTAGGACTGCCAGATATACGGATTCGGCAACACAAACTAACCCTAATTTACTGGCCTCTATTCCATTTTCCATTCCGACAGCAAACAGCACAGAATGGGCATTTCTTTACCTGGGGACTACGGTACGGAAGGGGGTTTATTTCTTTAGCTCCCCGACTGCCCAGCGTTATTACCAGGTATACCCTGCTGGGAAGGATGTGTTACTATCTTCTTTATTTCTCCGAAGGTGTATTGAAGAATAAAATTACAGGAGAATAAAATTACGATGTTTTTACTTTGCGATAGTGCAATGCTACTTTACTCAGCAGCTCCGTATCATCGAAAGTCTTCTACTCTTTAACAACTTGTGCATATGCCTGGACCTAAGATAAGGATTGGGGGGGTGAATTCAACCAAAATTAATTCCGCTTTCTTCAACTGGGTGATAGTATTTGTCACAAGCTTTCACCAACTTATTTTACTCTAGTTCTTTTATTTTATTGCCTTAGTAGGTGCCTTCAGAATTAGAATCTTACAGGAAAAATAAAAAGAGATCCGAGAGTGTACAAGTGGGGGTAAACAACGAATAACGAACATAATAAATTTATGGGTGGCTGCCCAACGACAAAACGAATACCAGCAGACAAGACGTAATGCACAATCTCGACTTTTAAGTACCTGCAGCAACCAAATTAATAACTACCAACAAAACAAAAGTACTAAAAAAGGGGGGTACCTTCTCCACACTCTTCCATTTGGAGTTATAAGTCTTTCTAACAACATGAAGTCTTGCTATATTATGACATATGCAGTGAGTCCCAACCTTCGAACTGCTCCGGAGGTGAAAGAGTTAAATTTCCATGCCAGGCATGGAACGCTGAGCTCGAGCTCGGTTGAAAACTCTGTCTGTTGTTCTTCAAACTCAAACTGTCAGATTCTTTACTCCGCCTCACTGAACAGTCGCTCCAGAGATTTCTCCTTCTGCTCGGTTCATTTTGTTGGTTAAAAGTATTAATTTCTCGTTTTTTTTACCGAATTTAAACCGCAACCGGTCGGTTCAAGCTCTGTCTGTGGTATTTGTGAGTATTAGATAGGTTTACATTATTTCTCTCTGTGTGGAACTTGTAAACGGTTATCGGTTCACTCTTGAACCGATCAGGTTGTTTAAAAATATGTTATTCTATCATTAGAGTGTGGTTACCGGTTCTTATCGGTTCTAAAAAATACGGAATTTCTTACATTTTTTTCCACGACCTGTGACACAGTTGGGAACCGATAAGAGTCTTGCTTGGTGGATTGCCATAAACGGGCAAGTTTGGTTAGGGCTGGCACTATGTCTGAGAAACCCAAAAGAAAAAACGGGCCCACTGGGTTTCAACACTGCAGTGTGTGTGTGGGGAAGCCTTTGCCAAGGCTGACCCCCACACCACCTGTGTTTATTGTCTGGGGTTTGACCACCTCAATGCAGACTGCTGGATTTGTCAAAATTTTCCTGCAGCTACCCTGGATAAGAGAGTTGGTAGGCTCAGGGAAAGGGAGGCGAAGTCCGCTGACCCGGATGGCCAGCCCGGTTCGGTTCCAACCGAACCAGAGGGAGTGCCCTCTGACCAGGGCGAGACTTCCTCGGGCAAAAGGAGAGCCGACTCTGAGGGGTCGGTTCCAGTAAAAAGGACTAGAAAATCAGCTGGTGTGGAGCCAAAACTTTCCTCTCCAACCGCTGAAGAAACAGCCAAAGCGATTCAGATTGTCAGTCGCTTTCTCCGGTTCCGACCGAACCGGTGCCATCAGGTAAGTGCCCGGTTCGGCCGGTTCCACCGGTTCAAGACTATGATTTGGAGGAATATTATGAACCGGAGGAGGGGGAAGAGGAGTATGAGGAGAGTGAATGTGGATTTGAAAGTCTGGATGTGCCCATCGACCCGGACATCTCCCCAGACAGACCTTCAGGAGTGTCCCCTCCTAGGCTTTCTGAGTCCCCTTCTCATTTTATGTTCTATAAAAAACGTGGCTGAAACCCTCCAGCTCCCTATGCAGGAAGCTGTGGATGATCAAGAGGAGCCTGACTATGTGGAAATGATGGATATCCCAGAGTCCAGGAGATTGTCTATTCCCTTGCATAAATCTTTTGGGAAACAGACTTTTAAAATTCTAAAAACTCCTCACACTGTACCTCCTGTAGATAAGAGAATGGACAAGAGGTACACATTGTCAGGCTCTGATACAGAGTTCTTTACACAACAATGCAGCCATGTTGGGGTAGTGCAGGCTGCAGCCTGTGACAAGGCAAATATTCCCTTGGCCTCACACCCCCCAGACAAGGACTCCAGGAAGGTTGATGCCATGGCAAAGAAACAGTACATGGCAGCATCTTTGGGACTCAGACAGGCAAATTATATGGCTTACGCTGCTAGATACCAGAAATCCAGATGGGATACTGTTAAGGCTCTTGCAAAACAGGACCCTGGCCAGCTTGCCAAGGAGCTGGAGCACATGGCTGCTGATGGTATTGAGGCATCCAAGGTGCAATTCCATGCTGCAGTGGACTCAAATGATGTTTCATCAAGAGTCATGGCTACATCAGTCAGACAGCAGAAGTCCCGGTGGGACACTTTACTGGCACTGGCTAAACAGGCTTCCCCCCCATCTTGCCAAGGAGCTGGAGGAGGTGGCGGCAGATGGGATTGAGGCATCAAAAGTTCAGTTTCATGCTGCTGTGGACTCCAGTGATGTGTCGTCAAGAGTCATGGCTACATCTGTGGCTCTTCGCAGGATGGCTTGGCTCAGATGTACTAGCCTGTCACAAGATACCCAGACTAAGGCCATGGACTTTCCTGCTGTAATTCTCTGTTTGGGGAGCAGACAGAGAATTACATGAAGAAAATGGATGAGTACAGGACCACCTATAGGAGTGCACAGGCCAAGGAAAGGCAGGCCACTCCTCAAAGGCAGCTTCCCAGGGGCAGGGGCAGGCCTTTCCATAGGCCTTTTTACCAAGCCCAGGCCTCCTCTTCAGAGGGAGAGGCAGACGGGGTGCAGGTAGGCCTGCTTCCACCCCTCAGCCCAAAGCCCCTGCCAAGCAGGCACCCTGATGGGGCTGGCAGGTCGATTCTCAACACCTGTAGGGGCAGGCTATTTTGTCCAGGACTGGGACATCAGACAAGTGGGTCCTGGAAGTAGTAAGCCAGAGACTGATTCTCAGCTTCAAAAGTTTCCAAAGATGAGAACCAGATCCTTTCCACATGCAAATCCTTCAGAAGCACTTGCCCTAGAGGCAGAGGTCTCTTCCCTCCTGGCTCAAAGCCGTGGAAAGGGTTCCACCCCACACCAGGGCAAAGGTTGTACTCAGGTACTTCCTTACTCCAAAAAGAACAGGAGAATGGCAGCCATCCTGGATCTCAGATACTTAAACAAGCACGTTTTAAAACCAAAATTCAAAATGGTGACTCTGGGAATTATTCTACCCTCTTTAAGGCCAGGGGACTGGCTAGCATCCCTGGACCTCAAGGATGCCTACTTTCATATTCTAATCAGAAGCTCCCATCGAAAGTACCTCAGATTCGAGCTGCCCTCAGGCCATTACCAGCCTCACCTCTGCTCCAAGAGTGTTCACAAAATGCTTGGCAGTGGCAGTTGCTTCGCTAAGAAGGCAAAAAATTGCCATCTTCCCTTACCTGGACGACTGGCTCATAGTAGGCCAGTCCCCAGACCAGGTCAAGTTACACCTACAAATAACTCAGCAACTGTTCACCTCCCTAGGTTTCCTTCTGAATCTTACAAAGTCAGTTCTAGAGCCTGTTCAGCTCCTCACCTTCGTAGGCGCAGAGCTGAACACAGAGAATGCCAGAGCCTTCCTCCCTTTGGACAGGGCAAAGACCCTGGTGTCTCTGGCCTCCTCATTCACCCTGCAGGTGTCTTGACCAGCAAGGCATTTTCTACAGCTCAAGGGGCACATGGCTGCTTCTACAGCAGTGGTGCAGGAAGCAAGATTTCAGATGAGGGACATTCAGTTCCATTTGAGAGCCTTCTGGCCTCAAAGGAAGGACCCTCTAACCAAATTGATCCCAGTGACTCGAACCCTGATCCAGGCCCTACAATGGTAGCAGGATCAGAGCAATCTCAGACAAGGAGTTCCTTTTGTCACCCAGTCTCACTCCTTAATCCTTACTACGGATGCATCCCTCTTGGGATGGGGAGCTCACATGGGTGACCCCACTACCCAGGGGTTGTGGTCCCTTCAGGAATCCCTGCTCCACATCAATCTGTTGGAACTCAGAGCAGTTTTTCTAGCACTTCAAGCTTTTTTCCAAGTCTGTTCAGAACAAAATGGTACAGGTCAGAACAGACAACACCACCACAATGTGGTACATCAACAAGCAAGGGGGCACTCGGTCTACGGCCTTGTGCACCGAAGCAATGAAGTTGTGGTCTCTGGCTTACTCCCTGAACACCTCCCTTACGGCAGTTCACCTCCCATGCAAGGACAATGTCCTGGCAGATGATCTCAGCAGGATTTCCCAGGGCCATCACGAATGGTCACTGGATCCCCTGGTCCTGGAGGTGGTATTTGCCAGATGGGGCACCCACGGATAGATCTTTTGCAGCCCCACAATCACCAGCTTCCCTTTTTGCTGCAGGCCCCCAGTGTTGGGCTCAGTCCCTCTGGATGCCTTAGTCCTCAATTGGGAAGGGAAGTTTCTCTATGCTTTTCCCCCCTTCCCTCTGCTGTTCAAAGTGCTAGTCAAAATCAGATCTCAACCCTGCAAGATGATCCTGATTGCCCCAGATTGGCCCAGACAACCCTGGTATCCACTCCTGCTGTCCTTAGCAGTCCATCTTCTGCTGTGTCTTCCCAGGAAGCACAACCTGTTAACCTCTGCTCAGGGGAGGGTTTGGTACCCGAACCTCAAATCTCTCAATCTCAAGGCCTAGCTCTTGAAGAGTTAGAGTTTGCTGATCTACACCTCTCCCAAGGTGTAATGGATATCCTGAAGGCTTCTAGGAAACCTTCCACCAGGGCTACTTATAATTTTAAATGGAAAAGGTTTTCCATCTGGTGCGCTGGACAGTATATTTCCTCAGAATCTGCTGTTACCCACAGTCCTGATTATATGGTCCATCTGAATACCTTGGGGCTTAGACCAGCTACCTTAAAGTGCATCTGGCAGCTGTGTCTGCCTTTATTTCAGCAGGTAAGCCCTCTTCTCTTTCAGCTCACCTGTATTCTCCAAGTTTTTCAAGGGATTGCTTCACCAACCCTCCATTCAGGGACCCTGCCCTGCTTGGGACCTTAATGTTTGTATTGCTCAGCTTATGCAACCCCTTTTGAGCCTTTGTCTTCAGCAGAGCTTAAGTATTGACTTGGAAAATTGCGTTTCTTGGTAGCCATCACTTGCCAGACGATAAGTGAATTATAAGCTTTGTCAGTGGAGCCTGATTTTATCTCCTTTTCATAGAGATAAGGTGGTCCTCAGGACTAACAGGAAGTTCTTGCCTAAGGTGGTCTCCAGATTTCCACCTTAATCAATCTATGTCTCTCCTGTGTACTCACTGACCATTCCTCCTCTAGCTAGAGAGGAGGCTGCACAGTTTAGATGTCAAAAGAGCCCTTAGCTACTACACAGAGCGTACCAAGGGTCACAGGTTTGACTCCTCCAACTGTTCCTCACTTATGGTGAGGTTGGTAAGGAAACCTGCCACTAAGAGATCCATTGCCAGGTGGATTGTTTCTTGTATCCAATTTTGTTATGAAAAACTGGGTAAGGTTCTCCCTCCCAGGCCTGAGGGCTCACTTACCAGAGGTACAGCTGCTTTCTGGCTGCTGCCAGGACATCCCTATTCTAGAGATATTTCAAGCAGCTACCTGGAAAACAGTTCATACTTTACCAAGCACATCCCTGGATATTCCAGGCTAGGAGTGATGCCCGGTTTCAGGCATGCTGTGCTACAGAGCCTATTTCCCAAGTAGGTTCTGTCCTCCTCCATGGAGGTACTGCTTTGTAGTTTGATATGTCCATATAATATACAAGATTCTTGTTGTTAGAAGAAAAATGACTCACCTTAGTAATGTTGTTTCTTCTATTGGAGTCTTGCTATATTAGACCTCCCCCGCTGCCTGCCCCTCTCAGAACCTCTGCTCTGTTTTTGGGATATGGGTGGGCAGTGCAGTGTTAGCACTTAGTAGGTGCCCACCTTGTTGTTTTCACCCTCCTTTTTGGGGTGACTTGGTGTTATGTTTTTCATTTTTGGGTCCGCTTTGACGAGTCTTTGTTTTGGGACCAAAAAGTGTGTTATGTTAGTAGCCAGTTGGCTAGTGTAGGCTTTACAGCTTCCACACAGGACCTCAGTGAGTTTAGCTCAGTAAAGATCTGACAGTTTGAGTTTGAAGAACAAACAGAGTTTCAACTCGAGTCTGAATCAGCTGCTCCATGCCTGGCATGGAAAGTTAACTCTTTCACCTCCGGAGCAGTTTGAAGGTTGGGACTCACTGCATATGTCATAATATAGCAAGACTCCAATAGAAGAAACAACATTACTAAGGTGAGTAATTTTTTTCTTCTGGTGGAAGGCTTTCGAGAAGCTTTGAGAATATTCAGAACTCCCTGAGACAGATGCAAATCTGCAAACTCTAACTCTTGAAGAGCCATGCCTTGAGATTGAGAGACTGAAGATTGGGGTACCAAATCCTCCCGAGAGGAGGTTAGCAGGTAGTAATTCCTGGGAAGAGACAGGGGAAGATGGACTGCTAGGGACGGCAACAAGGGGTACCATGGCTGCCTGGCCCAGTCTGGAGCAATCAGAATCACTTTGCAAGGTTGTAACCTTATCTTGACTAGAACTTTGAAGAGGAGAGAGAAGGGGGGAAAGCATACAGAAATTTCCCTTCCCAGTTCATGAATAAGAGCATCCAGGGGGACTGAGCTTCAAGACTGGGGGTCTGCAAACAAAAGAGAGGAAGTTGGGATTGTCTGGGCTGCAAAAAGATCCATCTCTGGAGTGCCCCATCTTGAAAAATTCACCTTCAACCCCAGAGGATCCAGGGGCCCATCTGTGATGGCCCCGGAGATATTCTGCTCAGTGCATCTGCTAGGACATTATCCTTCCTGGGAGGTGAACTGCTAGCAGAGGTTTGCAGGGGACAAGCTTAGGGACCACAAATTCATTAAGCTGTGCACAAGGTCAGGACTGAGTGCCTCCTTGCTAGGTTGATGTACCACATGGTAGTGTGTTGTCTGTTCTGACCTGAACCACCTTGTTCTGTACTGACTGGGAAAAGCCTGCAGTGCCAGAAACACTGCCCTGAGTTCCAGGAGATTGATGTGTAGAAGAGATTCTGACGCAACTCACAGTCCCTGGAGTGGTGAGGTCCTGAAGTGGGCTCCCAGCCCAGAAGGGAAGCATCTGTAAGGACCACTGAATCAGACTGAGTGGTAAATGGATCCTTGCCTCAATTGTCCTGATCCTGCCACCACTGCAGGGTTTGGATCAGGAGTTCAGTCACTTGGATTATTTGATTAGGGAATCCTTTCTCTGGGACCACAAAGCTCTTAAGTGGGAAACTCGAATGTCCCCTATCTGACCTGCGCCTGGACCACTGCTACAGAAGCTGCCATGTGGCCCAAGAGCGCTGATGAAATGCCTTTGTTGGTTGAGACACCTCAGGCTGAATGAGGAAGCCAGCTCCATGAGAGCTCTTGCCTTTCCAGGGAAGGAAGGCTCTGTTTTTACTGCATCCAGCTCTGCCCTCTAAGAAGATGAGGAGCTGCACTTGGTTCTGGAACTGACTTTGTAGGTTGGAAGAAGAAATCCTAAAGAAGTGAGCACTTGCTGGGCCACTTGTAGGTCTGACCTGATTTTTCTTGGGACTGGGCCCACTATGAGCCAGTCAGCCCAAATACTGAAAAATGGAAATCGCTTGTCTTCTGAGAAGTGCAACAACTACTGCCAAGCACTTTGTGGAAACCCTTGAGCTGAGGTCAGGCCAAAGGGCATTGCTCCAATTGATAGTGGTCTGAGGGCAACTGAACTCCGAGGTACTTCTGTGGGAGCAACTTGATGGAATGTGAAAGTAGGCATCTTTGAGGTCCAGGGAGGCTAATCCAGTCCCTAGCCTTAGAGAGGGAAGGATAATTCTCTAGAGTTATCATTTTGAACTTCTTTCTTTAAAAGATGTTTGTTTAGATATCTTAAGTCCAGGATGGGGTCACCACTTCCTGTCTTTTTGGGGTCAGAAGTACCTAGAGTGTCCTTTGCCCCAGTGTAGGGTAGGTACTCTATAGCTCTTAAAGCTAGGAGAGACGAAACCTCTGCCTCTAGGGCAAGGTTTTCCAAAAGATTTGCAGGTCGAAAAGATCTCGTTCTCTCATCTTTGGAAATTTTCTGAAGCTGAGAACCAGTCCCTGGCTAACTACTTCCAGTACCCACTTGTCTGATGTAACAGAGATATCCAGTCCTGGCCAAAGTAAGCCAGCCTGCCCTCTACTGGGATAGGAGAGTTGACCCGTCAGACCCTATCAGGGTGTCTGCTTGGTAGGGCTTTAGACTGATGGGTGGATGCAGGCCTGCTCATCCCCTTCTGCCTCTCTCTGAAGAACCCCTCTGTGAAAAGGGACGAGGAGGCCTGTGCTTGGTAAAACGACTTAGAAAGGGCCCGTCCCTGCCTCGTAGACTGTTGCCTCTGGAGGAGTTGCCTGCCTCTTCTTGGCATTAGCACTCCTGTAAGTGGTCCCACTCATCCATTTTCTTCATGTAATTCTCTGCCTGCTCCCCAGAGAA
The DNA here is from genome assembly GCA_016271365.2 of Neoceratodus forsteri. Taxonomy (NCBI): domain Eukaryota; kingdom Metazoa; phylum Chordata; order Ceratodontiformes; family Ceratodontidae; genus Neoceratodus; species Neoceratodus forsteri. The sequence continues at coordinate 272,256,283 of CM028130.1, read as the reverse complement.
TTACCCACTACAGGAAAATCCATGGCCTTAGCCTGGGTATCCTGTGAGAGGCTAGTACATCTGAGCCAAGCCATTCTCCGAAGAGCCAAAGATGTAGCCATGACTCTTGACGACACATCACTGGAGTCCACAGCAGCATGAAACTGAACTTTTGATGCCTCAATCCCATCTGCCGCCACCTCCTCCAGCTCCTTGGCAAGATGGGGGGAAGCCTTTTCAGCCAGTGCCAGTACAGTGTCCCACCGGACTTTTGCTGGTCTGACTGTATAGGCCATATAATTCACCTGCCTGAGTCCCAAGGAAGATGTTGTACTGCTGTTTTGTCCGTGGCATCAATCTTCCTGGAGTCCTTGTCTGGGGGGCGGATGCTATGGAATGTTTGTCTTATCACAGGCAGCAGCCTGTACAACCCCAACATGGCTGCATTGGTTGATAAAGGAACTCATATCTGAGCCTGAGAGGTATACCCTTGTCCATTCTTCTCTTCCATGGGAGGTATGGAATTGGGAGACTTAACTTTTTTTGTCTGTTTCCAAAAGATTTGTGAGGGAACAGACAGTCTCCTGGACCTCTGATGTCCATCATCTCTCACATAGTCAGACTCATCCTGATCCTCTACTGCCTCCTCCATAGGAAGTTTGAGGGTCTCACTCATCTTCTGTAAAACATAAAGTGGGAAGGGACTCGAAAGCCTAGAGAGAAACACCTGAAGGTCTGTCTGAGGAGATGTCTGGGTCAATAGGCACATCCAGACTTTCAACATCACTCATATTCATCCTCCAACTCTCCTTCTTCCTCAAACTCCCAGTTCATCAAAATTTTCCAGGGTATAAATGTGAACTGGGGAACTGACCTCAACCAAGCTCTCTGCCAAAGTTGCCGGATCAGCTGAACTGGGCTAAGCGATTCCACAATACCTAATCGCTTGGCTATTTCTTCGGTGTACTGTAGTATGAGATTCTGGATCCGAACCGGATGGATTTTTCTTTTTGCGCTTTTTGCTGAACCGACCCCTTAGGATCGGATCTTCCTTTTGCCCAAAGAAGTATCGCCTGGTCAGAGGGGCACCCTAGTTCGGCTGTAACCGAATCGGGCTGGCCATCTGGGTCAGCTTGGACTCTCGGCCCCTTTCCCTCAGTCTACCTAATCTCTTTTCAAGGGTAGATTTGGGAATATTTTACAAAATTTGGCAGTCTGAATCGAGGTGGTCAAACCCCAGACATATTAGGTGGTGGGATCGGCCTAGTAAAGACCTCCACACCACTGCAGTGTTGAAACCCAGTGGGCCCGTTTTTTCTTCGTTTGGGACATGGCCAACCTAACTAAACTTACTCTTTCTGGCAACCGCCAGGCAAGACTTCTATCGGTTCCTGACCGTGTCACGGTCTTGGAAAAATGTACTAAACCTGTTTTTTTTAGAACCGACACGGATCGGTAACCACACACCAAAGTAAAATACCAACTTCTTTTAACGATCGTTCAGCCGAATCGTCAACACTTTTATAAGTCTCGCCTCAGAAAACAGAACAAACCTATCTAGTACTTATGTGGTACCACAGACAGAGACTTGAACCGACTATGCAGGAAACTGTGAACCGAGCTGCAGGAGAAATTCCAGAGTGACCTGTTCAGTGAGGTGGAGTAAAGAATCTGATCGTTGCAGTTCAAAATACAACAGGCAGAGACATCAACTGAGCTCTAGATCAACATGTTATGCCCTGTATAGAAAAGTTAACTCTATTGTTCTCTGGGGCAGTTTTAAATCTTGGCTAACTGCACTAGTCAGAATACAGCAAGACTTAATGTTGTTTGAAACAACTGTTTTCTGTCCTGTCTTTATGTATATGGGTATGATCAGTGAAAGAGACAGGAAGAGCGATGGACTGGTTTAAGGAAGTCTGAGACCACCTTGGGAAGAAATTTTCTGTTTGTTCTAAGGACTACCTTATCCCTAGTGAAAGAAGATATAGTCCTGTTCTATACAGACAGCCTGAAGTTCACTAATCTTTCTTGTATAGTCATTGCCACAAGAAAAATGTTTTCCAAGTGACATTTTTAGATGAGCTGTAGCCATGGGTTCAAAGGGAAAGTGCCTGGGAGTTTAGCAATACACACATTCAAATTCCAAGCTGGCACTGGTGCCTTGTGAGGGGATGCAAATGATTCAGGCCTTTGAAGAATCTTTTAAAAATAGGATCCGGATGCTATGTTATACTTGCCCCAGCAGGTAGGCAGACACAGCTGCCAGATGAACCTTCAAGGAACTGGACTGCAAACCAGAGGAATGTAAATGAGAGAGATAATCCAGGGCAACTGGAACCCAGCTTGGCCTGTGTTATCGGGATTTGCATTGAGCACCAAACTGAAAAGCTTTTCCATTTAGAAGACTTAGGTTTTAGTAGAAGATTTTCTGTAAGCTCTACGATGCTTAACACATTCAGAGAGGTTCATTAGTATTCATGTCCTTCAGAGCTGTCTGAGGCTGAGGAACTGAGGTTAGATACAAATGAGTTCTGGCTGGAAGTCAGGTGTGCTTACAAGGGAGTGTGTGGTTGGTTTGGTGTGAGACATAGAGAGTAGAAGAGAGAGCATGTGGCTGTCTTGGCCAATCTGAGCCATCAAGACAGTGATGTTGCATGGGATCTGAGCTGAGCAGTACCCTGAACCAGAGTGAAAGATACAGGAACCCCTTGACCATCCAGGGTCAGGGCATCCGAGGGTGTGCCCTATTCTGGGGATTGCCATACTGAGGCAGGTGTTGTTCTGGTGATGCAAGAAGTTATCTGTGAGTACCTACTTTCTGAAAATAACCTGTACCACCTGTCTGTTCAGGGTCCATTCATATGGCCTGACTGATTCGACCAAGGCATTGCCAGATGTTGTCTTCCCTGGCAAGTGGATTGCCTGCAGGATATTCCCAGAGAATAAGCTAGAGACCAGATTCGTATGGCTTCTATGCAAGGAGGCCTGATTGGGCCTTCTGCTTGTTTATGTAACACATTGTGGTGGTATTGTCTGTTCTGGATCTGTACCACCTGCCCTGTACTAGGGGAGAAAGCTCTTAGAGCTAACAAACTGATCTGAGTCCATGTTTATGTGCTGAAGGGTCTTACAACTGACCAGGGTACCTTGGTGTGTGCCCCGATGGGTTTCCAGCCCAAGAGGATGCATCTCTGTGAGAACTACTAAGGGTTCTCTCGAAAGCTTATCTCTGTCTTATTGGATTCTCTTTCCACCACAAGAGGGCCTGTACAGTGCCTTGGATGAATGAGTTTTAAAAAGGGTATTTTTTCTTGACACTGGTGAGCCCAGGTGGAACTGATGTCTCATGTGGAATCTGGTCTGAAGTCAGCACTGTGCCTATGAGGCAGCCATGGGGTCATAGCTGAAAAACTGTCTTGCAGTTTTGTCGTAACCTGAAGAAATTTCATTGACGGAAGACTTTTTATCTTTTCCAGAGGTAGATAGGCCTGGCCTGTAAGGTATTTATTTCGTTCCTATGAACTGCAACACCTGTGTAGTGAAGGCAGAATTTTTGATTGATCAGAAGTCCAGAGACTCTAGAAGGTCCTGGGACTTCAAACCTACTGTACTTGTGGGGATTTTCCCACTACTAATCAGTCATCCAGATATGGAAAACAGTGATCTTTGTCTCGAAGATGTGCTACACAGCAATAAGACATTTTGGAATATCCTTGGCTGATGAGCCTGCAGGTGAAAAACTGGTGTCTGAAGGGAGCTGAATCTAAGATAGTTCAATAAGAACTTTATGGGGAATGTGGAAATAGTCATCCTTAAGTCCAGGGTGAAGTCGCCAATCTCCTTTGGAGTCTGCAACTATCTATAGTTAGTATTTTGAACTTTTGTTTCTTCAGTGCTTGTTTCAAAGCTCTGAGATCCAATATAGCCACCACTCACTCTTTTTTTGTTGGTAAGTACCTGAATAAAACCCCTTCCTCTCGAGAGTTTGGAACTGTCTACTGCTCTTTGCTGTAGGAGGTTTGAACCCCTGTCTCAGCAGTATTCTCTGCTAGGAGGGAGAACTGAAAACCTGACTTGACAAGGGAGTGATTTGAATTCAGAGACAGACCCGACCACACCTCCAGAACCTATTTGTCGTGGTGATGTTCAGCCAGACATGGTGAAAGTAAGATAGTCTGCCTCCCAGTAGGGAGGACGGCCGTGGCCCAGGGGCTGTTTGATTGTGTGAGGCTGAGCTGGATCCTCACCTGAGCCCCGTCACTCTGCCCTGAGTATCTCTGCTGTGTATTGCTGGTACTTGGGTAAGGTTATTGGCTGGAAGAAGGGCCTGGGTGCGACCAGCCTGCCTCCCTTCCAAGGCCTGGAGGATGGAGAAGCCTCTTGGCAGAGTTGCTCTGTAAGTGGCTTATACTCATCCACCTTCTTCATGTGGTCACAGGACAAGGGAATATCATGTGCACCTGAGTAACTGCTCATACACTCTGGGGAACTATAAGCTGCTCGCCTAGCACCCTCCTCTGTCTGCATTGTGCCTGAGTATATATAAGTCCATTTTCCCTAATAAACCTTATGTCTGTCAGTCACCTCTCTGTGCCTCACAGAGTCTGCCCAAGCCCTAAGCTTCTAAACTAGGTCACTTCTGAGCAGCTGCAAATCCTTCACACATTCCTAAGCCATGGGACAAGACCCTTCAGTCTGCTAAACTAGGTCCCTAACATTAACGCCAGGCACCTGTTGGATCACTGTCAATCCCTCCATTCTTCCCTCTTTTGAGTAACCCTCTGTAGCTGTGTGGTTACTTGTTATTGGGGAATTTCTATCCTCTTCCATTAGTCTCCTTGATCTGGAGACATAGGTTGGGGAACCAACTCCTTCAGTGGTTTCATAGTGGTTTCTGTGGGGTTCAGGGAACTACAATTTTCCTTGCCGCTTATGGGTAACTGCACATACCATCCTGCTTTGAGACTGTTGCCCAGGATCACATCCACTGCTAATGTTTTGGCTACAACCACCTGTTGCACAGTTCCCCTGTTTCACTTCCCAGTTTAGAGAACACTAGTGAGGGGCAATATGCTACTCTCACCAGTAAAGTCTTGTACAGTGATGTATTTTTTTGGATATAAGCTAACCAGGCTGTACCAGATCCCCTTTTACTTAATGTCAGGATGCCCCTGTGTCCCTTAACCTTATGGCTATACACCATTTACTATGACTGGGTGCATGTGTTCCTCATGTTGACAGGCATGCTTCCAGGACACAACAACAACCCACTTCTTTTTAGTGCCATTCTGCATATTATTGCTCATTCTTTTGGGACACTGTCTGGCAACATGCTCCGCTTTCTTTGCATAACCAACATTCACTTCTTTTCAGAGAAATCTTTCTCTGAAACCTGGGGCTAATTGGTTTTGGTGGAGGCAGTGAGGGTTTTAGCTGCCTGAAGGCCATTTTTCCCTCTGCGCTGCCACTCCGGCCCCATCTCGGCTTCCTCAGAGCAGGTATGCTCTGGTATACGTCCGAGAGTTCAAGCAGCCTCTGCACTTTTTGGGGATCTCGGTCCTCCAGCCAGGTTTTCAACTCTGCTGGGCATGTCCGAAAACTGTTCTAACAGAATCACATTTTCAATTTTATCAGCGGAGTTTGCTTCAATTCCTTCCCACCACGTTTTAAAACTGATGTTGTCTGTTTGGTGAGGGGCTTGACTGAGTAGATGATGGAGTCCTGGTCATCCTCTGCTCTGCCTCTTTTCCCTAAAGAACTCCTCTGCTGAAAAGAAGAGGAGGCTTGACTTGGTAAAATGTTTTTGAAAAGGCCTGCCCTGCCAGCCCTAGATTACTGACTTGAGGAGTGACCTGCTTTTCCTTGTTGCAGCACTTCTGTAGGTGGTCCTGTACTTGTCCATCTTTTCATGTGCTTCTGTTTGCTCCCCAAACAGAGAGTTACTGTGGCAGGAAAATCCATGGCCTTGTGTATGGTATCCTGTGATAAATTGGTACACCTGAGCTAATGCAGAATCTCCAGATGTAGCCATGACCCGAGAATGTACATCATTCGAGTCCACAGCAGCATGAAACTGGGCCTAGATGCCGCACTATCATCCACAGCCTACCTGCTCCAGCTCCTTGCCAGCTGGGAGGGGCATTTCTTAGTTAGCCCAGAACCATATCCCACATAGACTTCTGTATCTGGCTGTATATGCCATGTATTGGATTGTCTGAGCTCCCAAAGAGGATGCCAAGTACTATTTCTGGCCATGGCATCCACTTTCCTGAATCCTTATCTGGGCGTGTGAAATGTCAGCAGAATGTTAGCCTTGTCACAGGTTGCAGCTTGCACTTCCTCAACATGGCTGCAATGAGCTGTGTAGGGAATTCCATCTCAGGACCTGACAGGGTATACCTCCTGTCCATCTTTTATCCACAGGAGATATGGATGTTGAAACTGCAGAATTTTTTGTGTCTGTTTCCTCAGGGATTTATGCAGAGGAACAGACACCTTTTGAACTCTGGATATCCATCATCTCAACATAGTCAGTCGCTTCCTGATCCTGTTCAGCCTCTTCCACTGGAAACTGAAGAGTATCGACACTTCTTGTTGAACAAAAAATGGAGGGGACTCAAAGTCTGGGAGGAGACACACTGAAGGCCTGTCTGGGGAGATGTCAGACCTCTAATGGCTCATCTAGGCCTTCTATAATCCTTCTTCTTCATAATCTTCATCTCCCTCCCAATTGCCCCTCATAGAATGCTTCAGGATCATATTCAGAAGCAGACAGACTCAATCGAACCTAGCTCCTTAGGTCAGTGTCGGCTCTGTTGGATCCGTGCCAAGCAACTGCACATTAGCAATCACTTTAGCTATCTTATCAAAGCAGTCAGAACATGGGAAACCGGATCCAAACTGTCGCTGACTTCGATTTCTTCTAGCCAGAACCAATCCACCTTAATCGCTTTCTCCTTTTTCCTGAGGAGGTAGTTGCCCAGGTCAGAGGGCTTATCTCAGGTTCTCAAGTTGAATTGACCAGGCTGGCCATCCGGTCACGGATTTCTCGGCCTCCTTTCCTTCAGCCTACTTAAATATTTATCTAAAGTGGCTTTGGGAAAGTTCTGTAGATTTGCAGTCCGCTTTGAAGTGGTCAAACTCCCAGACAGTAAATCACAGACGCAGGTGGGACCAGCTTTAGCAAAGGCCTCCCACACCGGTGCAGTGCTGAAACCCAGTGGGACCAGTTTTCTTTTGGTTTCAGACATGCCTAAGGAACAAAGTTACTCTTACCAGTGTTTAAGTTAGGCAACTACAAACCTATCAGTTCCAACCGTGTCACAGTTTGGTTAAAAACGAGGAATTTATCTGCTTTTTAGGATCCGAAGATACCGGAAACCACAACACAAATCACAGAAAAGAACAAAATAGAATTGCTTTGGTTCCTAACTGGACCGACCGGAAGAAACTGAACAAAAACAATTTCCACCACAAAACTCTAAACTACCTACTACATACTTACCATACCAAGGACAGAGATGCAAACAACAAAAAAGTACAACGGTTGACAACCTAATTTATTTTTTACTAAAACTGAACCTAAATGAAGAACAGAATCTCCAGAGAGACTTCAGTTAATCATCACTGTCCTCATTGTCCATTTGACCCAATGCATCCGTAGCTTCCTGTAAGTAGGGATAGTGAAGCTCCAGGACCCCTCTAGGAATTTTAGAGCCTGAATACAAACTTTTCAAGAGATTTTAAAAGGTATCCATATCCTCCTTCTTTAAATTCGCTATCAATTTGGAATTCAATTTGTAACCCAGTCCTGTAGTTCCAGTTAAAACCAAGCCACTTTACCTGCTTGGTGCTGGCTGAGTGAGGCTTCTCCAGTTCGTGTTGCCTCTGGCACTCATGCTCCTCACGGTCTCGCCTCTCAGCTGCTTCTTGCTCTGCCTCCCGCTGTTCATGGTCCCTCCTCTGAACTCCAGCTCTATTCTGCGAACTCAATTTGCAGCCTGAGTACTTGTGCATCCAGGATACTGGTGACCTTCCCTGTTGCTGTGGCTCCGTCACAGTGACCCTGTTGCCCTCCCCATTGGATCTGGCACACTGCACTGGCCAATTAGCTCTGCCACACTCGAGGTTTGGTCCCTTTCAGTCACAGTCTGTGACTCGCTGCTCCAGGTATCTGCTACCATCAGGGCATCCACGAGGTTCTGCTTGCTGGCTTTCACCCTCGAACGGACTCCTCTGTCCCCAGCACAACTGTTTTAAGTAGTCTACAGTGTGCTCATAGTTGGAAGCCATCTTCTTCCCTAATTACAGCTACTCTGACTTGCACTTTAGAAAAAAAAATAAAACGGGTAGGAACTTCACTGTACATCAAGTGATATAGTTCTGTCTCCTTTTTTAAAAATAAATCACTGCCTTTTTCTTTCTTTTGCAAGTGAGCTGACGGTCTCAAGCTGACACACTGAACAATAAAAGCTTGTAATACCAAAATTGAACCCACTGCTGTTAACCAATCTGTCACAAACCCACTCAGCAGGTCAGGCCCTCTTCTCTTCTGTAGCTAACCCTCCGAAAAGTAGTCTTGTGAACAGTTAACAGAAACAGGGTAACCTTCCTGTTCAGTTTTGTGGGTTTGAATCAAACTTTGCTCTCAAGTCTTGAGGGATTCAAATCTGAACCTCTTGTTACGCAGACCCAATGTAGAGCTCAGATAATTCTGCTCTTCAGGGGGTAAGATATCTTTTCCTACGGGCACCTAACCTGTAGCATAAAATGAACCTTTAAAACTCTATTAAAGACCTCAGAATAATTCTTACCTTTTCCCAGTTTGGAAAACTAGTAAGTTTATATGCAGTGCCAGCTTTAATCATGTTATGCTTCCTTGTCAAGAAAAGATATTCAAAGGCACACCAAGTGGTCTCTAAAGTAGAGGTTTAACTTCAAAATAGATACAAAATGTAAAATGTAAATACAGAACCATATATACAAAAACATATAAATCACTTAAAAGAATAAGGTTTTAAAAAGTGCAGATTCTTACCACTAATACACTCAAGACTTGTCTGTTCTAAGATGTCTATCTCACAGTGCTGTAGATGTTTCTTTTCTCAGAGTCCAAACATTTGTGTTCAAATGGAAACCAGACTACTGTTTAAAACTGTTTGCTAACCTCTTTAAGGAGGTCACCTAGCTCCTCCCTGCTTATTAAAAACCATACACCCAGGATGTCTTATATTTCAGAAGGCCAGTTAATTAAGGTGACCTCAGCAAAAACACTTTTCCCCATGTGACTTCCCAATCAAGTTTGTAACTTTCAAGATCTCCTTTCATCTCTGAGCAGCATCCTCTCACACAGGCATCAAGGAACATTTACAACTTCGCACTAAAGTAACATACCCTGCACTCTTCCCTAAATGCCATAAAAGTTTATGATTTTCCTCTTAGCAGCTACAGCTATAATTAAGCTAGATAAAAGGATATCCTCGATTTATGTCTTTTCTAGCCTTTAATTATCTCTGGCTTTCATCTTCAGCTGAGACCTGGGGGGAGGGGGGTGAGGATGGTCATTCCAAGAGCACCAGAGTTCTCATGACAGACAACCACAATATATATTTTTGTATTACAAACATCATACAGCCATCAGAACCAGCTGTTCAAGTGTCACAATCCTCCCCACCTAGACTGGGATTTGGGGCTCTATCCTGCATGGGATGAGCCCCAAATCAAGTTCACTCTCATGGACACGAGACAGGCCATCTGGAGTTCTGGTTTTGCTCCAGCCCTATATACAACTGACTAGGGTCATACACTTGTAAAGCAAGATTCTATCTTAGCACTCTACCATTGTTTTCCCCTATCTTCGCTTAGCCAAATCAGGGATTGTGGTCAGTCTGCACCACAAATGCTTGCCTATATAAGTATGGTTCCCAATCCCTTTAGGGGCCACACTCTGGCAAGACATTCCTTTCCACAGTAGAGTATGCCTGCTCCATGGGAAGTAACTCCTACTCAGGTACACTACTGGGTGATCTCCTTGGCTGGATGTCTGACTCATACTGTTCCCAATACCCACTGCCTGTGTGTCAGTCTAAATCATAGTAAGGTTTTCTATATCTTGGTCAAAACAGGAGTAACTGCACAGTGCCTCCTTTAGTTTGGAAAGGCTTCCTATTGGGGGCCCCAATGAATTTTCTTGGCATCTTTTTTGTCAGATGGTGAGTGTCAGGCACTGTAATTAGGTACAAATTTCCTGTAGTACCGCATCCTAGAAAACTCCTGGACCTGTTTCTCATGCTTGGTCTGGGCCATGCCTGACTACTTATCTTTTATTTGATTAGATTGAGCTGTCCTTGGTCTACTGCATGCCCAAGGAATGCCACTTCTCCCATGGCCACCTGGAACTTCTCGGCTTTGACAGTGAGCCCGGCCTCTATATTCTGCCCAGCACTTCCCTAAGGTGGAACAGGTGTTCATCCCAGCTGGCACTAAAGATGGCAATGTCATTGAGGTACGGCACGGCATACTCCTCAGCACCATTTAACACCCGGTTCACCAACCTTTGGAAAGAGGCCGAGGCGTTCTTCATTCCGAAAGGCATTACTTTAAATTCAAATAAGCCTATCGGAGTGATGAAGGCCGACCTCTCTCTAGCTCTGTCTGTCAACTCTACCTGCCAATACCCCTTTGTCAGGTCAATGGTTGTAAGGTAGGTCGCCCCTCCCAACTTGTCCAGGAGTTCGTCCATCCAGGGAATCGGGTGGGCGTCTGACTTCGTGACTGCATTCAGTCCACGACAGTCCAGACAGAAACAAGTAGAACCATCTGGCTTTGGCACAAGGACTACGGGTGAGGCCCAGGGGCTGTGGGATCTCTGGATTACCCCTAAATCCAACATCTCCTCCACTTCCCTCCTAATGTCCTTTTGGACAGCCTCTGACACCCGATATGCTGTCTGTCGTATGGGCGTCTGTGTCCCTGTCTCCACATCGTGAGTTACTAAGGTGGTTAGTCCAGGCTTGGAGCTAAACAATGGGGCAAAGTCTGCTAAAACCTCCCTTACTTTCTGGATCTGGTCCAGGGTCACCTGGGGAGACAATTTAACTGCCTCCACTGAGGACTCCCGCTTACTTTCCTCCAGCAAGTCCAGAAGGGGGTCTCCTTCATCCGTCCCCTCCCCAGGACTACATACAGTACACACCATGTCAGCCCTACTTGCATATGGCTTCATCATGTTGACATGGTACATCCTTTCTGTCTGTCTTCCGTCAAGTAACTCTACAATAAAGTTCACGTCATTTACCTTCCTAACCACTTTGTACGGTCCTGCCTACTCAGCCTGCAGCTTGTCTTTCCAGACTGGAATAAGGACCATGACTTCCTGACCCACCATGTACTAGAAAGCTGAAGCTGGCCCGTGTTCCACTCACACTCTTTTGTTTGCTGGGCAGCTGCCAGGTTGCTCTTGGGCTGTCCCCATAAGCTCCTTCAGCCTTTCCCTAAACCTAAGGACGTAATCCACAATGGAAGTTCCCTGGGTGGTGTGCTTGCCATCCCAGTCCTCCTGGATCAAGTCTAGGGGCCCATGTCCCCGGCGTCCATATAAGAGTTCGAAGGGGGAAAATCCTGTCGACTCTTGGGGCACCTCCATATATGCACACAACAGGTGAGGAAGGTATTTCTCCTACTCCCTCCCATGCTGTTCAGCAAATGCCTGGAGCTCTGACTTCAGGGTACCACTGAATTGTTCCACAAGCCCATTGGCTTGTGGGTGATATGGTGTCGTGCATCTCTGCACCACCCACACTTTTCCCATAAATATTTCATCAGGTCCGACATGAACGCAACCCCTTGATTGGTGATAACCTCCTGTGGAAACCCAACACAGGAGAAAATCCCTAGTAAGGCATCTGCCACGGTGTCTGTCCTCAGTAAGGCTAGGGCGACTGCCTCTGGGTACCGGGTGGCACAACACACCACAGTCACGATGAATCTCTTCCCTGAGGAGCTGGGGGTATTTATCCATTCCCACCCTCTGGAATGGCTCCTCCACTATGGCCAATGGAATCAGGGCAGCTTGCGTTTTCTTGCTTGCCTTCCCTATTTCTTGGTACCAGTGACAAGACCTGCAATACTCCTTCACCTGCTGGGTGAAGTTAGGCCAATAGAAATTCTGGACCAACTGCTGTGTACTGCATGCGATTCCTAGATGACCAGACAAGAGAATATCATGTGCAATCTTGAGCAACTGCTCACGATACCCCTGGGGAACGACAAGCTGCCTGCCTAGCACCCCTCCCTCTGTCTGCACAGCCTGAGTATACATAAGTCCATTTTCCCAATAAACCTTATCTCTGCCAACACCTCCCTGTGCCCCGTCAGAATCTGCCCAAGCCCCCAGCTTCTCAAAAGTAGGGTCACTACTCTGAGCAGCTGCAAACCCTTCACACATTTCCAAGGCATGGGACAGGTCTCCTCCGGTCTCTAAACTAGGGCCCCTAACTCTAGCGTCACGGCACTCAGGATCACTGTCAATCCCAACCCTCTGACAATGAGTCACCCCTCCCTCTTTGGAGTAACCCTCTATAGCTGTGTGGATATTTGCTACTGGGGAAATTTCTACCCACTTTTCATTAGTCTCCCCATCTGGAGACACAGGCTGGGGAACCAACCTCTCAGTGGTTTCTACAGTGGCTTCTGTGGGGTTCAGGGAACTACAATTTTCCCTTGCCGCTTGGCTATGGGTAACTGCACATACCATCCCGTTTGAGATTGTTACCCAGGATCACATCCACAGCTAACATTTTGGCTACAGCCACCTGTTGCACAGTTCCCCCTGTTTCACCCCAGTCTAGGAGAACACTAGCGAGGAGCAATGTTTTCACCACACCAGTAAAGTCTTGTACAGTGATGTATTTACTGGATATAAGCTGACCAGGCTGTACCAGATCCCCTTTTTACTAATGTCAGGGATGCCCCTGTGTCCCTTAACCCTTGCGTCTGTACACCATTTACCATGACTGGCTGCATGTGTTCCCTCATGCTGACAGGCATGCTTCTAGGGACACAAAAACAACCCACTTCTTTTCTAGTACCATTCTGCATATTATTGTTCATTCTTTTGGGACACTGTCTGGCAATATGCCCAGTTTCTTTACATAATCAACATTCACTTCTCTTTCCAGCTAAATCTTTTCTCTGAAACCTGGGGCTAACTGGTTTCGGTGGAGGCAGTGAGGGTTTTAGCTGCCCTATAGGCACGCTTTTCCCTTTCTGCACTGCCACGGCCCGCCCCATTCACTCTCAGAGCAGGTATGCTCTTGGCATAGCAGTCCGAGAGTTCAGCAGCCTCTTGCACTGTTTTGGGATCTCGGTCCTTCAGCCAGGTTTTCAGCTCTGCTGGGCATGCCCAGAAAAACTGTTCTAACAGAATCACATTTTCAATTTTATCAACAGAGTTTGCTTCAGTTCCTTCCCACCGTTTTAAAAACTGACGTTGTTTCGTGGCTAGCTCCTCATAGCTCATGTCAGGGCTTCTCCTGAGCTCACAGAATTTAGCTCTATATGATTCAGCAGTTAATTCAAATTTCCTTAACAGTGCAGCTTTAAGTTTGCTGTAATCATCACTGTCCTCATTGTCGATTTGACCCAATGCATCCCGAGCTTTCCCGGTAAGTAGCGGGGATAGTTGGAAGCTCCAGGACTCTCTAGGAATTGTAGCCCGAATACAAACTTTTTCAAAAGATGTTAAAAAGGCATCCATATCCTCTCCCTCTTTAAATTCGGCTATCAATTTGGAATTCAATTTGTAACCCAGTCCTGTAGTTCCAGTTAAAACCAGGCCACTTACCTGCTCTGGTGCCGCTGGTTGGAGTCATGGCTTCTCCAGTTCGTGTTGCCTCTGGCACTCATGCTCCTCATGGTCTGCCTCTCGGCCTTCTCGCTCTGCCGCCTGCTGTTCAAGGCCCCTCTCCCTCTGGAACTCCAGCTCCATTCTGCGCAACTCAATTTGCAGCCTGAGTACTTCTGCATCCAGGATACTGGTGACCTTCCCCTGCTGCTGTGGCCCTTTGCCGACAGTGACCCTGTTGCTCTCCTCATCGGATCTGCACACTGCACTGGACGCTAGCTCTGCCACACTCGAGGTTTGGTCCTTTTCAGTCACAGTCTGTGACTCGCTGCTCTGGGCATCAGGGCATCCACGAGGTTCTGTCTGCTGGCTTTCACCTCGAACAGGACTCCTTTGACCCCACATAACTGCTTTAAGTAGTCTACAGTGTGCCTGCTGTAGTTGGAAGCCATCTTCTTCCCTAATTACAGCTACTCTGACTTGCACTTAAAAAAAAAAAAACCGGTAGGAATTTCACTGTACGCCAAGTGATATAGTTCTGTCTCCTTTTTTAAAAATAAATCACTGCCTTTTTCTTTCTTTGCAAGTGAGCTGACGGTCTCAAGCTGACACAGTAAGCTTGTAATACCAAAACTGATCCCACCGCTGCCAACCAATCTGTCACAAACCCACTCAGCAGGTCAGGCCCTCTGCTCCCACAGTGCCAACCTCCGGAGTGCAGTCTTGTGAACAGTTAACAGAAACAGGGTAACCTTCCTGTCTGTTTTGTGGATTCGAATCAAACTTTACTCTCAAGTCTTGAGGGATTCAAACTGTGAACCTTTGTTGCGTGTCCAATGTAGAGGCTCAGATAATTCTGCTCTTCAGGGGGCTAGATATCTTTGCCTATGGGCACCTAACCAGGCATAAAATGAACCCTTAAAACTCTATTAAAAGACCTCAGAGTAAATTCTTACCTTTTCCCAGTTTGGTAGAACCAGTAAGCTTTGTGCAGTGTCAGCTTTAACCACGTATGCTTCCCTTGTCAAGAAAAATAATTCAAAGGCACACCAAGTAGTCTCTAAAGTAGAGGTTTACTTCAAAATAGATAAAAAATGTAAAATGTAAGTACAGAACCATTATCACAAAAACATACAAATCACTTAAAAGAATAAGGTTTTAAAAAAGTGCAGATTCCTACCACTAATACACTTAGCCTTGTCTGTTCTAAGGTATTCTTATCTCACAGTGCTGTAGATGTTTCTTTTTCAGTCCAAACATTTGTGTTCAAATGGAACCCAGAATACTGTTTAAATACTGGCTTTGCCAATCTCTTTGCGTGAGGTCACCTAGCTCCTCCCCTGTTTATTAAAAAACATACACCCAGGATGTCTTATATTTCAGAAGGTCAGTTAATTAAGTGACCTCAGTAAAAAAAAAAACTCCTTTCCCCATGTAACTTCCCAATCAAGTCTGTAAATTTCCAAGATCTTCTTTCATCTCTGAGCAGCATCGTCTCTCACACAGGCATCAAGGAACATTTACAACTTCGCACCTAAATGACATAACCTGCACTTTTCCCCCAAATGCCATAAAAGTTTATGATTTCCCCTCTTAGCAGCTACAGCTATAATTAAGCCACATAAACAGGATATCCTAGATTTATGTCTCTTCTAGCCTTTAATTATCTCTTGGCTTTCATCTTTTAGCTGAGATGGGGGGGGGGGGTGAGGTCATTCCAAAAGCAACATATTTCTCATGACAGACAATCAGACTATATATTTTTTTGTATTACAAAAATCATACTGCTATCAGAACCAGCTATCCAAGTGTCACAAACCTCACTATAGGTAAAGAAGAAAAAAATCACCATAGTAATCTTCTTTTTTCCCAGTGATGCTCAGATATTCATAACTTTAAACAGTAAACTTGAGGGGTTGGACTGCCCAGAGAGATAGAACACATGCAAATAATGGAACACTTTGCATGTGAGCATCTTTCAAACACTGCCTCTACTAACTGCCTGTGTTCTAACCTCTTCAGATTTTATAAAAGGAGCCTGGAAAGTATGCGAAAATAATATAGTTCTATAATGTTATTAAAATTGGGGTTTTCCCAACAATGCAAATTTGTAAAACTAAAACTCCAACTGGAGGAATCAACAATTCAACAGAGCTAGAACAAAATGCAAGAGAAATATCAAAAAAAGGTTAAAATGCAATGAACCCTGTTCACCTTAACTATTAACAGGTGCAGGGTAAAAATCACTCCAAGGGTGTCTAGTGATAATGGTGGCACCAGCATGCAGAGTGCAGAGGCTGAAGTTTTGGAAGGGGAGGTAGGGAGGGAAGTTATGAATATCTGAGCATCACTGGGAAAATAGAAGATTACTATGGTAAGTCATTTTTTTCTTCTTACCCCAGTAATGCTCAGAATATTCCTAACTTTATGCAGACTACCAGGCAGTACCACTGGAGGTGGGCATAGAACTTTATTGTAGAAAAAGACTTCGCAGGACGGCAGTGCCAAATCGAGCATCACTCCTGGAGAGAATATCCAGGTTGTAGTGTTTTGTAAAAGTGTGTACTGTTTTCCAGTAGCTGCTTTACAGGATATCCACTACCGAACATCTCTGGCAGCTACTAAACTGGCAGCTGTTCCTCTTGGAGGAAGGGGCCCTCAATCCTGGTGGGGCACCTTACCAGCTTTAGTATAACAGAATTGGATACACTGACTATCCACCAAGAAATGGACCTTTAGAGGCTGGATTACCTTTCCCACATCCCCATACGTCAGAAGAAAAATTACTCACCTTAGTAATTATATTTCTTCTAGTGGAGTCTTGCTGTATTCAGACTAGTGCAGTTAGCCCCAGCCTTTAAACTGCCCCAGAGAACAATGGGTTAACTTTTCTATGCAGGGCATACAATGTTGATCTCGAGCTCGGTTGATGTCTCTGCCTGTTGTATTTTGAACTGCAACCATCAGATCTTTACGAGCAAAACTCACTAGGTGGTCTGTGTGGAAACTAAATTTTTACTAGCCAAATGGCAGAAAAATAATCTTTTGGGTCTCAACGGAAAATTCAAGTCAGGAAACCCAAAACACAAAAAACAATAAAATTTAAATAAAACCTCACCCCACAAGTAACAGGGTGTGGGGGTGCCAACACTGCGCCTGCCCATCCACATCCCAAAAATCCAGGTTCTGAGAGGGAGGTGGGAGGTCAGAATACAGCAAGACTCCACTAGAAGAAACATAATTATTAAGGTGAGTAATTTTTTCTTCAAACAACATGAAGTCTTGCTGTATTCTGACTAGTGCAGACTACCAAGCAGTACCTCCATGGAGGAGGGACAGAACAGACTTTGGGAATAGGCTCTGAAGTACTGTTGTGCCAAACCGAGCATCACTCCTAGCCTGGATATCCAGGGAGTAATGCTTGGTAAAGGTATGGACTGTTTTCCATTTGGCTGCTTGACAAATTTCTAAGAGAGGGATATACCTGGCAGCAGCCAGGGAAGCAGCTGTACCTCTTGTGGAATGAGCCCTCAGGCCTGAGGGTGGAGTTTTTCCCAGTTTTTCATAGCAGAATTGTATACAAGACACAATCCACCTGGCAACAGATCTCTTGGTAGCAGGTTTGCCCTTTCCCACTTCTCCATAAGTGAGGAACAACTGGAGGGAGTCAAACCTGTGACCCTTGGTATGCTCTATGTAGTAGCTAAGGGCTCTTTTAACATCCAAACTATGTAGCTTCTTCTCTCCTGAGGAAGAATGATCAGTGAAGAAGACAGGGAGAGACAGACTGATTCAGGTGGAAATCTGAAATCACTTTAGGCAAGAACTTTCTGTTAGTTCTATGGACCACTTTACCTCTGTGAAAAGAGATGAAATCAGGTTCCACTGACAGGGCTTGCAATTCACTGATATGTCTAGCAGAAGTAATGGCTACCAAAAAACACAGTTTTCCAAGTCAAGTACTTAAGCTCTGCTGAGGACAAAGGCTCAAAAGGGGGTTGCATAAACTGAGCAATGCAAACATTAAGATCCCAAGCAGGAGCAGGGTCCCTAAAGGGGGGATTGGTGTGAAGCAATCCCTTGAAAAACTTACAGAATACAGGGTGAGATGACAGTGAGGAAGACTTGCGTACTGGCAGAAAAGCAGAAACAGCAGACAAGTGTACCCTGAGAGTAGCTGTTTTGAGGCCCAGGCTATTAGGATGGACCATATAATCCAGAACTGTAGGCAATTCAGCAGCATCTGGGGATATATGCCTCTTGGAACACCAAATGCTGAATCTCTTTGTGAGCTGGTGTGGGATAGTAAGACACTCGGACAAGATTAGCAGTAACCAAAAATGTATATTTATTTTATATAGCAGACTAGTAACGACAAAACAAGATATAGAAATCAAGAATCACAATTCAGAGCTAGAACTCACTAACTCAGGACAGGGTGTTGTTAGCTTCACACCCTCCTCCACTCTGTTTGATTTCACTAGGCAGTCATCTTAAATAGCATCCCATAACATGTGACCTGATAACTCCGCCTTTAATATTACCAATTGATTAAATAATCTCAAAAAGACTTTTAATTTATTTTACACACTAATTAATATGTTCACAGTATACCCAAATCTTATCAATTGTTTTTAACATTATTATCTACTTTTACCATTTAATATTCCCAGTAGGTCATAGGAGGGTTGTCCTCTTAGTAGGAAATAAAAGAAACTGTGGCGGCTGGCGTACTCACAAGAAAATGCTGCAAAGGAAGGGAGAGAAATGAAAATTACGTACTCTACGGAATTCTTGATCTTCTTGGACGAGTCTCCACCACTCATTCACACTAGTGGGATCTGGCCCGGAGGCACTAGGACCATCGGGGAGCAAACTTTTGCTGGAGGGTTCGATGCGAGAGATGGCGCCATGAGAGATGGCACCATGAGATATTCATGAGTAATGACTATCTTGGCGACGCACCCTCCAACCGCCTCAGTACCTTTTTACCAAGGAGGTGCAGCTCAACTAACGTAAAGAGTAAACCTAACCTTACAAAACGGACATAAGATAGTCCGGACGGACCCGTGTAAGAAGGGTCAGCAAAGAAGTCTTCACGGCCTAAAGATTTGAGGGTGAAGACCAACACACATGTGAGCTCGGGGATGGAGGGTAGGCGTGTGAATGAGTGGAGACTCGTCCAAGAAGATCAAGAATTACGGTAGGTACGTAATTTTCATATCTTCCTGGACATAAGTCTCCACCACTCATTCACACTAGTGGAGAGTACCATGCTGATAATCCCCCAAAAGGGCGGCAGGGGAGCCAGAGCTCACACGTCTAGGACAGAAGTCCATTAAGGATAGTTCTGCCGAAGGCGGAATGACGCCTGGAATGAACATCCAGTGCATAATGCTTAACGAAGGTATGCACTGAGCTCCAGGTGGCGGCATTGCAGATATCTGCAATTGGAACATTGCGAATTTCCGCTAGGGATGCCGCAACCGCCCTAGTAGAGTGAGCGTAAACTCTACCTTCTAATTTAACCTGTGCCATGGAATAGCAATGTCGAAGACATGCCACTAACCATGATGAGATGCATCTGATAGCGACAGGCTGACCCAGCCAGGTCTCACTGAAGGAAACAAACAATTGCTAAGTCTTGCGAAAATTCTTGGTTCTATCTAAGTAGAATCAAGAAGGCTCTCTTAACATCCAAGGAATGAAGAGACCGCTCTCCTTCATTTTGGAAGTTCCAAGTAAGAGGGAAGCACCAGAGGTTGGTTTAGATGGAATTCTGACACAACCTTGGGAAGAAATTTAGGATGAGTAGAAGAACTACTTTGTCCTTATGGAACACAGTATACTAGGAGGTCAGAATAAGGGCATGTATCTCAGAGACCCTGTGGCTGAGGTAATGGCCACTAGGAAGGCTGTCTTCCAGGTAAGAAATTTTAGCTCACAGGTAGCTAGGGTTGAAAGGCTTCCAGTGAGCATGTCTAGCACAAGGTTAATGTCCCAGGCTGCGACGGACGTCTAACAGGGTCTGGTATGCAGCATTCCCTTAGAAATCTCTTCACCATAGGTAACTGAGCCACAGACAAGGAAGAAACCGCTCATGGTACACTGAAATGGCACTAAGGTGAACTTCAACCGTGGAGTACTGGAGACCTGAGTTTGATAGGTCCAAAAGGTACTCCAGAACCTTGTCTGGAGGACAGGAAAAGGGATTCCAAGAGGACTTTGCACACCAGAGAGAAAAGCGTTTCCACTTAGAAGCGTAAGTTTTTCGGGTAGCTGGCTTCCAGCAGCCAGAAGGACGTCTGAGACTCTCAGAGGACGTTGAACGGTTCCTTCTACCTCTTCAGGAGCCAAGCATGAAGGTGAAGTGACCTCAGGTTGGGATGGACCAACGAACCCTGAGTCAAAGATTGATCTGCAAGGGAAGTGGTCTCGGAGAGCTGCCGACATACTGTTGAGTAGAGGAAACCATAGTTGCCGAGGCTAGGAGGGAGCAATGAGAATCATCTTGGTCCCTTGAGACTCGAACTTGAGGAGAACTCTCTGAATTAAAGGAAGCGTGGAAAGGCGTAAGAAAGCGCTTTGTCCACCAGGCCTGAACGCATCCTGACAGAAAATGCCAGGTCCTGGATTTCTGGAGCAGAAGAGAGGCAGTTTTAGCTGAGTGGGGATGCAAAAGGTCCAGGTCTGAGTGCCCCACTCTTGAACAGTGACCGAGCTACGGCTGGGTCGAGAGACCACTCGTGAGGGTCTGCCTCCGTCCTGCTGAGGTGATCTGCTAAGTCGCTTTGTACACCGCAGATATACCATTGAATTAGAGACTTGTGCTCAAGCACCACTCCCACACTCTCATTGCTTCCCTGCAAAGGGATAAGAGTGAGCACCGCCTTGCTTGTTGATGTAATACATCACAGCTTTGTTGTCCGTTTGAAGGAGAATGTTCTTGTGACAAAGAACATCCTTCAACGCCGATCGCATAGAGGACCGCCTCATCTCCAGGACATTTATGTGGAGCTGAGTTTCGAGCTGAGTCCATACACCTTGAGTGTGGAGAGAGACAGTGAGCTCCCCATCCCATTAGCGATGCGCCTGTGGTGATGGAGATCTGATGATCCAGAGGAGCAAAGGGAATCCTTCCAGGAGATTGCTCTCTTGAGACCACCAGGTGAGAGACCTCTGAGGGGCTCCGCACCTTGATGGGATAAGACTGGGGTGAGAAGTCGCGACCACTGAGCGGAGAGCATCCACTGGGTGGTCCTCATGTGTAACCGAGCTAGGGCACAGTGAACACTGAGGACGCCATGACACCCAACATACGCTGCATCGAGAGAGCTGTGACCGATCGTTCCTCCTGGCGTAATGGGCCATCTGAAGGATGTCGAGTCTTCTGTCCTCTGGAAGGAAAGCCTTCATGGAAGAGGTGTCCAGAAGAGTCCCTATGAAAAGGAGCTCTGGGAGGGCTGCAGTTGTGACTTCTTCAGATTTAGCAGAACTCCCATGGACGAAGAAGCTAGAGAAGTCATTGAACGGGCTTCCAGAGTCCCCTGGCTGGAAGGACTCGCTAGGAGCCAATCGCCAGGTAGGAAACACTCAGAGTCCGAGCTTCCTGAGATGCGCGAAGAACTGCACAACACTTTGTAAAAACCCGCGGCGCCGAGGATAGCCCAAAAGGCAGGACTCTGAACTGATAATGCTGACCCAGAGCTACAAACCTCAGGAATTTGCGATGGGTCGGGTGGATGGGGATATGCTGGTAAGCGTCCTGCATATCCAGGGAGGCCAGCCAGTCGTGCTGATGCAGCAAAGGTAACAGGGTACCTAGGGAAATCATTCTGAATTTCTCCCTGGGGAGGAATTTGTTTAACTTTCTGAGGTCTAGAATGGGCATCCCCTCAGATTTCTTGGAACCAGAAAGTAATGGGAGTAGACCCTGTGTTTCGCTGATGCGGGGGCACCAGTTCTATTGCCCTGTTGTTTAGAAGGCCCTGGATCTCGGCGGTGAGGAGGTCTGACTGAGAGGTCGACAACCTGGGTTGTCGTTTGGGAGGGCAATTCGGGGTTTTCCAAAAGATTGAGAGAATAACCCTCGCGAATTATCCGAAGGACCCATTTGTCCGAGGTTATGGACTTCCACTGATTGTAGAAGTACATCAGACGACCTCCCACCGGAGGAGAAAGTTCCATCTCGGGCAGTGTGGATGGAACTGGGGCCGGCAATTCATAAGGTAGCGCTGGGGGCTTTAG
This sequence comes from Neoceratodus forsteri, assembly GCA_016271365.2. Classification (NCBI taxonomy): domain Eukaryota; kingdom Metazoa; phylum Chordata; order Ceratodontiformes; family Ceratodontidae; genus Neoceratodus; species Neoceratodus forsteri. Next base: position 272,234,211 of record CM028130.1, on the reverse strand, counting down.
GCCCCTGCGCTTTCTGCTGCGCCTTCTTTTGAGGTTGGGCAGGTTGGCTTTTATGGAAGCTTCCTCTGCCTCTGCCTCGAAAGGACTGGCGACTATGAAACTGACGTTACCTACATGCCCCCGAGAGGGGGTAGGCGGGGGTCTAGCCAACTTAATGGCCGACCTAGTCTTCTGAGTGGCCTCTAGGGCTTGCTCTACCTGAGGACCAAAAAGATAGGAGCCATCAAAGGGCAGCGCCATTACCTGCTGCTGAGCATCATTCGTAGAAGCCAGAAGTACGCAGCCAGGAATGGCGTTGAGTACAAATACCTGCGGCTGCTGAACGAGAAGCAGTGTCGAAAGCGTCCATGGCGGCTTTGACCTGTTGGTTATTGGACTCAATACCTCTGATAACGGTTAGAAGGAGCTCTGACTTGGAGTCGGAATCTGGAAGAGCTTCAACTACTTCGCTTCATAGAGTGCCACAGGATATACTCATACTGAGAAAAAGCCCTGATAGCTGGCAATACGCGATACTTAGAGTGGAGGCAGCAAGGCTCTCTTACCTAATGTATCAATTTTACGAGACTCTTTGTTAATAGGTCGAGCTGTAGTAGCTTGAGGAAGAATGACCTTGTCATTCTCTGCCAGGACTACAATAGGATCCGCAAAGGCTTGGGATGCCAAAATACGACGATCCTTGGGAGCTGAATATTTATCAATGGATTTAGCCACTGAGGGAATAAGAGCAGGATTTTTCCATACCATTTGAGACAGCGTCTCGAAGGAGGGTTGAATCGGAGGAGTCAAATCCGTAGGGATCTCCAAGCATGAAGATACTGGAGTCTTAATATTTTCCCAGGATTGATGTCCGTAGTCTGAGAGAAAGAGTGATCTCAGGTTCCTCAAGAGAGACTTAAAGGATAGGTCCTCAACCACAGGCTCTGTAGCGGTGAAGGATCCTGTTTCTCCACTTCATCACCCAACCGAAGGTCTGGGTCAGGCTCAACATCATCTCCCTGATAGTCCAGGAAGGACTGTTTGGACAGGAAAGGAGGAAAATAGGAGAAGAAGAAGAGCAGATAGAAAGGAAGTCCCGAGGCCCCGGCCCGAGAGAGGCGAAAGGAGTCAGCAGTGCAAGCAGCCACAGCACGAAGAAGCTACAGCGGACACCCAAGCGGCAGCCTTGCGCCGGCGGTGCCGGTGGCACACATGAACCTGGCGCCGCGCAGAGACTCACCCGGCACATGACAAGCGCCACAAGACCAGCGGCGCACATGGAGAAGCACCACGCCAAGGCCCCGGCATCGAAAAACGGCGCCAACAAGCGCGGCGACCCAGCAGGAGGCGAGGACACACCTGGAACCTGGAAAGCAAGAGAGGGAAAAACAGGAGATAAGGGCATCGGTGTGGCCCCTGCGCGCGCAGCCATGTGAGGGAACACCTAAGCACGCAGTCGCTGGCACCGAAGGGCCCGCGCGACTAGGAAGGTCCAACCACCCTACCTGATCGCTCGACGAGCCCGAAGGCTCCAGGGCAACCGAGCTAGGCAGAAGAACCAACCTCCGAGCCCATCGCTCCATAAGAGCGGCCCACTGATGAAACTGCTCATCTGGAGCCCTACCTATAGGCGGGGTGGGGCTCCGATGTCGAGCAGCGGAAACGAAGTTGGCGACTCGGAGGAGGAGACGGCAACTAGTGACGATAACCGACCGTCGACGCGCAGACATATCCAGAGGGCGACCTCGAGTGATGCCTTCTCTTTTTTGACCTGTGGGCCGAAGAAGAGCTCGAGGCCGAACGGTGCCGAGAATGCGACCATTTATTTTTATGCCGGCGGGGGGACCGCCCATCCCCCCGGGCATCGGACTGACCGTTGTCGGAACCCCGCTGAGGAGAAGGGGGCTGACCGGACCCAGCCCGACTGACTGAACAGCTTTCATACGAAGTCTCCCTACCGTCACCTGACCTGCTCATGGTCGACTCCATCCAGTAGGCCGAGACTTCTTTACTATAAGTTAAATTTTAAAATATAACAGAAATAGAATAAAATTAAGCGATACTACTATCGAGATAAAATTACAAAAAAATAAACTGAAAACTATGCGCTAGTTTGAAGTTTGACTCCCGACAGGCGGCGGCGTTGTCACTGAAACGCTCTCAGGCGGGTGGGAAAAAAGGAACCTAGGCGGCTGGAGGGTCGTCGCCGAGATAGTCATTACCGCGCGAGCCACCGCTCTCGGCGCCATCTCTCGCGACGACCCTCCAGCAAAAAGTTTGCTCCCGATGGGTCCTAGTGCCTCCAGCGCAGATCCCACTAGTGTGAATGAGTGGTGGAGACTTATGTCCAGGAAGATCTCTCAGTACCGCAGAGTTCTGCCAACAAAAACTAAAATTATCCCGTAATAGGTGAGCGTAAACTCTTGCTCAAATGTTCCTTTCAAAGGGGAGGTAAGACAACCTCACTTGAATAATTTTATGCCGTTTCAACTAAAACACCCTATATTAAGCTAAGTTATTCCCTTGGGATAGTGCGAGTGTTTGAGCGCAGTTCAATACTGTACTGAATTTGCACTACCATACAGGGCTCAGTCACCAACTTTATTATTAAATGAGTACCATTTCTTTAAAAATATTCCAAGTGCAAAGACTAGCCTCCTAGGACTGCCAGATATACGGATTCGCAACACAAACTAACCCTAATTTACTGGCACTATTCCATTTTCCATTCCGACAGCAAACAGCACAGAATGGGCATTTCTTTACCTGGGACTACGATGCGGAAGGGGTTTATTTCTTTAGCTCCCCGACTGCCCAGCGTTATTACCAGGTATACCCTGCTGGAAGGATGTGTTACTATCTTCTTTATTTCTCGAAGGTGTATTGAAGAATAAAATTACAGGAGAATAAAATTACGATGTTTTTACTTTGCGATAGTGCAAGCTGTACTTACTGTAGCCCGCATCATCGCAAAGTCTTCACCTCTTTAACAACTTGCATATGCCTGAGCCTAAGATAAGGATTTGGGGTGAATTCTAACCAAAATTAATTCCGTTTCTTCAACTGGGTGATAGTATTTGTCACAAGCTTTCACCAACTTATTTTACTCTAGTTCTTTTATTTTATTGCCTTAGTAGTTGCCTTCACAATTAGAATCTTACAGGAAAAATAAAAGAGATCGAAGTGTACAAAGTGGGGGGTAAACAGACGAATAACGAACACAAAAATTTATGGGTGGCTGCCCAACGGACAAAACGAATACCAGCAGACAAGACGTAATGCACAATCTCGACTCTTTAAGTACGCCTGCAGCAACCAAATTAATAACTACCAACAAAACAAAAAGTACTAAAAAAAAAGGGGGGGGGGTACCTCTCTCCCACACTCTTCCATTTGGAGTTATAAGTCTTTCTAACAACATGAAGTCTTGCTATATTATGACATATGCAGTGAGTCCCAACCTTCGAACTGCTCCGGAGGTGAAAGAGTTAAATTTCCATGCCAGGCATGGAACGCTGAGCTCGAGCTCGGTTGAAAACTCTGTCTGTTGTTCTTCAAACTCAAACTGTCAGATTCTTTACTCCGCCTCACTGAACAGTCGCTCCAGAGATTTCTCCTTCTCTTTCAGTTCATTTGTTGGTTAAAAGTATTAATTTCTCGTTTTTTTGCAATTTAAACACAACCGGTCGGTTCAAGCTCTGTCTGTGGTATTTGTGAGTATTAGATAGGTTTACATTATTTCTCTCTGTGTGGAACTTGTAGAGCGTTATCGTTCACTCTTGAACCGATCAGGTTGTTTAAAAATATGTTATTCTATCATTAGAGTGTGGTTACCGGTTCTCTCCGGTTCTAAAAAATACGGAATTTCTTACATTTTTTCCACGACCTGTGACACAGTTGGGAACCGATAAGAGTCTTGCTTGGTGGATTGCCATAAACGGGCAAGTTTGGTTAGGCTGGCACTATGTCTGAGAAACCCAAAAGAAAAAACGGGCCCACTGGGTTTCAACACTGCAGTGTGTGTGGGGAAGCCTTTGCCAAGGCTGACCCCCACACCACCTGTGTTTATTGTCTGGGGTTTGACCACCTCAATGCAGACTGCTGGATTTGTCAAAATTTTCCTGCAGCTACCCTGGATAAGAGAGTTGGTAGGCTCAGGGAAAGGGAGGCGAAGAAGTCCGCTGACCCGGATGGCCAGCCCGGTTCGGTTCCAACCGAACCAGAGGGAGTGCCCTCTGACCAGGGCGAGACTTCCTCGGGCAAAAGGAGAGCCGACTCTGAGGGGTCGGTTCCAGTAAAAAGGACTAGAAAATCAGCTGGTGTGGAGCCAAAACTTTCCTCTCCAACCGCTGAAGAGATAGCCAAAGCGATTCAGATTGTTCAATCGCTTTCTCCAGTTCCGACCGAACCGGTGCCATCAAATAAGTGCCGGTTGGCCGGTTCCACGGTTCAAGACTATGATTTGGAGGTATATGAACCAGAGGAGGGGAAGAGGATATGAGGAGAGTGAATGTGGATTTGAAAGTCTGGATGTGCCCATCGACCCGGACATCTCCCCAGACAGACCTTCAGGAGTGTCCCCTCCTAAGCTTTCTGAGTCCCCTTCTCATTTTATTTTCTATAAAAAAGTGGCTGAAACCCTCCAGCTCCCTATGACAGGAAGCTGTGGATGATCAAGAGGAGCCTGACTATGTGGAAATGATGGATATCCCAGAGTCCAGGAGATTGTCTATTCCCTTGCATAAATCTTTTGGAAACAGACTTTTAAAATTCTAAAAACTCCTCACACTGTACCTCCTGTAGATAAGAGAATGGACAAGAGGTACACATTGTCAGAGCTCTGATACAGAGTTCTTTACACAACAATGCAGCCATGTTGGGGTAGTGCAGGCTGCAGCCTGTGACAAGGCAAATATTCCCTTGGCCTCACACCCCCAGACAAGGACTCCAGGAAGGTTGATGCCATGGCAAAGAAACAGTACATGGCAGCATCTTTGGGACTCAGACAGGCAAATTATATGGCTTACAGCTGCTAGATACCAGAAATCCAGATGGGATACTGTTGAGCTCTTGCAAACAGGACCCTGGCCAGCTTGCAAGGGAGCTGGAGCACATGGCTGCTGATGGTATTGAGGCATCCAAGGTGCAATTCCATGCTGCAGTGGACTCAAATGATGTTTCATCAAGAGTCATGGCTACATCAGTCAGACAGCAGAAGTCCGGTGGGACACTTTACTGGCACTGGCTAAACAGGCTTCCCCATCTTGCCAAGGAGCTGGAGGAGGTGGCGGCAGATGGGATTGAGGCATCAAAGTTCAGTTTCATGCTGCTGTGGACTCCAGTGATGTGTAGTCAAGAGTCATGGCTACATCTGTGGCTCTTCGGGATGGCTTGGCTCAGATGTACTAGCCTGTCACAAGATACCCAGACTAAGGCCATGGACTTTCCTGCTGTAATTCTCTGTTTGGGGAGCAGACAGAGAATTACATGAAGAAAATGGATGAGTACAGGACCACCTATAGGAGTGCACAGGCCAAGGAAAGGCAGGCCACTCCTCAAAGGCAGCTTCCCAGGGGCAGGGGCAGGCCTTTCCATAGGCCTTTTTACCAAGCCCAGGCCTCCTCTTCAGAGGGAGAGGCAGACGGGGTGCAGGTAGGCCTGCTTCCACCCCTCAGCCCAAAGCCCCTGCCAAGCAGGCACCCTGATGGGGTTGCCAGGGCCGATTCTCAACTACCTGTAGGGGGCAGGCTGGCTTACTTTGTCCAGGACTGGGACATCAGACAAGTGGGTCCTGGAAGTAGTAAGCCAGAGACTGATTCTCAGCTTCAAAAAGTTTCCAAAGATGAGAACCAGATCCTTTCCACATGCAAATCCTTCAGAAGCACTTGCCCTAGAGGCAGAGGTCTCTTCCCTCCTGGCTCTCAAAGCCGTGGAAAGGGTTCCACCCCTACACCAGGGCAAAGGGTTGTACTCCAGGTACTTCCTTACTCCAAAAAAGACAGGAGAATGGCAGCCCATCCTGGATCTCAGATACTTAAACAAGCACGTTTAACCCTACTTCGAAAAGATAATAATAATAATAAAAAACTGCAGCCACAATGAACTCAACCAACCCTGTACAACTGAAGTGGTGAACAAACCTGATCTTGACAAATATCTTAAAAATAAACAATATAGTCACTGGCAGCCCATCCCTGTTCTTAGGATAGGAAAAATCAGGCAGCCAGCTGGCTAATGGCCAATAAAACAGTTGGTTTCGCTAACAAACTAACAAACAAGTTAAAGCTTAAAAAGTAAGTTAAGCACACATAATTGATGTAATAACTGATGGACTAACTGAGGGACGTACCTTGATGGATTAATTGATGGACTAACTGAAGGGACGTACAGTACTGGATATTGATGAGACATGCCAGAAAAGTGGTTCAAATAGGTACACACACTGAGAGCTGATTTATCTCTATTTCACTGGTATTTGGTTTGGTGATTGCCTTTGGTGATTTTATGGTGGTTTTGTTGTGCTGATGGAATGAAGATAGTTTTTGCAAAGGTGGCTACTATTCTGTCTAATCCTGCCTAATGCAGAATGAAAGCACTGATACTTGTATGTAGGAGCCACAGCCACAAACAACCTCTGAGGCCCATGCATGAAGGCATGTGAACTGCTCGTGAAAGCAGCGTAAATGCAATGTACAGCTATGCGGCGTGCAAGGGCCCACCACAAAGCCGCATTCACAAATGACTATGCACGTCACACAAATGAAGGGGCATGCCAAAGCAGGTCACATAGCATGGCATGCAGCACACGGAGGTGTGCTACAGTTAAGTGGCAATGCCCCTTGACCCCACCAACTAAGGTAGTGCTCCCTGCCCCACACATTGGCATGGAAGTGAATTGTGTGCAGGAGAATACTGCGTAGAGAATGGCAGAGAATGACAGAGGTGTGCAGGCAGAAGCCATGGGCATGGAGCATCCAGATACAGAGCAGCGGGTGACTGGCTGAGGCCATGGCCATGTGAGGTCCCATTTCAGTGCCAGTCCTCGTGCCCCAAACTTCAGGGATGGGCAGGTGCCATCAATGGTGGCAGACATCAGGACACACTACCACTTGGCTGTACGGTTCACTGGCACTGAGCACACCTGCTTAGGTGATGACAAGGCTGTGGCTGAAAATATAAAATGATGTCAATGCTGCTGACCCAGAGGCATGGACCCTAGACATCATCAAGCATAAATGGCGTGACCTGCTAGCCACCATAAAGAGAAAGGTCAGGGTAGCACAGGCACAGCGGGGCACTGGAGGTGGCTCCCCCAGCAAGGACAGCCAGCTCTCACCAGTCAAGCACATGGTGGCAGACACCCAGGCCGATGTCAGCATCCATGGGGAGGTGGATGGTGTGGACACCCTAGATAGTATGTAGGTGGAGGGCGGCTATGTGGACACATGTGCAGTGTCTATAGGTATGTCCTAACAGTACTCTGATTAGCCCCCTAGACCCAACAAGGCTGGCAGGTGCCACTGCAGCAATGGTGGTGCAGCAGCGGGACACTGTAGAAATGCTGCTGGCAGAGAAGCATGGCAGGCAGGCAGGACAAGGCACTGATGAGTGATGGTGCCACATGCACCACTGCATGATGCAGAATGTGTGCTGTGACCAGCCTGACTAACAGTACCCTTTCCCCCACAGGTACCGTGCATGACACTGAGTCTCCAATGGATAGCGACACAGAGGAGTACAGCATCCCCAATACGACCAATGAGGGTTCACAGGCCACAGTGGCTGCCAGCAGGGGAAGCAGCAGCACTGGAAAGTGGCAGACAACTGGTACCCAGGCATGCTATGTGCACAATGTGGCAGATGCATGACTGCAGCAACCCATGCGTGATGTACCAACGGAATGCAGGAATGCCCATGCCATCTGTGATGTGCAGGATGTGAAGGACAGTCCCAGTGAGGGACCTTTGAGGAGTGTACCTGGACCTAGGTGCACAGAGTGCCTACAGGCAATACTGGGTGACAGGTACAAGGATCTGCACCAGCTTGAGGCCAACCACCTGATGGAACAGCACTGTAACACCTATGCACTGCATGCCGTGACCACTGAGGTGCGAGGCAGCACTGTAGCATAGACCACATTGTATACACATTGGAATGGCTGGTGCACAACACCATAGAACGTCATGCGCCCCACACAGGACAAGCTGAGCAGGGACACACATGTGCCCACTGGCACAGGCAGCACACAACGCCCACTATGGACAGCACTGGGTGACATGGCTCCCTCAGGGCTGGCTGACACTCCTGACCCAGCAGCATTTCGTGACCATGATGCGGAGGCAGATTCTGACAAACCAGAGGACATGGGCTCACATGCACCAAGGGCGACAGTACGGGACCAGTGGTGGAACAATGCAATGTAGATGAGGTGGACATGGCTGAACAGAAGATGGACCAGGCACCTGGAGGATGGCATACTCTTGGCCGTGGCAGACAGCCGGCATCATCCCAGAGGATGGGAACATGGACTTCGGCATGGCTGTTGGCCAAGCCAGGTGACAAGCTGAAGCAGTAACGTTGCATGTCACCAGGCACATCCACACACCCCTTGGTTGTATGGCATAAACGCACGCCCCACAGAGAAGGACCTCACCAACACATGCACCCAAAATGAGGTGCAGCACCAGCACATGCCAGCACAGTGAATAAGTGCACCAGCATGTACCCACACACTGCTGTAATGCACACACACATGCTCCCACACTGTACTGGTGCACCAAGAGATGCACACACAATGATGTACAGCATCACATAAAGGCTCCCCATCATAGTGAACAGCACCACTGACTGCCCCCCAGTAACATGCATCACAGACAGGTCCCCCACTCCCTGGGGTATGGTACAATAACATGCCTCCCCAGCTGGACAGTGACAGTTGGGGTTGAACCATGGTGTGGTGAGCTGCCTGGATGCTAGCCCTTATGTGTAGATATAATTCTGTTGTATAGATTTTTTGTGTGTAATTCTATGTTATGTACATGCCAGTGTCAGCAAAGGAACATAGAGAAAAGACAGGATTTTCTTAAAAAAAAAGGTTTTGACCTTCTTTTAATCTGAAGGTCAGCCTTGCTTTCAGGAATCTGACAAGTTCTTGTCAAAAAGATTGTGGATACATGATCAAAGAGTATTCCTCTAATGTTAACTGGCCAAGGGAAACAGAAGTAATAAAATCAGCTGGTGTACTCATAAAACTTACAGGATCTTCCTTATAACTAATTTAATTAAGCCAGTTCAAAGTCACAGGATGAGAAAAGCTATTTCTCCTATTGTAAACCCTTAAGCTCAAAAGGGAAATGGTCTTAGACAAGAGGTGATGGAAAAGGTTCCCACAGTACACTGACATTATTTTATAAGTGCCAGGAAACATTCTCCTAACAGCCTGTGTGAGACTGTAAAACCTGGGTTAACTATAGGAATCTGACCCAACAAAGGTTATCAGGAAAATGAAACTTTGGGGACACGCCAGAGTGATGCCCGGTGGCCTAAAAAGGGAAAGGCCAACCTCTATTCACCAACCTGGAAGGGCCAGTCTTTATTCAAAGATTGGGGGGGTCTTCTATATAAACTTCCCAGCACTGACACTCAGGACCATTTTGCCATTTTGCCATTTTGCTTGAACCCTTGCCTGACCACAGAGAACATCTGTTATCACAGAGACTGCCTAAGAACCAAAGGCTGCTACAGAAAGTTTGAAATATTTGGCAAACCAGCGATTCTCTGGACTTTGAAATCTTCATACCTCAGGTAGACTAGCTAACTGTTTTAGGGCATTTCATTGTACATTTTTCCATTTTTTTTCCTGTATACTGTAACCCAAATTAATATTCTCTTTTTAGTTGTAACTGTATGTATTTAAGTATTTTAGTAAAATGTTTGTTTTTCTAAAGAATATCTGCATGAGCCAGAATTCCTTATATTGTATGTGTGAATGTAGAAGGTTTATTAATAATCTGTGACAACTGTTTCTTGCTTAGAGGGGCCACCATAAGCAACCAAATTGAAAAGGGGTCTGGAAGGGACATCTGAAAGAATAGGGAGAATACCAGGGTCTACAAAGATTTTGAACCAGGCTGTTGCATGTTCTGTAGGAAGAAGGCCAAATCAGGTGTTACACTGCTACCCCGATGAGAATGTGACACCTAGGTCTTCCTCTTTTGTGTAATAGCCAAGGAAAGGTTCATATCTGGCCACAAGACTTGAGACTAGTATTGTGCACAGGCTGTGAACACCCTGCATGCCTTCCCCGGTGCCATCATTGATCACCCTTGACTTTGTGCTGGCAAATGGGGACTTTGTGAGAGAACTTACAGTGGAGGAACCGCTGCCAGGGAGTGACCACCGCTCAGTATGACTCACATTGGATATGGGCAAGGAAGGAGTGGAATCTGGCACAATAGTGCTGGACTTCAGGAGGTCCAACTTTGGGAGGATGGAGGAAGTGGTAAAAGGGTACCTGGCCAGAATTCAATCTAGTATGGACACTAACCAGAGATGGGAGCTCATAAAGTTGGGGATAGTGGAGGCAACCAAAACCTGCTACAAAGCCCAGAGCAAGAAGGCTAGGGCTAAGAAACCAATCTGGTTGAGCAAGGAGGTCATGGAAAAGGTAAAGAGGAAAAGAGCTGCCTTTAGGAAGTACAAGAAAACAGGGAGGGGGGAGGACAGGGAGGAGTACTTGACAGAATCGAAGGAGGTGACAAGGGCAGTAAGGGGTGCCAAAGCATCTACGGAACTCAGGCTGGCACAAGGCATTAAGAAGGGGGAGAAGGACTTCTTTAAGTACATCAGGGAGAAAAGGAGCTGTAAGGACCACATAGTAAGGATTAGGAAGGAGGGGGGTTGGGTGGAAGCAGGGTGCGATAAGGCGGAAGCACTAAATGAGTACTTCTGCTCAGTATTTACTAAAGACAAGAGGGGTGACACCCAAGGTGGAGAAATGGCAGAAGCGGGGGGAGTGGTGACAGATGGGGAAATCATGGAGAGCAGAGTTTGAGAGGGTTTGAAGGAACTGAGGTGGACAAGGCGCCAGGCCCAGATGGCATCCACCCCAGGGCACTGAAGGAGCTGGCAGAGGTCCTGCAGGACCCGGCAGACCTATTAATGCCTCACTACATTCAGGTGTGTGCCCCCAGGACTGGAGGATGGCTCATGTGGTGCCCCTCCACAAGAGTGGCCCCAAGGATGAACCGGGAAACTACAGACCAGTGAGCCTCACATCCATCGTGTGTAAGCTAATGGAGACTATCCTGAAGGAGAGGCTGGTGGCCCTCCTAGAGGCCAAAGGACTACAGGACAGCAGACAGCATGGCTTCATACGTGGCAGATCCTGCCAAAAACCTGGTCGAGTTCTATGACTGGGTAACTAGGCAACTGGACAGGACCCATGCAGTGGATGTCCTGTATCTGGACTTCAGTAAGGCATTCAACTCAGTGCCACATGGAAGGCTGGGAAGGAAGTTAGTAGGCACAGGGGCGGGTGCAAAGCTGGTGAGATTGGTAGGAAACTGGCTGCAGGGAAGGCAACAGAGGGTGGTGGTGGGTGGGAGCTCTCACACCCAAGGGCAGTGACGAGCGGTGTTCCACAGGGCTCAGTGTTGGGACGAGTGTTGTTTGGGATATTCATTGCAGACATATCATGGGACATCAAGAGCAAAATCAGTCTGTTTGCTGATGATACCAAGGTAGGCATAGTGGTGGATGACCTAGGGGATGGCAGGGTTGCAGGATGATCTGGCAAAGCTTGAAACCTGGTCAGACACCTGGCAACTGGGCTTTAATGCCAAAAAGTGCAAGGTGCTGCATTTTGGGATGAAGAACTCAAGGAGGAGTTACCAGCTAGGGGGTAGCCTAACTGAGACAGAAGGGAGAAGGATCTGGGTGTGCTCATTACAGGGTCAATGAACAACTCGGCACAATGTAGGAAGGCAGCTGCAAAGACCAACAAAATGCTGGGTTGTATTGCAAGGGGTATATCCTCGAGGAGGGATGAGGTGATTCTGCCACTGTATAGGTCATTAGTTAGACCACACCTGGAGTACTGCATGCAGTACTGGCATCTGTATCTGAAGAGGGACATTAAGTTACTGGAGAGGGTGCAGCGCAGAGCGACAAAGATGATCAAGGGGCTGGGGGACTTATCATAAGAGAGGAGGTTGAAGGTTGAACATGTGCTCACTGGAGGAGAGGAGAGAAGGGGGTGACATGATTGAAACCTTTAAATACATAGAAAGGAATAAACAAGATGGGTACAGAGGGGCTGTTCAAATGAAGGAGGGAGGGCCACCAGGGCCATGATATGAGACTGGGTGAGGAAGGTTCAGGAGGGAGATGAGGAGACACTTTTTACAGAGAGGGTGGTGGCTGGGTGGAATCGTTACCTGCTGAAGTGGTATGCAGTAGAACAGTGGACTGCTTCAAATGAGGATGGGACAGGACAAGGGGGAGGGTTAATGAAGGGGAAGGGTGGAAGGGAGGGGCAGCTGCAGAATAAGGGGTGCTAGCTGCACATTCGAGCAGACTTGATAGACCTCTAGGCCTTTATCTGCTGGCAAATTTCATATGTTCGTATGTTCGTATCATGAATGTCCCCCCGGTATGGTCCAAGTAGCTGAAGCACATCTTCAGAAGTCTGATGGCCCTCTCAGTGATATTCCTTATCTTCTGATGGACGTGGTTGTATGCCTTCTCTGCAGTCATGGTGGGCACCATGATTGGTGTCACCAGTTTGGGTCTCAAGGGATAGCCATTGTCATCTGTGTGGGGGAGAGAGGGAACAGTGTCACACGTGTGCATGCATGCCACTGTATAGGTGGTACACTCACAGGTGGACAGTGCCATACTCACCCAGCAGCCATCCGTTGATGTCCCCTGCATGCAGCATGCCACCAATGCATGATGCATCCAGGAAAAAGGCATCATGGCATGACACGGGGTACTTTTCGCAGACATTTGTGAACACACCACGGGCATCACACACCACTTGGCAGTTCACGCTGAGGAACCTTTCCTATTTCTGTATGCCTCCTCCTGTGTTGGAGGTGCCAGAATGGCAATGTGGGTGCAATCAATTGTGCCCAACACATTCAGCATGCCGTGGAAGTCATAGAATGCCTGCTTTGTACATCGGACATCATCAGCGGATGTTGGGAAGGAGATGTACATGTGCACGTGGTCCAGCAGAGCATCTGTGACCTCCTACACAGCACAGGACAGGACACCGAGAACTGACATATGCCCACAGTGTCACTGATCACTGTCTGGAAGGAGCCAGTGGCATAGTATGCCAGTGTACACAGCACTTTCATTTCTACAGTTATTGCCCATGATTGGCATGTCTGTGGGGCAATCCTGTCACGGACCAAGTCACATAGTGTGTCGATCATGGGACATGGCAGATGAAAGCGCTCAATGCAGTATACTTCCCACAGTGTGGAGGCATCCAGCCATGGGTGGAACACCCTTGGCTGTGGCTGCCTCAGCAACAACAGCTCCTCTTGGAGCAGTACCATGTTCATCAGCAGTCAGGGACCCATCCTGCCACGTCGTGATGTTTCCGGTGCACCCTGTGGGTGCTTAGTACGAGCGTGTTATACCTCCATGCACGCATGTGTGTGCCTTTAAGGGGGTGGGACATACCGCACATGCGTGGTGGCCCAGCACGGGCGATGGACATGTGCAGGCATGCATGACCATGGGCCATTGTGCCCTGCATTGCACAGAGCACAACTCTGTGAGCATGGAAAAGATGGCAGTTGTGGATGTGGAATGATTCCCACTGTGCCTGTGGTGGGTGGCAGAGTCTGACTATTGTGACTCTGGTGGATATGGGACCCTGTGGCTTGTGTAGGGCCATGAGTGGGTGAGTAGTGGGCAATCACATGGGGACATGAATCTGTGCAGGTTGTGTATGCTGTGCTGTGTGCTAACCCATGTCCTGTTTCTCTCTCCCTCTCCCATCCCACACAGGACCAGATGGGCATGCCCTTGTGGTTGGAGCTCTGCAGGATCGAGCAGCCAGAGTGTGGTGGATGGCTTCATCCATTACAAGGGTGAAATGGATGACATCAGGATGGAGATGGTCTGGCGGGTGACAGTCCCGTCTATGGTAGTGCATAGCATGTGCATGGGCATACTGTGGGTGGGTGATTTGTGTGCAAGGGCGGGGGTGTGGTCCCACTGTGGCACTGCTGCATGGTGCTACACACTACTGGGTGCTCTGGTCAGTATCCCACCCCACATGTGCATCTGGGGCCCATGAGAGTCCATGCAGGCCCACAGGGCATGTGCCATTGCAATACCGCACACCCTCTACCTCTACACCCATGCCAGGGACATGTCTGAATGACTCGGGGTGGCCGTCCATCATCAGTGACATGGCGGACTCTTGGGTGTGCACCACCCTGATGTGTGGTACACATGGGCACACCTGTGGTCCATGTGGTATGCAGGGGTATGCCAGTGACGCAGGTGTATGTTAGTCGTCTGTGCATGCAGTCCCTCTAATATGTACAGGTCACATGGGTGCCCATTTTTGCTGTGGTCTGCGGATGGGCCTGGTGCCCGCTGTGTGGCATGGTGGTCCATACAGCATGTCACTGCCAACACCGGGCCATGCCAGGCATGAATTTCCTATGTGGGCATGGCACATGCCCTCAGTATAGCCTGTCATGGTGCCTGTCCCTGCTGTGCCTCCCATGCCCCCCCACACAGGTGTGGGTGGAGTATGCCACCACATTGGGGGACTGTGTGAGACATGGGCCCTTGTACAGTGGGATACAGCCACAGGCATGACCATGCATATCCAGGACACTGTGGGCACCATTGCACATACATGCACAGGGCCCATGTGTTCTGTGGTGGCTTGTATAGGTCACACTGTTTGCCACCTTGTATGTGTCTACTGTACATACACTGTGTGAGCAGTAACATCACAGTGGGGGCTGGCATGGGGGATGGGGTCATGTTGCAGTGTTATCTGTGTTATGTTGCTCAGTATGGGGTATGCATGGGGCCTGTGGTCCATGCCATGGGTGCACATGGGTGTGGAGCTGGTCCTGGTTACATGGCTGTGCTCCTGCACATGTGCGTGTATGGCAGCATCAGCTCTACTGGGGGGGCTCATAGCACATACCATGCATGTGCATTGGTGGCATGCAGGGACTGGGTACTGTGACTTACTGTGTCTCCCCTCTCCACAGTGTTACATTAGACCCATATGAAGAATGGTACTGCAGAGGTTTGTGAGGGTGCCGGTGTACCTGCCAGAGTCTACCGGCAGCAGTGATGAGGAATGACCTTGGGTGGTGCATTGGAAGGGACCCAAAGGAGGAGGGGATGACGGTACAGGCCCGGGTGGCACTAGTGCTGCAATTGCTGCACCATGATGTTTCTGCAATCATGTGCCATTGTGCACGGCTGCTGTAATGTTAATTCATCACCATCGTTTGTCACTGTGCTGTAATAAAGCTTTTGTAATGTGTACCTATACTGTATGTGGTTTCTGACTCCAGGGTGTGGGCGGGGTCAGGAGTGTGCTGGTTGTGGTGAGGGCGGGGGGGGCATGCCGCTAGACTCCCTGATTCTCTGGGATCATCCTGGTATTGCCTTAATGGTATCATTAGTACATCATGCAATTTATGTTTCTATGGTTGTACAGCATGGATTGCCAGCAATACGTGCTGTCAGGCATCCATAGTATCAGTCATACTGTTCCTTAGAACATGCAGCGTACTGTACTCCCCATATTCTTTTGGCCCCCTGGGTGCCTATTGACAGTTACTACACTGTGTCCCTGATATGGGGTCCTTTTCCCTGTGCTGTGGCCCCATCCCCTGTTATAAATGACATGGTGCTGGGGGTGTGGGGGCAATCTGTGTTAGTGCATGCCCGCATCATGTGCATCGGCCATGCCAGTCACGGGTTGCCACTGCGTGCCCGGCTATGCATGGTGGCTGTTCCTTGGGGGGACACTGTCCTGTTCCACACAGCACTGTGTGCCATGCCCCCGGCAGGCAGTCCTGTGTGCTGTGCAGGGGTATGGACACACTGTGTCCACAGGCCCATCCAGCATCCTGCGTCCACCTCCCCCATGCCACACCCATGGTGTCTGCTCTGCATGGGTGGCACCTGCTGCCGCTGTGGCTACATCGTGTCATGAGTCACAGCATGCCGGTGGCATGGCCTGGTCAGGCCCATGTGCCCCACATGCTGTGATGGTGCCTGCTGCCACCATCAGTCACTGCTGCTGGGTGTGCTCCAGGTGGACATCCTGGCATCGGTGGTCAGAGTGCTTCCATCCTCCTGTAACCACAGCCATGGTGCACTACTTGCAGCGGCGCCATGTGGTTGATCTGGGTGGGGAAGGGGGTGTCCCTGTGCCACCTCCAGGGACCACTGTGCTGGACTGCCAGTGGATGGCCTGTCTTACATGGGCACTTACGGCAGGCCTCTCAGCCTTGTATGTATTTGCAACCTGTGCAATGCACCTGGGCATTTACACAGCATTGTGCATACATGCAGTGGTTTCCTACGCATGTCCCTTTGTGGGCACCCCCCTGCATCTATGCCGCACAGTAGGTCCATGTAGCTGTAGGCAGTCACACTATGCAGTGGCATGCATGCATGTCATGCATGCTGTTCTTGGGTGTTGTGCATGCTGGGAGTGCATAGGCACCTTTGTGCTTCCCTTGCATGCCCTTACACACGGTGTGCTGGTGTCATGCATAGGCCCAATATAGTACCTGCAGCTGTTATTGGGTGGGTGGCTTCTATTTAGAAGCTCTATTTTCAGCTGTGGCTACTAGGCTTCTAATTGAGGGGTACTACAAATAAAAGAATACAGTAACGGGAGTTTCCAACAGACATACCCAGCCCCATAATTAAAACCAAATACTGGTTGAATCATTGAGCAATTTTATGAACATCAGCCTTCAGATTCCCTTCTTTGTATAGTGATTTTTAAATATGGCACCGCTTTTGCATCAGCACTTTAACAAATACTTTTGCAACCCTAATGCTGCTGTGATTGGGGGTTAGTCATGTCATGGTGCACCAAGCATCCTTCCATGTGCTTGTCTGCCTTTTGTGCTTTTATACATAGACTTGGGGTAGGGGTGAGGATATGGGGACCACAATGTGCTATGGATAATTAAAAATGGAGCGGGGTGTGGAAGTGGGTTGCCACTGGATGCCATGGATTCTTGGACATTGGCCAGAGTGTACTGGGGGCTACTTGATTTCAGGGATACTATAAATGGGGCAGGCTGTAGGGGTGCTATTGGATATCAGGTATGCTTGGAATGGGATAGGGTAGGAGAGGGTGGTAATCTAGGATGCTAGGGATTCTTGGGCTGGGGCAGGGTCTTGGGGGCACTGGATGTAGGGTATGTATTGTTTGGGATGGGGTGGAGGGTATATCATTGGATAGTAGGGATTTTGGTGTCTGATACAGGGTATGGGAGAGGTACCACTGGACACCATGGACTGCTAAAATACTGCTATAGGGTAAAGGAGAAGTGCCAACAGACACCAGGAACTGCTTTTCACTAAGTAGAGGTGAAAGTGGTTGTGCCACTGTACTAAGAGGACTGTTTGGCACAAGGTGATGTAAAGCATGGTGTTGCACTGTGACTAGGTGCTGCTTGCCATGAGAAATTTTGCCTATGTTGGCCAAAAGCCACCTTTATCAATTCAGAGACTTTTTGTTGATAACGGTATTGACAAAGCTTGCCTTTCAGTTCGGAGAATGATTGTCATTAACAATACCGGCAGTGCTGGGGATGTGGCTAACGCTCAGCCAAGATGGTCATTTGAATCCTCGGCTCTTATACCGACTTCCCTAATCTTCAGCCATTGGCCACTATCTAATGGGTTATCCTCATAAAAAAAGCTGCTCCTTGACAAGGAAACTTAAGATCAACTAACAGGTGTTAAATTTTCTTATTCAGACTTACCATTCAAGCATAAATCTGGACTCAACAACAGCCCGATCAACATCAGAGGTCCCGACAGTCAGGAAGTATGGAGTCTGCTTTCCCGGTTGAGAAAGTGGAGGTGATATTTTCCCAACTCTTGATCAAACTAAAAGATATAAAATTATACAATGGCACTTTTGAAAAATGAAACCTGATTGGCTAACTGGGTCTTTTATCTGTCAGTAAATCCCAGCATAACTCACGAATAAAGACCCAGTCAGCCTCATCTCTAAAAAACACACAAAAATCAATCTGACCCCTTAAAAATGAAAACATTAAAACCCTTGTGTTGGATTCTCTGTAAACTGCAATAGAGAACTGCAGTTCTGCCCACCAAATTTGTGTAAACCATGGGGTTTACCTGACGTGATTTCTCATCCCCTGTCTCCCAATCTTTTCACCTTCTGGTCACTGGGCTGTGGAAGAGGGACACCGATAGGGCAGTCACAGCAGTTCAGGAGCACAATGTAGACCAGGGCTCCACATTTCAAATCTGTGGAGATTGCTGCCACTCAGTACCCTCTGACCTCGGACCCTGTCCAGTATTCTGGGGGCTGAGGTAGAGGGCCAAGAAAAGAAAAGCACCACCTAGTAAGTTTCCCCAGCCCAGGAGCCGAACAGGGCCAGGGAATGACTCTTAGGAACTGTGGCAGCAATGTAAGCTGTCACACTTCTTTTCCCCGCTACACTGCCGAATGGCAGCTGCTCATGCTGACATTGCTTGGCTCCGCCCTGCCGCTCCATTCATGCTGCTGAATGGCAGGGTCTCCATAGCAACACAGAGCTATTTTTTTCTGGTGCAGCAATAAAGTTAATAGAAAGAATTAAAAATACAAAAAAAACCTAACACTTTTTCTTTGTCACCAAAAGGTGCATTGTATAATTGCAATAAACCATGACAAGGTGTGAGTTATGCTGGGATTTATTCACTTTTGGTGTGGATTTGGTCATTCTGCCTGCGACCTCATCATGACCAAACCACACCAGATGAGAGTAGATCCCAACATAATCCACACCTTGTCATGGTTTAATGCAGGGGTCAGCCTTAACCTTTTTTTGCACTAGCCAGCAGGGCAAGTTGATTAAAAATTGCACTAGCCCACGGATGGTCGCACTAGCTCTTAATTATAATGGTACATTTTGATCATTTATACAGGAAACAATGTAAGCAAAGCCAAGAAATACTCTGATTATTGCACATTTATCCTGCTCCCACATTGCTTCCAGCTGTCCAGCAGAAAAAAGATTGCATTGCCATCCATCACAGACAGTGAGCCCCCCCACATTGTTTTGTACCATGACTGCCTCTCTTCCTCTTTCTGCCCCCCCCACACATACCAAACAGAGAGGGATATCACAACAGCAAATGTTCAGTCAAGCAGTCCTAGCTCTACATTCAATAGCTGACATCATCATGCACCTCACCACACTGTCACCACCACCCACAGAGCAATGAACAGTCAGGCAGAGAAAGACACTCTTGGTCCCCACCATATAGTCAACTGGAGACCTGCACTTTTGAAAGTTTTTGTACAGTCTCAAGTGAGCCAGGAGCACATCTAAGATTTTTTTGGGGAGGGGGCTAGACAAGTCTAAGGGGCTTGGGAAATAGAAAACTATGACATTTTTACTTGTAAAAGCATTGACTTTAATATGCTGTGCCCCAACAATAACAGATTTTTATTCAACATTGTCCTTTCATTAGCCCAGGGGAAACAGTACACAGGCATAACACTATACTATTTCTATTTCTGTATAGGATGATCTATGCACCCCAGGAATGCCTATTTCAAGGTTTCAAAATATATATTTTATCAAGGTTTATTGTTGTACCATACATGATCCAAAGCTTTGTTTTTAGGCTGAAAGGACATGCTGAGTGGGATAAAGGTTGAACTGTATGGATGGTGATGGCTGGCATGGTCCATTTAGAAGATCTGGGGACCCCCTACACTTGCCAGTAATGGCAGTTATGGATCTACGGATGGTCACTTCAGAGTCTGGTCTGCAGTGGTGTCCAGGGAAAGAACAGAGTTAAGAGATTTGGGAGAGGGAAGTTATTGTTAGGCTGGGATAAAACCCACCACCTGCAGGGCTGATCCTGTATACCTCTGTGCATTTTGTCACTGAAATGTTGGATACAAACATTCAAAATGTAGAGAAATGAGAGGCACTGGTCTTATAATATTGGACAAATTGTTAGACATAGACACATTCAAAAAACTGGAACCTAGTGATTTAACAGCACTCTACCCTTGATCACACCCTAGACACTAGCTGAAAGTCTTAACAGTAGAGTGATAATGACTAACATTAAGTCTTTTGTGAGATCCTCTCTTGAACTGCCAGATAATTGCAGCTCTTAATGACAATCACACCTGGCCATCTGGAACATAGAGGGAGATTAGCATGAGGACTAGAGAATTCTAAAGTAGAGACTTTTTTAACTTCATTAAGAGCCATGAAATCTGCACTAGTCAAGACAGGCAAGTAGAGAGTTAGCTGCACTAGCCCTGGTCAATTTGCACTAGTGTTTGGGCTAGTAAAACAATGTTAAGATCGACCCCTGGTTTATTGCTTAAATAAACACAACGTTAAATTCTGAAAATATCACACAAGTAAATGCTTAAACTGTGGCAACGGAAATTAAAGAAGCTAATGAATGCTCCTGAAATGATCTGAGGGCTTGACTGCATGATCAAGTCACCACTATTCAAAGTATACAGAACAAACTAGATGATCTTGAAAACCAAAGCAGCCAAAATAATATAAGATTTGTCAGCTTTCTGAAACAGGTTTAATTGGGGAATGTAATGACTTTTCTGCAACATGTACTACCTCAGGTTCTTCAGCTCCCAGGAGACCCATGTTTTGACATAGAGTGGGCCCACCAATCTTTAGTCCCTGTCCCTAGAGCCAGTGAACATCCTTGGCCCATAATTGCTTGATTTCTCCATTTCCCAGTAAAGGAAAATATACTCTCAGAACAGCTCAGACACAAAGTGCAACCCTAGGAGGCATATGCTAAGTGCGGTCCAGCCCCTAGCCATACTGTCTGCTGAGCTTCACTGATATTCACCGACTGGGAGAGAGACCAATCATGGAGGGAAGGCAGACTCCAACAGGTGCAGAAGCAGGGATTCCTTGACAGCAGTTCTACCTGGCTGAATCCCCTTTGGCATGCACAGTCTGGGCACCTATCTCTGTTGAGGTGAGTTATCTCCTCCACTGCTCTGCTCAGACCCAGCCAGCAGCTGCTCTGCTCTGATGAGCTTCACCGACTAGGAGAGAGACCAGTCACAGAGGGAAGGCAGACTCCGACAGGTGCAGAAGCAGGGATTCCTTGACAGCAGTTCTACCTGGCTGAATCCCCTTTGGAGTGCACAGTCTGGACTTTTATCTCCGCTGAGGTGACTTCTGTCCTCAATTGCTCTGCTCAGACCCAGCCAGCAGCTGCTCTCTCAGCATAAGAAGCAGTTGGAACACTTATCCAGAATTCCTAGCTGCTGTATGTAAATCAGCATTTGTACTGCTGTACAACTACTGAAATGAGTGGTCAACAAATAGAAAGTTCTCAGCTAGAAACAACAGCTCAGACACAAAGGGCACCCCTAGGAGACAAACCCCAAGAGCAGTCTAGCCCCTAGCCTTACTGTCTGCTGTACCCACCACTGTAATAGGTGTCGGCTAATATAAAGGTCTCAGACAGAAACAACCAGAAGCAACAGCTCAGACACAAAGGGCAACCCTAGGAGGCATATGCCAAGTGCGGTTCAGCCCCTACACTTTACTGTCTGCTGAGCTTCACTGATCTTCACTGACTGGGAAAGAGACCTTCTCTCCTCTAGTCTCTAGTTCTGCTACTAAGTGGCAGACCTTAACAAACTGATTGTTTTTTTCAGCAGGAAGGAGTAACAAAGGTTAATTTGAATAGTTATGTACTGTTTCTTTCCGTCCATTGTCACGCAAATGGATATCATTGACTGCCAACACTGCGGGACACTCTTCAATGGTCATGTCGCGCGAAGGCAGGGCTGCTGTCCCATATGCTGGGAGATATGTCACCTCAGGGCTCAGCTGCAGGAGGCATGGTGTGAGATCAGCATCCTGTGTAGCCACCTACAGGGAACCATTTCATTTAGGAGTGCATCTCCACATTGCCAACACCAAACCAGCACACCTCTCCCCCAGAGAATGACCAGTCCTGGGGGATGGACACTGGTTGCAGGAAAAGGGGGCAGAGCTCGGGCAACTCTCCCAAATCAACAAAGCACTCTAAATACAGCAAACAGGTACACACTTCTTGTGTTCATACCATCCATAACGATGGAGGATGTCTCGGGCCAAAGGAATACCAAATGCAACAGGATAGCAAAACAACATCATAAACAAAATCTCAACAGGAAAAAAATCATAATCATAGGGGACTCCATGATTCGCGGTGTTGATCCCCACCTGAGATAAAACAAATGTGCAGATGTGCAGGTCAGATGTCTCCCAGGAGCATCCACTTGGAGGGACACTGACCGAATAGTCAATATAGTTAAAAAGGAAAAAGAGGACTCAAACATCCTGGTCCACTTAAGGACCAAGAACCTTGCTAGCCGGTTGGTTGAGGAGGTTAAGGAGCACATTGTGCAGCTCAGCGAGAAATTGTTTTCATTTTAGTCCAGCGCTGCATTCTCTGAGATTCTGCCTGTTTGGGAAAAGGGGAAGAACAGGCAGAAAATCAGAGAGAAAGAGAAAAGTGAGCTCAACCCATGGCTCAAGGACTGGTGCCACACAAAGGGGC
Organism: Neoceratodus forsteri; assembly: GCA_016271365.2. Lineage (NCBI taxonomy): Eukaryota > Metazoa > Chordata > Ceratodontiformes > Ceratodontidae > Neoceratodus > Neoceratodus forsteri. The sequence continues at coordinate 272,211,408 of CM028130.1, read as the reverse complement.
ACCACTTAGTTGGAAACTGGGGCAACTTCTGGGAAAGGGAGTATTTCAGATTCGACAACCTCCACCTGACTAAAGACGGAGTCAGAGCACTGGGCCAGAAATTTGATGTCAACGTAGGACATTTAAACTAGCGGGAGGGGAGATGATGGTAGCTCTAGGAGAAGCACACATAGAGGCTGCTGTCTTTCCCCCTCCAGCTAGCACCAAATCTACACATTCCAGGATAGTAAAAGCAGATAGCGGGGAACATAAAAGCCTTTCCTACTCTGGTGTTGACCATCAGAATGGAAAGGGAGGAACCATAAACAGGGAAAACTACAAAGGGACTAACAATAAGATCAAGTGAGGCATGACAAACAAAGTGACACAGCAAGAGTGGTCATCACTATGCCTCAATGCACACAGTCTGCCTAACAAGATGACTGACCTCACTGCCACAATAGCTGAGGCAGAACTAGACTGGGTGGCCATGATCGAAACATGGTTCACAAATAATCATGGTTGGAAGGTGACTATCCTGAGGTACAACTTGTTTTGGAGAGATAGGACTGGGAAAAAGGGAGGAGGGTAGATGTTTATGTTAAGGATACCATTAATGCTACAGAAATGCAGCAGGCACTAGGGGAAACAAAGGATCTATGGATCACAACAGGGACCAGAAGCCAGAAACCTACTCGGGTAGGAATAATCTACAGACCCCCATATCAGGAGGAAGTCAGGGATAAGGAAATCCTGGAAACCATCCTCCAGATGTCAGGCAAAGGGGACATGGTGCTTGTGGGGGATTTCAGTCTGTCAGACATAGACTGGAATACCCACACAGTGGCATCACAGAAGAGCAGGGAATTCCTAGTCACACTACAGGAAGCAGGCCTAAGTCAACTAGTGACATCACCCACAAGGGGTAACGTGGTTCTAGATCTGATATTCACAAATAGCAATAGGGTTACGGGTGTAGAAGTAGGGAACTACCTGGGCAAAAGTGATCATAACACAGTATGGTTCATGGAAAAAAGAACTGTAGACTCCACACACTCCAGACTGAAGGTCCTTGACTTCAGGAGGGAAGACTTCACAAACATGAAGGCCTGCCTAAGAGACAACCTTAGTAACTCAACAGAAGGGTGCATTGAGGAATATTGGACAATGTTGAAGGATATAATAACCATGGTCACATCACAGCGTGCCTGTCAGGTTAGTAAGAACAAAAGGAGGAAAAACCCACTATGGTTTTCCAAGGAGGTGGCAACCATGGTGAGAGAAAAGCACATAGCCTTCAGAAAGTACAAGGAGTTGGGGAAAGAGGTGGACAAAACAGAATATAAACAGAAACTAAAAGAGACTGGGAAAGTGATAAGAACTGCAAAGGCTCAAACAGAGGTTAGGATAGCTCAGGAAGTAAAAAAGGGTAACAAAATCTACAGGTACATACATGAAAAAAGGAAGACCAAAGGGGGCATTGTTAGAATCACAAAAAAGATGGACAAACCACAGAGCAAGAGGGGGAGAAGGCAGAGGCACTCAATGAGTACTTCTGCTAAGTCTTCACACAGGAAGCAGATGGTAATGGACCAACAATAGGCATAAAAAGTGTCTGATTGAAGGAATAGACACTGGTCCCTTCACAGAGGAAAGGGTCCTGGAGGAAACAGATAAGTTAAAGGTAGATAAAGCTATGGGACCAGATGGGATACACCCAAGAATACTGAAAGAACTAGAGAGGGAACTGGCAGCCCCCTTAGCAGTGTGCTTCAACAAATCATTAAGGAGTGGGGAGGTGCCGGAGGATTGGAAGAATGCATCTGTAATACCACTCCACAAGAGTGGAAGCAAGGAACAGCCAGGTAACTACTGTCTGGTCAGTCTAACATCAGTCATGGGAAAACTGATGGAGTCCATGCAGAAGGAAAGAATCATAGCTTTTTTGGAGCAAACTGGTCAGCTCGACAAAAATCAACACGGTTTCACAGCAGGGAGGCCCTACCAGACAAACCTGGTTGATTTTTTCAGTTGGGTCACCAAAACAGTGGATCAGGGTGGGGCAGTGGATGTGGTTTACCTGGACTTCAGCAAAGCTTTTGACTCCGTTCCACACAGGAGACTAGTCAAAAAACTGGAGAACATGGGAATTGGGCCCGATGTTACAAACTGGATTAGAAACTGGTTACATGGGAGAACTCAGAGAGTATTAGTAAATGGCACTCTGTCTGTGGAGGGGAGGGTGACTGGTGGGGTCCTGCAGGGCTCAGTTCTGGGGCCAATCCTCTTCAACATATTCATCAGTGACATTTCGGATGAACTGGAGGGAAAGGTGTGCCTGTTTGCAGATGACACCAAAATCGGCAACAGGGTAGACACAAAAGAGGGACAGCAAAGCATTAAAGCTGATATCCAAAAAGTGGAGGAGTGGTCCAAGACCTGGCAATTGAAATTCAATGTCAAAAAATGCAAGGTCATGCTCCTGGGAAAGCTTAATTCAGGGAAACTGTACGCAATGGAAGGGGAGCAGCTGGTGGCAATCAGGCAGGAGTGAGTCCTGGGGTGATCATATCAGATGACCTCAAGGTCAGTAGACAATGTGAAAAGGCAGCACTAAAGGCTAATGGTATCCTGGGATTCATAGGGAGGAGCATCATGAGCAGAAAGCATGAAGTAATCATGCCCCTGTATCGGTCCCTGGTCAGGCCTCACCAAGAATACTGTGTCCAATTCTGGAGGCCACACATCAGAAAGAACATAGATAGGCTGGAGATGATACAGAGAAGAGCAACAAAGATGGTGTAGGGCTTGCATCAGAAACCATATGAGGCAAGACTGGATGACCTCAAATTATACTCCCTAGAACAACGCAGGAATTGTGGGGACATGATAGAAACATTCAGATACCTTAAAGGTAACAACAGGGTGCATGTGCAGAACCTCTTTCAGGTAAAGGATTACAGCAGAACTAGAGGGCACAACCTTTGACTTAAGGAAGGAAAGTTCAGAAGCAATATGAGGAAATTCTTCTTCACAGAGCGCATTGTGGAACCATGGAATAGCCTGCCGGAAGGGGTGGTGGGAGCCAAGACAGTGGGGGAATTCATACGGGCATGGGACAGACACTGTGGGATACACAAGCAGGCAGCTAAATAGGGGGGTAGGATGCCACGGGCAGACTTGATGGATCACACGGTCCCCATCTGCCGACAACTTCTAAGTTTCTATATTACTCCATGTAGTAAGAGAACTCTGCACCATGGATTGGCAAGGGCAAAAGATCATGGTGTTCCTGGACTATTCAAAAGATCTGATGGCCCAGAGAAGGGCATTTACCCAGGCCAGACAAGCTTTTCACCAGGCAGGCATTCAGTTTATACTCTGTTATCTGGCTCAGTTAAAAATTACCAATAATGAAGTGACCAGAACCTTCCTCACCCCAGAATCGGCCATGGACTACATCTCCCAACAAAGGCCATTAAAAACCCACCCTATGAATAGCAGAGCTTGAGTGCAGCCTACAGAAAGCTCAGCTTGGGGGAAAGACAGCGATACTAAATGAATACTTCTGTTCTGTCTTCACAAGGGAGAAGGAAAGACCAGTGCCTTCAGGTGGGACAAGATGAGCAGGGGCGGAAGGGAACACAGATGTAGTGATAGAGGAGGTAAGAGTGAGGGAGGGACTGCTGGCATTGAAGGTGGATACATTACCAGGCCCAGATAGAGTACATCAAAGGGTACTAAAGGAACTGGCTGAGGAGCTGGCAGGGCCACTGGCAGACCTATTTAATAGTTCACTTGAATCTGGCATGGTACCACAGGACTGGAGAACAGCACATGTAGTGCCCCTCCACAAAAGCGGTCCCAAGGATGACCAAGGGAATTACAGACCAGTCAGTCTGACTTTCTACTGTGGGCAAGCTCATAGAGACAATACTAAAGAAAAGGTTGGAGGAATATCTAGAGGAGCATGGTCTCCAGGAAGAGAGGCAGCATGGGTTCATGGGGGGAGATCATGTCAAACAAATCTGATTGACTTCTTTGACTGTGCCACTAAGACAGTAGATAGGGGCCAAGCAGTAGACACCCTCTATTTTGATTTCAGCAAGGCCTTTGACTCTGTGCCTCATAAAAGGTTGGTCAGGAAGTTGGTGGATCTCGGGATTGGGGAAAAGATGGCCAGAAGGGTGGAAAACTGACTGAGGGACACAACCCAGAGGGTGGTTGTGGTGGGGAGTTATCTGGCACCAGAGACATAACCAGTAGGGTCCCGCAGGGCTCAGTGCTGGGGCTGGTGTTCCTCAATGTCTTCATCAATGACATTGGAGATGGCATTAAGGGCAAAATGTGCCTATTCGTGGATTATACCAAGATCTGTGGGAGAGTGGACACAGCTGAAGGGATACAGGACCTACAGGAAGATCTGGAAAAGCTAGGGAGGTGGCCCAGGATCTGGCAGCATGGCTTCAATGCCAAGAAATGCAAAGTTATGCATATTGGAGCCAGGAATCCCAGGACAGAGTACTACCTGGGTGCAGTCCGAGTATCTGCATTAGAGGAGTAGGAGAAGGACCTGGGAGTGATGATCACTAGTGACCTGACACACTTCACACAATGCAAGAAAGCAGCAGCAAAGGCAAACAAGATTCTGGGATGCATATCTAGAGGAATCAGTAGTAGGAGAAAGGAGGTCATACTGCCTTTGCTCAGGTCACTGGTAATGCCGCATCTAGAGTATAAAGTTCAGTACTGGTGCCCACACCTCAAAAAGGACATTAACCTGCTGGAGAACATCCAGAGAAGGGCTACAAAGATGATAGTCAGTCAGCAGAGTAAGGCTTACGAGAAGAGGTTGAGGGCACTGAACATGTTCTCCCTGCAAAACAGGAGAGAGAGAGAGGGGACATGATTGGGACATTGAGGTACTTGAAAGGGATAAATAAGGTTGATGAGGAGAATCTCTTTAAGCTGAGTGGCAACCATAACACAAGGGGGCACAGTCTTAAGCTGGAGGGTGGGAGGTTTAGGAAGGAGGTCAGGAAGCACTTCTTCACAGAGAGGGTTGTGGACACTTGGAATGCGCTGCCAGAAGAGGCCATCTTGTGAAGACAGTGGGCAGCTTTAAGAGAGGATGGGATAGGCATAGGGGGATGGTAAGAATCATGGGTAAGGAGGATAGGAGTAGTGGGGTGAGAGGGCAGTGACATTAGCTCAAGCTATGGACCCTGCAATACGAGCAGACTTGATAGACATTTGGCCTTCTTCTGCTGGCTTCTTCATATGTTCATATGTATGTATGTGTTTCTCTCCCAGGAGAATGGACACAAGACTGACCCATGCATCGCCCAGATCAGCTAGGCCCAATGAGATGGTGAATGGAGACCACACTAGACAACCACTATCAAAGCAAAAAAGGTGCAGCTGGCACTGGCGGAGATCACCCAACTACCCTCCACACTGCACTGCATCATGATCCAGAAGTGCAAGCAGGAGTGAGGTTTCAGAGGCTCCAGATGAGAATTTAGCCCCTTTTCTATCTGCCAACAGGTTTGCCCCACTAATAGATAATCCGGTCAACACATCACCTTCCAGAAACCATGAACCGTCAGAGGCTCAAGTACCTGAAGCACTACCAGTTACTGGGATGCTCACCAAAAGCCACTCACCCACAACTGCATAACCCATCACCCTGTGGGAGCTCACATAGAGTCCTCCCCAACGCCACAGTTAGTGACCTGAGATTCTATGCTGATCCAGAGATTGAAGCTCCTAGCCAGGATCTCCCCAGTTTACCGAGGTCGACATGTAAGTACTAATCTAATCCACGGCCTGGAGCGTTATGCTACCAGTGGTCCACTAGGCCCATGTGTAGCTATGCCATACAATTACTCCTCTTTCAGATGTGTTATTGTAGTAGTGCCAAGAAGCTTAATCATGCAGACTACATATATAAGCATGGGTCTTAATTTTAAGATTCCAAAGGCAATATTATTACAATATGACAGTGCGCACTATTGACTGTATAATATGGGTTATGAACACCTGTGCTTAAATAATAACAGACACCTGTGGAACTGTTGAAACATGAATATTTTATGTGGTGTTCCTCCCCCAAACAAATAGTCCCCAGAAGGATTGTTAAACATACCACAAAACAGGCCCTGGGGTGTACAATGCTCTGAAGGTTTCCTACTCAACTATAAAAGTTTGCATAACATACAATATATGCCTCCTGTCCCACTTGTTTCCCTCAAGTACAATGATACATGCCAGGCCTGTGAGAGAAAGATCATAAATGAAGATATATAGAAAATACAAGATATATTAAAATCACAAATGGAAGCAGAAGAATTTACGCAAAATTTGGAAGAAATTAAAAAGAAGTTAGGGGACTATGAAGAAAAATTGAAACAACAAAAAAATTAAAAAATTTATTAGAGACACCAATGATTATAAAGACAATAGGGTATACACCTATAAACAATACAACAAAAGAAAACCAGTAAATTATAGTACAGAAAGTGGAACTGACAGTGACAATAGTTACACTAGAGAGACATTTAGACAAGAGGAAGAACAATACCAGCACACAGAAGAGTCACAACAACCAAGTACTTCAGCCTCCAATGTGATAGAAAATCGATATGCTCTTAGGACTAATAGAAGTGACTTTAGGTAACAGATGGGTTTTCGAGGGAAGGGGAGGGGAGGGGACAAGGAGGACAGGTGGAAGGCAAATAAAACATCTTATATGGACAGAGCACAGCGAAACAGTTCCAGAAATGAGTCTGATATTTAATTTAAGTAACAGAATATTAACTAAAACTGAGGAAGAAGTATTAGGGCTGGGTCTTTCATTTGCACCTTCACAGCCAGTTGATTTATTTCAATTAGAAGTGGATTTACAAATTTTTTTTAGGACAATAAGATTGAAACATTTATTTAGTGATGGTTTAGGCAGTAATGATTATCAAAATAAATTGAAACAAGCATTAAATGTTAAGTCATATTTTCACCTCCAGTAGGAAAAAATCATGGCATTGAAACTTTTTGTTTAACTGTTGAAAAAGAGATAATGCAATTATATAAAAGTAAAGAACAATGTAGTCCTAAACAAAAAGAATTGACTTATGAACAGAGACAGGCAATAGAACGTTCAAGTTGTGATAAAACTATAATTATTAAAAAGGCTGATAAGGGAGGAATAGTTATACAGGACAGGGAATAATATAAAAAGATGTGTCTTAAATTATTAAATAATAAGGAAAACTATTCAGAACTTACGGAAGACCCAACCCTAAAACTACAAGGAAAAGTTAGAGAAATGTTGGCAGAATATGTAGATTTAAATTGGTTAAATGATTGGGAAATGAGACTGTTAGTAAAGGAATATCCTAAAATTCTGATGTTTTACAGTATCCCTAAGATACATAAAAATATAACGGACTCCCAAGGGAGACCAATTGTCTCTGGAATTGATTCTGTGTTTGACCCTATATCTAGATATATAAATTATCATTTACAACCTCTAATAGAGGAAAATACAACTTATATTAGGGACTCTACAGATATAATGCAACAATTAAACAGGTTATCAAGTATAATGGATCTTAGTGACATAATTTTAGTCACATGGGATGTGACAGATCTTTACACCTCCATACCACATATAGAAGGAATTAGAACTATGGGTAATATGTTAAATAAAAGCAGAAATACTGGAGAACCAAAGACAGAATTGTTACAGGATTTGGCTATGTTTGTACTTAAAAAGAATTATTTTGAATTTAATGGGAAATTTTACCAGCAGGATAAGGGCACAGCAATGGGAAGTACAATGGCACCTGCATATGCAAATGCCTTTATGATTAATTTTGAGAAAGAATATGTATTAAATGAATGAATAAATCAATTTAAAAGCAAAATTATATTGTGGAAAAGCTTTATTGATGATGTGATTTGTCTATGGGGTGGAACAGAATGGAAATTACAAGAATTTCATGAGAAACTTAATGGATGGGACAATAATTTAAAATTTATTATGAACAGTAGTAATGAAATAATTCCTTATTTAGATCTTTTAATTTTTAAAGATGGAAAACAATTAAGTACAACCATTTACAGGAAAGAAACAGACAGAAACATAATTTTACATAGTACTAGCTATCATTAACCTAAATTAAAAAACAGCATTCCATACTCACAAATGATAAGAGTTAAAAGGAATTGTCAGAAAATGGAAGATTATAAACAGAATCAACAATATATGATAAAAAGAGTTGAGGAAAGGGGATGTAAGAGAAGTGTTTTAAAAAAAGCATGTTGTAAAATAGAAACCAAAACAAGAGATGAATTGTTACAGCAAAAACAAACTGAAAGGGAGTTTGGAAAAATCGTATTAGCCATAAAATATACTGAAAAAATAAATGAAATTCATAAAATTATTAATAAACATTGGCACATGGTAGCGCAAGATAATAAGCAGAATACAGTGTTACAACAGAAACCTATTGTAGTAGTGAAAAAGGTTGCAAATTTAAAAGACAGACTGGTACATTCTCAGTTTTTGATACCAGAAAAAGAAAATACTAAAATGCTTTTGGGTCCATTACAACCAGGAATGGTTAGATGTGGTAGATGTACAGTCTATAATAATACAACAAAGAAAGATATATTTAAACACCCATTTTTTTAATGGGGAATTCAAAATCAAGGACCATATAGATTGCAACACAGAAGGTGTAATCTATGTAATACAGTGTCTGTGTGATAAATTATATGTTGGACAAACAAAAAGAGCTTTAAAGAAAAACATAAGGGAGATATTAGAAACAAAAATGAAAATTCACCAGTAGCAATACATTTCAACAAGGAAGCGCATACAGGAGTCACTTTAAGATTTTGGGGGTTGGAAGTGGTTAGATCACCTGTTAGAGGTGGAGACTATAAAATGGATTTTTTTACTGAAAACGTTAGACCCAAATATAGGAATGAATATAGACTGTAACTGGCAAGCATGCTTTTAGAAAGTATAAGAAATAAGTAAATGTTCAACATTAGAGTGTAACTATCTGCTGGTAAAATAGGTGGTGAATATGTGTAGATTAAACAATTGCAATAATATATCCTGTAGCTCCCTTTTCAGTTTGTTAGGAAAGTAATAGTATTGTAAAAATCATAATTAATGATAAAGTATTGGTGAGATTGTTTGATGAAGTTCAATATTAAGTAGAGCTCCGTAGCTCCCTCTCCAGTTTGTCAGGAAAACAACATCATTGCAAAAATCAAATTAATGATAAAGTATTGGTGAGATAGTATGATGAAGTTTAATATTGAGTAGAGCTATAAACTTCCCTTGGTAGCAGTGGAATCGCTGTCGTGCCTCTTCTGCTTGAAATAATTGTGAAAAGTATAGTAGCACCGCAAGCACATCGTATCTAATAGTTGAGCAGAAGAAACTAGAGCCTGTTCGTTGGTACCAATTCTCTCTGACCATGGGAGAGAATGTACAGTTGCTTAGCAACAATCTCAGAGAAATCCGAGAGGTACACGAAGTGATACGTCACTTCGGCGGGAAAAACGAACAGGCTCAAGAGGTAAGCCACACCTCTTTAGAGCAACAGGTAGAGAGGTAAATGCCATTACCAAAGCAAGCAGCATGCTAAGTACATTGCTTTAAGTTTACAAAAGAATTGGCAGACTGTGAACAACAGACACGCTTTTTGAGGTAACTCAAATAAGAAATGGAGTTGATTTTAAGAATAGTCCAAGTAACAAAAGTTAAGTTTAATGAGTGATATTTTGAAATATTTAGATGCTGAACGAACCTATGGATAGAGTTGGAAAGTTAAACTATTGGTGAAGATTTAAGATAGCGATGAAATGAAAAAAGTAAATAGCGCATTGCTTGCTGAGGTAAGCAACAAGAGGCAGAATATATGAAGTGATTGGTTTAAGCATTAAAAGTATAATTAGTAAACACTAGCTCTGAAGTGTTTGTATATAGCTTTATAGGAAATATAAGGGAGAATTTAACTGAATGTATGAATGATAGCAATTGTTCCAATACGGCATTGTATTATGGAAAGAGAAAAACTTTTGAAAAAGGGTGAAGCTCTAACAATAAGAGGTTTGTGGGCAGCTATGGGGAAACAAGTTTAACATTGAAGTAAATGACTTTTCTGCCTAGCATTCAGGATGAGAGGCTTTGTGCAAATGATAGTTGTTTGATGTTATTTTTTACAGGAGCTGATTTAAAATAGCCATATGGAAAATATTTATTGAAAGATTAACAAACAACTGAACTTAATTGGTAAATTTGAACACAATATTCTGTAATAATTATGAATACACTGAATATATGTTGAATCTAAGTGGTGATATTAAAAAGTGTAATTTCTGTTTCAAACAGATGGAAACTGTTTTATGAAAAATGCCCCGTGAACAAGCTCTGAGGAGCAAAACGTAGGGGTGAATTGAATGAAGAAAACAAGAAGTGAATTCTGCTTTGGAAGTGAACTTTTTTAGCTGTGTCAAGCATTTACCCCCTGTTAATTTAAGGACTATTTGTATTAGTTTGCACCTTCGAGGGGGGCTATTTAAGATAACCATTTCCCGGTTGATTCAATGTTCTGTGCAGTATTATAAACTTTTTCAGAAATACAACAATGTATGACTGGGACAGGAGCTGTTACAAATAGCACTTTTACACACTTTTACACAGAGGTTTCACACACTGTTACTGAAAGCAGAGACTGGGCAGCTGCAACTTTGGGGGATTGCGCTGCATAGCAGCAGTGGGGAACGCATAGTGGGATTCACAACTTCTACCACTCGGTACAGAGACAGTTGCAGGTTCCAGCATGGCACTTCTGGGAACAGCTGTGACAGCACGGATGCCTGCAAACAGAAGAACAGATGCTCATGGACTGTCACTGTGTAGGAGATATGAACCACATGTCCGACAACAGTTAATGCCTGCTCTGCAGCTCCACTCTTACAAATTGTAGTTTTATATATTTTTACAGACAGCACAGAGGACGGGTGCTCTCTGCTCTTGCAAATCAGGCTGTGACAGCAGAGAGGATGGATGCTGATATAGGGCTGATACTGCCAACTATTCTCAACTCTATCTTGATGCCACTCTCACATAGGTGGACCACCCACAGCGCTTCACTCATAGCTAAATATTGGCTTGGCTCCTTTCTCCTCTACCTCTTCTCCCGCCTCTCTCAAGCCAACCCCACTGGCTACTCACTTCACCATAGACACGCATGTACCTTCCACCTCTCATGCCCCCTCTCAGCCTCTGAGCAAGCTGTCTTTTCCTACCGGCTCCCACTCCTATGGAACAACCTCCCACCCAACTTCCACCTGGCTCCCTCCCTATCAGCCTTTAAACAGCTTCTCAGGTTTCTCCCTCCCACTCCCTGCCGCAGCTGTGCACCCAATCCCTCCTTACCCAGACCTAGTACTACCCTCAGTAGCCTCGCCAGGTAAATAAATAACTCCACATGCCAGCTCTTACTGCTAACCCCCCCCCCACCCACCGATACCCTCTCCCCGAAAACAAATTTTTCGGTTATCCACTACTGTAAATATGTTAAGACACGCACTTGTAATTTACGGTAATATGGTCTAGAAATGTAATGAAATGATTTTTTTTCCACTCTGCTGTTTTAAACAAAAAGTGAAACCTCACTACCAAACTCTAATGTAATGTACTATACTGCATTATTCGTCTGTTACTTGAAATTTGCTGTATTTCTCTGTCTCCCACCTTGTACTACTTGTACCCGGGTCGCACCTGGAAACGAGCCTCGGCTCAGTGTGCCTTTCCCGGTCACCAATTTTAAATAAATAAATATATAGGAAGACTGCGGCAAAGTATAGGGGGATTTGCACCTTCCACCACTGGCTACAGGGACAGTTGCAAGTTACAGCACTGTACCAGTATAAGTCCCTTGCAGGATGCTGCTGTCACTCACGAACAGTCGCAGCACTTACCACCATGGTGAGAAGTGATCGTTTGCTACAGTGTAGCATTCAGTTGTGGAGATCAAAGACAGCAATTGTGTCATAACAACGGAGCATCAAAGAATGCAGGATGGGAACAGAACAGTCTTGCACATGGTACATAACCAATGGCAACGGACATCGGCAACAGACCTCAGCAACATCAAACAGTCAAAACTCACATGCAAAAATGGAGAACATCACTCTGACATGCACTGTTTTCCACTCTTTCTATGACCACTGCACAAAAAGGATCATTCAGCATGACAGTGGAACTGTACTTCCCCATTGATGGTTAAGTTCTGCAGGTTGAAGCCAGGCATCAATCCATAGCTATGTGCACTTCTGCTACAGGTGGGTGCTTCTCCTTCTGCCATCATGGTGACCTCGGGTGTCACTGTATTTGTTTGAGAATGGGGTCTCTCTGGTATACCATCAGTTCCTGGGATCTGTGTGGTGCTGTGCTGCTCCGATTGTGCCACAGTTTCTGCAGTGTTCTGAATCGCACTTGGGGAGGGCTTCTTAATAGTAGTCCCAGCAGAGCTCAGCAGTGTACTCCATTTCTCATGATCTGCACTAAAAACAGACCAGTAACTGCGAACACTAGTCTCCAAGTGGTGCCCTGTCACACTCGAAATTTCTCTGGATGACAGGCCCGCATTTGAGAGGATTCACACGGCGCTACTCCAAATGCAGTGGTTCATGTACTGCCATGACAGACCCACTTCACTTGACATTTTTGTCATGAGGTCCCCCAGGTAATTTACACCCATAGGATGCTTTATGTTCCAGTGCTGATCTTGAGGGTGTACAAGTCTCTTGGGGTGCAAATATAGCGCATGTGCATTTGGAGGACAGTGGCTAATGTATAGTTTGTATATTTCAACTGGGGACTGTGGATTGCTGTGATCTGCAAATAAAAAGCCTCTCTGGCTTTTCTTGTTCATTTTGTGGATGGCCTGGTGATTTTTTTTGTGTGGGTATTAAATTTCAGCGTTGAGTATTTTTTGCCATCGGGGTCTCTTAATTGTAAGAGTCTTGCTTGAGCTGCCAGACCCCCTCTCTGTCATGTCATGCCAGACCCAAATGAATTTCAAACTACACATGCCGCACAAGTCCTGAGGGTGTGTGGAGAGATAAGGCTTCAGATGCTCATAGCATCTGTAAGTCTGTGTCACGAACTGGGGGATGGTGTGTGGCTCAGTCCTGGCCATCCTTTCTGATCTGTTTGACCACACCAATAAACACATTTTTGGTGGACTGAAAGGCAGGATGAAACATTATGTTCACTTGCCGATGAATGTCAGGGCTATTTAAAAAACGATTGTTGCCAGCAAGGAGACCAACGAAGGGCACTCACAGTATATGTCTTCCCCTGAAATCCTCTCACACTGCCATACAATTCATGAAGGATAGCACTCAGGCTTTCCACAGGCACTGCTTTGTAATTTACAACTTGATGTTTCTCAGTAAGCCAGTCTTCTAACATGCTCATAACTCAAGCTGTTTTCTGTATGTTAACTTTGTGTTTGCCTCTTTCCAACCTATCAAACTCAGTGGCAGACTGTTGCAACTGCAAGTGCCTAATAATGCTCTCTGCCTCCTGTTCTGTCTTCCATTATTTTTTTTATTTTTTTCTGAACTTCTCCATTAGGAGACCTTTGTTTCAGGCACTGATTCACTGTCAGGTGGCAAAACAGGGAAACGCTACCTGAAACACCATCCATCCATTCTAATACTGCTCTTTGCAATCTAGGCTCCAAACAATGGCTGCTGCTCACAGTTCTGTTTTGCTGCTCTGAGGAGTGATTCTGTACAAGCCTGCTCAATATAACTGTGGATTTACCAGTAGTTAATGCATAGTCAGGTGACTGCCTTCTCCCAATCACATAAGCAGCTGCTCATACCCCCATGTTATAAACTTGTTGATTTTAGCTAAAAATGATAGGAATCGACGTTCTCCATGGAAGTCAGGGTAAAAGAGGTCGACAGCTTCATTGGATAAGGGAGTTCAAAACAATGTACCTCCTTAATACTAACTACATGCAGAGGGGAGGGAGGACTGTATCTCATTAACTGGGCATGTACTTTGAGATCAAACTCGAGCAGTAACCATACTGCTTAACTTTACTCTGTAACTACCCTTCTTTAGAAATGAGACCAAGATGTTAAGGCCAAAGCACAGTTTATATTGCAGCGGGTCTCAGATACAGTAGATTATAATTGATACCAAGATATGTGTGATATAACAAGTATGCTAAATATTAATACATTGCTGGCTTATTTAATTGTTTCTTTCCTGAATACAGGTCTCCCCCCCATTCCCCATTCCTTTTCCTTCAGCATAATATACCTTCTCCCCATCTTTACTTAATTGTCTATCTGGATAAACTCTACCACTTCCAGCTATGATAATGCCTTTTACCCCTTTCATATCCTTACTGCCCTTTCCCCTCATCTCTAATATCTGGACTGCAAAGTCAGCGAAGCAAGTTTCTCAAGATTAAAACACGAACAAACATGGAGTGACAGAGCATATCAAATCAGTAGAATGCAAAGACACAGGTGCAGGCTTCTGGAGTGGTCCCCTCACCAGTGATCCACCTTGACTGCATGGAGACCTGAGTAGCAGACACTGCCTTATTGGTCAACATGATTCTGCACCAGTGCACAGCCAAAATAGCACCCTCTGTAAATAAGGCTGTTTTAACAGCCTACACAGCAGAGAACTCAGTAGCTGCAGTAACTACCCAGTATGCAGCACAACCTGACTTACCTTCAAGTAATCCCTTCAGCAAAAGGAATAAGGGTGGCGCCCCTGAGCTTCCTCTCGATACAACTTCCCCTTTCCCTCTTCTACCCTAGTGTCCTTCCTCCTTCTCCCCCATGCATCTTTCAGACTGTCTTTATATACAGGCTCTCCTTAAGGATCTAATTTGTTTATTCAATCCTGATGTTCAAGAAATAAACAACATGAATCATGTGTAGCCAGGAAACATGCTTGGATATGTATATCATAACATCTGTTTTCAGGAATTATAGAGGGACATTACAGTACCTCCCACTACCCCTCCCTTAGTTCAGCTATGGGGTGCACGGGTCACTTAACCAGGATCTGGCGACTGTTAGGTCCTTTTTCAGTTCTGCTCCTACTGTCTTAAACAGGGAAGAGCAGATGTAAGACTCTTGTGCTTGGATCAGTTTTTCTACAGGAAGTAATACACTTTTATCACTCAGTTGGAAAGATCCAGCAATACATTCACTATTAATCACTCTTGGTGGGATCCGAGAGACTGTGAGGTGCCATTTGACACCTGGTCATGATCTCAGCTCCCACGTACACAAAAACTGTAAACTTAGTTTTTTACTAATAGGTACCCTAGTACAAACATGATTTAAAGTCAATGTTTGTGTAAGGAGAATGTATATAATTGAAGTTTTTGAGTTCATTAAGTTCTGTTACAATATGGCACTAGTTTATATGAGCTTTTCAAGATGCAGACACCTCCAGAGTGGGCAGTATGGGGGGGGGACAGATTACTAAGGGCACTAGTCTCTCCTACCCACTTTGCTAACTTAGAAATCATACTGCCTGCTTGCAATTCGGTCATGATCTGCTTGGCTCTCCATCAAGAAACCAAACCTATGGATACTGAATCCCAAATGTTGGCTAAAGGGTGGGTAGGACAAGAAATACACAACTCAGCCAAGTCTAGAAAAAGAGGAGTATCTATACTGGTTTATAAACACTTGAATTGGCATCTAAAGAAAACAACTCAGGATGCACATGGTTGCTGGATCTTGGCTATGTTTCATACCCTTCAGGGCCATCTAGTGGTGGTGGGTAACTTATATGCTCCCAATACTGACTTTCCCCAATTTTTTTACTTAGTAGTAGCAAGAATTGCTGCATTTAATGACTCTGATGCTCCTATTTTGCTAGGATATGACTTTAATTTAACACTAGAACCTGTTATGGATAGAAGTCATGGCAGACCAGAACCCTATCTATAGGCCTCATGGGCTCTTAAGTTCTGGGTGGGGGATCAAGCCCAATCAGATGTGTGGTGCATCCATAATCCAAGGCTCTGAGATTATACCTATCACTCAATAGTACATGGTACTTACAGTAGGTAACATTTTTTTAAATTCTTTTTTGGTAACCTCCTTCAAAAGACCACCTTTATTTATTTATTTATTTAAAGTTTTACCAGGAAGAACATAATGAGCAGCAAGTGCTCATTTCCAGATGCATCCTGGGGGAAGGGGAACAATTGGAGAGTACAGACAAGTAAATGTAGAACAGTAGGAGCAGATAAATAAACACCATCTAATACCAGTGAGCAATTAAGTGAGACAGCTAAAAATGCAAATACAGAATAGAACATACTGAGCAGCAAGTGTTCATTTCAAGATGCGTCCAAGGGGGAAGGGGAGCAATTGGAGATTACAGACAAGTATATGTAAAATAGTAGGAGCAGATAAATAAACACCATCAAATACAAGCAAGCAATGCAAATACAGAATAGAAGTCACAGTAAGGCAGAATTACCAAACTTATATTACAGATTTTAAACAACAGGATACAAATTTACAGAAGTGATATAATGCAAGTTATTTACAGAGCTACTACAGAAAATCACCCAGTGGCTACAATGAGGGTAGGGTACACAAGGGTAATCAAAGTGCAGACAGGGGTGATCAGGTGGGGAAGGGTGTGGACAGAGGGATGAGAAGCAGGTACAGGGGGTGTGGAAATGTTTTTTATGAGGGAAGTGGAAACCCAAAGAGAGGGGCGGAGTGAATCTAGTAGGGGAGGGAGTTCCACAGATATGAGAACCTGTAGGAAAAGGCAGCCTGACCACCTGAGGAGGTCTGATGGGGGACAGACAAGGTGAGGGGGTTATAGTTTCTGAAAGAGTAAGAGGCGGAGGGAAGGATATTGAATCCCAAAAGTTGGCTAAAGGGTGGGTAGTACAAGAAATACACAGCTCAGCCAAGAAGTGAGCCACAGGAGTATAGACGTTCCAGTACCGGGGAAACTTGAGAAGCTAATATCTGACTGAGTTCCATTGAGAGTCTATACCCTGTGGCTCACTTCACAACAACTTACACCTATGACAAGCAGTGTTCACATAACTCCCTTAGTTATTTCAGATCTTGCTCACCTTCAGTTGGCTCTATTATATGGGGTCACCCCCCCCCATAAATCCCCCAGCCAGCAGATGGATCCACTTTTACTATTGGATCTACAGCTGGAGCCATGGTTAAAGGACACAACTGAGGAGTTCTTTCGAATAAGTAATACTAGAGACACTTCACTATCTATCTGTCTTATAGGAGGCTTTAAAAGCCTCAATCAGAGGACATATCATAGCCTTTTCTACCTGCCACAGAAAATAAAAAGAGCAAGAAGTAGATGACATGGAGCAACAACTGGCTCAAAAAGAATCTTTTTACAAAACTAACCACAGAGCCAAGGTCAGTTCCCTACTGCATCTTGAGATTTTAAATCTCTGTCAAGAAATTAATACTCCAAAAGCCAGGAAAGCAGGACTGGCAATCCTGAGATGGAAACATAAATTTTGGGAAGGGGTGAAAAATGCGGCAAATTACTTTCTTATTACCTTAAGAAACAACAATCTAAAAGAGCAATTGCTTCCCTTCGTAATACCACAGGACAACTCTGTACTTCTCAAACTAGTATCAATGCTGCAATGACAGAATTCTACATGAAACTGTATTTATTGGTAACTACTTCTGATTCTAACTAACTGGCAGTCTTTATGTCAACACTTAACTTTCCCAACCTTGCCCAGGTACAGGCCAGCCTTTTAGATCTTCCAAGTACTAAGGAGGAGATCTGTACTGCAGTCCAAAACCTGAACCCTAAAAAACCTCCAGGGGGTGATGGTCTCCCAACAGAACTTATCAGATACTAACTTCTCAAGTTTCCCCAGTTCTGGAACGTCTATACTCCAAAATACACCATATAGATATGTTCCCCCCTACATAGTCATGGCAATGATCACAGTACTTCTGAAACCCAGGTAAGACCCCAAGATGCCTGCTAGCTATCACCCAGTATCACTGATTACAGTGGATAGTAAAATATATGCTAAAGTTATGGTGAATAGGCTAAAAGATCTCCTCCCCTTCCTGATTCACACTTCACAGGTGGGCTTTGTCAAGGGGCATTTAAGTTCTGACCATATTCATACTTTAATAGATCTTATGCATCTAGCTAGAGATAGTCCCACTCCATCTGCTGCAATTGCTATAGACTTCGAAAAAGCTTTTGACTCAGTGGAGTGGGAATATCTGTATGCAGTGCTAATGCATTTAGGATTTTGGGCACCATTTATAACAGCAATGAAGGCAATGTACTCAGCTCATCAGGCTCAAGTCCTCACTAATAGCATTTGGTCCACTCCCTTTTCTCCAAAGAGGGGCCCTAGGCAAGGATGACCTCTCTCCCCATTATTATTTGTTCTAGCAATTGAACTACTGGTGAATGTGGTAAGACATCATCCAAATATAAAAGGCATGCAAGCTGGTGATAACCAATATAAAACCCTGTTATACATGGATGATCTCTTAATACTCTCCAGTGAAACCAATGTCTCTATTCACCCCCTGGTTCAACTGTTGAACACCTTTACATCCCTATCAGGACTAAAAATCAACCAAAGTAAAACAGAGATTCTCCCTCTTAACCCGTTATGCCAGGCTACAGACTTTACTACACTGAACCTTCGCTGGACCCCTGAATCAATCACCTATCTAGGTATCAAAATCACCTCACAGAACAAACGTTTAGGTAAAATAAATATAAAGCCACTTTTAGACAAAATAAAAGCAGAGTTTGATAGATAGAAACAATTACAATTATCATTGACAGGCAAAATATAAGCTTTAAAAATGATTATGGCTGCAAAATTGCTCCACTTTATCTCACACCTCCTGGTAGTCATATCCAATGAGTGGTTTGCCTGCATAGATAAGATTATAGGACAGTTTCTTTGGGAAGGTAAGCAACCATGATATAGGAGGAACAAACTATGACTGCACTGGCATAAAGGAGGACTGAGCCTTCCATGACTCAAGGGATATTGGCTGGCATATAAAGTGGTCCAAAACCTGAGATGATTCCCAGATCCTGTACAAACCTATCCATTGTGAACAGACACAGAAACCAGTTTGTTAGGGGATCATCTTCTGCATACCAGCCTGTTCAAAGCAACTCAGATCCCCCATCAGAGCCCTTGCTCCATATACCGAACATATCACCATCAACCTGGACCCAAGTAGGAAAGTGGTTAAAATTAAAAATGTCACACCCAGCTTTTACTCCCCCCCCACCCCAGGCACAAAACTGATCCAAGTGGGAGGGACACCTATGAATTGGTCATTACATCCGTGAAAGTCTCCTGGACTGGATTTCTCCAAAACATCATCGCCAGGTATCTGCATTTTCATTTTAAAATAAACTTTTTGGAAGCTATCCCAAGCAAAACATAAGTGAAGCAACTAAATCTGACAAACTCAGTGACTCCGGGTCCTGCTGGAATCCACGTTTTCATCTGACCTGCTCCATGATCTATATGGGCTTCTCAGCAACCTCTTTGAATGACAAAGAAACAATCAGACAAAAAGATTTCACACCCTGCATATACGCAGCCACATTTAATCACCTTCAGGAATTTTAACAAATTCTGTGACTCTGGACCTCAGCTGTTGATAATTTCTTTTGGCTTTTGACTTAACCACCAGGTATCACTCAATTAATAAACTGCTATTATTTTAGCCTTTAACAGTGCCCACTCTCAGCCAAACTGTGTCCCCTTCCTGAAACCAAATCATGACTGCTTTAAACCTGCATTCCACATTTCTAGTAGTGGTGATGATAGTGCTGCACTGTCCCATTTCTCCTGAGGTCACCTCCTCTCAATCTACCTGCCAGCCAATGCCACCCTCTGCCCTGCATTATGGACTGGGTATGACCACGGGGATCCAACACAATGATACCATGGCCCCTGCACCCCTATCAGCACACTGGTTGCAATTGAAGCTACAAGCGTTCATCCTTCTGAGGAACCTACAAGTATTAGCAGTTCTCTGCAACAAGGCTGGACAACTCCTGTACCATAGCACCAAGGTGCACAGACGCCTAACAAACAAGCAAGCTTTCAAAATACTTTAAACCTCTCTCCTGAGAATTCTTTTTATGCTACTTCTCCTCTCTGGAAACATTACCCCAACCCAGGACCAGTTGGGCCGACCGCACCCCCCTGGAATAGGAAGGTGGGGTCCCTCACATTGGCATCAATCAATGTCTGTAGCCTCCTCAGTAAACTTGATAACCTCCAAATCTGAATTCAACAACACAATCCTGACATCCTCTCAGTTGTTGAAACTTGGTTAAACCCTAAGATCCCTGACATTGCGGTCGCAATTTTTGGACAGTCTGTCTTTAGGCAGGACAGGATTTTAGAACGGTGTGGTGGCTGTGCCATCTACCTGAGAGATGGCCACATGGGACGTGTCATCCCATTTTCTAACCCAGGATCCCCATCTCAGGTCCTCGCCATCAAAATTCTCCTAGAGGCCCATTATAAAAATCTTACTATAGCCTCTGTAAACATACCCCCAAAGGACCAGGCCAATGGTTTCAACAGCATCATGGAATACCTCATGGGACTATACCATAATTCGGAGACCATAATTCTGGGTGATTTTAACATAAACTGGCTTTCACCTGAGGCCTGCACCTACAAGGATGCTGTCATGGCACAACACCTCACACAACTTGTCCCCACCCCCACTAGGTGCAACTATAGGACGGGGACCTACACTCTACTTGATTGCATACTGTCAAACCACCCGGAAAGAATCTCTAAGGTGTCTGTACTCCTTGATACTTTAAGTGACCACTCACCAGTTATCTGCTCCTGGGCTAACAAATTCACCAAGCCCCCTTCTAAAATAATACATACCAGGGTATTCAAGCAGGGGCACCTTCAGCTGCTAAAATCTCATCTAAGCAGGCTGGACTGGTCGATAGTTGACTCATTCAATGATACAAACAAAGCCTTGGAACTGTTCATCAGCCGCTTTACGGTGGCCTGTGATATCCATGCACCACTTAAAAAGATGAAGGTTAAGGGCAGATCTAACCCATGGATAAACTCTGAGCTTGTATCACGGCTCAAACAAAGGGACAACCTCTGGCACTGTGCTTGAGCCACATCAGCACAAGGAGATATTCAAATATACAAATCTGCAAGAAATGGCTGTACCCGAGCTATAAGGAAGGCTAAAAGCAAATACTTTAGGGAGGGACTCTCCAACTCCTGGGGTGATGGAAATAATTTTGGAATAACTTGAAGGACCTCACAGGCAAGGATACTAAGGCACCACCCACCATGCTCAACATTGATGGAACACCTACACTAGACCTAAGTACCATCTCCAGTACGTTCAACAATGCATTCTCCAACCTTGGCAGTGTCCTCCCACCTGATTTTTTCAATGCCCCCACCACCAATTCCCCATTTGACACTGTATCCCAAGTACACACAGCTCCACAGTTTTTTTTCAAAGAGATCCCAATGCATTTAGCCAGAACCTATATCTGCAAGGCCATCCACAAAACTGGCTACAGTGGTGACTCACTCGACCTGAAGTTGTTTGTATTAGTCCTAGAGGAAATCCTTGAACCCCTGGCAAAGATCTTCAACCTTTCCCTAAGATTGGGTCAATTCTCATCACTCTGGAAACAGGCAACTATCACACCTGTACACAAAAGTGGAGACAAATCACTGCACACCAACTACAGGCCCATCTCCATCCTCCGCCCCCATCTAAAGCTCTGGAACAAATAGTCTCGGACCAGCTTGTCGAGTTCCTGAACAAACATGAAATCCAGTGCCCAGAACAGCATGGCTTCCGAAAAGGGCATAGTACCACCACAGCACTGTTGAATTAACCGGATTCATCCATGACACCCTCGACCAAGGAATCTGTTGGGGGGGCAGTATTCATTGACTTGACAAAGCCTTTGATATTGTTAACCACCCACTCCTACTCAGGCAACTGACCACTCTCGGGCTCTCCAAGGATGCACTGCCCTGGTTTGCTAGCTACCTCAGGGGAAGGGTCCAACATGTTAGGATTGCTGGCATCACCTCTGATGAAAAACCAGTCCTCTCAGGTGTCCCACAGGGGTCTATACTGGGGCCATTACTCTTTTCTGTCTTCCTGAACAGTCTCCCTAGCATCTGCCATCTATGTGGACAATGCAGTACTGTTTACTAGCAACCAAGACTCTAAACAACTTGAGAGTCAGTTGCAGTGTGATTTCAGGCATGTTGAAGAGTGGTTTAGGTCACATAAACTCATCCTGAACTACAGCAAAACTAAGGTCATGACATTTTGCAATGCACAGAGCAATGATAGACCTCTGTCCCTCACCATCAAGAACCACGTGGGGACTTCACATCAACATGTTCCTGAGTTTAAATATCTTGGTATCACCTTGGACAGTTTCCCTTTCTTACACACAGCACATTGGCAATGTAGCTAAGGCCGCCAACATATGGATCAGCCTGCTCCACAAGCACAAACACTGCATGACCACTGATGCCTTTAGAATGGCCATCTACAGCTCTGTCACCTCCATCATCGACTACGGTCTAGTCCTCTATGGTTCTGCTTCCCCTACTGCCCTCCGGAGGATATCGATGACACTCAACAAGGCCTGTAGACTTGTAATGGGTGCTGCCCGCCTAACACACACCTGTGACCTGTACGCCCAGGCCAGATGGCTACCACTCCTTAGTAGAATACAATACCAGACCTGCTTGTTAACTAAAAAGTTCTCCTCGGGCTCATGCCATCAGGAGTGGCAAAGCTCCTTACTGCCAACAGCAGTACCCAACTTACACGCAGTGCTCTATATCAAACCTTCCAGATCCCCAGATGCCGGATCACAATGGGTCAGAGGTTGTTCATGCACAGGACTCCTCAGTGGTACAATACCCTTAACAAAGAAACACTTACCACTGTGACGCTTGGTCCCTTTAAAAGGCAACTCTGACTATTCCTCGCCTCTGCCACTCAATGTGACTGCCTCTCCTAAGTAACTGCCTCCTCATTTTACCCTAGTCATAGGTGACCTGTAACCTCCCCTAGAGCTCCACTTTTTTGGCATCAGTTTCCCCCACTCTCACCCCTTACTCCCCCTACACCACACTGCTTCACCCACCCTCCCTCTAATGGCACTATGGGGCCTTCCAGCCCATCCACCTCATACTTTTGTCACCCACCTGTACTAGCCGACAATGGTCCTTTAGCCTGCATACTTCTTCCTGACTCTCTCCTACCCTATACTAACTATATACTGTTCACTCTGAAACTTGTCTGAAGCTGGCTTATGTTGTTGCTCACCATTTTTGGCTCTATAATAAATGCTTAGATATCTTTGTGTTTTTAAGACTGTAACCATTGTTGACCTTTGTATGTATGTTACCCTACATCCTTCGAGGTGGAACCTTTGTAAATGAGCAGTTCCTGCTCAAAGGTATTTATAATCCTAGAGTTTAATAAAGAAAAAAAAAAAAACCTGGAAGGACAAACACGGTCTTACTATCTTAGATATCTTGCTACCCAACTCAGATGTACTTGACTCATTCCAAGGCCTCAAAAACAGATTTGGTTTACCAAAGACAGAATTCTGGAAGTACTTACAAATAAGAAGTACTCTTACACCCCTTTTGAAAAAGATAAAAGCTAAGTCAGTTAATATATTGTCACACCCACTTACTAAATGGACTACCCAAAGTAGAGGAGTAGTAAGCCACATCTGTTCCACTATTAAAAACAGTATACCAGACCTAACTACTCGGGCCAGGTAATATTTGAAGAAAGCCCTCAGTCTAAACCTAGATGAAACAGAATGGTCTACCTGCTGGAAAACCACCCGTGCACCCACAAAAAAAAAGTAGCAGACTCATACAGAACAAAGTCCTACATTCATGGTACCATATGGCTGGAGTCCTACGTGCTGTGCATCTTATCCCAAACAAGCATTTATCAATGCCGAATGTTTGCTTGCTGGCATTGGCATTGGTAGTGTAGGAGTTAGAGAGCTGCATAATAGGAATGGCAGTGAAGTATTGAACTGAAGCCAACTCCACCACCACCCTGCAGAGACTGACAGGCATTGGGGTGTGCCTTTGGGGCATCGGGCATAATGGCCATGCCATTTTACTACACCCTACTCTGCAGACACCAGCAAGTGTCACGGTGTGCCTTGGGGTCTTTGGGCCTTATGCTCACCCCATTCCATAAGGAAATATGGTGAGATAGGTGCAGTATAGGAGAATGGGGTGAACGTTGGGGCCAAAGAATCCAAGGCATGCCTCGATACCTGTTAGGGTGTGGGTGGGGGTGGAATGGTATGAGCATTACAGGGAACAATCCCAAGTCAACAATCCCAGGTCACACCCCTGATGCCTGTCACACTCTACAGGGTAGGATGTTATGGTCGGAAACCCTAACGCCCCAGGTGTTCATTGGTATTTTCACTCCAATTTTTCAACGTGGGTTTTTTGTGACCCCCACCTCATGAACAGTGGCAATATCATTTCATTAGCTGAAAGCTGATTTTGCACAGCGACTACGCCATTTGGCAGCACAGGTGCGAAAACACATTTTGAACAGGATGTGAAAAATGACAGCTGTACTGTTCATGAGGAGGTATAAAATGTATTTATTTATTTATTTAGTTTTTGTTGACTGGGTAAGTGCACTAGACAAATTCTGCCTATTTTCAGGCATGACCTGGGGGAGGGGGATACAGATGAATGCAAATTGTCTTTGAACCAGATTAACCTGTTGGAAGTACTTATAAATAAGAAGTGCTTTTACACCCCTTTTGAAAAAGATAAAAGCTATGTCAGTTAATATATTGTCTCACCCACTTACTAAATGGACTCTTCAAAGCTGACCGTGAACTGAAGAAATGCCAATGCCTATGGCAATGTTGAAAATCTGGAGTGAAAATATAAAAAAAACTGGTTAAATCACGAGCGTGTGTAGAAACTGTAATTAGTTTGGGGACTGTTTACAGCAGATTGTCAACACAGACATTTTGGGACCTCCGCTCATTAACAGTGTCACTGTGATTTTCATAATCTGTCCCGAACACTGATTTCCCACAGCGACCATGCATTTCTGGGCTGGAAGTGCGAAAACATATTTTGGCCAGGGTGTGAAAAATGACAGTTGTACTGTTTATAAGGAGGTGTGGAAAAATGCCACTGTAGAAAATCTGCACTGAAAATATTACAAATTTGTGAACTTACAAGGGCGCGTGGAAACTGCGCAATGCACTCTTATATCACAGTCATTTTACGGACTTTTGCCACCAAATTTTCAACATAGCCATTTTAAGACTTCTGCTCATGAACAGTGTCACTGTGATTTTCTTAATATGTCCCGAACATTGATTTTGCACACGACCATATAGTTATGCTACATGTCTGAAAACATTTTGGGTGAGAGAAAAATTACTGCTGTACTGCTCATAAGGAGGTGTGGTAAAATGGCAATGTTGAACATCTGGAGTGAAAATATTAAAAATTTGTGAAGTTACGAGTCTGCGTAGGAACTGCACAATGCACGCTCATAAAATATTTTTTCACCACATTTTCAACATAGGGTTTTAGGGGGCCTACCTTATGAACTGTGACACTGTCATTTCGTTACTCAGTCCCAAAAGGTGGTTCTGCGCAATGACAGTGAAATCACCTTTTGGGGCTGAATAGCAAAATGACAGTGACCGAGTTCATGAGGTGGAGTCCCAAGAACCCCATGTTGAAAATTTGGTGAAAATTCCCAAAAATGGCCGAGATATGCATCAAAGTTGAAACCCCCATTTATGCCATTATGCAGCTTACTGGCATTTCTTCAGTTCACAGTTGGCTTTGAAGAGTGCAGACATGTTCCCAGTCCACCGAAGATCATCGCGCCAGCCTCTGGAGGTAAGTATGGTGTGAGGGTGTGTGTGGGGAGGTGGGTGTGCAGAGGGTGGGTGCGGATTGGAGGAGGGGGTGAGACAGTCAATGAGGGGCCGTTTTTTCTTACAGGTTTTTTTTTTTTTTATCTTTTTCAAGAAGACGATGCTGGACTTTTGCCACGCTGGGGTGGGCTCCCAGCGAGGCATCTGGAAGGTTGTTTGAGGGGTCCAGTGGAGCCGATGAGGGATTGGGCACCCCTGTTGGCCATATGGATGGCGTAGTGTTGCCATGCTGGGGTGGGCTCCCAGCATGGCAATTGGAAGGTTGCTTAGGAGGCCAGTGAAGCTGATGGGAGATCTGGCACCCCCGTTGGCCACATGGACATCGGACTGTGGGAAGTGGGGATTGTAAAGGGTCGTGTTGCTTGTTGGCAGTGGGACGACCTGGATTTGGTTGATAGAAGGATAGAGGTTGTTAGGTCCAGGAGATGCCCTGGAGTATGTCGGGCATCTGGGAGTGGCCAGGCAGTGGTTGGTGCCCATTCCCAGGAGACCACCGAACCCGGTGGTCAGGTAACCCGAGGGCTGCACCACCTCTATTTCTCTGGCGGCAGTGCTGTGCAATGAGGTCGATCAGAAACAAGACGGCAATTATTGCCGCCTTGATTTCATCGGTTGATCTGGCTTGCATTACGGAGACCTGGGAGGGAGATGATGCTGGCCCTATCTTTGAGGCTGCAGTCCCTCCAGGGTATACCGTGGAGCACTGCCCCAGAGAAAATCGCAGGGGTGGCGGTGTAGCTATTTATTTTAGATCTAGCCTGACCTTCACCGTGCACCCAGTGGGAACTCCAAGTTCTTTTGAGTGTGTGGCTGTTCGTGGAGGATTCGGCACAGGCTGCAGGATCCTCCTCATCTATCGCCGTTCTGGCCCGATGGGGGGGTTTCCTGCAGGAATTTGCCGAGTTTGTTGCCGGCGAAACATTGGGTTCCCCCAGATGTGTTTTTCTGGGGGATTTCAATGTTTGGGCCAATGATAAAGATCAAAGATGCAGCGGCGATTTTCGGCACAGCATGTCCTTGTTGGGGCTGACGCAGGTTGTTGCTGCACCAGCTCATCGGGAAGGCCACATATTGGATTTGGTGTTCTCACTGGGGCTCGAGATTGCTGATCTCAGGATTGATCAGGTATTTTGGTCTGATCATTGCACGGTGAAGTTCACGCTCGGGGCTCCTGCCATAAGTTCTTCCCCTGCTGAGATGATTCACTGCCACCCTTTATGGGATCTTGCCCCTGAGGGTTTTTTGGCGGCTGCTGAATTGTCTAGTCTGTGTGGCGCATGCGTCAGAGGTGTTGATATTGGGGTTGACACCTATAATAAGGTGTTATCTGACACTATCAGCTCCTTCACACCTATCCGTGTATGACCCAGAACTTCATACCTGAGGTCTCCATGGTTTGATGGAGACCTTAGGGAGATGAAGAAGGTGGGTTGGAGACTAGAGCGCTGCTGGAGGAAGTCCCGTCTGGAGACGGACAAACTGGCCCAGCATGTGCATTAATGTGCATATCAGGAGGTAATCAACCTTAAGAAGGCAGCGTTTCTGTCTAGGGAGATTGCTGCCAGGAGAAACTGACCAGCCTCACTCTTCCGGACTGTCGATAGTCTTCTTCATCCTGTCTGTCTGCAGCTCGGGAGGGCTTCTTCAAATGAAGACTGTGAGGAGTTTGCTCGTTTTTTCTCGGACAGGGTGTCCTTGATCCGACGGGAGGTTTCTTTAGCCAGCGATACCATTGCTGACAGTAGTCACCAGATGTGTTCTGAGTGCACTCCGCCTAGTTGGGGGGAGTTTAGGCCAGTGGAGGTTCATGAGGTTATTGAGGTGGCAGACAATTTGAAGCATACCTTTTGTGAGTTGGACCCAGTGCCGACGCGCTTCTTAATTAGATGCATTGACTCTGTTGGCCCGGTGTTTGCCTCGATTGTATGGTGTTCTTTGTTTCAGGGTGTCTTTCCAGATGCCTTGATGGAGGCTCTGGTGAGACCCCTTTCAAAGAAATCTTCTTTGGACCCGGAGATGAAGGCAAATTACAATTCTATCTCCAAACTCCCATTTCTGGGGAAGATTGTTGAGAAGGTGATATGCTTCAATTGGAAGAACACCTCGTGACTCACGAGTTGTATGATCCCTTCCAGTCGGCTTTTTGGGCTAGACATAGCATGGAAACTGCGCTTGTTCGGGTGCAGAATGATCTCCTCAGGGCTAGAGACCGAGGGGACAGGACAATTCTTGTTCTCCTTGATCTCTCTTCAGCATTTGACACTGTGGACTGTTGTGTGTTGCTTCTACGCCTGAGGGAGCTGTGCGGACTCACCGGTACTGTCATCAACTGGTTTGAGTCCTTTCTTACCAACAGGAGGCAGGTTGTGATGGAATTTCTTATCTACACCCTGCCTCCTTTTATCTTGAGAGTCCCCTCAGGGTTCGGTATTGGCCCCAATGTTTATGCAGTGTATATACTTGCCTGAGGATCATTAGGAAGTATGGTTTGAGTTTTCATTGCTATGCTGATGATACTCAGCTATACTTGTCCTTTGCCCCAGGAACATCCAATGCAGTGGATGTGTTAAATATCTGTCTGGCCGAGATTAACGACTGGATGGCCTCCAGTTGGCTGCAACTGAACCCTGACAAGACTGAGGTATTGGAAGTGGAGTCGAACAGAGTTCATGATGGGATGGCCTCTGACTCTGCAACTGGACTTGTGCTGGGAGCTGCGCCATTGATGGCCTCCTCTTGGGTGTGAAATCTTGGTGTGATCCTGGACAGGAACTTGTCCATGGAAGCTCAGATATCTTCTGTGGTCTGTACCTGCTTTTTCCATCTCAGAAACATTGCCAGGATTAAGCTCCTTGTTCCGCCTCTGGACCTCCCTACCTTGATACATGCCTTAGTCACATCTAGGCTTGACTACTGTAATGCCCTCTATCTCAGGGTCTCTGGGGGTTCTTTTTGCAGACTGCAGCTGGTGCAAAATGCAGCAGCCCGGCTTTTGACTGGGCAAAACAAATTCTGTCATATTACACCTGTATCGCGCAAATTGCACTGGCTGCCTTTCAGGTGGAGAATCCTCTTTAAGATGGGTCTTCTCACCTGTAAGGCCCTACACGGGCAGGGCCCTGGTGACCTGTCAGTGCTCCTGGTACCTACTTCCTCTACCCATCATCTCCGCTCTTCCAGTGGTGGCTTCCTGACTATTCCTAGAGCAGTTAAAATCTGCAGGCGACTGAGCTTTTAGTGTTGCCGCTCCCGCTCTTTGGAACTCATTACCAACTGTAGTCAGGGAGGCTCCCACCGTAGCCGTTTTCAAAGTCCGCCTGAAGACACTCCTATTTCTGCAAGCGTTTGGTGTTTAATGTTGATTATTTATAGGATGTTTTATTTTAATTTAAATGTTTATGCTGTATGAAATGTTATAAAATTTGTACGGCACCCAGAGCCTCCGGGATTGGGTGTCTTTTAAATAAATTTGCCTTTGCCTTGCCTTTGCCATGCTGGGGTGAGCTCCCAGCATGTACCTGAAAATCATTTTTGGGGGCAGTGGAGTCAACGGTGGATTGAACACCCCATTGGCCATATGGTGATAACGGGTGGAGGTGCATGAGCATGCTGGGTGGGCTCCCAGCATGCTAGTTGGTGTTCGGTGGGGGAAGAACTGTCTATGACAGACAGTTCAGATGCAGTGTAACGTGCAGACAATTTGCATACTGCCGAGGATGGCAATATGCAAATTGTCTACACGTTACCACCGCTGATTGCAGCAGTTTTTCACTTTCAACTGTATGCCACTGCTTCTGAACTGCTGTCATAGACAGCTCTGACATGTATTGGTGCAGTGAGACAGTGCCTGCAAAAGGGAGCAGGGCATTGGAAGCTGAGTGGCACACCTATGAAAACTCATGGGGTGGCACTATATTTCTTGCACATGTGTGCAAGCAAACATAAAAATGAATGTTGGAGATGTTCCCAGCCAAATGGTGACCTTTATCTTATGTTGTGGGCATGCCCCAAAATCATTCTTTATTGGCAACAAGTCTGAGATACCCTGCAAAAGAGTCTCCAAACACCCCTTCCTAATGCACCCAAATTATTCTTACTAGGAGCAAAACATAGGACACCTTATCTTCATAAGCACCAGTGCAATCTAATATTAATTGCCAGTATAGAGGCAAAAAGACTACTGCTTCATAGATGGCATACTACTGAAATTCCATCCATACAGGAATTTCTGAACTGTATGTCACAACTGGCCTAGTACAAAAAACTCTCACACCTGGCATCAAACTCTACAGGGGTTTTTGACAAAACATGGTCCAATTTCAATCAATATCTTAAATAAACCACTTAAACTAGTACACCACCACCCAGAAATACAGCACCCCTGCCTCATACTGGAATATGATAAGAATGAGTGATTCACCACTTTTCCCAACTGGTATTATAGTCTTACCCTATTTAGTTGACCCCCCCCCTCCCCAATATTAGGCTTGCTCTGGAGTTGAACCTGATAAAAGAAGCAGATTCTCCTTTTGGAAAGCTCAACCCTAGACCAGTTTATTATGTTAGACAACGTGACAGCATTAGTTTTGGTAAATAGTCATGTTTATGAAGTACTACTTAATCAGATCTCATAAACAGCAGCTCATCAATCTACTGAGAATAATCGTGTCTGGTGCATCTGAAGTAGTATATTTGGTCGAGTTCAGGAGTTTTACATATGGATAAATAAAGGTTTTATAATATATTGTACGTGTTTATTTTTAAGACTCAGATGCTGCTCTGATGTATCAAATGTATAGAAGAAATAGATGTAATTTCTTTTCTTCTTAATTTTAAGGTAATAAGATATGCTGTATAACAACTAATGTATGACTGTAAGTAGCCCAAAGCATGTGCCTGAAACCACAGTCAATTACTGAAGCTGTAATTATGATGTTGTAAATTGAAATTAAATAAAAATAATTAATTGCAAAAAACAATTTCTTCAGCCAGCATTGTCAATCCAGGGATTGTTTGCCAATAACAGTATTGTCAGTGTTAGCCAAAGACTAGAACTGTCAAACCAAGGACTGTTTGCCATCAACAGTATTGAAAACCAAATTGTTCGTTTGTGTCATACATTTTTTTAAGTAAGGAAATACATCATATACAATAGGTAAATACACCAATTAGGGTTTAATCACAAAGAAGCAAATTAAGGCAAATGTGATGAAAAAGCCCTCTTGCAAATCTGTGGTTTGGCCTTCTTTGGGGGTTGAACGATTGGAGACACAGGGCTGGCGTTGCCCTAACATCAGCACTCTGTCTCCAAGCATCGGTGTTTGGACATTTTTCTCTGCCTGTACAGACAGTGCCAAAGTTATGCCAGTGCCAACACTGCATCACACAGTCATTCAAACCCAGAGGAATACCAAGCCACATATTTACCAACGGACCCTATACCCTAACATCACATTTCTGTAGTTTTGATCCTTTATGTTGAACCCTAACTGATACATTCATTTATTTTTATGCAATGAATAACTAATGCATTAAGCTAATTTTCTGCAATGCATTAATACAGAAAGACAAAAAATATTGTGGGCAATGTTAAAAAACACTCTATTTTAAAACTTTACATTGTGTATATTTTTGTGTTTTTATATTTACTCTATAGCCACATATCTCATTTGTATTTCTTGCACCTTGTATACTCTATTTATTATAGAGCACCCCTGTTACATCACAGCATAACCAAGGACCCTGTCTCTTTAAACAGTTGCTACAGGGCCCGATCCAAAAGTGAACAATGCAGCTCTCAGTACCTGAAACAAACAAACAAACAAACAAACATCAAAAGAACTGGGAGGGATCTGTACCACAACCTCAGCAACGTTCAAACATTCCCAGTGGAGAAATAGACCAACTCACAGATATAGAAGCTGATGCACAGTACATAAAAACATCAATGCTTCATGGTTTTGACTGACATTTTGTCAGATATATTTATGTAGTAAGGTTCCTACTAAGGTCTGTAGGGTAAAAGAAGGCAAGCCGGCGCTTCAACTACAGAGTGGTAAAAATGTTGTGATTTTAAATTTTGCTGATGAAGCTGGTGTGAAGGTGAGAGATTGGGCTAC
Source organism: Neoceratodus forsteri (assembly GCA_016271365.2). Lineage (NCBI taxonomy): Eukaryota > Metazoa > Chordata > Ceratodontiformes > Ceratodontidae > Neoceratodus > Neoceratodus forsteri. The sequence goes on along the minus strand of CM028130.1, from coordinate 272,179,212 downwards.
ACATAGTGTAGGGACATTTCCTATTTTGCCCCAATGTTGCTTGCTGAAGTTTTTTTAAATAAATATGAGTTTCTTAAACTCCAAATCCACCCCTTCTATCGACTGTGCAAACATTGTCCCCTACCTCAAGGATCATTTTAATTTAAAACACATCCCCCACCCAGCCCCAACAAGCACCTAGCTCCCCTCATTCTGGCAGAGTTCCATTAAAAGTAAGGGTTATAGGACCCACTGTCTGAATGTAAAAGAAAAACACCCCTACCTGCTCCGGACTAGTAACATCCTATTCCCCCTACCTTGTCAAGACTTTTGACACCATAATTCATGAGACCATCCCAATCATACCCACTGTAGCACCCTACCTCCTTCCCATCTACCACAAAGCCCCCCCAAAACATTAAAGGGTATTGCTGAAAAATCTGGAAAATTGCTCCCTTGTAGGCCTGTCAACTCTGCTTGCAGTTGCTTCAATGAATGAAAGTGATGCTATCCTGAGTAGTAATTTCTGATTGGCTATACTGTCAGCACTCTTCAGGACTGTGCCGGGACTATGTGGGAAAGAGAGAGATATGTATCAGTAGGGGGCTGGGTGGACGGAGTTGTGTTTAAATTATCTGTGAGGAAGGAGGGGTTGTGGGCAGCATAAGTAGGGGTTAGGTGCCTTGCTCAGTGATATATACTGGGTACTGGGGCATAATTTGCAGTCATTACTTATTCCTGTTGCAGGGGATTGTAGCCTTGTGAGTGGGATGCCCAGTAATAGTCACGTGATTGTGACTCCGGGTACCACCTATAAAATGCTCACGGTACGAGTGGAGCTGCAGTTAGTTGGAAAATATTGCCTTGTAGCTTATCAATACAACTATCCTGTGTGATAGCCAAAAGCTGTGTGACAGGCTCCAGTTGCAAGGGCGAGCACTCTCTACATTTGAATCCACAATTGTAAAACTGTGTAGGGGATTCTAATAACAGCGTTTCTTTTAATAGCTAATTTCTTATGTGTGGCACTGTAGTCCTTTTAAGGGTTGCCTCCAAACAAAGGAACTGCTTTTTAGCATAAGTAGGGGTTAGGTGCCTTGCTCAGTTATATATACTGGGTACTAGGGGCATAATTTGCAGTCATTACTTATTCCTGTTGCAGGGGATTGTAGCCTCATGTGCGGTGTGCATGTCTAGCATGTCCAGCGTGGTCAGAAGGTCTGAAGAGGTACTTAGCTCTCTAGCTGATCAAGTAGGTTTAATTTATAACTAAATAGTACAGTAGGATATTCAGTCCTCAATCACAAATGGAGGTAACCATGTTAAAGACAAGCATACTCACTCTTCAGTCAGGGGGCTGTTTAGTAGTATGTAATATTTGTAATCACGTGCTACTTAATGTATTTTCGGCATGCTCTGTTTCAACTGATATACGTTGTTCATATTGTTTGGAAATAGAGTTGCTAAAAAGTAAAATTGTATCACTAACCAGGGAATTACAAGCTGTAAAGGAAATCAAAGAACTTGAAAACTTTTTAGATGACATGGTTAGGGATCTTCCCATAACTCATGCCCCAGTAGACACTGTACAGGAAATCAACTCTTCTCAAGCTGCTGTTGTAGGCACTGGAGCTAATATCTATCACTGTGTGAAAAAGTACTTCCACCAGTTGTAACAATTCATAAAGAGATACTGCCCTGTGTAAGTCAAGATTCTCAAGAATTAGAGTCAATTCTTTTCCCAGCTCCCCTGACTCCTATTAAAAGAAGAAGAGACGTCACTTCTGATATTAGTCCTAATGATAATTAGGAAAATGTTCCCAAATGCAAGTACAAAAAGGGAAGGAGTGCAGACTATGTTTGCTCAATGCCTCTAAACCATGACCCTTTAACAAAATCAAAGGAACAGGACTATTTTTCTTCTAATAGATATAATAATTTAATACTGGATGAAACCGAGTTAGAATCACATGAAGAAAATGTGTCAGCCAATTTTCCAACACTTATTATAGGTGACTAAATTGTGAAATACATTAGTTCTTATATTACTAACTCTGAGAGCAACCAGATTTCAGTGCACTGCTTTCCTGGTGCTAAGATTGAAGACATTAGTCTCAAAGTAGATTCACTGATCAATGGTCCATCTAACATAATTATTCACATTGCTGCTAACAATGTGGGTTACTTACATGAGAAAGACATATGTCTCGAATTAATTGAGCTAGGAAAGAAAATCAAGGCCAAAAATTGTAAGGTTTTTATTTCTGGCATTCTTCCTATTCTTAGGGCAAGACTGGAAAAAAAACACCATAGAAAGAATTAATGCTAGATTACATAATTGATGCCTTCTTAATGATCTTATTTTTATTGATCATTGGTCTCAATTTAATAACTCTCCTAGGATGTATGCCTGAGATGGTCTCCATTTGAATAGATTGGGCGCAATCAGTCTCAGTCAGATGTTTCAAACTAAGGTTCCCAATATTACTTTAAACTAGTAGGGGTGGGGGATGCACAATTGAGGGGCTCCCCCTGTTATGTGATGTCAACACCAAACAAATAAAGACTCAGAATTTAAAGATTCTCCTACTGAATGCTCATAGTTTAGGGAACAAAATGGACGAACTAAGTTTAAGAACAGCTAATGAAAAAACAGACATTATAGGTATTACTGAAACCTGGTGGTCTTCAGACCAGATTTGGACAGCATGTATTCCAGGCTACACCCTATTTCATTTAAATAGAGCAAACAAGAAAGGAGGAGGGTTGCATTTTTTGTTTCCTCATCCTTATTAGCTAATGATATTTCTAATAAAATAAAAAAGACTGTTCGCTAACTGAAACTGTTTGGTTGAAAATCAACTTTCAGAACAATAAAAACTTTGTTTTTGGTCTATGTTACAGACCCCCTGACTCAAAATATGAATTACTAAACAAAATTATTTCAGAAATGTCATCAGCTGCTGACATAGGGAACATCCTGTTTATGGGGATCTAAACTTAGGAGACATTGATTGGAAAAACAAATCAGCAAGCTCTAAGATGTCAAAAGAATTTTTGAATATTAGCGAAGAGTTGAATTTAATACAACATGTCACGTTCCCTACTCTGGTTCTAACACCTTGGACATCATACTCTGTAGTGAAACAGTTAACATCACAGAATGCACTGCTTTGGCACCATTAGGGAGCAGCCACCACTGTACTGTTAGTTTTAAACTTCATTGTTTACACTCAGAGTCAGAGAGTGTTACCCAATTATTTGCCTTTCATAAAACAAATTTTCAGAGTCTAAACAATTATTTAGCTGGAATAGACTGGTCTAATAGCTTGCATCAGGATAATATTGATGAATTGTGACAGTCCTTTACTTCCATTATAAAGGATGCTGCAAATAAATTCATTCCAAAAATACGAAAAAAAAAATAATCTTATCTTAATCCTAAATGGTGTAATATCAGTTTACAAAAATGAATGAAGAAAAAAAAAAAATATTACAAGAAATATAGCACAAATAAATGTAGAAGAACCTATGTAAAATTTAAATTGATTCAAAGGAACTGAAAAAAGAGATTAGGAAGGCAAAACTTAATATGGAAAGATCTATTGCAATGCAAGCACAGAAGGGTAACTGCAAAATGTTGTTTGGTTACATTAACTCTAAAAGAAAACTGGAATGAAGGGTAGGTCCTATAACCACCGGTGATACACTTTTATTGCATCCAAAAGAAATGGCCAAGTTCTTTAACTCACATTTCTGCAAAGCATTTAGCTCCAGTACTAATGTAGCTATCCATACTGTTCCTGTTAATCAGACATCTTATAATGTGGATATATCCCCAGATAATATTAAAAATAAGTTAAACGCAGTCAAGAAAGGCTCTTCTGTGGGCCCTGACGATATCTCTGGTAACTTATTATTAATAATGAAAGATCACCTCTTAAAATTCTTTTCGACAAAAGTTTAAATACTGGCACTTTCCCCTCTGAATGGAAAGATGCCAATGTGATTCCTCTGTTTAAAAAGGGGGCAAGAAGCTCACCAGATAATCATCGTCCAATTAGTTTAACTCCTATTATTGGTAAATAGCTTGAGCGTATAATCAAAGATGAACTGTCACCTACAGTGCAAGCTCTAGATCCATCCCAGCATGGATTTGTTAAAGGTCGATCATGTTCAACAGATCTAGTGAGTTTCTATGATTTTGTAAGTGACCAGCTGGATAAAGGCAAATCATGTGACGTCATCCTCCTAGATTTTAAAAAAGCATTTGATTCGGCTCCTCACTGGGCTTTAATTCATAAGCTTCAGCTTTGCAACATTAATCATTTATATATCAGGTGGATTACAAATTGGTTATCTGATAGAAAGCAGAAAGTGATTATCAATGGACATACATCTATTTGGAAAAACGTAGACAGTGGTATTCCACAAGGTTCTGTTCTAGCTCCAATAATCTTTCAGATTTTTATATCTGATCTATCCTATAACATTCAAAGTGGCATCACAAAACATGCGGATGACTGTAAAATTGCTAACATCTGTACGAATTTGGAAGAGTACATGGTCATTCAAGAGGATTTAAGTAGTTCAGAAGCATGGCCAGTAAAATGGAACTTGCTTTTCACTATATCTAAATGTAGCGTTCTACATTTTGGTAAACACAATCCTACATATGTATACCATCTCTATAACTCTCCTCTGTGTGACCCTGAGCAAGACACTTAACTTTCTTGTGCTCCCAGGTCACACCTGTAAACAAGCTTTCAGCTTAGTGTGTCTCTCCTGGTAAAAACACCAACAACAACAACCCCCCCCCAAAAAAAACTTTGGTTTGGTTCACTACCACCATATCACACTCAACTCTATCTATCCTCCCCTTACCCCCCATAGAACAGTCCCACACTCCTCGCTATCCCCTATAGAACCACCTCAGTTGGACAATCCTCCTTCTCTTATCGCTGCCCCAAGCTATGGAATATCCTCCCACCCTCCATCTGAAATGTCCCCTCCCACTCAGCCCTTACTTCCCTCCTACATAACCATGCCTATCCTATTTACTCCTGCCTCAAATTCCCATCACCCATACTTGCTCCAACCCCTAACTTCCACCTCCACCATTTACAGGCTTCCTCCTTTCAACGCATTCAGTCACATATCAGGCCTGTGTAGTACAGTATGGTCTGCATGCCCATTGGTCCATGCAATGGACCAATAGGCATCAGGACCATATAGTACACTGTCATTTGGCAGGTGGCCAGGCAACATGTGGGTGGGTGCTGCCACCCGCTGATGATGGGGGGGTGCTGGGTGGTGGGGTACCTCTGTGGGTGGGTGGGGAGTGGGTACCACTGGACCACCAGGGATCTTAATGATACCTATGCCCATGATCGGGCGATGGGGGGTAACCACTGGACCACCAGGGATCTTAGTTATACTTATGCCCACGATCAGGTGAGGTGGGTGGGTGAAGGATCCACTGGACCACCAGGGGGAAATATGTGCAGCACTGGAGTTCTGGGTGGGTGGGTGGCCACCCATGGCAGGCGGCTGCTGTGTTGCACCCTGCAATACAGCAGCCTGCCTGTGGGTGTCCCTGACTTGTTCCCTGTTTTTACAGGCACAACTGTGCACCTCCCCCATGCAGTGCATTGCAGGGGTGTGCAAGCATGTGTGCCACACATCCGGGGCTGAATATCAGGATGTGCCACATATGCATGGGCACACCTCCTGCATTTGTGCTGCATATATTACCAATGCAACTTGCCCCTTTTAATATTGTGCCAGGGCACATTGGTGGGTTGTGCATGCTGCAACTCTGTTATGCCATGCGCAACCCCTTTGAATATCCAGGCCATTGTGTACACTGTGTTTTCTCTGTTTCCTCTGCCCACTCTACCCAGGATACCTCTGGAAATGAGCTGTTTTGCTCAGTATGCCTCCCTGGTGAAACATTTAAATGAATAAATAAGTAAATAAATAAATAAATTCAGTGGTAATAGTCTTTAGTTATACCACTCACTGTGTACTTATCCAGGTCAGCCTTAATCAGTGCCTTATTTTGAAGCAAACAACCACAGTGGGTAGTGCATTCCAAATGTTAACCATCCTTTAAGTAAAGAAGAATGTTCTTTTCTCTGATCTGAAACATTTCCTCTTAAGTTACCTGCTGTGTCACCTTAAAGATTACTTACAAGCAGTACATTCAAGATTTATTCTCATTATGAGTTCATTGTCCCTCACAATGCCAAATAGTAAAAGGAGATTTTGTCTGATTCTTATCCTCTCCAGATTCAACAAGTTTATATTGACTAGTTTCTCCGGTATGTCATGTCTTCCAAGCCTCATATGAATTTTGTGACCCTTCATTACACTCTGTCAACTCTGGCAATATCATCCCTCAGATATAGTGCCCAGAACAGTGATGCATAATCCAGATAAGGTCTAATGTATGTTTTGTACATGCTCCCCCATATAATCTTATTTCTGCTGATGATTGATCATTTAATGTTGCATAATATTCTATGTGCATACCAACTATTATCTCACGTTGCCTGGTGTGTCTTAAATCTTTATTCACATTCAAACACAGGTCTCTTTCAGCATCCCTGACTTGTATATGCCTGCCGTCAAGACAGTAGGCCACACTTGGCTTCTAAACTCCACATGTAGTACAATATATTTGGCAACATTCTTTCTCATCCCCATGATTTAAGCTATTCTACTAATTTAACCAGACCACTTTGGATCACAGTGATGTTTATCTTACCTGCTTGGCTACCTAATTTGGTGTCATCCACATACATAAATACATAACAAATAAAATATGTTACAATTACATACAAATATAAATAAAATATTATATGTACTCTACTAATTAATGCTATTACAAACTATTTTTCAGTGTTATTGAGTTAGTGCCAAACGGGCCTCACTACTGGCCCTGGTTTAACACAATTATTCATTTGTCACCTAAAGTATTTTTAAAATAATCTCCAAAGTCAGACTTGAGAAATAATCTTAGACTCAATTCATGGGTATTTTTTTTCACTCTTAAAATGTAAAATATCATGTTCCCTGTCTTTAGTCATAACTTCTTTTATAGCAGACATCACTCTAAATTGCAGCCATGAAAATTAAAAACTAAATAAAAGTATAAACTGAGACTTCTGGTGGCAATACTGACTAATAGTGGCATAGTTTGCTAGAGCTCCGCTAAACCCAGGGCAATTAAGATATGATCCTCTGGTTTACCATTGCTAAGCTTCTCTGAAAACACAGGTTGGAAGAAAGCACAATGGATACATGCCATACATTAAAAATGTATTTGGCCACATGCTCCAAGCTCACTAAAAATCTGCAGTCAGAGAGTGCCTGCAGCAGAAGCTGCTCCTTCTTGAGGGGTGGTAATTCCCCAACCTAAACCTAACCAGTGATCCAGATGATGAAGAAGCATTCACAAACATATTAAAAAAGACTATTTTTCTGAATTAAAAAGAATGGGGAGTGTCTTAACTCTGGACTTGAACCTTCAATCAAAATATGTTCCTTTTGATTGGTAGTAAATTATTAATATAACTATAGATTGTGTTCACAGCCAAATATGCAAAAGGCTGTATGATACAATTATGTATAATGTCACCCAGAAGAGATAAAAAACGTTTTATTATAAATATTGTATAATACATTTATTAACTATTACATTGAGGCACTTGTCAGGGATGCCACCTGTCCCCACTATTGCTCACCATTTGTTTATAAATACAAACTGACCACTTCTCAGTGCAGCTAAGCCCCTGCCAGGCATATTTTAAATCAAGGATGGAAATGAGATAGGAAAAGTGTGGCCCACTGGGAATTTAACCCAGACCCCTGGTAATACCGTTCCAGTGCTCTAATCATTAAGCTATGGGCTCACGTGGTCAGCAGGCTTTAGGCTTTCATTAAATCCACACTAATCCCTTTCTCAAGTGTTGCCCAATCCTGCAATTTAGGAACATATCAGAAATGCAAACCAACCACCATTTGTTTAAAACCATTGGCTGCAAGGGTGAGACAGGTTACAAGCATAAATGCATGAAGTGGATTACAGCATGGGGAATGGAACAAAATCTCTCATTTTATGCAGATGACTCTTTATTCTTCTTAAGTGATCCAGAAATATCAGTTCCAATATTGAAAAAAGTGTTAGGGGGATTTGGGGAGATGTCTAGTTAAAAAATACATTTTATTAAATCAGAAGCTCCAAAGTTAAGCGGGGTATGCACCCAGATTTAAAAAGGGGTTTACATTTGCATTGGCTCTACAAAACAGAATCAGGTACTTAAGTATGAAAATAGCAGCTGATACCTCTAGATTGTTTCAGCTAAATTATCTGAAGCTAAAAGGGAAGATCCAAACAGACTTAGCTTGATGCGCAGTGTCTCCATTGTCATACACAGGAGGAGTGGATTTGAAGAAAATGAATGTGCTTCTTAGATACTTGTTTTTATTCCAAACACTGCCCATACCTGCAGTAATCTATAGAGTTATTGGAACCAGTTACAGCAAACACTTCAAAAATTCTTAAGGGGTGAGAAAAGGGCAAGAATTAGCTACAAAACTTTAACTTTGCCACAGTAGGAAGACGGTTTAGCACTACCAGATTGCTGAAATTATTATTTAGCTAGGTGAATGCTCTATATGGGTAAAGCAAAGACAAGACTCTAGACTGCATGACATTGAGGATGCAGGGGCAGGCAATATGCTTTTGTTTGTACTTCTCTTTGCAACCATAACAAATGAGGTCTGGAAGAATATCACAGGAGGTTAACCTGAAAACCTAAATAACTTGGGCCCCCATAGCTCATAAAATGTAATCTGGATTTTTCTCCCCCAAATTTAGATAGTGGATATGTCAGGTGGAAAGAGAGGGCCTTACTTGCTATGCACACATCTTGGAGGGTGGTGGTGTCTTCTTTGACATTCAGAAGAATAAGTTTCATTTGGGTAACCAAGATTTATTTTACTTTCTCCAAGTGAGACATTATATTTTAACCCTAGGCTACAAAGTAAAAAAACACTCAAGAATTTACCAGCTTAGAAGACTTTTATACTGGGTACTGGTATTGAAAATAAATTATGATACATCTCAGGGGCATATCAAGTGATCTAACAGACAACAGGTTAGTACATAAACAGAGTTAAAAACAGATGGGAGGCAGAAGAAGAACTACAGGTGCAGCAGGTGGACTGGGAAAGATGTAGACTGCTAGAAGGGTGAAAAGTTAGTGCCTCCCCAAGATGGAGGGAGTTTTTCTGGAGGGTCCTGATTATATTTCCCAGGACCCCAAGCATAACTAAGTATTTTGGAGTCTTGTTCTTAACCCCATATTGGAGACAACGGGTGGGGGAAGGGTAATCCCACCCAGGTCGCACCGAGAAACGAGTGACTTGTCCCTCAGTGTGCCTTCCCGGTAAAACATTTCAATAAATAAATACATACATACATAAATACATACATGCATACATAAACATACATAAATACACATAAATACGTACATAGATAAATACATACATAGATAAACACATACATACATACATAAATACACACATACATACATACATTAATAAATAAATAACCACTGTCATATTTTTGGGGCCTACAACAAAATACAGCAATCCAGTCCTGTCCATCTTTATTTATAAAATGCCCCCCCCCAATAGCTCTGAGTGCTGTATAGAACAAAAATCTCATACATACATTTGTGTACAAAAGATAAACTATAGACACAATGCAGTGGTAGTAATCGAAGCAGGCAAATACATAAAACTTTGCATCTGGTTAGATATGAAACAGATAGTAAAAAAACAACAGGAAGGTTGTTTCCCTTATTTATATGAATTAGATCAGAGGCTTTCCAGTACCCGTGAGGTTCTTCACTCAGTCTCAGAACCTGTCCCTGATTTATTAGTGGCTATACTGAAAGTCACAGTAAGCCACTGGCTACAAGATATAGTCCCTCGCTAAAGGAATGGTCACAGATAGTTAACATTTCAAGAAATTAAATAAATGCAGTCTCCATCAGTCTATGCTAGTAAAAATTAAATCTCCATATGCGTATTGGATCAATATTGGAATCCATGTAAGTCAAATCTAGATATGATAGAAGTAGACAGCAGACACCGAGCATACTTGATGAATTGTTGACATATTTTAGTACTTGTAATGTTTGTCGAATGTTTATTATGTCTGTCTTGTACTGTATTTATTGTCAGGCATGACTGAAAAAGGGCTGTGCTCAGTCACCTCCTGGCAAAATTAAAAAAAAATGAAAAATGAAAGGAGGGTTAATATTAATATGTAGACAATCTCTGCCATTCATCAGGTGAATCGGAATATTTCTTGAAATTTGTTGTAATCAGATAATATTTAATTGCCCCATAAATCATCTCAGATGTACAGTATGTCTAGAAGTGACAATCAAATTATCAGGTGGTATCGAAGTATAACTGGAAGACGGTTCCATGTCATAACAGTGATCGCAAAACAGCGATCACCGTTACAGCTAATGTACATCATTGAAAAGCAAATCAGTGATGTACACTTATTAGCGACACCACATCCAGCAACTAAAACAGGCATTTAGGTGCTGGACTGTGCCCCCTGCACCTGAAGGCTCCCGCACCCCCCTGATTTTAGATTACCAACTCCAGGGGGGTGCATGTCAGGAAAGGGCAGACAGTCCCAAAAATTAAAAAAATTCAAGTGCAAGCTAAAAAGAAATATGCCCCATCCCAGCCCCTAACTCTGTACCTGCTGCACTGAAGCTAGCCACCCTCTCCACCTCACCATATGGCTAGCTCGGCAGCAGTATGCCACACTGCCCCACACAACCCTCTTCCCTATCCCTCCACTTCCGGTTGCCGTCCTACACTACTGGTAACCCTCTCTCACTCATCCCTACCCTTGCTGTATCTTTCCCTTGCTGCCCTTACAGGGTAGTTCAAATGTCAGGTGCGGCAAATGAGTTGCTATTAATGCAGTTGCTCATTTGCAGTCACCAATATCACTGGATACTGTGGGGGACTACAGAAAGGATCTCTGTAACAAGGTGCACTAGACGTAATTAAATATGTGATATAAGTTTTTAGTGGGCACATTGTTCAACCACGGTTCATGGTTAAACTGGATGTATTCTATATACAAATCAAAGTTCTGTGTTCTGAATAAAGCTGAATTTTCATGAATTGACCTAACCTTGAGTTTTCCAAGTGGAAGTCCTGCACTGAGTTATTTTTTAACAAACCTCTAAAGCAAAATGTCCAGATCAGTAATCTAATCACATGTGAGATTATTTGAGAAAATGTATGAGGTTTGCACAAGTCATTCATTACCTGGAATATTATGCTTTGTTTAAACATTTATATGGACCCTAGGTTCATGGTGCCCAGATTCTCATATTATTATCTGCGCATTGTAAATAACATAACAAACTTTAATTCTGCCTTCTTAGGTACTGCACCCAGTAAACATTAACAACTCTTATTTTTCTCACATACTCACCTTAGTCTTTATACATTTCTGCATGGCCTTTACTTGCTGGCAAAGTAAGCAAAGTCTTATTTAGACACTGAGGCCCCCATATTCAAGCAGTTAGCATGGCACTAACTGGGTTAGTGCTGCAAGGCCCCCGCTACACTGCACAAGCCTGACAGCATGGCCATGCAGAACATACCACTGTGTCTATGCAAATGAGGGACCCCTAATGCACAATGAGTGCAGCTGTGTATTCAGAGGTTTCAGCAATGCTATGCAGCCAACATCGCAGTTCTGTTCAATGACACCGAAACCCTGGCCTTAACATGCCACAATGGCTGCATCACCTTGATCACTCGTTCCATATTGGATAGCCTAAATCCTGGTGTCTATTGGTCTCCCACTCACAATCACCCATTCTGTATTGGATAGCCTTAACCCTGGTGTGTAGTGGTCCCCCAACCCCTCGATCACCCATTCTGTCATTAATAAACATAATTATGGTGTCTAGCTCATTCTCTGAAGGTAGCGGAATCCCCCCTCCCAACCTGACTGCTCTCTGAACCCACTACCCTGCACCATACCAAACCCCAGACTCTGGTCAGTAACAGCAGCAATGGCAACCAGTACAACATTCCACTCACATCCTCAGCCAGTCGCTGTCTGACTGTCAGTGAGTGATTGTAAGTGTCTTGTACTCATCATTGCTTCAGTTATCAACTGAAGTCTGCAGTGAGGGGGTGGGTTGTAGGTCCAGAGGAGAGGGGTTTGCCTACTGGTCAGAGGGTCGGGGTCCACTAGACAGTTAATTTCATGGAAGGCTATCTTTATTTATTTTTTATTTTTATTTATTTAAGATTAGGATTTATACCTTTGAGCCAGGTAGTTCTTTTACAAAGGTTCCAAATCAGTTTAACACAGGACAATACATACTGTATGGTACAGGAAAGTTCATATGGGCAACAAGACAGTAATAAACATAGATCCAGATCACTATCAGTTACAAAGTGCAAGAGGCATATAGCAGCACAATAGGTGCAGTACAAAGTTTGTTAGGTACAGCACATAGCTTAATTAAGAACACTTGAAATACATAAGTTCTAATACAGAATGGGTGATTAGTGAGTGGTTGAAGCACTAGACACCAGGATTAAGGCTATCCAATACAGAACAGGTGATCAGGGGGTGGAGGGACCACTAAACACCAGAGAAGATGACCTATGTTACATGACAGGCAGTAGGGCCATGAAAGCCCTTTATGAGCATGCTAATGGTCCCTTAACTCCATGCATGCCCAATGGGCTCATTAGCATGCTTTAAGTAAGCCCACAGGAGCCTTGGCACTATTCAATTTGACCAGTGCTAGCTCCAGTGGGCTTCTCTGTTGAGCCATATTCAGCTGTGGGCTGTGGTGGTGCAGTACATAGTCTCCTTGCACTAGCTGGTCTCATATTCAGACAGCGCACTAACTGTCTGAATATTGCCCAGCATAAGCCATCGCTAACTCTTGCAGTGCTTCTGGCAGGATAAGCACAAATGGCCGTCTCTTATTGGGGGCCTCAGTATACTATTAATTAATTTGGAAAGTAAAAGTAATGCTTGTTCTTTTCGCTAATCTGTGGTATTTCTAGTTTTCTCTGTAGGGCACAGGTTTATGTTTGTGTATCCCAGAAGTAATCCCTAGACGTCATGGTGAGAGGCTCTAGTGCTCCAAATTGCTGACTGTGCTATTTAAAATCAAATTCTCACTTAATCTCCAGAGGTACCTAATACCCATCCATCATGGGTCTTGCATTTCATAACTGTGGTACCAGTTACCACAGTTATCAGACCGCTAGTGTGCAGAACTGTAGCTTATACTCCTTAACTTAAAAAAAAAAATATGACATAGCCAAACTCTTTAGGTTTGCTGTGAAGCTGACGTTGGAAACACATATGTACCAAGTCTGTAATACTGCAATTTAGTTAGGGTTGCATTGGGAACTGTGGATGGCAGAATGATTTTCAATTAAGTACACTTTTCAAAAATAACAGCTGTTAGATGTTAAACATCATCTATTTGTGCTCATCCCTTACTACTGTGTGGATCTTGAAAAAATGGTTTACTTATAAATTTAAAGCTTGAAAGACTCTTTTGCAATTATAGTTACAATGTTTACTTGATAACATCTTTCCTAATTATTTTTCTCCATGCTTATAGAAATGAGCTACAACAGATTAATTTCTCCAAGCATGGCTAATATGGCTTTTCTTCTTCTTAATGTAACACTACAGTAAAAGCAGAACAATGAGTTTTCTGTCAACAGTGTCCATATGGTCATTTTGGAACACTTACCCCTCCTTGCCAGGTGAGCCCCCTTTGGCTCTCATGGCACACCCAACCTCATCACCCTCCATCTCCAGGATTTATCTGTAGAGGTCACCTGTTCCTCCACAGATTACCCACTGTGGCAGAGCCATTGGGGTTCCCCCAATCCCCCTCAGGATGGCTTTACTCAGTTCAGTGGTCCCTGTGCTCAGTAGGCAGTGTGGGATCTGCAAAGTGCCATAGGGCAGCATCTTGCTGCCAGCAGTGTTTTCTGTATTCTGGTTGCTCCCCGACCCAGGAACAATCCGTGGAGGTGACAGCCAGACATTCACACATTGTAGGACATGCTGACATCTTCCATCAGGGAGTGTCCCCAACCCAGAACTGCTGCTATGGTCACCTAGGTGGCAGTATTGCAGTGGCACAGTCTGCACTCCCTCCCCAGAGGAGGAGGGCATCCATTGGGATGATCAATCCTCCTTCCCTCAGCTGACCCCTGAGTGGCCCAGGCTCGTACAGAACCATGGTCGCCAGCATGATGGAAGGTGAGGCATGACTGTCTCAACCCTCAGCGTCACTAAGCCAGCATATTGGAACACTTAAGTGGGCTGCAAGGAAAGCTCTGTGAGTACTTCACAGAATACCACAGAGAGGAGTATGACCAATGAATCAGGAATCCTTTCATTTTTAAGCCATGTTCTGCAGACAACTTATCACTAAGAGGACAAGAAAGCTTCTTTAACCTGGCTACAGATCCAACACTACAGGCTCTTTTGGACAGTTGCCCCTAGCTAAGTTTTGGTGGTCAGTGGGGTCATGAGCTCCCAGAATTAAAACTTCAAGCACTTACAGTCATGTCTCTTGCATCACCATACCGCTGTGATTCTGGATTCTATGCACTGGCAGCAATAATAACAAAGTATGAGTCTCGGCTCAAGGCTGAAGATGACCTCTACCTATCAACAGTGCAGCCAGGAATCCAGCAGCTGACTACAGAAAAAGAAACAGCCTCACGGCTCCCTTCCATTGACTGATTTTAAAAATGCAGTGCATTTTGTGATGGTTTGAATCATTGACCTTTAATTGCTGTTTTCACAATAGCTGTGATGCACAGTGTTACTAATGATTTTATTATGCTTTGTAAATAAAACACATATTTTACATCACAGTGTTTATTTATTTCATGAATGCACATTAAACTCATTATGTACTGCAAAGTATGTTGCTGTGTCTGACACATAGGGAGGGCCTGCCTTTAGTCTGGCACCATGAGGGAAAACTCAACTTGATATAGCCCGACAACCAGTGATTTACAGTGTTTGTTAAAAAATAAATAAAACCTGGTGTATGACTTCAGCTTAGAAAATACTATGTTGGGTCACTTCATGATTTAATTCATTTTTCATTCTTCATGCTCGTGAGTTAGAGTGATGTCTGCTGTAAAAGAAGCTATGATTAGAGGCAGGAAACATGGGGCAGGATTCACAAAAAAATGCCTTGTGCCATTCAAAAGTGTTTGTAGCACTTTGTCACTGCCCAGGTGGTAAAAAATGCTATACACAGATGGACAACAAAGGGTGCTATCTGACTATACATAGGGGTAAGTAGAGGCAGCGGTAACCCCATTATTGCTACCTCTATCCCCACTAGCGCTGCCCTGACCTGCATTCCCTGAAATGACCCCATAAAGAATAGTGCTGGTGCGCTATTTGATATTCAGAAAAGCAGCCATGTAAATGAGCCCATTGGGCATGTAAGGCGCTAGCTGGCCATTTGCATGCCCATTATGGGCTCATTTTCATGGGCTGTGGGTGTCCTAGTGCTGCCCCCTCCAGCCCCTGTCTGATGCAGCTATAGTCACTGGTGGTTTAGTGGTGCCTCCCCTGTCCACAATCACCATTCCCGTATAAAACAAAATAACTACCCTTGTAGTCTAGTGGTCTCTCCCCTTCCCCATTCTCCAATCACCATCCCATAGGTTTACAAAATGTTTCCCTGGCAGTTGGGTGGTTCTCTCCCCCATCCCATTCTCTGATCACCTTCCCATAGATTTAAAATGTGTTCCCCAGGCAGTCTAGTTGCTCCCTCCCCTCACCCCATTCTCCAATCACCGTCCTGGCATTTATAAAAGTTTCCCTGGCAGTTTAGTGGCTCCTCACCCCTCTCTGATCCCTGAGTGCCATGCCTGTATCATAATAAAAAAACCTCTGGTAGTCCAGTGGTCCCCCCACCCTATCCCCAATCCCTCCCTGGCATAAGGTGTAACATTACCCTGGTAGTCAAGTGGTCCCCCGTCCCACCCATCCATTATCTGCTCAAATATGGCACTGTATAGTTTTCCTGGTGTCGAGTGGACCACTCACCCACCATGTGAGGGATTGCCCACCTCCCTCTCCCCATACCTGATCTGACAGTGACCAGCTGATCGCTTCTCTCACCTCATGGCTGAGTTGCTGGCCCTAGGCTCTTAGTGAGCATGTACTGTCTACAGTACACACTCATTGACAGTGAGCTGTCAATCACTGTCAATGAGCATGTGCTGTGCAGTACGCACTCTTTGAGAGCTCAGTTGGTGGCCAGCCTGGAGGTGAGAGAAGGGCTGTGCTGGTCATTGGCCGGGGTTGGGTTGGAGGGAGCAGGGTGGTGGGCAATCCCTACAGGGTGGGTGGGTGGTGGTCGCCTAGACACCAGGAAAGCCATACAGTGCCCTGTATGGGCAGATCAGGGATGGGTTGGGGGACTGCTAGATCACCAGGTAAATGTTACACCTTATGGCGGGAGGATCGGGGTAGGGTGGGGGACCACTGGACTACCAGGGGATATTTATTATGCTACTGGCAAGACACTCAGGGATTGGTGGAGGGAACTAGACTGCCAGGGAAACTTTTTAAACTGTCAGTACAGCGAATGGAGAATGGGAGGGAGGAGAGGACCACAGAATGCCAGGGGCATTTTTTATACTAGTCAGGACTACAGTAGGGAATGGCGAGGAGGAGCGATCCACTAGACTGCCAGGAAACTTTTTAAACCTACAGGATGGCAATCAGAGAATGGGAGGGGGCCCACTTTATCACTACTGAAATTTTTATTTATTCCTCCAGAATGGGGATTTGCATTGGGGATGGGGAGAGACCACTACACCACCAATGACATTTTCATATTATTATGACATGGTCAGGGCTCAGCAGTACCTCCAGCAGCCACAAGGATTGAGCAGAATACTGCCAGGTCTCTGCTGGCAGTATTTTTTCCTCACTAGGCTACCCCTCAAATGGCCCTTGCATGGAGAAAATCTTTGGTGAATAGGACTGCACCCATAAGCAGGTTCCCTCCCTCTCATTTGCATTGTGGCCCCCTCAAAACTTCACCCTGTCACAAACACAGTTTGCTGAGCAAACTGGGCTTTTGTAAAAACCACATTGGGGCAAAACCCAGTTTGTACAGTGGGGCAAAGTTTTGTGAATCTAGCACATGATCTTTTATGTTTTAAGAGGGCAACAAATAACACTCGGGATGTGAGTCTAAGATTATTTCTCATGTTTGTCTTTGGAGAGTATTTAAAATTCCTTTATGTTATGAATTTATAATCAATCTAAACTAGGGTTAGTATAATAATACAGTCAAGAGGGCTAAGATTTTAATGTCTATAAAATGATGGATTTAATTAATTTAGAAAAAAGTCACCTAAGAAAATTGGAACATGTGGAACATAAGACACTACTGTCGTATTTGGCTTTGCTCATGTGATTTCATCTTACTTTCAAATGAGAAACATCAGGAGTGATAATCCTAATCCCCAAAAATTCACCAATACAAAGTCAGGGAATTTATGTGGACCCCATGGGCAAATGGTAATCCTACAGGTTAAGCTCTAAGGATATTTTAATATTTTATTTATCTTGCATGACTGCCCTCTCTTTCCACTCCTTCAGACCTGCTCAACTCCTCTTAGATCACTCCACGGAGTCTGCCCTAGAGTGCCAGGCTTACTCCATTATCCTCTTCCTCACTCCTCTCTTAGGAGTGTGCACAATGAGGTCTGTCCATGGGTAGGTGATCGGAGGCTCAGATAAGTCATCATCTTGGACTGAAAGTTTTTTTTTCCATTTGTCTCCCTTGATCCCTCCTCCTCTGAGGGCATAGGCACGGAGGATGAGTGTCCAGAC
The DNA here is from genome assembly GCA_016271365.2 of Neoceratodus forsteri. Classification (NCBI taxonomy): domain Eukaryota; kingdom Metazoa; phylum Chordata; order Ceratodontiformes; family Ceratodontidae; genus Neoceratodus; species Neoceratodus forsteri. The sequence goes on along the minus strand of CM028130.1, from coordinate 272,161,241 downwards.
AGATGGCATGCTGATGCACATCACTGTCAAGTGCCCATGATGTCCTCCCCCTCCCCGACTCTGCAGAGCTGCCTGTGCCCCAATGTCCATGCTTCCACAGGCATAGGTGCATCGGGTACTTGAAGGCACCCCAGGAACCCACCCCAGGAGGAGGAGAGCATCCATTGGGACACTCGATCCTCCTCCCCCCTCCAACCCCTGGCGGCCTGAGTCCATTCCCACACCCAGGTTGCCGGCATGAAGTGAGGTATGGCTTCCAGCCCCTCAACCCTCAGCACCACAGGGATGACTCTAAGGATTTTTATAGTGGTTTGATGCAGACGCAAATGCATGCTGCACCTGTGTCTCTTATTTCCCACTTGCATCCAGGCAACCTTGCTACTGTTTTCAGCAGTTGCATTCATTTACAATACAAAGTCACAACTTGCACCAGAAAATGAATGCAGTTGTGAGTTGCACCCATAGTGATCACAGCTGCATTCAGTTGAGCTGTAATTGCACCTGTTTTTGGACGTGACCTTAGGATGCTATTAGGCCTTCTAATAGCTGGCCTAACAGGTCTGGATGCATTCCTGCTTTGAAAACAGCAGACACATCTTGGGCAGACCCTTTTGAAAATCCTGATCTCAATACAAGTTTGTTAATTCCTAGTTGCCTCTGCACTCTGATGATTCTGATCTCCATCTTCTCTTTCAGGGTATGCTAGTTATGGGCAGAGGTTACCATCTCATTTTTCATCCAAATGTGGACACTACTAACCTACAAAAATGACAAATTTCGGAAATGACAGCAGTCCAGTGGTTCTGTAGAGCTCAACTACAACACCTGGGCTGGAAAGATGTATGGAGGACTTTTTATTCTTCAAAAAAAGATTACACTCATTATTCTCCCCCTCACAATGGCTACACTAGAATATACTTTTTCACATCACAAAGGAACATTTTCAAAAGCCATGGACTGCAAGATATAGCCTATTACTCTGATTATGCACCCAATCTTTCGCTTGGTATTGTAAAGTGCATAATGCACATCGACTGGAAATTCAGTACTATCTTCCTTAATTATCCCACAGTCCAGTCATTCTGTAGAGCTCAGCTGCATTACCTGGGTTGGAAAGATGTATGGAGGGCTCTTTATCCTTCAAAAAGGATTACACTCATTATTCTCCCCCTCACAATGGCAACACTAAAATAGACCTTTTCACATCACAAAGGAACATTTTCAAAAGCCATGGACTGCAAGATATAGCCTGTTACTCAAATTATGCACCCAATCTTTCGCTTGGTATTGTGAAAGTGCATAATGGCACATCGACTGGAAATTCAGTACTATATTCCTTAATTATCCCACATTTAAACAAATGGTAAAAGACAAGATAAATCTTATCCTAGAGCAGAACTTGGAGATAATGTACCTAGCTCACATATTATTTGGGACACAATCAAAGCTGTCCTTCAGGGAGTGTTAATAGAATACTCGAAGCTAAGAAAGGACTTGGATGCAAGCTATCAGAATTTGTTGATCAGCTCTCAGAGTAAACAGATCACTATACAAAAGTTACAACACTAAGAAACCACATTTAGGCAGCGTCAAACAGGAGATACAAGAATTTTAAATTTTAAGACAGGAGTTGACACTTTCTTGTTTGTGTTGGAAGTATTGCATGGGGAGAGCTGAGATTGCAAAACTTCTGCCTTCTAACTTCTTCATCAGATGGTTCAGGTTGTTGTCACAGAATTCAAGGTTCCTTGAATAAAATAATCCATACTAAAGTGGATCAAATGACTAGTAGAAATCCACAGAGATTTCAATTGTTGGGAAACAAAGCCCATGGAAAAATATCATCATATCTGAAATCCTAACAGTCCCTAGGGTGACCCAATACAAGCACTCCTTAATTGGAAGATTTAACAAATGGTTAAAGGAATGACTCAAATGTGAAAATGTTTACTTCTTGTGAAACTGGGGTTGTTTTGTAGGGGAACATATATCATTGACTAGAACTGGTCTACATATACAGTAAATCTCTCCCCTCCCCAGGGGTGCTATTTTCTTATACTTGGGTATGATATAATTGCCTTACCATATTAACTGCTTTTCCTCCCCACCTATTCTTGGCCTCCCAATGAATAAGTTCCAATACTACACTACCAAATTACTTCTACCCCCCCGCCCATTATCAGTGCATTCTGTTTGTCCTAGTTCCCACAATGTTTGTATTGCATACATCAGCTTCATTATCAGAATGCAACCTGTAATTCATCCACCTGTGTTAAATCAGTGTTATACCACGCATTGTGGAACCTTGTATGTATGTATGTATGTATGTATATTCAGCCTCTATCATTTAATGCTCATCTCATGTATATATTGTTATTACCTATCTGTATTGTACATTGCTTGTCTATATGTATTGGGACCTCCTTGTGAATGAGCTTGCTCAATGGAGTTTTCCTGCAATAAACTTGAACTTGAACTTGAAATCAAACAGGAGAAGGACTTTTAGGACAGAAAATATCTGAAGCATTGGATAGAAATGTAAACTAATAAGGCAGGGGAAATTGGGAGAGACTGTAAAGCACAGCACTGTAGTTCTGGAAAAAAACAAAAAGAGGCCAATAGAAAATTGTTCTTAATGCTTAAGTAATAGTATTACCAGGATGAAACATAACATGAGCAGTAAGACCCAAAATAAATGCAACTTATAGATGGGAACACTTGTTAATGTCAAAAGTCTGATTAACAAAATGGAGGAACTATAAATAACAAGTAAATCTAAGAATCCAGTATATCTGGGATAACAGAGACATGCTGGTATGAAAAAGCATCCTGGAACACCAGTATTGAGAGTTATAATCTTTTTAGAAGACATTGGGAGGGTAAGAGGGGTAGAGGACGTGTGAGGTACTGTATTTAAAAGCAATATCAATATAGTAGATATCACTGCACAAATAAAAACTACAACGAATAGTACTGAAACTATGTGGATACATATGACCTATAAGAAAAATGAGGAACTGGTAATAGGACTTTGCTACACACATCTGGACTTAGCTAAAACTTTCTCACTAGCTATTTTTGGAGATATTAGTACAGCCACAGAAATGGAAAGCACTTAAATGCTAAAAGATTTTAGTTTCCCAGACATAATCTGGACAGGTCCAGAAGGATTAAAAAAATCTGTAAACATTATAACAAGGTTAACACAGTCCAGCTTATAGTAGAAAATCAGTTTCCTGACTAAAGGAGAGAATATTTTGGATCTGGTTTAGCACATATGACATTTCCATGGTAGAGTGTAAAATAACTGTACCTTTAATGAACAGCGACCATGTGATGATAAATTTTAAGACAGAGCACATAAGGAGAATAAATGGCACCACAGAAATACTCCTATATCATAAAGCAAAGTCATACTTAAGAAGTGATGCAGTGTGATTTGGAATAATATCTTGGGGATAAATTACCAGAACAAGCATAGCAGACATTTAAGGAATCATTCTTCATTCTGGATATTTGTGTTATAAATATTGCAAAACAAAACAAAATATACATATAACAACAAAGGACACAGATCAGTGTGGTTACTCAAAATTAAAACACATAGGCAGAAAGGGTACAGAGACTTGGAATGTATATAAACATAAGTTGAAGGGATGACTCACTAATTAGAAGCTGAAATGAAAAATGGAGTTAAGATTAGCAACTGCAGCAAATAAGTCTAACATCAAAACTTTTATTGATACACTGTATAAACTCCTTTAAAAAACAGGAAATTCAATAGGCCCACCCCAAACTGGTCCAGAGACTATACATTCTCCAAAGGAAATTGCAGAAGAATTTAATAACTGCTTCTGTTTGGTTTTCTCCAATGCTAATAATGCAGTACTTATCTCTAATAAGGCCTTAGAAAAAAACACCATGAGACATTCCAAAAAAACAGAAGCTTAAATTGAGGAAAAAAACCTAAGGCAATGCTCATATCCGGGAGCAGATACTATCTCGAGTAAAATGCTTAAGCTGATGGGGAAAGACTTAGTAATAATATTTAATAAATCCTAACAGAAGGTCCAGTCCCAGATGATAGGAGAACAGCTAATACTCTTATATTCAAAAGTGCACACTCAGATACTGCAAAATATAGGCTGATCAGCCTTACCTGGGTCCTAGGAACAATTCTGGAAAGCATAATTAAGGACCTCCTATTTGATCATATAGAAGTTCATGGTATCATAGATTATCACCAGATGGATTTGTTAAAGATCCACCCAATGGGGGACTAAATCATTTGGGCAAAGCTAGGTCTCAACAGAATCTCACAATTTTTGCAAGGGAAGGGGATAGTAGACTTTGACACATCACGGGAGATATTTTGTTCCACAACAACACTTCTATCGCTATCTCCAAGTGTGTCACTATGTAATGGAATACCTCCAATTGTACAGAGGATATCCAGGAATCTAATTTCTCTGATTTGATACAGCAAACAATCTTGAAAGCTTTACCTAAACACTATAGAATTACTGTTTTGGTCATTTTAGGCAACAATTTTTTTTCATTTGCTCCAGATCTACTATTCTCGTTACACAACTGATAGCTCCTAACAACCTTGGTAATGCAAACATTTTAATATCTATTGCAGCTATCGATGATGAACTCAGGCTCATGTTTCTCCACTAGCAACTTTATTTTGCACTCTTTCTGGAGTCTGCACCTGCACTTTGACATAAGCACCTTGTCCAAGTTAAGCAGCTATACAAATGGACCCTTACCTTCTACTAATTAATTATTGCTAATAGCACAGTATTGTTATTATCATATGGGAATCACAGATGTCCTATTTTTTAGCAGAGTAAATTGTAGCAGGATGGGTGGTATATCACCCTAACACTACTGTTGGTAGTAGTCAGTCTGTGACTCACATCATATTGATGTGCACAGCTTTGACACTTGACCTCCCCCACATTGCTCTGGTCTAACTGCGTCATTTGAAATTTTTTAAGATATATATCTGACAAAGCACGGATCTGGGTAAACCAAGAGGACAGGGAGGTACTGTATATCCCAGTGGAAAATTAATTGGTGCCCCAACCCTAGCTGATTAGCTCTTTGCACTTTGTATCATTTCCTTTTTTGTTTGCGATCTCTAAGTGGCATCATAAACTGAGTAGCATTCTGTTTGAAATAATCTACTACATGCTTAACAATACAATACAGTGCTATAAGATGTTCTGCATCATATTTCTATAGACTATTCATATTTGGAGCATTTGCCATTATCGTTTGCCGCTGAACAAATGATTGATTTACACACATGATCCTCAGTTTCTGCTCACAAAAGCTATGTACAAATTGTTTCAAGGATTTTAAGGTGCAAAATACAGTGGCAGGGAATACTGATACAAAAACAATGCTCCACCTCAAGGAGTTTTTGTGTGGCAAATCTATTTGCACTCTGTTAAGAAAACAAAAAAAAAGTCTGTAGACTTGAATTTTTTTTTTTTTTTACCAAATCTTTACTTATTACACAGACAAAAGAACACATTTTAGTAACTTCATTCCATCCGTCTCAACAGCAAACTATGTTTTTATGGCTTAATTGCCTATTCCACAGCTGCAGACACTGCTGAGTATCTTAATCATAGTATTCCAGACAACAAGAACATCCATTCTAGGATTGCAGAGCAAAGGTGGACTCACACGTGTGTGCATGTATGTGTCATAGCTGATGTTTCAGCATCTAAATCACACCTCAACAGAGCTAACATTGCTTCTCCATTGTACTGCTTTTATAGTGAAATGGTTGCCATGGTAACAAGACAACATAGCATATTGCCAACTCACATCTGGTTCTGTAAGAAATATCATGTTAAAGTAAGTCACTTCAAACTATTCATACAATTAGTTAATAATTCCAAAAAACCACCACCACTATGCAAGTGCATTAAACACATAAAAAGGAAAAAATGTACAATAAAAAAAGTGATATACGTGAAAGTTAAAACCATTTTTGAAATCAATTACACTTCCTTTTTACACTCACCATGCATGCACACACAGCAAACATTTTGTTAGGAGAGTAGCTTTGGAGGGGTGTGACAGTGGCACTCCAGTGTAGAATGGTCTGCAAGGGGCTTGTCAGTGTCACACCAATCATCAGCCAGGCTGATCATGATAGTGTTGTGACTTGTTGGTGGGAACTCTTTGTATTTCAAAGGAAAGAGATGACCTGATTATTGTTCAGCTCTTTCCTTTGATCTACCTCACTCCAGCAAGCACTGCTGATCTGTCATGATCAGCCTGCTGAGGAATTACATCCTGTCCATCGATGTCTGTTGCTGCCCTCCTTATTGTCCCCACCTGACCTTCCCAATCAGCACCCTCCACCCCCCACAAACATAACACTGACACTGGGGGTGTCCAATCCCAATGTTGCCACCTGAAATAAGGAAAACCATCCCTCATTTTTTTAAATACACCCAGCAAAGGAAAGCTGCTCATTGATGTCTGTTGCAGCCGCCGCCATAACTGCCTCCCTAAGCCCAAGCCATGTTAATATTCTGGCATGGGATGCCCCAGTCCCCCATGCTGGCTACTACTCCCCACCCTGCCAATTTTAGTTATGCAGCACCCAGGAGCCCACCCCTGGTGCTGCCAAGCATAACTCTAACACTGGGGGTGCCCAATCCCCCAGTGTCACCACTGAAATAAAGAAAACTGTCCCTCATAGCTTATTTTTTTAAATACACGCCATAAAAAGAAAAACATCTATCAATGTCTGTTGTTGCCCCGCCATAACTGTCCCACCCCCAAGCCCAACACATGTTAATCTTCTGGCACAGGGGTGCCCAATCCCCCGTGCTGGCTTCTACCACCCAATGTGAAAAGAAAGGTTTATCAACACTCCAAAGCCAGATAAAGAATGTTCTGATACCAGGTACGTGGAAAATGGATATTTATTGTGGGAACACAATCAGCTCATCTCAGCACTTCAGCCCAGCTTGAGGGCCTTCATCAGGGTGTGTGTCTTGGTTTATTTATTTTATTTATTTATTGAATTTTTTTGATGCGGTAGAATCACTGAGACTAAAAGTCCCTTTTTCAGGGGTGACCTGGGGCAGGAGAGATATAGATGGTAACCAACTGAAATTGAACCAGGTTAAGCTGTTGGTGATATTTTTTAGTGAATGGGGACACCGGGGAAATGCCCTGATGTTCACACCTTTATGTATACACTTGTGGTGCAAAATGACATTTCAGTCATTGTTTTATAAATGGCACCTATCATGCTCAGAAGGAGTGGTCATAAAAAGATTATGTTGAAAAATGTGGAGTAAAAATGTGAAAAAACAGCTAAGTTATGAGGAAATCAATTGTTCAACATTTACTCATAACTTTGTTTTTTGCAGATTTTGGCCTGTAATGTTCAACATATCCCTTGTGTTACCCCACCTCCTGAACATGGCAGGTGTCATTTTTCAAATCCACTCCAAAACTTGTTTCCACAGTTGCACAGCAAAATCATCTGTCTTGGTCATAACGTCAGGTCATAAAAAGACTATTGGACATTTCGGTTCAAAATGTGGGAGCCCACTTTAAAGTAGAATATTGCCTGTAAGCTGCTCTGTGCTGGGTAATTACAATCTTTTATTTATTTTTTTATTTACTATGCTTTTTGCCCCAACGTCAGGAATTTCTGACCAGTCACGGTCCACTCCCTTATGGCCGAAACTCCCCAGTTACCCCATTAGCTTGCCCCCCAGGGCGGGGCCGCAGCACCGGCCAAGGCGCTGCGGACACTGCTCCAGTCCGGGGAGCTGGCTGGGAGCTGATGAAGAAGCAGTGATGTGGGCATCATGGAGATGCTGGTGATGGTGTTTTTTCCCCCTATAGGCTTGGGGGCAGGGATGTGCAATGATGACCTGCATCCGCCCTGCCCCCCCAGACGTCCAGATGCCAGCTGCTTGTGGTGCCCCCAGTCTCTGTCAGGGGTCCCTCTATGCACTGGACATTCTCCCTGCCTTCCCCTCCCAGAGAAGGAGAGCAGGCCATGTGATGCTCCATCCTTCTCCCCCTGCCGGCCTTCTGATGACCCGGGTCCGTCCCGAACCGGGTCACTGGTCTCATAGCGGAAATCCAACTGCTGCGCGACGGGCGGCTTAGGTATTACTATCTAATAATGTGTCAAAGCAGGACACCACTGAAAATGAGATGTTGCATCTTATCTGCTCTATCCTGGGTAAATATATAGTAAAAATGTGTACAAGCAAGACCCAGATACCAGCGGTGAACATTCGGCATTGATATGCATGTTTTTGGTAGTTGTGCTCAAGCTTTAAGTTGTATTAGAAAGCTTTTTTTGTTTTTGAGGCTCTGCTATGCATTTGGTACTTTAAATTCAAATAGAAGTATGGCTCTGGAAGATTTAATCATACCGCCACAGAACATGGAGGTTTTAACATAAATGCAAAGTATGTGGGTGCAGAATATTTGTGTGTAAAATCATAAAAGAGCCTCATAAACACAAACCATTCTAATGCAACTTTAAAGCTTGAGCTCAACTACTAAAGCAAACATTGTCAATGCCAAATGATTCTTGCTGGCATTAACATGGAAGTGCATGAGTGAGACAGAGCAGAATAGGAATTGCAGTGGAGTATTGAACTGGCCAAACCTCACCCCACCCTCACCCTGCAGAGATAGACGGGCATTGGAGGTGTGCCTTTGGTCATCACCCATAGCGCTCATGCTATGTCATCTCACCCTACCCTGCAGACACCAAGTATTGAGGTGTGACTTGGGGTGTTCAGGCTTCCTCACTCCATTCCATAAGATAATACACACTGAAATGGGTGCAGTATAGGAAAATGGGGTGAACTTTGGGGCCGAAGAGTCCAAGGTACACCTTGATGCCTGTCACTGGCTGCAGGATGGGGGTGGGGGTGGAATGGCATGAGCATTACTGTCGACAATCCCAAGCCACACCCCTGACGCCTATAAGTCCCTACTGGGTAATGCGTTATGGTCGAAAACCCTAATGCCCTGGATATTTCTTGGTATTTTCGCTCCAAGTTTTCAACATGGGATTTCTGTGACACCACTGCATGAACAATGACACTATCAGTTCATTAGCCAAAGGTGATTTTGCACAGTGGCTGTGCCATTTAGTGCCACAGGTGCAAAACACATTTTCAAACAGGATGTGAAAATGACAGCTGTACTGTTCATGAGGAGGTGTAAAAATGGCAATGTTGAAAATCTGGAGTGAAAATATAAAAATTGGTGACGTCAGAAAGTGCATAGAAACTGCACAATGCACACCTGTAATGCAATTATTTTGGGATTTTTACACTAGATTTTCAACATAGGCATTTTGAAACCTCCATTCATGAATAGTGGCACCATGATTTTCTTGATCTGTCCAACATTGATGTTGCACAGTGACCATGCCCATTGTGTGCCACAGGTGTGAAAGCAGGTTTGGGCAGCATGTAAAAATTACAGCTGTACCGTTCATAAGGCAGTGTGCAAAATTACAATGCTGAAAATCTGGAATAAAAATATAAAAAAATCGATGAAGTTACAAGCGTGTGTAGAAACTGAGCAATGCACTCTGGTAACGCAGTCATTTTTTGGAATTTTTTCACCAGATTTGCAACATGGGCCTTTTGGGACCTCTCCTTATGAACACTGTTACTGTGATTTTCTTAATCTGTCCCGAACATTGATTTCTCACAGTGACTGCGCCATTGTGTGTCAGATGTACGAAAACAAATTTTGGGCAGGATGTGAAAAATGACAGCTGTACTGTTCAAAAGGAGGTGTGGAAAAATGGCAGTGTTGAAAATCTGGAGTGGAATTTATAGATTCTCAAAGTTATGAGCATGCATGGGAACTGTACAACGCATGCTCATAACACAGTCATTTTGAATTTTTCACCAAATTTGCAACATAGGCTTTCATTAATCAATCCCATAAGGTGATTCCATTCAATGACTATGAAATCACCTTTTGGGACTGAATAATTAAATCACAGTGACTGGGTTCATGAGGTGGGGTCCCAAGAACACCAATTTGAAAATTTGGAGCCAAAAGTCACAAAAATGGCCAAGATATCCACCTAAGTTGAACCCCCTCCCCATTTATGCCATTATACAGCTTACTGGCATTTTTTCAGTTCACGGTCGTCTTTGAAGACTGCAGATGTGTTCCCGCTCCACCGAAGATCATTGTGTCAGGCTCCAGAGGTAAGTATGGGGTGAGGGGGGTGCGGGAGGTGGGGTGCTACAGAGGGTGGGTGCGGGTTGGGTCGGGGGCATCGCAGACAACGAGGGACCATTTTCTTGTTTCAGGTAGTAAAAACAAAACACTGGACATCGCAGGACCATTTTCTTTATTACAGGGTGAATTCTGACAAATGTTGGAAACACTGGGGTAGGCTCCCAGTGTGCCACCTGTGTTTTGGGGGAGGGGGAACTGAGGCCAACGGGTATTGGGCCCCCCATCAGCAAGGAAAGCATGCCTGTGTTTGGGGGAGGCATGATGCTGAGGGGCATTGGGAACCCCTCTCGGCAGACAAATTCCAACAAGGGGACATTAAACCAATGGAGATTGGGCTCCCCTGTCAGCAAATGAACTGGGGAGGGGCATACCAACAGTGGGATTGGGCACCCCTGATGCTGGCAAAGTCACGAGTGTGTGCACACCCATAATGTAATTAGTTTGGGGATTGTTTACAGCAGATTGTCAACACAGGCATTTTGGGACCTCCGCTCATGAACAGTGTCACTGTGATTTTCTTAATGTGTTCCAAACACTGATTTCCCACAGTGACCATGCATTTCTGCGCCGGAAGTGCGAAAACACATTTCAGCCAGGGTGTGAAAAATGACAGCTGTACTGTTCATAAGGAGGTGTGCAAATATGCCAGTGTAGAAAATCTGGACTGAAAATATTGCAAATTTGTGAACTTACAACAGTGCGTGGAAACTGTGCAATGCACACTCGTAACACAGTCAGTTTACGGACTTTTGTCACCAAATTTTCAGCATAGCCATTTTAAGACATCTGCTCATGAACAGTGTCACTATGATTTTCTTAATCTGTCCTGAACATTGATTTTGTACACCGGCCGCGCCATTGTGCACTACTTGCTCAAAAACACATTTTGGGTGAGATGTGAAAAATGACAGCTATACTGTTCATAAGGAAGTGTGGTAAAATGGCAATGTTGAAAATCTGGAGTCAAAATATGAAAACTTTGTGACGTTACAAGCTTACGTAGGAACTGCGCAATGCAAGTGCTTAAAACAATCATTTTTGGGAACTTTTTCACCAAAATTTCAACATAGGGTTTTGGGGGCCTACCCCTCATGAACTGTGATGTTGTTGTTTTGTTACTTGGTCCCAAAAGGTGGTTCCGTGCAGTGACCGCTGAAATCACTTTTCGGACCGAATAACAAAATGACAGTGCCAGAATCATGAGATGGGGTCCCAAGAACTCCATGTTGAAAATTTGTGAAACAAATTCCCAAAATGTCTGAGATATGCATCAAAGTTGAAAAAACCCTATTTATTCTATTATACAGACTACTGGCATTTCCTCAGTTGCAGTCAGCTTTGAAGAGTGCAGACGTTCCAGTCCACGAAGATCATCACGCCAGACTCTGGAGGTAAATATGGGGTGAAGGGGTGTGGGGAGGCAGGGTGCACAGAAGGTGGGCATGGGTGGGTGGAGGGTCAAGACAGTCAGCTAGGCACTGTCTTTTTCTTACAGGTCATTTTATTTTTAAGACAATGCGGGACTTGTGCCACGCTGGGTGGGCTCAGCATGGCAGCTGGAAGGTGGTTTGGGGGCAATGGAGCCGATGGAGGATTGGGGCACCCCGTCAGCCATACAGATGTTTGCCATGCTGGGGTGGGCTCCCAGTGGTATCGGGAATCGGGATTTTTGTGTGTGTGGGGAGATTCAGTGGAGCTAATGGGGATTGGGCACCTCTGTCACCATACAGACTTTGCCACGCTGGAGTAGGCTCCCAGCGTGGCACCTAAATCTGTTTGGGGGCAGCGGAGCCGACAGGGATTGAGCACCCTGCTGGCCACACAGTGTGTGTAGGGGACTTGAGACTACATAAGCACACTGGGGGTGGGCCCTCAGCATGCTACTTAGGGTGTGTGTGTGGGGGTGCAAATTGTCTATGACAGTTTAGGATGCAGTGAGCACTGACATGTGGTGGCAATTTGTCGTTGGATGGTCGGCAGTATGAAACTGCCCACATGAGCCGCTGAGTTTTCCTTTCAACTGTATGCCTCTGCATCTGAATGGCTGTCATAGACAGCTCAGACATTCATTGATGCGGTGCAGCCGTGCCTGCAAAGGGAGCAGAGCATTGGAAGTGGGGAGGCACACTCACAAACTTCAGTATGATGGCACTAAGTTTCTTGCACATGCGTGCAAGCAAACATAAAAGGAGGCATAGTTGATTTCATTGTCCATTTCACTATCCACTCCTGTTCTCCTCCCAGCTACTACCACCCTGTGTAACCACTATATCCTTCACTCTGTTGCAGCAAATGCCTGAAACCATTTATGATTTTGGCACCACCACCTCAGCTGGCAAACTGTTCCATAATTCCACCATCCTTTCTGTAAAATAAAACTTTCTTATATCCTCTTTAACCTCCCTCCTTGAACTGTTTCTCATACTAAAATAGTTCCTAACATTTCACCTTGCTTATTCCTTTCAGGAACTTGAAGGTCTTTGTCATATCTCTCCTCTCCTCTGTTGCCTGGTCTCCAGTAAGTACATGTTCAGTGCCTTGAGCTGATCCTTGTATGATCCGTTCTGTTGGCCCAGAATAATTCTTGTCACCCTTTGTTGCACCATCTTTAGTCTGTCCTTATCTTTCCTGAGATGAGTGGCTGATTCTCAAAGCTCCTGGGGCGGTGCAAGGGACTTGCCTTCCAATGATTGGTGCAAAGTGCCCCTTGCATCAAATGATGTCCCAGGAGCGATTCAGAAAGGCTGCCTGGGCCTATTGCATGCAGCCTGCAGCTAACAGGGCTTGTGCTGCTCTTGCACCACACACTGTACTGTGGCATGGTCCAAGGGACTTGCAGCAGATGCAGGCTGCCAATCCCCCGGAATCAGGATTCACAAAACTCCCCTGGTGGTGAAATTTCTAAGCACCATTAGACATGCCAGAGTGGTCTAAGGATACTTAGAAATTTCACCACCGGGAGTGTTGACCTGGTAGTGGTAATGTGCCACAGTCCCCTTCCCTGCTGTCCCCATGAAAAAGGGTGTCAAATACCTCCCTCATGGTATAGTAGACTCCCAGTCCCCGAGTACCCCCATATAAATAAATATTGCCAAGTTCCCTCCCTGGTGGACTAGTGGATCCCACCTCCCCAATGTCCCCATGAAGTATGTATTAATCATCAGACCCTGGTGGTCTAGTGGACCACCCTTCCTGATCCCTGATGTCCCATGATGTATTACCCTATGAAAAATCCCTGCTGATCTAGCGGCCCCTCCCTTCAAAGCCCCAATCCCCCGTTATGCCATAGTATTTAATAGTTGGTGGTGTAGTGTCCTCCCACCCCACCCTGGTTGGCAGTGTCCCCCCACCCCACTTCCCCCATCCCCAGAGTGGGCCAGTGATTGGCACAGCCCACTGCTCACCACCACGGCCAGCCACTAACTGAGCTGTGAAGGAGCATGCACTGTATACAGTATGCGCTCAGTGACAGCTGTCAATCACCAAACTCATACTGTATACAGTATGTGCTCCTTCAGAGCTTAGTCAGTGGCTGGCCACAGTGGTGAGCTGTGCCAGTCGCCGGCCCGCTCTGGGGATGGGGGAGTCGGATGGGGAAACACTGCCTACCGGGGTGTGGAGGCCACTAAACCACCAACTGTTAAATACTATAGCATAATGGTGGATAAGGGCTTGGGGGGCACTAGATCATCAGGGATTTTGTATAGAGTAATACACCATGGGGACATTGGGGGTCAGAGACAGTGGGTCTACTAGACCACCAGGGTCTGATGAATAATACATACTTCATGGGGACATGGGGAGGGGGGTCCGCTACTCCACCAGGGAGGGGGCTCTGAAACTATTTATTTATATGGGGGTACTAAGGGATCAGGGGTCCACTTGACCACTAGGGAAGTATAGGACACCCATTTTTGTGGTGACATCAAGGAGGGTGGATTGCTAGTCTGCCAAGGATTGTCTGGGGACTTTACCACACTGCTGCTCACAGCTTGTGGCACCCAGTCCAGGTGCAACCTCTGTTTGGCGACCACTAGGATTGCCGCAAGCCATGTGGACTTTGCCACTGGGATCCTACCCAATCAAGACCAGGAGCTGGGTCCTTGGAATCTCCCGGAGTTTGCCGCAGAGCCCTAGCTCACTACACCTTGTGGTGATCTTAAGGCTTTTTCAGAATCGGGCCTGAGGACTCCAGAACTGGACATAGTACTCCAGACGCGGCTTCACCAACCTGTAAAGAAGTAGTAATACCTCTTTTCTTCTATTGTCAGTACCCCTTCCAATAAACCCCTACATCCTTGTTGCCTTACTAGAGGCCTTGCTGCACAAGCTTGATTGTTTAACTTGAAGTCATGTAAATACAGGTTTAAAACATCAGCCTCAAAAATATGAAATCCTGTAGACAATGTTGAAAACTCTAAGTACATTTATTTTGTAAATACAGTAGCACTAATTACTTTATGTTTTAGATGTGTAGCTAATCTTTCAAATATATATTAAGACACATGTTTATTTGTACCCCACCTATTAAGGCCATGTAAAGAAAATGCATTTGAAAGGTGCAATACTTACAGTGGAGCCTGCCAGGATTCAATGCAAAATACTGCAGAATTCTTCAGTTTACTGTGGAACATAGTGCAATTTCAAAGTCAGTTAATCCTTTTTGTCATACAGGAATCTGTCACTGTGTTGAACCTTGGGTTTCCACTGTGTTTTTAGTAATGGCATGAAACATATTTGAACTGATGAATTGCATCTGTACTGTGCTTATAGGACTCATGGTCTGAAGTCAATACCTGTAACTTTGTCTTTTCTAGGCTGACTACTGGAAAATTGATCTTTTATGTACAGTACATAATGTATTTGTTCTGGTTTCTGGACATCTTCTGCTGTCCTTGACATCTTTACATAGAAACACATAGAATTTGATGTCAGATAAGGACGCTTGGCCCACCTAGTCTGCCCTTTTGCCTACCTAACAGATAAGCTGCAGATCCTAGTTAATCAACAGCCTACTTCCTCCTAGCCCCCACTAGACTTGTCTTATGTCTGTCCCATGCATTCTTGAATTCCCTCACTGTTTTTGACTCTACAACCTCCTCAGGAAGGCTGTTCCATGCATCTACAGCCCTCTCTGTGAAGAAATATTTCCTCACATTACCTCTGAGCCATCCCCCCTCTATCTTCAAATTGTGCCCCCTTGTAATTGCACACCTCTTTTTCTGAAAGATGCTACCCTCTTGGACTTTGTTGATTCCCTTGAGGTATTTGAAAGTTTCTATCATGTCCCCACCCTCTCCCTCCTCTCCTCGAGGCTATGCATCTTAAGCTCCTTTAATCATTCTTCATATGTCTTCTGGTGCAGAGCCTGCACCTTTTGTTGCCTCCTCAGGACAGCCTCCACCCTGTCTATGTCTTTGTGGAGCTGGGGTCTCTAGAACTGTACACAGTAATTCAGATGTGGTCTTACCAACTGTCTGTACAGAGGGCCAACAACTTCCTATTTTCTACTGGTGATGCCTCTCTCTATGCATCCCAGTGTAAACCCCCCCTACAAATTGGGGTTCCTGAAAAGTCTTCCTTGAGCTTGCTTAAATGCTCACTGCCAGGCTGGTGTCCTGCGTTTTAGCAGTTTAAATGTATTACCAGAGAGTGCCTGTATAGCCTCTGTGTACTGTCTCTTTAAGAGCTGCCTGGATTGTAGTCATAATTAATCTGAGAGGGATCTCTGTTAGAAGATGTACTCTTTGCTGATCATTTGTTAGAGCAGTAATAATATTGCAGTTTGTTCCAACCTGCCTTCTTTTGCAGCATGGACAGTTCCTTTGTTTCCATCATCTTGGTCCTGGACTGTCAGAATGGGCCAATCAGTACATTTGGGACTCTAAATGGAGCCTGCCTACAGGGGCTTGGTGGGGCCAAAACTTGTAAGAATTGTAGTTGGGGCTTTGGTGCCTAAAATAACCTGGAGGGATCCCTTGTTGTGACTGACAGATCAGCCAACCAAACTTTTGTATCTCGGGAAAGTCCCACACTGCTTGCAGTTTCAGTTCGATCTGAGCTGGGAAGTGAAGAAGTAACAGCTTGAGATAGTTCAAGCAGCAATCCATAGTGGATTCACGGGGAGAACTGTGGAAAGGCCTGAGTTTGGCCTGCATGCCTGCCTGCTGTCCCTGAGAGGGAACTTGTGCTTTGTTTGGACTGAATCCGAATTTGGAAAGTGAATTAAGCCACTGAATTGTGACCAGACTTTAACCTGAAGAAGACAGAAGATTTGCTGAATGCGATTGGCCTGTCAGGACTTCCAACTACCTCTGAACTCCCGGATTGTGCAGAGACTCTGTAATTGCGACTGGAAAACCATTTGCCTGGTACAGGGGAATTTCCTTACATGAGAATGTGATGTGTGCTCATAGTGGGTAGTGATTTGGTTCCCCACTGTGTGTCTGGACTGTGTTTTGCTTGCTGGATGCTGTATCCAGCTCCACGGACTGAATCCATATCCATTTCCATTTGCCTGGGCCCTGCTACACTGGCCCAGCCAGAATACCTGCTACACAGAGAAAGTCACCGATGAGAGACCGGCCTGGGGATCAGTCCCCTGCTCAATGCCTTGAACAGGAACGACGCTTCGGTGACTTGTGTGGGCCCTGCTTCTCTGGGCACTGCAGTTCAACAGTCTGCAGTCTCAATTTCATCCTGCCTGTGTCCAGTATTGGAAATCATGAATAAACATCAGGGTAACTCCTGCAACAACAGATACATCAAAGTGTTGTCATCTGATTGTCTTGTTGCCTTTTCTATCATGAACTGAGCCCTCCGGCTCCAGATTACAAATAGTGTGTGTTGTGCATATTGCTTTCTTCCATCACAGGCCCCAGCCAGCTGCAATGTTCCTGGCTAGCCCACCATTTTCTACCTGGGTACCCAGAGTGCGTGACTGTGTAGGGACTATGAACTGCATGCATCACTGTTCTGATTAATATAGCTTTTAAGCAAATCAACCTGATTACGCCCCTCTCTTGTTCAAGTCCCTTGAATAAATCAGATTTAACTTTGTTTGCATTTAACCTGTCTGTGGTTCCAGTTTGTGCCAAAGTATTGTACTGTTGCTATTTGCTGTGCTTAACCTTATTTTACAGTGGGACCCCAGGGTCAAGCTGGAGGAACCAGCCCTGGTGGTAAGTGCAAACAGTGTGGGTAATTGCCTGGTGAATAAGGGTCATTGTGAAAGTAATTATTGTATATTGTTTAGGCACTAGAAGGGAAGAGGTGGCTACGGTGTCGAGAGGGCTGTGCCCAGGTTAACTTGACCACTAAAACCCTGACCTCCAGGTGAGGCACCCATTTCATTACCCAGGCCCCTTAACCTACTACTAGCCAAGCAGGGTAGTAGCCCTTGGATAGCACCACCTGAGGGTTACACCAGTATCCCACAGCCCTCATACTGCTTTCTCACATTTTGGCCGCCTTTAGGTCTTCTGATATGACTACCCCAGGTCCCTTTTCATTTTGTTGTCAGTATCTCACCCCCTTTGTGTACTCTTCCCCTGGGTTTTTGCTTCCCATGTGCATTACTTTGCACTTCTTTGTGTTGAATCTAAGCTGCCATACATTTGACCATTCCTCCAACCTTGCCAAGTCCCTTTTCATCCTTTCCACCCCTCCTTGCGTATCAACCCTGTTTCAGATCTTTGTGTCATCTGCAAAGATACATGCTTTTCCTTCCAGTCCCTCTGCAATGTTACTTATAAAGACATTAAAAAGGACTGGCCCCAGTACTGAACCCTGCAGTATCCCACTAGTAACCCACTTTCTTCACTGTGGACTCGTTTACTATTACCCTTTGTATTCTGTTGTCCAGCCAGTGTTTTACCCAGGCTACCACCTTGGGACCCACTCCCAGGCTGGCTAACTTATTTATTAATCTTTGTGTGGGCTGTGTGAAATGCCTTGCCAAAGTCTAGGTAGGCCATGTCCACAGCCCCTCCCTGGTCTACTACTTTTGTCACCCAATCACAGAAATCAATTAGATTTATCTGACATGACCTTCCTGCTGTGAATCCATGCTGCCTTGGGTCATGTGCTCCACTGGCCTCTAGATACTCAACAGTTCTTTCCTTCGAAGTGACTCGATCATTTTCCCTACCACTGAGGTCAAACTGACAGGTCTGTAGTTTCCTGCCTCTGTCTTGCCCCACTTTTGTGAAGAATCACATCTGCCCTCCTCCAGTCCTCAGGTACCACACCATCCTCCCATGATTTATTAAAAGGGTAGTCAGTGGTGTTACTTAGTTCTTCCTTAGTTCTTTTAAAATTCTGGGGTGAATCCCATCAGGCCCCATTGTTTATCCACCTTCAGTTTTAAGAGTTCTTTCAGAACCCTTTCTTCTGTGAAAGGACTAATATCAGCCCCCTATCCAGAGTGCTTCTATTGACTGGATTAGGTATCTCTCCCTGCTTTTTCATTGTGTATACTGAGCAGAAGTATTTGTTCAGTATCCCTGCTTTTCACTGTTGTCTCTGCCCAACCACCTTCCTCTTTATTTCAGCCTCAGTATCCCTGCCTTAGTCTTTCTTTGTTCCCTAATGTACCTATAAAGTTTTATCCCCCTTCTTAACCGGTTGGCTATCTTGTCACTGGTTTGGGCCTTTGCTCTTCTGACTGCCTTCCTCGCTTCCTTCTGCTTTAACTGGTAAAGTTTATAGTTTGTAAGTCTCTTACAGCATCACATATTCTGTAGTTTTCACAACATTGTTTAGGGTTGACTTCCAAGTTGTGCAGTTGGTTTAAAAGATGTATAAAGTCACCCCCTTTGGCATCCATTGGCTAGTTCTTGATCTCTGTCCAATGAATGAAGACTTATTATATATTCATGAGGGCTACTTTCCTATGAAGCCACAAGTTACAACTGTAGGTGGTTCCACTTAAGGACGCTTTAAACTTCTGCTTCTTTTATAAGTTTGAATATCTTCCTACAACAATCAGGCACGTTCACAAAAAGTACAGATTCATGTAATTCATAACAGGGCCAACATCAAGATATATTTTATGTCTAGGTATCATTTATACTTTTGAAGAAAAGCATTTTCCTGTGTTTTTTAATTTTAAAAAGTTTATATAGACACCAAAATATGCCCTTTGATTGCTAAAATTATCCTCATGAGAGGTTATAAAATAGGTGATTATAGACATTGAAATTCTTTCATAAAATACAAAAGATTTTCATTCCTCGATTGCCTTTTCTCTGTTGTGTCTTTACTAAATAGTTCTTTGGCAGTTTAAGCTTTTTTTTTTGTAAACATATTTTATTGAAGTACTGTTGAATTACAATTTATATATAAAACAGCATATAGATCTATGCTATTAAAGTATGATATTGAATAAAAGATTTTGTCAAGAAGCACATCCAGAAAAGATAGTTTTGCAGAGAAACAAACAGGTATAAAACCTATTGGCCCTGAATATTAACACATAAATACAGTGACGTGGTGACAAGTATTGGGATACCAATAAACTAATAATATAGATATAACATCGTGACTCAAGATCAGTAGCAGAAAGGGGTCCCCACAAACAATTTAGACTTATGAAGATCTACATAGGAACATAAGAATGGTGTTGGCAGATGGGGACCACTTGATCCATGTGGTCTGCCCAAGGTGGCTACCCCTCCCCCCATTTAATTGTTCCTGCCAAGCTGTCCACACTGTCGGTCCCATGCTAGCTTAAATTCTCTTACTGTTTTATCTGCCGCCACCTGTGCTGGCAGGCTGTTCCATGGCTCTATCACTCTCTCCATGAAGAAGTACTTTCTATAGTTGGTCCTGAACTTGCCTCCCACCAGACGCAAGTTGTGCCCCCCTGTCCAAGATCCCTTGTTTTCTTGGAAGAGGTTCTTCATCTTGTTTATTCCATTGACGTGTTTGAATGTTTTGTCATGTCACCTCTGTTTCTTCTCTGTTCTAGTGAGTACAACTTCAACTCCTTGAGCCTAGTTTCATATGTCTTATGGTGCAGCCCTGCACCATTTCAGTGGCCTGTCTCTGCACCATCTCTAATCTGTATTTGTCCTTTTCAGGTGTGGCTCCAGAACTGGACACAGTACTCAGGTGCAGCCTCACCATTGATCTGTACATTGGCATGATTACCTCTTGCTTTCTGCTTATAATGCCCCTACCTATACATCCTAGGATACCATTTGCTCTCTGTGCCACTTTTTTACACTGCTGTGTGACTTTTAAGTTATTGGTGATGAGTACACCCATTCAGTGTGTACTTTATTTCTGGGTTTTGCTTTTCTAGGTGCATGACCTTGCATTTCTTGCCATTAAACTTTAACTGCCATAGTTATGACCAATCCTGTGGTTTCCAGAAGTCGGCCACTATGCTTGTGGCCCCCTCCTGTGTGTCCACCCTGTTTCAGAGCTTTGTATCATCTGCAAACAGGCATACCTTTCCCTCCAATTCCTCTGCAACATCACTGATGAATATGTTGAAGAGTATTGGACCCAGCACTGACCCATTTGGCACGCCACTGGTCACCTCCACTTCCTGTGACATAGCCCCATTTACCAAGACTTCCTGTTTGGTATTCTGTAGCCAATTCCTAACCCAGTTGACTATCTTGTGCCCTAACCCTGTGTGCTCCAGCTTATTTCCCAGCCTCTTGTGGGGGACAGTGTCAAAGGCTTTACTGAAGTCTAGGTACACTCTGTCCACTGAGCCGCCATGATCCATTGTTTTGGTAATCCAGTCAAAGAAATGTGTCATGTTTGTCTAACTATGATCTTCCTGCCGTGAAGCCATGTTGCCTGGGGTCTAGTTTTCTATTTTCCCTCAGGTATTCCACTATTCTCTCCTTTAGTAGTGCTTCCATCATTTTTCCCACTATTAAGGTTAGGCTGACTGTGCAATAGTTCCCAGTATCCTCCTTACTTCCTCCCTTGTGCTGGGGCACCCCTGTTGCTGTTCCCCAGTCCTAAGGTACTGTGCCAATCTCCAGTGATGTACTAAATAAATTCTGCTAGTGGTGCTACAATTTCTTCCCTTAGTTCCTTCAACACCCTCGGGTGAATTCCATCTGGCCCCATTGCTTTATCAACTCTAAGTGTGTTTAGCTCTTCTAGGACTCTTTTCTTTGTGAAGGGGTTCGTGTCTGCCTCCTTGTTATTGTGTTCCATCTGCTTCAGTGGAGGACCTTTTCCACTGTCCTCTACTGTGAAAACAGAGCAGAAGAACTTGTTCAGCACCTCTTCTTTGTGATTGTCATCCTCTGCCATCTGGCCATCTTTTGCTATTAGTCTGACTATTCCCCCCTTACTCTTCCTTTTTTCTCTCATATACCTTTAGAAGGCTTTATCTCCCTTCTTAACTCCCCTTGCTATTTTTTCCTCTGTTTGTGCTTTGGCCCTTCAAATGGCTCTTCCTACCTCCTGAGCTTGTTCCTGTAGTTGTCCATGTTGGCTTCTTCTGTGATACCTTTGAATTGCTTAAAGGCCCTCTTTTATCTCGTATTATTGTTGCTAGTCTCTGGTGAACCAGAGTGGTCTCCTCCTTCTTTCTGATTTACTGATTTGACATGTACATTGTTCAGTAACTGTTGCTATGGTCTTCTTAAAATGCTCCCAGTCATATTTCATGTCCTCCGTGCTTCCTCTAGCTAGTAATGATTTGATTCTTGATCTCATCTCTGGAAAGTTTGCACTATGGAAATCCAGGATCATGATTTCTGTGTGACATATTTCTTCATCTTGTTGATTGATAGCCAGACAGACCTATGGTTCCTGGTCCCTTGGTTTACGCCCACCTGAACATTTGAAACCCTTGAGCTGTTTGTGAGCACTATGTCAAGGGTAATGGTGATCTCTAGTGGGTGAGTCCACTAGTTGGTTGAGCCCTGCCCCTTTCAATGTGAGCAGGAACTCCCTACTCATTTCAGAGGATGCTGTGTAGGAAGTCCAATCTACATTGGGCAGATTGACGTCCCTAACTATTAACAGCTAACCTTCATCAGCCATCACTGAGATGATTCAGAAGTAGTATAGTACAGTGGTTTAAGGCTCTGAGCTGCAAATCTGAAGACCTGGGTTTGAATCCCATAGCCCCACTTGCATACTGTGTGACCTTGAGCAAGTCACTTAACTTCCCTGTGCTTCCAGGTTGAACTTGTAAACAAGCTTTCAGCTTAGTGTGTTACTCCTGGTAAAAAAAAACAACTGAAAAAAAAAGACAACTGAACTGAGATGGCTTCTAGGAGTTCCTTGTCAATTTCTAGTTCCTGTGTTGGGGTTCTGTATATAACCCCCACTCTGATGGAATCCTTGTCCCCAGCTCCTAGGGTAACCCTCAGGGCCTCTGTGTTCCTGTGTTGTCCCTGGGTCTCTGTTGCATTGATCCTCCCTTACATACAGAGCCACCCCCTTCCTTCCCTTGTGGTCCCTCCTGAAGAGCATGTAACCTGGTATGACTACATCCCAGGTGTGGCTCTGTAGTGAACCATATTTTTCTGACTGCAATCCATTCTAGTTGTGTCTCTGCCAACATGGCTGTGAGCTTTTGATATCTGTTCAGTATGCTTTGAGCATTAATGAACATTAACTTACATCCTAGGTCTGCCTTTATGAGTCTGGTTATGCAGTTTTAATTTACAATATTTGTGCTTCATACTCCCACCACTTTTCCTTGGTGGATCATCCTTCTGATCTAGGTTCGCTAATCTTATGGTGCTGAGATGCTGTGCTAGCTGAGATTGGGGAGGGGTAGATGGTGCCTTCTCTGATGTGATGGGTGCCTTTCCTCCCTCTGCTAATTTAATTGAGAGATATGGACATCGAAACGTCTGACCGAGCACTTGAGGTCCTTGCCTTGTGAGGTGTAGGCTGTCGAAGACAAAAAACTCCCTCTCCCAGAAGGTGTGCCAGTTCCCTATATAGTGATGTCCTTTTTCTTTACACCAGATTTTTAGCCAGTTATTAACTTCAATTATGTCTTTCTCTTTGATCTTCTGCATCTAAAAGGAGAGCACATTAGAATGGATAGCACGCAACATTGGTCCCCACGTGTGATGAAACTGTTCTCTTGACCTATGGCATTAAAACGGTAGCTCTCCAACCTCATATATGTAATAGATTATTCAGCCAGTGGGCTATTGTAGGTGGTGAGCCACTAAGCTAATGCTGCACTACAATTTTTCTTGCATAAATCAATGCAATTCCCCACAGTCCATGTCTAGCTCTACTTCTGCAGCCAAATGTCTGAGAATCTTCTATGCCCAGCATAAACTCAGAGGGGCTATTAGGAAGTGAGCACTCAAAGCTGATTCCATAATTCCATGCATCTCAACCCAAAATGGTGCTATCTTGCTCACATCAATGGCATGTGTATGAAGTCCCCATCTGTCACATTACATTTAGGACAGCCAAGATCATAAGAGTCCTCATATTGATTAAGCTTTTCCAGTATGAGGTAGGTTCTGTAAAGAAAATTGAAATTAATTCTTCTCAGTTTATTGGAACTAGAATGTGTGCACATGTTTAATTGTGGCTTGCCACTTGTCTGCCACTATTACCATATCCAGATCCTCATTCCAACACTCCTACACTGCAACACAGGGGTGGGGGTACACCCATGAATAATCTATACAATGCTGTGAGGGGTCTGGAGCCAGGCTGTGACTGGGAAAAATTCTTCTGGGAAGACTTAATATTATGGTGGAATAAGTGTTTCTGACATGCAGGTATGCAAAAAATCTCCAGTCTGCAAGAGAACTCCTCTGATTTCAGTGAAGGATTTCAGAATACCTCCCACATACAAGTCTCTGACAAACTGTAATGCTCTCTTTCCCCATCTTGATAGTGTTTAGTGCAAGGGAACAAGAAACTCATCCTGAACTTTAGAAAAACTAAGGTTATGACATTCTACAACCAACAGAGCAAGTACAAACCTCTGCTCCTCAACATTATGAACCAAGTGGTGGCCTCACTTGAGCATATTCCTGCATTTAAATAACTTTGGCATCACCCTGGACAGCTCACTTATGTTCACACAGCATATAGATAATGTGGCAAAAGCTGCCACTATACGGATTAGCCTGCTTCACAAACACAAGCATTGTCTGACCCCCGAAGCCCTCAGACTGGCTATCTATAGTTCTGTCATCTCCATTATTGACTATGGTCTTGCCATCTACAGCTCTGCCTCCCAAACTGCTGTCCAGAGGATATCTGTGACACTCAATAAAACCTGTAGACTCCTAACAGGTGCCTCCCACCTAACTCACACCTGTGACCTATATGCCCAGACTGGGTGGCTTCCACTCATGAGCAGAATCCAATACCCGACCTACCTACTCACCAAAAAAATTATCCTTGTGCACATGCTGCCTGGAGTTACTAAACTCCTTACCACCTACAGCAACATCCAACCTACACGGAGAGCTCTTCAACAGACGTTCCAGGTCCCAAGATGCCGGACCTCTATATGGCAGAGATCATTCTCATTCAGGGCTCCTCAGTGGTACAACACCCTAAACAAAGAAGCACTTACAGCTGCAACTCTAGGTCCCTTTAAAAAGGAACTTCGATGCTCCATTGCCTCAACCTCGCAGTATGACTGCCACTCCTAAACTATGGTCTTCACCTTGCACCAGTGACAATGGTACTCTGGATCTACTGTCTCCTTAATCCTCCTTGCTCACCCCCCACACTCCTCCCTTTACTCACTGCTCCCCTAGCAGCTGACTCTAGGCCTGAGCCACCATCACCTATCTCTTGCCACCTGCCCCTACTAACTGACAATGGCCTTTGCCTGCTCACTCATCCCTGCATCTCTCTCCATCTGTTGTTCCCTTCAAAATTGACTCATGCTGGCAACTGCTGAATCTCTCTGCAAACCACTGCTTAGTCAACCTTGAGTGTAATATTTGTAACTATTGCTTCCTTTGTATTGTCGTTACCCTGCTTCCTTTGACATGGAACCTTTGTAAATGAGCAGTCCCTGCTCAACGGTATTTGTAATCCTAGAGTTTATTAAAATAAAAACTAAAAAAAAATTACCTCTCAGCTGTTTACAAACACTTATGAGGCCTGCTTGAGGTGATATTCCTTTGGGATGATCGATAAATTTGTGAGCATCCAGCCAAATCATGACTAATTCTCTAGTGTAGGGGTTCCCCTTTGAAGAAGGAAAGGATGTATTAGTCAAGGCTGGCAATAGATAACCATGTATTAAACCGGCCTCATGACACTCTCCCTCAAGTGCGAGCCAGTCAGGTGGGCCCCCTTCCCCCTTCACCAAAAGTGCCATTTGAGTTGCCCAGTAGTAATATTTCCTATTGGGCAGTGCTAAACCCCCTTTTCTCAAGGTATTCCTGGGTATACGGGTGATTTTCCTACCTCAGAGAAAAGAGAAATCTAAGCTAAACACTATTAAGTGATTTATGAAACTTTTCAAGAACTCTAATGGGTAAATTCTGTAAGAGATAAAGACGTGGATAATATACTGTATTCATTTTAATAGTGTTAACCCAACCTAAAAGAGTGAAGGGAAGACCCTCCCAACACTCACAGCCAAGTTTTATGGAAAGGTTATGCAGTGAAGAGGATGATTTTGCTGTGCAGACCTAAATAATGCATAGTTTTTTTATCAACAGGGGATACCCTAAAAGCACAGTGGACAGAGCACTCTCCCGGGTCAGTAACATGCCCAGTAACCTTGACCCCGTGAGGAGGGATACTGTCACACAGGAACAATGGCGAATTCCACTAGTTCTTCCTCTCCATCAGAGTACACTTCTCTTCACAGGATCATCACTAGAAACTTTCCCATTTGCAAACTGACCCTAACATTGGTGCTTCCTTTACAGAACCACCTATTGCCTCCTACCTGGCCACCTAACCTGCGAATCTCCTGGTTAAAGCAGCCTACCTACTCTAACAGTTCCTCCTCCCAGGTACCAAACCTTGCAACAGGACTCGCTGCTACATCTGCAAATTTATTTCCAGTGTAACTGAGATTCGGGGCTCTACAGGTGTTTTCACATCACCAAGGAGTTCTCATGCACCTCCTTAACGTGGTGTATTGTATTCTTTGCAGGAAGTGTACAGCTATTTACATGGAGAAACTGGTAGGCGTCTTGCTGACCGTTTCAGGGAACATTACAGAGCAGTCAGGAATGGTGAAACTGCTAAACCCATTGTATCCACTTTATCTCCAGGGACCACAATGTCAATGACCTTTCTGTTTGTGTCCTTCAGCAGGGCTTCTGGGATCCTGACCATAGAAAAACATGGAAGCCAAGCTGATCATCCGCCTTGGCTCCCAGCAGCCCTCTGGTTTAAATGATAGACTTATTTTCCACTAACATCTTTCAGCCATCCCTTTTTCCCTAAAGTCTGTTTGTTTTGTACTCATTTAATTTATTTTCATTTTCACCATATGTCTCCATTTCTGTCTCCTTCCACACATTTGTCACCTTTCAGCCTTCTTACTAGGCCCTGTTAATTAGTCTCCACCTGGGAACTTCCCAGCTCTTTCCTCCCTTTATGCTTTATCTTTCCCATCATCACCTTTTGTTTCACAGATTCTCTCTTAATCTTACCATTTATCACTTTTTCTCCCTGAGCCTCCCTTTCTTCTTTATCTACATATATATCTCTCTCATTTTACCTCTCCTCTACACTAATGTTTTCCTCTTTAGATTTTCGACTCATTCACATATTTGGACTGCCTTGTATGGTATGGGCTGCACACCCATTGGCTCATGCTCTGAACTAATGGTGGTGCAGCCCTACTGAGCTGTCGGTCGGCGGGTGGCGGGGCGGCAGGCGGGTGGGGTGCTGCTGCCTGCCGGCTGACCTGGGGCGGGTGGTGGGGCTCCCTCGTGGGCGGGAGGGTGGGGGCCACTAGATCACAGGGATTCAGAGCGTGGGGGTGAGGATGCCGCCTGTGATCGGGCTACTCGGGGTGGGGGACCTTTCTATTATGCCCGTGATCGGGCTATTTAGAGGTGGGGGAGGTTATATTATGCCCATGATCGGGCTACTAGGGAGGTTAATATTATGCCCGCGATCGGGCTATTTGGGGTGGGGAACCACTATTATGCCCGCATTGGGCTATTTAGGGGACCTTTCTATTATGCCCATGATCGGGCTGCTGGGGGGGGGACAGAATACTGTTCTGCCCACGATCGTGCTGCAGGGGGCGTCGGTCCCCGACGGCTGCTGCCTGGCAGGGGACCAGGCACAAGTCACCGAGGATTGGCGCGCCCGCATGTTAATGGCATGCAAATGGGGCCGTAATTAGATGCAAATGGCCCCCCGCATGCCTTGCATAAATTATGGCCCCATTTGCATGTCACCTTTTGAATATCGCAGGTTTGCGCATGGCACAATGGAACTTGCGCCACTGCATCTGAATGCTCCACTCTGACCACTTGCGGTTGCGCAGTTCCACTGCACCATTCACAGTGGCTGTAGCCAGGGGGCAATATTCAAAGAAGTTGCTCAATAGTGCAACTCCGTTGAATATTGCCCTGGCCACACCCCTGCACAACTTTTTTGAGCAGCCCAAGGGCTTGTGCCACAGAATGGTGCAGTTTGAATATCTGGCCCCTACTGTACAGTCAAAAAGTTAATTCTAGTTTTATTTTCTGTTTTATTATGCATGTATAATCTAACCCTTTTGCTTTATATATACAATATCTATCTATCTATCTATCTATCTATCTATCTATCTATCTATCTATCTATCTATTACTGGTGACCTCATTTATCAACCAAGTTACCGGTCTCATCAACTGTCATAATAACCAGATTTCAGGTTATTATGCTTCAAAAGTCATAATAACCCCAAAATCCAGTTATTACAGCATTTGACAAAGCAGCAGTGTTATCTAGACTGGTATACGGCAGTGCCAGAATGAGACACTTCAGGCGGTACTCACAGCTGTCTCCTCAGGCACTGGAGCTACTACTTGCACACATCCTTGTCTTTCCTCACAACTCCAGCAAAATTCAGAACTGCATTTTTAACTGTCAGTAAACAACTTCCCAAACCTTTCTTTTTCACTCCACAGATCTCCATGGCAACACAAGACCCTGTCTCCAAGCAACCACTTCGGATGTTCATTCCTGATGCAGATAGCAACAGAAACTGTTAAATCCTCAGTTGAAAATTTAAATTAAAACTCTAGAAATATTTTTTTTCCATTTGGTATTACTTATGAAATGTTGAAACCACGATCCACAAAAACATGAAAATGTCTAGACTGTTACCAGCAAATGCTGTATTTATGTTCAGACAGTTGCATTTTTTTAAATTATTCACTTGTATTCATGTGTTTTTAAGTTTCAAGACAGAACAAGTAAAGGGCACAATAGACTGCAACTCTGAAAGGGTAATTTACCTCTTGCAATGTTCATGTGGCTGTTATTATGTGGGCAGGGCTAAGAGAAAAATAAGATTTAGGGGGCTAGATATTCAAACTGCACTATTTTGTGGCACAAGCCCTTGCGCTGCACAAAATAGTTGTGCAGGGGTGTGGCCGGGGCGATATTCAAAGGGTTGCACTATGAGCAACTCCTTAGAATATCACCCCGGTCCACAACCACTGTGCATCGCGCAGTGGAACTTGCGCCACTACAAGTGGTCAGAGTGGAGCATTGAAGTTGTGGTGGCGCAAGTACCATTGCGCCATGCACACATTTCCCATATTCAAAAGGTGACATGCAAATGGGGCCATAATTCATGCAAGGTGCGGGAGGGGGCCATTTGCATCTTTTACTTCGATTAGCATGCCATTAGCATGCAGGTGCACGATCCCGAGGACTTGCGCCTGGCACCCTGCCAGGCAGCAGCCGTCGCGGGACCGGCGCCTGCAGCCCGATCGTGGGCAAAGCGTAAAATCCCCCACCCTGACTGGCCCGATCGTGGGCAAAAGTGTAAAACCCCCACCCCGGCTGGCCGATCTCGGGCAAAGTGTAAATATCCCCCCCCCTCACTGGCCCCGGAAAATGGGCATTAGTTAACCCCCAAACTGGCCCGATTGCGGGCAAAGTGTAAATATCCCCCACCCCGACTGGCCTGATGGCGGGCAGCAAAGTGTCAACCCCCAAGGACATATCATTGGTGGTCCAGTGGACCGTGAAGCCCGATCACGGGCTAAAGTGTAAAATGCCCCCACCACCACCAGCCCGATCGTGGGAAAAAGTGTACAGTACAACTCCCCCACCAGCCCGATCACGGGCTGAAAAGTGTTGAACCCCCCTCATGAACATATCCCTGGTGGTCCAGTGGACCTCGAAGCCTAATCGCGGGCTGCAAACTGTTCAAACACACCCCTCAAGGATCACCTACCTGGTGATCTAGTGACCCCCACCCACCCACCCACGAAGCCCACCACCCTGCTCCCCGTCAGCCGGTGGGCGGCAGCGCTCACCTGCCTGCCTCCCTGTAGCCGCCGACTGACTGCTCGGTAGGGTTGCACACCCATTGGTTGCAGAGCAAGAGCCAACGGGTGTGCAGCCCATACCATACAAGGCAGTCCCGATATGTGAATGTGAATTGGGCTTCAAGGTCCACTGGACCACCAGGGATATGTTCATGGGGGGGTTCGAACACTTTGCAGCCCGCGATTGGGCTGGTGGGGGGGGAGTTGTACTGCACACTTTTGCCTGCAATCGGGCTGGTGGGGGAGAGTTGTACTGTGCACTTTGCCCGCATCAGGCTGGTGAGGGTACTTTACACTTTAGCCCGCGATCGGGCTTCACGGTCCACTGACCACCAGGATATGTCATTGGGGTTGACACTTTGCTGCCCGCAGTCGGGCCAGTCGAGGTGGGGATATTACACTTTGCCTGTGATCAGGCCAGTCGGAGTTTGCACCTTGGGTGGGGCCAGTCGGGGAGGGGTTTTACACTTTGCCCGTCGGGCCAGTCGGGGAGGGGTTGCCATATGCCGATTGGGCTGCAGGGGGCACAGGGAATAGGTTGAGGGCCACCCACAGGTGGCAGCCACTGTGTTGCACCCTGCAATGTGGCAGTTCACCTGTGGGTGGCCCTCGACTTACTCCTTTCTTTTTGGCTCAAAGTTGTGCAGGCGCAGGTTGGGGGTTGCGCCTGCACAACTTTGCACAGCCCGCTGAATATCGGGCTGTGCAGTTTATGCATGGTTCCTCCCCCTCCGGTTTAGCATGCCTTCATTAGCATTGCGCTGTTGCTCAGCTTGACTTGGGGGGGCACAACTGCCTCCTGCTGAATATGGCAGAATGGCACAATTTCGGACTTGAGCAGGTGCAACCCTATTCTGCATGGCGCAACCCTTTTGAATATCCAGCCCAGGCTCTGTGAACATATCAGTGCCATCAAGAACAAAAATGTAACTTATGCTATGGCACTGTATGTCCACAGCCATCCTAGTGTTTCACATCAGATTTCAATAAAGTGCATAGAACAGATTGCAAAAAAATGTAGGCGGTGACCTTGATAATCTCCTCAACTGTTGAACAGGAATGGATATACAAAACAGGAGCATTAAAATATCCAGGACTTAATGGAAAATGTGAGATCTCACCATTCCTTTTGAGGGTGGAATGGATATACAGTAGCAATTCTTTGCTTGTCCCCCCTTACCAGTTATTATTGGGAGTATGTGGTATGTCCAAGTAGCAACTACATTATGGCATGTATGCATTTTAAACATCTGGTCAGTGTGTTATGACATGTTTTGGCTGTATTTGCTCTGTTAATTGTAACTTTGTTAAAACGTTACCTCTTGATCTCCTTATTTCACTGTCAAAATAGCATTAGAGCTAATAGAACAGTGTTCTAGTTGCATTTTTATTACAAATGCTGTACCATCTGCACTTTCTCCTAAAAAAGTGACCTTTTGGCCACCCTGAACGTTTATGAAAGCAAGTTGGTAAAAAAAGTAAAAAAAGTGACAAAATTGTACTATAGTTGCATTTTGTCCATAAATATTTTAATATTTGAACCAATTTCTAAAGTGACCTTTTGGCTATCTTGATTATTGATGAAACAGCATCATGGGGTGGACACAAATGCAGACATTATGAATATATGTTACAGGATCAATTTAAAACAGATACAGTCAGAAGGCATGTTTTGGACACCATTGCTTTGTTATATATGTGTCTTGGTTAAAAGGTGACTTTTTGACCTCCCTAATCATTGATAGAACAGTGTAAGAGTTGCACTCTATTTGTTAATATCAGACACTTATTACAAATGTGACCATTTGACTATCATGATGTATTAATTAAAGCTAAGTCATCCACATATGATTTTGAGTGCGTCATGTCAATGGTACAACAATATTGAATGCCCTTGCAGCCACAGAATCCTGAAAGTTGTGCTGATCACTCATTTTTTTCAGTTTATTTTGACACTTGTTAGGAGAAAATGAGCATCTTGCTGATGGCAGCATCTATGTGTTTCAATCCTGACAATGCAGAGTTGTAGGTGCCTTTCTAAATAATGTGTCCACAGCAAAGTCCACAGCCTAAAGGCATACAGGTCCTATGTCCTCATCTCAGCATTTGAACTACTGCATTTCTAGCTAGCACATCATAACAGCCAGCCACACACACTGATATCTGCTGCACATGACCCCAAAAGCACTTTGATAACTTCGATTGCTATGATTGCTCAAAACTGCTAAAAAAAGATAAGTTGCATGACTATATAAGACAATGGATGGGTAACGGTTAACAACATTGCTGTGGTGTCCTTCTCAAGACTATCATGACAACCGAGACCTCTCGAGCTGTGCTTCTGAGGTCTTCTGGTTGCCATGGTAACCTCTCAAAAGGAACACAGCATTGTTGCTAACTGCTACCTATCCATTATCCTCTATATCTATCTATCTATCTATCTATCTATCTATCTATCTATCTATCTATCTATCTATCTATCTATCTATCCTTAATCCTCTGAGGTGAGCATATAGCCAGAAGGGGAAGGAAGGAAACATATTCAATTCAGTGCTTTAGAGGAACTGGTAATTGCTATTTTTCTTTAAACTTAGATTGTGGGCTTTTAGTGACACTATACTTTCTTTGTTGTCTTTACTTATAATTGTTTTTGGGCTGTTGAAAATTTAAAACATAGTGGTGGTGTAATTCTGTGCTGTCTTTAATTGCTGCAAATTTTATCTTGGCTTGTCTGACTGCCCTGTAGTTGGGTGAAGGGTGTTAATTGTCTGGCCTCTGACCTCAGCTACGTGATAACTGGAGGTGGGGCTTAGTCAGAGTTAAGTAGCAAGCAGAGTTTTATTTTCTCAGAAGAAGCCAGAAGGGGAAGGAAGGAAACATATTCAATTCAGTGCTTTAGAGGAACTGGTAATTGCTATTTTTCTTTTAAACTTAGATTTTGGCTTTTAGTGACACTATACTTTCTTTGTTGTCTTTACTTATAATTGTTTTTGGGCTGTTGAAAATTTAAAACATAGTGGTGGTGTAATTCTGTGCTGTCTTTATTGCTGCTCCCTCCCCTTCCCCCAACTCTTAATTATATGCCCTGTTAAATCTGATTGACAGGAGCTAAACACAGGGTATAGTAAAGGGTGTGAAGTAGGAGGGGCATAAGGAGGAAGAAGCCCACCCTCAGCACAACAAGTGTTTTGACTCATTTATTTATTTATTGGTTTCTTTTTCTTTAAAAAAAAATCTGAGGATCAGTGGCAGGATTTTTAGTACAGTAAATTAATAAAAAGGGAACTAGGAGAGCTTCAGTAGCAGACAAGTAGTGGAACTGCAGTATAATGTGGGAGAGGTGCAATGCAGTGGCTGTGGGGCAGCCATATTCAGGCAGACCTTCTGGACACTGAGGTGCTGCCCTATCTGCATGCATCTCTGACTGCGGGATGAGGTAGCCAGACTCAGAGCAGAAGTAAACTGGGTCAGGAGTACCATCACCCCTATCCAGGGACCACCCAGTCCAATGCAACTGCCTCAAAGGATGCCGAGAATGAGGAGCACTTGGTTGAAAGTGGGCTCAGGGAGGGTTAGAGCAGTCAGGCAGAGGCACATCCCAGATCCTATTCCACTCAAGAACTCATATGCCACACTGGCAAATGAGGACAACCAAATAGAGGTACCCAGAGAAGTGGAAGGAAAAGATGTGGAGGTTAACCAAGGAGGTGACCTCAGCGGGGAAAGCAGTGGACCTCAGAGGAGGAGGAAGCGAATCCTGGTGGGGGACTCCATCATAAGAGGGATCCAGCTAGGAACACAGGAGGGGGGGACAGGGAGGTGAGGTGCCACCAGGTGCCACAGCATGGAGGGATGGAAGGAGATCCTGGGGATCACTGGGAAGGCAAGACGGGAAGGTGAGCTGGATGTCATTATCCACCTAGGTACTAATGACCTGGCAAATGGGGAGCCAAAGGAAGTTCAGGAAGAGTTTAGGAAACTGGGGAGGGTCTCAAGCAAGTAGCTACTTCTGTCACTTTCTCAAGTACTACCTGTGAGAGGCAAAGGAAGCATAGAATTGCATGCACCAGGAACTTTAACTCATGGTTGAAGAACTGGTGCTGTGAGGAAGGGCTTGGATTCATTGGTGACTGGGGATCCACCTGGAGGGATGGAGGTTTGTTCAAGCCTGATGGCCTGCATCTATCCTGGAGGGAATCCAAGCACTCAATGATAAGTTTAAATGCTACATTGACAAGCATTTAAACTAGAAAAGGGGGTGGCAGGCCAGCAAGGAGGGTACCTACTTGCTTCACCCCCACAGCTAGTGCAGTGGAACCAGTGAAACAGAGGAGTGGCTATCTCTGCAAAGCAGTGTGCAAAGATGGAGATTAGTGCCCAAGAGGTGGATAAGCAGAAAAGGGGCAAAATTCAGCAGAAGGGCAGACAGCAAGGAGAACCAGGGATAAATGACAACCAAGGAAGGGGCTGAGTAGAACAGTGAAACAGTCTAGGGAGGTCAAATCATGGAAAGCCATGTGTGCAAATGCCAGGAGCCTTAGCAACAAGATGGAAGATCTGAGGCTGTCATGGTACAGTCAGACCTGGACATGTGGCCATCACTGAAACCTGGTGTAATGATAACCATGACTGGGAGATGGCCATACCTGGCTACAATATATTCAGAAAGAGAGAGCAGGGAGGGAAGGGAGGAGGAGTGGCACTGTATGTGAAAAATGACATAAGGGCCACAGAGATCCAGGAGGAACAAAATGGGGGAGAGATACTGTGGGTTAAGCTGGAAAGGAAAATGGGGACAGCCATCTGCACAGGTGTGGTCTATAGACCACCAGCCCAGGAGGAAGAAACAGATGGGGAGCTGATGCTAGCCATCCAAAGGATGGCAGACAAGGGTGAGGTAGTACTGGTTGGAGACTTCAATATTCCAGACGCGGACTGGAGCATTCCAGCAGCAGCATCAACTAGGAGCAGATTTATCCTGGACTCCCTTCAGGGTACCTTCCTCAAGCAACTGGTCATGGAACCAACTCGGCAGAAGGCAATACTGGACCTTGTGCTCACAAACAGGGACAGTGTGATGGGGTAACAGTGGGGGAGCACCTGGGAAACAGTGACCACCAGTCACTGTGGTTTGAAATCACAGACAGAGCAGACTCAGAACCACACAAAAACACGTATCCTGGATTTTAGGGGGGCAGACTTTTGGAAAATGGGGAGATACTTGAAAGAGGCATTAAGGGGAATGGGACAGGAATCAGGGGTTGAGGAACAGTGGGCAGTATTTAAAATGGGGATTACAAGAACAACAGAATTATGCATTAAGCAGGTTAGCAAGAGGAAAAGGAAGAGGAGACCATTATGGTTTTCCAAAGAGGTAGCAAAGAAAGTGAAAGCCAAAAAGATTGCATTCAGGCAATACAAAAAGACACAGGCAGAAGGGGATAGGGAGAAGTACCAGGAGAAGCAAAGGGAGGCAGGGAGGTCAGTAAGGGAAGCCAAAGCTCAGACAGAAGAACACATTGCAAAATCAGTGGGTAGA
The DNA here is from genome assembly GCA_016271365.2 of Neoceratodus forsteri. Classification (NCBI taxonomy): domain Eukaryota; kingdom Metazoa; phylum Chordata; order Ceratodontiformes; family Ceratodontidae; genus Neoceratodus; species Neoceratodus forsteri. The sequence goes on along the minus strand of CM028130.1, from coordinate 272,125,970 downwards.
GGGGACAAAACCTTTTACAGGTACATAAGTGAAAAAAGAAAGACAAAGGGAGGGTTAGTGAGACTGAAGGGGGAGGATAGGGCCACGTGGAGGATGACAACAGTAAAGCTGACATATTGAACAGGTATTTCTGCTCAGTCTTTACTGAGGAAGAGGAGGGTAATGGGTCTGAAGGGAGTACAAGGGGTGAGAATGGTACAGAAATGGACACAAGTCCCTTTACACGAGAAAGGGTCCTGAAGGAACTGGAAGTAATAAGAGTTGATAAAGCAATGGGGCCAGATGGGGTGCACCCCAGGGTCCTTAAAGAACTAAGAGAGGTGGTGGCTGAACCTCTGGCTATCCTGTTTAGCCGATCACTGGAAACAGGGGAGGTACACAAAGACTGGAGGACGGTAGATGTAGTCCCCTTATACAAAAGTGGGAACAAAGAGGAAGCAGGGAACTACAGACCAGTCAGCCTCACCTCGGTAGTGGGGAAGATCATGGAAGCACTACTGAAGGAGAGATTGGTGGAACATCTGGTTGTCAATGGACTACAGTACCCAAGGCAGCATGGTTTCACCAGGGGGAGGTCATGTCAGACCAACCTTGTTGAATTTTTTGACTGGGTGACTAGGGAGGTGGATCAGGGGAGGGCAGTGGACATGGCCTATCTGGACTTCAGCAAGGCCTTTGACACTGTGCCACATAGAAGACTATTACACAAACTGGGGAATATGGGTGTGGGCAGGACAGTAGTGTGGTGGGTAGGTAACTGGCTGGGTGGCAGGACACAGAGGGTGGTGGTAAATGGCTGTCACTCCACAGATTGAAGAGTGACCAGTGGGGTACCACAGGGATCAGTACTGGGACCGGTCCTATTCAACATCTTCATCAGTGACATTGCGCAGGACTTAGAAGGCAGACTTTCACTGTTCGCTGATGACACAAAGCTCTGTAACAGAGTAGACACACCAGAGGTGTAGACAGAATGAAGCGACCTGCAGAAACTTGAAGAATGGTCAGGGGTTTGGCAGTTGAAATTCAATGCAAAGAAGTGCAAGATAATGCATATGGGGCACAAAAACCTGGCACAATATATCAGTTGGGGGTGAGGATATAGCATGCACCAAGCAGGAAAGGGATCTTGGGGTTGTCATCTCTGATGACCTCAAGTGAGAAACAGTGTGACAAGGCAGCAGGTAAAGCAAATAGGATGCTGGGATGTATAGGCAGGGGCATCACCAGCAGGAATAGGAGGTCATAATTCCACTATACAAGACACTAGTGAGGCCCCACCTGGAGTACAGTGTACAGTTCTGGAGACCATACCTACGTAAGGACATAGACAGGGTAGAGAAGGTTCGGAGGAGGGCAACAAAGATGGTGCATGGATTGCATTACAAGTCCTATGAAGACAGGTTGAAGAAACTGAACATGTACTCCCTGGAGGAGAGGAGGGAGAGAGGGGATATGATAGAGACATACAAGTATCTTACAGGAGGAACAGGGGCAGGAAAACACTATTTTTAAGCGAAAAGATGTTCCAGGACAAGAGGGCATGGGATGAAGTTGGAGGAGGACGATTCAGAGGAAACATGAGAAAGAATTTCTTCACAGAACGGGTGGTGAACAAGTGGAACACCCTGCCAGAGGAAGTGGTGGGGCTGAAACAATCATGGGATTTAAGAATGCATGAGATAGACATAAAGGAATTCTGGAGGTCAGGGGTAAGGGGCAACAGACTTCTAGGAAAACAAACTGAACTTACAAGCTCAAATGGGCAGACTGGGTGGGCCATAGGACCTTATCTGCCGACACTGTCTATGTATCTATGTATCTATGTGTGTTATTAATTTTTAAAATGGGTTTTGGAAAAAAGTGATAATATACACAACAAAATAGATGTTTGTATCACAGTATATAGCATAGTTATGTGATCAGATTTCACAAATCATAACTTTTCCAATTTATTTTATAAAGCTAGATACACAGACAGAGATTGGCAGGTGAATGGATAGATAGATAGCTAAGTAGGTAGATAGATGGATAGAAAGAAAGAAAGAGAAAGAAAGAAAGAAAGAAAGAAAGAAAGAAAGAAAGAAAGAAAGAAAGAAAAGAAAGAAAGAAAGAAAGAAAGATGATAGATAGAAAGACAAACATATAGTTCTCTACCATTGAATGCATGGGTATTAATTAATTTTATCAGTGCTAGTGGTATCCTACAGTATGACATTTCCTACCCAATATTATCAAAGATCCCATTTTAGCCACTATTATGCTGTGAGCTTGAGAAAATGTTTAGTCCTATTGTGTCTATGCTTCAGACCACCCAGCTGCAAAAATGGGTAGTAGCCGGACCCCTTCAAAAATCAGCTGTTGCCTCTCTCTTGGGCTGTCCTGGGTTAATTGCTTGAAGGGTACTTAAAGTAAATAGTTTTTCTTGTTGTCCTAACATCACCCTATCTGTGTGTTGTGTTTAACACTTGGACAGTGGGTTCTGATTAATCTATGCTTTTTTGTAATATAAAAATGTGTTATTGAGTGTCTCTCATGAAGCATGCTGTTTCAGCTAAAAGATAACAGCCAGGAGATAATTACAGGCTAGAAGAGACTTAAAGTAAGGATCTTCTGTTTATCTAGCTTAATTGTAGCTGCCAGCTGCTAGGCTAGAAATCATAAACATTTATGGCGTTTAGAGTGAGAATACAGGTTATGGCACTTAAGTGCTATGTCATAAAAGTCCTTTGATGTCCTTGAGAGAGGATGCTGCTCATGGGTGAAAGAGAGGACTTGGAAAATTACAGACTTAATTGGGAAGTCATATGGGGAAACAAGTTTTTTCTGCTGATGTCACCTATTAATTTATCTCCTGACACAAGACATCCTGAGTGTATCATTTTTAATAAACAGAGGAGAAGCTGGGTGACATTATGGAGAAGGCAGGATCAAGACAGTGTTTTAATTAAGGTAGTTGTGCGAGGACAGAAAAATCCCATTCGAGGTGAAAGCCACCAAACAGAACCTCATGGATGCCCTGATGATAGCACATACCCAGAGCATCGAGTCACAGACAGTGACTGAAAAGGACCGAACCTTGAGTGTGGCAGGGCTAGCGGCCAGTGCAGTGTCCAAATCTGATGAGGAAGGCAACAGAGCCACTGTCAGTGAAGGGCCACAGCAGCAGGGGAAGGTCACCAGTATCCTGGAGCCAGAAGTACTCAGGCTGCAAATTGAGTTGCGCAGAATGGAGCCGGAGTTCCAGAGAGAGGACCATGAACAGAAGGAGGCAGACCGTGAGGCCGAGTGAGAACACCGAAGACAGCGCAAGATCAGAGATGCTTCCATGAGGCGAATGAGTGACAGAAGCAACATGAACTGGAGAAGCTACGACTCCAACCAGCGGCACCAGAGCAGGTAAGTGGCTTGGGTTTAACTGGGACTACAGGACTGGTTTACAAATTGAATTCCAAATTGATAGCCGAATTTAAAGAGGAAGGATATGGATGCCTTTTAAATTCTTTTGAAAAGTTTATATTCAGGCTAAAATTCCTAGAGAGTTCTGGAGCTTCCAGCTATCCCTGCTACTTACCGGGAAAGTTCAGGATGCATTGGGTCAAATGGACAATGAGGGACAGGATGATTACATAAAACTTAAAGCTGCACTGCTAAAAATTTGAATTAACTGCTGGATCATACAGAGCTAAATTCCGTAGTCGAGAAGCCTGACATGAGCTACAAGGAGCTAGCCATGAAACAGCATCAGTTTTTAAAACGTTGGTGGGAAGAAATTGAAGCAAACTCTGCTGATAAAATTGAAAATGTGATTTTGTTACAACAGTTTTTCTGGGCATGTCCAGCAGAGGTGAAAACCTGGCTGGAGGACCGAGATCCCAAAACAGTGCCAGAGGCTGCTGAACTCTCGGACCACTATGTCAAGAGCAGAACTACTCTGAGAGTGAATGGGGTGGGCGTGTCAGTGCAGAGAGGGAAAAGCGCACCTTCAGGGCAGCTAAAACCCTCACTGCCTCTACCGAAACCAGTTAGCCACAGGTTTCAGAGAAAAAATTTCTCTGAGAGAAAAGAAGTGAATGTTGGTTGAGTAAAGAAACTGGGCATATTGCCAGACAGTGTCCCAAATGGATGAGTAATAATATGCAAGGTGGTGCTAGGAAGGAAGTGGGTTGTTTGTGTGTCTCTGGAAGCATGCCAGTGAACATGAGGGAACACATGCACCCAGTCATGGTGAATGGTGTACAGGCACAAGGGTTAAGGGACACAGGGGCATCCCTGACATTGGTAAAGGGGGATCTAGTAGAGCTGGGTCAGCTTATACCCAATAAATATGTCACTGTACAGGACTTTACAGGTGAAGAGAAAACATTGCCCCTCACTAGTGTTCTCCTAGACTGGGGTGAAACAGGGGGAACTGTGCAACAAGTGGCTGTAGCCCAAACTTTAGCAGTGGATGTGATCCTGGGCAACAATCTCAAACAGGAGATGGTGTGTGCAGTTACCCGTAGCCAAGCGACAAGGGAAAATTATAGTTCCCTGAACTCCACAGAAGCCATTGTGGAAACCACTGAGAGGCTGGTTCCTCAGCCTGTGTCTCCAGATGGGGAGATGAATAAAAAGGGGGTAGAAATTTCCCCAGTAGCAGTTAACCACGCAGCTACAGAGGGTTACTCTGAAGAGGGAGGGGTGACTCATTGTCAGAGGGTTGGGATTGAGAGTGATCCTGAGTGCTCTGATGCTAGTGCTAGGGACCCTAGTTTAGCGACTGAAGAGAACCTGTCCCATGCCTTAGGAATGTGTGAGGGGTTTGCAGTTGCTCAGAGAAGTGACCCTAGACTAGAGAAGCTGAGGGCTTGGGCATACTCTGACGGAGTACAGGGAGGTGATGGCAGACATAAGGTTTATTGGGAAAATGGACTGATGTATACTCAGGCTGTGCAGACAGAGGGAGGGGTGCTAGGTAGGCAGCTTATCATTCCCCAGGGTTATCGTGAGCAGTTGCTTAAGACTGCACATGATATTCCCTTGTCTGGTCATCTGGGAATTGTACACACTACACAGCAATTGGCCCAGAATTTCTATTGGCCAAACTTCACCCAGCAAGTGAAGGAGTATTGCAGGTCTTGTCACCAGTGCCAAGAAATAGGGAAGGCGGGCAAGAAAACCCAAGCTGTTTCATTGCCCATAGTGGAGGAGCCATTCCAGAGGGTGGGAATGGATATTGTGGGGCCTTTAAATACCCCCAGCTCCTCAGGGAAGAGATTCATCCTGACTGTGGTGGATTATGCCACCCGGTACCTGAAGGCAGTCACCCTATCCTCACTGAGGACAGACAAAGTGGCAGATGCCTTACTTGGGTTTTCTCCCGTGTTGGGTTTCCGCAGGAGGTTATCACCGATCAAGGGGGTTCCTTCATGTTGGACCTGATGAAATGTTTATGGGAGAAGTGTGGGGTGGTGCAGAGATGCACGACACCGTATCACCCACAAGCCAATGGGCTTGTGGAAAGATTCAATGGTACCCTGAAGTCAATGCTCCAGGCATTTGCTGAACAGCATAGTTGGGACTGGGAGACATACCTTCCCCACCTATTGTTTGCATACAGGGAGGTGCCCCAAGAGTCAACAGGATTTTCCCCCTTTGAACTCTTATATGGACTCTGGGTACGGGGCCCTAGACTTGATCCAGGAAGACTGGGATGGCAAGCATGCCACCCAGGGAACTCCCATTGTGGATTATGTCCTTAGGTTTAGGGAAAGGCTGAAGGAGCTAATGAGGACAGCCCAGAGCAACCTGGCAGCTGCCCAACAGAAACAAAAAGTGTGGTATGACCGCAGAGCCAGAGCTCAGTCATACATGGTGGGTCAGGAAGTCATGGTCCTTATTCCAGTCCAGAAAGCAAGCTGCAGGCTGGTAGGGCAGGACCACAAAGTGGTTAGAAAGGTAAATGACGTGAACTATATTGTAGAGTTACCTGACAGAAGACAGACAGAAAGGATGTACCATGTCAACATGATGAAGCCATATGCAAATAGGGCTGACATGCTGTTTGCAGTGTGTAGTCCTGGGGAGGGGACGGACGAAGGAGACCCCCTTCTGGACTTGCTGGAAGAAAGTAACCGGGAGTCGTCTGTGGAGGCAGTTAAATTGTCTCCTCAGCTGACCCCAGACAAAATCCAGAAAGTAAGGGAGGTTTAGCAGACTTTTCCCCATTATTTAGTGCCAAGCCTGGACTAAGCCCCTTAGCGACACATGATGTGGAGACAGGGACACAGAAGCCCATACAGCGGACAGCATATTGGGTGTCAGAAGTTGTCAAAAGGACATTAGGAGGAAGTGGAGGAGATGCTGGATTCAGGGGTAATTCAGAGATCCCACAGCCCCTGGGCCTTACCCGTAGTCCTTGTTCCCAAGCCAGATGTCTCTACTCATTTCTGTGTGGACTATCATGGTCTGAATGCAGTCACAAAGCCAGACGCCCACCCGATGCCCCGGATGGATGAACTTCTGGACAAGATGGGAGGGGAGACCTACCTTACGACGATTGACCTGACCAAAGGGTATTGCCAGGTAGAGTTAACAGACAGAGCTAGAGAAGTCAGCTTTCATCACTCCAATAGGCTTATTTGAATTCAAAGTAATGTCTTTGGAATGAAGAACGACTGCCAATTTCAAAGGTTGGTGAACCAGGTGTTAAATGGTGTTGAGGAGTACACCATGGCATACCTAGATGACATTGCCATCTTTAGTACCAGCTGGGAGGAACACCTGTCCCACCTTAGGGAAGTGCTGGTCAGGATACAGAGGGCTGGGCTCACTGTCAAAGCCGAGAAGTGCCAGGTGGCCATGGGAGAGGTGGCATACCTCGGGCATTTGGTAGGCCAGGGACAGCTCCATCCTAACCAAATAAAAACAGAGGTAATCCAGGAGTGGCCCAGACCAGAAATGCAGAAGCAGGTCAGGAGTTTCCTTGGGACAGCAGGGTGCTATAGAAAATTTGTACCCAATTACAGTACCCTGGCTGCTTCCCTATCTGACCTGGTAAAGAAAAGGTTGCCAAAGAAAATTACCTGACGACCAGCCTGTGAGGAAGCTTTTACCAAACTGAAGGAGGCACTGTGCAGTGCTCCTGTTTTGACAAGTCCTGACTATAGCAGACCCTTTATAGTTCAGACTGATGCCTCAGACATGGGTATTGGGGCAGTACTGAGTCAGACATCTAGCCAAGAGAAAAATCACCCTGTAGCCTATCTGAGCAAAAAGTTACTTCCCAGGGAGCAGGCATACTCCACTGTGGAAAAAGAGTGTCTTGTCATAGTGTGGGTCCTAAAGAAGTTGGAGCCATTCTTGTATGGGCAGCATTTTGTGGTACAGACTGACCACAACCCCCTGGTTTGGCTGACACAGATAGAAAAAATCAATGGTAGATTGCTAAGATGGAGTCTTGCTTTACAAGGGTATGACATGACAATTCTACATAGGGCTGGAGCAAAAAATCAAAACTCGGATGGGTTGTCTCACATCTATGAGGAGTGAACTGATTTGGGAAGCTTATCCCATGCAGGGGATAGAGGCCCCAAACTCAGTCTAGATAGGGAGGATCATGATGCTTGGACAGCTGGTTCTGATTAATCTATGCTTTTTGTAGTATAAAAATGTGTTATTGAGTGTCTCTCATAAAACATGCTGTTTCAGCTAAAAGATAACAGCCAGAAGATAATTACAGGCTAGAAGAGACTTAAAGTAAGGATCTCCTGTTTATCTAGCTTAATTGCAGCTGCCAGTTGTTAGGCTAGAAATCATAAACTTGTATGGCATTTAGAGGAGAATACAGGTTATGGCACTTAAGTGTTACGATCATAAAAGTCCTTTGATGTCCTTGGAGAGAGGATGCTGCTCATGGATGAAAGAAAGGACTTGGAAAATTACAGACTTAATTGGGAAGTCATATGGGAAACAAGTTTTTTCTGCTTATGTCACCTATTAATTTACCTCCTGACACAAGACATCCTGATTGTATAATTTTTAATAAACAGAGGAGGAGCTGGGTGACATCATGGAGAAGGCAGGGTCAATCAGTGTTTTAATTATGCTGTAACAGACCTTTAGAGACACACATGTTTGGACTCTGAAAAAAGAAACATCTACAGCACTATAAGAAGATAAGAATACATTAGGTAGACAGATCTAAGTGTATTATTAGTAGGAATCTACTGCGTTAAACCTTATTGTTTTAAAAGATTGCATGTTTTGTGACATATGGTTCTGTGTTTTACATTTTACATTTTTATCTATTTTAAGTAAACCTCTATTTTTAGAGACTACCTGGTTTGTCTTTGAAATTCTTTTCTTTGACAAGGGAAGCATATATGGTTAAAGCTGACACTGTACAAAGCTTACTGGTTTTACCAAACTGGAAAAAGGTAAGAGCTTATTCTGAGGTCTTTAATAGAGTTTTTAAGGGTTCATTTTGTATGCCTGGTTAGGTGCCTGTAGGCAAAAGATATCTGGCCCCCCAAAGAGCAGAATTATCTGAGCCTGTACATTGGGTACGCTAGCAAGAGGTTCACAGTTTGAATACCTCCAGAACTTGAGACCAAAATTTGATTCAAACCCATAAAACAGACAGGAGGTTTACCCTGTTCTGTTAACTGTTCGCAATACTGCACTCGGAGGTTGGCACTGTGGGAGCAGAGGGCCTGACCTGCTGAGTGGGGTTGTGATAGTGTGTATAACAGCTTTTGTTGTACAAGGAATTGCTTGTTTTCCTAGTTACACTGCACTTGGTTGGTGCATATAATAGTGTTCATAGTACAAGGATTTGGTCATTCTCACATTTACACCCTATCTGGGTAATGCTGCTACTTTTGTTCAAAGTATAGATTTTGCTTTTTATCCTAATCACATCTTATGTGTGGGTACATATACTATAGTGTGATTGCAAGGGTTTGTTCTTTCCAGCCTTACCTCTCTGGGGGTCCTGTTGATCTGGTCTGCAAATCAGGCTTTGACTAATCTTACCTAGCTTCACCCTATCTGGGCAGTTCTTCTGTCCAGGCTGCCATCTTCTCTCACTATTCTAGCTGTCTCCCATCAGGAGAGACTTATGCACACCAGAGAATTAGCTGTAGCATGGCCTTAAATGGGACTGGTCTACTTTACTTTACATTACTACCTTTATCTGTTTATTGGTCCTCTTACTTTGCTATAAGCAGTATTGTGAGCAAACAAAGCAACTTACTCTTGTGCCCTACTCAAATGACAAAATCTTGTTTCTATGTGTTTCATGGTTAAATCCCTAAGTGAAGTTATTCTGCTTGATGACTTTAACATAAACTGTAAAAGTGAGGAGCCTCTGGGTGTAAGGCAGTTTTCTCGAAGGTGCAGCTCACTCAAATTATAGGTGAGTTCACTAGAATGAATAATAAAATGGGGAACTGTGCCCTACTAGACTGGATTCTAGTTAACAAATCAAAAAGGATGAAAGCTGCAAGATTACTTGCTAATTCTCTCAGTGACCAATCCCCAGTTTTCTGCATCTAGAAAAGCAATTTCCTTAATCCCCGAACAGGATTATCTTGTTTGTGACTACTCCAGATTTGATGAGCCTGCTTTTGTTTATAGCCTTGTTGTTTTCAACATGGGAATAACAGTGAAATTCCCAAATGTTTACCTTTTTCTTGACTTTTTCATCAATAGCTTTCTTAGTATGGTCAATAAACATCTCCCCTTACTGTTACCTCCAGTGAAGCACTACCCACTACTGAACTGAGGAAAACATTATTACAAGAGGCTACAGAGCATCCATTGTTAGCCCTCTGTAAAAAGTAATTGGTGGAGGGTGGAGGGGAACTTGTCTCAAGAATGAACCAGGTATGCAAGGACAATAATTCTCAGTCAAGGTTGAATATCCAGCTCAAATGTAAGGCAGGTTAGGTGGACCACTCTCCCAAAAATCTGGAATCAAATTTGGGAACAAGACAATAGAACCACGGCCTCTCTGATGTGGCATGACTTCCGTTGGCAGGTGATCACAAGGTATTTTGAAAACACTGGTGAAAAATGCACCACTATGGTAACCACCCAACAGCAGCCTGTTGGAGAGGATGTGGCCTGGTAGGCACACACAAACGTGTTTTTTGGAGCTGCCCAAAATTTAGGGGCTTTTGGAACACTGCTTTACAGACAATGAGTGAGATACTGAACACTCAAATTCCTGACACTTGTGATACATTACTGTTGGGAAGATTCCCTATGTGGCTTTGAAGCCCTGGAGAGAAATATGTGTTTAATATTTTAACGGTAGGAGCAGCCAAAACAATAACTAGGAAGTGGCTTTCTGATCAGGGTCCCAGACAAGTCACAGTGGTTAGCTTGTTGCTTACAAATTAAAGAAATGGAAAGACAAACAGCTCATATCCACCTCAAAAGAGAAATTCACAGCAAGATGGCTATCCTTCAATGAATTCTAAGTGAAAGAGAAGGTACTGATTATGAAATCCTGGCAAGGGACAGGTAAGCCAGTTCTTAGTCATTTGGAAGGACCTAGCCCGATTGAAATAGAAACCCATGCAGGGTTACCTTCTACACAGTTGCTAAATCACAAGAACTCCTGATACCCAGACAGGACTTTGCCCTGTACAAAAATGGTATTGTTAAAACTGGCCTTTGTGATGCTTCAAGTTGGGGTAAGGGGGAGGTAGGTATGTTTTTGTCCTGTTGTTAAGTGCTGTAGAGCTGTAGAAAGCTAGTTATTGACACATGAACTTTATATAATAGTTTTCTTTGTCTACAGTTAGCACTGTCTAAATAATGTTTTATGTTGTATAGTTTTTGTACCTACTTTTGTATGAAATTTCAAACAAAAACTGCAGTTTCAAAAAAATATATAAATAAAAATACCCCCCCATTGATCTTTGGAAGTCTAGGAGGCTGAGGGACAAAACCTGGGGCCACTATAAGGCCACTGACCAAAAATCTGATTGGCACGATTACAGCCTCCAAGATGAAAGTATATCAGACCCTAAGCACTTCTGAATACAGGTAAATTGTTCTCTGAAAAGTCTGGAGCTCCTGCACACAATACAGTTAGTGATGGGCATCTGTTTTGTGAACCAGAATCTTCAGCTAACATTTTTAACAAGTCTTTTACTGATCAGGACAAATTCAAGACTCCCTTAAGTGGTTGGCCTCCATCGCCTAATTAAATTTCTCCCCTAACTCACCTCACCTCCAAACGTCCACTTTCAGCATGTCACTTGGAAGAGGTTCTTGACTAGAAGAGACAAATCAAGGTTGATGGCGCATCCAGATATGACAACCTTGAGTGGAAATTCCTTGAACTGGCTGCCCGATTATTGCCTATCCCCAAAGAAATCTTTATAACAAAGTTCCTAATCCGGGTCTATCAAAGAAAATATAAAGTTGTCCTGGTTGTGCTAGTGAACAAAGGTGGGTCAAAACCCAGTTCGGAATTACTGCCCTATTTCTTCTATGTCCCCAGCAAAAATTCAAGAGAGGTTGTTCTAAGAGTCAACTTCAAGAATACTTTCAGTTGTACCACACCACCATTACAGATGTACGGCAGCGATACAAAAAAATGATGGCACCGATTCAGCCCTGGTACAGCTAACCACAGATATACCTGTGTGCCATGGATGGGGGGGGGGCTAGTGACTGGTGCCAATTTTATTGATCTTATCAAGGTTATGATTTGGCAACCATTATCTCTTGCTGGTTAAGTTACTAAGCCTTGGCAATCTGTCTTGCAACTGGTTTAATTACCAAACGTCCAGCTGTAAACAAATGGTTAATTGGAGGAAAGCTTATTAATGCAAAAAGCCATAACAGATGGAGTTCCCCAGGGATCTGTGTAGTGTCCCTTGCTTTTCTCCTGGTTGTAAATGCCATGCCTGGAAACTGTGTGTGTGTGTGGGGGGAGGGGCTAAGTTGCAGTTATATGCAGATTATGCCATGCTTTATAGAAGCTTTGCTGATATTAAACAGATTAACTTTGATCTAGAGGAAGATTTTGGACAGCTTGATATTTGGTCACTAACTAATAAACTGACTATAAATGTCAACAAGGCTAAAGCAATTCTGTTTGGAACAAGACATCTGGGTGCCAATAAGCAAAATCTGTTTAAACTGTATACTTCTGCTGGTTCTCAACTGAAAATGATGGGATCTTTGAAGTATCTCGGTGTACAAATTAGATAAGGAATTATTCTTCAGGCCTCATCTTGATTTCATGATAACTCCATCAGAAACTTGGCCTATTGTATAGACCATGTGCTTAGCTCACAAAGGAAGTGCACTGAGCCATTTTCAAAAGTACATTGCTTCTGGTATTGTTGTATGGAGCCTTGGTCCTTCACTCCCTGTGGGAAATAGAAGCAAGCAGACTCTAAGTTTTCTATAATATTTTGATTTATTTATTTATGGAAATAGTTTCACCAGGAAAGGCACACTGAGCAACAAGACCTGGGGGAGGGGGTACAAGGGGGTTGGATAACACGCAGGTTATCAACTAAGCAAATAACAGAGGCAAGTAGCAGCATATGGATACAATTGCATTAATGACAAGCAACAACACATGGAGTACATTGGATATTGCATGGAGCATATAAAAATTACTTGACATATAGCAGCATACAAGGGAACATTTAGTACACAGTAATTTGCAGGTATAAGCAACAGGAGACATAGAACACATGATGGTGCAGGACAAAAAGGCACAGGACAAAAGTACATAGGTTGGGGCTATATGTCAGCATTTATAGCAAAGCTAAGGTCGCTGGTCAGGCAGTGGGAAGGGGAGCAATTGGTACATGGCTGAGTCAGGTACAGGAGCAATTAGTGGTGAGGAAGTTAGCTAGGGCTGTAAAGAGAGTGGGCAGAGGAGGAATGCCGAATTTGAGGTGGGAGATCATTCCATAGCTTGGGTAACTGGTGTGAGAGAGCGGCTTGCCCGGCAGTAGTCTTCCGCCTAGGGATTGATAGTTGGCAGTAGTCACAGGATCTAAGATAATGGACAGGGGAGGGGGCAGCTGAGAGCACAGAGGAGAGGTAGGAAGGGATGGTGCCAAGCCATAGATTAGATACATATTTAGCACAGTGTGAAATGTGGCAGTTTCTGAGGGTTGGTAGTGCCAGGGAACAGTAAAGGTTGCAGTGGTGAGTAAGGGGTGAGGCATCGAGAGCAAAGTGACAGAAGGCATTAAAAAGTGTATCCAGCTTAGAGAGGGTGGACTTAGGGGCTGCACCATAAACAATGACACAGTAATCAAGGGGGGAAGTATCACCTTCTGGACCAGTTCATGTTGGACAGGGGGAGGGAGGCTACTGTGATTCCTATAAAATGCACTGAGCATGGGGCATAGTTTTTTTTGAAATAGCATCAATGTGGTCTGAGAAGGAAAGATGGCAGTCAAGCCATACCCCCAAGTAGCAGAATGAGGAGACATCTTCGAGTTTTTAACCATCCAGAATGTGGAAATAGGGAAGGGATGGGAGTCTGGACAGGCGTTGTTGTGTACCAAAAGTCTTCGTGACAGTTTTTTTTACATTTAGGGAGAGCTGGTGAGAGCTGAACCATTGCTGTACTTTGTTGAAGTCAGTTTGGAGGTTAGTTTGTACCACTTCAGGGTCAGAGCCTGAGGAGAAGAGTACAGTGTCATCTGCATACATGTGGATTGAGGTAGTACAGCAGATGAGCAGTAAGTCATTTAGGAATATAGAGAACAGTATGCATCCCAGAACCAACCCCTGGGGGACACCGGTAGTTAAGGGAAGGGGGAAGAGATAGCATTTGCGACTCTAACGGACTGGGTTCTGCCAGAGAGGTAAGATCTGAACCAGTTGGTGGCAGCAACAGAGAGGCATGATTCAGTGACACAAGAGAGCAATATGGGGTAGGAGATGGTGTCTAAAGGCTTTTGCAAGGTTGAAAAATACAGCTGAGGTGATCAGCCCACTGTCCATACCAGTCAGGATGGAGTCAGTAAGCCTTATCAGGGAGGATGCAGTGGAGTGTCCCTTTCTGAAACCTGACTGGTAGGGTGTGAAGAAATTAGAGTGGGTGAGGAAGGAAGGAAGTTGGGTGAGCACAAGGTGCTCTTGTAGTTTGCTAGTACTGGAAGGAGGAAATAGGGCAGTAGTTGGAGGGAAGGTGGGGTACCTCCTTTTGGGAGAGGGGATGACAGTGTGTGCTTCCATGTTTGGGGACGGCAGCGCGGCAAAGGATTGGTTTAAGAGTTTGGCAAGCAGAGTTGCTATGGTGGTGGCGGAGAGGTAGAGGAGTTTAGGGTCCAAGCCACTGGGGATTTGGGAACTGGATGGTTCCCTATGAGGGCCTTCCCTAGGGACCAGCACTGTGATGTATTTTCCTAGTTAAATTTCTCTTCCTTGAAGGGATAATGTATTATCCCTTACTTTGTCTCATTCACAAAATGTTAACAGTTGCTTCCCCTCCTCGCCTGCAAGGCATTCTTGCGCCTAAGCTCCAGAGAAAACTCATTCATTCCTCAGCTAGCATGCTGCAAGAAATCCCTAGGGCTAAGTCATAATCAGGTAGGAGGTCCTTTGCCATCTCAGCCCCATTTCTCTGGAATCAGCTTCCTGATAGGATCCCAAACTGTTCCTCTTCCACTGGCTTTAAGAAACATCTTAAGGCTCATTGCCTTGGGTGTAGTCTGTGTACTTGTGGTCACTGAGGTTACTTCACTCACATGTGGTGTTATCCCTATCCTGCATTTGGTCATTTATATCTTGAGCATCAGTTTCACTCTGTATGTGAGAGCTTCTAACCATTTGCTATGTTACTGTGTTACTGCTCTTGTTTCCTGAATTAATGTCCCTGTTCTTGTTTGTATTCCTATATGTCACACTGTTTGCTTCTCCCTGTAACTAACTCCATGTCACCCCTATTGAAATAGACTTTTTTCTCACTGGACCTACTAGACCTACCTGGTTATCAAAATTAAATAAATAAATAAACTGTTCAACAAAAGATTAGAGTCCCAGTTTTGTTGTGCGGTGGATTACTTGAGCTTTATTTAATTCCATTCATGTCAATGATTGGAGACCCCATCCAGTTGCACTGTTGCAAAACTTTGTTTTTGGTAAGAACCAAGTGGATCTCTGTGCCCCAGCCCAACACAAATGTTTCAAATTGGATTACTAGGATAATTTTGAAAGTCTTTTTTTGGTGCTATGCAGGGTTTTACTAACTCCAATACTTGTGAGGCTATTAATCTAGGCTAGTACAAGTACTGCAGTGGCTAGCTACCCTCAATACAGCTTTTGGACTCATGCTATTGAGTCCAAATGTATTGGATCACCAGCTCATTTTTCCCCAGATCACATGGTATGGGAGAACCAGCTGATTTCCCCCCAAAATCTGCAGGGTTCCTCATGAGAAGTTTCTTCTGAACCTGAGGAGATTTGGAATTACAGGGTATTCAGCACTATGAATATATCTTATTGACCAATAGGGCTCAGTGGGTAGAGGTCCTTAGGACAATATTAGACTGTTATCTGAGATTATCATTATGAGCGACCTTAACCTAGACTGGTTTTCCACCAGATACAATCCACTAAAAGACCTTTGTGACTCCTTTGGGTTTTCTCAACTAATTACTGAAACCACCCATCCCAATACTAAGAACCCAGCCCATAGCACGTTACTTGATTTAATTCTTGTGAACAAACCACATCTTTTACCCACTCTGGCATCTTCTTTAAGGGTCTCAGTGATCATTCTGCCATAGCTTATATAAGATCTGTCCCTAAACAAATATCTACCTCTAGATATACTTTCAAGAGAAGTCGTAGGCACGTTGACCCCAAAACTTTCCTCTCAGATCTTCAATACTCCAATTGGCAAAATTTCTACCTTGCCCCAATGATAGATGAAGCCTATGAGATACTTCAAACCACTATTCTTGACACTATTAATAGAAACGCACCCCTGCTTAAAATCTAAACCAAACAGAAGTCCTGCCCCTGGTTCATAACCTCTCTAAAAGCCGCCCTGCTTAACAGGGATGTTCTCTGGATAAAGGAGCAAAAAACCAAAAATCCAGTTGACTGGGCAGCCTTTAAAGTTGCTAGAAACTATTGCATAAAGCTATCTAGAGCTGAAAAGGCAAGCTTCTGCTGTGCTGAACTTGAATCTTCCTCCAACTGTTCAGCTAAATTCTGGAAGACATTAAGAGACTTAGAGGGTCACAGCCCAGCCTGCTCTCTTCCACATAAACTCTTCACCACTGATTTCAAAACCACAGACAAATAAAAGATCCTTGATCTCTTCAGTAATCATTTTGCCACAGCAGGGTTAGCATTTGACACTTCCCCAGCAAATAACCTTCATGCTCAACTATGCAGTCAGGATCCTGTTTTTCCCTCACTGGCCACATCAGCACAAGAATTCTCATTCAGTCCTGTTTCAATAGAAGAGGTGGAGGACCTAATGTTGAACCTGGATACCAGAAAGAGTGCAGGCGCAGATCAGATTGAGCTCTACTACCTAAAGTTTGGTTACTACATCCTGTCTGCCCCTATTACACATCTTTTTAATATGTTGCTGAAACAGGGTGCCTCCCTTCAGTCTGGAAGATGGCACATGTTATACCATTATTCAAATCAGGAGACCTTAGTGATCTGAGCAATTACCACCCTATTTCACTGCTTCCCATCCTATCCAAGATGCTAGAAAGGGTAGTCAATTCATAGCTTAGGCAGCACCTCGAGAATCATAACCTTCTTAATCCAATGCAGTCTGGGTTCAGGACTTATCATAGCACTATCTAAGCACTTGCTAAAATCACTAACAACTGGCAAAAGGCCTTGGATGCGAAAAATCATATGTACGCCATGTTCCTTGACCTTAGCAAAGCTTTTGACACGGTGGACCATGACCTGCTCCTCTCTGTACTTAGAAACATTGGGCTAAACCCTTCAGCCTTAAACTGGTTCTCCAATTACCTTATCGGTTGCCATCAGAGAGTTAAGGCAGATGGGAACCTTTTCACCCTAAAACCTCTTCTAAGGGGTGTGCTGCAATGGTCCACACTAGTTCCCTTATTATTTGCTATTTATATAAATAACATTACTGCTGGAATTAAAGCAGCAAACATACACTTATTTGCTGATGATATGGTTCTGTACATAGACAGACCTACCCCAGAGCTCGCGTGGCATGATCTCCAGTTAGATTTCAACATTTTGCAGAACAACCTGCTGCATCTAAAGCTACTACTTAACACCAAAAAAACTAAGGCCATGCTTCTCTTGCCTCCAACCAGTCACTTAAAACCCCATACTTCTGGCATGGATCCCCAGATCATCACACTATTAGGTGAGCCCCTAGAATTCATAGCGAAATTTCAATACCTGGGTGTTTGGATAGATTGCAAATTATCTCTTGTGGACCACATCAAAGAGCTCTCAAAGAAACTTAAGCAGAGGCTTCATATCTTCTTTCACATTAAATGCATACTTACAACTGAAGTCATAACTAGACTTGTTCAAGCTACCTTTATGCCACTGTTGGATTATGCCGACTTCCTCTATGGGCAAGCACCCATTTCGGCCCTGTCCAAACTTGATACCCTGTAACATTGTGCTCTTATATTTATTACTGGTGCACCTTATTCAACCCACCATTCGCACTTTATACCAAGGTTGGCTGGTGCTCTCTCAGCTTTAGGCGGCAAAGAAATGCAGTCTTCTGGACATACTAGGCCATCATCTACATGCGCTCTCAGTCTATCTCTGACTGTCTCCCTATCGCTACTGCTGGTTGCTATTCCTAACAAGTCTTTCCCACATTTCACTAATCATCCCCAAGGTTAGAACGTGTCATGGCACAGCAGCCATAAGTCATTTAGGTAGGGAAGTCAGTTGGGTAGGCAAATGGGCAGATTATATGGGCCATGCAGTCCTTATCTGCTGTCAAATTCTATGTTTCTATGTTTCTATGCCCTTCCTGTAATTTGGAACTACATATGAAAGACCTTGAAACTTGCAGTCCCTGTAAAAACTGGCCTTCTTCAAAACTCTGTTTCTCCGTGCTTACAAGGATTCTTGTAATTGTTCTCCTTGAGGACCTTAATCTCTGTGCACAAGTTATCCCAATCCTTGCCTGGTCTTATTTCTTCCTTATCAATTCTCAATACCCAAACTAGAGATGGTTTCTTCCCTCCCTCCCTCCTATTCCTTGCCAACTCCCTGCCTATTGTCCTTCCTACATCAACCTGGCTGCCATCTCCACAATTACAGTCTTTTTTCCTTTTTCTTTGAGATTTTTCTTTGTACATACTGTATACACATATTATTGTTGCATACTGTGAATTGCTCTATATTGCATTATGTTTTCATATTGTTCCTTGTATATTGTGTATTGTACTGTTTGTGGACCTTTTGTTGTTGTATATGAACACATTGTATTTTTTTTTTTTGAGGACCGATCCCAGGTCGACCTTGCAAATGAGTTTATCTCAATGGCGTTTCACCTGGCAAAATAAAGATTATTGATTGATTGATTGGTAGGGCGTCATCAGTAGGATTCCACAAGGGTTTGTGTTGGAACCCCTATGATTCTATGTGTTTATGGATGACTTGGAATCAGGGGTCTCAAGTAAAGTAATTCCGCTTATGAATGACTGCAGTGAAGAGAAAGACTGTCTGCAAAGGGACTTAAATGCACTGAGGTAGTGGATCAAAAGGTATGAAATTAAATTTAGTGTGTATACTTGTAATGATGTTTGCTTAAGCACAAAGAATTCCAGCTGAGATGCTGCTTAAATAGTAAACAACTAGTAGCAATTGACCTTTGGAAGCCTATGAGGCTGAGGGACAAAATCTGGGGTCACTATAAGGTCACTGACCAAAAATCTGATTGGCACAATTACAGGATGCTGAGGAATGCCTGCAAAACAAATTTCAAAACTGTGAAAAAAGGTATATGAAAAGCCTCCAAAACAAAAGTATATCAGACCCTTCTGGACACAGGTAAATTGTCTTCTGAAAAGTCTGGAGCTCCTGCACACAATACAGTTAGTGATGGGCAGCGGTTTTGTGAACCAGAATCTTCAGCTAACACTTTTAACAAATATTTTACTGATCAGGACAAATTCAAGACTCCCTTAAGTGGTTGGCCTCCCCCACCTAATTAAATTTCTCCCCGACTCACCTCACCTCCAAACTTTCATTTTCAGCTTGTTACTTGGACAGAGGTTCTTGACCAAAAGTAGTACTGAGCTAGTAGCAATGGACCCCAATAAAGACTTAGGCATTGTTATTTGTGTGGAACTGAAATTGTTCCATCAATGCACAGTTTTAGTGGGCAAGGCAAGTTGAACGCTGAGCTGCAGCAAAAGGGTTGTAACATGCCATGAGAGTAAAGTGATTCTGCCCTTTTATAGGGTGCTAATAAGACCACAGTTGGACTAATGTGTACAATTTTGGTTGCTGTAGCACAAAAGGAATGATTCAGCAATAAAAAGTGTAGCAGAAAACAACTATTTATTTTATTTATTTATTTATTTATTGAATTCTTGGATTACAACCTTTGAGCTAAAAGCTCATTTACAGAGGTTCCACGTCATTAACAAAATAATTTGAAAACAATAACAGGTGATGACATACAGAGATCATGGGAAGTCCCCAGGCAAAACGATATTGTAAATACAGCATGAAGTTCGGTACAGATAGTAACACATAAAATGAATATACAAATACAGATAGTAAAAGCAAGATATTTTAGTGGACTGACTAAACTCAGAGAAAGGTGGGATTAAGATAGTCAATGTAGAAAACTGTCTGGGCCAATTTATTTTGTCAAGGGGTGGGTGGAAGGAGAAAGAATGTAGTTACTAGGAAAGCACAGAGTAGTGGGGGAGGGAGTTGAGAGCGGATGGGAATAATACAAAAAGTGGGAGTGGTAGAGGAAAAAACGGTAAGTAGCTATTCTGGGGTGTCAAGTGCTATGACTGTAGGTTCGATCAGGATGCAGGATCTATTCAGGAAACATGTGCATTCCATAAGGACTGAGAGATAAGTATGAAGTTTTGTTTTAAAGGACCAATTTTGGGTTCTGCAATTTGGTCAGCAGGTAAAGAGTTTAGCCAGAGAGGGCCGGTAAGTGAAGGATCTCTGGCCTTGGCGAAGAGCGTAGTATGGGACCTTATAAGAACTGGAATTAGTTGCCCTGGTTAGTCTAATGTAGCTGTTGGGCAGATCATTGCCTGAGCACCGTTGGGTACCAGACCAAGGGTGGCCTTTTGGCAATGAGACATGTCTGGTAGTGAATCCTGTTTTTAAGGTCCAGCCAGCCCAAATGCACGTATAGGTCACAAGTGTGAGTTAGGGGTGGGGCCCCAAGGAGTCAGCTACAGGCTTTGTTCATCATGATGGCAATCCTATTGAGTGTGGTGTCTGAGGTCACAATGTAAATGACAAGGCCATAGTCTGAGATGGAGAAGACTGAGCTAGTTATGACTAGCTTGTGTACAGTTTCATTAAGGCAGTGCCTGTACAGCTGGCCTAGATGTCTATTAGCTGCCTTGGCAACCTGGTAAACATGCTGCAAGTATGTGAGGGAACTATCCAGGGTGACACCAAGATATAAATTGCTGGACCATCTCAAGGGCTCATTTTGCTTATTTCTTGTTGTGAGAGTGGATGATTTGTGTTTACTGTGCACTGATGTAAATATCATTTTTTTTGTAGTTTGCAGTAACTTAGAATTTATGAACCAGTATTCAACATTGTTGAAGTTAGCCTGCAGGTGTTGTTCCAGGGTTAAGGGTCAGGTTGGCTTGTGAATAACACTGTGTCATCACATAATGTAGGATTTGTCACTGCATGCAAGGAGTCGATTTAGAAAAGACTAAACAGCAAGGGCCTAGGATTGACCCTGGGGACTCCAGTGCTCACTTCGCTATCAGATTGCATGCCAGCCATTTTTACTTTTTGTTCCCAATCTGATAGATCGCTCCTGAAACAGCATAATAAGTTTGGAGATATGCCTGTAATGCCTAGTTGGGCTAACAGG
This sequence comes from Neoceratodus forsteri, assembly GCA_016271365.2. NCBI lineage: Eukaryota > Metazoa > Chordata > Ceratodontiformes > Ceratodontidae > Neoceratodus > Neoceratodus forsteri. Next base: position 272,104,915 of record CM028130.1, on the reverse strand, counting down.
AGTTCATGATTGACCTATGTTGAAGGCCTTGGTGAGATCAATGCTTAGCTCCCACCAAGTGCCTCAACCGTGCCAGCATCATGAATATAACCCAGAACTTAGCAAAGCAGATAAGTGCTGTGCCAGTTCTAAATCCATGTTGCGTGTAACTGTAGTCAAGGTGCAGCTGATCGTGATCATCTCTAAAACTTTGGAGATTAGAAGAATAGAGATTGGTCTGTAGTTTGAATGTGATGACCTTTTCTCCACTTTTTTTGAAGACCGGGTTAAACCACTCTTTCCATAGTTTGGGGAATTTACGGATATGAGAGAGAGGTTGAGAATTTGTGTCAGCGGTGCTAAGACTTCATTGAGGTTTAGGAGATTAGCTTCAAGTCAAGACCGTCTCCACTGAGTCTTGATTTTCCAAGTACGCACTGAAGTTATCTTTTAGCTTCTGCTTTAGAAATTACCCCAAGGTAAAAAGGTGGAGTTTGATTAGAGGGCTGGGTGATAAGAGTATCATGTAAGTCAACATTTACAGGGCATAGGTATTCAGGGGGCAGCACATTGCTTAAATCCATGAAAGCTTTATTGAAAACTTTTGCAATGGTCGTAACATCTTGAGTGATGGTCCCATTCAGGTTAAGCTAGGATGGTACCATTATAATTAGTTCACCAGTGAAAGCATTGATATTTTGCCAAAATTTGTGGCTGTCACCCAATAATTCTCAATTCAGTCCTAAAATGGGAGGCTTTTGCCTGGCGGATGGCATGAGTGCATTTATTCCTGGCCACCTTTGTAGTTTTGGATAAAAATTTGATAAATTATTATTATGATTGCAGCCCCACATCTACAAGTAGACCAGCTCCCAATTAAGAAATTTTACTGTGTACCGTAAGTACATTTTCTAGTTTTCTGAGATTGATAAACTTTACTACTATTAGGTTGATCCTGCTGCTCCTGTATCACACTGCACTGGGTGCATCCCAGAATTCCCGAGGCTGATGTAAGCCATAGCTGCAGCTACAGGAGGTTCACTTGCTGACAGTAGTGTCTTAGCTTTCAACCTTCATTCTGCCAGTCACCACTCATGTTGTGCTCCCAATGCCAAGCACAGACTGTTCATAGCCTGTACCTAGCATTGGGAGTACAATAAAACTGGTGTCCAAAAAAACAGAGCTTTAAAATGTTCAAGTCACCATTGCCAGTAATTGTATCACTTGTGATTGGCAGATCATGGTGTATCTCAGCCACAGGGGAATTTGGGATGTGCCTAGCATAACAAAATCCCCAAAATGTGGGACTTGGGGTAGCAGGATCAACTAGATAGAAGTATTTTTTTTTCCATCTCAGAGAAAAGGAAAAAAAAAACTTACTCTATGTACACTTCAAAGTGTTCTAATTAGGGACTACCCTACATATACCTATGGGACTGGGATCATGACAGTTCCCCATTAACAGAATGGAGAGGGTAAGCAATGAGGAACATGTAGGCAGGCTAGGTTTGTTTTCCCTGGGGAAAATTGGCATTGAGGAGATATGATTTCAGTTTTTAAAATGTTGAAGGATTTGGATGTGGTGCATTGGGGATACTTTTAAACGTATTCAGTAAAGCAGAACTAGATGTCACACCCTTCACTTCAGAGAAGGTAGAATAAGTGGAAATGGGTGAATTATTTTTTTTACCCAGAGAGTGTTAGTTAGAACTATGCAAAATGTGTCATTCCACTGGCAAAATGCTTTTTGGAATTCTCCAATCAAATCTGTGGAATTTCAAAAGTCTTTTTAAATAAACCACAGATTAGATTTCCATGGTTTACGTAGACCATGGATTTTTTTCCTGCCATTCACAAGGACCTGATGAACACTAATTCATGGATTTATGGAAACTGCAAATTACTAATCTGTTGTGTAGATAAAAAGGTGCAATATATATTTGGAATTTTGGAACTCCAGTTCTAACAGACTTCTATAGAATTATGGGGCATTTCCAAAGTTCCACAGAATTCTGTAATGTGCAGCTGCTGAAATTTCTGCACAACTCTAGAAATAATGTTAAGGAACATATTCCCAAAGAAAGCAATTCACGTGAGGAGTTTTCTACTTTTAAACTTAAGTTGGATCTATTTGCCATGGGGAGCAGTAATGGTGGAAACAGCAATAAAATCATTTAAGCCAGAGAGGTCACAAAGAGCATGGTTCATATCGAAATTGGTATGCCAGGGAATAAAGGGCAGAACATTTTATCTTAGGTTCTCAGAGTGTCCACCATTTAAGCTATAAGGCATGCTGGGGCCTGTGTCATGGTGGGATTAGGCCACACCTCAGGTGAGTGGTCTGTTATGAGGCCCAAGGCTGAGTGCTTTCAGCCACCTGAGAGTGATGTTATCTCAGCAACACATACCCTGAAGCATCTTCTTGAGATTATAAAATGAATCAATTTATGTGTTTACAGTCATAAGTAAGCTATTTTGTGGGCAATAGATTCACCTTTGAGATTGTACTGGGATAACATCCGGTGAAACTGGCTCTCCACCAGTTAGCGTTCAGCATTTTGTTAATCCATGTTATAATGGTGTTTTTTCTCTCCATAGCACCAACATCCAACTAATGTATTGGTAGCAGGTTCCATTTAACAATGGCTACAGTTATTTAACATAATATTGAATGCTGCTGCTGCTACCTGGATGCCAGGGCATGAACCTAATGAATCCATGGTCTTTTGTTTTGCCTAGCATTTCTTATGTTCTTTTCACATATTTTGAATATGTGTTTCAATGGCAGGTCCATTTTGCAAACACAGTCCAGCACTATACCCTTGGAATAATGCAAATGATTGAATTATGCACTTGAAAACCAATGCGAGCTATGATTTGTGCAAGTGCAATGTTTGGAACAACAAGCTCTTGAAATGCTTGCCATTTGAATGCACCTTTATTACTGCTAATAATTGTCAAAAGACTTCAGCAAAAGTTCTGTGGAACATTACCACTATGAATATTAACTGGATACAGCTTGATGCTTGCAAGTATTTAATTTACATGAGCCAGTATATAACTGCAGTTTTCAAGGGAAAATTATTACTTGAATGTTAAGTATTTAATATTTAGTTAACCAATGGTTATGATTCTATTACAAAAATATTGAATATGCACTGATGCTTGCTTAGTTAACTGACAGACACTTTAGTACAAGGTTTTTCATTTTACCATAAACAATGTGCATTTTTTCCCTTTGTGTTAAACAGCAGGTCACAAGAAGCCTGGTTTTACCTTTCAGAAATACTCCTCAGGGAAGACCCTGAGGCAACACCCTTTATTGTATGTGTTGAGTAATCCCTGAAGAAAGAAAAGAAAAATGAAAAAAAAAACTCTGCATGCCTTTGAATGTAAAATGCCTGTTTAATCTGGAATTTTCAAGTTCAGGTTTAAAAGATTCAAGTCCCCAGAAAGCAATAAATCATAACATCTAATATTGACATTGTGGTGATGTTATCTTTACGTTGTTCTTCAAATTGACTGCAAGTTCAGTATAATTAGGTAAAATGAGCTTTCAGCACATTTTAAGAACATGAAATGTCTGTTTTCAGCAATGATTAGAGTTCCATAATTATGATTTTAAACATTATGTCTTAGTTACACACCAGAGATAAAACTTTTTGAAGCATATTTTCTCTAGCAAGTCATAAAGTAGCATCAAGTGTTTTAACATTAAATTTAGTAGAGTGCAAAATGTTAGGGATCTCATACAGTATGCTAAGCTGCTGCACACATTGTATAGTGCTAAGTGTACAAGTGCAATTCAAATTGAAAATATGACTTTGAGTGGAAGTAAAATCAAGTTACAGTGGCTTATTACTAAAACACTATTGATGTGATCAGCATAACCTGCTCATTCACTAAATTTAATCACATTTCTTATAAATTCTTGCATTCTTTAAGGGTGTATTGCTACTCTGTGGCACATATCAAAACAATCTTTGGTGTGCAGTGCATTCCTCCAACCCCCATCCAGCTGCTCAAATGTGAGCAACTGGAAAGGGGCATAAACAGGACACTGATGATTGCTTACACTGTATTATTCACCAAATTTGCAATTACATGTTGCTGCACTCAACCCTATCTTCTTAATCCATGAATCAATATTATTCTAGATTTTTGTGGTGTTTTGAAAGACACTGTGCTGAAAATTCCTTTTTCTTAGTTATTTAAAAAGCTGAGACTCAGAACTAAAGCTGTGGAATCCCATTATGAGATGTCCTACAGTTTAACACTGTACATCCCACAAATCCTTGGGTTATTATATGACAGTTTAAACTGGCTCCATTCCAGTCTTAAGAGTCCAGCATTTCATCAAAAATTAAAACAGCTAACATGGCATGTTAATTCCTAGTTACTGTGCATGACAATTTGTAGAGCATACAACATCTCCCACGATCAAAGCATAAATCATTACATTCCAGTATATATAGCAAAATTCAAAACTGATATTGAGAAAATATTAATCATGTTGCCCTCTTGTCTTGGTACAAGGATCCAGTTTTCTTACATTATTAAACATTAATTATGTAAAAAGAATTCTGGCCAACAGCAAATAAATAAATAAGTAAATAAAAAGCTGACATCAACACACTTAATGACTAACCAAGTTTTCATTTCAAATAGTTAAATTTTTTTATAACTAATAGAACACATGCAAAAACAGCATCTTTGCCTCCTGAGTTCATACAAGCCTGATAAGGAGATCATAATCATCAGGGAAGCTACAATGTAAAAGTTGCAGCAACTGACATGGTCAGATGTTTCCTGAAATTTCTGTGTATCTCCAGAGAAATTCATTGCCTTCCTGCAGTACCACTGTAGGGCCACAGAGAAAGAATCTCTTTAGAAATATCATGAAATATCTGGAAATACAGAATCTGACCATGCCGATTGTTGCAGCTTGTATGTGTATGACCACTTATCCAGGACAATACACAGCTGAACAACATGGCTTCAGAAAGCTGCACAGCATGACAACCACCTTAACTGAGCTATCTGAAGAATTCCTCAAGGCCTAGACAAGGTGAATATGTCGACACAACCTTTCTTGATTTCTTCAAGGCCTCTGTCTTAGTTAGCCATGGCCTCCTAATAATAAAGCTCTGAGATTCTGAACTTTCAGATGAGGCCACAGTGGTTCTCTGACAACTTAGCTCTCAGATTACAAATGGCTAGATGTGGAGAGGTGTTCTCTGGCTTGCAATCTCTAGCCACTGGAGTTCCAAAGGTTCAATCCGTGGCTCCTTGCTATTCAGCCTGTTAATCAACAATATCCCAGAGTTTTGTGTAAACTCCAAAGCATTACTGTATGCTGATGACACAGTCATCTTCACCTCACTGCAACGTGGAGACAATGAAATGCAACCTACAATCAGCAAGGTCTGCAGACTGCTTCACATCTAATAGGTTGGTCATTAATGCCAAGAAAATCAAATCTCTTCTGTTTGAAGCAACCATGCCCTGAAGGCCGGTCCTGAACTGCATATCACAACAACAGCTGGGGACTCCATTAAACAGCTCCAGGTCTTCATGTCCCTTGACAAAGGCTAATTGGTTTGATTGAAGCACTGGGGCTCTCTGCTTACCTTCAGCTAATTTTTGTGCTGTCAATAAACATATTTTCTACATTTGATTTTGGCTTTTTTATGTGGTCCTTTGAATGCAAGATCTCAGTACCAGGTCTTCAAGCACCTGGGCATATAACCTGATGCAACCCTATCCTTCACATCTCACACCAGCTCCCTGGGAAAACATATCCACCAGTGCCATGCCTTGTTATACAGAAACAAGAACAGCCTCACCCCTGAAGTTAAAAAAAGGACTTCTAGTATCCAGCCTCATTATCTCAAGGACTGACTATGGTTTGGTCATCTACTCTGCAGCCAATAACACTGCACTCAAAAGAATCTCAGTAGCATTCAGCTGAGATTGCAGATTTGCAGTCAACATGAATCCAGACTTTCACCGCTGTGACCTATACCTCTCCACCAACGGGCTTCCTTTCCACCTCCAAGTTAACCTCAGTGAAGCTCTTTGTCTACAACCTCTGCTCCCCAGTCATGAATACATACAGAACTCAATCAATGGGGGAACAAAAAGTCCTCCTGCTGTTCAGATAAAACTACTCTTGGCCAATGCTGATTTGCAACTAGAGCAGTCAAAACCTGGAACTCCTGCCCTCATCCATCACCACTCTCCCCTACTTAGAAACATAGAAAGATAGACTTTGACGGCAGATAAGGACCGCTAGGCCCATCTAGTCTGCCCATTTCCCTACCTACAGGATAGGCCGCAGATTCTAGTTAACCAATAGCCTATATCTTCCTGCCCCCCACAAGAATTGCCTTATGTCTGTCCCATGCATTCTTGAATTCTCCCACAGTTTTAGACCCCACAACTTCCTCAGGAAGGCTGTTCCATGCATCCACTACCCTCTCTGTGAAATAATACTTCCTCACATTGCCCTAGACCGCCCTCCTTCTATCTTTAAATTGTGTCCCTATTGTGTACTTCTTCAGGTTTAAGGCCAAGTCATCGCCCATCATTTCCAGAAACTGTACTGCATGTGTGTTTAAACCAGATTCGTTTGCTGCATTAGCTCTGCACCCTTGCTGATACCTCCTGCAATTGCAGAAGTCTGTTGTTAACTCACTGCTCCTTATAATATGATAATTATTGTTATACTTGTTGAGTACTGTATTGTATTGATCTGCTATTGAATGTAGCTTGTTCTTCTGTTGCATGTAACTTGACATACCTGGACACCTTCGAAAAAGTCTTCTTGAGCTCAAAGGTCCTTTAACCACACTAATAAAATATAAGGTCTATGACAAGGGTAAAGGTATGGCAGGAGCATTACCTAAATACTTCTGTTTAATGTTCAAACAACAGATTGTACCCATGACATGCACAGTGGCAAGCACAAAACAAGAGATTGAATCAATCAGCATAGAGTACATACTGTGTATATTGGATCAAACTAAAACCTAGTAAATTATCAGTACCTTATAACTTGCAATCTAGGGTCTTGAAAGAACTAGCATCAGTATTAGCCCCACCATTTGTTTAGCCTATAAATGTTCAGAGACATCTGTAATGAAGTAATATTGTCTGTTGTGGTGATGTTGTAAACCACTCCTTCTTGCCTTTGGATATAAGATTCCATTACCTGTAAATATTTTGAAATCATTCAATAAAATGATTAACTGTAAAAAATAACATTATGAATTAGACGAGACCAATTAGTTTGACATTTGTCCAGTGTAATTACTAAGGCCATAATTAAATATCGGATAGGAATGCTTCAAAGATTGCAAACTACTATAAATGACAATAGCCAGCACTGCTTTAGTGTGGGGAAATCATACCTTCAGTTTCAGACCCACCACCCTTAAGCAGGTTGAAGACCTACTAATTGCACTGGATGACAAAAAAAGCACTGGTGCTGACCATCTTGCCCCTTTCCTTCTAAAACTAGGCTGCCACTTCCTGTCTCCACCTATAACCCATCTCTTTAACATGTCCCTTATACAAGGGACTCTTCCTGCTATCTGAAAAATAACGCATGTCATTCCACTCTTCAACTCTAGCAACCCAAGTGACCTCAATAACTACCGGCCAATTTCTCTTTTACCCACCCTCTCAAAGCTACTTGAAAAGCTAGTCAACATACAGCTGAGGGATCACTTGAACTCCTCAAACATGCTGACCCCCTACAGTCTGGGTTCAAGCCCAATCATAGCATGGTTATCGCCCTAGCTAAGGTCATAAATGACTGGCAGTTGTCACTTGATGCAATATATATGCATTCTGGTTTTGACCTAGCAGGCCTTTGATACCATGGATCATTATCTCTTGTTACTCACATTAAGCAACCTCAGGCTCAATGACTCTGCTCTGAAATGGTTCTCCTGCTATCTCAAGGTTGACAACAGCAAGTGAAAGTCCATGATGCCTCTCTGCCTCAAAATCCTACCGAGAGGAGTCTCCCTAAGTTCTGTCTTGGGTCCCTTCTTTTTGCTTCATATATCAATGGTATTGACTTTAATATTAATACTGTTAGAGTTCGTCTCTTTACAGATGACACTGTACTCTGTGTTGGCTAGCTGACCTTAGAACTGGCCTGCTCAGTACTGCAATGTGAATTTGCCAACTTCAACACAACTTGCTCCATCTAAAACTATTACTCAGTGCCAAAACTAAAGTTATGCTTCTATCCCCACAGTCAAAAGCTGCAACTGCTGTCCCTTGAATACCAATCTAGGTATCATGACTTTTCTGGGGAATCAATTGAATTGTTAGTAGTTCAAGTACCTAGGATTTTGACTTGACAGCAACCTTTTGTTTGTTACCCATATAGAAGAATTATCAAAAAAGCTAACCCAAAGACTCAGACTATTCTACTGCATAAAGCATTTGCTTACCTACGAGGCCAAAATAAGATTGGTACAAATAACTTTCTTACCCCTACTTGATTATGGTGACTTCCTCTATAGTCACTGTTCCAAATTAACCCTATCCACCCCAGACACATTTTGTCACAGAGCCTTAAGAGTTTTATCAAAAATAACCCATTCAACACTCATCACTGTTCCCTGTATTCGCAGTTGGGTTGGACCTTGTTGGGTACTAGGAGGCCTCCCTCTGGGCTTACAAAGCCATCTCCATCAAACTGTCTCCCTACATCTCTGCTCTGTTCAAATGCTCCCTCTGCATGCATGCACTCAGAAAATATTCCTGCATTACACTAGATATCCCTAGAATAAGAACCCAGCGTGGTACTTCATCCTTAAGCCATGCAATACCTACACTTTGGAATACTTTGCAAGTGATCCTTAAGCTTACTAAACTTGTTGGGATTTGTACCTTCAAGTCTCTGATCAGGCTTGCACTAAATGACATCTGCAACTGCTACTCATAACCCAGTTTTCATCTTCATATGATACTTCCCTGGTCACCACTCTAGCACTTACTCACTCTATCCTGCTGTTCTCCTGTATATTTGTCATCCTCGACCTCCTTTCTGCTAAGTCCCTCCTCTGGACCTCCTCTGAGCTATGAGTCCCTATCCCTTCAGTCTGTTCCTTGTCATCCTTGACTTCCTTTCTGCTATGACCCTCTTCTGGACCTCCTCTAGGCTATGAGCCCCTATTCCTTCAGTCTGGTTCCTTTTAACTCCCCCCTCCCTTCTCCCTCCAGCCCACCATAATCCTCTCATGCTCTCCCTTCTCCCATCCTCCCACCTCCCCTTCTCCTCTATCTCTAATAACTCTGGTATTCTATCCCATTCCCCTTTCTTCCTTCCTTCCCTCCCTGACAACACTTCTTTTTACCTATTTATCCCATATGTGATTGTTCCATCTCCTTAAGTGTTAGCACTCCTTTGTTAGGTGTTAGTTGTTATCATGTATGAAGTTCATTCTATCTTAATTATTCTATTTCCTGCAACTTCAACTCAACTGTCAGTATTCCCTTGTTAGGTGTTTCCATTAATGAAGTTCACTATATCATAATTATTGTAATTCCTGTGTCTGCATCCCTCACATGTAACCCTCCTGCAATTTTAACTTCCTGTTATGCTCTTTTGTAATTTTCCTCCAGGACCTCCTTGCAAATGAGTTTTTCTCAATGGTATTTCACTGGTAAAATAAAATTGAATTGAACTGAATTACCATACTTACTATTTGTTATGAATGGATCAATAAAGTGGTTGATGACAACAGATCTGTGAATGCCATCTACATGGGCTTAAGTAAGAAATCTGATATGGTGCCACACAGTGGTTTAACAGACAAAATGGCTAAATTAAGCATTCCAAACTTCCTAATTGTTTTAGTCAGTGTCTAGTTCTCTAACAAACAAATGAAGGTGAGAGCAAACAGGAAAAAAATCTGGGTGGCATAGTATGCCGAATGAAATGTCTCAGGAATCCGTAGTTGGGCCTCTGCTATTTAATATTTTCATATCGGACATTTGTGTCAACAGTGAAGGATGGTTAGCAACATTTGGAGATGACACAGAAATTGGTAGCATTGTTGAAACAGATGACCAATATAAATTGCTTCAAAAACTCAGCCTTGGAACATTTGCTGTGATGTACCTATGTAAAAATAACAAAAAAGGGCGTAGCTTGTACATGAATTAAAACTGTCAAGAATGAAAAAGATCTCAGGGTGATCACTGTCAATTGCCTAAGCTTCAATGACAATTGTAGAAAGACCATTAAGAAACGTAACAGCAAATCTGTCAGTATAAAAAGGCACTTTAGAAGCAGATCAAAGGGTGTTTTGCTGCCCTTGTACCAGCTGTTGGTTCATCCTCTTTGAAATCTGTGGTGCAATTATGGGCACCCCAATAGAAAGGTAAAATAAAAGAATAGAGAGATTATAGAAAAGAGCAACCATGATTGTTTGTAGTTTGAGGGATATGACTTATTGTATGATGAGAGATAGTCCAAATTAGATCTGTTCTCGCTGAAATATAGAAGATTGGGAGGGGACATTATCTTAGCTTGCAAGGCTGTGAAAGACAGTTCATTCCTTGAAATGCTTCACCTTAATAAACAAATTTACAGCAGGGAGACAGGAGGACACACTTTTCAGCTTAGGGTAAGCAATTTGCAACTGAAAAGAAAGCACTTCTGTACTCAGAGGGTGGTTGGCACATGGAATAACGTACCTGATTCAGTAGCTATGAGTGACATCATTTATTTTTCAAGCACAGCCTGAATAAGCACCTGAGGGCTGAAAACATAAAAAAAATATAACTGTTGAAAAATGAGGGATGGGCTCAATGGGATTTCTGACCTTCTCCAGTCTCAAGTTGTTATTTTCTTATCAGCTTCAGACATCATAATCATTTCAACTGTAATGGATTACGATTTCACAAGAAGGAGATTATGACCCCAGATAAGGAATAACCATGAGATGTAGATGTTCTAAAAAGGGTAAAAACATCACTGTATATGCATGCAAATTATCTTGGTAATGAATAATAGAATAGCTTAAAATTATGCTTTAGGAATCTTAAGAAACTGTATTCTTATGCTTATGCTGAGTTTGTTTTACTATTTGCCATAGCTCCTGTTTGATTTAGTATGCAGTGAAACCTACATTCTGTATAATGACACTGTATATTAAGGACATCACAGTATTATGGACCTTTCCTGATGGGATTCCTAATAGGCAAGATCCCTGTGTTTAGTTTTGACTTTAGATATATCACGTTGATGGCTATGCAGTATTGTTGGGCTAGATATGTGTGGATCACACATACCTGACCCATGTTGCTCCACACCAGAGGGCTGGTGCAAGGTGAGCAGTATGCACTACCATGCACCTCCACATGGTGCCTGTCCACAGCTCTGCTCCCCTGGCATGCAGCTGCATGGGGGTTAGATCAAAGGACACAGGTGCACATCCAATCAGGTGCTCACCCTGAGTCTTGAAGTGGATTCCTGCTGCATGCAAGCAGAGATTCTGGGAAGGTGTGGAACCAGAAAAAGTGTCAAAGTATGGGTGAGTGCCTCAGTGACTGCCTCCTGCCCTCTCTGTCAGCCTGGTTGGCTGAGGCAGTACCGTAGAGGATTGTGTTGGTCTCCTGCAGCTTGCGGGGTTTAATGGAGGGGGCATGCAATTGATACTACAGGTTACCTGCTGCTGCATCCTGTGGCTTTCTTGCTTGATACTCTTAACCTCCATGAATGCAGCAGAGTGCAGGCCTGCTCTCAGACATGCTCCCAGACCAGCTGCATGCATAGCTGCATGACTGACCAAGGGATCCTGTGCAGAAGGGACATGCATCCCTTCCCTGAATGTGCGTGAGGTTTGTGGCATTCATACATAGGTTTGTCTATGCACCACAGAGTCATAGCACATAGACAACCCATGCTTTAGTGCATAGAGGCCATTGTCATTGTTTTACAACATAAATTTGTGTTGGATTTTCCCCCTGGCTATAGTAATAATTTAATTACTGTACAAAGATACTCTAAAAGGTATGAAAGAGAGGAAATATTTATGTAGTCTTATGTAGTAGTAGTTAATTTGGAAAGTCATGTTCCCAAATCTTTGGAGATCTCTAAGGATATTTTTGTGAGATGTCCTGCAGCATAGGCAGTGCTAGAAAATTTTTTTCTCTTATCTTCAGAGAATCTTGGGAAATAACTTGCTGAATCAATTGCTGCCACTGTAGGTCATGCTCCCAAATTGAACCCCTTTGACACAGACAGGAAATGTAGTCATTTTTTTTGCAATTAATTTAGACAGGATAGCCCAGCTGAGGTGCAAATTGCGTATTCAGTTATGTCCTGATTAGTGCTGTGTGGAATGTGGAATTCCACCAGCAGAATTAGTGTGGGATGCCCATTTTGCTGGTGGAATTTCCACCAGAATTTTTCTGGTTATTCTGCGCACTTCTGCCTGCTGTGATCTGTGGAACTATATTCAGTGGAACAGCATTTTTTCTGTGGAAATTCATTTCACAACAATTTCCACAGAAAATGTTGAGATCTATGGAACAGAATTCTGTGAAAATGTTGTGGAAATTTCATTCTGCAGTTTTCTGGCATGGAATTTTGCCATTCAGTTTCTGGCAAAATTCAGCAAAATTTTGAAAATTCCACAAAATTCCATTCTATCAGAATTAGAAAATTCCACACAGCACTATGCTCTCACTTATGTTACATCTAAGTGGACTGGGGCACTGGGAGTGCAAGTATATTGTAAGAAGCTGTCTGTGGAATTTGAACCTGGGTCTTCTGGTTTCTAAGCTTGTGCTTCAGTCACTAGAACACTGTGCCTCCTAGACATCTGACTACTAGTCTGACTATCTAGTAGTCTGCTGTTGCTAATATGATAATTTGGCTACACTCACTATAGTTTGGGCTGCATATTCTGCTGCATTCTTTTATTCTTTTGCAGCAGCTTCCTTAGCTTAGGCTGTCACTTTAGGATCCCGAGCTGGTAGACTCAGAAGCGCTCAGTGACTGTGATGCACCCAATTGCATTGTGAATCCACATTTCTAGTTTTAAAATTGCTTGCCCTCAAATAATACGAAATCCAAACTAGCCTAGACTACCCTTTGCAAGCTTTGTGGTGCATAGGTTTCCATTAATAATCAGATGAAACAGAAATGCTGAAGACATCTGCTTTGTAAAATACAACCCATGCTGAAGGTTGGTGACAGTACCCATAAGGAAAATAAAGGGTTACAGTTTAACACTGTGCTGCTTTTAAATTCCCTGTTAAGTGACAGTCTTTAATATTTTAACTCCTTAAAATCCTTGTCTTAAAGTTGTGGGAAGAGTTTTCCAACCAGTGGGCCAACATTTTTTTCATTCTAGTAATTATTTGTAGGTACTGACTATAAATATTCATAAATCCAATAAAATAAATAGGATCAAAATCATTGTAGGGCCCTGGTTCCTGAAGGGACACCCAAGAGCAGAGAAACTAGGCTCATTGTTCACAGTGGGGTATCTGACTTTGTGTGAGACATTAAAAGTTAGGCAAAACTTTAATTAAATAAATTCACTGTCCACTTCATGCTTGAGTTGATGACTAGATTTTAATAACAGAAACTGCACAAAGAGAAATCCATTTGCAGATACTGTACATTGAATGGAACTTTACCTCTGGACCCTAAGACTGCAATCCCATTACCAGAGCATGATTGTACCCTTGGCTTCTATCCAAGAGCAAATACACCACCAAACCTTCAGCCATGTCCCAACCATCCAGAAAAACTGTCCTGTGTCTCACCAGGTTCCTGCCCAAAAGTCATTATGGGCTTCACTTCCACTAGCTGGCAGGGTTGAGCTGGGCATAAGCAGATGCCCAGAGACAATTAAAATGGTGCTAATAGTGATAAAATAATGACATATCATGGTGTTAATACAGGGATCATTGCAATATTCCTATATAATAAAGTAGATATAGGGTAAAACTGAACATGACTTGGCAAACTTAAATTGGGAAAAAAAAAAATTAAACAAATCAGTTGAAAAAATGTGGACAATTTTAAAAGAACACCATTACTGATATACAGTATGCACAAAGTACATACCAAAAATCAAGAAATATAGCAACTGAAATATCAGGCCTAAACAGTTGACAACAACAAACAAAAAAAAATCAAAAGATTAATAAATAAATAAATCATACAACTCTTACTTAGCCACCAAGGATAATACAACCTAGGCCAAATACAGGCAAAATCTAAAAAATGTAAGCATGCTATTAAAAAATCAAAAAGGAAAAGGAAATTATGTTTATATCCAACACCAACAAAGACAACAGTAAATCCTTTTATAACTAGATTAATTTACTAAAAAACATCAAGAATATGGTAGTTCCCTTTGTGGTAAATGAAGAAATTACCAGTAATCCCACTGAGATGACCAATGTTTTAAACGATCACTCCTGTTCCACATTTGTCACACAAACAAGCAAATGTACAACAAAGTACATAGATACAGAGCCAATGTAGAAAATAATTTCTATAGAAGACAGAAAGGAGAAAATCAATAAACTTAAAAAAAATTCATCAGTAGGACCAGATAAAATGTCTGGTAAATCCTGAAAATCAATGGCAAGTGACATACTGTAGATATACAACTTAAACACATGTTTAAAACATTTAATTTCCATTATTGAAACATCTATTAATACAAGTACTATCCTTGGTGACTGGAACACAGTTGAAGTAGTGCCAATATTCACATAAAAGGTAGAAAACATTCACATAACAATTACAGATCCATTAGTATTAAATCAGCTTCTGGTAAATATTAGAAGCTATAATAAAGGATAGAATCAACTCTAAATTAGCCACTGGTGTCAGTGGCTCAGTAGGTAGCACACTCGCCTCTGAGGCCGGGAGATCAGACGGCTGTGGGTTCCATTCCCACATCTGGCACTTGGGTTAATATCCCAGTACTGACACTGTAATGCAGCATGAGAGGGGTGCTGCACTTCTTAGGTGCCGTCTTTCGGATGAGACATTAAACTGAGGTCCCGTCAGCCTGGATTGGTGGTAGTCCAGGTGGATGTTAAAGATCCCATGGCACTTATCGAAAAGAGTAGGGGAATTTCCCCGGTGTTCTGGCCAAATTTCCCTCATTCACTAAAAATACCACCAACAGCTTAATCTGGTTCAAGGTCAGTTGGCATTCATCTGTATTCCCTTCCCCCGGGTCATGCCTGAAAATAGGCAGGATTTGTCTAGTACACTTACCCGGTCAACAAAAAATAAATAAAATAAACTATAGAACCAGACCAATACAGATTCACAGAAAGTACTACCAACCTGCTGCATTAATACAACAATAATCAGTAAAGCTCTAGACAATAAAATCCCATGTGATATTATTTATTTGATCTTGAGTAAGGTCTTCGAATTAGTACCTTTTTAACTACTGGCTGGTTAAATGACTTACCTGAAGCTCTGTTTATTCTCCATAAGTTTGATTGGTTCAAAAGATCTCTGTGATCTTCCTTGTAGTTCAATGTAATGATAACAGTTAATGTACCAAATTTGTATTCCTCTAGGTGAGAACACTATTCTGTATTGTTTAGTTGGCTCTGTTCATATATACGCATTCTGTGACTGTTTACACAGTAATTTTCCTAATTTGCAAGTTGGTATGCATTTGAAGCTGCCCATATATAATTGTGCTTCCTTGACAATATTCCCTGAAATTGCTTATTTTATCTTCATAGAATCTTTATAACTCTGACATTGACGTGGAACCTTTGTAAAAAGCACTTGTGCTAAAAGGTACTCTCCAAAAATCTCAATAAAATAAAAATAAAGTGTCTCATTGGGCAATTATTAAAACAATGGAGAGGGCAGAAATTGACCCATGACTGATTAAGTGGAAAGCAAATTGGTTATCCAAAAAACCCAGGTAGGTATAAACAGATACAGATCAATTAGCAGAACAGTGACAAGCAGTGTTCAGCAGGGCTCTATTGTTGGTCCCATAATATTTCAAAATTTCACTCAATCTAAACAAACATTTAATATGTTGATCAACTAAGTATGCAGATGATTCTAAACTGGGGGCTGCACTACTGTGGAGCAACGTGAAAGAATATGAACAGGTTCTGGATCACATATCAGACTGGGGAGAAAGGTAGGAAATGAAATTCGACATACAAAAATGCTGAGTACTTCACCTGGGCTCACATAACCCCAGCCAAAAATACAAGTTATGAGGTAACACCATGTTAGCAACCACCAATGAAAGGGGTCTGGGGTTTATGGTAGCTGAGGACCTGAAAAACTCTAGGTAGTGTAACTAGCCCATCCCTACAGCAAATTATATTATTTGATCTAGAAAAAGAAATATCAGGACACACTATAAAAATAACATTTTTCACTTTATAAGACTTATGTCTGACCCCAACTGGCCTTTGCCACCCCCTTATGGCGTACATGTAGAAAGAAGGACATCGGGCTAATGGAGAAAACCCAAAGGAAAATCACAATTGGGTATGAAAAATGAGACCTCTCAGGAAAGATTTTTTGGTCTAAACCTAATGTCACTAAAATTATGTCATCTTGGGGTGACCTTCTGATGATTTATGCTATCATATCAGACCTATACCTGTTCTGCAAATTAAACTTAAAGTTGATACAAAGCCACACCAGCACTATAGGACACCCACTACAAATTGCAGGAAAAAATTGGTATACTATTAGAATGGTGACTTAAAATTGGCACTGCAATTAGAGTGCCACAACAAGAACAACAGTGACAAGGGCAATCTTGATTTTAGATCACCCTCACTGATGCAGCCCTTTGTGCCCACATTGTTTCTACCCCTCTGGGGCATGCTCACCCTGGAGTTGTATATTCATTTTCTGGGGGTGCATGGGGCTAATCGAGCTAATCCTGCAGTAAAACAAGACTTGTTCCTGGAACATCACTTTGGCACTATACATCCCAGGAAATGCAATGCCTGGCACCATAATGCCAGTCAGCATAGTGCCTTGCCCATATCAGCATTGACAAAATGACTGTTGCACCGATATGGGTTGAACCAAACAAATTCAACACAATAAAGAAAAGTTCTTTTTCACATAAAGGATTGTAAATCTATGAACACTCCTCTCAAAATAATTATTAGTAAATCAAAACTTGATTCGAAAATAAATTGGACATACAGTATGTATTCTGCATGAAGGACAATTAAGGTACTTTGATTAGAAGGAGCACACATGAGCTAACAGCTTTAATATCCATCTGAACCTTAGTATAATCTGTCTTGAAGTTGATGTAAGCAATATATACGGGAGTTCCAAAATCTAGACTATACGTAAGTTTTGCAAAGTGACACAAGGCAAGTCTGTTTTACGGATATAATGTCTATCCCATTAGGGCTTAGAGTGATGTACAAAAACCAAGTCACCGCAAATGGATACATAATGTTTGACAAACATAAAACAACTTTGTTAAATTATTAAACAAAAAAGAATAAACAATAATTAAAGAACATCCTGAAAGGG
The DNA here is from genome assembly GCA_016271365.2 of Neoceratodus forsteri. NCBI lineage: Eukaryota > Metazoa > Chordata > Ceratodontiformes > Ceratodontidae > Neoceratodus > Neoceratodus forsteri. The sequence goes on along the minus strand of CM028130.1, from coordinate 272,087,379 downwards.
TGCAAGAAACTACTGAAGGCAGTACAGCAAATCTTCAACTCCTTTTAAATGTCTCTACTCAGGATCCAGACTGCACACTGAAAGGAAGGCATTCTAAATCATCAGAGCAGCCACTGAGATGGCAAGAGTAACACATATGGTTGACATGATCTGTCCTTAGTAAATGTATGTTACACAGGCTACACCTTTGTAAGTCTTTGTCATCTGTGTTCTCCATTGCAAATTTTTTGTTTGGGTCCAGAGATATGCACCTTCATGTTATGGGATTTATTAAATTATTTATTGACAGAGTTTTACCAGAAAATGCCTACTAAGCCATAATGCCTTGTTTCCAGATGTCCTTGTAGGAGGGGTACAACAGAAGGCAACACAACAGTACTAATGCAAAAATAACAGTGTTATAGCAGTGTAAACAGGAAAGAGCATGGAAACACAGATACATAAATAAAATTACCAGTACAATTTACAGTTTACCACCACTGGGTAAAATTGAAGCAGTGCTGTGTGGGGCAGGAAAGCTGTTTTAGCTAGCAAGCAAGACAGCCCTATGCTAATAACCTTATTTGTTTTCCTCAGTCTTTCTTCTTAATTTCTTTTGTCTGTGATTTGTCATTTTATTTCTATAGTAGTTTTGTATGTTTAAAGGAATTACTTTTGTCAGTCCGTTACTACATTATATTAATTGTAGTTATTTTGTTTAGTTATTGAAGTGATGGTGTTACTTACAGTAACTTGTTTAGAATTACCTGTTTTGTGTGTCTTGTAAATTTCTGTTTAGTAAAAAAATTTTAAAAAAAACTTTTTTTTGTGGTGTTTTCACTGTAGGTACTGTTAGCTCAGTAAACTGTTCTGTTGTGATTAAAGCAACACTGTCAGCTTTTCTGTCATTTTCATAAATACCATGTAGCATGTGTCCTGTTGGCATTAGTAAGCCAACAAAATGTCTTCATGCCACAGGAGCTACAAAATAATTCAATTGTTGGCCTTTATTGGTGGATAATTCAAACTACAGCAGCCCACTGTGAAGACTGTCAGCCAATATCCTCGTGCATCCAGAGTGTGATGTCGCACCAAGCCATGGGTAAACTCATTCATAAATGAGTTTTAAATTTTTGAAATAGTAGGACATAAGCAGCTTAATCTGGTTCAAGGTCAGTTGGCATTCATCTGTATCCCCCCCCCCGGGTCGTGCCTGAAAATAGGCAGGATTTGTCTAGTGCACTTACCCGGTCAACAAAAACTAAATAAATAAAATAAATACCATGCCTGATTGTAGCTCCCAGCCTGAGTTTGGCAAAGTGTTTCTTTAGTGAAAATGAGTGCTTAACACAGCTGTTTTTCATTTTGGAAATTGCATGCATGACTCTGGACTTGTGCATTAGCATGGTGTTAGTGCACATGCCTGGACTCTTGGCTTCAGTTTGCAAAATCATAATATTTTTTTTATTATTATTTGTTTTGGTTTCCTTTCACAGGTACAAGAGCAACACAATAGGGACTGTGGAGGAGTGCTCTTTTATGCCTTAAATTAAAGCTTTGTTATTTGAAGACCTGTGCCCTTGTTTATTCAGAGGTTGTGAGTGCTGGACTTTTTGTTTCCTGATTCTGCTTGTTAGTCTTAGTACCACTTCCTTGTGTAAACTCCAGTCTGCTGTTTGTTACAATAGGGACTGTACTACAGTCTCAGTAATTTCTATCTTTTATTCACAGGTCTATTTCCCTTATGTCCTCATTGCAAGACTCCTACTCAAGCAAGCAAGCAAGCCATTGCCATCTGATCCACCAGACTGTTGATGTGGTCAACATTAAAGACTCATGCTCAGACCTCCTCCGTCTCCTCCAGCTTCTCTACTGTGTGGGTCTTATTAAAGTGAATACATGAAGGCAAATGTTCAAAGGTTGATGCAGGCTTACATCAACTATGTCAAACTCCTTTGATGGAATTGTGTCAAATTTTAGTACTTTGGTGCAGTTGTGACAATTTCCACACTTTACGGCAGCTTGTGCCAAATATTTGGCACATGCCTCATAAAATGGGTCACCCAAATGGCACAAGTTAGACTGGGGGGAGCTGGTCTAATCTGTGGCATTTGGCACAAAGGACTTGTATCAGGGTTTGATGCATGCTACATTAGAACATTGTGATTGCCGCAATTATTGACACAAGTCACCACTTACATCAATCCCTTTTGATGCAAGTTCTTGCATCGATCTAGACCCATTTGAAAACTGGGCCCATCCTCTGTATCCATTGTGAATAACAATAATCTACCAGTTGCTGCAGCCTGATTGTAAATTGTTACACAGCTGAAAGTTACCTGAAGCAAGAGAAACAGGAGCAGAAAACAGTGACATATGAATAACATTTAACAATTAAAAATGTTTAAAAAAAATTCCTTCACCGGAAGGAAATACTGCTAAATTAAATAGCCAGCTCAGGGCTGGACCAATGCAACAAAAGGATTTAAGAAGCAAAGTGTTAAAAACCTAAAATGAGAGAAACACAAACAAAAGAGGGTTATAATTATAAATCCCCTCCAGGATAAAAATATAAAAATAAATACCTTTGCTGGTAACACACAAATTCATACTCTGCCATCATCATCATTCAGATCTGTCTTTGACATTAACTTCCAGTAGTGTCACCCAGTGTTGATGCAAATGATTCTATGACCAGTATGTCAATGAAATGTGTGATCCTCTCATTGTATTTGGTGACAAGAAAGCAATCTGATTCCTCCAAAAGAGTGTTATTAACTGGCAATAGTAGTTTTGCATTAGCTGTGTCTGGAGCTAGGTAAAGTTAGCCCAAACTGAGTATAGAACAGATTTTAGCTTTTTCCTTGGATGGAAAGTATTGGAATGACCTGTTAATTCATTTCAACTTCAAATTTAATTCAGGCATGTATAGATCTGTATTTGTGTGAAGAGGTGCATGAACAGTGCAGCTATTAGGACTAACACTTGTCCTGTCTTCCCTTTAAAGATATCTTCATATTTTCACCAGCTGCTTGCCTATCAGCTTTGCTTAGCACCTGCTCTGCTATCTACTATGCAGTTCCAAACCTGAGCTTCCTCCTTGCTACCATGAGTAATTTTCAAGTTGCCTTGGTACCCCCTGCCCTGCTAATAACATCAATATTAACCTACATTTTATATCGTAAAATAGATCCACTACGCCTGATCAGGCTCCCAGTGCGGCGTAGCTAATCCTGCCAGCTGCCCATTCCTCCATCCTCTGATAGAACAGAACACCTTCAAATCCGGTTAAGTGTCCCGGCTGCTCCTGGGTAGCACTGTTCGGGTTTGATAGGTGGCCACCTGTTGCAACCCTCCTCTAATTGGACTGCTGCTCTCTACTCCGCCACTGTTTGGCCCTGCCTTTTCTCTGTTGGATTATCAGTCTCTGGGCTTCAGTGCCCTCTGCTTTGCATTGACTTTTGCCGAACATTACTGCTATCTGTCTAGTCTCTCATTGGTTCCTTATAAAATTTCGCCACTAGGGGCTGCCTTCTAACATATCTTGAATAGGTCTTCATTTCCTCACTGTAATCTTTACCACAAGTAGAGCCTCTGGTTGGTCTGCTTTCCTAATTAACCTTTGCAGGGCTTTACTTTCTGCTTCTCTGCTCCACTTCTTCTAAATAATTGCTATGCTAGCAGGAAACACTTCATTGTTTTGCTCTAGCTCTAATTTTAGCCAAGGGTTAAAATGGTGTAACACGGTCACCCTTGGCAGTCTTAATTTTACACACACTATCTCTTATCCCTAAGAGCTAATCCTCTGTCTCAGTATACCACTAGCCTTCCTACCCAAGTCAAATAGTAACACTATGGCGAAGTATAGTCTGCTATGGGCACTTCTGTCATTTGTCCTTTTACTCAGCCTGGATACTGCCACATGGGCTCTCCCATGTAACCAAATGGCAAAAGACTCCTCAGAGGCTTACCGCAACTATAGTTTCACTAACTTGATTGCAGAGACAAAGCCTGATCTTCAGCCTAACCCTATCCTCCTTGTTAGAGGCAACATCTATTACCCTCTACATGCCAGGAGGAAGCTGCCATGGAGATGTGCTTTCACCCTAACCTGCCACTGTGCAAAGCTTTGGTTCCTAGCCATGATCATTATTCTGTTATCTGGGGACGTCAAACTAAATCCAGGTCCACCTACCTGTTTCTTTTTCCCAAATGAGTTATCTGGCATGTCCAAGAAAGGATTATTAATTGCTCTTATCAATATCAGAAGTCTTACCTGTCATCATGTGGAACTCGAGGCCAGGTGAAACTCTATAATCCTGATGTACAGGAGCTGCCAGGGGTGTGACTTGTAAGATACAGCCTGAAAAAGAAATGTGATAGCTGTGTTAGATCCAATCAACAATGCCGAAAAAAACAACAAATATGTTGCAGGTGATACCTTTTATTGAACTAACAAAATTATTCTAGGACTAGCTTTTGAGAGAAAGAAAAGAGAGTTTTGTCTCTTGATAGCTAGTCTCAGAAATAATTTTGTTAGTCCAATAAAAGGTATCACCTGCAACATATTTGTTGTTTTTTTCTCTGTAGATAGAGCCTGTAAGGAGGTGGAGATAAGTGCGTGTGGGGGGTGGATGGATATATGGAGGGGTGCCACAAAAGGTAGGTTTTGTTGAGGGATTTAAACAGTCAGCAGGAAGCTATTGGGATGGAACATGTAGGGGAGGATAGTGGGAAGACAAAGGTGAGGGCGGGAGTGGAGAGAATGAGGTAACAAGTAAGTGCCTAAGTTGAAAAGGAGGGTAGATAGTGCAGGGAAGAACTGGTGAAGGTGAGTGGGGGATGCAGATCAATTTTAGTAGTAGGGATACAGCAGGAGGATAGCGGGTGGGGTAGGGGTGGAGTAAGGATAAGAGTAATGGAAAAGGAGGGAAAACAAGGGAGAGGGAGGGGAGGGTGGGAGAGGGGAGGGGAGGGAAAAGGAGGAAGGCAGTGGTGAGTAAGAGCAAAGGAAGTGTTGAAGTTGGCCTTAGGGCTGGTTAGGTGGAAGAAGGTGGGGGAAGGAGGATTAAGATTAGTAGTGGGGTATTGCAAGGAATAGTGGGAGGTCAGGCAATAAGAGTTGATAGGGGTTAGGGAGGATTTGGGTCAAGCCTAGTAAGATTTTTTCCATGGGGCAGACTTGGTAATGAATTCTGCCTTGTAGGTTTAGCCACTTAGTTTGAGTGTAGAGATACAGGTATACATGAGGGCATCTGCAGTTAGCACCAGACTACGGGACTTTTTTAGTGCAGTTCTTACTTGTTTCAGTGTGCTGTTCATGGCTGTGCTATACACGACCAGCTCAAAGTCTACAATGGAAAGAATAGAGCGATCGACTGCAAGGGTGAGGGCCTCATCTGTCAAGTAGGAGCGATGCCTATAGAGCAGGCCTATTCTGGTGCTGACCATTTTTACAATTTGGTTAATATGCTGTGTGTAGAAGAGGGAGCCATTAAGGGTGACACCCAGATATTTAAAGGCGTTTACATGTTCCAGTGGTTCAAGTCTGCTGTTTAGGATAGTGAGATTGTTAGTTGATTATTATTAGTTAATTCTGGTAGTTCACATAAGTTTTGTTAGCACAAAATATATGTTTATTTTGCTTTTTGCACTGAGTTAGCAGAAACTGCATTACAAGAAATGTGGTGGGGGAGTGACATACAGCTGATTATACTGCAGCATTATCTTTAGCAATGTTACTGCACTGCCATAATTTCAGAATTTCTTGTTCATGAGAAAACTTCAAAAGGGAGAAATGTATATATTAGGCTTAAGCACTTTGTATGGACTTCCCTACAGTAATGTATGCTTTACAACTAAATCTGGTATGAAAGGAGACTTCAACAGTGCAAAAATAGCTACCACCATTTAATAATTTCATGTTTAGAATAATTTTTTGTAAATAAGAATGGGAAAAAAGTGATCATCTTGTGTAAGGGAACAAGTCACAAAGTGCAGAATGTGAGGTGACATATTACATCATCAACTTTTGGATAGAAATAAAATATTTAGGACATCCAAAATTGGGTAAACAGGGAAAAAGTAGCTAGTTGGCTGGATTTAGAGGAAGAAGGGATACTAGGAAAGGTGTCAGGATATTTGGGAGCAGAGGGCCTAAAAGATATAACAGAATGAAGCACCCAACCTATGGTTGTGGCGAGTTTGAAAGTGTGGGATAAAATTAGGAAGAGGCAAAGTACAGATAAGTCTAATACACTGTTGGTACCACTGGTAGGGAATCTGGAATTTCTTCTAGGATTGGAAGATGAGGGATTTAAGTTATGGCAAACAATGGGATAAGAAAGGGTGGCAAATCTAGCTATGGGGAATGATATGTATACCTGTCATAAAGTAAAAGAGAGACTGAATCTCCCAGCCTCACATCTATATAGATACTTCCAGGTGAGGACTACTATAAGCAACTAGTTGGTACCCAGGGTAATTCGGATCAGCTGTTGGAAACAGAAAGAGAAATATTAGAAGCCCTTAAAAATGAAAAGGGGCTTACAGGGAGAACAGTGAAAATAGTCAGAAAGTTCTTCCAAACATCTGCATAGGTGGCTAAAAAGTGGTGGGAAAGAGATATAGGAGAGGATATTAGTGAAACTAATTGACAACAAATGCTGGAGTCTCATAAAGGACTGTTAGTCTGCAATAAATGTAAGGAAGCACAATTCAAATTTATACAAAGATTATATTATCCGCCTGTCATGGTACATAGATTTAGTCCTGGGATATCTCCAATGTGTGACAAATGCAAAACAACACAGGGTACATATAAACATTACTATTGGGAACTGCGCCATGATTGTGTCTTACTGGAAAGATATTGCAAAGAAAATAAAAGCTTTGAAAGGCAACCTATGGAATTCTCATATTAATCATTATTACTGGGTGTGGAAGGAAGAAGAGGATGGGAATGGATTATGTACCCTAGAAGGATTAGAATCCTTTTGGTAGTTTCTAGACAGGCAATTCAAAATGTTTGGACCTTAACTTGGGCCCCCACGCTAGAGCAATGGAAAGAGCTCACACTGAAAGTCCTTGCAGTAGATAAATTAACATACTGTCCGAAGGAGAAGAAAATAGATTTGAAAGGGCCTGGACTGAATATCTAGGCACATTAAATGTAAGGGAGAGATTATTGTTAGAAGGTAGTGGCACAGTTTATTAAAAGAGGTTAGTGGGTAAGCAAGGGGATGGGAGGGATACTCTGCATAGAGAAGTTAAACTGGGAAAAAAAAGGAAATACACTTGTATAAATTATACTGAAATAAAGCAGACACAGACACAGACCAGATCAAATTTTAATTTTAATTTTAATACCAAAAGTCATTAGGTTATTGACTTTTGTTTATGCTGTCTTTTTTTTTTGATTTATAGTTCTGTTCCTGCTAGATAGTTATAGAATGTAGACAGCGGTAAACCTGGAAAACAAAAAAGAGAAAAATGACAGTAAGAAATTGAAAGTATCTGTAAAATGGCATATGTAGAGCAAGATCGAGTTGATCTTTCAAGCTGCTATTATTGATGTATTAATCAAATGTAATGATTGTAATTGATTGGCAAGCAATGTCATACGATAACTGTCACTCAATAAATATATTGAAACAAAAAAAAAAATATTTGGGACAAGAAATGTAGGGGATATAGTGCTGTTCAAATGCACCATATATGTAATCAACAGTGTTTTGCAACAAAAACAGTAGTGAGAGAGAAGAGAATGACATCGCTCACAAACAGTGCCATATAAAGAAAATGTAGATATAGAAAATATAGATAGAATTTATTTTAAGAAGAGAGAGAAAACAGAGAGACATGCAGAAGAGAAAGAATGTAGTAGAACAGTGAAAGAGAAAGACAGGAAAATATTTCACATTTTTAAAAAGTTTTTTTGTTTGTTTTTTTTTTCTATTTTTTGGGAGAAGGCATAACAAACAAGAAGGAGTGAGGAAGGAATAAAATACAGATGTAGTGTGAAAGGAGGAGGAATGAGGACTGAAGTTAAAGGGTTAGAAAGACATAACAGCAGCAGGAAGAGAAGGAGCAATGCCCATGTGTTTTTTAGGGCTCACTGACAGATGGCCCAGCAGCACCCATACCACTGTGACAGAGCTTCTCCATATCAACAAGCTGTGCTTGCTGGTTGGACAAGAACTGGCTCATCATAGTCTTCATTGCGCTTACTCTGTGGTGGAGGTCCCCAGTCTCATCTTGCAGCTTTTCTATCTCCACTGTGGTATCTTGCAGCAGTGCAGGTGCTTGTGCCAGGGCTGGTACTGGTGTCGGGGTTGGTGTGGGTGCCAGTACTGGGGGTTGGTGCAAGTTCTCAGTTCTCTGTGCCACCTTCATCTATGTGGCTCCTTCTAGGTGCCATAGATGGGACACCACCACTTTTCACCTCCCACTTGTGGGCATGCCACTGCTCACTGTGCCTGATGTTCAGGTGTGTATGCTGACCACCAGTCCCAAGGTGGCTACCTCTTTTTCCATGGCTAAACACTGCCTTGCAGATGGTGGATGTCACAAAGCTCTCATCACTTGGGCCCACTGTGAATTACTTCCTGACCAGGGAGGAATGTGGCTGCTTTGGTCTGGGAGGTACAGAGTCAGAGGAGGATGGGTGGGGCTCCTTGGGAGAGTTAGCTATGGGAGTTAAGGCTGCTGCAGTGCGAGAGGCATGGGCACAGCTAGGGAAGTTGGAGTGGGAGCTGGGGAGCTGGAGGGTGCTCTCGCATTTCTGGCTGCTGTGAGGGAGCTGCTGGAGTACCCCTGAATAAAGTATGCTGAAGGTGTATGGCACCCCATCCCCCACCATGAGTCCTCACGTGACCCACTCAAAACTCTATTTTGAAAACAGAGATTTAGAGACTGATAATATGGGGAAAAGGGAAAAGCACAGAGGGATATTAACTGAAAAGATATGTCAAAAGAAAATCAGAAAATAAAACAACTTTACTACCAGCAAGATAGAGGATGGATAGCAGATAAGAAAAGAATTAAAAAAAACTTAGAAAAATAGTTAACTATAGGTTTGTACTGTAGCTGTTAAATAGCTCTGCAATTAGTCGGTCTCCTGTCTCCTTCACTGACTAAGCAATGCAAGTAAAAGAAAAATAGAAGCTGTCTTACACTCTACAGCCTTGCTATGTGACCATCAAAAGCTCTTACATGTGACATTGAGATACTAGTTTACCAGTAGCTTCATTTTAACCAAACTTCACCTTGGTGTACCTCAAGGGCAAAGTTTCAGGCGAAGTTACCAAATGCAATTTTTGCAAGTAAATAGAAAAAATACACACATTTATCTACAAAGGTGAATTTGATGTATTTGCCTTAACTTTGATGGTTGATTAATACTTTACTATGCCTCTGTCAGTAACAGATGAACACACATTCCAGTATCTAAAGTACTGTAGACAGCAGCTTGTGATGAATAAGGCAGGGGATTACCTAATAACCTATATGGGGAGCAAAAACACATTTTCAATAAACCCAGATGACAATATGATACAAGGATCACAATGCTTGCCAACCCCTTATCAGGGCGCAGGTTCCACCCTCGCAGCTGGCTCTTTAATGTCATGCAGAGCTGAGAAGAAATATCCCATCTGAAGAATGGAAGTATTCAAGTGATCCTTAAAATACACCATATTTTTATTTTTATTTATTTAGTTTTTGTTGACTGGGTAAGTGCACTAGACAAATTCTGCCTATTTTCAGGCATGACCCAGTGGAGAGGGATACAGATGAATGCCAACTGGCCTTTAACCAGATTAAGCTGCTGGTGGTATTTTTAGTGAATGGGGGGAAATTTAGCCAGGGCACTGGGGAAATTCCTCTACTCATCAGTAGAGGGGACTGCTGGCTGTGAGAATAGCTACAAGGTACAAAAGCTCCAAAGAGAATGGATGTCAAGGCAGGGGAACAAGTCTCCTTCCCCACCTTTGGTTTTACAGAGACAGAAAAGGACATAGAAACATTACTAACGTTTGAAGAAATTAATGAAATGATGAGGAAATCATGGAAATGTTTGTATCAACAGAGATTCAAGCCAAATGACTGGCAGAAACTGATAAAATAACAAAGAGATGATTCAGAAGCATCAGATATACAGCAGACCCTATTACTCCAAATACAACAAGAGGAACAAAAGACACAGAGATGAGCAAGAATGTCTAAAGGAGAAATTGGCAAATCTTCAAACTGCAGCTCCCCTTGTCAAATTGTGTGGCCCGCCTGTCAAAAGAGATGATGACACAGGAACATCAAAGGCCTTATTGGGAGCTGGTGAGTCTAATGCAAATACATACTGATATGGATTTTTTAATAGACACTGTTCCAGAAACACAAAATGAACAGGCTGGCAGTATATATGCTACTAGAAATAGCATGTGCCCACAGCTAACAAGTGTAAAAACTTGATGCAGTGTTAAAACCTAGCACAGATAGAGAGTGCTAATAAAATCAACAATCAAACGATGGTTTACAGGTGGGTCAGAACTGTTTGCAAGGGAATATAAAAATTGGGAAATGCAGCCAAATAAAGAGACATAACCAAAATAGTATGATTTGTGTTCAGACATCCAGTAAGAATACTACCACAGAAAATAAAGACAAAACAAATAGTCCAGTTGTTTTCTTTATGGATAACATTTACAAGAAGAAGCCACTATTTTTCATTTACACTGAGAGAAAATAGCTACAAAAGTGAGAAACAGGATGAAATAAAAGGAAAGACAGCTTTGACTTTGGCAAACAGAAACATTTTATCGAACAATCCTCCCACAATTTACAACATTAATGTAAAACAACCCCAAAAGCAAACAAGCACCTTTACTGAAAAAACTCTTTACTTTAATAACACCTACCTCTCCCTATGAATCCATAGACACCTCAAAAAACTTTATGTAAAGCAGAAATAGAAAAAAGGCTAAGTAAGACTTAATTACCTAATCCAGGTAGAACCACCCAGCCATTCCCCACACACAAAAACCCCAAATGGCTAACCTAAAAAAACACCGCTGCAAAACCTATTTACCTAAACATACAAGAAACACTAAACAATAGAAACCACTACAAAGAAACAAGAAATGTACTAAAAAAACCAAAACATAACTAACAGAAAAAACCACAAAACACAATAATCTTCATCTACAAAACCCACAGAACACAAACCTCAACAGAACTACCAGAAACAACCACAGAAATAACCAAACCTACCACAAGACACTTTACTATCAAACTTATTTTCCAACCTCCAGAAAAAGCACCAAGAAAAATAATACAATTAGTATTATAAAGAACCACTAGAAAAACCAATAAACACTATATAAAAACATCTACTAAAACTCTCTCCTATTACACCCAAACAAGTACCCATATTTCATCCATCCATCAAGAAGAACAATACCATAGCATTAGACAGGTCTGGTATTTCAGTCACTGCTGAAGTTAAGACACTTGGTAAGGGTATAAAGTGTGCAGGTGGGTCAGTCAGTCACAGCCAGTGGGCAGCCTACAGGCCTTATTCAGAGCAATCCTGATCTTATTGAGGACTGCACTGTCGGCTGCACCATAGATCAGAATGCCATAGTTGATTAATGAGAGGACTGCCGAGGAGATTGCTAGCTGCAAGGCGTCAGGGGGGAGGCAGTGCTTGTAGCAGTGTAATAGACCAATGTGTATGTTGACAGCCAAGCTCTGGCAGCGGACATGTTCACAGTAGGTAAGCCCTGAGTCCAGGGTGACTTCTAGGTATTTGAAGGAGGTGACCTGCTCCAGAGTTTCATTATGGGAATTTTGTATAAGCAAGGGGTGGCCACTGTGTTTATTTTGGGCATGAGCAAACAACATGGATTTCGTTTTTTTATAGTTTGACATGTGTTCACCATCCTGCTGTCCCCTATAACCTCAGCAGACAAGTTGCTGCTAGTTGCAGCGTCAGTACCAACACCATTATTCCTGCTCAAGTGTCAACCTCTGTATCTGCTGCTGTTACTGCCACACCAGCTGCCATCTCCACCTCCACTACTCTTGCCATGATGGCCAAAGCTGTCTCTGCTGCCATAAATAATATAGTTTCTCAGTCTACTATTATTATTATTGTGTATAGTTCTGCCAGTGCTGCCACCACCACCGCTACAAGTGCTTTGCCTCAAACATCTGCTTCTGCATTGGCCCGTGATGTCTGTGACTCTGAAGTGGTGAGTCCAAATGTTGGCGATGGAAGTTCGTGAGGATGACATGGAGACAAATGTTTGTACCCCTCCTTGAGGTGCTACGACCTTGGAGTTGGATAAATAAGTAAGGGGGGTGCGGGGGGCAAAGCTCCCAAAAAAACCCCAAATATCACCATTTCAGTCCTCGCCGCAATTCCGGAGTCGCTGATATCACATAGAACCACTTCTGCCAGTGTCATCCACAAGTGTTTTGCCCCTAACATCTGCATCTTCCAGTATCACATCACTACTACTACAAATGATTTTCCTCAAATATCTACTTCTGCCTCTGCCACCACCACCACCACCACAACAAATGCTTTGCCCATGCCACTGTCACTGCCATGCTCAGACACTGCCACTGTACACTGCCATGCTCACCATGGGTGGATGTTGCAGGCAGTTCTTCTGAGCATGCAAGAAAAGTCAGGCAATTTCTTCTGGGTCAGAATATGATCTTACCCCAGTAGAGTTAGAAAGGCTTGAAGATTTGTTTTGTGACACATTCTCCGTAATAATGAGGACCTGAGGGAGTCTGAGGATGCTGAACATTTGTCCTCACCTCATTCCACAAGGAATCCCACTAGTCAAAAGTGACCCCAAAACTCACCAGTACAGACAGGTACAAATCACCTACCACTGTTTTTTCTTGTCATTCACTCCTACCTCCTGTCAAAAAAGACAAACATACAGGCCACCCTGGTTTTAGTTCCTCCCAGTGGTTCCACTACTACTTCTGGTTCTGTTCACAACAATATTCCACACCAGTCCAAACTAAATCTCATGGTTGTGGGTACAAGCAGAGGAAGAGAGGATTGAGTTCAAGTTAGGGGTGCTCAGAATCCATAAAATCCACTCCATTAGGAATTTTGGAAATGCCAGTCTTGATTCCAATTCCATTCAGCTTTTGCCAAGGCATTGGAGTGGAACCAGAGATGAAATCAGAAGTTTTGATTCTGCATTCTAATACCGCCTTCATCATCTCAAAGCTCCCCACCCAGTCAGTACAAAAAGAAACAAAAGAAACCAATTCCCATTCAGACCTGGACAGTGTCCTGTGTTATGCCTGTCTTAGATGCAGCATATCTTAGGTTAGAGTAATGAGCTGTAAATGAGCTTATTACATCCACCAGACCTGGGTTTGATTCCCACAACCTCCTCCTACATACTGTGTGACTCTGAGCAAGTTTCTGTAATGCCCTCTACCTTGGGGTTAGAGGAGGTACACGGCAGCACCTGGAGCTACTGCAGAATGCAGCTGTTCAGTTACTAATGTGCCTTTAAAGATCATTCCATATCTCACCGGAGTTGTGTGATCTGCACTGGCTGATGGTGAAGTGGCGTATCTCTTTTAAAGTGGGACTGTTAACCTACAAAGCCCCTACATGGGCTGTGCCTGGACTACCTGGCTGAGCTCCTGCATCAGTACATGCCCGTTTGCCCACTCTGCTCCACCAGGGAGGGCCTCCTGGCAGTTCTGAGGGCTGGGTTAACAACTTTGGGGGACCAGACTTTTGAGGTAGCAGGCCCGGTCCTCTGGAATTCCCTGCCTAGAGTCCTGAGGGAGGCCCCCTCGGTGGAGGCCTTTCAGAGGGGCTTAAAAATATATTTGTTTCAGCAAGTGTTTGGTGAGTATTAGTAACTTTTACCCCCTTCAAGCACATTCTAAATTGTTATATTTATAATTATCCGTTTGTTTATTTATTTATCCCTGCTGTTTTAAAGTGAATGAGTTATACTGTATGTATTTATGGTTTTATGTATTACCCTGTTGTATTGTAATGGCACCCTAAGCCTTTGGGGAAGGGTGCTATAAATAAATAAAGACTACTACTATTACTAAGTCACTTACATTCCCCATTGCTCCCGGGTCACCCCTGAAAACAGGCCTTTGCACCTATTGGGACTTACTCAGTTACCAAAGAATAGAAAACAAAGTCTTGGCAGGGGTCCACTCCTGACTCCCCCTCTCCATGGTCAAGGTGTCTGCCTGTCTCTTCCATCCTCCTCCTCCCATCCCATCTTCCACTGGTCCTGTCTAAAGGTCTGCTCTGTGCACCTCCTGCTGCACTGGCAGTGAGACTGACCATGCTCCGCCTCCAGTCTGTCTGCCAGTACATCTCCTTCTGTCCCTCTACCCTGGACTTGACCTGCACCACTGCAACCCAACTGACCAAACCAAACTGGCCCATCTCAGACTTGGGACATAGTCACACCTCAAGAGTAACAGCATTGAACTTAAGGGAAATAACTTAGAAAGTCTTGGCAAGTGGTCCAAAACAAACATCATGGCTGTTCCTTCTCCATTCTGTCTTCCAGGCTAGCTATCTCACCCATGGTCCAATAGGGCAGCTGCCCTGGTGGCCTGCCTGAGCAAAGGCCTGAGGTATCCTCCAAGACACCAAGTTCAGCATCTTCTTGACAGGTGACCTAAAGCTCAGAGTGTACTGTAAGCAGGCTATAACCACATACACTTCTGATCCAATCAGAGGCACAAATACACAGTGCACTTGAGAGCAATGGCCATGAGGAGTATGATGGCCAGGCCAGTGGGCAATTTACAGCACTAGAAGCCAAGTAGCAGAAACTAGTTAGATACCAGGCTAGCTGCTGGTAGATGGGCCTGGTCAGGTTCAGGGGAAGAGAAGTGACTCTGTGGCTATGCCCTGAGAATGGGGAACACTCTGGCCATGGAAGTTCTTCCAAGAGCACACAAAGACCATCAATCTCAGTGGTTGACTGAGCAGGCTGAAGGACCAAGGAACTTAAGACACAGCCACTACTACCTACAGCTATACAGCAGGACTGGTAGACAAATTAGACACAGTGGAGACAAGATCCCCAGGCTTTCTCTGGGTTGCAGATGCCAATACAATTTTGGGGAGAGTCAAAGGCACTGAGGGTTGGGACTCAGGGAGTATTATGCCTGGTGAGGGGAGGTTGAACAAGCAGGCATAATCAGAAGCAGATTCTGATTCCAACTGGATTTTTTGTAATTCATATTTTCAGTACTTAGTACTGAAATTCTGAATTCTGAAAAAGGCTCAGAAGTCAGTGAATCTGATTCCGTTCAACAGATTCTGGGCAATAATAGTTAAGGTACAAGTTCAAGTTTCAGTGACATCTGGAGGAATAAACTGTTAACAAACTGAACAAAACATGTCTATGGAACCACCTTCTGAAAAAACATCCTAATAAACTTAGATAACGCCCCTGCTGGTGTTGTCTTTTCATGTCACTTCAATCATGCTGTATTCCAAAAAAGCAAAACCAGTTCCTGACTCTGTTCACCATGCTGACGCTGGTGGTTGTGTCACCAGGATTGCAGCATCATTAAGAGTGTGGTCCATCTTCTGTCTTTCTTTGCGAAATGTATCCTTGCCCTAAGCTCCAATATGTCCTCCTTGAGTCAGGTCTTTCCAGCTGCCCATCTCCTTATGTCAGCCATGGAGGGTTTACAGGAGCACAGCACCATGGACTTGTTTTCATGTGCTATCCAGGAACTCATTGAAGGGCTTATTAGGCATTTAAGATCATAGTCCAACTCTGGGATGCTTTCAAGATGGTGATTAGAGGAGCGATAATTAGACCTAAAAAGTAAAAAAAAAACAGGAAATACAATCTATGGAAGCACAAACAAAAGAGATATAATTAAAATTGCATTCTACCACTTTGTACCAAATTTACTTAGGAAACAGAAAGAAAAAATACAGAATCAACTTAGTCAAATATAAAATCAGAAAATAGGAAAAGATTTATGAATCCTGGGGTCAAATTTCTATTTTAATGGAGATAAAAAGTGGTTGGTTGCTTGCATACATGTTAAAAAAACATAAAGAACAAAATTTAATAACTGAAATAATAGATGAAAAAAATGAAATTATTAAATAAGCTCAAGAAATAGTTTTTGTTATGAACTATTACAAGACCATATACCAGAAAGTAATAGCAGATGATAAACAAGAGATAACTAAATATATAAAATCCACCAATATTCCACAATTAGGAAACATAGATTGATTATTCCAATACAGGATATAAAAGACATTATAAAGTCTAACTAAAGAAAAGTCACCTAGCATGAGTAGCTTTACAGCTGAATTTTTGCTTAGTTTTTGTCAATCAACTTGCCCATTAGCTGGAGTTGATGATTTCCAAAACGACTGCAAAAAAAAAGGTATGCTTCCATCTGTGCTTGAAACTCTAATCATATGAATACATAAAGAAGGTAAGCATAAGATACAGCCAGAAAATTACAGGCCTATTGCACTACTTAATACTGATTATAAAATTAAAGCAAAAGTAATAGTAAAGATAACTGAAACAGTATTGCCGAGGATCATCAACCCCATCAAAAATGGGTTTTGTTAAAGGCTGCACAATATTCCATGGTCTTTGAAACACCCAAATGTTAATGGAAATTAACAAAAATATTAGTTTAGAAGCAGTTACCATAGCTTTGGATGCTTCGAAAGTGTTTGACTTGTTACAATGTCTTTTATATTGGAATGTTTGATTCAGATGTGAATTCCAAGAACTTTCTTTAACGTTATCAAAGTTTTTTACAATGTCCCAAGGGCATATTTTAAATTAAATCAATGCAGAACTTCTTTGCAGATGCATAATGGGGTACGACATGGCTGCCTCCTCTCTCCACTTTTGTTTATAATTTCTTTACAAACCATGCTTCAGCATATAAGAAATAATTATAATATACAAGGACTACAGATACAAAATATGGAGGTTAAATTAAATGCCAATGCAGATGATCTTTTGATTTTTTTCTTAACAACCCCTATTTTTCTTATCATATACTTACTGTATGAATGACCTACAAAACTATTCTAAATTTTCAGGCTATAAACTAAATATAGCTAAATCAATAATCTTACCACTTTTGGATTTATCAGAGCAAACAAAACTGATCTTCCAAGACATGCCAATAGAAAAATCAATAAAATACTGGGGAATTCACTGAACCCCAGAAATACAACTGACTACAGATTTAAGTCTAAAAATAACACAATCCAAGATCTCAGCTCATTTAGAGGCCTGGCAGTCATCGTCACTGTCATTATGGGGATGTCGAGATACCATTAAGATGATGACAATTCCGCATTTAATGTATTGTTTCCAA